>CP126893.1:42481666-43738333 GCA_030440675.1 Furcifer pardalis
ATTCAGTGACTGGAGTTTCCAGGTGAGGTTCTGTCTTTCCATTCCATTCCATTCCATTTATTCGATTTGTATACCGCCCTACTCGGTACAACCGACTCAGGGCGGTTTACAGAGACCGTACATATAAAATAATCAACCCAGGCTTCTGCTTTCCTAGTGCTTCTATCTTGGTACATCCTTCTTTTGCACAACAGTTATTTTGTTTTCTCCTAGCTCACAGCTGGAGCCACTTTTTTTCTTTAATCCCAGACTTCAGCCCAAATACTGGTGCTTTAGTAATTTGTAGATACCAACAAACCAATCTGTGAGTGACTGAGGACTTCTTGAGCCTCCTTGTGGCTGATCCAGAAAGAGACAAATATCCTTGCTCTGCCGTTTTTCTCTGAAGCTGGAGCATTTTACTACTTTAAGGTTACATCCACAGGAGTTAGAAAAAGATTCAGTGTCCAGGGCTGCCTGAGAACATCTGGGAGCTGTGATCAGGAAAAGAAAAAAATCCATACTCTGTTTAACAGCCCCTAAAGACCTCAATGACTAAGGCCAGTTAGATTGCAGGATGATCTGGCAATATAGAGAGAATTTTGGGTACAGATAGGAGCCTTAATAATTGGGAATACTGCCTGGCATTTTGGCAGAAATCAGGTTTCTCTGAAATTTGAACAAAGAAAGCAAGATCACCCCTCACCAAGGGATTTTTGCAAAGAGTTAACTCACTGCCTCCCTGCCTTTCTTTCAATTATCGTGCTTGAAAGTGGCGAAGGCAAAACAGCATCCTGAGAAGCCCACCAGGGAGGAGGGACACTTGCAAGTGAGATAATTGAAAGAAAGGCATGGAGACAGTGAAATAACTCTTTACAAAAATCCCTTGGTTCTCCTTGAAGTTTGGGGGCAAGGAGTCATCCTCAGCCCTTTTCCTCGAAAGCTGGGAGGCAGCAAGAAATACCCGTATCTAAGAAGCCAAACCTTCACCATATACTGGGATGGAGGATTCCTTCTTCACGTTACCACAAAGGGTTAACTGCATAGGGTTGGTATTCCTAGAGAGGAAAAGAACAGGGTGGACAGAAAATGAAGAGTCCTCAATTGCAAAGGTCCTCCTCCAAAATAAGTCTCTTCCTATCTCCTGCTTTCCTCCTTTTGGAGGGAAACAGAGGTGCCATAGACTGCATGGCCATTCTGGGCCCCTCTTTAGAACTTCCAAGGGATCCTCGTGTAGGGTTTGAGGGTGAGTCTACTTCAGTGGTGTGTGTGTGAAGGGGAGGGTGGGGTGGGGTGACTTCAGTGGAAGGAAGGGTGGTTTCAAGAGTGGCCCAAAACATTTTTGTCAAAAAAAAATATAGAATCATCAAGAATAGTCTTTTGCAAGAAGAATCACATGGGGAAAAACCTCTTGACTACAGTTTATTTTAAACTGACAAAGGGTGTCTGCCCCAGACAGGGATTCCACAGGGTCTTAGAGCCGCGGTCTCCCTGACAGCCCCATCTGATGAATGCACAGTTTGAAAAATGCAATGATGTCACGTGGCTGTCCAGGTTTGGTGGGAGAGAATTATGGCAACCCTAAGTGTAATTGTGCTTTGGACACTATGCCTGGAAAAATGGGAAACCAAAGAAGAATGCTCATGCAGGCTTTGATCTAGGAACAGCTTTAGAGGAGGGTCAGAGAACACCCAGGAGATGACTGTAGATAGGAAGCATTGGGCACATTCCAGACCATAGAAGTGAATTCTCTGATTATTACAACAAGGGAAAGAAGACACCAAAATATATTTCATATTCTTGTACTCATAATCTGAAAAATGAATGCAAGAAGGATGCTTTTCTTAATCACAAGACACATTACACAATTTCTCATTGTAAAAAATTAGAATAAATTGTGCCTGATTATCTGAGGAAAGGAAGGGAGAGATAATGCAAAACAGGCCACATGCTTGTCAACAACAAATAGTGAGTCAACAATGGAATTTCAGGAACACTGTGGAATCTTATGGAACTGCTACTTTTTGTCATATTGATATTACTGGTGGGGCACAAGCTCACCACCAAAGGGATAAAGTAGCAACACTGTACAAATTGTCTGTTTTGAAAGCTTACTAGGACGATGTCAAAACTGTCAATCATGCATGTCACAACTTTCTAATGAGATATGCCAATAGACAATTCAGCAATAAATTCAATGGCAATCGTAGTTTTCTGTTGACCAACCTCCCTAATAACTCTTTTTTTTAACTCATTGGCAAAATGTAAGGATTTGGAGCACTATCACCTTACTAACAAGCTAATTAAGCCACACCTATAAATTGGCCCTAGATCAGTGTTTCTCAACCTTTGGTTTATTGCAGGGGTCAGCAAACTTGGCTCTCCAGATGTTCTTGGACTTCAATACCCAGAAGCCCTGATCAGCAGGTGTACTGACTTGGGCTTCTGGGAATTGAAGTCCAAGAACACCTGGAGAGCCAAGTTTGCTGACCCCTGGTTTATTGGACTTCAGTTCCCAGAAACCTATGTCAATCCCCAAAAGCACTGATGTGCTGACTTACTTAGGCTTCTGGGAATAGGGACCAGTTCGGTGGGAAAGTAGACAGTGTTCTGTGCGCTCTGGTGTCTAGTCATGCCTGCCATATGACCATGGAAACGTCTGCAGAAGCAGACAGCACTGGGTCTTTGGCTTTGAAACAGAGATGAGCACTGAATCCTAGAGTCAGATACGACTTGCATTTGAGCAAGAGAAACCTTTACCTTTACCTGGTTGCATGTTTTATTTCCCCAACATGCTGCTGTTTTTACTTAAACTCTTACTCCACCAAATGGAAGTAACAATATCTGATGCAAGTTATGGATAGAGTGGGGAAGGGTGTCAAGAGGAACCTGAGGAGAATCATGCCTTTCTGATTTCTCTACTTGGTCCTGTACCCAGAATTCAAAACCATGAGATTTCCAGTCAACTAAGGTGCTGAGTACCCAGAAGATGCAGAAAGGAAAGGGGCCTTTACTGAAGAGGAAGGAGGAGGTAGCAGGAGAACAGGGGAGCGAGAGGAAAGAGGATGAAAGAACCCTCTAGAAAACCAGAAGAAGAGGAGGAGGAGAAAGGGTCGTTGGGTTAGAACAGATAAACACAGTCCTATTGGATGTAGAGATAGAGGTCTAGGTAGAGAGAGACAGAAGGGACAGAGGAACATCTGGAGGGGGAAGGCAGGGAAGGCTGCTGAAGAAGAACCCTTGTTGCATCCATGATGGATGTATGTGTTTAAGGAGAGGAGACTTGGCCCACCTGAAAGTCCCCTTGATAGAGGCTTGAACACTAGGCATGGGAGACAAGGGCCATACAGCTATCAAACTGGAGTGGCACCACTAGAGATGTTGGTCCACATGAGAAGTGAGGTTGATGTCCAGAAGAAGATGGGAACCCTATCCAAAAAGACAAAGTGCCCCAAGGATTGGCAGCACCTAACCCTTCTGTGCATAGTGAGAAAGGACTATTTATAAGCAGGACGGGAATATCTGGACTGACTGATTCTTGTCTGAGCTGCTGCATTTAGTTTGTTTATGGGCATCAGCTATTAGTTATTGTTTTGATGATTTTATATTCCATAAGCAACTCTGAATGCTTTCTCTTGCCGAAGAGAAGAATAATTTAAAGGTCTTTCTTTCTTTTTCTTTCTTTCTAATATTTTTATGCTGTCTGACTTAGTGCAAGAACTATGTGAGGCAGTGAACGACATGTAAACATAGAATACAGACAAAGTAAACCATAAGCATAAAAGCAAGCTGTACAAGAAACCCAGCTGGTGGCAGATGGCAATAAGCAAATCATTAATCAGAACTATAATATGGAAATATAGCTACCAGGCATGTGATGCAGGAACCAGTCAAGAAAATTAGGGGCTCCAAGCAGTTTAGATGTCCTACTGGGTTTTGCTACTGTTAAACCTACCAGCCATTCTGCGTGAAAGTTACACAATACAGTAATACCCCGGATAACGATTGTACCGAATAGCACTAAAACCGCATAACGATGCAAGATTTTTGGAAAGATCTTCCCCATATCCTCCCCAAACCCCATCTGACACGCGTGCACCCACCTGCACGGTGTTTGGAAAGGGTACGAGGAAGTTCCCCCGTACCCTTTCCAAACACCATGCAGGCACGCGTGTGTCAAACGGGGTTTGGGGAGGGTACAGAGATCTTCTCCGTACCCTCCCCAAACCCTGTCTGACATGCGCACGCCCACCCGCCCGATCAGCGATGGGATGTAACAGGTTCTCACCAGTTCGCCAGAACCGGTAGTAACATTTCCCAGTGTCCCAGAGAATCGGTAGGAGCTTTCGGGGGGAACCACCTTTGGGGCTTACCTTTTCACTGGTTCCCCCACTGCGCATGCATGCCAAGCACTTGGTGTGCATGCATCCCTATGGTGCTTGGCGCGTATCCAGGGTCTCCTTGCTGTCCTCCCAAGTGGGGAGGAGGAAGAGAAGCTGCTAGCCTGAAGCTCCCTATAGCCTGCTCCCCAGGGTAAGTGACTCACCTTTGGATGTGGTGTGTCTGTGTGTATTTTAATGTGTATTTAATACCTTTACCTATATTGACATACTACCACAGTTCCTAAAAAGGCCTGGCTTGGGGTTTTTAAGCAAAATCTTGGAGTTGCCTAATCAATAAGCTACACCTGTGCTGTTCCAATTGCTGTTCCAGTTGGAGAACCCTTAAGGAGGTACAGCTGTTTTACATTTACATTAAGGCATATTATCCTAGAGAACCGGCACGATGACCATATCCATCTTGCAACATGGTGCTGCCCAGGCACTTATACTAACAGGTAAGTGATGGGTTTGTGTTTGAGGTGGGTGGGTTGATTTATGTTTGGGGTGGGTGGGTGGGTGTTTGGGTGTATTTTAATGTATTTATTTATTTATTTAATTTATTTACGGGTTTGTGTTGTGGGTGGGTGGGTTGAGAGGTGTGGGGTGTGTGTGTGTGTGTTTATTTTATTTTATTATTTTTATTTATTTGTTTATTTTATTTCGCCCCGCCCATGACATCATGATGTTAGCTCCGCCCACACTGTGATGACATCACGGTGGGGTAGTAAAATTTTTGACATCCCACCACTGCGCCCGATGTTTGGAAAGGGTACGGGGAAGATCCTCCATTCCCTTTCCAAACACCGTGCAGGCGCGCGCCTGTCAAACGCGGTTTGGGAGGATACGGAGAAAATCTTCGCATCCTCCCCAAACCGTGTTTGGCATGCGCACTCCAGCCTGCCCGATGTTTGGAAAGGGTATGGGCCCCCATACCCTTTCCAAACACTGTGCAGGTGCACGCCTGTCAAACGCGGTTTGGGGAGGATACGGAGAAAATCTCCATATCCTCCCCAAACCATGTCTGACACGCGCGCACCAGTGCGCCCGATGTTTGGAAAGGGTATGGGCCCCCATACCCTTTGCAAACACCGTGCAGGCGTGTGTCTGTCAAATGCGGCTTGGGGAGGATACAGAGAAAATCTCCGTATTCTCCCCAAACCGTGTTTGACACGCGCGCGCCAGCGCGCCTGATGTTTGGAAAAGGTATGGGGCCCCATACCCTTTCCAAACACCATGCAGGTGCACGCCTGTCAAATGCGGTTTGGGGAGGAAATCTCCATATCCTCCCCAAACTGCGTTTGACAGGCGCGCGCCAGTGCGCCCGATGTTTTTTAGCATTGTTCGGTGTATACCCTGGACAAGGCTAAAAACTGGATAACGACATGACTTGTGGAACCAAGTCATAACGTTATCCGGGGTACTAGTGTAGTTTCTTTTGCATCCTGAATTGAGAACATGGAAGACGACAAGCAGGGCAATATGCAGCTAAAGCTCAGTAGTAAAGCAATGATTTGCATGTTGCTGGTCTCAGGTGCTGTCCTGGCATGTCCAGGTAAGAGGGGTAGCACTTTTGTTTTTGAAAGTCTAGGGAGTTGTTCTTTGGCAGCATAGACAAATCCGAGTGAAAGGGACTGATTGTCTGATTAGGTACGAGCTAGGTTTTAAAGTAATTGGTTAGGGACTTTAATTCCACTTGCTCTTAAATTGCTGTACTGGCACAGATTGTTTGTCCTTTGTGACATGCGTGGCTATTGATTTTATCGTTGTGCTCATGTTCTGTATCTTTTAATAAAGTTTTCAATAAACAAGAGTTATTTAATATTGCTCTGTCTTTGATATATTTTGGGTCATCTTGATGCATAGCGGTCTTACTTGAGGCACAATCTTTTTCGTTGTCTTTTCCTTGCTCTTTGGCAGCTGGGCATGCCTGAATAAAAATATCCCTCCCTACTTAGGCAGTCTTTCTTCTGCACTGCTGCAGGGACTGTTCACTGGGGTACTGATGGGCAGCAGAAACATGACTGGGATTCAATGAGCTCCACATGGTGTAGAAGGCAGGTGGGAAAAAAGTAGAGCCTATGCTTCAGTGTGTGAGACTGATTGATAGGATTGTTAATGATTGTGAACTTGTCTGTGTCTCATGCATCCTGTGGCCAAGAGTCAAATTTGCTTTGCCAGGAGGTCATGGCAGAATTTTGAGTCATGTGTCTCTGACACTTAAGCTTACATTCCTTGGCATTCTCTTCTCAGAGGCAAAACTACACAGGACAACAGTTTTGTACATAAGGGACATAATTCCTTCAAAGCCCTGTGCCTGAGCAATCAGATATGCTAAGGAAGCCTGTGTGTATCTTCCAATTACCAGTCAAAACAAGCAAGATAATTTACAAGAAAGCTCAGTGCTGTGACAAACAGACATCTTTCACTTCCTGAAGGAAAAACATACTGGTTCCCTTGGTGTAGCCAAAGCTAAAGAAGGAGTTTCTTGTATCATTCTCCATCCCAGCCAGCGTTGTGCTCAGCTCTGGCATAAAATTTTATTGCCATTTGTGAGACTGCCAGTTGTGGTTGAGCAGAGTTCCTCCAGAGCAGACCTCCACAACCTCCACAGTTTTCAACTTGTGTTCTCCACAACCTTCATCCTATCCAACCACTGGCAATGATGTCTGGACAGGATGAATTGTAATTCAGTACTGTTAGATCCGGAGATCAGGGCGCGGGAGTGAGGACACGGAAGCCATTAAGGGTGAACCAAACAACACGTCTGTTTATTGTGGTTAGCACAGACAACAACAACAACGGCTGGGTCAGCAGGGGATTAAATACCCTGCTTGACCCAGCCCACTGACCAATGGGTAGCGGTGGTTTTCCCGCCGCTAGGACATTTAAATATCTAACACCTCTTCCCCCCAGAATGCCCCAGTCTGCTATTTGCATACAAAATCCTCCAGGTGACGGGGGCGTGTTCTTACTCGATCGGACCTGCGCAGTTCAGTCGGCGCTGGGGCATCGGGCAGAGCGGACCTGTCGCTCTCGCTCTGCCCTGGCTGGGCCGGGAGCGGATCCGGAATACGAGCGTCGGGCTCCGCGGTGACCGGGGGTGAGCCTGTTCCACACGGTAAGCTGGCCGGTGATGGTGCTGCGTGAATGGGGCTGTTTTCTGGCCGAACCGGGTCGGTGACCGGTTCGTCCATCGGGTGCATGTCTGGCTCAGCGCCGGTCTGCACTCCCCGGGGGAGGTTGCTATCCGTGTCGAGACTCGTTCGCCTCCTGAGCTGGTCGACATGGCGTTTCCATGTCTGACCATCAGCGAGGCGAACCTTGTAGGTGTAGGGGCCCAGCATTTCGCTGACGGTTCCCTCTTCCCACGGGTGGCCCGACGCGTAGTTCCTAGCGAAGATTGGTGAGTCAATGGCCAGTGTCCGGCCCTGTGGTTGGTCCCCCCTGAACTTGTCTGGAGAGTACCTAGGGTGTAACCGGTCAAGCTGACAACGGAGTCTCCTACCCATGAGTAACTCTGCGGGGGCCCTTCCCGTGGCAGCGCAGGGAAGGTTGTGTTGGGCCAACAAGAACGTGTCTACGCGTTCCTGCCAGTCCCCGGGTCCTAGCCTTTCCAGGGCCTCCTTTGCGCTGCGCACGAATCTCTCAGCCTGCCCATTCCCTTGCGCCCTGAACGGGGATGTGAGAGCGTGCCTGGTTCCTAGGGATGCCAGGTACTGTTCAAACTCAGTGGCCGTGAACTGAGGCCCGTTGTCAGAGACTAGGGTGTCGGGAATGCCGTGTGTGGCAAAGAGTTGTCTGAGTTCCCGGATCATTGCTCTGGCTGTGGTGCTACTCAGGAGTCGGATCTCCAACCATTTCGAGTAGGCATCCACTACAATCAGGAATGTTTGGCCGTGGAATGGGCCGGCGAGGTCGATGTGAATCCTCTGCCATGGGCCCGAGGGCTGTTCCCATTCTCTGACCGGGGCTGCTGGTGGATTGGGTCGTGATGATTGGCAAGGTGTACATTTGGCCACCCACGACTCTATGTCCTTGTCAATACCAGGCCACCACACGTAACTTCGGGCTAACCCCTTCATCTTTACTATTCCTGGGTGGCTGGCATGCAGTGTTTCTAGGACCTTGGGGCGGATTTTCCTGGGCACCACTACCCGGTCCCCCCACAGCAAGCAACCCCCCACACAGCACAGTTCGTCTTTCTTGTCGAAATATACCTTGAACTCCCCCTCCCCCTTGTCCGGCCACCCCCGCTGAACCCAGCTGGAAACGGCCCGAAGTTCGGCGTCCCGCGCCGTCGCCCTGGCAACCTCGGCCGACGTAGTGGGGGCAGAGTCCAGGATGTCCAGGGCAAGAACCGATGCTTCCCCCCGTTCCGCGCCTTCCTGGGTCGGGAGGGGGCATCTGCTCAAGGCGTCAGCATTCCCCATGTGTTTCCCGGGCCGGTAGACTAAGGTGTACGAGTACCCCGACAGGAAAATGGCCCACCTTTGCATCCGGGGGGACAAGGCAGAGGGTGTAGGCCGGTCGCCCGCCAGGAGTCCCAATAGGGGCTTATGATCAGTCACAAGTTCGAAGTCCCGGCCGTACAAGTAGTCGTGGAATTTTCTTACCCCTGCCACTGCCGCCAGCGCCTCCTTGTCGATCTGGCCATAGTTCCTCTCCGTCGGCGACATGGTCCTGGAGTAATAGGCGATGGGCGCCTCGAGGCCGTTGGGCAGTCGGTGGGCCAGGACTGCGCCGACGCCGTAGGGAGATGCGTCGCAGGCGAGGACCAGTGGCAGGGTCGCGTTGTATTGTATCAGGAAACTGTCCTGGGAGAGAAGATTTTTGACAGCAGCGAAAGCTGACTTTTGCTCGGGTCCCCACACCCACTCTGCCTTCGCGGCCAACAGTCTGTGTAGGGGCTCAGCCGCGGTGGCCTTTCCTTTCAGGAAGGTCGCGTAGAAATTCAGGAGTCCCAGGAACGCCTGCAGCTCCTGCCTGTTTTTCGGGGCCGGGGCGTTCCGAATCGCTTCCACTTTTCCCTTCGTTGGGTGGATGCCCTTGCCGTCGATGTGGAACCCTAAGAAGTCCACGGAGGGGACCCCCAACAGGCACTTATCCCGTTTCACCCTGAGCCCAGCGGCCCTGAATTTAGCCAGGACAGCGGCGACCCTGTCTTTGAGCTGCCCGGGATCCCCCGCAATTATCAGGACATCATCGAAATAGGGTACCACCCCCGGGAGTCCTTGGAGGAGCCTTTCCATCGTGCTCTGAAACAGTCCCGGAGCTATGCTGACCCCGAACTGTAGCCTCGTGCACTTGAATGCCCCCCGGTGTGTGACAATGGTCTGGGCTTCGGCCGTAGTGTCATCCACCGGAAGCTGTTGGTACGCTTGGGCCAGGTCCAGCTTGGCAAAGATTTTGCCAGGGCCCAGGGAATGGAGTAAGTGGTCTATGACGGGAACCGGGTACACGCTCGGCTCTAATGCCTTGTTGATCGTGCATTTGTAATCTGCACAGATGCGCACTGACCCGTCCGGTTTGATGGGGGTCACTATGGGGGTCTCCCACCAAGCGTGGTCTACGGGAACGAGGATTCCCTGGGCGACCAGCTTGTCGAGCTCCTTCTCGACCCTGGGCTTGAGCGCCAGTGGGACTCTCCGGGCCTTAAGTCGGATGGGGGCAACGCTCGGGTTGAGTGCAAATGAAATAGGGGACCCCACATACCTGCCCAATCCTTCCCCGAAAACGTCCTGGAATTCGGCCATCAGGTCGTCCCTCAGCGAGGCGTCCCCGGGCTGGTCAGTCGCAGTGTTGTGGATGCCAGCGATGGACAGTCCCAGGGCGGGGAACCAGTTTGTGCCCAGTAGCGTCGGGATGTTACCGTGGACTACGGTCAGCGGTAGGCTTTCTTCCTTCGGTCCGTACTTGACACGGACCCACTTCTGTCCTGCGACGGGGAGGAACTTGCCTTGGCAGTCCTTGATCCGGATCCTCTGGGTCTGGAGGTCTGATTCTTTTAGGGCCGGGAATGTCTTCTTCATCCACCTCCACGGAATGATGGATATGGCGGCCCCAGAGTCGACCTCCATCGGACACTCTGCCCCGTCGATCGTGACTGTGGCGTGGTACTTCTCTCCCTTCTGTGTGGCGGTGTGGCTTATCGTGAGCGTGTGCGTCTCTGCATCTTCGAATTTGCCGCTGTTGCGTCCCTGGCGCCTCTGATTTGTCCTCTGTTTGGCGGCCATCTTGCCCGGCGGGACCTTTTGAATCTGCCGGTCCGCTTGGTTCTCCGCTTGCCTTGCCCGGCAGACCCTCCCAATGTGTCCCCGCTTGTCGCAATAGCGGCAGATGGCCTCCCTGAAGCGGCAATGTGCCCGCTGGTGTGGCCCTCCACAGCTGGCGCAGCGCTGGCCGCTCCTGCCCGAGTTTCCCCCGTCGGTCGCGCACACCTCTGCTTCTTCCTCTTCGTCCTCGTCAGAAACGACGTCTTGATGGTGAGCGGAGGCTTGGCGGGGCGCCGACGGGGACCGGTTGAGGGAGGATGCGGTCGACATCGAGAGCTCGAAAGCTCTGGCCTCCTCGATGGCCCCGGCCAGGGTCAGGTCTCTCCGGGCCAACAGCCTCTTCCGGAGCTTGTTGTCGCGGACTCCTCTGATAAGCTGCTCGGTCAGGGAGTCCTCGAGGAATGGCCCGAATATCGCCGGGACGGCTGCTGCCCTTAGGGCGGCCACGTACTCGCTGATGGTTTCCCCTGGCATCTGGTATCGGTCCCGGAACTGGATCCGGAACACGAACTTCGATGGCTCCGGTGCATAGTGGTTCTTGAGGGCCAACTGTAGTGCTTCCCATGAGACGTCCAGGATTAGTGTTGGATCCACCAGGGACTGGGCCACTTCGTAGACCTTGGCTCCGCAGTGGGTGAGGAAGAACGCCTTCTTCCGCTCCGGTGCTATCTCTCCCAGTTCCGCAGCTAGCAGGGAGAACTCAAAACGGTCCATATAGCTCTTCCATCTCTCGTCCTTCGGTTGGAAGGGAGCCGGTGGAACGTAAGCAGCCATGGCGAGGTGCCTTCGTGAGAGGTGGCTCTGGTGTGTGTGATGGTTCTGGTCCGTTCCTCAAAATCCCATCCTCGTCGCCAGTGTTAGATCCGGAGATCAGGGCGCGGGAGTGAGGACACGGAAGCCATTAAGGGTGAACCAAACAACATGTCTGTTTATTGTGGTTAGCACAGACAACAACAACAACGGCTGGGTCAGCAGGGGATTAAATACCCTGCTTGACCCAGCCCACTGACCAATGGGTAGCGGCGGTTTTCCCGCCGCTAGGACATTTAAATATCTAACAAGTACTAGCAGAAAAGGTCATGCTTGCCCTCCCCTCTTACAGATGGTGAATGTGCAAAAGGTGGCAGTGAAGCGTCTACTTCTATTCACACCTCTCTGTGGCCCCTGAATCATAGTTACTAGAATGTTCCAAATAATAATAATAATAATCTTATTATTCCCAGAATTCCCCATCCAAAGTAGCATTCTGGGAGTTGTAGTCTTAGAAATTTTCCCCCATAGCGTTTCATCAGACTGAAAGTTAGCGTCTCCACCCTGCTGTGCAGCAAAGTGGTACAGCTATGCTGCATCTCCAAGCTGTTTAAATCAGGGTGAAAATGAGTTTAGCAAACAACTTCACTATACCCGTACCCTCTCCCCATTCCCACTTGTCTTATGTACTATTCTTTTCTTTTCTTGATAAAGAAAACCTTTCAGAGCTCAATCTTCTCTTGCAGTCAGCATGAAATTAAACAGCTGGGGAGATGCTGGGGGATAATGAGGCTTTGTCTGACACAAGCGCACACAAACACACACACACACTCACAGAAGCAGGTAAGCACTCCACAATGGAAATGCTAGGGGCAAATCCTTTGCTGCAATACAGGCTTTAGCTTCCTCAAAGATTGTGGTATTTTTGAACCACAATCGGGTGTACTCTGGTTACGGCAACCCTGTTTTGCCAGCTAATCTTTCTCACACTAGGTTGGGTGAGGGGAACTGAAGGATGAAGCCACCAAACGGTGGTATCATTTTGCCAGTTTTATGGCTGGCTTAGAAAAGGAAGAAGAAGAATACAGGGTTCCCCCTTCAACCCCTTGTTACAGTTGCAGATTGCCATGGCATGGTGGGGTTGAGAGAGAAAAGTAAAGACTGGTGGCACAAAGACAAACCAAAGCTCCCTCAATCCTTAAAAAAATTATCAATCACCAAAAGGGAAGTGAAACTATTTGCCTGTACAAAGGAGCCAAGTACTCAGAATATTTCAAGCCCTGAGACGTGCTGTATATTGTTTTTGGAGCTAGGATCATTTTTTCATATGCTCGCCCAACTCAGAGAAAGAAATACCTTGGTAGGTGCCCCAATCTCATGTCTTGCTGTTTCCTCACCAGGAGACTGGCATTTTCTTAGCTTGGTATCACTAGAAAAAGAGGCTAAAGATGAAGTAGGGTTTGAATGGAGGAAACTGCCTATCCAATCTACATTCCCTTGGAGGTGAACGATAAGGTCTAAGACCTTGAATCTGCACTGTTAATTTTTGATGGTCCCTGTATTTGTTCACTTCATGACAAACTACCACAGAAGTTATTAGGCGAGGTAACAACTGTTATGTTTGCACAGCAGCTGACCATAATGATGCCAGCAAAGGGGTAGTGTGACAGCCAAAGCTCATGTAACTAGTAGGTCTTAGTTAAATTCACATGGTTGCTCCAAGAGTTAGAATAATAATAATCTATATTTCTGGTTTACAAAATATCTGCACCTTCAACAACCAAAATTCAAATTGCATATACAGTAATACCTCGGATAACGTTTACCTTGGATAACGCTAAAATTGCATAATGTTAAGTAATCTGGGGAGGAAAATTAGATCGAATAACGTTAAGGTCCTATGGGATGGATCAGATAACAACCGCTAAAGCCTGTGCGGTTACAATGTATCTCTATAAAGCTTTAACGTTATCCAATCCATCCCATAGGATTTTAACATGCATCAGATAACACTAAAAATCGGATAACACCAAGACTTGTGGAACCAAGTCTTAGCATTATCCGAGGTATTACTGTACTGTATTTTGCAATAAACTTGCAAATTGCTTTAGCCGACCTATAGCTTCATGCATAATTTGCAGAAGTTTTTTTTTTTTTTAGAGGAAGAGATTAAATATAACAGAGGAAGGATGAGGGTCACAAGATACTGTCAGGCAGTATGCTATGTAGCATATTGGGCAGTAAGGGATCGCCAGTGATTTCAGTCTTGGATGAGTATTTTGGCAATTTTGGATACAGCAGATGAATTAATATAAATGAGAGTCCAAAAGCCATAGCGGATGTTTATGCCAAACAAGCTTCTTAATGGTGAATTAGGAGAAGGGCAGGTTGCATTTCTTGTTGGTTGTTGGCTGGATGTCTCCTCCCAACTCCTGAGACAAAGGCTTTGTGAAAAAATATCTGAGTTTGCCATCCCCCTATTGCCTTGTTTTGAAGCTCAAACTTCCCTATTTGGCTGAGGAACAGGTGATTCAGAAATGTAGCAAGCCATGACTTTTGGACAATCATTTATATTAATTCATCTGCTTTATCCACAGATGGTGTGTGGCCTGAAGAAGTGATCTTGAGTCATGAAAGCTTGTTGATGGTTCGATTCTGTCAGTGGTCTGGAAAAGGTATCCCTTGTACTGTATTTGCATTCGTATTGTGTACTGAGCACACAGCTCCCTTCTCTTTTACAGATCACCACCTACCCTTTGTTATTTACAACTAACAACACTTCTTAAGCTTTTATCTGAAACCATGACAGGCAAGCATTTATTTTATATATGAAAGCCAAAACTCTCAGGATTCCACCAGCCTTCACATAGATCAAAGTCCAATGGAACAAAACAAAATGAAGAAAAAGCAGGGCAACTGGGGCCTATGCCTTTTATCTGGAATAACTGGTCTTTAAAACACAAGATGCAGGCTTTGAAGCACCAGAAACATATACCAAAAAGTTAAGAAATGCTGGGGATGGGCTGGCAAAGAGATACCTTGGGAGCCGGTCATACAGAGGAGAAGACAAAGATTGCATTCTAAAGTCCCTGATGAACTCCACTGCCATTGCCCTACTTTTGGTAATTATCTGTTATTAGTAAGTGCAAACAGATTGTGTTCCTCCTAGAAGCAGCCGGATCCCCTAAACAGCCAAGGCATTGGATAACACAACTCTGTTCCAGGCCTCACCAAAGCAAACATATTCTACTGGATGTGGATGGCATTCTCCCAGGGACTTGCTTCTGCTGCAAGGAGGGTTGCCAAGTACTTGGCAGGCCACCACAACACATGGCTTCGTTGGCCTTGGATTTTTGAGACATGTTGCCCTATTCAGAGCATGCTTACAAATTATATCCTAGTGCCGACGAGGAAGGCTTCCACTGAAATGCATGGACTAATTGGCTTCTTCCTACTCCTCTTCTTCTGTTCCTTGGTGCTATCCTCCTCTTACTCTCACCACCACTTGAGTCACTTAGTTCTAGTTGGTGGTGTCATGGTCTGAATGTATGAGCTCAGAGGAATTTGAAGTTTCCCTATCCACCTGCATGAAAATGAGCACAAGTACACTTGTGTAGAATTTGTATGGAACGAAAGGCAAGGAAAGCCATTATCATGATGGATCCTGCAGTGGGTAGAGCAACCCTGCTCTCCAAAGTTCCATCTGCAACTAAGTGCTGCCTCCTTGTTGTCCTTCATCTGGGAAAGACTTTTCTCTTCAGGCAGGCTTTTGGCAACTACATTAATTACTAAGGGAAGAGCTTTTAATGGGGATGCTGTATTTTTTCAACCCGCTGGTAGGCTCTTTGATTGTTACCAACGCCTTTTAAGGTCATGGTTTCTAGGATATGATGGTATGTTTAATTGATTTCTAGTGCTTCAACAGTCTCCTTTTAGCTGTATGAGAGAAAGGAGGAAATGAAACAAACAAATTCTCTCAGTCCCTTTTTCAACAGAGAATTTAAGCACAAACGCTTTCCTCTGTAGTCCATGCTGGGTGGGCAAAGTAAGAAGGGAGGAGAAGGCAGAGTAAAGTACAGAGGGAGACAGGCAAAAGGGAAGGGCAGTCTATGTTGGGAATAAGATGTTACACATCAGTTTTGGATGTGTGTGAACAGGAGTTCAGGGAATCCCAGTGACTTCCAGTATACCAAAAAACAAATGCTCTCCCCTTGTGTGGACGCAAATACCATGATAATTAATTCAAATCTGCAACAACAACAAAAATATATCAGAATGGTCCAGAGAAACCCCACAACATCCCAAGAACTGGGTGCTGTTTACAACATACATGTGTTGTAAGGAGGTGAGAGATGACCTTAGGCTCATAGTGGTCTGTTTTGTTTGCTTTTCTTCTTCTCTGTCCTTAGATCTCATGATTCATTGATGCATGGTTCCATTTATACAACAAAGGGGAACAATCAAGATCTGTTCGCTGTCAGGGAAGGGTTGTGGACAGTGGTGGGCAGCAAAAAATTTCGCTACCATGCCGTAGGTGGAGTCTATGTTGTGGGAGGAGCCTATGTCATGGGCAGAGCCTACGTCATGGGTGGAGCCTATGTTGGCAATCTAGTCCTGCCTGCCATATAGCCATGTAAACACAGGCAGCACTAGTTCTTTGGCTGTAAATGGAGATGAGCACTGCACACTAGACTTGGATATACCAGCTTTTGAGCAATGGAGACCTTGAACCACTTGCAGGGACAAAACCTGATGGGTCAGGGCAGGGAAGTGAGAGCGGCCACCCAATTTCTGCCTGAAGGCTACCCAATTTTGCCAACCCCCTGCCCTGAGACCAACCAATTTTGTTACCCCCTCCCAGAGGAGGGTGCAAACCTGTTGCTGTTCACCACTGGTTGTGGAACATGTGACTTTTGGGTTGTCCCTTTCTAGCCATAACAAGGAATGATGGGGAAGGCAGTTAAACAACAGCTGGGGGTGGGGGTTCCATCTCTGTGGCAGCATACAGAAAATCTTCACTAGATTATCCTGGATGCCTTGCAAAAGGAAAGAAAAACTGCAGATCCACGTGCAAGATGCTGGGTCATGGGCAACCAGTAGGTATTCCACTAGAAACTGGAAACACTGACCTATACTTTTTGCTTACCTTTGTCTTTCACCACAAACCAGGCACAGGAAAGCAACTTTAGTAATTATTGACCATTACATGTAGTCAGCAGAACTGGACAAATATGCAAGGCATCATCTTCAGAATTCTGGAAGAAGTGTGTGTATTTATCTGTGTATACACTATCATTCTCACAACCAAACTAATACATTGCAGCCTCAAGAAGAAGAAGAAGAAGAGTAGCCAATCTTTCGTATCTTTCACATTTACTTATTCATCAAACACTGCTTTAAAAGATGATGTTCATTCTCTCCCTCTCCCTCTCAGTATTTTATGAGTTTCATCTTGCTTTGCATTATTTTGAGTTATTTCTAACATAGTTAATAATTCCTTTCTATAATGAGCCGTTACCGCCTAAGTTATTGGAGGTTATAAAAGCCTCTCTTCTTTTAGTTACTCTTCTGATAAATTAAATACTTTAAAAACAGGAAATTCTCAGGCTTCGTCACAGCAAGACTCCCAAATAAAAATAAAAATAAAACAAAATTGGAGCCTTCCCAGTGATAAAGGCAGATGGCTCAGATGGCAGGCCTCTCTTGTTATTCTGAGCATTGGAGAATGCGCACCAATGAACCAGACAGAGAACAGAGTCACATGGGCTGTAGTGTGACTGATGGTTCTCAAGGGAAGGTCTCCCAGGAGGCAAAGACAGAGAAGCAGATGCCAGGCTGGTTAGCATTGCAAATGAGATGCTGGGCCATGGACACAATCTGATCCTCATCTGACTCAATTTTTCAATAACTCTGTCATTCTATGATTTATTATCGATAACGTGTGAAACATGGTGAATTTGTTCATGCAACCCTATCAGTTACTAAACATATTTTGGATACCCAGTGTGGTGAGTACAGAATACACTGATGGTCTAGGTCTAGGAGTTAGAATACCTAGGCTCCAATATCCCCACTCAGCCATGGGAATTCACTGGGAGTCTGTACATGGTGAAGCCACCCTGTAACTTGAAAGCTCAATTAAAGTCACTGGAAGTTGGTTCTAAATTGATGTCACAGAAGACTCACCATCACACACTGGGCTCTCAGTGAGCCTTACTTAGAAATCGAGGCACAGAAGCTGATGCTCCCATAATGCAGAACACGTTCCAGTGAGCTGAGTGGGAATGGCTTAAGAGTAGGCATGCCCAGGATTTGCCACTCTTCATCTTGCTAATTTCTTGAAAGATGCAGTTTATGAGACCCAAGAGATCCACACCCACTTCACATATGCTGCTTCCTCCAGGTGACCTCTAAATCCACACCCACATGACCATCACCTTCCTCTGAACAACATGGATCTCTCTTCTCTCTCCCCCCCTCTCTCTCATAGCTAGAACAATGGGTCTTCTGAAGCAGAGGGACAAGTTAAAACAAGCATGGGAAGCTGGGGTGCTCAGCAGGTATTCTCCCACAAACTGATGTAATGATTAGTGGAACTTCAGGGCCTGGGAATAAGAACGGCTGTTCACCCCCCCCCCCCCGGTATTTACACACATTTAGAAATACTTGCTGTCCTTCAGAAGTAACTAAGAGAACCTTTTAGAGACTGCGTGCCCAAACTGCAACTCAAAACCCACTTATGTATTGCAAAGTGCCAACACAGTAACAGGGGAGGAAGGAAACACTCCCATTGGGCTGCTGGGCAGAGGAGTGGGGTGAACTCTGTTCTGGGGGGAGGGAGGAAGTACTCCCATTGGGCTGCTTGGCAGGGGGCAAGGCAAACTTTATGCTGGGGTGACTGCACAGGTGCCCACAGAGAAGGCTCCAAGTGCCACCTCTGGTAGGCGTGCCATAGGTTCGCCACCACTGGTGTAGGCTATAAATCTCAAGCTGTACCTAGCAAAGCTATTAGCACTTATGCCCAAATTAAAATGAGATCCCACTTGTAATGCCATTCTTCATAATCTGCTCAGTCTTCCTAACACCCCACTTCTTTTCCATTGCAGTTACTAAGTGTTGTGAAATCTGAGTCTGCAATATTTGTCAAACCATTTGTTCAATATATTATTTCAGCCTGAACCAAAGTGCTTCTTGATGCTCCTTTCTGCAACAACAATTTGATGTTAAACCTGAGATCAGTGGCATCAAGCAACAATTACAAAGCAGGCAAACAAATAATTTAAACCCAATTTCCCAAAATGTGAGAATCTGTATCAAAAGCTTAAGTTTTTAGGAGAAAGATAAGCCCTAATATTTCTTGCTCCTGGGGCATCAAGGCCAGCAGCAGAACTATCAGGATTGCTGGTTTTAGAAGCAGTTGCATCATTTGTGAGGACAAGAAATAAAACATCTATTAACAAAGTGTTTTTCAGAAAACGGATGTATTTGATTTGTGGCTTGTGGGACCATTACCAAAACTCTGCATCTTTTAGTTTCTCATCACAAGGAGGAAAATAAGTGTACCAGCTTACTATTTCCTTTCTAATAACATTAAATACAGTATAATAAATGCCTATTGCTAAAATGCATATATTTGAAAAATGCACACAAACATACTGTACTTCGGTAATTGGGAAATAAATGTATATATTGAGGGAAAATACGCAGCTAGAAGACATAGTTTTAAAAAAACATGTACCAAAATGTGAAGGAATGTTCACAAGGGAATGGGAGGGAAAAGCCTTCCAGCTCAAAAAGCGGACTTGGATGAAACGCAAACACCGGAGGGAGTCTGAGAAGCGAAACCAAAGCTAACAGATTTTTCACATCCTTAATCAGATGGAGAATTGAATTTGACTGCAGCCCTAATGCACCCAAAGGCAAGCCCCTGAATTAATAGTTTCAAAACTGAGACATGTGCTAAGTGATTGCTTCAAAGATGCACAAACACATGTAGAGAGAGAAAGAGAGAGAGAAAGGGAGTGATGGAAGAGAGGTAAAATCAGCAATGCTGTTTCAAAGGTCAGTTTGCTCCAAGCAGCTTTTTCTCCTCCATCCTCCTCCTCCTCTAGTTCAAAACTTCTCATCCCTCATAGCTTCCATGCCAATAAAGGTTTAGCCTTCAGCCCTGAAAGGAAACCACTCCTGCCACACAGTCTGGCCAGGCCTGTTGAGGCTGAGTTTCTTTTGGGATCTCAGAGACAATAAGCACTCAGTGGATGAAGAAACAAAGCTTTATTAGACAGTTCTCTAAGCAAAACATAACAGAGATCGGAAAAGAAACAAGAACAAGAATATAAATAAGCTATGCATACCTATCGTAGATTCCCTCTGTCCACAGATGAGATGGAACAGGTTCCCACCAGTTCGCCAGAACCGGTAGTAACTTTTCCCAGTGTCCCGGAGAACCGGTAGCAGCTGCCCCCCCCCACCTTTGGGGTTTAACTTTTCACTGGTTTCCCCACTGCGCATGTGCGCCAAGCACTTGGTGTGCATGCATGCCTACAGTGCTTGGTGCGTATGCACGGCCTCCTTGCTGTCCTCCCAAGCGGGGAGGAGGAAGAGAAGCTGCTAGCCTGAAACTCCCTATAGCCTGCTCCCCAGGGTAAGTGACTAACCTTTGGATGTGGTGTGTCTGTGTGTATTTTAATGTGTATTTAATACCTTTACCTATATTGACGTACTACCACAGTTCCTAATAAGGCCTGGCGGCCTGGCTTGGGGTTTTTAAGCAAAGTCTTGTAGTTACCTCATCAATAAGCTATACCTGTGCTGTTCCAATTGGAAAACCCTTAAGGATGTACAGCTGTTTTACATTTACATTAAAGCATATTATCCTAGAGAACTGGTACGATGACCATATCCATCTTGCAACATGGTGCTGCCCAGGCACTTATACTAACAGGTATGTGACAGGTTTGTGTTTGGGATGGGTGGGTTGATTTTTTTTTTGGGGGGGTGGGTGGGTGTTTGGATGGGTGAGTGTACTTTAATGTAATTTTTATTGTATTTATTTATTGTATTTATTTATTTACGGGTTTGTGTTGTGGGTGGGTGGGTTGAGGGGTGTGTGTGTGTGTGTGTGTGAGTGTGTGTGTGTGTGTGCTTATTTTTTATTTTATTTTATTATTAATTTTTAATTTTTTTCTTTGGCCCCTCCCATGACATCATGATGTCATGATGTTAGCTCTGCCCACACTATGATGATGTCATGGTGGGGTAGAAAAATTCTTGACAACCCACCACTGCCTCTGTCCCTTCTCTAGCTACCTGGGAGCCCGGTTAGCTGGAAGGGATGCTTCCTGGCACTTCTGATGTATGGAGATCTCCAAAGTCTGGAGGCTAAGTCTCCTTTCTTTATACTATAGCAGCTAAAGAGCTGTCTCATCATATTTGGCTCTAAACCCCTCACTTGGAGAGTGTCCAAACCCAACAATGGCAATCTGAGCTAATTAGTGCTTTTTATTATTATTATTATTATTATTATTATTATTATTATTATTATTATTATTATTATTATTATTATTATTATTATTATTATTATTATTATTATTATTATTATTATTATTATTATTATTATTATATTTCGATTTCTATACCGCCCTACTCGGTAGGAGCGACTCAGGGCTGTTCACAACATATACAAAATTACAAGTTCACAAACACAACATGTCAATAAATAATCAATATCAATATCACATAACGTTAACATCAATTTTTAAAAAAATACAATACATGTGCTATAGTGTGATGGCATCTAGAATTGGTTAATTGATTCAATGTCCTTATAGGTGGGTTACATCAGCTCATTACTGACCATTACCAGCCAAGAACATAGGAAAGGGTCACTATGACCTACCTCACCCCTTCCTTATTTAGTCAGGGACTTTCTGCTCATCAAACTTCCCAGGTAATTTATCAGCCAAGGACATAGATGAGTTCAGAGCCATCCTACCTCCTCTGTCTTCTGCCAAAAACTCCCCATCTATTCCTTTGGCTCTACTAAATCTTACTAATTGATCAGCTTAATCAGAAAACATCCACTTTCCATTCAGCAAGCCCTTCCAGATGAATTAATTGGTTACCAAGCAAATTCTACTTTAATATATGTTCATATGATTTTCAGAATTTGAAGGAGGGACGTGGGAATGTCACTAACTCCTCAGATTTACAGCTAACTACTAACTCCTCAGATTTACAGCTAACTACTGAACTTTGCTAATGGCTGCTTATCAACTCCCACCTTAATGTTGTGGAGAAACAGCATCAGAGTTTCAAGAAGTGTGGGGCCAGAATAGACGGGGAAGAGATGCAAGGCAGAAGGGCTCCTGTACGTGGAATAACATTGCAAAAGAAGAGAGGATTTCTTAAGGTCCAGCTGACACATGGAGAATACTATACATGTCAGAAAAGGACCACAAATCTGCCCTCTGTTGCTTCTTGTCATTATATTGCTATAAAGAGTAGGATTACTAGGCTTCAAGTCTCTGATTGATCATATGCTTTTCTGCGCCTCTGAGAAGGAAATTAAATTTGGGCAACATGAAAGAAAGAGGAAGTTTCAGTGGTGGGATTCAAAAAATTTTTACTACCTACTCTGTGGGCATGGTATGGTGGGCTTGGCCAGGGGAAAAGCCCTGTGTTATTTCAAAACTTGGATGGGCGGTGGGGCCAGCCAGAATTTCTGCTACCAGTTCTGGCCAACCGGGTGAACATGCTGAATCCCACCACTGGAAAGTTTGCTTGTTTCTGTAAAGTGGCCTGAGTATCCATCCCCTTAGTGTTTGGGGGTGTGGATAGCCACAGTGAGGTCAAATGGTGGGACATACCAGGTCTCTCTTCAGTCACCTCACTTTGCTCCTGTCTTTTTAGCATGCCTACATAGGACCCAGTGTGCCCTCCACAGCAAGGCAGGGAGTGGCACACCAGCATTTCAATGTAGGATCCTTTATCTACATCCCAGGCAGCAGTCGCAATCCACAGCCGCTTGAAACCTAGCAATCCTACTCTTTATAGCAATATGATGAGAAGAAGCAAGAGAGGGCAGGTCTGTGGTCATTTTTCTGACATGTATAATATTGTTCATATGCCAGCTGGACCTTATCAGATCCTCTCTTCTTCTGCAATGTTTGTGCCCTAGTTCTTGCCTGTCCCACCTCTATGATATCATAACACCTTGCTTCTCTGTCCCATTTTCCCTTGCCTTTTTTTTATCTTTGTGTGATACTACTTTTCTTAGCTTATCTTCTCTTTCATCCCCCACCCCACCTATTTCTCCTTGGTCCAGCATCCTACAAACACAGAAGCTTGCTCTAGGGGCTTCTTTTATCAAAGGTAGAGATCTATTCTCATGCACTGTCCAGTAGTGGATTTTCAAAGTAAATAAACTGCAATGGCTCAGTGGTTAAGAAGCTTGCCTTGTTAGCTGGAAGGTTGACAAGGCAGCAGTTCAAGACCTAAGAATGAGCACCTGTCTCTGACAGAATGAGCACCTGTCTCTGTTCCAGCTCCTGCCAACCTAGCAGTTTGAAAGTAAGAACTTGTTGGTTTTCACCAAGTAGGGCGGCATATAAATCGAAATGAATGAATGAATGAAAGTACAGTCAAACCTCGCATAAAGAGCGTTTCACTTATAGAGTAACTCGCTTAAAGAGCAGAATTTTCTCTGAATGTTCGCTTCGCTTAACAAATAAAACCAACCAAAAACTTGCTTAACAAATAAATCAGGGTTTGCAATCCCCTCCACAACTAGTCATTTACAATGGTGTTTCGCTTAAAGAGCAAACTCACTTAAAGAGCAATCCTGTGGAACGCATTATGCTCTTTAAGCAAGGTACAACTGTAGATAAACAGGGACCACTTCAGAAGGAAAAGATCTTGGGGGCATGAAAGGACTCATTCGGGCGTCCTCTGAGTGGAGTTCCTCCAGCAATCCTGTCTTATTGCAAGTTTCTAGAGTGGTTACTAATTTCAGTTCTCATGGTCTTAATGCCAGGTCATGGCACTCTACCAATGATGCCAAATAAAATTCTGAGTAGCAACCATAACCATGTTTCTATTCCAGGGGTGCCCACACATTTTGGGCGGTGGGCCAGTCATGTGGATTAGCATCCTGGTCATGTGGTTCCTCCCACCCTGAAGCGGAAGTAAAACACACCTGCACATGCACAGAATGCTGCCATAAATGATCCATGGCTGTCGTAAACGCATTTACAACAGTCGTGTCATTTAAGGCAGTGTTCTGTGCATGTGTAGGTGTGTTCTGTGCACACACATGCATGTTTTATTTCTACTTCCAGGAGTCGCAAGTGCAGCACGGGCCAGTTTAATTGGCGCCACAGGCTGGATTCAGCGCATGGGATGTATTTTGGGCACCCCTGTTCTATTCCAATCGTTGGAATCATTCCAATGGTTATGTAATAAGATTTCAGTTACTAGAGGGCAGGCTTCCATCCCCATTTATCAATTTAATTATTCTTATGATCAGCAAAAGTAGACAAAGTATGTGAAATTGTGCAGTTTTATTTGTGTAGCTAACATTAGTGATAGCATTCAGCTTTTCTTGGTGTAGAATGTGGGTTACCTTGGCATGGTCCTTTCACAGCACAGAGTGCCTGATCATGCATATAATAATTGCATGGATATGTTTTATTAAAAATACAAGTTGGGGTGGTTGTAACAGCTTGACTAGATGAAGATCACCACTATCAAATTTTACTAAAATGCATGTTATTCTAGTTACGCTATGGAAATGGATGTTTGATCCTTTTGGAAAAGCTCCTTGTTGCTTATTAATCAATTCTAGTATGAAATGAATTAAAGAAATTGCCATGTTAGTTCAGATTTAGGGGTTTGGGAAATTTTAAGCCAGACTAGCAGTTTTCCAAGCTCAGGAAGAATCAACCAGCAGGGAGGCAAAATCTCTTACCAGAGTTTCCATTGGCCCCAAGAAACCATCAGGACCAGACCTTGAAACTAATTGGCTTTTAAAAAAAAATATTTGTTACCTGCAATACCTTTCAGTTTTTATTAA
Source organism: Furcifer pardalis (assembly GCA_030440675.1). Lineage (NCBI taxonomy): Eukaryota > Metazoa > Chordata > Lepidosauria > Squamata > Chamaeleonidae > Furcifer > Furcifer pardalis. Next base: position 42,506,122 of record CP126893.1, read on the forward strand.
TTAAATTAATTTTTATTAGAACTATATTTTTAGATATTACATTTTAGCATCAACTCCATGAACAGTCTGAGGATTGATTTATGCTTTGTGTAAACTTAATTCACCATCATTGACAGATAATTTGGGAGGTTGGGCACCATAGTACAATTCAGGTAATGAGTTATGTTTATAACATTCAGCTAGGTTGTTAATCCAGCTAATTAAATCTGCATTAACATTAGCAATATTGCATTGTCATTAACACAAATGATTCCAGATTCTGTGAACTAATTGCCCCTTGAGGAAGAGAAGAAACAAAAGCTACCATTGAGTAAAATGTCATCCTGGCCCTCTCTTTAAATAGACTATTTAAAGACCATGTGCACTTTCCTCCTTTTTTGGCGATTTGTTATTGTTCTTATTGTTCTTATGGAACCACCTCCAGAAACATTTCTGCCAAACATTGCAATAAAAATACATTTAATAAACAAATGAAGCTGTGACCATACAATTGATAACTACTTCTTTTGGTTTTCTAGGTAGGTGGTCTTCTATACTCTTCAGACAGCTATGGTTCATTAACCCTTGCCATCTGATTGACTGTACAGTTGTAGATAAAACCTGGTTCTGACATACTTATCTGTCAACATTTGCACTGTTAGTGATGATGTTTTATCGTTCTTTGTCACTCTCTGCATTGTCAAACCCACTTCAGGGGAGGGCTCTTTAAGAGAGGTGCTCAAAGAAAGTTTGAAGTAACAAGAGGTCAGAAAGAGACAAAATAGGTAAAGGTCACCCTTGCTCAAAAGCCAGTCATACCCAACTCTAGGGTTCACTGCTCATCTCTGTTTATAGCCAAAGAGCCAGCGCTGTCTGCGTCTGCAGATGTTTTTGTGGACATGTGGCAGGCATGCCTCAACACCAGAGTGCATGGAATGCTGTTTACCTTTCCACCAAAGTAAATAAATAAATAAATAAATAAATAGATATAATCCTTCTGAAAGTCTGCTTTTCTGCATCCTTTAACGCAACAACTGTGAAAATCCAGATTTCTAATAGGCATTAGTTGTCTGGCTAAGCTGGTTGAATCCCTTCCTGGACCCGACTGCGCAGGGGGTCAGATAGACAGAGGGCACATGTTTTGGGATGAGGTTTTAGAGCTAAGTCATGTGCATTTGCTGCCAGGTCAGTAGTGTTTCATTCCCTGAGGTTTCAGAGCCGAAACTTGAAACTCAAGGGAGACCCTTGTGACATTACAGAGGCAGGGATTCAGTGAACAGCTGGAACAGTTTCTGCTCCAGGGGATTCTGGAGGTCAGCACAAGGCCATCTACTCTCTGCATTGCAATAAATAATACAACAGGTCTTGTGGCTCTCACCCCATTGGTCCCCCTTTGCCCCTGGATTTTTGGTGCTGCCATATGGTGCAAGTAATGTCATGCAAATGTAACACACAAACACACAGAGGTACCTGGTTGTTGACCTGATGAGCCCTAGTGTCAGCTAGGAAGAAGTGGTCACTTGGCAAGAGCCAAACTTTTGATTCCTTCAGCCTTTTTTGCCCTGTGGTTTCTCTACGTATGAGTAGATCCAGAAAACCTCCAGAGACTTTTGCCAGTGCCCTGAGGCCTGGTAACACGAGGCTTGAATTCTTAAAGTCTGGGCTGCCAAGATTATTCCACCCATTTTAGCTTCTGTTCAGAAGACCCCTGAAAAGTACATACACTATCCCCCCCCCCCCCGAAAAAGCTTGGGAAAAGTGTGTCCATGTGGGAAAAGACACCTCCAAGTCTCCATGATGTAAGGTATACATCCTGCAGGATTGGTTCAACAAGGAAATGTACATGAACATCTTGTGATATAGCAAGCACCTTTTAATAACCAGTGGTGTACTTTGCTGTCTTTTACAGTTATTTTACAGTTATTAAATTGTGACTTTTCAGGCTAAAGCTTTGTTTGGGGAAAGGGTTGTCTTTTCTTTCCCCAGCAGAAAGGGATCTAGTGTTAGCTAAATAGGCTTCTCTCCTCTTCGGTTAACACCCCAAATTCCACCACCACCACTCGTGCAGAAGGATCTCCTATCGACTTTGAGAGATCAACCATAAGCTGGTATTGACGAACACCAAGGTGTGGATGAAGATGCACTGACCTGCAGAGTGAATATCAAATGAAGCTAGCCCAAGGTCACTATTTTTACCTGTGGGAATGCTAAATAAATCTTGATAAGAGCTGAAAATGGAAATCGATGGCTGTGTTGTTGCCGAAACCTGATTGGCTTCGCAGAGGACAAAGCATATTTGCAGGAATGTATCTCTTACTGACCTCACTGTTGCTTCCGCCTCCAAAAATAGCTAAGAGATGAGCAAATCCCCAAGGTGGGGATATTTAGGGAGGAGTCAGGGATGTATGAAAACAACTTCTTAGGTAGGGCATAAGTTTTCCATGCCACAACCCCACAGCTGTGCCCTAGTTATTACACACAACAGACATTTCCTCATAGGGTCAATCTTTTGTGGCACTGACCTTGCATGTTGCAGGCACTACTTGCAATCGGTCCTATGTGTGGAGGGAAAAATACAACCCACAACCCAGATTTCACTTTTTACCTCTGTGCAGTGTGCCTATTATACATTTGCCTTTGACTAAGACGGTGATGGGACTCTCAGCTTCCCCGTCTCATGCCTGCATAATTTTTATTACGTACGTTGTAAAACTTTAATTGATTAATGCTTCAGAGGCAATAAACAGAATTACACATTACAACACTCGTGAGGCTACTACCAACAGCTGTGTGTCAAGCGCTCCCCCTTTGCATCTAGTGCTACAGATTATACCATACTTTGGCATTAGTACTGAGTGCATTTTCCACCATTACTAGAGGCAGCGTCAGCTACTATCAGTGTTGGGGCATTCAAATGTATTCACATAGGGATGATGATAAGGGAGGGTGGTCTCCTCATCCCAAATCTTAGTCTTGGTGTTTCTTTCATGGCACACACATAAAAACTATAGTCATGTCAACAAGGCACAGGTATCATTAATAGACTACTTCGTCCCTCTCCTGCCCAATTATTTCTGTGGATGCCCTTGGTAACAACTGGCAAGGAGTACACAGCCAGGACATATGTTATGTTGTAGTAACTAATAAGTTTGGTGGCAGCCTTGTTTCTTGCAAGTGGGTGCACTCCTGTTCCACTGTTGCATAGGAATACTTACTGTATCTATCTCACTTTTTTTTTTTTTTAAAGGAAGACTTCTGTTCTTCCTCACATAAACAAAACACCCTACTGCATTATAGGCAGAGCTGTAGCTCTTTAGGTAATTTTGTGCCTGAAGTAAGAATATAAAGAGCTACACCTTTACTTCTCATGCACCCTGCTCTTCATTGATCTCAAAATGAACAGAGAGAATTGTGGGAGTAAGGCAGCATGGAGCCATAAATATGTAGCAATAGCAATAGCACTTGTGCATGGAACATAGAAATTTTCTGCCAGAAGCTCCAGATGATTCTGTGAAAGCTGGCTGAAAAGATGTGCTCCAAAAGGACAATTAACATCTTCAATCGACATCATGCAAGAAAGGACTTCAAAGAAAGAAGGATATTGTTAATGAGCCAAGGTGGCCTTTTAGGAGGAAAACTGGCTCACCTGCTGTCTGTTTTACTGTTTTTCAATGCTATGCCTAGAAGAGAAGCTATCTCTTCATTATGGTGTGAGTATTAGACTAGCTATTTTTTTTATTTTTTTGATGTTCTTGAATGTTTACAATTCTTCCTCTGTAATTTGCTCCATAATTTGGAGAAATATTTTTTGCAGCTGTGTATAAATTTTTGCCTTTTGCATTCATAATCTTCCCCCCTTCTTTTTATACAAAAAAAAAGTCTTATAATCAACTGCCAGGATTTTTGACTCAGAAGGTTTGTGGTACTTAAATCAAAGACATGCCTCAACCACCTACTTGGAATTTTGGTGTTTTTAATGGGTGTACTGACAACATTACCCTTACAAAGTAGGCACCTTGTTTCCCAAAGCCTAGATTTGTGGGTTTGTTTTTAGATTCTCTGGATCACAGATCATTTGGAGTGGACTGAGGACATTGAAACCGAAACAGTGCCAGGCAGGACATAGAAGTGTAGCACGGCTGAATGTCTATAGAAGGGAGCTTTCCTGCCTGGTGGCTAATGGCAGAGAATGCCTGAATAGGGCTATAAAAATGTCACCTTTTCTTAATGACATAGCATGCATACGATAATAGGTGCATATTTTACATATTTTTTTCTGCATCCCTTAGCTTTGCGTACCTGAAGCAAGTGCCACATTTACTCCTGCTGGGTTATGACTCTATTCATAGCATTTCTTGCTGTTTTATATTTTTGCCTTTTTTCCCACACTTTAAAGAGCTCAGGTCCCAGTTTCAGCGCTCGGAAGTATAATCATGCTGTATTTGCGATGTGTGTATGTGTGTGTGTGGGGTGGTGGTCTTGTCTCCCCCCCTCTATTCCAATATTTGCAGACTAAATTTAGCACTATGTGGTTAAAAGTGGCTAGGATGTTAGGCATCTGGAAAATTCCACTGATTAACTCCTAAAATGGTGACTGATGAAGCAGACTTTTCAGAAAACAAAACAAAACAAAATAAACACAACAAAATAAAATAAAAAACACAGTAGCACTTTAAAGACTAACTGCTATATTTTTATTGTTAGCTTCCGTGGATCAAGTCCACTTCATCACACCTTGAAGACCAAGACAGCCATCCAAGCTGGTAGTGTGGAAGCACCTACAGCCTTTGAGCGAAAGCTAATACTGTATAGTGTGGTAGATACACTGTCACACTAAAACACAGGAGGTCTTGATTCATATTTTTGTTTGACCATGGAAACCCTCTGGATGGGTGGCTGTGGTAAAACACTCATTTAGCTTCTCCCATACCTGAGAATTGTGGTCACTGTGTGTCAGATGTAACTTGATAACACAAAAATCACATGACTCCTGAAGTTGCACATGTAAGAGAGGGTCTTCCTTCTATAGGAAAAGCGCGGGAAGCTATAGCAAAGCAGGGAATCTGTTAATTCTGCTAATGGAGAGCCAAATTTCCTTGGGTAGATGGTGAAACAAGTGGTGTCACAGCAAAGGGAAAAAGAGAAAGACAAGAAGGGAGGGCTGTGTTTGCTGGAAACCGCCTCAACAGAGTCAAATAGAGGAAGTAAAGCAATAACGTGAAAAAAGATTGCATTGTTTCATTTCAGGTATAGAAGGGCCAAAGAAGATGGGATGTTGTTGATGTTTATATGCACCTCTAGCATTGTGGTGGGACTGCAGTGGCTCAAGTGGTTAGGACGCTGAACTCACTGACTGGAAGGTCAGAGTTCGATTCCTGCATGATGAAGTGAGCTCCAGTCTCTGTCCCAACTCCTGCCAACCTAGCAGTTCAAAAGCAAGAAACTGCAAGTAGATAAATAGGGACCACTTTGGTGGGAAGGTAAACAGTGTTCCATGCACTCTGGTGTCTCCATGGAAATGTCTGCAGATGCTGACAGTGCTGGTTCTTTGGCTATAAACAAAGATGAACACTGAACCCTAGAGTCAGATATGATTGACTTTTGAGCAAGGGCGACCTTACCTTTACTAGCATTGTGGTCTTCCTTTTTTGGTAATGGTGGCCCATGGGAACACAGCACAGATGGGGGAGGGTAGTCTCTCCCTCCCTCTATGCTGTGACTCTAATCCAGATTTCACCCTGGAATTTCTCTTAGTGCTGATGGACAAAGCATATAGGCATATCACAGGCATTTGTTTGTTTTGTCTTCTGTCAGAACAATAGCCCTGTGGGATTTGTATTACAAAATCAGTGTTAGGGGAAGCATTTAGTCTTTCTTCTCCATGCAGTGACCCTAATCTTACCTTCCACATGATTGCATTTAGCATGTGGATGCACACACACATACATGTGCAGACACACTCACATATATACAAAAGAAGGGGAGATGTTGAAGATACAGTCACCCATCTCTAACGCCATATCTAGTCTGGCTGGGTTTTTGTGAACAGAGGCAGGCTAGCCTGAAAATGTTCTGTTGCCATGGTCTTACGATGGGTTTGGGGTATGTTTTTAAAAAAATATAATTTATGGTAGTACATGAAACTATTGAGCTAGGATGCTTTCCATTGTTTAGACAGAAATAATTCCCCTGCATATGCATCATGCATCCCGTAAATGAAATTCTCCATGCTCTCAAAGCAAAATGCCTTTAATCAGACCACACACATGCAATGAGGTTCCAGACCCCAGCAACGCAGGCTGCAAATTGCTCCGCCTGTAGCCAGCTGAAAGAATGAAACTGAAGACACATTAAATCGCATGGTGATCCCTTTCCTGGGGATGCAGGAGACAATAAGAGTATTAGCAGGGCAACAAACACTCCCTGTGACACATTAAGCACTCAGCATAACACACACACACACACACACATATACAGAAAGAAAAGCCACCCCCAAACTGAGGTCAGCAGTGCTGGATTGTTCAGATAAATGAGGTGCTGCTCCAATTCAAGATCTGGCTATGATTAATTGGCAGGACCTTTCTGCTTTTTAACTAAGGCCTTACCTGTCTTTTCTTTCTCCCAAACTCACGACTCCTCCCCCCCACCTCTCTTTGTGTGTATGTGTGTGTGTGTGTGAGAGAGAGGCGGCAGGAAGGAGAAAGAGCAGCAGGCTGGCACAGGCTGTGGGCCCCCTGGCTCCATCTACTATTGGCTACTGTTCCTTCTGCCCTGCCAATAACTTTGAGTGCCAGATGCTGCTGCCAGGATCCTCTAGATGTGTTGACCATTGTTCATACAAGCTGGAAACGCTAACAGTTGTAGTCCAGTAAAATTGCAGGATGTCAGGTGGAGTAAGGCTGAGCGACCATAACCAGTCAGAGAGGCATTTTTATAGGCCATGCAAGGTGGTACCCACCTACTAGGTTTGTAAGTGCACCATAAGACTGGCACATCATGCACCTAAAAATATAAACTGTACTTGAGTGCACTGCTATTCTGCAGGTACACTTGTAAACTAGGGATCAAATTACCTTAAATGCATGGGTGTTCCCTTAAAATGACTAATCTTTCTCTTCCACGGTTCACATCATGATGACCACACATTTCACCATGTAGTCCTAATGTTAGAAACTTCAGGGTGGCAGCGGTATGTGCCTACAAAATCCAGGAAACTGAGCTGATGTCTAGATTTATTTCGTGGAGCCAGGCTGGTCTTCCATGGGAGGGAGGACCAGGCTGCCCCCATTGTTGCTTCAATGCCCAAGGGCTCCATTTGGGGACATGAAAGGAGTCTCATTCAGCCATCCCCTGAGTGGAGTTTCTCCAGCAAAAGTTCTTTCATCCCAGAGTAATCTCTGACATGAAATTATTATAATGGATGAACAAACACCTTTCTCTTCAGAGAAGTTTTCCTCCAGTGACTACCTGTCTAAGGGTATGTGTGTGTTAAAATGGTCCTTGCTGGTCCTTGCTTGCTTGTAAATGTGCTTTTTAGTACTGTCTCATGCATTATTTGTCTAATCCTCTCTAATATTGTTAAAATTGTCTTAGCTTTTATATTGTTTTGTTCTTAATGATGTAAGCTGCCCGGAATCTTTTTATAGCAGAAAGTTGTGGTAAAAATATTTTAAATAAATTAAAATTAATAGTAGTAGCAATTACACTTATAGACCATCATAGTATCTGGCCCCACCACTCGGTGGCAAATAGAAGGGGAAGAAATGGAAGCCGTGGCAGACTTTACCTTCTTGGGATCTAAGATCACCGCAGACAGCGATTGCAGCCATGAAATAAAAAGACCTTTACTCCTTAGGAGGCAAGCTATGGCAAATCTAGGCAGCATAATAAAAAGTAGATACATCACCCTGCCAACAAAAGTCTGTATAGTTAAAACAATGGCCTTCCCAGTCGTAATGTATGTATGGCTGTGAGAGCTGGACCCTAAGGAATGCAGGGTACAGAAGAATACATGCCTTTGAATTGTGATGCTGGAGAAGACTCTTGAGAGTCCCCTGGACTGCAAGGAGATCAGCCAATCCTGAAGGAAACCAACCCTTGGAAGGACAGATACTGAAGTTGAAGCTTAATTACTTTAGCCACCAGATGAGAAGAAATGACTCACTGGTTATGGCCCAGATGTTGGGAAATATTGAAGGCAAAAGGAAAGGGGGCAGCAGAGGATGAGATGGTTAGACAGCATTGTTGACCCAGTGGACGTGGATCTGGGCAGACTCGGGAGGGTGACAGATGACAGCGGAGCCTAGTGGTCTATGGGGCCACAAAGGGTCGAACTCAACTGTGTGACTGAACAACAACAGCACTCCTCAGGCACTTTATAAGGTAATTGGCATTGCCTCCAGCATACAGGGTACATATTTTATTGGCCTTGGAAGGATACTAGGCTAAGTCAACGTTGAGTCTGTCAGGGTTAAACTCACATCATGAGCAGGTTTTGGCCTCAGTACTGCAGCCTATCTACTGTGCTTAAATAATTCCAACCAGGAGCCTCCCCCCCCCTTTTTTTTTGGTCAAGGGAATGGGTTTCAATTGATTACTCCAGATCTGCTACCACCGTCACTAGCCAGGCTTTTATGTTCATTTTGAGCTAAGATGCAGTTCTCACTGTAACAATATTCTGGGGACTCTCTGTGCTGTGGTGCAAAAAGGAACAGGAAAGCCTGAGTGGTGATGGTGGTAGCAGCTGACATCATCTCATCTGATGAAGATGATGTTCTGTATCTGCAATCTCCAGGTGTAGGAACATTATAACCCAAGCACCTAAAAAAATTCTTCTCTTCTTCTCCAAAAGGAAAGGGTAAGCAACTGATTAGGGGAGTGAGTTAAGCCCACCGCCATATGCTTGGCTGCTGTGTACTTTTGTGTGTGTTTATTTTGCTTTGCTTTGTTTTATTTTCATTTGATTTGATTCAAAGACCTGGTATGCAATCAGACGTGTCATGTCTTGTCTGCTTTGGGCACTTTGCCCGTAACCTTTATGTTCTGGCATTTTCCAGTGTGGGTTTGCTCGCCTTGTGCTGTTAATCCTGAGTTTGTCTCTCGAATCTTCAACTAGTCCCCCAACTTGCTGTCCATCAACCTTTTCTCAGATCCAGGCTGATGCCAACCTACTACACTAATGCTGAAATAGCTTCCTTCGCGGTCAGTGTGTCCTGTCCAGGCATCATTCGAGCTACTGGACCCCAGGATTCACATTGAGTTGGTTGATAAACAGCAGGCAGTTTAACAGGGAACTTTAGAACATGACATATAAAAAAATTGTGTGTGTGTGTTGGGGGGGGGGAGGAGGAGATGTAATGTCAAGTCTTTAATCAGATTTGTATGGGCTGCCAGCTCAACTGTAGGCTAGAATATATCCCGCAATATACTAGGACCAGTTTCTTCAGCACAATCAATCTGTGTAGCAACAGTGTCCTTTATTTCATATCTGTCACAAGATTCTTCCACTCCACCCTGCACACAGCCCAGACTCCTCTTCACCAGCATTTGAGGCTACGGGTTTCCCTGCACTGTCCTCTCTTCATGTTTTTCTCTTTTCCCATGGAGAAGTGGCCAATTCCAACCGTGCTTCTACTAAGAAGGCCAGTATAATGAAGGGTAATGATTAGAACATCAGGATGGTTTCAGGTAGGAATTTGGCCATGTTATTACATCTTTTCTTTTTAACAGTTTTTCCACTGTAGGAATAAAGGACCCAAAGAAACAGGTGGGAAAAACAAGAGAGGGTTATGAGTCAAACGCAACCTTATTGTAAAACGGGATGGCAAAACTTACCATCTTAGTGAAGGGCAGCTAAGTGAGCAAGCAGCACCAGCCATGAAACATCATTAGGAGTGGAAAGACCTGAAATGGTAAAGTGTCTCTTTGTCTCCTTAGCCCAACATATTCTGCCTGCCATTTGCTGGGAGGACTTGTCTCTCGTGTGCAAACCTTAACAAAGGATGAAGATTATAGTAGAGGATTGGAGGAAATGGGGGTGGGTGAGTGGAGGTGGATGACACTGCAGCAAACCATCATTTGCACAGCTCATCTGTCCTGGGAATTAATGCATCTGAGGCACTTTGAGACTGGCAGATGAAAGGTGCTGAAGACAGGGAAAGCATTATCTGTTGAAATGAAATTCAATTACTATGGCTTCCTTCAGCTGGTACAGTCTTTTTCCAATTAGGGGAAACTCTTCCCATCAGAAGTCCCTTTCAAACAGCCCCTCGTTCAAACAGCCATTTTCTTTCAGTAAAAGTAGTTTAGCTTTCTTTATCCTTCCACCACTACCACCAAGAAAAGAGGAGGAAAAGGGGGGGGGGATTGCCATCATTAAAAACACCCTTTCCAAAACTACAACTGTGTAGGATGAAAACAGTGCAGTGAAGTTGGAGTGCTTTTGGAGATCCAGCAGACCTTATTAACAAAATAAATAGAGAAATGAACGGGACTATGTAGAATTTCATCGTTTCCTCTCGTCAGCGGCTTTGGCCGAAGGTTGGGAGCCTTCCATTCTGCGGCTTCTCAATCCCATTAGCCAGATCAATCTGTCCCGAAACTCATCCCGCTGTGAATGCTGATGAAGAGGAGGAACATCCCTTTAGCTGAACGCAGGCCTGTCTCGTCATGTTTCCATCATTTCTACACTATGGAGGTGCATTGTCTCTACACAAATAGGTAAACACAAAAGAGGATCAGGAGGATTTATGCATTTCCAGGGTGACCGCAGGATACAGCAAAGAGTTCAGAGGCACTAATTGGGCGGAGCAGCAACCCCACAGTGTCCTCGTGTTAAATATAACTTTCATGAGTTGAAATTAGAAATGCGGAAAAGAAAAGGAAGACAAAGGAAGACGCCTCGTTTGTGGCAACAGAGAAGGAAAGGCTGTACCTCATCTGACAAATGAACGTTCCTTGCTTTCTTGTTGCAAACTCTTTGATTAAGTCACCAAAGGCAGCAGCAGCAGTGCTAATTTCAGATCCAGGGAAGAGGAAGGGAGTTGGGGGTGGGTGGGGGAGAGAGAAAAGGACTGTGAGTGTAGAGAAGCACAGACCCCCCCCCCCTTTTGCCTCTTTAAGAAGAAATCAAAGCATGCCTGCTGTACTTTCAAACTGACTTAGGAAGCCACATGAGGCTTTGTCCTGACTTCTTGAAAAAAGAGAAGAGAAGAAATAAAAATAAAAGAATGCCCCACTCTGCCACCGCTAGTCTCAGGGCTGTAAGCCTTTGTGATCTGCCTGCACCATTTAATCTCTGACCCAGCATTTCCCTATTTTCTGGGAATTTTTTCACCCCATAAAGAGCCAGAAATGTACAAAAAGCATCACAGAGCAGGCAAGGAGTGGGCTTGCAGTGTCTTCAGAAGGGCACAGAACAGCTCAGGCATCAATCAGTCAAAGCTTCTCCAACAAGAATGCAGTTGGGGGTGGGGGGATACTTCACAAAGAAGCAGGAATGCACAAAGAGCATCACAGAGCAGGCAAGGAATGTTTTCCTTGCTCCACTGTGCAGTTCCAAATACTGACTTTTCACAATGCATTTTTAAGCCCCTAAGTGGTTGACCCTCTCTTTGTCAGCGGGAATCGGTGTCTTCTTTAACTCTGAAGGAAGATGAATAGCCCAGTGAGGGATTGTATCTCAGTGGTCCTCAATGGAAGAAGTATTCTCACCTTTCCTGACCATTGTGCTCTCATTGTCTCCAAATAAATTGATAAAATTAAAAGACCAGCTGGCTGGATAGCTCAGTGAACTGAGAACCCAGCTGCAGAGCCAGAGGCTAGCAGTTTGATTCTCCAGTATATCTACTGGGAGAAGAGCCAGCCTATGTAGCCTTGGCCATTGGTCTGCTGGGCAGATGGGCGGGGCAAACTCTGTGCTGGGGTGGCTGCTCGGGGGCTCACTGAGAGGGCTCCAAGTACCACCTATGGCATGCGTGCCATAGGTTCGCCACCACTGCTATAGACCATGGTAGATCACTCGTTATGCTGAGCGTTGTGATGTTGAGACCGTCTCATCTGAGATATACCTAAGAACCTAGGAAACCACTTGATATTTTCTCAGAACTTTTATCCATCCAGCTTAGCAAGGTCAACATTGATGGACAGAAGCTCCTGAAGCTTCCACCAGCAATTTTTCTTAGCCTTATCGTGGTGATGGTGAACTTTGGTACTCCAAGGTTCTGGGAGCACTTCTGTTTCCAGGAGCGACGAGGGCAGCGTGGGCTGGATGAATCACAGTAAACCCATTCATGTGGATTCACAGGGAGCTTTGGCTTCTGGGAATTGAATTCCAAGAACATCTGGATTGCTAAGGTTCACCATCACGGCCTTATCCTGTAGATGCCAGAAGCTGAACCCCCGGCACCTTCTTGTTGTTGTTCAGTCGCACAGTCGATTCCGACCCTCTGGTGCAAAGTGGAGATCTGCTCAAACATTCCCTCCCTAAGTGACTTCCAGGGCATGGAATTTAATTTTGGAAAAAATGAATATAATTAGGCTTTAAATGTATCTTTCCAAACTCTGCTTTTGAAGCACCTGCCTAGCAAGCAACGGGGAATTAAGCAACCACCAGAGCCTAGAAAATCTCCTTCTTTAGAGTTACAATTCATAGACTGTCTTACTCAACAGGGGCATTAGTTTGGCTGGCTGGCTGCTGCTGCTGGGAATTGTTGTCCTAATACAACTTTTTCAAAGATTTAAGATAGGGGTTCTCAAAGTTTTCAGGTCATGGGTCTGACCAGGCCTCCTGGACAGCTGATTGGGCCACTCACGTGGTTCATCCTGCCAGAAGCAGACGTAAAACACGCCCAGGCATGCTCAGAATGCATTTACGGAAACATTCTGCACATGCGCAGGCACATTTTACTTCTACTTAAAGGAGCAGCATGGGGCGGATGAATTGGCATTGGGGGCCAGGGCTGGCCCACAGGCCATAGGTTGTGAATGCCTGATTTAAGAAGATAATAATAATACAGTACTTTATAGTTGTAGCTGTGTACTTTCCAATGAATAAAACGTGTTGACAGTAGGCTCCAATTTGGGTCTCTCTGTCCTCTTTTCTGAATATGGTCCTTTTGTATGTGTCATGTACTGTAAAGGAAAATATTTTGAAAATTGTTAATTTATGGCATGGGAGAAAAAGGAAAGGAGATGTTGACATCCTTTTAATTTAGGAATTGTTTCCACTGGAGTGGACAAATCTTAAACATGCACAGATGTATACAAATCACACTGCTGTTGCTACGTATCTGCCCTGAAGGCAAAAATTAAAATAAAATAAATCAACACAATTTTCACAGATGTTCGTTTTGAGAAATGGAAGCTGACCTAAGGTGGGGAAGTAAAAAATGAGGAAGTCCTGGCAGATGTCAGAGGGCAGTGGAAAAATTAGCCCAGGATTGCTGGCTAGGGATTTTGGCTAGCAATGCAATTTATTGATTCTAATAAGGTCAGAACCCCAATGTCATCAGCCCACATTGGGAGAAAGCAAAGGCTGTCTAAGAATGAGAGTGTTCATGTCACCAAAACACATTTACTCTTGTGTATGTGTGTAACAGCATATTTCATTTTGTGGGGAGAGGGCTAGAGCAGAGAATCAGGTCTTGGAGAACAAAGTTGCAGGTTATTTGGGTGAGGCTTTCCCTGTGGTTTTGTCCTGAGGCAATAGCTGGCCAGATTCTGGGTAGTGACAAGGAAATGTGCAGAGCAATCCTAACCCTCAGAACCAGGGTTGGGAGAGGTCTCAGTCTGTATGGGAAAAACACAACTGATGAGTTAAGCCCTGAAACACCTGGAAAAAAAATATCAAGGTGTAGACTCAACACTTCTTGGACTTTTACCATACAAAGGCTTTACAATGTAGAAGGCTGTACAGATTGCATGGTAGATGCCAGCTAGATTTCACCAGCTTGAGATCATTACATTTCTAACTCTTCCAATACATTTAGGGCAGAGAATCTGACTTTTCTGCCCACTCCTCTGATTATCTTCCCATCAGTATGAGCAACCATTCTAATCTCTTAAAATACCTCAAGCTTGGGCGGCTCACTTGCACCAGCCAAGAATGGGTACATTCTTTGAAAATGGGGCTGAGGTGGGACCGGAATTGTCAGTGACGGAGAAACAGTGCCAGGCTAGGTTGAGCTGGTGGGTTTTTGAGAATTAGGTATGATTTGTCACTCTACCCTGTAATGATGGTCAGGTGCTCATTCCTCAGAAAATCTTGAGTCTGATATCATACCTGCCAGGACGCTTTTATAGTGCGAAGTCTGGCCTGGATTTTTCTTACCACCAGACAAGCCCTGGGAGATTCAATAGTTCAATCCTGGCCTGCCCTGACAAATTACAGCCTGCCTCCTTCCCAGGGTTAGCGACTAACCAGTGTGTCAGTCTAATCTTGGTAGCATAACTAAAAAGAAAAACAAAGTCTATTTACAGGTGTTAATAAACGCAATGGCTGAGATTTTTTTTAAAAAATATATTGTTTCAATAAAACTGAGATGTTTATAAAAGTCAATAGTCAGGTTTCAAAATTGTGACAAACAAAAGGCAGCTTCAATTAATACTAATAATCACTTCAAAATACTACAGGCAAGACAGACTATCAATTTCCCCACAAAATATTAACCTTGCCTTTCTACCCTAGAGGAACCTTCCTACCCCTATTCAGCTGAATTATCCCTGGACAGAGCAATCTCAAAGTCCCTTTATTTTCCTTTCCTTAATTCTCGTCATCTGGATCATCTCTTCTTTGTGACCCCTTTTCTTATTTTACCTCAGAGTTTTCTCTCCCTTTCTATTTTACCTCAGCTCTCCTTTTTATCTAAGTTCTCCTCAGGGTTCTAGCACCTTCCCCAACAATCTTTCACTCTCATCCAACATGCAAATCAGCTCTTCTTGACATTCTATCTCTATCTACTGCTGTTAATCTTCCCTGTCTTTACCTGCACTATTTTTACCAAGGCTACTTTCTATCCATTTATCCTCACACTCTGGACATGCTCTTATTCTTTTTTCTACTCTAATTACATTCATTCCTTACATACCCCACTTTGGATTGCTCTGCCTCTAGCCTTTTTTTTTAAATCCTAGGATGGAGTGAAGAACCTTTTTCAACCCAACTGCCATACTGTGTGTCTAGGGCTGAATTCTCATCTGCAAGTGAGAGTAGAGCCCAAATAGATTGGGATCCTTCCCTCCTTTTGTCTCATTCAATCACACACACGTGCACATGGACGCACGCACGTGCACACGCACACTTTTCCTATTAGCACATACGCACACATTCCAGTTGTATCTGTTACGTGCATCCACAGTACTGAAATAAAGATCTTAGAAAGAGAGAGTCCCACTTCCTCTCCCTATTCTTGACGTTCTTCACATGACTCAGCTTCTTCCTGAGTGAGCTGGCAATCAGGGAAGAAAGCAATCTCTCCTACGCTGCTCGTTTGCATTGTTCCATCTATGTGCACTGATGGAGGAAAATCCCTGGTACTTAGAAACGAATTGCTATAGCAATTCCCTCTTTGCCACAGTCTGGACAACAAGAAACTATTTCTTCAAGGAGCTCCTATAAGGGTGGAAATAGACATTACAGACAATGCATTTACTAGAAGAAGGGATTACTTAACTGTTGAGAATTTCTGAATAAATGGAAGAACTTTCTGTCACCTTTTGCATCTCACAAATTAGCCTGCTTTGTTTTGTCATGGGTCTTTAGGATTTAAGTATGAGATTCTTTTGAAGTCTGAAAGAACCACGCCTGCCTGAATCATGTTGTTATTGTTCAGTCACATAGTCAATTCTGACCCTTGTGAACCCATGGACCACAGTACACCAAGCTCCTCTGTCATCTGCCATCCTCCTTAGCCTGCCCAGATCTATGCCCACTGCATCAACGAAGCCATTTAGCTATCTCATCCTCTGCCACCCCCTTCTCCTTTTGCCTTCAATCTTTCCCAGCATCAGGGACTCCAGGTAGTCCTCTCTTCTCATTTGTTGGCCAAAGTACTTGAGCTTCAGATGAATCACTCAATCAATTAATTGATGAACCTGAATCATTTATATCTCTCCATAAACTGCTTTTAGCTCTAACTACATGTTATTGCTAATTGCTTCTACTGTCATGGGGACTGGATGGAGGTTTTGACTAAGCCAGTGATGGAGAACTTTGGCACTCCAGGTGTTCTTGGACTTCAATTCCCAGAAGCCCTAATCAGTGCTGACTTGGTCTTCTGGGAATTGAAGTCCAAAAACACCTGGAGTGCCAAGGTTCACCATCACTGGACTAGGCTTTCTATAATACAAATGAGGAGGCACAATGGGTGAAATCCATCCCGCAAGCTGGAGGTCTCCCATAGTGAGCCCACCAAATGTTTGGAGATTTCTATGGAATCTTATGAAAGTGCCACCAGAATATGAGGAAGGAGACATATCTTCTCCTACCCAAGAGCTAAGGCATAGGGAGCAGATGTTTATCCAGGAAAGATAATAAACTTTGCTTTTTGGGGGGAACACAGAGTAGTAAGTGAGAGAGGACACTGGACTGTGACATTACTGTTATGCCACGGAAAGCACAGAATCTGCTGCTTTGTGTTTCCCTTCTTGTTACTTTGAAGTGGTTGGCAGTCCTATGTGCTACTTAGTCACCCACAGACCCAGGAACAGAAACACGGTGTGCACACACACACAGTTCTCTAAGGAGTAACTTGGCTGTTCACAATAATTTGATCTTTCAAAACAAAGTCTACCCTATAAGTCAGTGATGGCTAACCTTGGCACCCCAGGTGTTCTTGAACTTCAATTCCCAGCAGGAGTGCTGACTTGGACCTCTGTTAATTGAAGTTCAAGAACACATCGAGTGCCAAGGTTAGCCATCACTGCTGTAGGCATTATTTAACATAGGAAAGGGTCTGGGAGACAGCCAAGCAGTTGGTACATTTAGGCACAAAACACAGACAGGTCTACTTCCAAAGAACTGGCATAATCTTTTCCAATGTTGTAATCTGGGGGGAAATAATTCACTCCCGTTTTTCTTAAGCTCAGCTCATTTCCATGAAATGCCTGCATCACTGAATGGAGCTTTTCAGTGAAGAAAGGGAACCCTGTCTTATTTCTGACAATGTTCCTGGAGCCAATTGGGTTGGGATGTTTCCACAAGAACACCTTGTCTCTACCCAAAATAACCATGCCATGTCTTAAATTTCTTCAGCATAGCCAAGTCCCTATGCATCAGCTTTCCTCAATTTGTTGTCAGCCAGATTTAATGGTCGATGACTTCCAAAATCCTACAAGCCAGCAAATAGGGAACATTAATGGATATGAAATTATGGGAGTTGTAGTCCAACACAATTGGAGGGCATCCATTAAGGCTATCGTATATTCTTCCTGTTTCACCCAGTTCCTCTAACATAGTGTTTCTCAACCTTTGGTTTTTGGACTTCAATTCCCAGAAGCCTAAATCAATTCCCCAAAGCACTGATCAGCCAATGTACTGACGTAGGCTTCTGGGAATTGAAGTCCCCCTGTGGGGTGTGGGGCCCCTGTTGGGAACCACTGCTCTCACAAGCAGACTATACCCCGCATATTTTTTTCAGAGTTTGAGAAAACTATTTTTCTGCGTTACAAAACTTGGAATCTTCCATTCCCAGTAGCCATGAAGGATTAGGGATTCTGACAGCTGTAGACAATCTCCATGTAACTTTTCAGAGCTGTGCACTTCTGCTCATGCCCAGGATTAATGTCAGCACAGCAATCCTACCCTTCCTTTAACTGTTCCAGGTGGCAATCCCAGCCCTTTCTAGTGAGCAGCAGTAATTGAAAAAGTATTAGCCACACAGTGGCCAAAATCCTGTTGCTCTGTGTAGTAAAATGCAGAAGAGTAAGCCCTGTAAACAGTGGGAACTTGGTAAGTCAACTGTTTCATACGTTTCATTGATTCAATGAGCCTACTCTAACTGCAACTTGGTTTAGCATAGTAAGTCACAGCAAGGGGAGGCCCAACTAAATCAACAAAACTTACAGAGAAGTTGACTCATTAAATCCTCATTGATTCAATGGGCCCACTTTAGTGAGTTTTACCCCATTAAGCAACAGGAATTTTGCCAATATTTTGTGGACAATAGCCTGCAAAACCTTTTGCCATAGCAGTGGATTAGTCTTTAGAGGGCTACAAGTCTCTTTCTAATTGAACTAATGGACAGTGTAGTTAATTCCACAGCTGTTCCTGTGAAAAACATATCTTAGAACAGAAATCACCATATAAATATTTTCTTTGAATAAAGATTAGTGTTTTCATCACTTAATGCTTTCAGATCAAGCTGTTGTCAAATGCATAGTGACATGGGACTATAAAAGTTGGTCATTCCTTTTCAATGGGAGCAGTTCTGTCATCAGGTAGTATTTGATTCACAGTCATTAACTAGTCATTTTGATTCCCTAGGCCTCACTGGCTTGTTAGTTAAGGTCAAATGAGGTTGATTCAGGGCAGGAATGAATCAAAGAATGAGGAGGATCAGGACTGGAGGGCAGGGTGGCCATCCAGACTAAGCTGAATTGTTTTGTACTTCCTTCTCCCTTGGAAGAAGTGGCTACAGCTGGTATATGCACTATATTAGAGGTAAAGGGCACCTAGTCAAGGTGTCCAAGGCAGTCACAAGTAGTTGGGTTGGGGCAATATTCAACGCTTCCTTGTGGGAGGAGGTGTTTCCTACACCATTAAAACATGGATTGGTGTGCCCCCTCCTGAAGAAGCTAGCGCTCTACCCAATGATATCGGCCAACTATCAGCCTGTCTCCAACCTTCCCTTTTTGGGGAAGTTCCTGGAGAAGGCAGTGGTGCTATAGTTGCAGGATGTTCAGGATTCAGGCCTGGATATGGTACCAAGTCTGCATTGGTTGCACTGCTGGATGATCTCTAGTGGGAGCAGGATGGAGGTCGTCTATCCATTCTTGCTCTTCTTGACTTCTCAGCAGCCTTTGATACCATCAACCACGGTATCCGTCTGGGATGGCTCTGAGGAGTGGGGATCCAGGGCACTGTTTTCTCCTGGTTTGCCTCATTTCTGAGGGGCCGGACCCAGTCGGTTGTTTAAAGGATGAGATGTCCAGACCTAGGCCCCTCCAGTATAGGGTGCCTCAGGGCTCGGTTTTCTCCCCTCTTCTATTAACATTTACATGAAGCCACTGGGGAAGATAATCTGTTCCCACTGGGTGAGGTATCATCAGTTTGCTGATGATACTCAATTATACATCTCAACCCATGGTGATCCCAGTGATGCACACAGAGTCCTTTCCAGGTGCCTGGAGACTGTTTGGGCCTGGATGGGGGACAACGGGCTACAACTGAATCCCTGCCAGAGTGAGTGGCTATGGGTTAGGGGGTCCGTGTTATCTCAGGAGCTACCATCTTTGGTTCTGGATGGGGCTACTTTGCCCCAAACAGACCCGGTGCGTAATTTGGGGGTCCTCCTGGACTCACGTCTACTGCTCAAAGAGTAGGTGGCAGTTGTGGCCTGGAGGGGTTTTGCACAACTTTGTGTCATATGCCAGTTATGCCTGCTCCTAGATCGGGACTCCTTGCTTATGGTCACGCACGCTCTAGTCACCTCCAGACTTGACTACTTCAATGTGCTCTACATGGGGCTGCCTTTGATGACCATTTGGAGGCTGCAACTGGTCTAGAATGTGACTGATAAGGTGGTGATTGGGTGCGGGTGGCATGCCTGTGCCTCACCACTGCTTTGGGAGCTGCACTGGTTGCCAGTATGTCTCCGGGTGCAAGTCAAGGTTCTGGTTATTAACTTTGAAGCCCTACATGGTAGTGGGCCAGGACACTTAAGAGACCCCATCACCCCAAGAACATCTGTCCGTCCCATGAGAACAGACCGGAGAGGCTCTCTAATTGTTCCATCTGCTAGAGAGGTGCGTCTCTCTAGCACTGGAAGGAGGGCCTTCTTAGTGTCTGCTATGGCCCTATGGAACCTCTTGCCAACCCAGTTGCATCTCCAGACGGAATTGCTGCCCTTCAGGAAAGGTTTAAAAAATTGGCTGGCAGATCAGGTAAGGGGAACCGGCAGTGCTGTGGCTGATTTAAGAAAGCTCTCTCCCTCTTTTTAAACTGGTGAGAGGGTAGGGAAAGTTTTTTGGTAGTTTTTAATGGGGCTTTAATTGTGATTTTAAAATTGTGTGCCGCCCAGAGTCTTTGGAATTGAGCAGCAATACAAATCCTAAAAATAAATAAAATAAAGGTCGCCCTTGCTCGAAAGCCAGATGTATCTGACTACAGGGTTCAGTGCTCCTCTCTGTTTATAGCCAAAGAGCCAGCACTGTCTGTGTCTGCAGAAGTTTCCATGGACATGTGGCAGGCATGCCTCAACACTGGAGTGCACGGAACGCTGTTTACCTTCCCACCAAAATGATCCCTATTTATCTACAATACTTGCAATTTTTTGCTTATGAACTGCTAGGTTGGTAGGAGCTGGGACAGAGATGGGAGCTCATTCCGTCATGCAGTACTCGGGAATTGAACTTCGACCTTCCTGTCAGCAAGTTCAGCATCTTAACCACTTAACCACCACAGTCCTTATGGAGGGGCGTGCATATTGGCCCAATACCAGCCCCAAATACTAGCAAGCAGGATTGTATCCTCCTGACAGCAAGTTTTTGCACCTTCTAAATTTCAGCACCTGGGTTCAAAACTCAGCTGCCCATCCTGGAAAAAGGGTTGGGCTTGATTGCCAGAACTGGGGAGACTCCTTTTAAAAGTTGTCATTTACTCACTTCCTTTCTTAGCACTTTCTGTCTTACCTTTCATGGCCTCTTAATAAAAGAGAGCAGATTTTTTCATGCATTCAGGCAATTCAATTCTAATTGAGTTCCAATTATCACGGAAAAACTGTAATGTAAGATCACTTAATCTGAGAGCCGGAATATACCCTCAGAGCGAGTTTGAGGTTGTAAGAGCTGGAAAGTGTTGGCAAGTGCTAGAGAGCATGCCAGAATGCATCATTATGATTGCTTCTTTATGGTGCTTTTCATCTGCTTTTTAAAGACAGGGTGTGCATGTGAATTATATCGCACGTCATGTGAAAATTACAGTGTACCTGATGATGATCTCTCTCGGCTTACGTTAATTATTAGTGAGCACATGCCTTACAGTCATTTTCACCCAATATGTGATAATCCAGCTAAACCCATACAAAGATAACAATACAGTGACAACCCTTCAAACATATCATCTCAATCTCTACCCTACAATAATGCTGGGGGTTGGAGACAGTACCATTCAAAACAAACCAATATCAGTAAATATTACAGTGAGTATAACATGGAGGTACATGTTTCAGAGGACTGAATAAAATACGGTAAGATGAAAGCAAACACTTTGCAAAACACGGCGGCCCTTACTGATGGGGTTTGGCAAAACCTTGTGTTGATAGAGCAAGAGAATACTTGTTCCCCTCAAACCCTAAATAAATTAAAAGCAGGTATAGAAATCACGTGGAAAGGAGTACCTTGTTTCAGTTTTTGTTAAGTCAGAAACAACTTATAAAAGTAATAATAGTAACTGTGTGCCATCAAGTCAATTCTGAGTTATGGTGACCCTTTGTAAGGGTTTCTAGGTAGAGAAGACATAGAAGTGGTTTAGCCTTCTCTTCTTCTGAGGTCGCTCAGCTGTTCTCCTGGGAGGCACAGTGTGGAATTGAACTCCCAACCTTTGGCTCCAGGGAAAGATCCCTAAACCACTGAGCTATCCAACTTATAGGGACCCTAATAGGGCTTTCAAGACAAGTGAGGTATTTGAGGAGTAAGTTTATGAGTTCCATACAGAGCCATCTATATTTCTGAGGCTGCCACGTGGGCAAACTCAGATTTCACACAACTGTACCAATGTCTGCACTATTATAGAGGTAACAATCACACTTTTTTTCTGAGCACAAAATATACCTTATTCTATTCTGGAGAAAATTCAGCAGGGCGAGCCACAAATAGGTAACAAATGTGTGGGAATTATGCCTCTCAAAACTAATCATCTTGAAAGGCCTGGAGCTGTTTCCTGTCTCAAAGGCTGCATTTACTTTCCCTTCTGTTTTATTAGATGTGTATCTTCAGACACAGAAGTAACATGGATATAGTATCTCAAGACTTCCATTGCAGTGAAACCAACTTTTCAAAGCAACCGCAAAGCAAAGCAATCACAAATAGTGCCGCATAGCGCTTAGTGCACTCTCAGGGCAGTTCACAACTAAATTAGCGTTTTGCCCCCAACATGCTGGGTACTCATTTTACTGACCTCAGAAGGATGAATGGCTGAGTCCACTTTGAGTCTTGGCCAGGACTGAACTCACAACCTTTTGGTTGTAGTACAGCAGTTTCAGCACTGTGCCACCAGGGCTCCTCTTCAATCCTGAAGGACAAATTCTCAAAACTGATCACCATACTTTTATATCCTACAAGGGAGTGGTGGGCAGCAACAGGTTCGCACCTCACTGGGAAGGGTTTTTTTTAGCAAAATTGGGTGGCCATGCCCACCCCCCTACCCTGCCCCATCAGGTTTTGTCCCTGAAAGTGGTTCAAGGTCTCCCTTGCACAAAAGCCAGTCATATCCGACTCTAGGGTGCAGGAGGGGTAGAAACAGGTAGAAGTCTTTTCTGCAAGTAGAATAGCCCTGGGGGCAGCAGCACCCCCTCTTCTGATGCTTGATCTCACAGCTCTGCTGGCAGTGGAGTCTGCCAGGGGAATGCTTTTGCTGGCTTTAGACCAGATTCAAACCTCTGCAGGTCGTAGACGCAGCCACTATTTTTAAAGAAAGTGAGACATGGTTCAGACTAGGTACCGTAGTCTAAGTAGTAATCTATAGCAGATTAGGCTGGAAAGGTCTTGGATCCACATGTCTTCAGGTGACCTAGCATCACTTATATTCATTCATTCATTCATTCATTCATTCATTCATTGCCTCATCCCATTTGGTGCAAGCATCACGCTGGGTGGCTTGTTGTTGTTCAGTCACACAGTCAAGTCCAACCTTTGGCAAGCCCATGGACCACAGCACACGAGGCTCCTCTGTCATCTGCCATCCACCATAGCTCATCCAGATCTATGCCCACTGTGTCAATGATGCCATCTAGCCATACCAACCTATGCCAACCCCTTCTCCTTTTGTCTTCAATCTTTCCCAGCATCAGGGACTTATCCAGTGAGTCCTCTCTTCAAATTTGGTGGCCAAAGTACTTGAGCTTCAGCTTCAGTATTTGTCCTTCCAAGGAGCAGTCAGGGTTGATTTCCTTTAGGACTGACTGATTTTATCTCTTTGTAGTTCAGGGGATTCTCAAGAATCTTCTCCAGCCCCACAGTTCAAAGGCATCTATTCTGCGCTTATCCTTCCTTATGGCCCAGCTCTTACAGCCATATATTACTACTGGGAAGACCATTTCTTTAACTATGTGGACTTTTGTTGGCAGGATGATGTCTCTACTTTTTATTATGCTGTTTAGGTTTGTCGTACGTTGCCTCCCAAGAAGTAAGTGTCTTTTTATTTCATGGCTTCAGTCACCATCTGCAGTGATCTTAGATCCCAAGAAGGTAACGTCTGTTACTGCTTCCATTTCTTCCCTTTCTATTTTCCAGGGAGTGATGGGTCTGGATGCCACGATCTTGATTTTTTTTTATGTTGAGTTTCAGGTCAGCTTTTGAACTCTCCTCTTCCACCCTCATCACGAGGTACTTTAGGTCTTCTTCGCTTTCTGCCATTAGAGTAGTAAGATTGTGGTGGCTCAGTGGTTAAGAAGCTCACCTTGTTGGCTGGAAGGTTCAAGACCCGATTACTGCATGACAGAATGAGCACCCATTTCTGTCCCAGCTACTGTCAACCTAGCAGATTGAAAGCAAGAAATTGCAAATAGATAAATAGGGACAACTTCAGTGGGAAAAGATCTTGGGGATATGAAAGGAGCCTCATTCAGGCATCCCCTGAGTGGAGTTTCTCCAGCAAAAATCCTTTCAACCCAGAATAATTTCTGACATGAAATTATTATTAGAGTAGTGTCGTCTGCAAATCTCAGGTTGTTGATATTTCTGCCAGCAAACCTAATTCCAGCTTGTGCTTCTTCCAGCCCTGCATTACACATGATGTACTCTGCATATAAGTTAAATAAGCAGGGTGACAATATACAGCTTTATCATACTCCTTTTCCTATTCTAAACCAATCAGTTGTTCTGTATCCAGTCCTAACTGTTGCTTCTTCACACCTATACAGATTTCTCAGAAGACAGGTGAGGTGGTCTGGTACTCCCATCTCTTTAAGGACTTGCCACATTTTATTGTGATCCACACAATCAAAGGCTTTGGTGTAGTCAATAAAACAGAAGTCTACATTTTCCTGGTACTCCCTTGCTTTCTCTGTGATCCAGTGAAAGTTGACAATTTGGTCTCTAGTTCCCCTGCCTCTTTGGAGCCCAGCTTGTACTTTTGGAAGTTATCAATCAATGTACTGCTGAAGCCTACCTTGTAAAATCTTGAGCATGATCTTGCTAGTGTGTGAGATGAACACAATTGTATGATAATTTGAATATTATTTGGCACTGCCCTTCTTTGGAATCGGAACGTAGACTGACCTTTTCTAATCCTGTGGCCACTGCTGTGTTTTCCAAATCTGCCGGCGGCTGACAACCATGATATAGACAACCCACAAAACAATAATATCAAACAGAAGAATCGAAAAAAGATAGAATAAATGATACACATTAATAAGACACACACCTAGATGGTATTTAGAGTGCTACACTGATTAACAACCTGTGTTTTCTATTTGCAGTCAAAATGCAACTCAATCAGCAAAAAATAAATAAATCAGAATTGAATTAAAATCAAATTGAAAACAATAGAGTTCTTTAACTGAAGAATCCTGCACATTTTTAATCAATTTACTTAAGAAGGAAATGCTAGTTAGCAATTAAACTTACAGTATATACTGCCCCATAGCACTTAGTGCACTCTGTGAGGGGTTTACAGGCAATTAGCATTAGCATTTTGCCCCCAACATGCTGGGTACTTATTTTAGTAACCTCAGAAAGGTGGAGGGCTGAGTCAACCTTGATTCCCAATCAGGATCAAACTCACAATTTGGCTAGTTAGGATTGCACTCTAAGAAAGTAGTTTTATCTGCTAAGAAAATTGTGAGGAGGAGGAGAACTAGAGACCAGCAGGTTGGCTTTCAGAGTTTAAGGGACAGAACTAAAACTGTGCAGAGAACACTGACAGGGAAGGTACAAGGTATAAAAGTTAAATATCAAGGCATAAACAGAGTTGCTGTGAACTTACAGCTGTATGCATGTCTGTTTTAACTCTGTGTTTCATTATATTCACTCAATGTGTACATTACTAGATTTAAAAAGAAGCACCGATACAGTATCTCTAGTCCTGCCTTCTCCAGAGGCAGACAAGTAGTACTGCAAATACAGCAGTTTCACACAAGCCAATGTTTTTGAATCGTCATTGGGAGAGCCTTAGAAATCCTGGGTGCTGAAACTGGGGGGAAATACTACTACAGTATATACATAAGCAGTGGAGAAAGAAGCTCATGGGCCCCGAGAACTAAATAACAAATGTAGGAATCTATGTCTTATTTTAAGAGTAGTGGTGGGTTGTTCAGAGTTGTGTTTCTCTTCTGCGCTTCCTGGCTCTCTCCAGATCTGATTGGTAGCATCAGACAATGAGTTGTGCCTTCTCAGTCAAGAAATGACTAAGAGGTCCCTGAAATGGCTAACAAAGGCATTTCACAAAGCAGCTCTCAGCATCATTACATGCTCACTTGCTGCCCACTAGGAAAACCAAGGGAGGCGATTGATTCAAGTTCTAATATGATGATTAGTTTTGACATCCAGATTAGTTTTGACATCCAGCAGAACTCTCCACCTCCATCCCACCTTACTTTCCTCTTATATTTAGGTCAGGAATTTGCATGGATGTTAACTCTTTGGGTTCTAAAAGCTAAAGTCCTTCTACTCAAACAAAATGTTTGAATCAATTGTATTCAAATGTATTCACAGAAAAACCACTTGGTTACTCTATGGGTACTCAAGTCCCGTGGGGTGGGGAGTGGAGAGCACAGAGTGAATGGTTTTGCCGATGTAAAATTGTATGATTTATTGATGCATTTGATAATGATGTTTTTGTGTGTTTAAATGTTAAGTTTCAATAAAACCATTTTTAAAAGAAAAAAAGCTACCTTTAGTATCATTAAAGCTTTCTTCCAACACAACATTTCAAATAAATGGCTCTTTTCCTAACAGCTTTCTTCATTCTTCTGCTTTCACATAATTATACAGTGTTCAGGAATGCTGAAGTCAGGATGATCTTGATCTCAATCTTCAGTGAAACATCTCCATACTTTTAGGTTATTTTAAAAAAAACTTTCCATTTTGAAGATCGTAATCTGCCAGCCTGTGGTGCAAAATGCATTTTCCTCCTGTTTCCCGTATTGTTGCCTTGAGATCCAGAACAGTGCACAAAGCACAGCATGAACCACCACTTCAAGCATGTAATATTCCCTTCCTGCCACTTAGTGTGTTTTTAGTGTGTAGTGTACCTTTCAATGATGAGTGAAATTCTAAAGTTACATGCTCCCTCTTAAGACACCCATGTAATATAACAGCATTACACTTTCCTTAGTGGAAAAGGAATTCATTCTAAGTAACTCATGAGACACTTGAAGTTTCCCTCAGAATTTACAAATTAGTTATTTTCATGCTCAAGTAAAAAAGGGTCTCACAAATGAGGGACTCTGGGAGATGGAATACAAAGATGAGTACAGGAATCATAGAAGACTGGGGCTGGAAGGGACTACAGAGATAATCAAGTCTAATCCTCTGCCAAGAAGTCCCTAATTAAAGCATCTCTAACAGGCAGTCATCAGACCTCTGTTTAAACACCTACGGTGTTAGAGAATCCACTACCCTCCCAGGCAATCCATTCCATTGCTGGATAGGTATTTGTTTGTTTATTGATCGATTAATCAATTATTCGATTTGATTCCATTTTGTACCACCCTTCTGGGATATTTCCCACTCTGGGTGGAATACGAACAATTAAATCAGGGATGCCCAAACTATGGCCCATGGGCTGGATCTGGTCCTGATGCCAAATCATTCGGCCCACACTGCCCTAGCCACTCCCCGGAAGTGGATGGAATGTGCCTGCCAATGCGCATGCATGCCTGCATCACACCTGGATGTGGATGGGGTGTTCATGTTCATGCACAAATGCACCCACACCACTCCCGGAAGTGTTTGGGGATGGATGTATGCATGTGCGAATGCACCTGGGCCACTCCAGGAAGTTGTTGGGGATGCATCCACACATGCACAAATGCACCCGCACCACATGCAGAAGTGGTTACAGGTGTGCATGTGTAAAGATGCCCACTTCCAGGGGCATGGTCAGGCCCACTCAGCTGTTCCAGGGGCGTGGTCAGGCCCCCAGCACAAATTTCTTTGGGCACCATTGAATTAAATAAGTAATAGCAACATAATACAGCAAACAACAAAATAAAATAAATGACAAAATAAATACTTCATAGCATCTGAGGGAAAGCAAGCTCAAATCTAACCAGCTAACTGGAAGTTATTTTTAAAAACAGTGTTGATTTGAATTCTGCTTTACTGTAATTTAAATCCATTATTTGGGTCTTGCCGTTTGGAGCTGCAAGGAATTAAAAAAAGCTCACTCCATCTTCCATGTGGCAGTCCTTCAAATAATTGAAGTCAGCTATTCTACTGCCTTTTACTTATCTCTTCTCTAGACTAAACATGCCCAAGTCCCACAACTATTCCTCAGAGGGCTTGGTTTCCAGACCTCTTGCCATTTTGGTTGCCTTCCTGTGGACACATCTCAATTTCTCAAAAGACTTCTTAAACTGTGGTGCCCAGAACTGAAAACAGCTGTTTTGAAGAAGTATAGAAATTGAATAGGATAAGTAGGGTGAAGCTTAACTAACCAATTGGGGAGTTCTGGAAAGAAAAGAGGGAAAGGAAGTGATTGTTTTTGCAGTTCGTGTTTCAGAAACATCAGGGAATCATGACTGGAGAGATGCAGGGGATCCTGACCAATACCAGTTCACATTCTCTTAAGCCACATTCTCTGAAGCCACAGCTAGCATCATAGTTTATACTGACTAAAATCCTTTTGCTTAGTGTAGTGCAGTACTGTGCTGGTTTGGGGAAAATCAATGAGTGATTTGGCGGCCCATAAGTAGGACATCCTAACTCCAAACTTTACCAAATTTGGAGGGAGTTGAGATGAGAGTAAGCAGAAGATGCTCTCCAATTTTGGTGTGTCTAGGTGGCTTTGGTTAATGAGTTAATGACCATCCCAAGTCACTCATAAATTTTCCTCATACCAGCTGGTGGTGGGCTGACTTTTTGCACAGTACTGTAAATCACAACCAGACTAGGCCCACTTGTACTAAACTGCACTAGAGTAGGCCTAATGGAGCTTACAGAGAAGGAGACTCACCAACTCCCCATTGATTCAATGGACCCATCCTACTACAATTTTTTAGGTTAAGCAACATAATTCAGCCATTGTTTAACAAAGAAATATTCTCATATTAAGAAGAAACATTTGATGTCTTCTGAGATATTAGTTAGCTTGTTGGCAGAGCTTAGAAAAATTATTTCGAAGACTACAGTTCCCACAAACCTTCAGCTACCATGGCCAAATGACCTGACTGCTTGCGAGTTTGTGTAGACTGTAATAATAAAAGCAACTTTTCTGAGCTCTGTTGTAGTACAGGAACATGAAAAACAAATTCTTGGCTATTCTCTCATTTATACTTCTGTGATTTCCTTTCATCTCACTGTCAGCCAAACAAATCTGCTGAATTACATTGTCTTATTGCTGTCTGCTTATCATCATCATCATCATCATTCTTTCCAGCAGCAGCAATAGAGATAATATGTTTGAGAGCTGCTTTGTCTGCTAAAAAGCCTCTGGTTAGGAAGTACTGTGAAATCCCAGCTATGCAAGCCACACAAATCAAAAACATGTAATTACAAGCAGGGAATAAAAGCTAAAGCAAGTTGGCAGTGATGGCCTAGTTGCCACAGAGAGCAAAAGAGGTAGGAAAACCTGTGCCTGCCTGGATGGTTGCAGATTTAAAATGGGGGCTGTCATGCTTGAATCTCCCAGTCACCATCCCTACCCCCAGTATCCCTGTATACGAATAAGTAGATGTCATTGGGAAGGCTTCTTGTTTCTTCATATACTGCATAGTCCTGAATACATAGGAAATTGGAATGTGTTTTATTACCCCCAGGGGGACGCTCTTTGGCCAGTTGATCACTTCCCACTTGTAACTGTGATTCTGGACAATGGCATTCTTTGCTCTTCAAACTTCAGTGGTCACTTCCTCATTATTGACTGTCATACATTTCGTTTTCTTATTTACATTCGCCAGGTTGTGCTTATGATATCCCCTCCCTTAGCCTTGCAGTTCATAGGAAGGCAATAGATCTCCCAAGCAGGGAGTTCTTAATTTGGCACCAACCGCCCAGGCTTCCGTTGGAGACAACCATGGCAGCTAAAGTGGTCTGAAACTGCTGTAACAGTATGTGAACTGTATACAACACTTTGACTCTTTTCTGTCCGAATAGAAATGCTTATTATTGAATGGAAATGATGCTATAGCCTGCAGCTCCTCTGTTGTGAGCAGTGTGGAATCAAAGAAAAAGACTTGTGGATTGAAGATTAATTCTCCCAGGGTTTAAGGGACTGTTCTTCTGTGTTCCTGCGCAAAAAAATGGACTACAAGTAATCAGGAATACCATTCAAAATAAAGATGAAGTCCACATAGTCAACACCCTCTGCAACTTTGTGCTCTCACACAACTATTTCGCCTTCAACAACAAAACCTACCTCCAGCTCAACGGAACTGCCATGGGTACTTGCATAGTTCCACAATATGCTAATACATTCATGGCTGATCTAGAACAACATTTTCTTGACTGCTGAGCCCATAAACCACTTCTCTATTTCAGGTACATTAATGACATGTTTTTGATCTGGAACCCATAGAAAAGAAACCTTAGAGAAATTCCAC
This sequence comes from Furcifer pardalis, assembly GCA_030440675.1. Classification (NCBI taxonomy): domain Eukaryota; kingdom Metazoa; phylum Chordata; class Lepidosauria; order Squamata; family Chamaeleonidae; genus Furcifer; species Furcifer pardalis. The sequence continues at coordinate 42,536,238 of CP126893.1, forward strand.
CAGAATTTCAATAACTTTAGTCTAAATATGAACCTTAGCTTGGACCATTTCACACAAGTACATTTCCTAGACACTGCTGTGAAATTACAAAATGGACATCTCGGTACCACAATATATCGTAAACCCACAGATTGATACACCTATCTACATGCCTCCAGCTTCCAATCAAAATGCATTTCTCAGACTACAATATCCATCCAATACTGTATAGTTAAAGAACAAATCAACCAGGCAAGACAAATACCCAGAAGCAACCTACTGCAAGAAAGGACCAGAAGATAAAGCAATTAACACTGCTGGTTACTTTCAACCCACAATTGAAACCTCTCACATGCATAATAAAAGATCTCCAACCCATCCTTGAGAAGAATACTTCACTCTCCCAAGCTCTTGGTGGCATACCTTTACTACTGCTGCTGCTGCTGCTGCTACAACTTTCACATCCAAATCTGAATATTGGCGATCCTCATGGCGATCAGGTTTGAATATAAGTCAAAAGTTTCTGGGACATTATCAAATTTAAAATGCCACAACAAACAAGTTGTGATTTTCTGGTTGCTTCACAAAACAAAGGAAGTAATTGGACTCTGGCTATGTCACTCACACCATGTTTAATTTTCACACAGCACTGTAAATAGATGCTAGGTCTGAAAGATAAACTTATTAGCATATGTGTAATGCCATAATGTTTATTTTGCATCCATCTACTAACCATTTACAACTCAACAGAACCAAACTTCACAGTATTAAATCTGAACATCAATCAGGGATCTTCTGTTATTACTGGTTGTAATACCCACACTAATTTGTAAACATATCTGTTACACTAACCAACCATTGTGTACCTCTGTACCTGATATGTATCGATTAATGCCATGAAGTCTCAATCTTTATGTCTGACAAAGTGGATCAGATCCACAAAAGCTAACATTAAAAAAAAATAGCAGATAGTCTTTATAATAATTTCGTGTCAGAAATTATTCTGGGTTGAAAGGATTTTTGTGGAAGAAACTCTGCTCAGAGAACACCCAAATGAGGCTCCTTTCATGTCCCCAAGAGCTGGGACAGAGACAGGTGTTCAATCCATCATGCAGTACCCAGGTCTCCGACTGCCAACTTGCCAGCCTTCCAGCTAACAAGGTGAGCTTCTTAGCCACTGAGACACCGCATCCCTTCAGATAGTCTTTAAGTTGCCACAATGTTTTTGTCTTTTTGGGGTTTTTGTTTTGTTTACTGTCTGATATTCTTTAACCAAAACAGTGAGGCTTAATAAAAGGAATTCCAGGGGATGACACAAATAATGGCTATATCTTTCTCTGTCCTTGAGACAGACATTCTCTGTGTGAACTCAGCACCTTGCAAAAAGCAGATTCTTTTGTCTTGTCTGGGGCCTTTCATGAGTCACAGCTATTAACTGAATGGCTTTTACTGTTTGGTTAATCTGGCCCTCTTCAACTGTGGCCTTCAGTCATTTCTGCAAAACAAAAAGTAAGAGGACAGAGAACTGAAGGGGATAGAAACCAAGGCAGTATTTAGAGATACCTGGGGGTCTAAAATACACACCTTTTTCCTTTTGCTACATGACAGGTATGGCCCACTTTCATAATGAATTTTATTTTTATTTATTCATTGTTGCATCTTGTCTCCCCCTTTCCACCCAAATTTTTACTGACAAGATTAAGCAATAAATAATAGATAATAATAAATAATATATTTACTGACTCACAGTGCAGGATGAGCTGGGAAACACTAGATTTTTCCTATTGCACCAAAACACATTAAGTCAAGCAAACCATAAATCAGATGGGGAGAGAGGTGAAAACATGCTGCACTGGCTAGAATGTATATTTAGATATAAAAAGGCCTCTCTTCCGTTCTGTGTTTGAGGTAAGAACACTCACAAGTAAAATGGTTTCAGACTAAAATCTATTCCAATTTCAAGGCTGTTTTGGACTTTATAGAGCAACAAATCCAGAGACACTCAATGCGACGCCACCACCAATCCCAGCTCTTTTGACATGTGCACCTGTATGATACATGGGTTTGCAAACACTAGCTTGCTGCATTCATGTTTTATATTATCAGAGGTGCATTTAGGTGTATGTCAAAATAAAAACAGCTTAATGCATGAGATAGGGATGAGAGGAAATTACTCTTCAGCTTATTTTCATACTTGGCATGGGAGATAAAGTGAAATGGACAGATCTGTCCAACAAGATCCAGGCTCTTGAGCAATTAATTCTTAAAGCCTGGAGCTGAATCCTGTGAGTATTCAAACACATTAACACTGAATTATGGTGGCCACTTCTTGGCCCTGGTCCAGCCCCAGCCCCTAATTCTTATATGACAGGAAGGTACTACATGGACTTCTCACTTTCTGCTGAATTTGGCTGGTAACTCATCCAATTGAGTTGAAGACTTTATTAAAGTTTGCACATTTCTTCATATTTAGGGTGGGGCGGGGAGACTTGATATTTTAAAAATTTCCATCTTTGAGAGAGACTGAGCAGTAGTTTTCCCCATTCCTGATTTGAGGAAGACTTTAATTGCAGATGCAGAAATAATGAAACCATTTTAGACTTAATTACTTGGTTGATCCATGTTTCACATGTCAGTTTTACGTAGCAGATCGAAGCATTGTCTCCCACTGTTTCAATATTTTAGCAGTCTCTCGCCATACTACCATAGCAGGGTCTGATGGTGCACAGGGAACTGAGACCAATGTTTCAGTGTTCCTTTAGCCATTTTAAATACAATGACACAGCTGGCTGGACTCACATCGAAGTTAGTCATATTAGAACAATGCACTAGCCAGGTGCATTGCCTAAAAACCTGACCCCACTTGGCTAACCTGTGGTTCCAAAACGGAGAACTCCCCATTCCGGACCACCAGCCAACACCAGAGGGATACACCCCCACCACCATAGCTGTCAGAGGGCCAGACTCACGTTGAGGTGGAAGGTGGGTTTTGCAGCGGTAGACTTAATTACAGCTTATGATATTGAGGAGCTTCTCTTGGAATTTGAAAGCCTCATATGTTCGGCATCACTGGCTTGGAGGGGAATCTGAGAACTGTGCTCAGAAATATAATGGCTGAAATCCAACCACCTAACTTATGCTATGTAAGGCTGATGAAATCAATAGCAGTGACAAAAAAGCATTTCCAATTCATTCCCCAAAGGTCCTGATATTCCTGAAGCATCTATTTCAGCTGATGAAATCATTATCCTTATGCTGGGGTAAGTTGCACAGTAGGATTTCAGCCCAGGCATTCAAGCTTTTGGTGAGTGTCCATTTTGCAAAGGCATCACAGAAGGATGTATTTTACCTCTCTGCTTGTTTAATTTATATTCAGAATATATCATACAAAACTCTTGATTGTATTCAAATGAAGGAAGAATGAAAATGGATGGCAGAAAATACCAATGACTTTAAACAATTGCTGACAAAAGTTAAAGGTGAAAGCACAAAATTGTGACTACACTTGAACCTTAATTTGACAGAAGAAATATGTAAATTTAATGTGGACAATTGTGACATCAAAATCAAGTATCCATTATTACTTTGGTTCAATCACTGAGTCATGAAAGAACAGCTATGAAGGAATGAGAAAAAAAATCCTTAATTATTAAGATGGGTTTATTTATTTATTTATTTATTTCAATTTCTATCGCTGCCCCCTCACCGAAGCGACTCCGGGTGGCCTACAAACAAGCCATAAAAACATTCAAGTTAAAAACATCCCTCCAGCAATTAATCATATTTTTTTTAACATTAAACCATAAGATACTCTCCCACATCCACAGATGGTTAAAACTAAAGCTGAAAACCTGAACAGCGATTCATATAAGCCAGTGTGGGGCCCTGCTCCACTGGTAGCACTCCACACCTGCTGGGCCAGCTGAGTTTTTAGGCCTTTCCTGAAGGTCAATAGCTCTCTCTGGAGGCACAGTTCAACTGGGATGAGGTTCCACAGGGCCAGAGCAGATCCCGAAAAGGCCCTCCTTCTAGTGCTAGAGAGGCGAGCCAATGGAAGTCCACACCCTAGCACCGTGTGGGCAGCTGCATTCTGCACCAGTTGCAGCCTCCTGATGGTCATCAAGGGCAGCCCCATGTAGAGTGAATTACAATAATCTAGTCTGGAGGTGACCACAGCAGTGGTGGGCATCAGCAAGTTCATTTCATTTCATTTATTCTATTTGTATGCCACCCACTCGGCTATGTGACTCAGGGCGGCTAACAATAAATCACAATACATATTATCATCACAGATCACAAACAATATCATATCATCATCAGAAATCATTACAATCACAGTATCAAAAAGTATCAGTATCACAATATCAAAAAGCATTACAAAAAGAGAAAAAACCTCATTTGAGAAGTCCCACAGAAACACATTTGCGAAGTCCCACACTACTCATATGAGAAGTCCAACAGACAGTTCGACAGCAACAAAGACAAAAGTCACCACGTGAATACGCCACGGCACCCCAACCAAAACCACCAGTGGGGAGGTTGTGGTGACGCGTTGTCGTCTTCAGCCTCCCGTAGTCATGGGGGCTCCTATCCTCCTGGCCGGTGGAAAGGGCCAGGGGGCATGGCAGTGCAGCAGTGTCTTCGGCCTCCCATGGCCACAGGGGCTCTTATCCTCCTGGCCGGTGGAAAGGGCCAAGGCGGGTGTGGTGCTGTGTCTTCATCGGCCTCCCATTGCCATGGGGGCTCTTATCCTCCTGGCCGGTTCACACCAGTTCACCAGAACTGGTAGCAGAAATTCTGGATGGCCCTGCCCATCCAAGTTTTGAAATAAAGTAGTCCTAATTGGGGTGCAGTGCAGGGCTTTCCCCTGGCCATGCCAACCATACCACGCCCAAATCATGCACCGGGTCTGTCTGAGGCAAAAGTGCCCCATCCAGTACCAAAGGTGGTAACTCCTGGGATAACACGTGGCCCCTTACCCACACCCACTCAGTCTTGCCAGAATTCAGTTGTAGCCTGTTGTCCCTCATCCAGACCCTCACAGCCTCCAGGCACCTGGAAAGGACTTCAGCTGCATTGCTGGGATCACCACAGGCTGAGATGTACACTTGAGTATCATCAGCATACTGATGGTACTTCACCCCGTGGGAACGGATGATCTCCTCCAGTGGCTTCATGTAAATTTTAAATAAGAGAGGGGAGAGAACTGAGCCATGTGGCACCCTGTATTGGAGAAGCCTAGGGCTGGATCTCTCATCACTCAATAATACCAACTGGGTACCAACTCCTCAGAAATGAGGAGAACCAGAACCTCACAGTGCCCCGGATCCCCAATCCTCAGAGCAGTTCCAGAAGGATACCGTGGTCAACGGTATCAAATGCCGCTGAGAGGCCAAGAAGAGCCAGGATGGATGGATTTCCTCCATCTCGCTCACATCAGAGATCATCCATCAGCATGAAAAATGCAGTCTCAGTACCATATCTGGGTCTGAATCCTGAATGAAAAGGGTTCAGATAATCCGCTTCATCCAGAACCCCCTGTAACTGCCATACCACTGCCTTCTCCAATACCTTCCCTAAAAAGGACAGGTTGGACACCGGCTGGAAGTCAGCCAATATTGTTGAGTCCAGTGATGGCTTCTTCAGGAGGGGGTGCACCAATGCATGTTTCTATGGTGCAGGAAACACACACTCCTGCAAAGAAGCATTAACTATCGCTCCAACCCAACTGCCTGTTACCCCTCTGGTCATTTTAACCAACCAGGCAGGGCAGGGATCTAACAAACAGGCAGTGGTGCAAACAGATCCAAGGAGCCTGCACACTTAATCAGGGACAACTGGATCAAACCAATCCCAGATATCATGGGAGGACTGTGATCCAGTCAACTCCACACTCCACGAGTCAATGTTGGTATTGAACTTTGAGTGAATGCAAGCAATTTTCTCCATCAGATAATCAGCAAAATCATCGGCTGACCCATGCCATCCAGGCTCAGGCCCCCCTCTGCCAAGGAGGGACCTGGTCATCCAGAAAAGGGTCCCTGAATGATTAACTGCAGAGGCAATAAGGGCAGTGAAATACTGACGCTTCGCCGCAATGTAGGCCCTAACAGCAGCTCTAGCAAGTGTTCAGTCGGAATCACTTTGGGTCTTCCTCGAACGGCGCAAAGGGTTGTTGGAGACCAAGACCAACATCATCCATGCTATGGTATTTCTAATTATGATGTATAGATGTGAAAGCTGGATAAGGAAGAAAAGTGATAGAAACCCACCCCATAATACATTTAAAATATGGCATTGCATACTGTGGATAGACTGAAAGACAAATGAGTGTGTACTATATGGATATGGAATCAAGGCTGAACCCTTACTAGAAGCTTATCAACCTTATTGAGGCTAAGGCTCACTGGGAAAAACAATAATGCTGGAGAAAGTTAAAGGCAGTACAAAACCTGACATGAGCTGGATTCAATTAAGGAAGCCATAACCTTCAATTTGCCAGACCTGAGCAGGATTGTTAATTATAAAATCTTTGAGAGGTCATTAATTTGACATACGTAGGAAATAAATCAATGCATGTAGCAACAAGAAATGTCCACAAAAGCCAGACTAACACTTGTAAACAAATGTAGCTTTCTGGAGGTAGGCCAGGATGACTTTGAATATATAGGGTCCAAAGCCCCTCTACACCCCACAGGATAGGTCCCCAATCTGCATCAGGATGTCAGCCACATTATATTCCCTGAGCTAGAATTTGAGAGCAGAAAATGGGCCCTTGTGAAGTTATTTAAGGCAGGTCCTTATTTAACAATTGCAAAATTGTGTTTGTGTGCATCCATAAATGTGTATGTGTGTACATGATAGCAAATCAAACCACACAGATTTCCTGTACTACCTGCTAAACACATATACAAATTCCTTTGCTTTTTGTTTTAATATCCCTTTTTTTATATTTAAATCCCATGTAAGTTTTTCATTAAGTGCCATGTCCCAAACATCAATATACCATTTACTCAATTCTAAATTCGAAGCCCTCTTCCAATTTCTGGCAACCTATTGTCTTGCCAATGTTAAGAAAATTGCTAATAAATCCTTTATATTTTCATCTAAGTTCAAATTCTCTAAATCTGTCAATAAACCAATTGATATTTAAATTTTTAGCTATTTCTTGTTCAATTTTGTGTCAAAAATTGGAAATGGTTTTGCAGTCCCTATTTCCCAGATTTTGGGACATTTGGAGGCCTTTTTTGCAGTATATGCTGGGGAAAAACAAAGGAGATAAGCCTGTACTAGATGTAATATGTTTTTGGCAGAATAATTGAGTTGAAGGAAAGACAACTGGTAGATTCAAGAACACCAGGTTAGTGCACTTGGGTGTTTTATGTATTGTATTATGAAAAATTGGAATACCACATTAAAGAGAATAATTAGAATAAAGTATAAATGTATATATATACAGTAATACCTCGGATAACGTTTACCTCCGATAACGTTGAAATCGCATAACGTTAAGTAAGTCGCACTTCGCGATTGGGGCGGGATATAAATCGAATATAGAATAGAATAGAATAGAATCTGGGGAAGAGAATTGGATTAAATAACGTTAAGGTCCTATGGGATGTATCGGATAACAACCGCTAAACCCTGTGCGGTTACAATGTATCTCTATGGAGCTTTAACGTTATCCGATACATCCCATAGGATTTTAACATGCATCGGATAACACTAAAAATCGGATAACACCAAGACTTGTGGAACCAAGTCTTAGCGTTATCCGAGGTATTACTGTACATATAAGTAGAATGGTTAAGAGATAGGGTGTATTGGAATGATTTGAATTAATTTTTTAAGGTTTTGTTTTGTTATAATTGTTGTTTTTCCTTTTTTGTTATGTCATGTAATTTTGTACTTATTATTGTTCCTTTTTTCATTATTTTATTTTCTGTTTAAAATCTTAATAAAATTCTTTTGCACTGAATCAATGAGGAATAGGAAGGAGATGGGATAGCAATTCCATGAGACATCACTCAAAGCCCTGTGACATGGCAACCCTAGCCATGTCACCTTCTCTCTGACTACCCTTTGATTTCATGGAAGATTTCATGTCAAACTCTGAACTGGGGTTTTGAAGCCCCATCTTTAGCCCAACCAGGTCTTACTGGAACAAGAGCATATAGAATCAGAGTTTCAGGATGTGGCTACTTTTCTTTATTTGCCGTGATTTGATTCACAACTTTTATTACATCTGAAACCATAATCAGTGATCACACTAGGCTTACAGACTGAATCGGAAGTTCATCTTCCACACCAACAATTCAAAGTCCTTTGTCCTTTACCCTTTCTTCTGCCTCCCTCAAACTTCTGTTGGCCTCCATACCTGATGCCACCTCCCCTTTTATACACATGCAGTGGCACAAGTGGCTAAGACGCTTAATGGAAGGTGGGAGGTCAGCAGTTCGATACCCAAATGCTGCAGGATGGAATGAGCTCCTATCTTTGTCCCAGCTCCTGCCAACCTAGCAGTTTGAAAGCAAGAAATTGCAAGTAGATAAATAGGGACCACTTTGGTGGGAAGGTAAACAGTGTTCTGTGTGCTCCGGTGTTTAGTCAGGCCTGCCAAATGACCACGGAAACGTCTGCAGAAGCAGACAGCCCTGGCTCTTCGGCTTTGAAACAGAGATGAGCACTGAACCCTAGAGTCAGATATGACTGGCTTTTGAGCAAGGGAGACCTTTACGTTTACTGTCACAACCTTCTCACTGCTTCTTCCTTCTAATGTAATCCTGCACTTAATGAACTTCACTCTGCTCCCTTTCACATGTATTCCACCAGACAGAAACATACACATACATGCTCTCCATACATACACATATGATACACAGGCAAGCAAGAGGCACTCCTTTACATTCTTCTTCTTCTTCTGCTGTATCCAAATCTGAATATAGGCAATCATCATGACAAACAGCCATGAAGACTGTTCTGCATTGCAGCGCGACACCCATCATACCACTGATCCAGTTCGATGAGTCACTTTCTGTTCCTGAGCCCTTTTGGCATGCAAAGTCCTCCTCAGCCCCAAGCCAGTAGTGATGAAGCTGCTGCCCTCCATAAAGATGGATTCAAGTGGGATTTAATTCACTTGGGGACCATCACCCTTCCCCTTTACATGGAGGGAGTAAGAACATTGAGTGGTTCAGTGGCTTCTTTTCTCTCTCCTCCTTTTCATCCCCTTTTTCCTCACTGACACACACACCACATTCCCCACTCTCCTTCTCTGCCCTTCCTCTTGTGATACTTCTCTCTTTTTTCATAGCTTCTCCTTCCTCTCTTCTCCTCTCCTCTTCCTCCACTGACACCCACCCCCCAAATATTTACACAGGGGAAAAAAGCTCTTTTGAATCATTAGAGCAAGAAAGTAGTAGAAGCCCCCAAGCTAGAGAGGGGAATACAAGCCGCTTTGCAAGCTAAGAGTGCTGGATGGATTCAATTCAATATATAGGCAGCAAAAAAAAAATAAAAGGCATATCCACTCATTTTATAAGTGAAGCAAATCCCGAGGTATTTGATGATGTAGTCGGGCACTCAGTCTCCAATACAGAAGATGCATTCAGCCACTCATATTATTTATTTTATTTTAATACTTCATTTATCTAGCCAGACTGTAACAGATGTGATCTGCTTGGCTCACAAATTAATGGAGTATTAGAATGCACATTTTTTTTTAAAGCTATAAAAATAGAACACAAAATTGTAGAATGTAAGATTTTTAACAGCAATAAAATAAATCACAAAAGTTTAAGTGAAAATGCCCAGGTTAATAGGCATAAATTATTTCAAGAGTCTTGGTGAATTTTTTAAAAAAGTATTCAACTGGTATTTTTTTTAAAAAAAAAATCCTGTAAAGGTAGCAGAAGCTAAAGGTATCTGGTAAGATTGCTCCAGAACAAGGGGAATACCTCTCCAGACTGGTTAACCACTGCATCTCCTTTGAAGAAAGCCTTACAGTTTGAGAAGCTCTACATTCAAGAGCAATTTCTCAGCGTCCAAGAAAACACTTCTGCCTCTCCATCACAGCAATAGTGCCACCATCACCAGGCCTTGTCTGATCATGAGAGCCTGGGGAGGGGTGAGGTGGGGTGGGGACTGTGCTCAACCAAAAAATGTTTTAGGAAGCTAGAGCTGCCACACTGAAGTGAAAAGGCTGGCTGGGACTCACCCTTCCTAACTGTGGCACCTGCACATCCTCAGAACAGAAATGGAAAGGTGGCAGCTTGCACTGGTGGCCGTTCAGGTTGAGAATGAGGAGAAAACAGGAGGTTGGGAGAGACAAGCAACTGACGATAGATGGAAGTTAGTATTTCTCTGGAGGTGACTGAAGGACACTTCTCCCTTGGTTGGAAAAAAGAAAAATGCCTGGAGGAGGAGGAGGAAGGAGAAGGAAACTTTTGGAAGGAAACTATTTTTATTAATAAAATTCTTACTACAGTACCATCTGTCGAGGTCAACTACATAAACTTTTAAACACTTAATTTTTTAAAAAAATATATAGCTACATATCTCAGTAAACATATTTACATATATAGTGCTTGTGGAAAAAAAATATACAGTATATTATACAATACCAAAAGAAGACCAATATTTACAATTATATTGTCATTTACATGAAACTTAACTTTTAATAATCTAAATTATTCCCAAATTTATTTCTGTCAACCATGGCCACCCTTTGTACCTGCTGGGTTCCTTCTGTCTTACCATGGCTCTTTTAGTGTACACTCTGAGCCTCATCATCACAGTGGCCACCCACCCCTTTTTTGATCTTCCAGCTTTCCCGTCTTCACTTCCTCTCCCCTTTGGAACACCAGGGCGCTTAAGGCCAACAGATTAATTAACCTAACCAAGGACCAGGGCACTTTACAGTTCTCCTGCTTTCCTTTCTTTCCTCAGTCCCTTCCACCCCTTTTCTGGCTCCATCCCTGACAGAAGCCAGTCCAATTTACTTGCCAGAGCCTCACATATTTGTCGCGATAAAGGACAGTCTTTTGCAAAATGAGAACAGGTTTATCTCAGGGGTCTCTGGTCTGTTATCCCACCTCTAACATTCTGACACCGAATCCTCCTGCACTGCTGTTCTTCTTTCCATGGGTTGGTTGTCCCTTCATAGAGTACCTGGTGGTATGCCCTCCACCTCGTTTCCCACAGACAGAGGGGTATACGCCCATCTTTAAACACAGTAAACACACACTCCTTCCCTGACTGCAGATATTCAGGCAGATTAGTCTTAGAAGGCCACATCTCTCTGAATGGCTTAGTGATTCTCTCCTCTATGGCCTCAGCATAAATAACCCGCTTTGACTCCCTCACAATATCAGTAATCTTAAGCATGGTCACCTTCATTACCCAATGATTGGCTCCCTCTGCATAGCTCTGACATATGGCCTCATTCCCACTGTTGAAGCGCTGGTCAGTCTGGGGGAACAGAGTTCCTCCCCCCCCCACTTGCCCTCCCTCCTTAACTTTGCCATCCGTCACCTTGCACACCGATTGATTGTGCTTCTCCCTCATCAGTCCTCTGTTTCAGGTTATTGGGCAAACAGGTACCTAGGAAAAGAGGGCCGAGACCCAGCAACAGAAGAAGGAGGAGGAGGAAGAGGAGAAGAACCTACATAGTGTGTTATAGTGACATTCCATAATGAGCCGGTTATGAACCTGATGTAATTCACACCTGAAAGGATATTATGCCAATTAGTTTGATCCAGATTCCATTTGTTTTGGTTTGGAAATGTCTATAAATCTCTCAGGTGAGAGGCACAGAATCAAGGGGGAGGAGACAATTCCTTAGTCGGGGTATAAAAGAAAGTTCTGCGTAGACCAGAAGGTGCCAGGTTCCATGCCACAGAAAGCCAGGGCCTCACTGCTACCACTGGGCTTCCAGTAGCAGAAGAAGGAAAGGGAGCTCTTGCTAAGTATGCATTGGCTTCCTTTTCTTCTTGCTTATACAGTATCTTTGTTTTGTTTCAGTTATGCTATCTTAATGTCTGTCCACTAAAGCTTTGTTTTCTCAAGCAATGAGTGTTCATTGTCTTCCGGATCCTAAAAGAGCCTGAGCTCAGCAGGCCTGGTCAGCCTGTGTGGCAAGACAGGGGTTAGTTCTGTTCCCACAAGAAGAGGTAGTGCTAACATCCCAGTATGGGATACACAGTCAATCAATGTCATACACATGCTTTTATAGGTGGTTTCACCCATCTACAGTCTGAGTGCACTAATCTACCCAACAGTAGTCAGCCCTACAGGGAGTTGAGTAGGACTGGGGGATGAGGGTTTATATTCTAATTTTTATGTACTTCACATGGTTGAGATTTCCTGTCAATTCTATGGAGGTGTCACTCTGGTGGAGTACTCTTAACAAAATGTAATTAATGCATGTAAGACCATAGCTACATGCGATTGTAGGCAGAGATGGGTGTTAGCCGTATACGTTAAAGTATTTTGTGGCTTCTTCCTTTTGCTAACATTACATTATATCACAAAAGGTGGAGATTTGTCTTCCTGAGTGTCATGGAGCATCAAAAAATGTATTTCTACAGACCCAAGGTAATATTACAAAAAAAAAGAAAAGAACACTGATCAACATGTATATGTGTGTGTGCTCAGGCATATTTAAAACAAATTCATCCTTAAGTGCCAATAATCCATTCTTTTGCATAGAAGCAACATTATCCAGTGTCCTACTATTTTTATTAAGTGGTAGGTGAAGGCTGTACTTAAAAACCCAGTGACCTTAGGTCCATTGTCTGAGCATCAATGGTGTCACAAAATGACTTAAAATGCTAGCTAATGGATTCAGGGTGGTTCTTGTTGAGTAATTACGTTCAATGAGCTTATGTCAATAAAATTTGCTGTCAACTGTCACTTTGTACAATATCAACTCGAATGGGTTAAGGTGTGAAACATGGAAAGAAAGAACTGCTGCTTTATTAAAGAGAGTGAGGTTCAGGGGGAGAGAGACAAAGAAAGAATAGCACACAAGAACCATTTATCACCCAATTTGATTCTAGGTAGTTATGTTTAACATAATTTAATTGAATGCTGCACGGTTGGTTCCAGGAAGCTAAAATAGTTGCTCAACATCAGAGGTAGTTGGTTTTCTTCACATTTTAAACAAAATAAACATATCAGTTTGAAAATTTTAGCTTTCAATAGAAACAGTTTATTTCAGAAAATAGAAATTGACTGCTGAGGAAAATCAGGTTATTAGTGTAACATATGTGATGTACAAAAGGGCAGTTCTGTATTTGGCTTTACAGCACAGGTTGTAAAGGGAGACACATAGGGTGCCAACTTGGAATGAAGCTGAAAAATACACCGTGCTGCCATCTTTAATTTGCCTCTTGGGACTACCGGTATGAGATGGAGATGCCATACTGAGCCACCACCATTGCCTTAGAAGTGTTACATCTTCACAGCTTAAGGTCCTTCTGAAATAGGAAATGGAGGAATAAAGGTTTAAATCTGCAAGGATATGTGCTCAAGCCATCCTTTCCCTTTTGGTCCCGTCTAGTTCCCCGGCCTCCTTCCCAAATGAGAGAAGGCAGGTGGAAAGTGGAGTTCAGGCCACCTCTGCTAGCAGAACGACATCTTTTGCTCTACGAGAATGGTTATGAAAAGTTGTGACATCCATCCCTGTTACTAAGAGCATGTTGCTTGGGGCTCAGTTTAAAACAAGTCTCTCCACTCAGCTAAGCACAATAACTCATTTCTGATGCCATCTATTTTTGTTCGTGACAAAGACACTCTTGTGTTTTGGGTTCAGAGTGCTCCCAAGGGTTCAGCTCTGACCTATGCTCTGCCTCAAACTATAAATGGAAATGACAGGAACTCAACATGAGACTTCATGTAGGTTAAATAATTATTCCTTCTGCCAATGCTTTATAAGTTCCCTCATTAAGTGTGGGAGTGACTCATGCTAGACAGGCAGGGTATATATAATAAACAAACAAACAAACAAACAAACACTGCCTTCTAGAGAAGATTCCCTCAACATCCACCAACCAAGGAGAGTACAGTGTGAGAGACAGGAACTGTGTCCACCTCCTGGCAGATGAAAGCTTGCACTGTGGGACTCTGGTCTGTGGACCTCCTCTGGGCTTTTACCTCCTAGCAGGACTAGAGCCTTGCTGTAGGTCAGCTACCACCCCCCCCCACCTTCCCCTTCCACTGAGATTTGCTACCTGGCTGAGGGAGATGAAGCCGTTAAAACTGGAGCTTCTGTAAAGGTGGACCTGCTACCCAAAGGTGTTTGTTTGGGTGTCATCCTTTGGTGGGACCATGAGGGCAAGGGCCAGACTTTCAATTTATAGGGTTACATTTTTATTTGTCTGCCTGTTGTCATGGCATAATTTGCTATATTGATAAGGTCACTTTCTTTTGTGGGAAGGCTGTGTTTTTAAATAGAGAGGCTGGTGAGAGGGAACAGGAAAATGCCATTGGAATAACACAGTGAAGGAGAGCATGATGCTAACTTTCAGTGGAGATCAGGTAAGACTGTAGCCTTCATTCCAAGGAAAGAAGAAACTTACTGAACTCTTTTAGAAATTCTTTGAGATACTGTATATGGTATCAACTCTAGTGCTGGGCTACACAGAAAAAGCCTCCTAGAAGATTTTGGTATTTTTGAACCAGAATTGGGCGTACATCAGGCTACGGCAACCTAGTGTCAGCTAATCTTTCTCACACTAGGTCAGTTGAAGGGAACTGTGGAATCGGTTCACCAAAAGGTGGCTTCATTTTGCAGTTTCATGTCTGGCCTAGACATGGAAGAAAAAGCTCTAGTGCTGAGAATTGAAAACACACCATGTTTTAAAGGAAATAAAATTATCTTCTTATAGTTATGCAGATCTCCTTGTATAATTTGTTTTTTGTTTTGACATGCCACATGTGTTTTCAGTTGTACTGTATATGTATCAGGTTACACAGAAAGCGTCTCCTCAAAGAGTGTGGTCTTTTTGAACCACCATAGGGCGTTTTCTGGGCAACGACCACCTTGGTGTGCTGGCTCATCTTTCTCACAATAGGTCAGGCAAAAAGAACTACAGAATGAATTCACCAAAGGTGGCTTCATTCTGGCAGTTTCACATCTGGCCTAGACACAAAAGAAAAGGAAGTTTTTCACTGTACTTAAGTATGTTTATAATGTGTCAAGACTTGCAAGACCACTATGGCAGAGACTACAGGAAGTGATGCCAAAGGTTAAGAACATCTGGATAATCCTTTGAGACCAGAACAAGCTTCCGTCCATCTTTCTTCTCTCCAGCAATAGTTAGCCAGATGCTTCTGGAATGGTCATTAAGAAAGAGGCCCCAGCCTTCCTCCTAGAGTTTTTTGCACAAGTGAATCCATTCAAAGACACAATGGATCCAAACATAAAGATACCATATAGCATTCATTTTGATTAATCACTGACTGCTGCTGCTCTATAAGATGTTCTCAAAGCTGTCTAAGCCAACGACCACCACAATGTCTGGTTGGCAGTGAATTACATAAGTCAATAGCACCGAGATTGCTGTTGTCAATCTATTTAAAGATTTTTTTACCCTGCTCTATAACCTAAATAAAAAAAGGTTTCACAGAGAGTCTTACACACTAATTAGACAGTTTTCAGAGGGGTAGCTGTGTTTGTTTGTTTCCACAGCAAAATTGACAAACATGAACAGAAGTGTTGAAGCACCTTTAAAACTTAACACATTTATTTCAGTGCCAGATGAACAGGTATTTGTGCCTGAAGAAGTGGATTTTAATCCAGGAAAATGCACACTTGATAAAAAATTGTTAGTTTTAAAAGATATCAAACCATAGTTGTTGTCATTGCTGCCGCCACCGCCGTTCCTACTTTCAGTGATGATGCTGTTGTTGCGATAATTAGAAATAATTAGATAATTCCTGCCCCCAGATTTACTAAAAGATGCAAGACACAAAGAAAGAATTGGGAAGGAAGGAGAAAAGTGGGATGGTAGTGGTTGATTAATTTGCTTAGATGTGTGGGAAGATATCTATTCTAGATCTTATTGTGCTCAGACCCAGCTTCATCTATCCTCCTTAATCCTAAATATGTTATTCTTTTTTCACAGAGAAACTACACCTACTCATTTATCATTTAAGTTGTTCTTTTTATACCTTTCCAGTGCTGTGATATTTTGTGATCGAATAACTAAAACAGCATGTGGTATTTCAAAATAAGAATGCCTCAGGAAAAGGTATTGGGGTTTTGCCTATTCAGCACTGGTTACAGAGAGCACATAACCCCCAAAGTTTGTTTGTTTGTTTGTTCACACTTGTATGCCACCCTACTCACAGAGCAATGACCTCACATAGCAATAGCAATTACACTTATAATATTGCCCCTTAGCGCTTAGTGCACTCTCTGGGTAGTTCACTACGTAATTAGCATTTCCACCCAACATGCTGGGTACTCATTTTACTGACCTCAAAAAGATGGAGAGCTGAGTCAACCTTGAATCCCATCAGGACTGAACTCAAATGTTTTGGCTGCAGTACAACAGTTTAACCACTGCACCACCATTTTTTGGCTTTTAATATCTTCTGGGAAATATATTCCATCTATTCTCTCAGTTCTACCAACATCACTGGGCCTTCTCAGTGGCTGGTTCCAGGCTTTGGAATTCCAGGTTTCTTTCCTCCCTCTCATTTTAGTGTCATCAGGCAAAGACCTTCCTGTTCAGGTAGGCTTTTAAGCAGTGGTGGGCATCAGCAGGTTCACACCAGGACGCCAGAACTGGTAGCAGAAATTCTGGCTGGTACCGTCTATCCAAGTTTTGAAATAAAGTAGTCCTAATTTGGGAGCAATGCAGGGCTTTTCCCCTGGCCACACCCACCATACCATGCCCACAGTGTGGTAGTAAATTTTTTTGGAGCCCACAACTGCTTTTAAGTCAGGTGACAGTTAATTAACTTGACAACCTTGAGGAGGCCTTGGGTGCTGAAGTCTACAGGGAAGACTGATGGTCCCCAAGTGGATGAAATCCAACTTGAATCTATCTTGATGGAGGGCAACAGCTTCATCAATCCTGACCTAGGGCTGATGAGGACTTTGTGTGCCAAAAGGGCTCAGGACTAGAAAGTGACTCACAGAACTAGATCAGTAGTATGAGAGTCATGCAGAACGTAGATGAAAGCACACTGCATTATATTCTCAGGACAGTCTTCCTGGCTGATTACCATGATGATCGCCAATATTCAGAATCAGATATGGCACAAGAAGAAGAAATGCTGCACCTATTGAATTCAGAGAGTGGTCTCCAAGCAATATGTGCTCTCTGTCTCCATCAAGCTACAACATAAATCTGCATCTCCTATCTTTACAGCAGTTCTTTCACACAATAAAACCCCACAACTCCACCTGACTTTCATTTTGTAAAAGCTCCTGAACTGCAATCTCATACATAGCAACTTACATTTTTATTTCAGAAACGTGTGGCTACATTTCACAGTGTTCTTAATACCAATGGTCAGTATGACAATAGATTCTCCCTCCAGGCTCTTAAACAACTTCTCATACCTTTCAATGAGGTAGAGGAGCCATCACATGGTCAATATAAATTCACTTCTTCACATTCCTGATTATTGAATCTTCCAGAAACAGCAGCCCCCTCGTCCAGAACGCCAGAAGAGGCATGTCTTCACCAGAAGACATTGCTACCCTTCAATGGATCAATTAATTCTTTTCCAGTATGATTATGGGCTAGGGAGATGAAAACAATGACCAAAACTATGTTGTTTAGTATAGCAAATTGCACTAAAGTAAGCCCATGGGATAAATGTGGATTTGGTGACTCAATTCTTATACAAGTTTCATTGATTCAAATGAGTTTACTCTAGCTGTGATTTACTGTGACTACTTGGCTCATTCAAATCAAAGAAACTTATGGAGAATTAAGTCACCAGATCCACAATGATTCTCTGTGCCCATTCTAGTGTCATTTATTATGCTAAGCAAATAGATTTTGGTCATTGATTCATAATAACAACAGAGAAAATATTAGCATGGAAGTGGGTTTTCATAACTGACTCAGAGTATTTTGTTGCTTGAGGAGAAGTTAGTACAGAAACAGAATGGATCAGCACATGAATTTTTGATAATGCATTTATCAGTTTTGTTTTTGTTTTCTTTGTTTGCAGATATATTCCACCAAGTGGAGAAAGGTGTTTTGTTTGTCATGGCATTTTCCTTGCCTAGCTAGCAATGCTTTGTTTGGTCACTGGAAACTAACCAGAGTTTAATTTGCAAGTTTGATTGTGGAGGCTTGTATTTGGGAGGAAATTCTGTTGCAAACAGAAAAACAAGGGTTAATCTTAGGAAACAGGCATTCCTTTTAATATCTGAACAGTTATCAGATCCTTGCTGACTTTCTAATATATGTAAGGATAACTGGGTTTACTTTTTTTTAAAGCAAAAAACAAAATGAAATTTGGAATGGGAGTTAGCCAACAGGTTCCAGGAAGAGTCATGCACACAACTGCTGAGAGAGAAAACCTTTTTAGAGGCAGAAGTAGGTCAGTGTTTTTCAGTTCAGGTTGTACATACAATTTCCAGTCCCATTTTTGGAAAGCTGTGATTGCACCGTAGGCCACACTGGTGCTATCAAGTCACTCAAATGTGACACCAGCCTTCAACCTTAACATCAACAAAATCTGTGGATGTTTTTGAAAGCCTTGCAAGGGATGCAGGCTCAGTGTCTTTTATTTTATCTACCTTGTCTCCTGTATTCACACTCCCCCACCCACCCCGACACACTTTGCGAGAAAGACAGATTCTGTTGAAAAACAAGTTTGTCATTCTAATGACTTTGTAGATTGCCTTTTTGTTTCTATAAAAAAGTGTCCTATTGCTAGTCCACACTAAGAGTAGACCCAGTGAATCATTTGCTGAATAATAAGAACCTCTATGTAAATCCCAACTAATCACTGGGTCTTCTCTAATCAGGACTAGCAATAGGATACTGGCCTTCCAGTTAATTTATTTGGCACCTTTGGAATGAATATACGGTTGCCCATCTCATTCCAAGAGGAAAATTAAAAAAAAACCTACTGGCACCAACAGCCTGTGTCTCTCCCTTTTCACAATGTTGTCATTCACATGCTGGGCTCCCCGGTTTCAACACAAGCAGAAGGGAAGCCAAGCAGCCAGAATATTGACCACTATAGAGAAGAGACAGAGATTTCAGCCTGAGGGAGAAAGTTTACTCAATTCCATCCCTTTATGGTTTTTCTGTCTCAAACTGCATTGTGCTTTGTTCCGCCTAATTGAGGAAGAAGGGAAGAAGAATCCGTGCTGAAGGAATGACCAGATCCAAGACTCTTTAGTCAGTTGGGTGGTAGTGTGAGTCGGAGGGAAAAGAGCATTTTCATTCACCCTATGAGAATTTTAAGAGATATCCAGGCATTTCTTTTTAAAAAATTGTTTATTGCACTCCTCTCCAAGAGGACCCAGGGCGATTCACAACACATCAGCATCGACAACAATTTAAAACCAGTTCAAAAAATTATAAGTTTTAAAAGTTAAAAAAAAAGCTTTAAAACCTATCATTAAAAACTAGGTGTTGTAGCTAGGAGGCACTGGGGGTAAATTTGTTCAAACCATCCAGCCATCTGGGGAAATTGATCCATCCATTCCCCAGACCTAACTTGCCAACCAGGTTTTCACTCTTTTCCTGAAGGACAGCAATTTGCTGAACTATTTGATTCCTTCAATTTATTCTAATCTTTTCCTGCATTTATTTTACTAATGCATCGGTGAACTTTGATAAAACTGGAGGGGAATGGCGAATGCACCAATTTTGTTGTTGCTGCATGATTTAATGCATCATATTTATTTTAGATCATATTTAATAGATACATACAAGCATTCTTGTAAGCTGGACAAAGACTCGCTGGAGCTCTTAAGGCATCTTTCCATTCATCAGCCAATGTAGTCAGATGGAATGACAACAAGTGGTAGTGCCTAATTTGCAGGTTTCCCAGGAATGAATCAATCAAGAGGAAAACAGTGATGAGCTGAATGCAGTTTGGAAATAAGCCACACCAAAACTTAATCAGGACTTTCATAAGAAATGAGATAACCCATAGGGGTCTAGAAAGATGTGCTGGTGAGAAAATGGAAAGAATGATGCACAAGGAGGAGGAACATTGGTACGTGGAGTTACTGAGGTCAAGAGAAAAGTCATAAAAGTCATAGCAGACTAAAGCTTAAGATGTATGGTAAATCATAATTCTGTAAAGCCAACAAGAGTTTAGGTAGTCCATCAGTTCTCATGGTTCTATAGGAGATCTACTGGCTCATAAGCCTCCTTCAGCTGTGACTTCCTGCTTCTGTAAGAACCCATTTGAGTGGGCACTAGCTTCCTTCTCTGCGGACCCTATTCTCAAGTTCTTAGTCAATTAACTGTTCCTCAGCTCTTTCTTTAAGCAGCCCTTAAGATGAACCAAGAAGTGGGGGGAGTTTCAGATGCTGGATACTTCCATGGAGAAGTAAAAGGCATCAGCAGAGGAAAGGCAAAAAAGGGACCTCCAAACCACTGGTAGTCCCACGGAGTTTGCAACTCCAAATCTGGACCATGGGATGGAAGACGTGATTCTTGATTGTACTGAGATCTCATATATTCTGGGAGCTGTAGCCTAAGAAAGCAATTCTGCATGCTTTCAGTTCAGGCAGGATGAGTGCAAACATTTTATTGAGCTGAAATAGTAGCTTAATGTAAGGACCTCACACAGGATATATATTTGAGTAAACAATTCAAATAACCATACCAAGACATGTATATGTAGAATTCATCTACAGTATTCTTCTTTTAAGAAACTTCTTTCCAGAAATGTAAGATTTCAGTAACCATTATCTCAATAACAACAAAAAATAACAAAGAGAAGTATCTTTTAATAATTTATCCCCACCATCACCATTACCACCACCTTTCCTATCTGTACCTTTCCTCAGGGCAGCCCCTAGCCAAGCTCCCAGAAGAGTGTGACAAAACAAACTAAAACTTAATATTTCTAGAAGGCCAGAGACTCACAGATCTTTAGAACTGTAGATCAGGAGAGATCATTGGGTTTCACTCCCTACTGAGAAGGACGTGGAATAATAAGAAGGAAAGTTTCTTTTTCAAGATTACAGATCCCATAACCCCCAAACTAGCATTTATTGTTATGGGCTAATACTTTTATTTGCAAACTGTTCTCTGTCAATAAATGTCAGCTATTTGCAAAAGTAAATATTGTTGTTCA
The DNA here is from genome assembly GCA_030440675.1 of Furcifer pardalis. Classification (NCBI taxonomy): domain Eukaryota; kingdom Metazoa; phylum Chordata; class Lepidosauria; order Squamata; family Chamaeleonidae; genus Furcifer; species Furcifer pardalis. The sequence goes on from CP126893.1 coordinate 42,557,514, forward strand.
GTCGCACAGTCGATTCCGACCCTTTGCGACCCCATGGACCACTGTCCGCAAGGCACCATTGTCTTCCACCATCCTCCTCAACTCGCTCAGTTCTGTACCCATTGTCTCTACAATACCATCTAGCCATCTCATTTTTGGCCGCCCCCTTTTTCTTTTGCCCTCCACCTTTCACAAAATTAAGGCTTTCTCAAGTGAATCCTCTCTTCTCATTTGATGTCCAAAGTACTTTAGCTTCATCTTTACTATTTGAACTTCAAGGGAGCAGTCAGGTTTGATTTCTTCTAAGATTGACCTATTTGTTCTCCTCGCTGTCCAGGGGACTCTCAAAACTCTCCTCCAGCACCACATCTCAAAGGCATTTATTCTTCTGCGGTCAGCTTTCTTAATGGTCCAGCTCTCACAACCATACATTGCCACCGGAAATACCATTGCTTTGACTATACGAATTTTTGTTTGCAATGTGATGTCTCTACTTTTCACTATGTTCCCCAGGTTTCTCATCGCTTGCCTCTCAAGAATCAGTCGCCTTTTTATTTCATGGCTGCAGTCACCATCTGCAGTGAGCTTTGATCCTAGAAAAGTAAAAATTGTCACTGCTTCTACTTCTTCCCCATCTATTTTCCAGGGACTGATAGGGCCTGTTGCCATTATCTTGGTTTTCTTGATATTGAGTCTCAAGCCAGCTTTTTCATTTTCTTCTTTCAACCTAAACAGGAGCTTCTTTAGGTCTTCCTCACTTTCTGCCATTAGGGTGGTATCATCTGCATATCTCAAGTTGTTGATGTTTCTTCCAGCAATTTTGATCCCAAATTGTGATTCCTCCATCCCTGCATTGCGCATTATGTGTTCTGTGTATAAGTTGAATAAGCAGGGTGACAAAATGCAGCCTTGTCTTACTCCTTTTCCTATTCCAAACGACTCTGTCATTTCGTATTCTGTCCTAACTGTTGCCTCTTGACTCTTGTACAGATTTCTCATGAGGCATATAAGGTGTTCTGGTATTCCCATCTCTTTAATTACTTGCCACATTTTGTTGTGGTCCACACAGTCAAAGGCCTTAGTATAGTCAATGAAACAGAAGTATACTGATATAGATTTAAATATCCCTACTGGAAAAAACAACTTTTTGGGACTCTAATCACAAACTGTCCTATCTTCTCCTGGGTCCTAACATGCAGATTGTATGTAGAACTGTTAAGCCCTCAGCTAATCTGATTATGGATATGTATTTATCAATTGTATTAAGGTATTGTCTCCAGCTTACATTCCTTTTAAAAGTAGCTTAGGTATGTATGTATTGTATTTTATTGTATTTCATTGTATCACACACATTTTACTTCTTCTGATATTTTATTGATAAGGTCATAAGACTAATCAATTAATAAACTACTACTACAGCAAAAGTAAATCCAATTTTCATCACTGCAACATTGATGACAAGGAAAGGGTTGTTCTTCCAATTTGTGGATCAAAGCCCTGACTCTGCTTTCTGCTGTTTATCTGTGGTTCTAATAGGGCTGCAAAATTTTCTCTTTTTTTAAAGGATCGCTTGGAATCTGAGCCAGATGTTGGGACAATTTCTGGAGGGGAAAAGGGATCTGGTTAATTAGGTGATATGGTGATCCTGTGCAGCATTGTTTTTTCCATCCAGCAGCATGCCATACTGTGGAGGAATGAAATACCGTATATACTCAAGTATTAGCAGATTTTTTCAGCACCAAAAATGTGCTGAAAAAAGCAGACTTGGTTTATACATGAGTCAACTGCACTATTTTTCCAGCTGCACAGGAGATCTGCACATTTGAGACCATCTGATGATGTGTTTTATAAAGCTGATGAGCACTAGCAGAATGTGAGTATCCCTTTGAATGTTAACCACTTCCTGACCACTGAATGTAGACAAACGTCCTGGTCAGAGAGAGGTTAGAGCTGGATCATGGCTGCAGCCAGTGACAGGCTTTCATGTAATCCAGGCAGCTGAAGAGCCAGCCTTGATCACTTCTACAGTGGGTGAAACACCCTTGTCCCCCCTCTCGTGGCACTTACTGGGCTCTCATGTGCTTCTCCTGTTAGAAATTGGTAATTTTGGACCAAAACAAAAATGCCGATCATATGGAGCAAGTAATTAAAGAGATGGGAATACCAGACCACCTAATCTGTCTTCTGAGAAATCTGTACATGAGTCAAGAAACAAGAGTTAGTACAGGATACGGAACAACTGATTGGTTTAGAATAGGAAAAGGAGTATGACAAGGTTGCATATTGTCACCCTGCTTATTGAACTGATATGCAGAGTACATAATGCACACTGCAGGGCTGGATGAATCACAAAATGGAATTAAAATTGCTGGAGAAACATTAACAACATGAGATATGCAGATGATACTACCCTAATGGCAGAAAGTGAAGACAACCTAAAGAACGAAGCTGGCCTGAGACTCAACATCAAAAAAACCAAGTTAATGGCAACAGGCCCTATCACCCCCAGCAAATAGAAGGGGAAGAAATGGAAGCAGTGACTGACTTTATCTTCTTAGTATCCAAGATCACTGTAGATGGTGACTGCAGCCATGAAATAAAAAGATGATTCATTATTAGGAGTCAAGCTATGAGAAACTTAGGGAACATAATACAAAGTAGAGACATCACCCTGCCAACAAAAGTCTGCATAGTCAAAGCAATGGTATTCGCAGTAGTAATGTACGGACCATAAGGAAGGCTGAGCACAAAAGAATAGATGCCTTTGAAATGTGGTGCTGGAGGAGAATTCTGAGAGTACCCTGGACAGCAAAGAGATCCTGAAGGAAATCAATCCTGACTGCTCCTTGGAAGGACAAATATTGAAGATGAAGTTAAAGTACTGTACTTTGGCCACCAAAAGAGAAGAGAGGATTCACTTGAGAAGGCCTTGCTCCTGGAAAAGATCGTAGGCAAAAAGAGAAGAGGGTGGCAGAGGACAAGGTAGCTAGATAACTTTGATGATGCAATCAATGTAAAGCTGAGTGGCTGCAGAGGATTGTGGAGGATAAGGGTGCCTGGCGTGCAGTGGTCCATGGGGTCGCAAAGGGTCGGATTCGACTATGCAACTGAACAACAACAACAAGAAATGAAGCTGGTTTATTTTGATTATTGAAACTCACTAGTAGCTGCTGCTTTTTCCACCCCAGGTTTGAATCAATCAGTTTTCTTGGTTTCTCAGGTTAAATTAGGTACCTCGGCTTATATCCAGATCGGCTTATACTCAAGTATATACGATGATCCTGTGGAGGGAGCAGTGTGGTCAGTACAATACAGCATCATTATGCTCTTAGAAGAAATTCAGCTCTCCGTAGATAGATGAGAAGAATGCAGTTGTTTAGTTTCTGTGCTCTAAAAGCCAATGCATAGTCCTCAGACACATTTAGAATAAAAGGCATAGACCAGTGGCAAATTAATGCAGAACAAAGACAACAACAAGCAAACAAAATGTTTTTTGGCAGCTTTAACAGATTTATTTTGTGGATTACAATTCATTCACCACCTCCACCCCCCAGACACATGGAGTTTATTGATACTCTGGATCTTGTTGGGTTAAGAGCGAGCAAACTAAGATAGAAAAGCCAATTACAGGTATTGTCATTTTCAAAGTGTTGATTACAAAAGCATTCTAGCAATAGGTATGTAACCCAAAATGTTCCTCAGATAGTCCGCAATGGTTAGGCATTTGATTATAGCTTCATGTATGTTATACAGAGAAACCTATAGTGCCACAGGCCTTTAACAATTTTCTTTGTTTTTATTATGCATACTGACACCAAGGTCTCTTTAAATACAGCCTTCATAATTATAATGATGCTCATTTCTGCACCTAAAATAGTAAAGTTGTTGGAATAAAGCACCAATGTGTATAACAAATGATGTAAATCAGGGTGGGGACAGATGGAAAGATGGATAGCTAGGATTTTTATTAATTTATTAGGTTTATATCCCACCCCAATTAGTGCAAATACACTACTCTGGGCAGCTCACAACATTATATAAACCAACCAATAATGTACAGAATCACAATAATTGTTAAATCATACAAATAAAAAAACTAATACAATACTATATCAAATACTAATAAGTAATTAAACATACCAAACCAGATGGAAAATGTAAATTCAAATTACCCCAATAACTTAAAAAGCATTAACAAATGGGTCTAGTAACTCAGGCCAAAAACCTTTATAGCTCATGCACGCACGTACGCACACACACATGCATGTCTGCAAGCACGCATCAAACTCCAAACTTCAGTTGTCCACCAGTATGTTCTTGTGCAGTAACTGGAAAAACTCAGTTCAACATCACAAAAGGTTATAGGAATAAATTAAGAAAAAGCAAACTCATCTACAGAAAATTCTGGCTTCAAGTCTTCAAATTTTGCTTCGGGTCCATTTAGAACATTACTTATTTTGCAAAATGTTGAATAATCCAGATTAGTTTCCAGCACTCTTTGCAGTTTATCACTACGTTTTTTCAGACACTTTCCCTTTTGCTTGCTTTAAACCACTCTCAATTTGTTTTACAATGTTCCCTGCATCACTGAGTCCCATTCCTATAGTTTCAAGGCAAGTGATTGCTTTTGATAATCCTCTGAAGTTAGATCTTATATATGCTAGGTTTCTAGCCAAGGTTTCAGAAAAGGAATCTTGCACAATCTTGATGGAGGAAGATTCACAATAGGCAAATTCTTTAACTATTCATTGCATGAAGCATAATTTGTGGAATAATACATAGCTGCATCAGGGGAGAAGCCTTTGTTCTCACCTCTCTCTCTCTCCCCTCCCTGAGTTGGAGAGAAAATAAGAAATATATATATATATATATATATTTTTTTCCTGGCTCAAGCTTGCTGGTTTGTCCCACAAAGTGTCCTGACAGGTTGGGGAGGGAGAGCCAAAGTAGGAGCAGTTTCTTTGAATTTTTGCACTTGAAGTGGAGCTTTATTTTAAAAAAAAATCACTTGAAATTATATCATCTACATGAGGATATTTGTTTAAAATCTCTACGGCCATTGTTGTAAACCATGCGCAAGGCATGTGATCATTTTTGGATAAAGACGTTCAAGTCCCTTGGTTGCTTTAGTCATGTATGGAGCAGCATCTGTTACCAAGAGAAGGATATTTCCCCTTTTTACACCATCTGGCCAGAGTAGTTTATAGAATTGTCAAAGAGCACAGCAATTGTGGAATTATTTACTTTTTGTACAGATCCACATGTTAGAAGAAATACTTCTCCAGGCTTGACACATTTCAGACTGCCAATAATAACATTGGGTACATATCTTCTGTTTACATCACTTGTTTAGTCTATTGAAATCCATATCTTATTGTCATCAGCAGATCTTATCTTTCCCAACACATCTTCACAGCAGGCAGAGATGTAATTTTTCCTTAGAGTTGATTTATTTGGAAGCGGGTGACTGGCGTACTTTTCCAAAAAATGCCTGAGGCAACCAGAACCTAATTTTCTTACGGGAATATTTGAAGTAAGCTTCATTGTACAGTGATCCTTGGAAAATTCTGACTGAGTATTTAATGAAGCTGCAGTTGAATAATAAAACTCTCTTGAAAGGAAACGTTGCCTGTTCTCATTGGGTTGCTAAACAACTCTTCTGTTTTGTGGTGTCACAATGTTGTTAAATACTAAAATGCTTTTGGGCTGATACCGTAACTTCAGTAGCGTAGTGTGGGTTTCAGCCGCCCGGGGCGGAGGCCAAATTTGCCGCCCCTGGGTGGGTCCCTGGATGCCTACAGTGGTGGAGGGTCCTAGCACCCATACCCACAGTGGCCTCTTCACCCTGGCTGCTAGCCGAGGGGGTGGTCGCATGCCCCTCTCTGGCCCTCGCGTGCCCCTCTCGTCTGCCTGCCTGCTCTGCCTTCCCACCTGAAGCAGACTGCTGGTTCTTTTTTCAGGAGGTGGCGAAGGGGTTGTTTTTATTATGATTTGGGGGGAGCAGAGATGGCAGCAAGGCCACTAAGAAGGGCGAAACACCGCCAATTTCTGTAACCCAGTCAACCCTTAGCATTGGGGGGGAGGGCACCTGGAGATTAGATCGATTGATCAAGCTCAGACAAGAAGCAATGGTTTGAAATTACAAGCCCACAGGAAGAAGATGGAGAGAGAGAAAGAGAGAGAAGGGCAAGATAAGTGAGCCCTTCCAGAGGGAGGGACTCCCACCCCATGTCCCATAACTATCTTGGAGGACTTTTGGGAGGGGGAGGCAGTGGCCTTGCTTTATCTCCCTCCCTCCCTCCAGAAGGGCTCACAACCCAGTCAACCCTTGGCGTTCTGGGTGGGCACCTGGAGATTACATAGTTTGATTGATAGATAGAGCTGAAACAGACCTTTCCTTCAAGATAGTTACGGGACATGGGGGGGGAGTCCCTCCCTCCAGAAGGGCTCACCTATCCCGCCCTTCTCTTTCTGTCTGTCTCTCTGTCTTCTTCCTGAGGGTTTGTAATTTCAAACTGTGGCTTCTTGTCTCAGCTTGATCAATTGCTCTAACCTTCAGCCCCCCCCCCCGGCCAACACTGAGGGTTAACTGGGTTGTGGAGGTTGGTGGCGGTTCGCCCTTCTTAGTGGCCTCACTGCCATCTCTGCTTTCCCCCCCCCCCAACAAATAATAATAATAATAACAACCCCTTCACCACCTCCTGAAAAAAGAACAGGAAGACTGCTGCAGGTGGGAAGGGAAGGCAGTGCAGGCAGGCAGGCGGGTGCTCCAGGGAGTCTGGAGAGGGGCACACGCAACCACCCCCTCGCACCTCTGGCCCCAAAAGCAGCCATGTGAGGGAAAAGAGGTTTGAGGCTGGGGGCAGAGAGCGGGAGAGGGAAAGCACATGCAAAGACTCAGGCACCCAAACGTAGCGTTCTCCTCCTCCTCTTCTTCCCTTTGGTGTGAGAGGTGGTCATGCACATTTGTTTTGAGGCCCGGCTGCCGCCCCCTGGAAAGTGCAGCCCAGGATGCCCCCTTGGCCCCCCACACTATCCCAGTGCTTAACTTCACACAATTTACAAAACAAAATATCACCATTGCTACTTAAAATCTGCTCCTCAAATTCTTGAACAAGGTATCATAATTTCACTCACTGAACATCTATTTTAGGCATGTTGAAACCAGATTGCAGCTTTTACATGACTCACACACTTTTTTCAGGCCTGGTCAGGGGAGAAGTCTTTGTTCTCACCTCTCTCTCTCTCTCTCCTTTTTGAATTGGAGAGAAAATAACAAAAATAAAAATAAATCTCATTTTCTTTGCTGGCTCGAGCTTGCTGGTTTGTCAGGAGGGTTACCACTGAACAAATTAAGATGTTTGTTACAAAATTAAGCAAAATATGACATACCTTTAAAAAGTTAATATAAAGGCAAAATAAAGAGTATCTGATTCTCATTAGATTACTGTAAAACATGTTTTAAACAAAGGTTCCAGGAAATAAATGACATGTCATAGAAATCAATACCTTGAATCTGACACAGTAGACCAGGGGTGTTCAAACTACGGCCTGTGGGCTGGATCCAGCCCACAGTGCCAATTAATTCAGCCACACCGCCTGTGCTGCTCCTGGAAGTGGATGTAAAATGTGCATGCGTGGACACATTCTACTTCTGCTTCTGGTGGGAGGAACCATGTGACTGGCACACCCACGACATGATCGGCCCACGGCCTGAAAAGTTTGGGCACCCCTGCAGTAGACAATGGGTAACCAAGTAAGACTAGCCAAGACGGGTAATATGGCCATAATGATCTATACCCATGATCAGTCTGGCAGATGTGTTCTCTACACACTGAAGTCTCTGTACCAGCCTCAATGGTAGTCTCATTGAGAGCTTTGAGATTGTCAGTCTTAGAAATTATCAGCATTATCAGGAAATGCCTATCCAGGAATGGATGAAGCTGGGTGATATGTCTTAGTAAGTAAAATGTGAACTTGACCAGCAATGATACCTCAGCCTTCATGAACAGAGTCAGATTATGAACACCTTCCTTCAATGGGAGAGTGACACTCCTCAGATTGAGGGAAATTCTTCCAACCTGTGATTGGCTGTACCCAACAAGCATGTCCTCTGTCTTATCAGCATTTAGCTTCAGCTTATTGTCCTCCATCCATTCCATCACTACCTCCAGGCAACTTTCCAAGGTCTGGACAGGATCCTCTGCTGAGGTGGAGAAGGAGAGATAGAGTCGTGTATCATCAGCATATTGATTATAGCAAACTCCAAATCTTCTGATGACCTCTTCCAACAGTCTAACATAGATGTTAAACTGCATCTGGGAGAAAATTTGACCATGGGGCACTCCATATGATTGTATCCATGGATCCTATAACTCCTCCCCTAACTGTACCATCCAGACACATCCCCAAAAATGGATCAGAGCCAGGCCAAAGCCTAGCCACTGATACCCAGTTCTGAGAGTCTATCCAGGAGGACACCATGTTTGACAGTATCAAAGGCTGCCAAGAGATCTAAGAAGACAAACAGCAAGGAGTTACCTATGTCAGCCTATACCAGGCCATCAACCAAATCCATCTTAGTCCCATGTTGAGACTTGAATCCAGGCTGGAATGGACTGGGGCATTCTGTGGTCTCCAAGAATGATCTCATCTTCTGCTACCTTGCTCAGAAAAAGAATACTGGTAATTGGATGGTAGTTACTAAAGTCACTGGCCACCAGATTGGACTTTTTTGGGATGGGTTGAATGTCTCCTTCAAATGATCTGGTAAAATACCCCCCTCAAAGAGAGGAGATAATGATTTCCATGATCCACCCTGTCAAGCTCTCACTGGAAACTTTCACTAACCAGGATGGACAAAGATCTAGTAGAGAAGTGGTGGCCCTGCAGTGAGTGCGCTAGACTGGCCTAGAGGCTTCCTGAGATGTTATTGGTTGAAAATGACCCAAAAAAGCAAAGACCAGACAGTGCACTAGACATCTCCACTTGACTTACTGCTTTAACTCTGAAGTAAAGGTTCCTCTGAATGACATCCACCTTAGATTTAAAATAAGCTGCCAACTGATTGCAGTTAGCAAGATTCATTTGATCAGCACCCAGTAGTTCCCTGGTGAATCTGAAAAGTTCTTTCTGTTGATTATTAGACTGCATAACCTGATAGCAGTGATATCAATACCATACCAGCTTTAAAGCATTGATATAAATATTGGAGATTTTTTTAAAACATCAGCCAGGTTGTCATCTGTAGAAGCTCTTCTCCATTTGCTCTCCAGCCTCATCCTAATGTGCTTCAGAGTTCTTAGAGCTTTGATAAACCACGGAATTGGACAGACTCTGAGACAGTTTTGGCATTTAGGAGTGATAGTATCAATAGCTCTAGAGGTCTCTGTGTATCATTTCTCAACCAGGGCAGAGACAGTATTGCTACCAGCGTGTTGGGTCTTCCATCTGTGAGGGCAGACCATCGTAATGGATCCCTGTTCCCCTCAAGAATGTGGTGCCACCTCCAAGTTAAACTGTAGCAGGTAGCAGAAAACAGAATCTGTTTTCCTTCTCTTGTCTTCTCTAGACCTACATGCAGATTAGTATGCATTGATTTCTTTCTGTTGGAGTTTTATTGCAATCTTGCATGCTGCCTGTAGTTGGAGTAAATGGGAGGCACTCTTCTGGGCTGGGATGACTATTTAATTTGTCCAGCACTAACTAATAGTTTCTTCCAACCTCTGCCTTGCCTCACTCTGGTTGTCAGTTGTTTAGCTGTGATTGGCATGTCTGATTGGTTGCTAGCATCCATGCAGAAAAGAAAGCGGCATCCACATGTCTGTAATGCTAGGTAACACTAAGAATTTGTTTTAAAATGCTTTCTTCTACAAATGTCTCAGAGCGCATTATGGAGACTGTGAGTGCCAGTTAATGAGAAAGTGGTGGGCTATGAGAAACATGTAGCTATTCTCTTCTGTGAGTCTCTGTACTTCTACTGCACAGCTGAAGAAGAATTGTACCAGAAATTTCAAAGCTCTGAAACATCTTCTTAGTCTGATGTCCTTGTTTTTTCTTTCTTCAACTTCTCTAACAGGTTTTGCAAGGATAGAAAGCAGCTTTAAAGCCCTCTTTGAGGGGGAAAAACAGGAGAGTTTTTTTCACTTCGCCTAAACCACCAGCAAATTAGCCCATAGAGACAAGCTCAACAGTATGTCAATGCACTCTGCCAGTAGAAATTCTGACTAATCCTAAAAGAGGGGATAAGAAGGATTGGAAAGGTTGACTCTTTTAGGCTGGAACTTCCTGTTCACAATAACATGGAGAAAGCATATTTCTTGCACGTTAACTACTAACAGGCATGGGATCATTTGTAACACATGTCAAAGTTGCAGTGCCTTTTTCCTTTGTTTTAATCCAGTGTGTGTGGACATCCACACCACCATCATAAGCATGTTGGGGCTAGATGCTGTGCCCCATGATGGGAATATCATGCCCTGCTCCTGCCTTCCCCTTAAAAAAAAACTACCAGGTTTCATGCATATCTTTTGATGTGTGATTTAATTACAGGTTTCTAGAAAGGTTTTCCACAGCAGTGTATGCAAATGAAGGCTCAAAGGAAGGGGGGAAAATATCAAAGATATGAGGGTAGTCAAGGGATTGCTGAAGAAGGGACAGGCAGAAATGGATCCTGAGCTTCCGGGAGAGGCTGCAGGATGCTTCGAAAACAGCAATGGCTCCTTGTGATTTATCTTCAGTAAACCACCAACATTGTTTAAAATAGCCCTGAAAGCAGATGTGAATGAGGGGATGGTGAACAAAGAGAGGGAAGAAGCAGCAGGGACACATCCTGCTTCACCCAAACTGAGGTGAATTTGCAAAATCAGGAACAGAGAACCCCACCACTTTGGGTGCCATTTTAAATAGCAATAGGTTTGACATAAGGGACTGTGGTGGCTTAGTGGTTAAGATGCTGAACTTGTTGACTGGAAGGTCAGCAGGTCAGCAGTTCAAAACCTGAGTGCTGCACAATGGTGTGAGCTCCCATCTCTGTCCCAGCTCCTGCCAAGCTAACAGTTCAAAAGCAAGAAATTGCAAGTAGATGAAAAGGTACCACTTCAGTGGGAAAGGTAACAGTGTTCAGTGCACTCCGGCATCTAGTCATGCCTACCACATGACCATGGAAACATCTGCAGATGTAGGCAGCACTGTCTCTTTGGCTGTAAACAGAGATGAGCAGCATACCCTAGATTCAGACATGACAGGCTTTTGAGCAAGGGAGACCTTTACCTAAACTTGACATGGAGCAATGTGACATGAGTTGCTGTGGATTTGATCAGGGTTTTCCCAACAGTGCATTTCCATCTTTCTTTATTCGTCTCAGATGCACTACCAGTATATAATAACATACAAAGCTGCCCCAGTGTCACTTAATAGCTATGCTGCCAACTATTAAGGGCAGAGTTCATAAAAGTTCCTTTCTTACATGACTGTTCCCAGAATCTGCTAACTAGCACTCTGTGGGAGTCAAGGAGCAGCTGTCCAAAAAAGTACCTTCTCGAAACTTTGGCTCATATATGAGAACTAAAAGATAAGGTGGGGTACTTATGCATCAAAAGAGGAAATGCCTCAAGTCGGGGAAAATTTGCATGTGCTAATTGACAGTAGAGATACAAGTGTAGCAATAATTACTGTAATTGAAGCAGAAATATGACAGATCTATCCAAGCGTAGCCTCAACTGAAGGAACCAACAGGTGTTGCCCAGACAGGCTTCATGTCTCAAACATTCAACTCCCCACTTGCATTTCCATGCCTGCACCTGTTTTCTCCATCCATTTTCTGCTGATCTTATTTGCAGGCTGTAGCAGAGCAGGCAACTGAATCTATACCTTTTGAAGTCCAAGCTAACATAGAACCTGTCTCTTTTCCTAACAGTGGGGCTTTGATCGCCCCTTTCCCAAATAAAATAAAATATCTGGGTTAAGGTTATTGTTATTAGCACATTTTTTAACTATTCTTTCTGAACCAGAGGCCTGAGTAGCCTTGAGGGCGATTTCTGGTTTCTCTGTATATTTTAGATCCTGTACTCAAAGGAGTATCTCCTTACATGGAGTGGAGAATTTGAATCATGCCCGAGGGTTGCTAGGGGCTTCAGAGCCAAAACATCAGGTGCAGCAGAGTTCTGTGTACACACGGAGAAAGCAATAAAGGCAGCGGAGGATCCCGTTGAGAGACAGAAGTGAAGAGAATTATATATAGGGGAGAGAGATTAAAACAGCACATGCAGCGGCAGAGAGAGAACAGAGGAAATTCACTTTCCTTTCTTCTATTCTTGACAGAATTCCATTATTCTCTGCCAAATGGAAAACACATCAACTACCGCCACCCCGCCACCCCACCCCTCTAGTAGCCTCAGCAGTACCTGACGGGGTGATAGTTAACAAATTAGGCAAGCAGGAAACGGGGAGCAATTTGAACTCCATCATAAACCCTGGGACACAGCTTGTAACTCAGAGTTCGAGCAGGAGGCCATCCATCTTCCTGACTGGAAGATAAAATGGTTAAATTTCAGATAATCCCAGATAGTAAATTCCCTATAAGCTAAAATCAATATTGGCACAACTGTGCATCATTAAAAACTAAATGAACATGACAAAGCCAAACGATGGCCTATTAAACAAATGAGCTTTCTTTCAACATAGAACAGTGGGTTATTAAATTCTTTATTACTGGAAAGTTGCTTTCATATACAGTACTGTACTATATAATTATATCATTTGTGGAGGGGAGATGGACAGAGAGAGAGAGAGCAATGGGGGCAAGTGGATACAAGAAAAGGGACATCAAACAAATGCAGTCAATCCAGTCAATCAGAGGACTGTCTTCATTTCAGTAGGACAGTCCTCTATCTGACAGGCTACCAATCTTCCTTTTGGAAGAGCTTGGCACTTGAAAGGCTGCCCTTTCAATTTTTTTTTTAAGAGATAAAAAATGTCAAAGACAATTAACAGTCCCCCAATAGCAGACTCATCAGGCCCTCAAGTCATCTGGTCAGTCTTCTCCATTAGAGTGACATGGACTGTAATGTTGCTTAAATTATGAAAATCATTCCTAACTTTGCATCACTGCCTATACATTTGTTTGCTATGAATGTCAAGTCACATCTGACCTGTGCTGACTCCAAGAAGGTTTCTGAGGTATGAAGATATTCAAGGACAAGCCCCGCCCCTAATTGATTTTCTATGGCTGAGTAGAGATTTGAACTCAGGTCTCTTGAGACCTAGTTCACCCCTCTAGGCACTGAACTATCTTGGCTCCCACCATCATGTGAAATTTATTGCAGCCTTTCCCAGCATTTTCTAGATCTAAAATTACCTTGTTTTTGTTAACAGAATCTCACTGCATGTATGCAAGGGAAGCAACATTTTTATTTTATTTTATCACATTTATATCCCACCCTCATCCAAAGACTCAGAGTGGCTTACAAAATTAAAAATTATGTTACACTGGACATAATGGAGCTTCCTTATAGTAGTAGTCTGTACTATATTTGTATCTGTCCAGGTATTTTTATCTCTAGAGTACTGGATCCTTGCACATAGGGAAGACATCAGTGATGGGATGTCCCCGGTTCCATACGGTTCCCTGGAACCGGTAGGAACAATCCCGGAGGGTTCTCTGGGAGGGTAGTCAACTTTTGAGGCGTCCGGTTCCGGACGCCTCACCGAAAGAATTTTTTTTAAAAAAAATCGAAGCAAAAATGGCTCCAATTGACTGCGCATGCGCAGAAACTCAATCTGATGCATTGCGCATACGTCAAATTGAGTTTCTGCGCATGCGCAGTCAATTGGAGCCATTTTTGCTCCGATTTTAATTTTTTTAAATTTTGGAGCTGGAACCGCACCTTTCAGGGCGGCAGTAGTGGTGGCGGCAGCAGTGGTGGCGGCAGCACCAGCCCTCAGAGGAGGGCACCTCCCCCAGGGCACATTGAGGCCTGCCTGGGCCGTCCGCTGCCGCCGAGCCTCCCTGGGCCATCCGCTGCCGACAAGCCTCCATGCCCTGGGGACGCCTGGCGGGGCGTACCGCTGCCGTCTGCAGCTGCCTCCTCCGCCGGGCACCTGTGGCCTCCTCCTTCTCCTTGGGCTGGTGCCTTTTTGGCTCGGCTCCGGCTGCGGCACCCGGCGGAAGCTGCAGGCGGCGGCAGTGCGCCCCGCCGGGCGTCCCCTGAGCATGGGGGCTTGTAGGCAGTGGACGGCCCAGGGAAGCTCGGCGGCCATGGCCAGAGCCACTGCCAGAGCCACTGCTGCCTGCAGCCCCTGGCCGCCCCTGGCCGTGGCTGCAGCCGGAGCTGGGCCAAAAAGGCCCCAGCCCAAGGAGGAGGAGGAGGTCACAGGGCTGCAGGCCGCGGCAGCGGGCGGCAGCTGTGGACGGCGGCTGCAGGAGGTGGCTCCTGTGGCCACGGCCTTTGGAGGAGGAGGCCGCAGTTGGGGGCGGTGCGCCTTGCCGGGTGGCCCCGGGCCATGGGGGTTCGTCCTCCCAAGGAAGGTAAGCAAGTGAGGGTTTTTTATTTGGGGTGGGTGGGTAATTTATTTGTGTTTTGGGTGGGTGGTTGTATTTTTATTTAATTTTTATTTTATTTATTTCTTTATTTTATTTATTTAAGTTATTTACGGGTTTGTGTTGTAGCTGTCTGGGTGGGTGGGCGGGCTGAGGTGTGTGTGTGTGTGTGTGTGTGTGTGTGTGTGTGTGTGTGTGTGTGTGTGTGTGTGTATTTTTATTTTATTTATTTATTTTTATTTTTGGCCCCGCCCACAACCTCATGACATCATGACGTCGGCTCCGCTCATGATGTCATGACATTGGCCAAGCCCATGACGTTCGTGACGTCATGGCATGGTAGTAGAATTTTTGTCATCCCATCACTGGAAGACATTGAAAAATAAACCTGTCTTGACATTTTATTCCTTGCATGTTTGGATTAGAGAGACTTCTGGGGACTGTGTTTTCTGTCGATAACCCCTGATGTGGTGCTTTGTTCACACTTGGAACTCATGAGTGTTTAAACCTCTACCTTTTTCATTTTGCCAGAATGCATCTGAGCCCCAAAGATGCCAGTTACTGCAGTCTTCTCTGACCTTCTTTTCTCATTGCTAGACTGTATGTTGCCGCCCTAAAATGGCTTCATTCATAACTACCAAACCCCATTCGTACCTATCCAACCTGTAACTGTTGAGAAGATGGCTGTGAAAATGTTAGCTTGGTACAGCAGAAGTTTCATTATATAGCCAAGCCTGGAGAAGAAAGCTTGCAGTCCACTCCATTCGAGTCCGCTCCATGTCTTGACAAATACCTTATTAGAAATCATGGCAGTCTTTGTTAGTTACACATGGTTTGGAAGAAATAAAACTTAAATTGGACAGACATATGATACGGTGTAGTCATTGGCTGAATTCCTTTAGAGTAATGGCAAGAGGGTGGAACTTGTTTGAGGAGATAAAAATCAGGGGGAATGGGCAGGCCTCTCTCTTGGTCCAGTGATCAATAATGTGTAAGTCATGTAGGGGCTTTTAAGCTAAGAGCCCCTCCATTAAATAGGCTTTCATTGTTTTAATGTGCTTTTTGAATTAAGAGTGTTTCATTTGCTTAATTAATCCGTAACCTGCTTTTCTACTGTGGTTTAATTTCCTATGTGCTACCTTACTTACAGCCAGGACTTAGGTCAAGACATGTGAGAAGGCAAGCTTAAAATCCTGGATTCAGGTGCAGTCCTACCTACATGTAGACTAAGGTTCTACTCATGAGTAATGAGATCATTAAATTTCTTTTGTCACATGACATTTTGTCACGTGTAGGTACTTTCCCCCCAAAAAAGATGCCTCCCCCCATCCCCTTATTTTGTGACAAACATGGTTGCCTCTTTGGAAAGTAGAAGGTCATTCTTTTTTGCATGGCTGCTTCAGAGTTGAGCATACTGAACACAGACAGACTTTCATCCTTTCTGCCCAATAGCTCAGTTTAATTATGGTCCTATCAAGTCTCCTCTTGCCCTCAGAAGAACGTGACTTCACATCTGTTTATGCTGGCAGACAGAATGACCAGCTTCCCTTGTCTCTGTTTCAGGATAAGGCAAAGATCGATAGACTCTACTGGCCAGTCTGAGAGGCCTATCAGAACTGAACAATTGGTTCCAGCAGATCTCTCTTGTTTTCTGTTTCTTAATAGAAAGGACTGAAACCACGGGAGATGCAGCCCACTCCATCAAATCACATTCATAGGAAAAAATGCATTTCAGCCAGCCGCTGCCATCTTTGAAAAACCAGATTGTTCCTCCAGAGACTTTGGTGTTCTATAATATGACAGTTTCTTAGAGGAAAGTTTCTAAATGACATTTGGGGTTGGGGGTGGAAGAGATGGTCTCCCAAAGCTGTGAGTTTCTTTCAAATGTGAAAAGCTATACAGCATGTGAGAGTACAGAGATTGTGTGTTGGAGAAATCCCCTCAATTATTTCCTTTGGAGGTCTCTTGATGCATTCTTATGACCACTTGGACTGTAATGAGGCCTTTTACTTAGCTTCAGATTTAGAACTTCCATATATGTTGCTTGTTGTGATGTAGTGACATGAGTCTACTGGAAAGTTATTTTTTCTTTGTACAACTCACAGAATCCTCTAGTACAAGAGCAACAAAAATACATTTATCAGATTCTGCTTTGAATCCATGCCCAGCCTGTGCTTTCTGCTCCAAAATGTCCTTTAAGTATGACAGTGCAGATCATCCTGGTGGATTAAAAACTGCACTTTAAAAGTCGATGGCAACTTGTAAGTAGCCTGTCCTGCCCAGATCTACTTCAAATGTTGTTGTTGTTGTTCAGTTGTGCAGTGGAGTCCAACCCTTCGCAACCCCATGGACCACCACACACCAGGCACCCCTATCCTCCACCATCCTCCTCAACCCGCCCAGCTTTGTGCCCATCAACCATGCCATCTAACCATCTCATTCTCTGCCTCCCCTTTCTCCTTTTGCCCTTGACCTTTCCCAGCATCAAGGCTTTCTCAAGTGAATAATCTCTTCTCATTTGATGTCCAAAGTACTTTAACTTCATCCTCAATATTTGACCTTCCAAGGAGCAGTTGGGGTTGATTTCTTTTAAGATCGACCTATTTGTTCTTTTTGCTGCCCAGGATACTCTCAAAATTCTCCTCCGCAGCACATTTCAAAGGCCTCTATTCTGCACTCAGCTTTTCTTATGGTCCAGCTCTCACAACCATACATCACTACCGGAAATGCCATTGCTTTGACTATGTGGACTTTTGTTTGCAAGGCGATGTCTCTACTTTGCTATAACCTGCAGCAAAACCTTTTACTGCAGATTATCTATAAACAAGTATGAATCCATTTGAAACACATGTCTTGTTTTAATGGGATTCCTCACATTAAATGTAGGAGGTGCAAATGCTAGTTGACCAGTGGAGAATGCCTGACTTTTGACAATTCTGGGGGGCCAGGTCAGCAGTGGAGAGTCCTTGTCCATTTATGTTGAAAATGAAGCTAACAGAGCTGCCTCCCTGAGCAAGAACAATGTCTCAGCTGGACTATGTCAAGATAACCAGAAAGTCTTCCAGCACTCTCTTGGTGCCAACACTTAGGAGCAGCTACAGCAGTTGTTTTCACCATATATTGAGCAGATGAGGACACTGCTGTCCCTGCCAGGGGTGTGCTGGCTACCCTAAAAGGGCGCTGGATAGGGAGTGATGAGGGCTTCTAACCCTAACAAAATATATACATTCCCACTCGCCTTCTAATTTCAACTTCCCTTTGGGGATTCGAACCAACAACCTCCTGATTACGGGACAATGGTTCTCCTATAGCATTTAAAATCATCCTATACCAGGTTTCGAACAATTACATCAGAAATTATACATTATACAGGTTACCACTATCCTTCCTGGGGAATAGAACTCTGACCTCCTGCTTACAAGGCAAAATTGCAAACTCTGAGCCATGTAATGAAGGCCTGGGGGGTGCCCGAGGATGAGTCCCGGTAACCCAATGGGCCAGCCCACTGCTGGCTCCCGCCCAAGTGTCGATAATAGCCAGGAAGCCACTCAGCACTGGCTGCCTGGAATGGAAGCCCTAAATATGGTTTTTAAAAGTGTTCCTTGGCATCATTTTAAAACCACGCTAGGGCTTGCATCCTGTGCGGTGACAATAGTCACGGCTAATTCCTCTTGATTTCCCCTCAGTATGTAATCATGATGCTAATATAACACAAAACATTTCAAGATACAAGCTAATATTTTTTGATGATTTTTTTTAAAAAAATAACACAAACAATTTAAGAGGCAGCTATAACATTCGGTGGTTCTAGACAGGCCCAGGGCCCAAGCCCAAATTTCTTTGAAGGACCAACCTGCACAGTAGAGATTGACACCTCATTATAATGCAGATTACTAGACAATTTCACCAAGAGCAATGCATTTAGGATTTGAAGCTGCTTGTGACTGGTGTGCTACTGTGGGGCTAAAAGAGAAGCATATTTCTAAATATTCAGTCTTCCTCTGAAACAGGTATAGTGGAAACTCAGTAAACGTTTCTTACAGTGAACATTACTTTAACTGAATTTCCCATAGGAATGCACTGAAAACCAATATACGTCAATCAAAACATGGTTTCCCATAGGAATGCATTGAAAACCAATCAATCTGTTCCGGAAAAAAATATCCGTAAACTATTTTCTATGGATTTTCTTTTGTTATGCAATTTTTATGTTAACCGAGCCATTTGTTAACCAAGGTTTCACTGTAGTTAGGACTGAAACAGGAACAGCAGTCAGCCTAAATGAAGAAGTATTTTAGTGTTGCTGTCAAAAAAATTATCTGAGAGATCCTTATGAGAACATTGTAACTCAGGCCTGTGATATTATTCTTAACATTCCAGTAGCTGGGCTGGGAGATAGGAGCTGTTCAGATGGAAACTTTCATTAATTGTGCAAGAAGGTAGCAGAATTTGGTCTACTGGCCATACTTTTTCATACCAATGTAGCTCTGTGTTTAACATTTACCTGAAAGGGACTGAAGATGCACGTTCAGGGCTCTTCAAATAACCAGGAACGCTGTGAGTGCCAGTCCTATCATTAAGCAGACTGCAGCAGACACCTCAGACTAAAAAAGGGGAGGGCACAAAACAGTGTTATAAATTTGGAGGATGGAGCTGTGGGTATCACATACACTGCCTTGCATCACCTCAGCTAACCTACAGCCCTTAGGCTTAGAGGGCGATACTGTACTGTCACCAGTGTTGCGGAACAATTACATTGGCTTCTATGCCCACTTAGAATAGGAGAATGCTGCCATCTTACCCTTTGCTACAATCAACATAATTTCTGCCGAAGAAGCCCACACCAGCCAAAATTGATTCTGTGCCTGGCAAGGTAGCCCAAAAAAGAGGTGGAGTTGAAATATGTCACTCCCTCAAGGTATAAATACAAGCCTCTTTACAGTTAAAACCCAGCAACTGGATTCTGCCCGTTTTACTCAAAAACCTGACCCGCTGTTTACAGACAAGAGAGGGTATATTTACATTATGTGTTTCAAAACAATAGATTAGGAGTCTTACTGAAAGCAGAGACAACATTACTTTTAATTCACCTAATTGTTCTATGATTCAGTTTTCTCTTGGTATTTTACAATGTTGATGGATTCTGTTTTAATTAAAATAAACCAAATTCTTTCTTTATTGCTTAAGTGTTGGAAATTTTAAGTCTCTTATTTTAATTGAATTTACTGTTCAGTCAGGAATGTTCTTTCTTCCTGTTTCACTTTTAATTTGAAAGACATAGTTAACTTGTTGTGATTAGAAGCTGTGTTAACTCTTTCTTAACTGTATAACTGAGAGTACAGGTTTTAATAGTGATGTGTTTGAAATGTCATACAGTTTTCCTGTTTTCTCTCTCTTTGTGCTATTAACATAAAGAATCAAGTGTGCCTCAGTACAAATGTATTGATGAATCTGATATCTCATACAGTATTTACTTTGAATTATATGTTATTTCTCTCTGTTATTAATATAAGTAATAAGTACCTTAAATGTTATAAATGCTGTTATTGGCTATTTGTGGAAAGCTTATCTAATTAATGTTGTCACTAAAGTTTGCCTCACTACATTTCATTGAAGGAATTACATATTTTCTTTGTTATTTACTACAATTACAAAAGTATATTAATTAATTTATATTCTGCTAATGCCATAGATATGTTAAGCCATTCAGTTAAAGCTTTTATGAATTTAGTAACTACACTATGACTCCATATATCCTTGCTATAATATGCAAGGATCATATTTACTATGTTAGCTACTAATGTAAGTAATAAGTACTTTCTAATACTTTGCGTTTGTCATTTATATGAAATCGCGTTTTGAAATAATTAGTTGTGCCACATATACTCATTTATTTATTTATTTATTTATTTATTTGCATTTCTATTCTGCCCTACTCATGTAGGTGACCCAGGGTGGATTACAAAGGGTCATGAGGAGACATGGAAAATCACAGATCATAAAAACAAGATTAAAATCTAAAAAGCAGTTAAAATAGCAATTAAACAAACGAAAAACAATTCCTTAACATTGAAGAAGGAGAGGGTGGATATAAGATGTTAAATTAACCAGTGGTGTGGGGTCAATGAACCATCACTGCCCCATACCTGTCCCGCCAGCCAAGTCTTCACATCCTTTCTAAAGACCAATTTATACTTATGGTAAATAAATGTTTAAAAGGAATATTACCTTTGTGTTGTTCACTCCAGTTCCATAATTGTAAAAGAAGGTGTAGACCTGCTTATACCTGCAAAGGTGCTGGGTGCACAAAATTTTTGTTGAGACTTTTGATTTTGGCGAAGAACCGAGAATCTGGTTTTTAAAGGTAGAGGACAAGTATCTACTGAGTTTTGTGCATAGGAGGTGCTATTCCTGTCCTGAGTCAAATTTGACCTTGACAAAAATCTGTTCTCACAGTTGGTATTGTAGATGTGTGCATGCTGTGTTTTTTGCTGCACACATTTAGCAACCAACCAAACAGCAACAAAACAACTACACCAACCGACAAAGAGAGGTGAAATTAAAAAAAGAAAACTGAGTAGCGAGAGGCAAGGGTATCTTTGTATTCAGAGGCAGGAAGGAGCAATTAGTACTAGATAAATAGACAGTCAGGAAAATTCCATTCCATTACAGGCATCATGTAAAACTGTATCAACCCATCCTTCCACCACATTTTGCCTTGTCCCTCCCATACCACTGTGGATTCCATTTTCACTGCCTTTCATCATGTAAGCTAACCTGCAGCCCTCAATGGCACATAGTGTACACAAATTGTGGCATTTTTGCTGCTGGTGGTGCAGCACTCCACGGTATCCTTCTGGGAAGGCTCCAAGGATTGGGGATCCAAGGCACAGTGTTGGCTTGGTTTTCCTCATGTCTGAGGGGCTGGACCCAGTCGGTGTGGTTGGAGGGTGAGATGTCCAGTCCTAGGCAGCTCCAATACGGGGTGCCTCAGGGCTCGGTGGTCTCACCTCTCCTATTTAATATCTACATGAAACCGCTGGGTGAGATCATCTGTTCTCATGGGGTGAGGTATAATCTGTATGCAGATGATACCCAGTTGTATATCTCACCCCGTGGGGACCCTAGCGATGCAGTGGAAGTCCTTTCCAGGTGCCTGGAGGCTGTCAAGGTCTGGATGGGGGACAACGGGCTACAACTGAATCCTGGCAAGACTGAGTGGCTGTGGGTTGGGGGTCCTGTGTTATCTCGGGAACTACCACCTTTGGTTCTGGACGGGGCAGTCCTGCCCCAAACAGACCCGGTACATAACTTGGGGGTCCTCCTGGACTGCTCAAAGAGCAGGTGGCAGTCGTGGCCAGGAGGGCCTTTGCACAACTTCATGTGATTCGCCAGTTACGGCCGTTCCTAGACCGGGACTCCTTGCTCATGGTCACACATGCCTTGGTCACCTCCAGACTTGATTATTGTAATGCGCTCTACATGGGGCTGCCCTTGGTGACCATTCGGAGGCTTCAGCTGGTCCAGAATGCAGCTGCACGAGTAGTGTTGGGATGCGGGCGTTATGCACTGCACTGGCTCCCAGTTTGCCTCCGGGTGCAATTCAAGGTGCTGGTTATTACCTTTAAAGCCCTTTATGGTAGTGGTCCAGGTTACTTGAGAGACCGCATCGTCCCAAGAACATCTACCCGGCCCACCAGAGCGGACCGGAGAGGCTCTCTGGTTGTGCCATCAGCCAGAGAGGCACATCTCTCTGGCACTAGAAGGAGGGCCTTCTCGGTGTCCGCTCCGGCCCTGTGGAACCTCCTCCCGACAGAGCTATGCCTGCAGACGGAGTTGCTGTCCTTCAGGAAAGGAGTGAAAACCTGGCTGGCAGGTCTGGTCTGGGGAGTGGATGGTTCAATTTCCCCAGCCAGTTGGATGGTTTGACCCCCAGTACGTCCAAGTTATAATACCTAGCTTTTAATTAAGTTTTTAAGTTTTTAAAGTTTTTTAAGTTTTTTAAAGTGTTTTTAAAATTGTTGGAAATCGCCCTAGGTCCCTTCGGGGAGGAGGGTGATAAACAAATATAAATAAATAAATAAATAAATAAATAAATAGAGACATGGTACAACCACAGTGCTTTAGGAGGATTCAGTATGTCTCCTACCCTGTGGAGCTGCCCTACATGCTATCACATTCTTTCTATAAATTCCACATACTTTGCACTCCATTAAGTAACAAAGGCATCTTTTTTAGACACCCATAGCTTTCCTGTCACCTTTCCTGTCACTTTGGGGGTTACTTTACACATCCAGTGCCACTGTTGGCATTGCTTGAAGGCACTATTTGAGAGACTTTCTGGCTCAGCTTCTGTGCAAAATGAATCTTTGGCATGGCCAGTGAGCAGAAAAACCAACCACATGCTTCGCACTGCTGCTGTTCCAGCATTGTGCTTTTAATCTCTGTAGCTTCAGCGCTGGGTATGTTTGGGTTTCTCAGCATCCCTTTGGTACATCATTTATTCCTGAAAGGTCATGCCTCACTTGCCCATTTCCCTCCCTGCTTTTTATTTATTTATTTATTTATTTATTTATTTATTTATTTATTTATTTATTTATTTATTTGGAAGCAGAAATTGAAAGTCAAGAAAGTGGAGTATGCTCCAGTGGAGCCATGCATTGTTTGGCATGGTTCACGGGAGAATCTGAAATGAAAGGGGCTATGGGAGCTGCTAGTTCAACTGCCTTGCTCTTTCTGCCCACTAGAAGCACATTTTTAGAAAAAGCTGATGGTGCACATTCTGGAGATATGCCTCAGTCTTCACAGAGATTTGAAACAAGTTCCTGACTTTGTTTTTAACTACCAGTCTTGTACCTTCTTAAAAACAAAATCCAAACAAAAAACACACAGTATGCCGCTGCCTCTTTTACCATCATCCTTACACTCCTGCATCATAATAATGTTCATTTGGGGGGAAATGACCTCTAGACCTATGAGTGCTCTGATAGGATTATTCCTCATTCTTGCTGGTCTTAAAATGAAGGTGGAACTGCCATATTGATCTGACGTCTGGGACACCTCCCAAAAAAACCTCCTGGATGTTCAATCGATACTTTGCCGCCCTCTTTTTTGACATTGTCAAGAGTGGAAAGAAAAAGGAAAACAAGCTACTGGAGTGAAAACATCATGCCTTGCGATTAGAAGGACAAAACATTTTGTACAGAATGCAAGTGATGTGATTGATTTCCTCTGCAAGAAAAATCTATGGCAGACATTCCATTTTTTGGGATTAATTTGCAATGCTCCTATGATCTACTTGAAGACATGATTCTTCTGCCCCTGAGTTATTCTACCCACCAAGCCACATCATCTCTTTCTTTTCAGATGGAACACAGAGTATCTGTATACCTTGGACTTGTATGCTGCTGTTCATATCTAGTAATAAAAATGGAAGTAAACTTAGTCACAGTCGGCACCTCCATACTATAGTGAGAGACATAAGAAGGCAAAAGTTAACACTGGGGGAAGTGCTCCAAACCAGTCATTAAAGTACAGTGGGCTGGCTTGGTTTCTGACCTCCAGATTCACCAGAAGTGTCTTTATTTCCCCACTTAAATGGAATTGCAACCATGACCTGTCTTCTGGAGCATTTCCTGGAAGAACCTCAGAATCCATGCTCTCTGGCTCAAGGCTGTTTCTCAACTTTTCTAAGAAGGAGCAATCCCTTAAGAACTATCATATTTGTTCCTTACAAAGGAGGAGGGAAGGCAGGTTGCATCTCACAAAAGGTAATAGAATACTGTATCTGTACATAGTATTGTCTTCACTTTCAGTAATATTTTTGGTTTGATTGATTTTGATTTGTGGTCAATGATTGTTGAAATTGTAAGCAGTCTTTCAATCAAAAGGAGAGATAATAAAGCTAAGAATAAATATAAATGTACAGAAAGGAAGGAAGGAAGGTGAAATGAGATCTTACACATTCAAGCTCACAGCATTTTGTGTGTTGGAACATAGTAGTATAAAAAAACATAAATAATAGAAATTTGGTGGGTTTGAGGCACAGTTTCATTCAACAAATGTCTCCAACCAGTGGCGTCGCGCAGTCTTCAGCCGCCTGGGGCGAAAAGCAAACTCGCCCCCCCAGCTCGCCGCTGCCGCCACCCCTCCCCCCTCCCAAGGCAGAAGGCGCCCCCCTGCTGACTAGCGGCACGCGCGCGATTGCGCACGCGCCACACACACCTCCGTCCGCTCGCCCGCCACGGGCCGTCCGCCACCCACCCCCGACGAGCGCACCTCCGGCAGATCGCTCGCCCGGCTGGCCGTCGGGGGCTCTCCGCACGCCGCCTGCCCCTGGCAGCGGCTTTCAGGGGGCGGCAAGTAATGTCCCCTCCCCACCCTTTTGCTGGCGAGCGTCCTGCGTGCGCTTCGCCGCTTGCAGGCGAGGAGGAGAAAAAGGGTTTTTTTTAAAGGCAGACAATTCAAGGAGGGGCCCGCCCCGCCCGGCTGGCCGTCGGGGGCTCTCCTGGAGGGCGGCCCGCGTGCGCGTGCGCGCTGCCCACCTCCTCCTGCCCAGCCAGCCGCCAGGGGCTCCCCGCCACGGCGCCACCCACCCCAGACGAGCGCCCCGTCTCACGGCAAGTTGGGTGGGTGGCTGGGCGGGCGGAGGCGAGCAGCGTGCACGTGCACGCGGGCCGCCCTCCAGGAGAGCCCCCGACGGCTAGCCGGGCCCCCTCCTTGAATTGTCCACCTAAAAAAAAAAACCTTTTTCTCCTCCTCGCCTGCAAACGGCGAAGCGCACGCGGGGCGCTCGCCAGCAAAAGGGTGGGGAGGGGACATTTTGCTGCCCCCTGAAAGCCGCTGCCCGGGGCATCCGCCCCCCCCCCGCCCCCCCACGCTACGCCACTGTCTCCAACATTACTATATACTCTGTGTGTGTGTGTGTGTGTGTGTGTGTGTGTGTGTGTGTGTGTGTGTGTGTGTGTGTGTCCCCTAAGATGCATATTGTTTCACTCCATTGTTCTACTTAAATTTCCCTCAAAGTCTAGCCATGGGTGTGTCTGCTTTTCAAACTTTTGCTTTCCTCCTCTTCTGTTTTCTTCAATTGTTTGTTTTGCTAAATATTGTCCCAGGAGATATTCCACCCACAGGAGAAAAGATATGATTCATACTTTTTTCTTGTGTGAATGAATGATGGTGATTAGGAAGGGAATAAAACAAAATTCAGGAGACAAACAGATTTTTTTTAAAAAAAACACACACCACCTTCACTGGCACTTTGTAGTTGCATTTACTGAAACAAAAACACAATTGGGGGGGGGGGGGAATTACATGTGATAAAATATACCATGTACCTTACTGGGGAAGGAAACCAGTTTCTGGCACGTTAGACTAAAGATGGGACCTCAAATGGTTAAACATGAATCTCTCACCTACAGTCTGAGATGACACAACACAAACTCATGTCTACTACCTTCTTCTGTAAGAACTAGGCCAGATTGCTCTGATTTACACTCAAACCTCGTTAATGAGCTGCCTGGGGATTATTATTTTTATTAGAGCTAGAATGAATTTTGAGGGTTTTCTAAAAAAACAAAACCAAAAAACAATCCTATGTTTATTTCTTCCAGCTAGAAATTGTTTTAAAACATTGAAATGGATGGCACATCTTTAACACAAGAGGGGGGGGGGGAGGAGGAGTGAAGCAAGCATATAGATGATGTGAAACAGCCATGATGGCTAACCTTGGCACTCCAGCTGTTCTTGAACTTCAATTCCGACTTTAAAAGCCGGACAGTCGAGGATGTGGTTATGAGACTTTTTAAATCAATGACTTTTTTTGATCATTATTATTGTTAGTATTTTCCTTGCAATGTGTTATGATGTGATATGATATGATATTGTGATTTATTTGTTGTTACCTCATTGTATTTTATTCTGTTGTAATATGTATATGCTTTGTTCTATTTATATTTTATATTTTAATATTGTTTCATATAATGTTATATTTGGAGGTTCTGTGAGCCGCCCTGAGTCGGTTTTTACTGAGTAGGGCAGCATACAAGTCGGATGACGATGACGACGATAATAATAATAATAATAATAATAATAATAATAATAATAATAATAATAATAATAATAATAATAATAATAATAATAATAATAATAATAATAATAATAATTCCAAGAAGTACTGATCAGCAGGAGTGCTGCCTTGGGCTTCTGCTAATTTAAGTCTAAGAACACCTGGAGTGCAAAGGTTAGCCATCACTACATAGAGAGCAGAGCAGGATACTAGCCAGCTGAATGAGATGCTTTGTGATAGGAAAAAGGAATCAAAGTGTGGAAAGGCAAATTGCACTCACCATAAAATAAAGGGTGCAGGACCACCTGTGCAGATTGCCCATCCACCTTTCTCCAAACTCTTGTCAGAATCTGGGACATTGGTAGCTGTTTAGCAGTACATCCAGCTGCTATACATCTTCTCTATTGGGGTCCTAGGATACAAGCAGATCAGCTCTGCCAATGACCATGTATGCAACTTTGAGGGTGTTGCCTCTGCTTCTCAGAGTATGTATCAGTATGATGATATGTGTATTTATTTATTTATTTTTATTTCCTCATATTTACTATCCCGCCCCAATCGGGTAAACCCGACTCTGGGCGGCTTACAACATAGGTTAAAATCGCAAAGTTACACCTATAACAATACTAATAATACTGAAAACTTAATGCTTAAAACTTTAAGAATCTCCGCAGAATTAAAACAGCGCAAAAAGATGAAACCGAAAGGGTGACTGTCCCTTAGATCAGCCACCCTACCTGAGATCCCACGTTCCTGGGTCCCCACGCTTGCCCTGCCAGCCAGGTTTTTAAGCCCTTCCAAAAGGGCAGGAGCTCTGTCTGCAGGTGCAACTCAGTTGGCAGGAGGTTCCAAAGGGCTGGGGCGGACACGGAGAAGGCCCTCCTCCTAGTGCAAGAGAGATGCGCCTCTCTAGCCGATGGAATAACAAGGGAGCCTCTCCGATCCGCCCTGGTGGGACAGACAGATGTTCTTAGGGTGAAGCGGTCTCTTAGGTATCCTGGCCCACTACCATATAGGGCTTTAAAGGTAATGACCAGCACCTTGAATTGCACCCGGAGACATACTGGCAACCAATGCAGCTCCTGAAGCAGTGGTGAGGCACGAGCATAACGCCCACGCCCCATCACTACCCGGGCCGCTGCATTTTGGACCAGCTGGAGTCTCTGAATGGTCACCAAGGGCAACCCCATGTAGAGCGCATTACAGTAGTCCAGTCTGGAGGTAACCAAAGCATGTGTGACCATGAGCAAGGCGTCCCGGTCTAGGAGTGGGCGTAACTGGTGTATTACACGGAGTTGTGCAAAAGCCCTCCTGGCCACGGCTGCCACCTGCTCTTCGAACAGTAGTCGTGAGTCCAGGAGGACACCCAGATTACGCACCGGGTAATCTGCCCCATCCAGAACCAAAGCTGGCAGCTCCCGTGATAGCACAGGGCCCCTTACCCATAGCCATCCAGTCTTGCCGGGATTCAGCTGTAGCCCGTTTTCCCCCATCCAGACCTTAACAGCCTCCAGGCACCTGGAAAGGACTTCCACTGCACCGCTTGGATCCCCACGGGCCGAGATGTACAGCTGGTTATCATCTGCGTATTGATGATACCTTACCCCGTTGGAATGGATGATCTCACCCAGTGGCTTCATGTAGATGTTAAATAAGAGAGGAGAAAGTATCGAGTCCTGGGGCACCCCATATTGCAGGTGCCTAGGGCTGGACTTCTCCTTCTCCAACCACACCGACTAGGTCCTACCCTCAGAAATGAGGAAAACCAGGACAACATAGTGCCCTGGATCCCCAGACCTTGGAGCCTACCCAGAAGGATGCCATGATCGATGGTGTCGAAAGCCGCTGAGAGATCGAGAAGAGCCAGGACAGACGGATGACCTCCGTCCTGCTCTCTCCAGAGATCATCCACCAATGCAACTAGTGCAGTTTCTGTACCATATCCGGGCCTGAATCCTGACTGAAAAGGGTCCAGATAATCCGCTTCATCCAGGACTTCCTGTAGCTGCCGCGCTACTGCCTTTTCCAAAACCTTGGCTAAAAAGGGTAGGTTGGATATTTAGTACGGGGCGCACCAAAGCATGTTTAAGAGGTGCTGGAAAAGACCCCTCCTTTAGTGATGAATTAATAATCATCGCCTCGATCCAACCACCTGCCACAGCCTTAGAAGCTTTGATTAACCAGGCAGGGCATGGGTCCAGTACACAGGTCGTGGCGCAAACAGATCCAAGAACCCTGTCCACTTCCTCAGGACCAACTGGATCGAACCGATCCCAGATAACATGGCTAGACTCTGCTCCGGTCAACCCCAGCTCTGTACGCTCCACACCGGGATTTAACTTCGAGCGGATCTGAGCGACTTTCCCCACCAGATAATCAGCAAAAGCCTCAGCTGATCCCTGCCAACCAGGGCCCGACCCCCCTCTTCCAAGGAGGGACCTGGTCACCCGGAACAAGGCTGCTGCGCGGTTATCTGTGGAGGCAATAAGGGTGGTGAAATATTGTCATTTCACCACCCCCATCGCCACTAGGTAGTCCGGGGTGTAGCCACTGCTCCTGGTAGGACCCTGGATTACCTGGGTCAGGGCCACGGCTGCCATGGAAGCCATGAACTCCCGAGCCATCTCCGAGCCAGTCCCCAATGACGGCAAATTGAAGTCCCCCAGGACCATCAACCTGGGGGTCTCCAACGCCAACATGGAGACCGCCTCAAGGAACTCAGGCAGGGAATCTGCTACCCTGCAGGGAGGCAGGTACATGAGCAAGATTCTCAACTGACCCTTGGGGCCCACACGCAAGAACAGGGCCTCACAACCCGAAATTTGTGGAGCCGTGGCCCTGGTGACTCCCAGCGACTCCCTGGCTACTACGGCGACTCCACCGCCCCTTCCCCTCTCCCTAGGCTGGTGCCAAATACCAAATGATGAATGATGTATATGCAAAGAAAGAGTGTAGGTACATCAATTAGGGTTATTATAGAAAAATACAGTTGGAAAGGGGTCTATAATGCTATCAAGTCTAACTCCCTTCTCAGTGCAGGAAAACAAATCAGAGTATGTCCCCTGTTCTGCCATATATATTTTTTTCAGAATGGTAGCTGTGTTAGTCTGCACAGACATATAAAAGATGAAACAAAACAAAAGTCGAAACAAAGAAAGAAAGAAGACAAAAAACACTGTCACTTCTAATTCTCTCTTAAATGCCAGCAGTGTTGGAGTACTCACCACCTCCTGAGATCATAGGTTCCATTTTCATACTTCAAGTGGTGGGCTATCAAAAATTTTACTACCCTACTGTGGGCGGAGCCAACATCATGACATCATGACACTGTGGGTGAAGCCAAAGTAAAAGAATAAAAAATTAAATAAAAATACACATTAAAATAAATACATATAAATACATATAAATTAAAATAAATACATATACATATAAATACTTATAAATTAAAATAAATATATATACACATAATACATAAATACATAAAATACACATTAAAACAAACTACATAAAACACACATTTCAACCCACCCACCCACCCAAACACAAACCTGTCACCTTACCCTGGGGTCGGGGAGCAGCAGGCAGGCAGGCAGGTAGGTAGGTAGGCAGAGGGGTGGCGCTGTAGTGTGGCCTTCCCCGGCTTTGCCTGGTCAGGCCCGGCAGCGCAGCCTAGCCCACCAGCATGGCCTGGCCTGGCCCAGCTTGGTGGTGCACCGAGGAGAGGCCGCCGCTGCCACTCCTCCAGGTGCCGCACCGTTTTTGGGCAGCCCAAAATGGCTGCCCAGAAGTGCACATGCATCAAAACTCCACTCTATTTTTCAGTGTGCATGTGTCAAATTGAGTTTTGATGCATGCACAGTTCTGGGCTGTCATCAGGAGGGCAGCTGGAGAGGCAACTGAACCAGCCCAAACCGGGCGAACCAGCCCAAACCGGGAGAAGCCCATCACTGCCTACTTCTCTAACAGTAAGAATGTTTTCCCTGATATTTAGCCTATACAGTGGTACCTCGCATAACGAACTCATCGTATAGCAAAAAAATCACACAATGAAGCATTTATTATGCAATGGTGATACCCCACATAACAAAAAAAAAAATTCGTTATGCGGGGTTTTTGGTAACTGGGGTACACCCGCTTAATGGGAACACTAGTTAACAAACATTTTTTTCTATTATGCAGGATATCTCCCATAGGGAACTGCATAACAAAAATCCTACATAGCAAATAGCTCCATGGAACGGAATTTTCCATTGTGCAGGGTTCTACTGTATTTGCTTTCCTGTAACCTGAGCCCATTATTATGTATCCTGCACTCTGGGACGATCAAGAACAAATCCTGCCCTTCCTCTTTAAGTTTATCTTTCAAATATTTAAACAGTGTTATCACATCTCCACTTCATCTTCTTTTCTTTAGGATAAACGTGCCCAGTTCTTTCAGTCTTTCCAGTCCCTTGTTGCCCTGCTCTGAATTCGTTCCACTTTGTCAGCATTTTTCTTAAAGGGATGTGTCCTGCACTGGACACAGTGCTCAAGATGAGGCCTAACCAGTGGCAAATGTAGGCTAACTAGTACTTCATGGGATTTATAACTTCTCTTTTCTGTTAATACAAATTAAACAGATTTTTTTTGCAGCCACATTGCATTATTGGCTCATATTCAGCTTGTGATTTACAACAACTATAAGATCCTTCTCAATTTTAGTATTATTGAGCCGAGTGTTCTGCATCTTGTAACTTTGCATTTGGGATCCCCCCCCCCCCAAGTAGAACTTTTGCACTTCTCTTTGTTAAATTTTGTCTTTTTTCAGGCTATCAAGATCTTTCTGAATTTTGTTTCTGTCTTCCATATTATTTGTTTAATTAATCACACTTCTATGCTGCCCTCCTCACGAATGACTCAGGGTGGCTAACAACAGTTAAAAACACAATCATCAATAAAACCAACATTAAAATACCCACCCATCACAAGAAAAAGTTAAAATTCAAAGATTAAAAAGAGAGGAAAAGGTTTTAAAATATATTAGCTATTTTAATGAATTTTGTGTAATACGCGGATTTGAGAAACATTTCTTGCACTCTCTCATCCAAGTAATTAATAAAAATGTTTAAAATAAAACACTGTTCCAGGGCCCCACCTGTTACTTTCTCCCTGTCTCCCTGACTTAGGCAGTCACCATGACCCAGGGCTAAATGGCAAAGTCAAGAGCAGACAAAGGAACAAGGCTAATCTAATAGAAAGACACAGTTGAAGCAGGCCAGGTGTCAACCAAGGAAGCGACCGAACCAGAGCACTTTTAAGGTTGGAAGACGAGCAGGAGGTTCACACCAAACCCAGAAACCTTTGTCGCTGAGACAGCTTCTGGGGGAGGGGCTGTTTTTATATAACTCTTCCCAAAGGGTTTCCAGGTGGAGCTCATCAGGGCTTCAGCAGCTACAGCAGGTTGTGAATCATCAGAACTTCTTTCCTGGCAGCTGGAGCCCTGAAACTGCCTCAGAAGCCAACATTTTGTAACTAACTGTGTATCCACATGATAGTTGTTTTCTCTAGCTCACACCTTGTTAGTTTGCTAATCAGGCACCTTGTCAAAGGCTTATTGAAGTCAAGATATATTACATCTACAGCGTTCCCACCATCTACCAAAGAGATCACCTGATTGAAAAATGAGATAAGATTGGTCTGGCAGGATTTGTTCTTGCAAATCAATCCATGTTGACTTCTAGTTATTGCTGCATTGTTTTTAAGGTGCTTGCGGAGTGACTGCTTTACAATCTGCTCTAGCATTTCCCTTGAGATTGAAGTCAGGCTGGCTGGTGTGCAGTTCCCTGATTTCTCATTTTTGCTCTTTTTGAAGATAGAGACAGTGTTAACCTCCCTCCAATATAATCTATCACATGCCCCATCTTCCATGATTTCAAGAAAATACTAGATAGTTGTTCTGAGAATTTTTTTGGCAGTTCTTTCAATACTCTTGGATGCAGTTCATTGAGCCCTGAAGACTTGAACTCATTCATGGTAATAACATATTCCTTTACTATCTGTTTATCAATTCCAAGTTTCAGTCCTGATCCCTTTGAAAATGAGGTTCTTTACTTGGCCCAGTTGGTGAAAGGTGTATCCAGAGATTATCTGAGGCTATTCACAGGTGCAATTTATTTGAGGATTTATTTAAATCACAGCAGATAAACAGAGAATATGACCCATGAAATGAAAACACAAAATAAAAGGAATCAAAGGAAAATAAATTAATTTCGAATACATTAAGGAATGACAGGTGTAAAAAAAATCTGAAAGTAATTATGAAATTGTAGCTATGCAAAATCAGCTACAGTTAGTGGTTTGTAAAACCATATGTTTGCCCCTAATCTTCCAAAAGCATTCTGGCTGAAGCTCACTTTGTTCCAGCTATTCAACAGTCCTTAGCCTAAAAGACTGAGAGGGAAAGACATATAGCAGTGATGGTGAACCTTGGCACTCGAGCTGTTCTTGAACTTCAATTCCCAGCAGCCCTGATCAGCAGGAGTGTTGACTTGGGGTTCTGGGAATGGAAGTCCAAGAACACCAGGAGTGCCAATGTTCACCATCACTGCCCTATAGCATTCCAAAATTACAAAAGTTAAAAAAATACATGAGAAAAAGTGAACTGAAAAGCATGTGATTGTGAACTGAGTGTGGCTCCGAGTCCAGGTCCCTTCTCCCAAGCAGCAATTCCTTTTTGTTCCATTGACACCCCCTAATCGGCTGCTTTATTTTCATTTTTAAACTTCAGTTCTACTAGAGGGCAAATGGAAAGAAAAAGTGTGCCATACCACCTTTCTTTATTCATAGAGAATAAACCATCTCTTTATCCTTTGATACCTGATGTGACTGTAGCATCTTTTCAGGATGCACTCTGGGCCTGGAACCACTGAAATTGTGCTTTGTAGTCTATCCGTACTGATTATTATTATTATTATATTCAATTTATATGCCGCTCTCCTTGCCGAAGCAACTTAGAGCGGCTTACAATGTTACAATATCAAACATTAAAAAACAGCACAATATAAATATAATAGATATGATACAGTCAATATAGTCAACAAATCTTTCATAAAAATAAGAATATAATACAGTCAGGAAAATGAAATACAATAAAAAAATACGCTACAGTCAAAAATACACTATGGTCAAGAATATACAGTACAAAACAATCTAGTCGGGGCGATAGAGGCAAAGTGCTTATAGCTTCCCGGTCGCCCGGCAACAGCTGTCCCTCATTCCCTCCAGGTCAAGGACTGGCCAAGGGAAGGACAGGTGGTCGGAGTGATGGAGGCAAAGTTCTTGTAGCTTCCCGGTCAACCGGCAACAGCTGTCTCTCATTTCCTCCAGGCCAAGGACTGGCCAAGGGAAGGACAGGTGGTCGGAGCGAAGGAGGCAAAGTTCTTATAGCTTCCTGGTCACCCGGCAACAGCTGTCTCTCATTCCCTCTAGGCCAGTGGTTCCCAATTAGTGGTACGCGTACCCCCAGGGTACGCGAGATTGCATCAAGGGGTACGCGCAGCAATCCCTTGGCTTCCAGCTTAACTAGAGCCTTATTGCCTCAGCAGTTGTATGTCTTGTTTTTTGCTCATTCTAGGCTTGGAGGAATCCTCAGCCCCTTTTGCTAACAGGAAACAGTCAATCATACTATTTCTGAAATAGGCCACGAATTTCCTTCTGTAGGCAGGCCATTCCACAGGTTGGTAGACCAGTGATGGCAAACCTTTTAGAGACCCAGTGCCCAAACTCACCTTTGACACAGACTCAACAGGCTGCCATCCATACCACCACATGTGAGCCGCCCACCTTAGCACAGAGAAGGGAGGAAGGAAGTGCTCCCATTGGGCTGCTGGACAGAGGGGATGGGCGAACTCTGTGCTGGAGGGAGGAAGCACTCCATTGGGCTGTTGTGCAGAGTGAACCCTATGCTGGGGTGACGGTGCTTGTGCCCACAGAGAGAGCTCTGAGTGCCCCCTCTGGCACTCATGCCATAGGTTCGCCACCACTGCTCTAGGCCATATATCTGTAAGACAATCCATTCCGCATGTTCATAGGCCATCTGCCCAGTGTACCCCTGTATCCTTAATGGACGATTAGTTTAACAATTTCTACTTGTAATTTAAATTTGCCTGAAGGGTCATAGATCGTGTTTTGGGAAAAGACCAAGCTAAGGTAGGCATTAAGTACTGCCTTTTCTATGCTTTCTGTTATTATTTCTCCACTAGTGGCTGAGCCACTGTTTTTCCCCAATGTCTTTTCTACAGACATACCTGAAGAATGTTTTTCTGTTGCTTTTAGTGTCTCTTGTTAACCTCAACTTATTTCCAACTTTTGCCTTCCTAACACCATCCCTGCTACTTCTCTGTACTCTTCTTTTGTGGCCTGGCCTTCCTTCTACCTCCTTTATGTGTCTTTTGTTTTATTTTGTTTACAGGTCCTCTTTGAGCTTTTTGTGAAGCAACATTGGTCTTTCCCCCTGTCTTCCTCCCTTTTTTTTTTGCTTGCTTGTAGTAGGGCCTTTAGAATTTTGTTTTGAAGAAACTCTCATCCATCCACCCACCCACATCGATTCCTGATGTTCAATCTGACATTCTTGAGGTTGAAAATGAAAATAAAAATAAAAATCAGGCATCAAGTGAGGAAAGGAAAGGCAAAGTTTTCACATAATCTCAGGAAAACTGAGCTGGTGCCAAAATAGAAGGCGATTGTCATCTGAACCCAATAGCCAGGCCAGTTGGTTAAAACAGTTGTCTGCTAAAAAAAATTTTGGCTGAAGAGCAAAGTGAGGGGTTTATGTCAGCAGAGCATAAGACTTGAGCTTCTCTTTCTCCCCTTCTTTAAAAACTGTAGTTTATTATACTGCAATGGCTCTCTCTCTCTCTCTGTGTGCATGTGTGCGCGCGCGCAGATGAAGGCTTGCTTTCTTTTGCTTAAATCAAAACTTAACTTTAGATCACTAGTGTTTAACTTTCTCCTCTCCAATCTTTGGTTGCTTTTTCTTGTTGACATGGCAATATAGGGAACCCAACGTTCAATCTCCAGTGATTCACAAACAGAGATAATCAGACAGTACTCTCTTTATTTTTGATACCCACTGAGTATTGGTGTAATGGACTAAGACTCAGGATAACTCCTGAGGTAAAGGATGCTGTGATTTGAATGCAAAGAAATCCTAGATGGACCAATAGGGATAGTGAAAAGAGGAGTTCTAAAAAAATTTTATATTATAAGATACAGTCCTATATATTTACAGTCCTTGTGAAATCAATGGGCTATGCTGCTAAGAAGACAAACATAGGTTTGGAATGAATCAGCTAAATCCAGTTGTTAGTCCCAACAAAAGCATAGGATCTAAGTCAACACTTGTATAAGTACTGCTGCTTTGATATGTCTACTGTAGGTGAGACTAATCATTGGTTTTTGCTTTATGTCAATTAATCATTTCAATGATAGGTTAGTATGAAAGAACAAACAGGAATTAAGACTGTAATAATTATGACTATAATATTAATGTACTCAGACATTCCTTTGTAAAATGTTGTAGGTTGGTGTTTTTTCCCTAAGTCTCCAACACCAAGAGATTCCTCCTAGACATTTTTTATGATATATAAATACTATCAGAGACAATTCTTCTGTGTCTCGGCCAGACATGAAACTGCCAAAATGAAAGCAAAGCAACCACACTTATATACTGCCCCATAGTGCTTAGTGCACTCTCTAGGTCAGAGGTGTCCAAACTTTTTGGGCCGTGGGCCGATCATGTGGTTCAGGGAGCCACTCACTAAGGCCTGGGGGCCGGGTGCGGCCCCCGGGCCTTATTTTGGGCACCACTGCTCTAGGTGGTTCACAATTAGCATTTTGCCCCCAACATGCTGGGTGCTCATTTTACCAACCTCAGAAGGATGGATGGCTGAGTCAACCTGAGGCACCTTTTTGTGAATTCATTCTGCAGTTCCTTTCACCTGACATAGTGTGAGAAAGATTAGCCAGCAACACAAGGTTGCCGTTATCAGGGTATGCCTGATTGTGGTTCAAAAATACCACAATCTTCAAGGAAGCTTTTTCTGTGTACCCCATCAGAGACAATTTGTTTTAATTCCTTGCATTTTAATTCATCCAGTGATTATCATTTAACACTTCACTGGTATGTTAGCAGTGATTCCTCTTCTTTATGATATCCTTAATAAATCTTATATCTTGACATCATATTAACTGAATTTAATGAAATATCACAACTGGCTCTTACTTCCCATTGGTGTTGTTTTGGTTTCTTCTTCTTCTTCAGGGATTATTTCAATTTCTAATTGCAACTCTCTGAGACTCAACATAAAGTAGTGTGTAGAAGGATAATGAAAAGCTATTATGCTTCCCTCCCACTCATTCTATATGTCATTTACATATTAACTAAACACACAAAACGTACCAATGAAAGGAGCAGAGGTAAGAACACATAAAGCCTGCAGAAATGGAAGACAAATTTTGTCTACAAAAGGTCACTTTGCCTGCTTATTAAATTCTACCCCCCTCAGAAATTCAACTTCCTTCTTCATTGAGGTGCAAAGCTGTTAGGATTCTGTCAAAATATAAGGAAGCTCAAAAGGACATGAAAAGAAAAACTTAAAAGAATGTTCTAGAATTCTGTTATTCTGTCAAGAGATTTACTGCTGCAACTACTATTTCAGATTATACCCCCCACCCCACCTGAAGGAGACCTTACAAGCATCTCATTATAAGTAGTGTAGCACTATATAATGAGATCCCTTACTAGAAAATTGTTTAGGAGATCAGTATGGTTTGTATGGCTTTATTTATTTCCTGTTACTGTATTTAAGAAACAATTATAATTTATAATAACAAGCCATGTAGTGGTAATAGGAATGGAAAAATAATTTTCATTTTTACCCAGTTTAATTCTCCCCCCACCTTTTAAAAAATCTCAAATTATTTTCACTGAATGAAGAAATTTGTGAATGTTTGAAAGTTCTTATTAAAAAGCCATAGAATAAAAATCTCACCCCCCCTCCTCTAGCCAAGTCATAGATAGAACTTTTTCCACTGTGGCAAGGATTATGTCGTATTTGCATGTCACATAGCTGTTAAAACCCTCAGGAAAAAAATGGGATAGCAATCCTAATTCATCATCCCAATAAGTACATGGTTTCAAAGCTAGATTGTGAAGCACTAAGACTGCTGCTTGGATGGATAAGATGTTTGCTTTCTTCCACATTCATTTTTCAAGATAAAATCTTGAGTTCTTTCCTTTAGATTTATGAAGAAATGTGCATCAGTATATCAAAAGACAAAGCACATGAAACTACTGTTTATTCTTAGTGATCATATTGAACTTGCTTGTTCCAAAAGAAGTACTGTACAGGCTGAATCTGTTGCATTTGTTCCAGATTGTTTTTTGTCATTGGTTACAGTGATGGGATTACCCCGGTTCCATCCGGTTCCCTGGAACCGGTAGGAACAATCTTGGAGGGTTCTCCAAGAGGGTAGCCCATTTTTAAGGCGTCCGGTTCCGGACACCTCACCGAAAGAAAATTTTTTTTAATTGGAGCAAAAATGGCTCCAATTTAGTGTGCATGCACAGAAACTCAATCTGATGCATTGCGCATGCGTCAGATTGAGTTTCTGTGCATGCGCACTAAATTGGAGCCAAATGGCTCCAATTTTTTAAAAAAATCTTTTGGAGCTGGAGCTGCCCCTTTTTAGAGCGGCTCCGGCAGCAGCGGCGGCAGCCCTCAGAGGAGGGCACCTCCCCTGGCCAGCCACGTTGGCTCCGCCCATGACATCATGACGTCATGACATTGGCCACACCCATGATGTCCGTGACGTCATGGCGTGGTAGTAGAATTTTCGTAATCCCATCACTGATTGGTTAGCCCTGACTTTATTCACTGAAGAGAGAATGGACTCAGGAAGATTTCAAGGATCATAATCCCTTGTAATGGTACACTGGGAACTGTCAACTGGGTGAGGATGATAGTTTCGGTCTACTCTCTGATGAAAGTGGTAACGTATGCATTTAAACAAAACTGATAAGTGATGAAGTGAAAGGCCTCAAGCATAAACATCATCATCTCAAAGGGAATGAACTCTAGATTTTGTTTAGCACAAGAATAAATTAAAACAATTTTAAAAAACCAGCATTAATTCTAAACCCTATGATGGTATGTTGTCATTTTAGAGCTGTCCGTAGTACTGCTATCGCAATGATGCTTGATTGCCTAAATCTAGAGCAGGGGTTCCCAATGTAAGGCCCGTGGGCAGGATCTGGCCTACGACACCATTTCATGTTGCCCCCACCCCTCCAAGGGCATTCAAGAAACAAAATGGCCATCCTTTCAAGCTGTTGGGGAAAAATGGCCACCCCCATCATGCAGGGAGGGCAAAATGGCTGTCCGGCCCTCGAAGCTGACAAAGAGCATGTCCTGGCCCCTGGCTTGAAAAGGTTGGGAACCCCCTGATCTGGGGCTAGTATTCTGTTGCCTAAACACAGACTAGAAGGGAAACAGTGAAAGTGTCCTCCTCTTGCCAGCCCCACCATGCTCACTCTTGCACAACCACTTGTACAAGCCATTTCACAACCAGTGCAAGAAAGGCATGAATGAGAAGGTGCTGTGCTGGAGGAGAAGCTGACTTGATTTCCCTTCTATTCCATGTTTGGGTAATAGGATATTATCCTAGGTCTGCTTGTTTTCTTCAGCCTCTTCTTGTCCCATAGAAGCACTGGCATTTTTGTGGAATGTGCTCTTTGGAACATAGGTTAGCATAGCATGAGTGCTTTTCTATTGGCACTCAGGTTTGAATCCAGCCCAAATACAAGGAAATAAGTTCACACCTTGCCTTCAATGCCATAAACGGAATAAGGCACTCAAACGATTATCCTCAAATAAAGTTCCACATAAGCTAAGATGTTCTGGTTCTCAGCATTGCTTAGATGGGAAAGATCTGTCTTACACTGAGTAATAAATGTGAACACTATCTGAAATGCCATAGACATATATAGTAAGAAGAGAGCTAGTGATGCTCTGAAAGTTCCCGTAAAGAACTTGGCTGTGGTCCAAAGGAAACATATGGATATGTGGGAGGGACTCATAAACACAGGAACAGGTTTCTTCTTTTCCCTCTTTTAACTGTAACATTTTCAACTGTCAAAGAGGCAATCTTCTTTTCTGCTGAACAGCAGCTTGTCTCTTTGGAAGTGAGAGTGACTTTGGTGAAGGCTTCACAGACAGTGGCACTTTTAGGTGTGACTTTTGCCTTACTTGTACAATGTAGCCTACTTCATTATATGTATAGCCCAATGGTTCAAGTGTCTGGAAAACCCCAAACACTGGGAATTTGATTCCTTACTGGGGCATCTTGGAGAAGAGCCAGCCTATTTGGTATTGGCCATGCAGCCCTGTCCAGGGTCCCTCAGAAGAAAATAATGCTAAACCACTTCTGTGTATTCTCTACCTAGAAAACCCTGGAAAGTGTTCTACATGGGATTGACCTTGATGATCATTAGTATGCAGTATTGGGAGGGCATTGTTTAAAAAAATATTTATTTATTTAAAATGTCTTAAGTGTAATAATTCAATTTTAATGCTATTTTGATATTTTTGTGTTTTTATTTGTTGTGAGCCGCCCGGAGTCACCTCTGTGAGGGATGGTGGTAGAAATGTGAATAATAAATAAATAAATAAATAAATAAATAAATAAAGGCTTGCCCTAAGTCAGAATTTACTTGGCATCATGCTATTGTTATTATAAATTTCCACCAAGAGGCAAGATCCCTGAAGCATGGCATTCCTCCCAAAAACCTTTCTTTTGCTGTACATCGCAGCCATATAATAAAGATGTTATGGTGTATAGCTATTGTTACTGTTTAAATAACGATGCCTTTAGACTAGATTAACCCTAAATTCACCTCTGGTTTCTGTCTGTACTTGTTTACATAACTGTCAGTAATACTAGCTGGGCGAAAGAGATAGAGCTAATTATGAAAAACAGATTTTAAGAGTTGCTTCTATACTTAAAACCCAAGAGAAGGCTTGTGGACTTTTCTTTTAATCAGACCATTGCTCTTTCTTCAGCAAAAATGGCAAGCATATTTGATCTTTTTAATTTTGTAGTTCACCTTGAGGACCGCTCACCTCACCCCAGGGGAGAATGGTCACCTATAAATTAAACAAGCAATGAATTAATAAATTTTATATATGGGTTTAAACAGGTGTGGAGAACATTTGGTGAAGAAAATGGTCGGTTGTCATGAATGCTAGGAACTGTCACCATACCACATCTGGAAGGCCATAAACTGCCTACCCCTTTTAAGGATCATCTTGAGAGAGGGAATTTGAAGCCCTAGGTCTAAGAAAGGAAGATGTCTTGCTTTGCAAGAACTCAGCTACAATTAAAATGTATGTAAGAAGAGATGTTGAATTCAAACGATATGGGAGGGAGATCCGGGGGCGGGAGTTTACTAAAGTTTAATCAGGAATAATAATCCTGCTTCAAAGCAGTGGCTGATTTGGATGGCATAATCCAGTCCAAGTTAAGCACATTGAAGTCCTTTTGATATCAGTGCAAGTGGCTGGATCATTCCCAATATCTTTTGAATTTGCTTCCACTGCTGTGAGATTGTATGAGTGGGATTTTTTTGCTGACCATAATCGGGGTTCTCAACATTTCCGCAGCATGGGCCAGAACGCATCTGCTCAGACAGCTGGGCAGGCTGGACACATGGGTTCTCCCTGCTGCAAATGCTGCTGTAAACCACTGGGGGGGGGGTTGCTTGCACATGCGCAGGGTGCATTTGTGCATGCATGGACATGTTTATGTCTGTCATAAACATGCCTGCTTCTGCTTCCAGGGTTGTCACCATGGGCTGGATGATTTGCTGCTGCGGGCTGGGTCCGGTCAACGGGCTGTAGGTTGCAAACTCCTGCCATAGATGAATGACGGATATTCAGCTGTGAGCAATGACATAGTTCCATTTCCTGAGAGTTGTTGCTCTGGCACCACAGTGATCGTGAGTAAGGGCCTAAAATGACAACATTTTAACCTGCCTTTCATGCTGCCCCATTAAACCTCCTGCAAATTGAAACTTCCTGGGGAAAGAAATAGCTATTTGCTCTCAGGATGGTGTATGCGCCCCATTTCTACTCATTATAGTGACCCCCTATAGATTGAACATGTACCTGTGGTGGTCAGCATGTGGTGAAAAATAATTGTTTCACCAAATGTCACTTATCAGCTCAAGGAACATTTACTTGTGTCAGGGAGGGGTTGTGACAAAGCAATGGCAATCTTTAGGGTGGATTTTTTGTTGTTGTCAACTTGCTCTTCATCATATTTACACCCCACTCTACAAGTGAAAAATGTATCAGAAAGAAAGAAAGAAAGAAAGAAAGAAAGAAAAAGAAAGAAAGAAAGAAAGAAAGAAAGAAAGAAAGAAAGAAAGAAAGAAAGAAAGAAAGAAAGAAAGAAAGAAAGAAAGAGAATCAGTACCTAACCACAAGTTTACAATAAAGATGGGAAGGGAGGAGGAAAATAAGAAAACTCAAGCATACATTCAGAGCGTTCCGGCTTTTCTGGTTTTTTTATATGCCAGATTTCACACAACTCTTCTAGTTGCCATGATTTTGTGCAATGACAAATACTGTTTGCTCTTGTTTTTCTTACTTCTGATAATAATAATTATAGGGTGTTGTCAAGTCAGTTTTGACTTAGGGCAACCTTTTCCATGGTTACCTTGGTAAACAGTACTGAGAAGTGGTTTACTGCTCCCTGTTTCTGGGGATGTCCTGGTACTAGTTGGCTTGCCTAAGGTGACATGGGATGGCTCTTTTCCTGGGGTGCATAGTGGCAAATTGAACTTGCCACCTGCCGTCTTTCAAAATAGAATGTGGCAAAGAGCAAGATTTCCTTTTGCGGTGAAAAAGTGGCTGACGGATGACTTAGGACATGAATCATACACGGAGATGACTTTTCAAAGCCTAGTTTGTTTGATATGTTTCCTCCCCTGAGAAACAAAAATATTCCCTCTTGACTCAGTGAAAATGTGTCTTTCTTTCGAATGTAGTCAAACAGATTCTTCAAAAAAAAAAAAAACCCACTTCTACAAATGCCTGAAACACCTGTTGGAACAAAGATCACAGTAGTGGAGAGAGAAGAATGAGGTAACAGCTCACCTGTAGAAATAACAAACTCAAATGCTGTCTGTCTCAAGTCTTCAGTATACTTGTCTTTCATGTTTTGATGATCTCTCAAATGCGACAGAGGAACTTGTAACTGTTCTACCCAAATGTTCCCTCTTGTTATTTGTTCTTGAGCCACAAACCTCCAAGTCTTCAGTGATTTCTCTGATCAGTCTCTTCCCACAAGCAAACAACAATAAACACACAAATACACACACACAGTGGTGTGTCATTTCTAACACCTGAAAGATTCTGTGGCTACCTTGATTTCATCATACCTTGCGTCTAGAGTGGAGGGATGGACACCCGATGGGGTAGAAGAAGAAGAAGGAGGAGGAGGAGGAGGGGGATGGAATATTGCCATACTATATTTCTCTTCTATTGGTTCAGAAAGTCTTTGGTAAATTCAGTTTTCTTTTCCATAACTATGATCATGCTATTCCTCTTCTTAATTCCCTGCATTGGTGCCCTGCCAAACCTCACCTAAATTTATTGCTTCTAATACCCAGTTTAAAAGCATGGCCTTTTAACTGCCAGTTCTCATCTTCTGTTTGTCTCATGGCTGCTTCCTACCTTTTCCAGCAATTTGTCTTGAATTCTAGGAAAGGATACCTTGGGGTTTTTTAGGGGGGGGGGAGAGAAAGAGGATTGGGTATGGGTTCACTCCCAAACTTCAGAACAAGTTACCCCAACCCTGTGCAAACTGTAGGATATCTAGCTCTTCAGCTTCTTTTAACAGTACATATTCATTCCACTCAAACGGAAAGATGAAGTGGTTTGAATATTGCCTTTGGCACTAGCTTCCTTTTGGTTGGTGCTATAAGAAAGCGCCACAAGAGTCTCAAAGCTACTGATTTTCCAGAAGGATCTCACCCCTTCTCTGCCAGACTCAGATAACTCTATGTTTAGCAGGTTTTCCCCCTCCTTTTTTATTGTACGGATTTCCACTTGATAGCTCTCCTTTCTTCCAAGATGCTTAGGGCTCTTTCCCTCTCGTTTTATATCCATCAACATCTTGTGAGGCAGATTAGGGAAAGAAGTAGTGACAGGCCAAGCTTACCTAGTAAAGTTTACATCTGAGTGGAGATCTGAAGGAGATCTGAATTAAGGTCTCCCTAGCCTTAGTCTTTGTCTGTAGCCAAGACTGCTGTATCTTAGTGGTTAAGATGCTGACTGGATGGTCAGCAGGTCAGCTGTTTGAGATCTGAGTACTGCATGACAGAGTGAGCTCCCATCTCTGTCCCAGCTCCTGCCAACCTAGAAGTTCAAAAGCAAGAAATTACAAGTAGATAAATAAGTACCACTTTGGTGGGAAAGTAAACAGTGTTCTGTGCACTCTGGTGTCTAGTCATGCCTGTCACATGTCCACAGAAATGTAGACAATGCTGGCTATAAACAGAGATGAGCACTGAACTCTAGGGTTGGATGTGATTGGCTTTCAAGCAAGGGCAACCTTTACCTTGCCTTAGTCTATTATGTTAACCGTGACAGCATTCCGTCTCTCTCTCTCGTTCATAACCAATGGATTTAACTCTGCTTTCATAGAACAGTTTTCCTTTTGGTTTTTGGCTCTGAAGGTTAGAGCTCTCCCTTTTCAGTTCCCACCCCTTCTATTTTTGTCCCTGGCAAGATTTGGCCAGGCAGACATGCCTGCTTAAGAGCTCATGGCAGGCTAGGCCTGAACCGAACAAGTTGCACAAGAAAAGTCAAAGCTGTACAGATGGTAAATGCTCTGTGACATCTTACTATCCCTCCCTTCTTTGGTGAGGTAATTTATGGCTTTCTGGATGTTCCTGGTCTTTAGCCCAAAGTAACCCTAGTAAACATGGACAGTGGTGTGAGATGATGTAAGATGCAACCCTGCATCATTTGAGAGACCACAAATTTGGACTTTGATGCTGCTCTCCCCAGCCTCGGACCTGGGAGATTGAGGACAGCTGCGTCTGGGGCTGGCGGGTTTAAGGAGAACCCCCACCCCCACTGGACTTTGATGCTGCTCTCCCTGGCCTCAGACTGGGGAGAGCTATGTGGGTCTTTTCCCCCCCACCACAAATTTGGCTGCTCTCTCAGCCAAATTCGGCTGATGGGAAAGAAGTAGCAGGGAAATTGACTTAG
This sequence comes from Furcifer pardalis, assembly GCA_030440675.1. Taxonomy (NCBI): domain Eukaryota; kingdom Metazoa; phylum Chordata; class Lepidosauria; order Squamata; family Chamaeleonidae; genus Furcifer; species Furcifer pardalis. The sequence goes on from CP126893.1 coordinate 42,602,416, forward strand.
TGGGCTTAGTGAGTGGGGTAGAGTTCGAGATTCCATGAACTGTTCAAAGTGTTTTGATGTGTTTTTTGAAATGAAATAAAATGTTTATGAATTCTTAATTTTGTAATCGGGATGGGGGATTTCTTGTAATGTTTTTGATGTACCTTTGATATGTGATTTTTGTGATGTAATATTTGTAGTTTATGAAACATTGTTTTGCTGTGAGCCGCCCAGAGTCGTTATAAGCGAGTGGGGTGGCAATAAAAGTCAAACAATACAATACAATACAATACAATACAATACAATACAATACAATACAATACAATACAAATTGCCTAACCCTACTCTGTACCTTAGCTATGGAAACTGGAAGGCCCTCCACATCCCTCACCATCAGCCAGGAAAGCTAGGGCAGCAGGAAGGATCAGCCCATTGTCTACTAGAGGAAGAAGTTTACCTGCTCTATACTTTCTCACCTATTTACTCTGCATCTCCCTTTGTCATGACAATCTAGAGGCAGACGTGGTGCCCAAAACTCACTGCTGTTGGTCCCTGTGTAATAATTTAAGTGGCCTGATTGTGTCGAAGTATATGCTACAGCTGGTATCTTGTGTTATAAATATTAATCATGCCAGACATAACAGGGAAAACAGGGTTGTGAAGGAGATAAGAGATGTGAGTGGGGGTGGGAGGGGGACAAGAATTAAAAGAAGAAGAATCACTTCCCCAGCCAGCCTTCACAGCAGAGGTACTGACAGCCAAAGGAGAGTGATAGATTTGTTTGTATGGAACAGAAAAGAGATTGAAAAGTAGCAGAAACGTGCACAAAATCCTTCGGAGATAATGATTAACCTGCCAAATAAGAAAAGAAAGAAGAGGTGGGTGGACAGAAACCTATTGCCATTTCCCCTGGTGTTCGTGTCATAGCTTGTCAACAGTCAATACAAACCTGGACAGTACTTCCTCACACCACTTTTGCTAATAGCTTTTTCTCACTATGGACTGAGTGCCTTACTAAAGGAACAATCTGAAGCCCATAACCAAAAGTCTGGAAGAGTGTTTGGAAAAGCTACATCTTTCATAGACCTTCATACTCTGCCATCCTGTTAGCCTGGATAATGGGTCAACAGAGAGAGGTAAATCAACTGAAGGATTTGTTTGTAGTAGGAGATGTAGTGGGGATTAGTAAGGGGCTGGGAAAATAAGAATAGGAACTTCCCTTCAGCTCAGCTATTAATCTTCATCAGGAAAGAATTTGGGGACTTGTACATTTGGTTCAAATTATGAGGTAAACTTTAGACGCTCCTGATATGAGCCTGGCTTCGGTAAACCTTTTCAGCTCCATGATTTATACAGAGAAGTTGAATTTAGCTTTCTGAGCTATCACTGACATTGGGCATATTCAGACATCTCAGTAAGCCATGGTTCTATAGGACCAAATCTTTTTGATTGCCCATGCTTCCTGTGGGAGCAGCTAAACAAACTATAGGCTTTGATCTATGGCTTGTTTCTTTTAACATCCATAAATACCACCTGTCAGGACTCTGACTTATTCTCACCTCCATCTCCCATGAGCTACAGAAACAAATCCTGGGCAAACAAGCCCTGGACTGTTTCTTTGTTTTATTAAGAAGTTTTATGTTTGGGCATTTTGTGAAGCAAAGAGGCTGTCTACATAAGCACATACTCTGTTATTTAGGGTGTGTTGGGGGCAGGGTTGGTTTGATCATGTGGACACACTGATCAGGCCAATCTGCCCCAACATGCCCCATTTTGAACTCCATCAGGAGGCTCAACTAAATTGCCCTGCCCTTCTTTATCCTGCAGCTAGAGAAAGTGTAGAGGTTTACTTACTTGGGCAGTGTAATGTCCTGAAATGGAGATGCAGAGGTTGACATCAAATGCTGCCATGGAAAAGCACAGCTGTCTTCTAGAGAATGAATGAGATCTGATCCTTGCCATCTTTATTATTGAAAATTAAACTCCATTTGTTCACCTCCATAGTGACCCCGACAGTCACCTATGCCTGTGAGACTTGGAAGGCATCAGTAAGTATCAATCAAGAGACTTGACATCTTCCAGGAGAGGTGCCTCCTTCTCATTTTAAAGATTTGATATTTTGACAATGCTACCAATGAGGAAGCACTTCAATGGAGTGGTTTGTGCAAATTACATAACATTGTTCCATGAAGAAGATTCTAAATGGCAGTCCATATTTTTTGAATAGAGAAAAACAGGATCCCTAAGGTAACAATAAGTTGGACCCCTCCTAATGCCAAACAATAACAAAGATGCCCTTGAAATACACAGTGAAGAAATTTTACGGCAGATTTAAAGACCCTGAAAATGACATGGAAGGATGTCGAAGTACTCGCCCAAGACCTAAACCTTGGAGATTTCTTGCTGTTCAATATGCTACATCGCATGGGAGGGTCTAAGTCTATGTAAGTCTGCTTTATCCTGGGATAACATTTAGCAGTGACAGTACAGGACCCACCTCTCAAATGATGGAAAAGCATCAGTTGAGAATCCCCTCTGTCACTGAGGGAGCTGCCCAAGCTCCCTGGGTGGCAGCATAATGGACCTGCTTCTCAGATGAGCAGCTTGGTTCTTTGGAGGAGCAAAATGCAATATTGACATAGGATCATGGCAAGTGTTCCTCTCCTTGACTGTGAGCTTTCCTCTCACATGCCCAAATTATGGGTTTAAAGTCTGTATTTTGTTTGGCTGATTTCATTGCACGTTGAAGATATTGATAAGTCAATATCTTTGCTTGTTCCAGGTAGACCATGTAACATGTATGAACCAAGCCTGGGTTGATATTCTGATCCATAATTCTCATTAAATCTTGAAAGAGACAGGAGTATACAAAATTCAGACTATCTGGCTGGTTAACCAGTCTGAACCTGGTAATGTCTTGTATAAATACTGAGACTTTGCTTGATAGACAGAACAAGACAATCTGATCAGCTTTGCTTCCAGTGCAGGTTTCAACCATTGACCTCAGTAGCCTGGAACTGGACAACTAGAGTGGTTACAGACAGCCATAGCCTTGTCTTGCCTTGCACACACAGCAGACAAATCCAGGTCCATGTGTGGGATGGATAGAAAACATCTATATTTCAGTTTCCCCAGATGTTCTTTATCTGATTCCCCCATCCAATGGGACTGTAGCACTTTCACCATCCCTCTCTGCTTCATAGAATTTTTCTAGGACAGTATTTTTTCCCTACCATTTTGAAGGTCAATACTGTGGGCTGGAGCAATGGATGACTCACATTAAATGAGAAGGAGTCCTGTGGCACCTGAAAGACTAACCCATTGATTATAGTCTGTGCCTTTGTAGGCTATGACCTGTTTCCTTTGAGGCCATAATAAATTGGTTCCTCTTGGAGATGCCACATGACCTTTCGTGCTTTTTTGAAGCATTAGATGAGAATGTCTACCCCGTTGGAAACTGTCACATGAAACAGTGGTTAAGGTAAAGGCATGCATTTCCTTTGTTCCATGAGAGGTGGCACCCATTCTCTGCCCAAGGCAGCCTCAAACCCGAGTGACAATGATTAATCACACTGAAGAGAGCAGATTGAATGTCTTTCCCAAACAGTGTTTTAGAGGGTGACAGCTGAAGTGATCAGGGATGACATGATGTCGAAACAGCACAGTGATAGTTTCACTGGCCTGTTGCTTCTTGGCCTCTTGGTTAGAGAGAGTTGTGTGATTGTGGATGACCACTGCCTCCTATCCTTCCTCCCAGGAACTCCTAATTTTAGCTCACAACTGTCTTGTGAAACATATTCTACTGGGAAACATTGATTTATTCATAGTCAATGGTCGCTAAGTACATTTCATTACTGAGCATGTGTTTGGACCTGGACCTCTCCATGTTATTACAAACCTGGCACTCTTTCTTAAGAGTACATCACAACCCAACACACACCACATTGTATGTGGCCCATCTACGTTCTGTCACACCCTGACAAATGTCTATTTATTTTTTGTTTCAGGGAAGCAGGAAACCTGAAGTTCTATTCCCTGATGGACCACCACCTAATGCAATGAACAAGCTGGCTTTGTCCTTGGGCAAAATTTGTGCTACCTGTTATTACCTGCCATTGATTTTAATATATGCCAATGGAGCAGGAGATTAGCATTTCCAGACTAGCTCTACTGGTTAACTTTTTTCCTTTTCCTTTTGTGTTTCTTCTTTCCTCTGCTATTTAAAGTGCCTCATCAGACAGCCATTTTGCTTTCTTACACTTCTTTTCTTTTGGTATAGTTTTCTTGCTACCTCCTGTATGATGTCCCAAACCTCCATCCATAATTCTTCTGGTACTCTGTCTATCAAATCTAAACCATTAAATCTGTTCCATACCTCCACCGTGTATTCCTTAGGGATGTTGTCTAGGTCATACCTGTCTGGCGTAGTTGTTTTCCCTATTTTATTTAATCTAAGCCTGAATCTGGCAATCAGTAGATTATGATCTGTTCCAGGTATCGTTTTTGCTGATTGTATTGAGGTTCTCCATCTTTGGCTGCAGAGTATGTAATCAATTTGGTTTCGATGTTGGCCATCTGGTGATGTCCATGTGTTGCTGGAAGAGGGTGTTTGCTATGGCCAGTGCATTCTCTTGTCAGAACTCTATTACCCTTTGCCTTGCTTCATTCTGTGTCCCAAGACCAAACTTGCCTGTTATTCCATTTACTTTTTTATTTCCTACTTTGGCATTCCAATCTCCTATGATAATACGGGCATCATTTTTTGGCATCTGTTCTATGAGGTTTTGTAGGTCAACCGTGACTTCATCTCCACCAGTGGTTGGTGCGTATATTTGAATTACAGTGATATTAAAAGGTTTGCCTTTGATTCTGACTGAAATCATTCTGTCATTTTAAAGATTGTATCCCTTTACTGCTTTTCTCACTCTTTTATTGACTATTTTGGCTACTCCACATAAATACAATATGCAAATGATGCACATGCATAAATGCAAGTACTCATGTGCCTGTTATATCAAGGTGCATACAAGTTTGGGTCCAGGACTGTTGAAATTATAATCAGCTATTTGAAAAAAAAGCTGACAATGCAAGTAAAGAAAGCAGTTATAGGACTCTGGATGGCTGGGATGACTTTTCTTTTTGTTTCTGCCTTTTACTTATCATAAAAATAAAGAACTTTTGACTTTCAGATGTTTAGACTACTCTCCCAACCTCTGTGGTGGTGGGGCTGGTAGGAAGTGACGTCCCCAAGAGATACTTGGCCAAGCTCTCCACTTTGTTTGGAGACTGCAGAGGTGCCTGACTGCCAGAGAGTAACAGGAGCCTCCAACAGATTATGACTTCTTGATAAATGAAAAATCCAGGAGAACACCCAGGAACCTTTGGTGCTGGAAAAGACAAAACAATGAATGCAGACAGTATCAAAGTCACCTGTGGTAAATAACTGATTAGAGCCAGTAGACTAATGATGGGGTCCCAAGCTGAGGTGCGTAAATACCAACAACTCAGTTACCTCATCAGCGATTGTAATAAATATTTAATTACCTTGTTTACCAACAACCCAGGATGCAACATTTGTAATCATGTTCTTCTCTAGTTCTTCTTGGGTCACAATGGCCTGAATTCCTGCCTGTACATTTGGACTGTTGGAACTCTACTCCTGCTTGTTCCATCTAGGCTAGTGTTTCCCAACGTGGGGCCCATGCTCCACAGGGGTACTTCAATTCTCAGAAGCCTAAGTCAGTACATAGGCTGATCAGTGCTTGGGGGATTGATTTAGGCTTCTGGGAATTTAAGTCCAAAAACCAAAGATTGGGAAACACTACTGTAGGCTTTGTAGGACTGGTGCAGCAACAATGTTCATGTAGCCACAATGGGTTGCCAATCTCTGTTGTGAGGCTTCTAAGACCAAATTAAAGTCAAACAAAAGTGAAGTCATTCATGGTTTGAAAACAGTAAACTAGTACACGGTTTGGGACTTCTGCTCTGTAGGGCTATTCAGTTAACCCATGTTCATTTTTTGCTGAAGAGTTTCTCCTTGCTACTTACTGGTCATGTATTGCGTTATCAAGAGACAAATTACACATTCACTGTACCTCAGTTCCTGAATATTTTGGACAGAGATGTATCATACAGATTCAGAAAAGCGTAGTTCAGAACTCTAGTGAATGCCAACCCAGCATGTGGCAAAGTCCAAGGAAGACCCCTCTACACCACTGTGAAGAAGATATGGTGCTACCTAGATTCTTCCTATGAGCATGAGGTCAAATTTGCAACTGCATGTTGTTAAATTGATTCTGACTTTAAATGACCCTTTCCAGGATTTTCTAGGTATAAAATACTTAGAAGTGGTTTACAGTTGCCTTCAGGATGCACACTGGGACTGTGCAGTGTGCCCAAGGTCACACAAGGTGACTCTTCTCCCTGGAGGCACAGTGGGGAATTGAACTCCCAACTTCTGGATAACTCACTGAATTATCAATAAGTGATCAGCACATTTTCAAGTGGGAAACTGTGACATGAATCTTCACCATGATATCAAGAATTGGATGGCTTCAGTATCTTGTATCCTTTGGATCATAGACAGAGGGCACATTGGGACATTTGTGCCAGAGGACAACTGGCAGTGTGACAGATGGCTCATTTTTAAGTTGGTCATAGCCGGGTAGCTTAGCTCCAGGAATTTTAAGTCCATGCTTACATTAAGCTAAGAATCTAGGCTCTGTCACTTAGTAGGACTGATCTTTTGTTTGAGATGACACTAAGGGGATCCACTACCCACTGACAGAGATTAAGGCTGTGAAGATAACTATGGGTGGATTTGGGAGGCTGGCAGATCCACAGGCAACTGACAAACAGATAAGGGTAGGAGCTGAGAAGATATGCCATAGATATTTGACATGAACAGGTATCTTGGAAGTCTTCACATAACTAAAACCCATCTCCTGATCATGCATGAGTCTAGTTCAGGGGTGGGGGACCTGCACCCTTGAGTGGAACCTGGGCTTATGGGAACTGAAGTTCCAGAACACCCATAGGACTAGCCTGTTTCCTCTAGGCCAGGGTTCCTCCAGCTTGGGTCTCCAAATGTACTTGGACTTCAATTCCCAGAAGCCCAGGCTCCTCTAAAGGATGCAGGTTCCCCACCCCTGGTCTAAGTACTGACATAGATGACAAATAGACCACTCCTTGATATAAGGGTCAGTGTGCTGATTATTCAGCACAAGAGTCTAGCAAGGCTGACCTGTCTCCTGCTGCTCCCTGAGACTGAACTAGTGATCCAGAGGGGAATGGCCAATGTGTGACCCTCTAAGTTTTGTCGCACCTCAGCACCAAACAGTAGCCAATGATGGAGGGTATCAAAAGTGTGCCACATATTGCTCCATCCATAGTCTAAAGCTTGGGACTGAGTAATCTTCGCTTTCTGGACACTGAGCTCTAAAACCTGAGCTCTGCAGGATAGGTAAAGGTAAAAGTCGCCCTTGCTTGAAAGCTAGTCGTAGGGTTCAGTGCTCATCTCTGTTTACAGCCAAAGAGCCAGCACTGTCTGCGTTTGCAGACATTTCCATGGAGACATGGAAGTGCACAGAATGCTGTTTACTTCCCCACCAAAGTGGTACCTATTTATCTACTTGCAATTTCTTGCTTTCAAACATCTAGGTTGGCAGAAGCTGGGACAGAGATGGGAGCTTTTTCCATCGTGCAACACTCGGGTCTCAAACTGCTGACCTTCCAGTCATCAAGTTCAGCATATTAAACACTTGAGTCACCACAGTCTCTACCTACCCTACTCTGCAGGGTAGCAGTAGACAATTCCATTCTGAGAATTCAAGCTCATACAAGTATTCTGCACAATCTAGTGAGCACTAAAATGGCTGATCCAGAACACAATTTGTTAGCAGCAATTTATTTGAAAGCAGAAGTGGCATGGAAATTATTAACAATGCAATGAAATGGTTCCACTTAGTTATTTTACTCTACATTTATAACACAATGAGTGAGCTTTGATTTTGGAATATTTGTCTGGAACTTTGGTCCGTTGGTTTATGATATACTAGTAATGTTTATTGTTTTACTTGGCATCATCTAAGCAAATATTTTATTCTTGTTATTTAATTTTAGTTGGTATCTTGTTGAATTATGTAATTTATTCTATTTATGTTGTGTTTATTTAATGTTGTGAGCCATGCATAGTCGTGCTCGCACCAATTGGGTGGGAAATAAATAAACAAGCATGATTAATCAAAGCCCTTGATACTGGTGTCAACAAAGTAAACCCATGGAATTGGTGGAAACCTGAGAAAGCAAGTTTGGGATTGATAATTGAATTTATGTGCAATGGTGGTAGAGAGTCTATAATGTTTAGAATGGAGCAGAAGCGTAGCGTGCCTTGGCGGGGCCCTGTATAAAATTTTTTTGGGGGGCCCTTAGGAAGGGTAAAGATTTCTCACAAAAGAAAAAAAAATTGCATAACATTAAAAGAAATATTTATTCATCATAATTAAAATTTGGGAAGTTTTTATTAATTTTTGCTTACGCATGTTGGGGGCCCCCGTGGCCCGGGGACCCGGTATAATTGATACGGCAGATACGGCGGTAGCTACGCCCCTGGAATGGAGACAAAGGGAGATATTGTTATAATGGCCTAAACTCCCTGAGTATTTATGGCATCAAACAATGCAGTGTGAAAGTACTCTTCTCTCTCAACAACCACTAAGACAACTGGTGAAGGTGAGCAGGTACCAAAGTTAATGCATCTGGGTTGGATCCTTCTGTACCTATTTGATCTGAACATACATTATCAGACAGAAAGAGAGACAGAGAAACAGAAGCAGATAAGTAAAAGAAGGAAATATTCCATACCAAAAGCTTTGCCTTTCTACCACCACATTGCAGATGAACATTTTTTTTAAAGCAAAGTCACAGAAATCAAAATATGTTTTATGTAGCATCTGGTCTGATTGATACTTTGACAGCATGATGGATGGGATCGGCATATATCTCCCAACACCCCCAGCACATCTTCTGCATTCTTTATCTGGAATGAACATTTGACAGAAAGCTGAAAATAAGCTCTTCGTAAGAGGAATCCTAGATAAAATTCCATTATAGACAGAACAGTCAATCAAGTTTGCATTTAGGAGCATCCACCCTGGGAAACGGGAGGAAGGGCAAGGAGATATGTGCAGTGCTACTGGGAAAATTTTGTTGGACTTGGAGTCAATCAGTGGGGCTCTAGGAAAGTCAGTGGGTATAAGTGTGCTATTCAAATCCCGTAGACACCCAATTGCTTCTTTTGTTCTACCTGTTCCACATATGAATGTCCCCTGTTTCTTCCTCTGTGTATTTGTACGTACTGTATGTAAAAATATAGATCCATGACAATGTTCAGTCTCCTGTACAGAAATTGCTTTGAGAGGTATTGTACTGCCAAATGAAGTAAGGATGCACCTTTCCCCACCATCTCTTTGTTACAGAGCATCCGTCCGAAAGAGGTTTGCCTGCTACTATCTTTTTAGTCTTTTCAGCCCCAGGCATAGATGTTATTATTAATTTATCTACTTAATAATTTAATAATAAAAACTCTGTGCTGTCAAGTGACATCCACGAAGCCCCTTTACACAGCTTCCTGTCAAGGGGTTCTGTAGAAGAATACTCAGAAGTTGTTTATCTTTTCCTTCTTTTAGGGTGGGGTCAGCATTCTGGGACTGTGTAGCTTGCCGGAGGCTTCCTCGTGCCGTTCTTCTCTGAAGAGGTCCAGCAGGGAACTGAACTTCCAACCAAACTCATGGCAGTGTCCAGCCAGTTTTATTTCATTTCAGACTTCTAAATGACTAGCAGTCTGGGTCTGGTCAACTAAAAAGTTGCAATTATGTGTGAGGTTTTAATCAAATGTTGCTGTTTTGTATTGTGTTTTCAAGGCAGTTGCAATCTCTTAGTTTGTTGCCCACAGAATCTGCTTTGCAAATTCTGCCTGGGGCAGTGCTCTATGTGCAATTAATTAACACAGATATGACATATAGTGGGTGAAAATCAGTAAAAGTTATACCGTGTCTCATGTCATCAGTAATGGCTGTATTTGGCAATTAAATGTTTTCTGTTCTCTCATCTCCCAAGGCCCAAAGGTCCCTTGTGATCCTTCGGTCCTGGGAAAGTCTAAGGTGGCTGTGAGACATGGGCATGAAGTCTAAATACAGTAGTTGGAAATTATCACTGCCAGATGCTTCCACTCCCATCTCCATCCTCCAGCTCCCAAGTATTCTTGAGGTTAAAGAGATCCTAATGAAACCTAGGAACTCTGTGTGTGTGTGTTTGATGAATAGGATATATTTAATTACTCAAATATGGCCATGGCTGATGATGTTATCATACTTATGTGGCATAGCTTCATGTTATTGGATTTCAGTCACTAAAAGGTTTATAAGCCTCATTGCTATGTATCTCTGTCTAATGTCACCTACCTTCAGCATATGCAAAAAAAGCATATATCCTCATTACCCATTTTACAAGAGCTAAAAATTCAGCTGGATTTACACAGGGTGTGTCTTCACAGCAGAAAAAAATGTGAATGAATCTACTATGAAGTTGTACTCAGGAAGTCTGATTTCCCCAGGTGAATTCACCTTTTGTTGTTGTTCAGTCTCACAGTCGATTCTGACCCTTTGCGACCCCATGGACCACTGTCCGCCAGGCACTTCTGTCCTCCACCATCCTCCTCAACTCACTCAGCTCTGTGCCCATTGTGTCTACAATACCATCTAGCCATCTCATTTTGGGCCGCCCCCTTCTTCTTTTGCCCTCCACCCTTCCCAGCATCAAGGCTTTCTCAAGCAAATCATCTCTTCTCATTTGATGTCCAAAGTTCTTTAGCTTCGTCTTCACTATTTGACCTTCTAAGGAGCAGTCAGGTTTGATTTCTTCTAAGATTGACCTATTTGTTCTCCTTGCTGTCCAGGGGACTCTTAAAACTCTCCTCCAACACCACATCTCAAAGGCATCTATTCTTCTGCGCTCAGCTTTCCTTATGGTCCAGCTCTCACAACCATACATTGCCACCGGGAATACCATTGCTTTGACTATACGGATTTTTGTTTGCAATGTGATGTCTCTACTTTTCACTATGTTCCCCAGGTTTCTCATCGCTTGCCTCCCATGAATCAGTCACCTTTTTATTTCATGGATGCAATCACCATCTGTAGCGAGCTTTGATCCTAAGAATGTAAAATCTGTCACTGCTTCTACTTCTTCCCCATCTATTTTCCAGGGACTGATAGGGCCTGTTGCCATTATCTTGGTTTTCTTGATATTGAGTCTCAAGCCAGCTTTTGCACTTTCTTCTTTCAACCTAATCAGGAGCTTTTTAAAGTCCTCTTCACTTTCTGCCATTAGGGTGGTATCATCTGCATATCTCAAATTGTTGATGTTTCTCTCAGCAATTTTGATCCCAAATTGTGATTCCTCCATCCCTGCATTGCGCATTATGTGCTCTGTGTATAGCTCACCATAAATCAGACAGCAGGCAAAGAAAGGATGAAATTGGCAATCTGCTTGGTTATGTTAGCTCTGATCTGACTGTCCAGATTTGCAGGAGGTCCAGCTACAGCAGAGCTACCTTAACAAGCTGCAAACAAGAGTGATTGCCAACTTGCTTATTTTTCTCTGCTGAATCCTTGGGTTTCCCTCCCTCTGGCCTCCTATGTGATATAATGCAATGTAACCAAGCTTTAAGTGAGACAAACAAACAAACAACAGGAAGATGAACACAAGCAGAATGAGGCACCAGGTTTGGGAGGAAAGGATTAAATGGCAGTCAGTTTCACATATGTTGCCTTGTCTCTTGTTGCTGTAGCCAGGTAGAATACGGTAGCTTGAAACAGAACAATCTCTTTTATAGAGGGATCAAACCATACACATTGACACATGAGATCACACTTCCTAAACCAATACCACTGCATTCTTTAAAAAGAAAACAGTAGCAGCCCATTGATGGAGGAAGAAAATACAGTGAGTGGGTGGGTGGGACCCCAGGATGCTCCACTGTGACATATGTCATATAGTCAATGGCATAATGCGAATTTGACCTTCCCAGGCCTGGGACAGTTCCCCAGTTAATTTTTAATGTAGTCACCACCTCAGACTCTGATTAGGTAGCCTCTCAATTTGGCATACTTTTGCTACCATCTGAAGGCATCTCCATCTGCTGAAGTGTTTTCTCGATTCCTTAATTGTTAACACTGTTTCAAAATGAACTGTTTTAATGAATGTTAGTGACATTCTTGTTTTCTTCTTTTGGCTATCAATTGTATTGTGTTTGTTATTTGTAAACCACTTAGAAATTTAAAATAAAACAAACCCAATCAGTTAAATGCTCTTAAATCCACAAACAAATGCATACAAACACAAATAATTTGCATGGCTATCTAGGTATCTGATGAACCTTTATCAGAGGTATTAATGCTTTCTGTTTTCATACTCATACAGCACTGTTTATCTGAATGCATGACTGGCAGGCAAATTAGAAAATAAATAAATAAATAAATATTTTTTTAATATATAAAAAAAAGCTGCACAGTTCCTCCACCACACTTTGCCACCACATTTCTCCAAGATGATAGGGGTAAAGATGTTTAGTGTGATGTAATCATGCTCAGCATTTCTCTCTCCTCTTAAAGGTACAAGTGGCCCAGATTTTGGAAAAATCTATACTTTTAAAATGCAGCTCCCTTAAGACTAATCTCTCCCTGCTCCTGTCCGACAAACACCATCATTGGAGATACTTGCTAGGAGCTTCTACTGTCCATAAAAGTAATTTCTCCATCCTCTGGGATCGCCATATCTTTGATATTTTTAGGAGGGACACTTGTTTGTACTTGTCATGTACAGTCCTTCCTATGTTTTCTGTAGTTATTGACCTCCGGTGAGGAAGTTACCGCTGAGAACAAAGAATGACTTTCAGAGACCAGTGTTCTCTTTCAAGACATCCTCTTGTCTGAAGGTCCAAGTCTGGCTTAAAGATTCAAAAGACAAAGAAAAAAAAACCCAAAAGGGAGAGCAGGAGTCTTTGAGAGTGTTCAGAAGTATGTGGCACCTTGACAGCAGGCTGAGCAGTGGGTTTACAAATAATCTGATCATGTTTCTCCCTAGTATGAGAAGTTGTATTGTATTGTTCAAATTATGCCATAACTTTATTGTCAGTTCAAACTTTCAATCTACACATATCAAAGTGTGTCCCCCCCCCCCCCCCGTGTCTTCTTCTTTTTGTTCTTCTGGCAACGACCAATTTCCAGCCACAGACAACCTATAGGTAGTGGAGATGTTTTATCACATGTTTCTTTTTCCAAATTTTATCAGAGAGATGGGTTGAAGTGAGGCAGCTGGTGAATAGCAATCTTTTGGCTCCTATACATTTTGGTTAGAGAAAGCAAGAATAGAACATCTCATCAGCCCAATAAGATTAGGATCAGCTAAACTGACCCAATTGTTCCCATAATTGTTTGTGCTCATATTGGGAGAGTTAGTCCCCTGCATGTCCATCAATGTTCCATTACTTAACCATAACCATTTCCTTACTTTTTCTCATAGATTATGCATCTCAATCTGATGTTAACTGAAGGGTGAGCAGTCTCAATGAAATTTAGCATTTGAAATGATCATTCCAGCAAAGTGATCCAAACTGGAAAAAACAAAATGGAGCACTTCAGTGATGGGCAGCAACAGGTTCTCACCAGTTCGCCAGAACTGGTAGTAACTTTTCCCGGTGTCCCAGAGAACTGGTAGCGGCTTTTTTTTTTGGGGGGGGGGAAACCACCTCAGGGGCTTACCTTTTCACCGGTTCCCCCACTGTGCATGCACACCAAGTGCTTGATGTGCATGCGCACCTACAGCACTTGGCATGCATGCGTGGCCTCCTTGCTGTCCTCCCAAGCGGGGAGGAGGAAGAGAAGCTGCTAGCCTGAAGCTCCCTATAGCCTGTTCCCCAGGGTAAAGTGACTCATCTTTGGGTGTGGGGTGTGTGGCTGTATTTTAATGTGTATTTAATGTGTATTTATTTTTAATGTATATTTGTATGTATTTTATGTGTATTTAATTTGTATTTTTATGTGTTTTCATGTCTATTTAATGTGTATTTAATGTGCATTTATTTTTAATGTGTATTTTTATGTGTATTTTATGTGTATTTTTATGTATCTTTATGTCTATTTAATTTGTATTTTTATGTGTACTTATTTTTATGGGGTTTTTTTTAATGTTGGCTCTGCCCACATCATTGCTCTACCCATGATGTCATGACATTGGCTCCGCCCACAATGTTGGCTCTACCCACAGTGTGGTAGTAAGATTTTTGGCTGCCCACCACTGGAGCACTCCAAACCTTATGGCATGGATTAGCTAAAAAAATTTTTGGCTTCACCTCTTTCCATGACTGAATTGTTTACTTTCCCAGGGAAAATATGAAATAGCAAGGGATGTTACCCATTAGTGTATTTCCAAACTAGTAATGGGCTGACTTGCTCAAGGATGTTGAGCATAGTGCGGGTCTTGCAATGAAGAGATTCTGAGGCTCTGAGAGAAGCCTATGTCTTCTTGACCCCCACTGGTGGCTTCATCATCATAGGCCTATCACTACAGGATACACAGAACTGGACATATTTTCCATCCATGTGTCTAACTTCAGCCCAAGGGAAGCCTTCAGGCAGGTCTGACAATAGATAAGGGAATCTTTTTTTTTGTCTGTTGCTGTCCTTAGGCTAAAGCTAGAAGATGTTCCAATGGGGATCAGTTTCCCAGCCTGTGTAAAAATCTCTCTTTTATATATATCTAAGTCTCTTGCCAGCTTTCAAGCAATGCTGGAGTTTATCATTATTGCATCTTTTCTTTGGAAGAGCCAGCAATCAAAGGCCACCATTGTGCTGATAGATAGAACTCAGGGAGGAAAACTCCTTTATTTTATTTTTCCTGCTGAGAAATTTCAGCTCTAATATTAGTTGCAAACATCAATGAACAAGCAGGGTGTACATCATCTTCCTGTAAATCACCAACTGTCCGGGTATGTAAGTTCCAGGGCACAGGGGATGGATGAGGCACTAGGTGGAGGAGACAGGGAGGGAAGAATTCATACACTGTAATAAAAAAGAATAATAAGCCAAAATATCATTTGCTGAGAGGCAGGTGGGCCAACATATCTAGTATTGCATGGGTGTGATGACAACATGGAAACATCCCATGTTTTTCTCATCCTAACCCACAACACTCTGGATTAATTGCTTTTATCGGACCAATAATTAGTCATCTTTAAGAATAATTGAGACTCTTTGTCTTACTAATGACCTCTTTTCTTGCAGATTAAGGTGACATCCTACAGCTAGGATTTTGCTCAATTTCTCCTTTGCCTGACAGATGGAAAGAAATGTGGAATTTAGTGTATTTAGCTCACAAAACCAGAGGTGAAAAAGGACAGAGGATGATGAGCTCTTGGTCCACCAAGATTCTGATGAAGACTCCAGAAGATATGGGGGCTTAGGTAGCGCAGGGATAAGTGCTATTGATAAAGAACAAGATTTTTCAGACTGAAATCTGACATCCTCCTTCCTCTAAGTAAATCCTATTGAACTCAGTGGCCAAAATCCTATTGATATTCATGAAAGGATTGCATAACTTGTCAATAATATTTGCAGCCAATTGACAAGGTGCTTAGATGTTTCTCAGTTGTATAGCTGGTCATGTGTCCAGCTGTGCAACAGAAAGGTTCGCAAGCACTTCATCAATTAGCCACAATTAGCTACCTCAAGTTATGGAAACAGTGATACGATTTCAGCCTATGTGACATTTTTCTGATTACTCATGGCTAGGATTCCAGTGTTGCTTGTCTAGGTTTTTAACAAGTAATAGTCTGTGCATGGTTTTTCACCTTCAGGGAGAAGCTTTTGCTGAATTGTTACCCTCCATTATTTCTTTATACTGTACATGTCTTTATATTTGTGAACTGTTCTATCATCTTTGTCTACTGCCTTATTTAACACCACCTTGACTGTTCTTTTGAAGAATAGCCTAAATATATTTCATACAAAAATTGTAAAAAAAATGTATCTAATAACATCATCAGTTTCCCAAGGGCAGGACACAATTTGGCATACAGTGAAGGAAAGCAAAAATTGGCTCTTTTTTGGTATCTTTAACAGTAGCCTGATGTGCTGATATTATCAAGTGAAAGCGACAAATAACTGAAGGTATATATTATCACAGGCAAATATTAGGATAACAAATGGCTTTTAAGGACAAGACACGAACAACTGATTTTAAAAAATGACAATCCATCCATTTGCACATTATAATTCAAAAAGCAGTGTTGCAGTGGATGCGAGCTCATAGGGTCAAAATATTGGTCTTTTTTCCCCTTAGAAAATGTTTCATGCTCATCTGATACATGCTCTCAGGCTTCCTTGTTACTTATAAGTTTTGTACAATCCTCAGACTATTAGGACTTTTCCCAACAACAAAGTATTGCTGTGGACTGAACATCCTGTAATTTAAAGGATCCAAGGTGGAGTTTGGTGTTGAATGGACAACTGAGGATATGTCTTGGTTACTAAATAAGTCCTGCATTTGTTTTGGTTTTGCCACATTCCAGATCGAAGAATACATGATACACAGCTGTAGCTTGCAATATTTTGCTGATATTATTTTAAATCACCTGCTGGGGGTTGTTTATTTTGCAGCAATTCCTGAATCACTGCAATTGGTTGTGTGAAGCTACAGATCTTGCCGTGTATTGTGTCTCTTGGGTCTGCTGCAGAACATGACAGTGGTGGTGATGGTTGTGCTGGGGGACACAGCAAGGGCCAGCTTTCTCAGAGAAGAGCCACCAGGCAGGAATACAGGAAAAAGGAAGAGGGGGCAGCATGAGATGGGAGGAGATGGTTGGTGGGGCTGTGCTCTTTCTCCCTCTGTTTCACTGGGTGCTGCTCATTGTAGGGGGGGTTTCACCTTGGGAGGGAGGCACAGGATGAGGATGGTTTGACTACCACCTGCTACCAGAGGGTGAGTACAATTTGACCATGAGAACTGCCTTAATGTAATTTTTACTTAGTGTGGGATGCACAGGCAAGTTGTTGTTCTCATGTCTTGCTTTGGGATGAGGAGTAGACTCCCACTTCAGTTCCCTAGTGACTTTATCTGCATCCCGAACCTCTGCCTCTGTGAAGATTCACTCCTTCTCTACCCCCTCCGGTTCCCCACTATCCATACATGTGAAAATGTAGCCAAGCCTTGGCTACCCAGGAATCTTATCTCAGCAGAAGAAACCGTTCCCAAATCCTCTCTTCTCACTCCAAAGATGAAGCAATGGTGTCTTTCAAAAAATTATTGTAGGAGCACAGGTATTGTCCATTTCAAATGCAAGCAATGGTAAATTAAATAAATCTAACTAAAAGACTCATCCCTGTTCTACTCTACCATAGTCCATTTTGGACTCCCTAAGCTACGCTTAACTTGGAAATCTAAATAAAATAATAAATTGCTAACTTCTCTAAAAAGTTGCATTTCATCTCAGAGACTAAATATTTTCTGATTGTAGGCTTTTCAGCTAAGTCCCCAGCACAGCTGGCAAGATTTTGCTATCTCCCAGCCATGGCCTGACGGCCCCATATCCTGGGTTCTGATCTAGAAGATGTCCATCAAAGGCTCCAGCTATCCTGAAAATGTTCCTTTCTTGATATCTAAAACCTAGGGTTTTTATACCATTTTGGAACTCTTCTCCCTCCTTTAAGAATGTCAATTATGTGGGAATGTCCAAAACTTTCTCACATGTGTTTTCTCACAGTGGGGGTCCCAGAATGCTATCTGGGTCTCCCATCTACCTTTCTCCCCAGATCTGAGAGTTCAAAAGTCCCCGTTTAAAGGTTGGAGTTTGAGTGAAGTGTTTCTGTTCCTGGGCTTCCCCTCTCCCAACTCAAGAAAGGTTAATGACAGACAATTTGCCAGAATGAATTTAGGTTATCTTCATTCATTCCCCTTTCAAATGCAAACTATGTATGCTCTGGGTCTCTAACAGGTGTCTGTCTGTTAAAGGCAGTGACTTAGTGATGTCTAGTCTCTCGAATGTGCTGTTAATGTCACAGTTTAAATTGAAGCTAGGCTTTCTCAACCTACTAAGCTATTAAAGAACAATGTAACTGAATATGTAAGAAGTAATTCAAAGAATGGCAACATTCCTTGAATTCTCTCATGACAGACAGCCGTAGCAGGAGAAGGAGAGAGAAAAACACAAAGCTGTTCTGCATTCAGCTTGGTTCCACTGTGGCATCTCTGCTTCCTCTTGTCTGGTTAGAAGGGCGCTGCTTCTTCCTGGTTCTACCCAACAGTCACGGTATGCACGCACATACCAACTCAAACAGCATATGACCTGAAATCAGGAGGCTGGGGTTAACCCCAATTTCAGCACATTGGTTTTGGCCAGCTGAGATATGGCCAGCTGATACTGATCAACACTGCTGCCTGTATGTTTGGCTTTTCCTTGTTGTGAGGAGTTGCAGGATGAGTGAGCACTGTCATGTCAAAGTTTATTCTCCCACCTCTCACCACTGCCAGAAAGGCATGCTAGAGACGATGTGCCATGAGGGTGGATGGTTGGCTTTGCCAGATCTTATCTCAATGCAGAGAAGCACAAAGAATGACCTTCACGTCACTTTGCCATCAGTGCTATGATACAAGTTTTTTTTTTTTAAAAAAAGAACCAATATAGCCTCCTATCAATGTAGCTGAGTGATGGGTATGATTGCTTTTCCAGAGTCCTCCTGCACCTGTAATTCTCTAATTTAAAAAATCTCCCACATGTACTTTTTCACTACTTGATCCAGCGGCAGGTAAGGAAAATGAGCCATTTCCCCTATTGTCTTTTGTTGCCAAGCCCAGAAAATTTTAAAACACAGGATTATTAGTATTTAACACCCACTCACACACCCAAACTGCTGTCATGTTAAGCTGCTGCTGTACGAGATAGGCACAGGCATTGCCAAGCAGAGGCTTGGCAAAGAAGGGGATGTTGTACTCACATTTCTAAGGGGAATCATCAGCAGGGGGGGGGGGGAACCAAAGCAATTTTGCATGAGAGGGAGACAAAGAAGAATGCAAATGACCCTCTCCTTGGTTCTGACCTTGCTATCACACATGCTCTTTTACACCCATACTTTTTTGTTTTTTAAAAAAAGGTGATTCTCTCTAAGTGGCAAGATTCACCAAACTAAGGGGAGGGGAAGAGGAAAGGAATTCAGTTCTGGATAAACAATTACAGTCTATTTACCTCTGACCATATGGTGTATGGGAAACAGGTGTGCGAGTAATGAAGAACCCAGTACCAATTAAAGCTGACGGGAGAGCAGCTTTACATTCTCCTCAATTCTTTGTCTTGGGTTGCAGCCCAATTATAAATGAGAACTAAATAAGATTGAAGTGGGAGCAGAAGCAAAGCAGGGAGAACAGCCCACACTGTGTTTGTATGCTTCACCTGCAGCTAGGATGCCACTTCAAAAAGATGGGAGGACATTGGGTCATGGGGGGTGGGGTGTTGTTTCATGTTCAGGTGAGCCCCATCCTAAACCTATGCCTGTTTCCACCAATCTTGCTGGGAAGGGCAATAACCAGAATGTCCTTTACATAAGCCAACCTAAGGTGTAAAGTTTCCTTTTCAGCAAGAAATCTTCTCTATTTTGCTTCCTCTTTTTCCTCCCTTTGGGTGTTGAGGGAATATCTGGCAAAATAATGATTTAAATAAATTTAAAAATCCACAATCACTCCATCATAAAAGCTTCAGCATTTTAAGGCGTGTTCAATGAATGTTGAAAATACTGTCCAAGTTTGTCCTGGCAGATTACAACCCTTAGAATTCCTTTTACCATTAGCCTGATGGCACTATAAAGTTAATAGATCTGTAGACAGAGTATGCAGCCCTGACAGCCTCACTTTACAGTATTTGATGAAGCAGAATTTTTCTGCCTTAGTCCTTATACGGGCACAAAAGAAAAGAGAAATTGTTTGGCTGGTTCTGCAGTAGAATAATGAACATGGGTGCAAGAAGAGCTTGCTTCTTCTTCTCCTCCTTCTTCTGTATCTGTATCCAATCTTGGCAATCAGCCATGGGTCCTCAGGACAGCCAAGACTGTCCTGAGAATATAATGCAGTAGCCTTTCATCTGCCTTCCACATCGCAGCATGACATCCATACCACTGATCCCATTCCATGAGTCATTTTCTGGTCCTAAGCCCTTTTGACATGCAAAGTCCTCATTGGCTGCAGGCCAGTATTAATGAAGCTGCTGCCCTCCATCAAGATGGATTCAAGTGGGATTTAATCTACTAGGGGACCATCACCCTAAACAAGGCTGCTGCTCCCTAATCCCATTTATGTCTTTATGCGGAAAGAGGCGAGGTGGCATGAAATCATGTCCTTCACCTCAGACAGCTTTTCCATGGGCACAAAAATGAAGTGGAACATGGTTTCCTATCCCAGCTGGCAGCCCACGGTGCTCTCCAATTTACACAGATCAGCTCAGACACTGTCCCATCCATTTCATGCAGCCTTCTTCTCTACTATCATCCATGCCTCTTCCCAACTTCAGCCCTCTGCACCATATTATACTTAGTTTAGCATCCCTGGGTGATGTACTCACATATGTGTACAGGCAGGGCATGAAGAATTCAACTGTTTGGGGGCATACATGGCCCTTCCATACTATGACAAAACACTTTAGGTTGATGAAAGCTGACTGTTCAGGCCCAGCTGTCAGATAGTCTTGATCAGTGATCCATCTCTTTAGCAGAAGAGGAAATATCCTGTCATGATGGTTCCCAGATCAGCTTGACAAAGAACTTCCACTTTGTGACCAGGTGACAAGCCTACCTCTTATCTATTGATTGTACCACAGCCTTCTTTGTTTATGAATTTCACCAGTCTCTACCTGCACACTTGGGACTAAATCTCACAGAAAATGGTGCAAAGGTTGGCAGCAAATGCATCTTTCCTGTTCAAGATGATCAGGCGCTTTCAGTATTGTCTATGTGTGTTTCATCTCCTTTTTGTAGTGGATAAATGTTGAAGTGCAGTCGCTCATCCTGACAGGCCTCACAGCCACCCCACCCAGGAGAATCTCAGTAGTGATCCATAGCAACAAACCAATTGTGGCCACTTTCATCTCTACCAAGAATATGTCTTCTGTAAAGGCAATTAGCTTAATTACCCATTCAGTACCAAACTACTCCAAAATACTTTGCATTAAAGTTGAGAGAGATCACAACAATACATTGGGTGCTGGGAAAATTGGCCTCCCAGTTCCCTAGCCACTGTGAAGACTGCAGATAAACTCACAAGGAATTGAAGAGATTAAAGCCAGGGTGGGGTGTGGGGTGCAGTGGCAGAGAATAATAATATCTTAGAACAGCAGAGCTGGAAGGGACATTGTGCTCCCTTGTGACAGAAAAAGTTGTGACATTTCATCCTTGTGAGCACTGGCTCCATTACAGCATTGCTTCAGATAGCATCACAGCATGGGTGCTCTATATATGAACACCTGCCTTGATGTTCCTCAATCCATTCATTCCTTTTCCTTCAGTTGTCCTGGAAACCCAATTGAGACTTGATGCAACTCTGTTGACAGCCTGATCACCATTTTCATGCCACCAAGATAAGCTTTTTCAGCCTTCAAAATCATCAGTTCATATCTGTTGTTGTCATCCTACTTTGCTCTCCGTCTTCCACCAAGACCGCAATTGAGATATTCTCACCTGCATCTTTCATGAGAAAAGCCACACTGAAGCTCAAAAAACAGAGCTCTTCTGTTCAACCAGACACTGAGATTTCCTCATTATTCCACATGGTTAGTCCTCATTGGCTACCAAAAGCTTTCAGAGGCCAGTGATTTGATGTTATTTGCATGCTACTTAGCAGGAGAGGGAAAGGGAGCATTTAGACCAGGGGGTGGCAACCTATGGTCTGTGGGCTGAATCTGGCCCATGGCATCAAATAATCTGGCCCCCATCCTTGCTCCAACCACTGCCCACGCCCCTGCCAGAAGCAGTCACAGATGTGTTTATGATAGCCATGGATGAGTTTACGACAGCATTTACAACAGGGGGACCACCAATCCGGCCCCCTCAACTGTCTGAGGAAGTATGACCTGGCTCCCAATTTTAAAAAGCTTGCCAACCCCTGATCTAGACCTCCAGATCCTGTAACTCATATTGCACTGGCCACTGGCCAGACTAACAAGAGCTGAAGTCCAACAAGATTTGTAAGGACACACCTCTTCCTCCTCTGGCAGTATGGAAAGATCTGCTTATTCATGAAGTGACCTCATCAGCATCAGTTTATACTCAATGAATCCATTGGAGGCAGAATTGCTTACCCTGGTTGGTTCTCTATTATCCTTTTCCTTCTGAAGAGGAGCCAGCTTGTACACACAAGATAAGAATAAGGAACAACACCTGGTTACTCATAGATTAATGGGTGAATTACCAGAATAAGTGCCATAGCACTTTAGGTGATGGTGGTGATGAAGAATAGAGGAGTGTAAGGAGAATATGGCATGGCCCATATCTGTGTTGGTATTCTATACACCACTGAGGATGGAATGTACATTTCAGGTTTCCCTTAGTCATATAAAGAAAACACAAAAACTTTTGGAGGGATTAGACAGTGCTCAGAAAGGAATGCCAGGGAGTTATTGTAGACCCCTTTCCTGCTTATTCTTGCAAGATCTTGGCCTTTGACTCTACTTCTTATAATCTTTTATTGTCAGCACATTACAGTGGTTTAATAGCAAATCTCAGACCCATTCTGGACATGCAACTATTCCCCTCTACTGATCCCTCCAGCCAAAATGACCCAAAAGGGTTTTAGCATTAATCTTACCCTATGGGGTCAATCTATTATCCAGCCCTCTGTATCAGTGATATATCTCTGCGAGTCAGAGGGAAATTATCCCTGATGACCTCTTGACACAAAGTAATGTGTCTTTGCTTTGGTGACAAAGGGGTTCAGGGTGATGGGTGATGGTGGGACTTGTTGCAGGAGCAATTTAGTGCCATTGGTCAAACACTGTCTAAGCTGATAAGATCAAGAAATCACAAACAAGCTACAAAGCCCGCCCCCCCCCATGCCTGTTGTTGTGATTTTTTTTATTTTGTGTGGCCTTTTTGTATTTTAATAAAAAATTATAATAGAAGTATTTTTATTTATAAAGGCTGGGAGAATTTATTAGGTCGACTATGCATACATAGTCCTCCTATGTATGTTTAATTGGTGGTCGGGGAAAAGCAGGGAGGGTATTGAAATGCCAAGTCTTGAGGCCTCCAAGAATTGCCTAACATACTGATGGTTCCCCTTCCCACCTCCATTTCTAAACTTTTCATTTGCAATATTGAAACCTGGTTAACAAGGAAGACATTCTTCACCCTGTCCCAACTCCTCATCCTTCCGTTTGATCATTTTGCTATGGAGCAGCATCTGAGTAAGACCTACATTGGAAGGAATGACTATCAGTAGACATGATTAGGTTCAAAGGTCAGTTCTATATGTTGCAGACAGCATGTCATTAGAAGGTGAAGGTAAACAAGCATTTCTGGGATAGGTTCTAGGGTGAAGTTTGCAATCATATTTGCAAACAGAGCCTGTACTGACATCTTGATAACCAATCCCCAAACAAAGCAAGCTGATTTGCAAACTTGGCAAAACATGAAAAGATAATATTGTGGCAATCTTGTTGCTTTCTTTATTCATTTGAGAGTGTTGTACAGTTTAAAATTATGGAAATATAAAATATAAATAAAATTCAAATCAATTGAAATATTAAAATTATTAGACTGTTTTTAGTGACTTAGTGGTTAAGATGCTGGGCTTGGGAAAATGGAAGGTTGGGGTTCAATACCTGAGTGAGGCATGACGGATCTTGGAGACATGAAACTCCTGAGCAGAGTTTCTCCAGCAAAAATCTTTTCAACCCAGAGTAATTTCTGACATAAAATTTATTTATTTTTAACGGAAGTAGGCTACTTCAATACCATTACCTTAGTTGTTTATTATATCTGCTTTTGTACATGTGGTGGGGCATACATTGCATGTGTACATGTTGAATTGATTGTATTTCCCCACATTTGCAAAAAATGTGTCCTATATCTAAGTACTTTTTAATTACTTGTTTATTCTTTGGTCTTCCTATTTACCATTGAAGTCTACTAAATGACTTCTAGATGGCCCAGCTAAAATCCTGTCCTAGTGAGAGACACTCTTTCAGCAAGATATATTGTTTTGTTCTTCATAAGTTTAGCTTAGCAATTCCAACTTAATATTTAGAGTTCAAGAAGTGTGCAGAAAACTTTTCCTCGATTTTAGCTGTCATCTAGGGAGATGGCATCAATGAATCTAGGGAGAGGGTATTCCCAGTGGTAATATATGGTTGTGAGAGCTGGACCATAAGGAAAGCTGAGCGCAGAAGAATAGACACTTTTGAAATGTGGTGTTGGAGGAGAGTCTTGAGAGTACCCTGGACAGTGAGGAGAACAAATAGGTTGATCTTAGAAGAAATCAACCCTGACTGCTTCTTGGAAGGTCAAATAGTGAAAATGAAGCTAAAGTACTTTAGACATCAAATGAAAAGAGAGGATTCACTTGAGAAAGCTTTGATGCTGGGAAAGGTGGAGGGCAAAAGAAGAAGAGGGCAGCCAAAAATGAGATGGCTAGATGGTATTGTGGATGCAATGGGCACAGAGTTGGGCCAGTTGAGGAGGATGGTGGAATCTGGGGTGCCTGGCATGTGATGGTCCATGGGGTTTCAGGGGGTTGGAGTCAACTGTGAGACTGAACAACAAATCAATGACTTGGACAGGTTTGGTGCTGTATTACTTGCTAGCTTGTATTAGTTTTTATTATTTGCTGACACCTCTTGGCATACATCAAGAGGCAATTCAAGCAAAATAATAGACTTTTTTTAAAAAAATGTGGGGGTAGGTTTCAGGCAGCCAGTAATATTCTTGCATGATTCATTAAGGGCTATATCCACTTGTTTGGCTGAGGAACGGCATAAGGCCAAAGCTGCTATTCTTATTGTACCCCTGTCTGAACTAGTTAAACATAATTCATCTCCTGGTATTTGCTGCTGTACATCAAGATGACTAAAGCAGTAGACTCCTCTTAGAAACCTTGATAAAGGAATGGATTCAAAAGAGAGAGAAGCAGCAGAGATCATATTCATCTGGTACCCTGCTTCAGCAAAGAGAATGAAGGTCTTTCAAGCAGATGAGAA
This sequence comes from Furcifer pardalis, assembly GCA_030440675.1. NCBI lineage: Eukaryota > Metazoa > Chordata > Lepidosauria > Squamata > Chamaeleonidae > Furcifer > Furcifer pardalis. The sequence continues at coordinate 42,627,683 of CP126893.1, forward strand.
GAAAGAGGAAAGCTCTCCATACTCTGAATTTGCAAAATCCAGGATCTGAAACGTGGAATCATTCTCTGCATACACCTCTGCAATCAGTTCAAGGCCAATTCACACAGAGATGTGATTGATTACCCAATGAATAAGTCCCTGGCAATTTGCTCCCCACAAGCCAAGGTTTTAACACAGAAGTTGAGGATTATCCATATTTTCCAACCAATAAATAACTAAAGAACTTGTTGGAAAACAGCCCTAACAATTGCTTTAGATCAGTGTTTTCCAAATGCTGGTGTTTGGACTTCAATTCCCAGAAGCTTAAGTCAATTCCCCAAAGCACTGATCAGTCAATATACTGGCTTAGGCTTCTGGGAACTGAAGTCCAAACACCAGCATTTGGGAAACACTGCTAGATGAGAAACAGTTAACTGATGGGAAAAGGAGTCAAGTTCTGAGATTTTTCCATGCTTGGTATCTTTGTGAATGGTAGTGTACACAAGATGGCATTCATATGTGCAAAAAAAATGCACATATGAGTATTTAAATTTGGTCAAAGGCAAAGCCAAGGAAGTGGCTTGATTTTGGGAGTCCAGATTTTGATCTGGACACAAAAGAAGGGGATTCAACATGAGGCTGTGTCCACAGAAGTAATAATACCAGTCTATTCTGCTTTAGTCAGATCTCATCTCGACTCTTCTCTCCTGTTTTGACCACCTCAGTTTAAGAAGGATATTGACAGGTTGGAACCTGCCCAGAACAGGATGACCAAGGTGATAAAAAGTTTGGCAACACAAATTACATAAGGAAGAGTTGGAAAATTTGAAAATGTTTACTCTGAAGATGAGATCATCTTAAAGACAGCCATCTTTAAATATTTGGAGGTGCTGTCATGGAAGGACGCCTCTTTCCTAACGTTCACTAAAGCTGGAGGTTGTATTTCTTTAGGCTGTCTTGATGACTGACATTGGTTTAGGCAGGCCTGTGCTATGTAAAGTTTGGCATTCTTTTTCCTGCTGCTAATGTGGACACTATTTATTTTATTTATTTTTTAGATTTATATACCGCCCTACTTGGTGTAACCGACTCAGGGCGGTTTAGAAACAAGTATATAATCACAAATAAACGTCACAATTTCAACAACAAAATACACCATGGATACCCAATAAAACAGTCAATTACAAAAACAACCTATATAAGGTAGCTCACAGTCACAAAGTGTACACATATGTATATAATAATACAGTAATACCTCGCTTAACAAATTTAATTCATTATACGAGGTTGCTCGCTATGCAAGGTTGCTTGCTATGTGAAAGAAACAAAATTCCTTTGGAAAAAGTCGCATAACGAGCATTTCAAGGGGGAAAACTCACATAGTGAAAAAAAATCGCTATGCGAGTTTTCCCCCTAGAAACACTCGTTATGCGAGATTTTCCATAGGGAAAGTCCGACTCGCATAGCGAAAATTTTCGTTATGCGAGTCAGACCGATTAGCAAAAAACTTGCTCATTATGCGAGTTTTTTGCTAAGCGAAACACTCGTTATACGAGGTTTGACTGTATAGATAATATACAAAAATGTACAAAATCCAAATGCAAAACAGTATAATCAAACAACACAGTGTAGCAATACAGCCTAACAATACAATGTAATAGTACAATGGGGAGATACAAAATAGAAAAATACTCCAAAAATACAATATTACAATACAGTTAAATCATACATACAACAACCTTCCACCGCCCACAGCCAGCTGCAATTGCCCCTCTTCCCGACATAGATGGAGGGGCCTGGAGGGTGGGCAGGGGCAGCAGTTCTGCATTGTCTTCAAAGGTGTCTTCGAGCCTCCCTGGGGCCACAGGAGGCTCTTTTATCTTCCCGGCCAATGGGAGGGCCGGGAGGGTGCGAGGCGCATTGATGGCACAATATTGTGCAGCAATGTCAAGGCACTTCCTGGTTGTTTGAATCATGGATACAGAAGCAATTTAGCCCATATACATAGATTGGAAATGTTGATGGATTAAAATTTCCTGGCTTTGCAACGCAGAAGGAATCCCCCCCCCCAGCCCCAGTAAGTATACATATATTACACACAAATTCTAAGCAGCAACTTTTCTCATGCAGTGACTTTATGGAAAGGTCACAGAAAAGTTTGAGGGACTAGAACATATACAAAGGAGAAAACATAATCACTCATTAGAAAAAGATCAGATCCCACCAACTACAGGTCAATCAACTTGCCAAGTGTTACCATCACCTTCTTGAAAAAGTAGCAAGTTGGAAAACCTCTTAGAGGATGAGCCGTTGCTAGTATGCATGATTTCAGCCCAGCTGGCAATGACAGGACATTTTGGAGCTCATTAATTCATACATCACATGATAGAAGTGACTTGACAGTACATAACAAAATTAAAATCAGTCTGCACTTCTGCTTAGGTGAATATGAAGAGGACACAATTTCATTGCCAAAAAGAAGGAGGGTCCCTTTGGTCAAAATTAATATTATGAATAGTAACAATTCAGTTTAAAGTCACCTTGCCAAAAACTGCCACACTAATGAAGGGCTTTGGTGAAATGCTACTTGGCTCAGCCACACAGAAGGCTTAATTAGAGGTGCTCTAACTAAGAGGAAGGACACTCCATAAATGAAAAAGATAGAGCCTTATGAAATCTTCACCCATGATCTACCTTCTGTATAAAATCTTCAGTGTACAAATCACAATGAAAATGTCCTGTTGAGAAAATTATAGGCTAAAACAATGGGAAACTGGGGAGTAGCCATAAAAGAAATCATTTGGATAAGTAAAGTTAGCTGAACTAAGCCTTACTTCAAATGTTATCAAATGCAACTGAAGGCTATTTTTATAGCAGAAACTCTGGCATCCTGGGTAAAGTACAGGTGCTTAGAACCTTCTGAGACTGATTCAAATTCAGTGGGTTCCCCCCACCAGACGTTTCATACAATTTGAAATCAATGTACTGTGACTGGCTTTTCCCACTTTGTCAGTTATTTATTTAGACCATTTAACCCAGTCTACTTCCATACATATTTACACGGTAGCAAATTTCAATCATTCCAGTTGGAAATTTCTTCCAAGCAGTTATTAAATGAGTAAGAAAATTCAATTATGAGTCACTGAGGGCTTTTTTCTCCAAACCCACCCCCCAATCATCAAGTTTGAAAACACGCAGAAGCAAATTACAGACTGTCCACACTTTTTGCTGAATACTTCTGACATTACAATCCATTCATATTAGAGAAGAGCATGGCCACATTCCCCCAACCCACCCCACCCATACCCACAGAGTGGTTCACTATGAATTCTTCCTTCTGCCCCTGATTATGATCAGTGACTATCACTCATCCCTTTGCCCTTGACAACACCATCAAAAATAGAAGGATTTGCCCTGCTTATAAAGCAAGTTAATTCTTTTTATTATTTTTTTCTGCTGACCCACATGCTACAAAGTATGAATCATATATATCTGGTGCTTTTTGTCCCCAAAGTGTTTTCCCCCCTCTTGCTGAGGGGCTTCTATTTTTTAAAAAATTCATTTATACCCTGCCCTTATCCGAGGACTCAGGGTGGCTTACAATTAATGTAAGAATTGTTCACTCACCACCACCGCCGGTCAGCTGTGATCTATGTTGTAAAGATTGAAGGAGTGTCTGTAGGTGGTGCTTTAGCTAACTAAACAGTTGGGGGTGACGTTAAGGATTGGGACAACACCCCTTCTATGCACATTCTTCCCTTTCCCAAACTGTCCTTTGATTTTTTTTTTTAAATGCTGTATTTGAGATTAGTGCTAGAACAACTTTTTACTTTACTGCTGAATCAATAACTGAGCAAGACATTGTGAAGAGTTTTTCCAGGGACTTCTTTCTTTATCTAGAGAAAAGGTGCCACAATTGGAGAGAGAGATCCAAAGTGATGTAGTAGAAGGAATCCATTGTGTTGTTTGTGTGTGCCTGCTCATTTCAAAGCCCCAACTGTTTTCTCTCTTCTGGAGCCCAGAGAGGGCAGAAGGGATAATGGGGAATGGGGCTGAACCTTCTGCAAAAATCAGGTGGACAGAAATATTAGTTCTAGACTGAATGAGTGAACAGGGAGAGAGGGAATCCCTCTCTTGTGTGTATTTTTCAAAGCCCCAATTGCCCCTTTATGGGAAATATTCGAACATTCTTGGTCTGGTATTAATAAGCTAGCTAAGGAGGTTCCCTTTTGTAGTTTAATTGTTTTCCCCACATACAAAATCAGAGAACCATAAAGGGACTGGCAGAGGTAGGAACTGAGGAAAGAAGGAAGCCTATGGGCTGGAATGCAATTTGCATCATCACATTAGGTAAGGTCAAGGTCAAGGTCTAAATCCAGTCGCATCTGTCTCTAGGGTTCAGTGTGAAACTCTGTTTATAGCCAAAGAGGCAGTGCTGTCTGTGTTTGCAGACATTTCCGTGGACATGTGGCAAGCATGACTAGACACCAGAGTGCATGGAACGCTGCTTACTTTCCCACCTAAATGGTCCTTATTTATCTACTTGCAATTTCTTGCTTACAAACTGCTAGGTTGGCAGGAGCTGGGACAGAGGCAGGAGCTCACTCCATCATGCAGCACTCAGGGCTCGAACTGCTGACCTGCTGACCTTCCAGTCATCAGGTGCAGTGTTTTAACTGCTAAGCCACTGCAGTACCCTCAGATCAGGTACAAGTGGTGAATTCTCAAAACATTATGCAGCCCCCATGTGAGTACTATTTCCATTTAAAAATACAATAGCGTACAGGCTTTGAAGCAAATGAAGACCAAGCAAAATCATTCTGATTCCATGATCCAGAGTAGCTGCTACAATACTGTCCTCATAAGAGACAAATTAGAAATAATTACAGTATCTCCAACCCATCCCTTTTTCTTTTGAAGAGATCCTCTTCCATACTTCAAAAACACATGTGTCCCCCCCAAAAAAATTGAGAATATTAGCTCTTTCAGCAAGTATAACAACAAAGAGTAACAAAGAATTTGTTAAAAATTATTTTTAAAAACCAGGACCTTGGTCTTCAATACTTTCAAATTGAAGGAAAGTCCCACAAATATGTAGATGCTGTAATTCTGAATGTCTAATGCAGGAATTCTCAACCTTTTTAACCTGGGGGCTGGGTTACACTCCCTCAGATAGATTCAGGGACTGGATGGCCATTTTGCCTTTCCTTCACCACATGGCACTTTTGCATGTGGTGGAGATAGTGGTGAGCCGCATGAGAAAGTTGGCCATATATGTCTTTACTCAGGAGCAATCCCAGTTAATTTTACTGTTGTTACTCTAAAATATGTATAGATAATATTTCAGGGTTGTTATTGTACCACTGAAGTGTCAGCATGTTGGAGAATATATCACTGATCCTCTAACTCAGGGGTTCCAAACCTTTTTTATGTGAATTCTATGCACGTCTTATGTTTCGGTTGAGTGGTCTGACAGCTCTTGCAATGTAACGGAAATCATGTAGTTTTGCCAAGCTGCAACACCAAAACTAAGGCACCCATTCAAATAAGGGTTATGTCATTTGAAAGGTCATCTTGACGACTTTCAGAATGGGTAGAAACCAAAAGCCAAAAATGCAAAGCAATGACATCATTGCTTTTGGAAGTAGCATCAGAAAAGGTGACAGTTTTGCTGGGGGGGTCAGTTGTTGGGGGTCCAGTGAAAAAACTACCCAACTAATTCAGATGATTCAAAGTGCGTTTGAAAGAGGAAATATTAACCTTTGTGGGGACACTTTCATATTTGGAGTTGGACTTCGGAAACATAATCTATGAAGCATTTTACAAAAAACCACTAAAAAGAGGTCACACAAACTCCAGAAAAGGAGGGAAAACCAATTTAAAAAGTGAATATGACAACTTCCTGAGGTGGATACAGTTCACATGCAACATGTGGAGAAAAATGATGCCAAAGCAGGAATCCACAAAAAAGATATTGAGGAGAAATGTGACGCGCTGTAATGACATTTCTTTTTTTTATTATTTTATTTTATTTTAGGGTTTTTACAATATTAAAAATAAACTAACAAAACAATCTACAAAACATAAAAGAAACAATTACATACAAAAAAAGTAGTTCCCACGTACATCCTACAACGTTAAAAAAATGAGAAGAGGAAGAGAGAGAAAAAATACATGTCAATATAATATAATGTAATCAGACGTTATTTTCTATACATTTGCTATACTGTATATTTTCATCTTTATATCCACTCTCCTCTTTAACCACCATATTACAACTTTAATATTTTGTACATGGTTCCTGCCACCCAGTGCACTACAGTCCTTGAGTCTACCAGCCACTCCTTTTACAACTCATTCATTCTGCCAAAAATACATTGTATTCGGAGCAGGTTTTTCTCCTTTATTATCTATCAATGTGTGTTGCAAAAAAGGCTTCCAAATGTCCCAAAATCTATTTTGTTTTATTAACCCCCTTTTTATATTTAATTCCCATGTAAGTTTTTCATTTAATGCCATATCCCAAACATCAACATACCATTTACCAATTTCTAAATTCATATCACCTTTCCAATTTCTGGCTACTTGTTGTCTCGCCAACGTCAGGAAGATAGACAATAACTCTTTTATATTTTCCTCTAAATTCAAATTCTCTAAGTCCGTTAATAAAACTATTTTTTCATTCAACTTTAAACTGATATTTAAAAAATTTTCTAATTCTTGTTCCATTTTATGCCAGAAATTGGAAATAATTTTGCAATCCCACCACATATGTTTGTATGTCCCAATTTCCTGATGACACCTCCAACATTTTTTTTGAATTGCTACTATTTATTTGATTTAACCGAACTGGCGTCATATACCATCGCCACAACATCTTGTAGTTGTGTTCTTTAACTTTTGTAGACAGATTTCGCATCATCCTACTTTTCCATTTTTTCTTCCAGTTCTTATCTGTAATAGTAATACTCAAGTCCGATTCCCACATTCTTTTAAGGGTATCCTGGGATTCATCCATGTTGTTTATCATTTTATATAATTTACTTACTATTCCTTTTATCCCCATTGAACCTCTTCTTATTTTATATACCATCTCCTCGAAGTCTGTCAGCTGCCTTATTGGCTGTAATTTCATTTTATATTGTTTATTCCACTTATCCAACGTTAGTATCTGAAGCCAGTTCAATTTTAATTCCTTATAAATTTCTTTTTTTGTTTTTTCATTCTCAATTCGATCCAGCCAATCTTTTATTAAGATTATATCATATTTATACATAATATTTTTTATTAATTCTAAATTTTTAACTGGAAATGTTTTAAGATCTTGCAACTCTAATATTGGAGAGGTGTTTGGTGCCAATTTATCTTTCAACTTTATCCATACATTTATCATAGATTTTAGGACATTATTTCTTGGTTTTAAATCAAAAACTGTATTTTCCAGAAATTCTCCCTTTGCACACACATTACTATCTTTCATTTCTATCTCTCTCCATATGAGGTCCTCTATCGTTAAAAGTTTTACCAAGCCTTTAATTTGGAACGCCCTGTAATACGATTTAATATTAGGTAATCCCAAACCACCCTCTTTCTGCGATTTATACCATAGGCTTTTAGGTATTCTTGCTCTTTTCCCTCCATTACAATAATCATTCAATAGATTTTGAAAAACTCCTAGTTCTTTTTCAGATTGTTTAATTGGAAGGACTTCAAATAAAAAGTTAATCTTGGGTAATAAACTCATTTTACAAATTGCTATTCTACCAAACCAGGAGGTCTTCAATACCCTATATCGAACAATTTTCTTCTTAATTTCCTCTTTCACTTTATCATAGTTTAGTTTCTTCAAATCCTCTACATTGTCAGCAATGTTAACTCCTAAATACTTTATACTTTTCCTAATTTGAATTTTAAATTTTTCCTTAATTCTCCCTATCTCTTCCTTATTTAATTTACTAAAGATTGCTTCTGATTTCCCCCAATTTATTCTCAGGCCTGTTATCTCTTCAAATTTTTGCAAATGATCTTGTATCTTTTCCATATTTTTATAGGATCTTTCATTATAATTAAAGTATCATCTGCATACAAACTTATTTTTGTTCCATTTATCCCTTCTATGTTCGTATCACTCCTTATAGCTCTAGCCAATAATTCCATTATAAACAAAATGGGGGAAAGAGGACATCCTTGTCTCATTCCTGCTTTAATTTCAATATCTTCTGTAAATGAGTCATTTACTCTTACCTTGGCATAACTACTTTTATAAAGTTGATTAACTACATTTTTAAATTTTTCCCCAAATTCTACTTTTTTAATTATTTCCCTAATAGTGACCCATTGTAAAGAATCAAAAGCTTTAAAAATGTCTAAAGATAATAATCCTATTTTACCTTCTTTTCTCTTGTTTATTTGTAACAAATTTAACACCCTTCTTATTAAATCAGACATATATCTTTCCTTTAAAAAACCTGCCTGATCTGTATGTATATATTCCCCCAGAAAACTATTTAACCTATTAGCCATAATTGCTGTAAAAATCTTTGCATCTTGATTAATTAAAGAAATTGGACGATATGAATCAACCAATTCTAAATTTTTTCCTGGTTTTGGTATTAATACTATGATAGATCTAAGCCATGAATTTGGAGATTCTCCCCCCTCCAAAATATAATTATATAGCCTGGTTAATTTAGGAATAATAATTTGTTTAAATTCTTTATAAAATTCCGCTGGTAATCCATCTTCTCCTGGAGTTTTCCCTATTTTCAATTTATTTATAACATCTAATATCTCTTTCTCTGTAATTTGTTCTTCCATTTTAGCCCTATGTTCTGCTTTTATACTCTCCCCCTTGTGTTCTTGTAGATATTTTTCTAACTTGCTTAAATTTATTTTCTTATCTGTGTACAAATTTTGATAAAATTTTTTAACTATGTTAAGTTTCTCTACTATTTTATTGCACCTTTTCATATCCTCCCTTATTAAAGTTCCAATCTCCCCTTTTTCCTTCTTCTCTTTCACTGCTTTTGCTAACATTTTTGAACTTTTATCACTATACTCAAAATATTCCCTTTTCAGATAAATTAAATCTCTTTTAATTTTTTCAATATCCCTTCCTGCTATCTCCTTCTGTAACAGTTGTATCCTTTCTAAGGTCTTCTTCTCCTTTGTTTTGGCGTGTTTAGTTTGCAATAATTTAATCTCTTTTTCCAACTCCAGTTGTCTATCTTTATATTGTTTGTTTTTTAAACTCTTAAATTTAATACACTCACCCCTGAATACTCCTTTCATTGCATCCCAAATTACATTAAAATTTGTTTCATTGTTATCGTTAATTTTCCAAATTTCTTCCCAATTTTTCATTATCTGATCTTTTATCTCCTTGTCTTTAAATAATTTCGGATCATACCTCCAAGTTCTTATATTACTTTTATTTATTTTAAATTGTAATTCCACCATTACTTTGGCATGATCCGATTCCTTAAAAATTCCTACTTCTACATCATTTAAATCCTTCAATATATTTTGTGTTACAAATACATAGTCAATCCTAGAATATGAATTATACACCTGGGAATAATATGTATAAATTCGTTCTTCCCCTTTCAATTCTCGCCAGGAATCTTTCAATCCAAACTTTTTTATCCAATCATCCAACAATTTAGCTTTCCAACCTTTTCTATAATTAGTTATATTAGTGCAATCAATATTTGACCTTGTTAGGTTAAAATCTCCAGCAACTATCATTCTATCACAGTTTTCTTTTATCAAAATATGACTCAATTTAGTCAAGAATTGGTCTTGATTCTCATTTGGTGCATAAACATTGACCAACAATATTTCTTCTTCTTCTATACTTCCAGCTATAATCAAATATCTGCCTTCTGGGTCCCCTATCATTTTTGTTTTCGTAAATCCCAATCTTTTCGATATCATAATCGCCACCCCCCTTGCCTTGGAAGAACCAAAGGCCTTTTCATAATACTGAGTCCAACCAAGATACAAATTATTTTTATCCGCCGCTTTTTGATGCGTTTCCTGTAAAAAAATGATGTCCGCTCTATCTTTTCTTAGGGCTGTTTCCAATTGTTTACGTTTAGTAGGACACCCTGCCCCTTTCACATTCCATGACAATATCTTAATATTTTTTCATGTTTTAACGTTATTTAACCTTTTAAGAAATAGCTGGCAGACTTCAAAGGACGTGTTACCCACTACCCACAATTTAACATATATTACACAGAAATACATATAAAAAACAAAAAGATGATAACCCCCTTCTTTTTTCAAGAAAAAAAGCACCTCTACTAATAAGAGAAGGGGGGGAGGGGAGTCATGTGGTTACAAAACTTAATCATTCTTCAGTAATACTTCAGCTGCAGATGTTACACTATCTTAATCGCCTCCAGTTGCTCCTTGAGCCTCTTCAGTTGTGGATTCTGATTTTTTTGCTGTGTTTGCTCCTGCCAGTGATAATGCTTCTTTGAGCTCCTTCCACTCTTGTGTTCCGTTTTCCAGAATCTTTGCTTCTACTAACACATCCAACACATATGAATCTTCCTTTATATAAAAGGTTTTCCCCAGGTGCACAAACCTCATCTGTTTTGAAAATTTCCAATTATATAAAATTCCTTTATCTCTCAATTTTTTTGTAACAGGCTTAATTTGATTTCTCCAAATTCTTTCTTCAAATGCTATATCGTTGAAAATTTCAATATCCACTCCTTCCATTTTGAGAACATCCGGACCAGCATTTTTAATATAAGACATCAATCTTAATTTTGCACTCAAATCTGCAAATTTTAAAAGCACATTTCTAGAACCCGTTCTATGTTTCTTTGGACCCAGTCTATACACACTCTCAATGTCCTCAGATGCAAAATCCCTCCCCATTTTCAATTCATTCAGCCATGTCAACAGTCTTAAATTCAAGTTGTCCGGTTTATTCTCAGGGATTTTTCTAATTATCACATTTTTTCCTTCTTATCTGATCTTCTAGATATGCCATTCTTTTTTCATGGTCAATCAATTTATTTGCTTTTTCTTTCTCTCTTTCTCTCACCTCCACAACTTCTTGTTTTAGTTCCGCCACCTCCTTTTTTACTGTGGCCATTGATTCTTTCATTTCCCCCATCTGCTTCAGTAAATTATTCATTCCTTCAGATGTGCCTTTTAACAAGTTTGTTGACGAGTCTTTTATATCTTTTTGAAGGATCTCGATAAGTTCTTGTTGCTCCTTGACTCGTTGAATTTCTGCAGCCTGTAGTCTATCAAACAATTGTTGTCTAAATTTGTCATAATTTTTCTCAACATTTTCTTCATGTTGTTTCATCCATGCTGACAAGACTTCACTTAAATCAGATTGAGGTTTGTATTTTTCACTTATTTTCTTTTTTATGGCCCCCTGTTCAGCCTTTGACTCCATTTCTTGCTCTTGATGTGATTTTTGATTTCGTTGTAGTGATTTGTCTCTGTGTTGTTGAAACTGTTGTTGTCGTTGTTGTTGATGATGAGCCTTCTCCCTTAATCTTTGCAATTCCTCCACCTCGTCGATTTCTTCCTTCAATGATTTCACCCTTCCTTGCTCTCTTCTTGTCAAATGTCCAATTCTTACCCAAGCAGGGTTATCTTGTCTATCTTCCAAAGATTTATCCCTTCTTTTACTCATCCAGATAACATTCACCACAGCAGAAAACAATTATTAAAGTTCCATGAATATCCAGCAACAGGAGTCCAAAAATCACTTAACCGAAGGGGAAAACCAAAAAGAGATAGCAACAGCAATCCTCAGTTTCACTTTCAGTTACTCCGGTAAACCGTATCCACAAGAGGGAGAAAAAAACAACAACAATTCTTCTGCCAGCAATTATTTAAAGCAATACAGAGTCTAAACAGTTTAATTGGCTGCTATCGAAGTTTTGTAGTTGGTAAGTGAAGGGGTGAGGACTTTTAAAAATTAATTGCCAACCGGTAGCCGGGAAGAGATCGTTATCTTTCGTCTCGGCACTTCGCATTCCCACACACTCCAGATATACAGTCCTTGTATTACTTCTCAAGCCAACAATCTTAAGGAAAAAAGTATGTCCAAACTTTCCCTTGACTTAAAATTGGCTTGGAATTGTCTTCACCCCACCCCCACTTCATTAAAATGCTTACAGTTCAGCCAGCCAGCTTGAGTCCATTATCTCCATTATCTCCGGTGAAACAATCACAGCAAACTTTTAGTTGAAAACAACTTTTAAATATTCAAGGCAATACAGAATCTAAACAGTTTAATTGGCTGCTATCAAGGTTTTATAGTTGGTAAGTAAAGGGGTGAGGACTTTTTAAAAATTAATTGCCAGGCGGCAGCCGGGAAGAAATAAAGTAAATATCGTTATCTTCTGTCTCGGCGCTTCGTATTCACACACATTCCAGATATACAATCCTTATATTTAACTTCTCAAGCCAAGAATCTTAAGGAAAAAAAGTATGTCCAAACTTTCCCTTGACTTAAAATTGGCTTGGAATTGTCTTCACCCCACCCCCACTTCGTTAAAATGCTTACAGTTCAGCCGGCCAGCTCGAGTCCCTTATCTCCGTTATCTCCGGTGAAGCAGCCACAGCAAACTTTTGGTTGAAAACAACTTTTAAAAAGTTCCCCTTGACTCTATAATCCTTATGGTCCTTTTATTACATTTTTAAAGAGACTGTAACTACTTTTATCCCACAAAATGTGGCTCCATTTTTGCAGCTGAAGAAAAAATAAACTCTCAGGTCTCCATCTTGGCTCCACTCCCTGAAATGACATTTCTGTGCGGGTGGGTGGATGGCGGTGATCCAACAAAAAAAACAACTGATCAACCAATCAAAGTGATCTAAAGTGCACTTGAAAGAGGACAGAATGACCTTTCTTTTGATACTTATACAATTTGGATTGGACTTCAGACATTTTCTTTGAAGGTTTTAAAAAAAAACCCACACACTTTCTTTCTAACCTTTCCTTCAAAAAAAGAAGAATCTCTCCACTCCAGAATAGATACATTGGTGTGAGAATGGATACACTGTAGGAAGTTTCTCCTTTGAAGTCATAACCAGTTTCCTTTTTGGCTTTCCCTCCTCTTGAGGAATTGCTTTCAAGGAATCGTGAAGGAAAAACTTTTTCTTTGTGGTTTGACTATTGAAATATTTATTAAAAATAGATCCTTTTACTGAAAGATAAGAATACAATAGGTGTCTTTTTTTAAAAAAGAAACAAGTATCCAACTATTTGCAATAGTGCTCACACAATAAAGGAAACACCAATCAGCATCCACTAACCTGCTACTCTGCAGATTATAGGATTACAAATCTTATCATCTACAGATGAGATCTGTAGTCCAACACATTTAGAAGGCACCATGTGGGTTGTAGGTCATTTTAGCAGTTGTGAAGTGTAAAGGGGGTAAGGAAAAGAAGGACTGATCAGAATAAAAGTCATTATCACTTTTGAAACAAATGTTAAACACACACTACAGTCAAACCTCGCATAAAGAGTGCCTCGCTTAAAGCGCAACTCGCTTAAAGAGCAGAATTTTCTCTGAATGTTCGCTTCGCTTAACAAATAAAACCAACCAAAAACTCGCTTAACAAATAAATCGGGGTTCGCAACCCCCCCCCCCACAATTGGTCATTTACAATGGTGTTTTGCTTAAAGAGCAAACTTGCTTAAAGAGCAATCCTGTGGAATGCATTATGCTCTTTAAGCAAGGTACCACTGTATCTTGTCTTCTGGAGACTAATTCATCTGTCTGAAGAATAAAATTTAATTCACACTGAAACACAGCAAACTACAAAAGTTTCCCCTTTTACTGGAAGACTAGCTGGTTGCTAATTATCCCACAAGCCACAACCCTTGATAGTGAAGCTGAGACATAAATTAATCATCTTGACATTCTGTTGCCTGAGCCAAGAAGCCACCCATACACACCCACAGAGACAAGTAAATATTTTACCATGTATGTTGTTGCACCAGACACAGTAAACAGAATAGAGGAGATACTGAGAAAGACTTAACTGGGGGCAAGTAGGGGGAAGATTACATTAATAATAATAATAATAATAATAATAATAATAATAATAATAATAATAATAATAATAATAATAATAATAATAATAATAATAATAATAATAATAATAATAATAATAATAATAATAATAATAATAATAATAATAATAATAATAATAATAAAGTTGATTCTGACATACTACAATCCTTGTCAGGGTTTCAGATTATTGTACTCTGAACTGATATACCATTCCAGGAACAAAAAGGTAAGTGTATCTTCAGAAATGGCAAAACAGTAGCTATGATTCTCCCCAGCGATGACCCCATTGTCCAACCCAGTAAAAATCAAGGTGCATAACTGAGAAGCAACCTCTGAGGCATTATAGGAATATTTTTTAACTCTATTGATGATTAATATGCTAGTGATTAGGTAAATTCTCCAGAAAACAGTTGATGGAGGAGGAAAGAAATACTTTTAACAGTACAGATTTTTTGCTAATAAAAACAGAAAACTGTGTGTTCCTATATACAGTAAAACTCTGGTTTATGACCTTGGTCTGTTCTGACAGCTTTCGTCGTAGACCAAAAGAATTGTATACTGAAGCACGTTTTCCCATAGGGATACATTGAAAAATAAAAAAGCTGTCCCGCCTGGATCAATAACAACAACAACAACAGCAGCAGCAGCAGCAGCAGCAGCAGCAGCAGCAGCAACAGCAACAGCAACAGCAACAGCAACAGCAACAGCAACAACACCCAAAAAAGCCAGGCATGATCATCTCCCATACCCCCATCAACCCTACCATAGGCTGGGGTGGAGAAAAGAGGGCGTTCTTAAAGAAGTTACCCATTTTTATCCCACTTCTCTGCACCTTGGTCGATTGAATTACCCAGCTGGGGTGGAGAAAATGGGGAGGTTTTGAGGTGCGGGACAGAAAGGGGAAGCCCCTAAGAACACCCCCCCCAGCCAACCCAATTGATCTAGGTGTGGAGGAGGTGCAGTGGGGGGGGGGGGGAGGAAAAAAACCCAGAGCAAACATTAAAAGGAAAAATGAACAATGAAGCCATCTCCCAACATTTTGCACACTGCTTCTTCTTCCTGAGCTGTTTGTTTGGCTGCTGTGGGGAGCTGTAGATTGCAAGTACCATATCTGAAGTTCCCCCCTTCCGCCGGGAATGTGTGCCACTCTGGAACTTCCTGGTTATGCACCGGGTGCCCAGGCACACATTCTTGGTTGTAGCTCCACAGAGGGGGGACTTCAGACAAAGACTGGAACAGGGTGGACATGCTCCTTGCAGTCTGCCTCCTCTTCCTCCACAGCCACCGCCTGGGCTCCCACCACCACCACCACCACCGCCACCGCAATGGTAAGTGATGAATTGCGACTTCCGGCAGTGGAGGTAGGGTGCCATTTTAGTGTCTAAAATGGCATGGCTCTGCTATTTTAGATTCTAAAATGGTGGTGGTGGTCTAATTCTCGGTCATAATTTGAAAAACCGTTGTAAGCAGTGACATCATTTTTGTAGAATTTGCCATTGTAAACCACGGCAAACATAAACCAAGGCTGTTGTAAGGTAGGGTTTTACTGTACTTAAAAGTATTTCTATTTGAAGAGCAGCACCATTGCTGAAATTAAGATAATAACTGTAGCACAGTGGAGAGACTGGATGATGGACCTGCAGAGTTCAATTTTATTTGGTTGTTTGCTCTATTATGTTGCTTTTGTTTATTTGTCTGTGCACCACTCAGAGTGGCAGATGTCCCAGAAGGGTGGTATAAAAATGTAATGAATGAACAGATAAATTTTAAAGGCACATTTGAAACTCTGTCTAAAAATGTTACTTAACAATAAGTCCTGATACCTTCCCTTTCCTGCCTAGCCAATGAGTTTACATTGGAAGCCTTTACAACTGAATGCTCCCTAGCCTTCCAATCCCATCCATGTTTGCTCTAAACTTCAAAATGTAGTAGAGCTTCCTTCCTAATAAGTAAATTTGGTCTTGTTGTGTTGTAGCAGCCTCACATCCTAGGTCAGTGATGGTGAACCTTGGCACTCCAGTTGTTCTTGAACGTCAATTCTCAGAAACTCTGAGGTCAAGAGGCTCAAAGAACTCTGTAGGCTTTTCTCATGAGTAAATGGCCCTCTGCTGTCAACTACTATACCTGTAGCTGTGATCTACACTGAATTTGTGGCTCTTGGGCAGTTTGAAAGATCTCCTGGCTTCAAAACAAGGGAGAAATCTACTAGACACACATATTTTCCTCTCCAAAAGGAGCAGGAAAACTCAGTTCCAATATTTGGGGGGAGGGAGGAAGAGGCCACAGGCAAGAAAACAACTGAAATGCCAATCAACAATCCATCCAAGGAGAAGGGTTAGAGGGAAAAAAAGAAAGTAAAAGAAAGAAAGAAGGAAGTGTGGAATCTGCTTGGAACCTTCCTGAAGAACCAGTCATTTGCATTCAATAGGAACTAATCATTCAGTGTCTTTTTGGATCACCCCAGAGAATAGTTTTCTAGGCTGGGGTTTCTTTAACTACCCCAAACCCCAGGGAATGCAAAGTGCATTCCTCTTCTTGGGTGCAATGCTGCACGATATAAAGCAACAAGGCAACACTCTGCCATTTCTACACAACAGTAAGTGTGGGTGAATTTCTTGGATTTTCCTTTTGAGTATACAGTAAATGATTTAAGCTTCAAGCATTCATGGGTCTCTTCCTCTTCTTCCCTCCCCATACTCCAATGCCAATCTCTTCCATGTCCTAAAGGAAAACATGGCTAAGGACAATTAAATCCAAAAGGAAGGAAAAGAATAAAATAAAGGAGCCAGAGAGCCAAGGTGCAGCCATCAAGGACCAGTTTCTGTGGCTACTGCTGGGATGCCTAAGAAAAGTAGTAGCCTTTAGGACAGGGATTCTCAACCTGTGGCCCGGGGCCTGGATGCAGCCCACAGCACCATTTCATGTGGGCCCCACTGCCTCCACCAAACCAGGAAGTGCCATGTGATACTTGGACTGCCCCTATTTTTAGAACTGCCCTATGGAATGTTTTCATTCATCATGCAATAATCAGAGAGACACAAGATCTAATCTAAATGTCCACAAATTAACCTGCATTCTTTTTGACAACATATCTATTCATTTCTTTTCTTCTCCAGCATTAAAAACCACAATTTCCTCATGGAATTTAGGTGTGCCTCATCAAGATGATGAAATATCTAGGGCACTTTCCTATTACTACATAAAGCATGATAATTTTTTTAAAAAATCCGCTATCTGGTTTCATTGTTCAGTATCAAATCCACCCATTATGAATTTTTTGGCTATTGTACAAGGTCTTCTCTTGAGTAGGAGATGGTAATATTGTGGAAGTTTGGCAAAGAGAACCGTTACTAATGAATATTCATTAGGCTGTAAGAACTGTAACAATTACCTTATGCAACAGTTCATTCCTTATTGTTGAATGAGGCCACACTAAGTCTAATTGGCACTTCCCAACAATGTTGAGCTGGCATCAAGAATAAGAAGCTAACGTGCCCAGATAGCCTGGCAAATGAAGACATCAACAATTTCAGTTCTTAGATTGGCATCCTGGTGAGCGTGTAATTTTTGCCACTTTTTCATCGTACTGACTTGGCAGAGCTGCTAAATATCTGTAGCTTCAGTCCCCTGTGCATTCCTGACAAATATCTTCCTCCCATTTTTTTTTAAATAATGAAGGATAGCTAGGTCACATGATCGAATTAAAGGCAGCAAGATGAAAGGCTGGCATAGTCTTTGGGTGGCAACTGACATGCCATTTGTGTAGGCCAAAGAGGCATGAGCTTATCTTTTGTGCCTGTGCCTCTGGGACAGAAATACTTGCCAGATGTGTTCCAATGACATGGTGGTCCTTATGCAGTTGGTGGGTTGACAGCACCTTATCAGGCTTGCTGTTCACATCTCCTTGGGTAGCCTATTCCTTTCCTCCCAAATGAGCTATCCAAGCTGTGCTTATCGCTGAATCTAACGAATGCTTTAATAGTGGACTAGGGCCGTGATGGATTGCCATTTTCAGGTAAATAAAATGGTGGTCCAAAGCCACCCAGTACTTCTTGGTCCACTGTTGCTGCATTTGGTGCTGTGTCTGCCTGATAAGCCCACCAGAGTTTGCCAGGAGTTGAGGAGACCCATCAAAAGGCACTTGGCCCAAAGCCTCCTCCTTAAGCCTTCAGCCATCCTAGGTGTGACTCTGAGTTTGCCATTCCAAGGTCAGAGGTTGGAAGTAATATTATAAGTAAAGTAGTTACTTGTAGCAGGGGCTACAGAGGTTGCAAAGGGTTGGACTCAACTGTGTCACTGAAGAGTAGAGTTTGAGCTACCTACCTGTGGATCTCCCCATCTTGTTTCCATTCTGAGTGGGCTACCCCATCAGAAAAAAAAAAACACAAGCCACAGAACTGTGACTGATAGTTGAGAAGATACAGGTAAGTGATGGTGAAAGAGCCTGGGTTACTCTCTCTGGAACATGTAAGAAGTGACTGAAGGGAGGCTTTATGGTGCAGCTAGCATAGTCAGACACTTGCTGGGTCGCACTCCCATCTCAGGAGCCATGGTGGCTTAGTGGTAAAGACACTGAGTTTGACAACCAAAGGTTGGCAAGTCAGCAGTTACTTGCAACTTCTCAATTTTTGAACTGCTAGTTTGTCCAGAGCTGGGACAGAGACAGGAGCTCACTCTGCCATGCAGCACTCTGGTCTCAAATTGCTGACCTAGTAATAATTTCATGTCAGAGATTGCTTGCTTGCTTTCCGCCTGCCTGATAACCCACTCTACATCACAGGGTTTCAAGGTAGGTAACAAAGCTACATAAAGCAATGTTAAAACATAAGATTATTAAAACAATTTAAAATCAAACAATTTGGAAGACAAAGTTAATACATTTAAGCTATTATCCAAAACCTGCACAGGTCACAATTCTAAAAAGGAATGAGAACCTATTTTGAGTGCTGGCTATATGATCTAATTTTAAAAAAAGCTTTTCATTTTTATGTGGGGAAACTAGAAAACTATTAGGAGGGAAAGGAAGAAAAATGTTCCTTCTCCCCTAAGTTTTCTTTGTGGACATTTGCATTTATAGGTTGCTTCCACATAGGATCCTTTTAGCCCTGCTGAGGCATTGTTGTTACACTGTCATCTGAAAGAAGAATTATACCTTCAGTCCTGCACTTTAATCTGATTTAGGATGTTAGATTTAGACACTCGGGGTTTGTTTGTCTTTCTCTTAACTCTTGAGAGTTGTGGATTACCAGTCCCCAGATTTTCCACGCCAAGGTAGCAGATGATGAATGACCTGTCTACAGCTCAACACAAGCCCACATTAAGGTGGAAACGTCCCCGATATGATCCTTGGCTGCTCTGGCCCATGGTGGCAACCATCTTGTTAATGGGAAATTATGTGCTATGTATTTCTCACAGTGGCTCAACTCAGCTGGCCATCACATCTCAATGGGGCTGTCAGCGGTGGCTAAAGGAATATGTCTTTATCCAGTTCAGCTTTGCTGTGAATCAAGCAATGTGGACATGGCAGCAGAAGCATATTTCCTCAGCCAGATAAAAGAAAACAAAAGCTTGGGCCCTGGGGCAAACCTGGCTGCTGGAAAAAAATTGGTAGTATTTCAGTGCACAGTTCTTAAGCCAGAAAACTGCCACTCTTCCAGCTGGCCCTGACAGACCTAAAGTTTATTCACATTTTGATTCAGTGTTCAAGCACCTGGCTTGCGCAAAGTGCACCGGGGGAACAGGTAGAAGTTACTGTTGATAACGTAGCATCCAGAATGCAGAAGAAGACAGCTACTTAGGTTGAGTCTGACAGTGTTACAGAACAGATTTTTGGAATTAGGGCAAACCTTGCCTAGTAGCTCTAATTCTAGCACCAAAGCTTGGGGAAGCCGCTTCTGTTGGACTACAAGTGAGATGATGCTTGCTGGGAGATTCTGGGCAACCCCAACCTGCTGGTTAATCTGGTAAATGTTCTTCTCTCTCTTTTAACCTTTTAATTTAATTAATTCTAATTTTAATTTTCTAGCTTTTTAAAAATTTTAAATGTTAACTTGTTTTTTGAGATTAGGTAACTTCTAATTTTTAATCTATTGCTGGGGTGGGTGTTTTTAATGGGGATTTTTAAATGGTCGATTTATTTTGGCTTCCTTGTGAGCCACCCGGAGTCTCCAGAATGAGGCGGCGATATAAGTTTGAATAATAAATAAATAAATAAATAAATAAATAAATATCAGGCTTTCTCAAGGTTTTTGGGTCATGGGCCTGACCACACCTCCTGGACTGCTGATCGGGCCAGTCATGTAGTTCCTCCCACACAGAAGCAGAAGTAAAATGAATTCTGTGCATGCGCAGAACTTCTGAGCATGCACAGACAGTAGTGGGATGTCAAAATTTTTAATACCCCACCGTGATGTCATCACAGTGTGGATGGAGCTAACGTCATGATGTCATGGGTGGAGCCAACATCATGACATGATGATGTTGTGGGCAGGGACAAAGAAAAAATAATAAAAAATAAAATAAAATAAAAATAAGCACACACACGCGTGCACACACCTCCTCAACCCACCCACCCACAACACAAACCCGTAAATAAATTAATTAATTAAATAAATATACATTAAAATACACCCACCCACCCCAAACACAAATCAAACAGAGCTTTTAAACCAGAGTTTAAAGCTTATTCTGGCTAATCTTTCTCTCACTAGGTCAGATGGAAGGAACTACAGAATGAACTCACCACAAGATGGCTTCATTTTGGCACTTTTCAACTTTTCAACAGTTAAAGAAGTTAGGTACTAAGTCTTTGCCGAACCAGTTCTCTAGGATAATATGCCTTAATGTAAATGTAAAACAGCTGTACCTCCTTAAGGGTTTTCCAATTGGAACAGCAATTGGAATAGCACAGGTGTAGCTTATTGATGAGATAACTCCAAGACTTTGCTTAAAAAACCCAAGCCAGGCCCCCAGGCCTTTTTAGGAACTATGGTAGTACATCAATATAGGTAAAGGTATTAAATACACATTAAAATACACACAGACACACCACATCCAAAGGTGAGTCACTTACCCTGGGGAGCAGGCTATAGGGAGCTTCAGGCTAGCAGCTTCTCTTCCTCCTCCCCGCTTGGGAGGACAGCAAGGAGGCCGTGCATACGCGCCAAGTATTGTAGGTGTGCATGCACACCAAGTGCTTGGTGTGCATGCGCAGTGGGGGAACCAGTGAAAAGGTAAGCCCTGAAGGTGGTTTCCCCCAAAAAGCTGCTACCGGTTTTCTGGGACACTGGGAAAAGTTACTACCAGGTTTAGTGAAATGGCGTGAACCTGTTACATCACATCACTGTGCACAGAACATGTTTTAATTCTGTTTCCAGGATCGGTGAGGGTGTTGGGGGCCAGATGAATTCGCATCGGGGGACGGGTTTGGCCTGCAGGCCATAGTTTGAGAATGTATGGTGTATATCAGTGGTTCCCAATTAGTTTTTTCTACGTACTACTTCAAGAAAGACCTCAAACCTGCCGTACCCCTTACTGCAGGAACATTAAATAAAAAATGAAATCAGGTCTATTTTATATTTATTATCATCAAAAGACATTCTAATGACAGAGAACACATGTTTCATTAATGTGACAAATGTGCATGTTTTTCTTTGCACAACTCTGAAAAATCTGGTTGCATTTTGATCAGCTTCAATCTCAAGTCGTCTTCGAGTTGAAGTCTGTGACGATGTTTAGTTTTTAAGTTTGTCATTGCGGAAAATCCGCTCTCGTAAAGGTACGTCGTGTAAAATGGCAGTAAATGTTTTATTGCTACTTCGCTGACACGATAAACGTCTTTAAGACCAGCCCAAAAATTAACCAGTGATTGCTCCGCAAAACAATTTTTGAGTCTACTGTTGCAGCTTTTGTATTTTTGTAATGTAAGTAATTAAAAAGCTTAGAAAACTGGGGAAAAAAACCAGAAACTACGAACAGGCAAAAAATTGAATTTGTCCTTCTGTATTCGAAGTAGGTACATAGTAGAAAACAAATTAAACATTATTGCTTTGTATTGAAATTTACAATGAAAATAGTATTAATGTAACTTAAAATCTAGAAAACAGAATCCGCGAACATGCTTACAACTGAGGCAGCTTGAATATTATTTTTATTTTCTAAACATCATTACATTGTATTGCAGTTTATAGTGAAAGTGCAAATTTAAACACAGTTTTAAAACATTATCTTACCGTTTACCGAGGTAGGTATATAAGGCTGATCGACGCGACACGGTGCAACGGATATTTATTAATTCACAATTAAAACAACGACACAGCGACACGCTCACGCGACATAAACCGAACTGACTGATTGACAATGACAAGCAAATAGGCGGGAACGGGGGCGGCCGTGATCGGGTGACATGAGACACGGGAGGCGCGGGAAAAACTGCCGCCATGGGAGAAAGCACTTGATGCATACGATTGACTTACCTACTGATCGTTTAATTAAATTGAATATTTTTTTGGCAATTGTTATTGCATTATTGTTTTTTAAGGATTTAATATTTTAGTTAAGAGATTACTGCGCATACCCCTTGATGCAATCTCGCGTACCCCTGGGGGTACGCGTACCACTAATTGGGAACCATTGGTGTATATGAATGCTGACAGCTAGCTATAAGCAGGGTTGAACAGCTCTATCTTATGGAAGTCTATCTTAAATAATCAAAATCATTTTGCATTTTAACATTCTTCAGGGATGAATTTCAGATAGCCGCTGCACATAAACATTTGACACACTTAACACAACTTATTTGATTTTATGAGGTTTGTGGCCTTTGCCTTCTGTAACCTGCTGTTGAGATTGCTACCAGCAGCAAAAACCTCTCTTCATGACCTCATCTTGTAGGATTTTGAGGACTCCTTGATCACCTTGAGTTATTGGATATTCGGCCTGAAAATCAGTCACCGTCAGGCAGCTTCATTCAGGATAAAGTGCTTGAAACATCAGCCTAGTAAGAAGTGGAAATATCTAAAAGGGCAGTGAAACTTTTGACAAAGCCATTTTCACCTTGCTCACAAAGCTGGCATGCTAGCAGAGGTGTAAATGAATTCCTACTAGACTGTCCATCACATGGACAGCCATCTGATGCACTTCATCACTACTGAAGCTATTTCACACATGCAGATGCTAAAAGAAGCTGTTTGGTACTTTTACAAGCCAGGAAATGCTTCTGAGTACTGAAAGCCCTGTAATTGACTTGATGCATTTCTCTCCTCCAGGAGCCAACAGGATTTTTAGGGTTCCTAGGTCACCAACATCCCATTTGAAACTTTGGAGGAATATCCTTTGTGATGTCCTGTGATGCTAGGGTGGACTTTTTGAGACAATTACAAATTGTTGCAAGTCTGGCCTAAAGACAAACAGTGTCAAGACTGTATAATGAATTTAAAAGTTGATGTGTGAAATTCAGGAGCAGCACTTGTAGAACATGTAAGATGAGGGAAATGAAGAAGGTGTTTCTGAACATCTCTAAATGGTATGTCCTGCAGCCATGAGAATGAACGCCAAAGTATTGGTTGTGAGAGTTCAAGTTCAAAACCTGAGCCCTGGAGAACAGACCCAAAAATCTCAGGGGCAAAATCTGAGATGTGGCAATCCTACGTCTGTAAGAAAGAAACCAGGCCCAATTTTTGACTGAAGAACAGTGGCTGTGCAATTAGTCTGGAATTATGACAATATTTCATCTTGATGGCCATGTGTCTCAAACAGAGTAAGAGATACCATCTTTCTAAAAACTAGTGGCATTTATTTATTTATTGCTTAAATTTATATAGCTGCCCCATTCACTGGAGCGACTCTGGGCATCTCACAATGTTAATATCCCAACACTCAGGAAATTATGAACTCTTAAAACGTTAAAAATTACAGAAATCATTAGAGCTTAAAACCATTAAAACCTGTTGCTAAAAATACCCCCACTAATTAAAAATTGAGATTAAAACCTAAAAGTACAAGCAGCCATCATTGTATGAGCCAGCAAAGGGGGGGGTACTGTATCACCAGTGCCCCACACCTGCTTCACCAGCCATGCTTTTAGGTCTTTTCTGATGGGCAGCAGTTCTGTCTGGAGACGTAATTCAGTTGGCAGGTGGTTCCATAGGGCAGATACCGAAAAGGCCCTCCTTCTTGTGCCAGAGAGATAATCCTCCCTAGTTAATGGCATTTTTAAGAAGCCTCTTCAGTCTGCTCTAGTGAGATGGGCAGATGTCCTCGGGGTGATGCAGTCTCTTAAGTATCCTGGACCGCTACCATGTAAGGCTTTAAAGGTCATCACCATCACCTTGAATGGCACCCGGAGGCACACTGGCAACCAATGCAGTTCCTGAAACAGGGGTGAGGCATGGGCATAATGCCCACACCCAATCACCATGTGGGCAGCTGCATTTTGGACCTGTTGCAGCCTCCGAATGGTCAACAAGGGCAGCCCCATGCAGTGCGCATTGCAATATTTATTTATTTATTTATTTAATCAGACTTATATGATGCCCTCCTCAAAGAGACCCAGGGCGGCTAACAAAGCTTCAAAAAGAGACATAAAACACAATATCAAATCCTGTCTAAAATTAATATTAAAATAGATTAAAACTAAGTAAAGTTAAAAGATTAAAAATTCATACATTGAGAGAGGGAGGGGACAGATGAGCCAACAAGCCAATGCAACTGTCTGACCCAAACCCCATACCTGTCCCGCCAGCCAGGTCTTAACACCCTTCCTAAAGGACAGCAACTCCTACTGGAGACGTAGCTCAATTGGCAGGAGGTTCCATAGGGCCGGGGCAGAGACAGAGAAGGCCCTCTTCCTAGTGCTAGAGAGGTGTGCCTCTCTAGCTGATGGTACAACCAGAGAGCCTCTCCGGTCTGCTCAGGACAAATGTTCTTAGGGTGATGCGATCTCTTAGGTATCCTGGCCCACTACCATATAGGGCTTTAAAGGTAATAACCAGCACCTTGAATTGCACCCAGAGGCATACTGGCAACCAGTGCAGCTCCCTGAGCAATGGTGAGGCGCAAGCATAACACCTGCACCCCATCACAACCAGAGCAGCCACATTCTGTACCAGGTGCAGTCCCCAAATGGTCACAAAGGGCAGCCCCATGTAGAACGCATTACAATAATCAAGTCTGGAGGTGACCAAAGTGTGTGTGATCATGAGCAAGGAGTTCCGGTCTAGGAGCAGGCGTAACTGGTGTATAACATGAAGTTGTGCAAAAGCCCTCCTGGCCATGACTTTCACCTGCTAATCTAGTCTGGAGGTGACTAGAGCATGTGTGACCACTTCCATAAACCTAGCACAGCTCTTTTTACATCCCCCCCTCTTTGTTTATGTATAATGCTTTTGATCTTGTTCTTCTTGTGGATCTGGTCACGTTTTTTGTTTTGAATTAAATTGCCATGTTGTTTGGACTGTGTTCTTTAATTTTCATTAATATTATCTGCTTTGAGTGCTTTGTTCTGAAGTGGAAAGGCTGGATAAAAATCTCGGTATGAATGAGTGAACCAATGAATGAGTATATGAACAACAGTGATAATGCCTCTATTCTGCTTGATAGGCAATAAAACAAGGACATTGGCAGTCAAAAACAGGCTTTGGTCCCAGCATGGCTAGCATACTCAATTTTCAAGTTCTATTGAACAGTTAGGAAGAGCAGCATTTTCCGTGTTTTTTAGCAGTCCAGAAGACCGTGAGGCATCCAAAGCATGCAATTTTATAAGTCTCTCTCCCCCCCCCCCAGCTTGACAATTTAGGCTAACTTTGGAAGGAACTCTTGGTCCAAGTCCCCTTTGGAGATTAAAGAACTATCAAATGGGAGAGCAAAAGCTTTGAAGTTGTCTACCATTAATGTAGAATGAGAATATACACTGGATACAGTCTTCCCCATTGTGGTAAGACATCCTGCACTTCCCTCTTAGTGGTAATAATCATTTCCAAATTTGCCGGTACACATATAAATCAGTATGTGCAATTTATAATCAGAATTGTGTCTTTTTAATTTGGCGATTCATAAATGTGCATCCCAATAATACTGAGAGTTGGGGTTACACTTCAAAATCAGTTTGTGTAAGACAGGGATTTGTAATTTGAAACCTGCAGGCTTGGCATTATCTGTGTTATTAAATCTCACTCTTGCCTACATATTCCTTAATACTTTAGTACTACTAGTACACAACTACCGCTATCATGTGGCACCACCTTTGTAGAAAGATCTTTCTTGGAGGAAACAGTGATTGGCACTAACATAGTACAATCAAGTTAGTTATTAATTGATTTTCTAATGTAATTGGGTAATTTAATTAGTGTTCAACTTAATTTGATTTTTTTTAAACATTAACCTTTCTCCTATAATAAATTAGTAGGTATGGAAGAATGTGGGGAAAAAAAGCTGTTGCCAAATGACAGGATTATTAATGAAGTACATCAGGGATTCTCAACCTATGGCCCATGGCCCAGATGTGGCCCATGGCACCATTTCATGTGGCCCTCCCACCACCTCCACCACATCCAGAAGTGCCATGGGGTAGAGGAAGGGCAAAATGGCCATTTACCCCACAAAGCTGTCTGAGGGAGTGTGACCTGGCCCCTGGTTTTAAAAGGTTGTGAACTCCTGAAGTACATTTTTGAGAGAACCCTGTTTCTCCTCCTATTTTAAGATCTGCATTCCCCAACCTGATAATAGTCTTAAAACAAAGGTGGGGACCTAAAAAGGTAAGTAACAGTAAGGAAATGAGATTACAAAATGGGAAAAAGGGAAAGCAGAATAATGGGAGTGGTGTTGCTTAAAAACGGGGTTCTGAAAAATTCTCCTCTCTCTCTCTCTCCAGAGTTCAAAACAAGGGCAGAGAAAATAGGACTAAAATCATAGATGAGATTTTTCACCTACATTCTGGTAAAGCTTTTAGTGTAAAGATGTACTTTAAAGTCAAAGGCCAATTTAAACATCATCTTGTCAATATAAATATAACTCAAACAGGTTTTAAAGTTTACTAACTATTAACACGTGACCCTTTTTCATTAACTTACCTGTCCCTGGGAATAAAAATATGTCTGCTATTTCTCTAAGGGAAAAGTCTTGAAGAGCCAGTTTCTGGAATGGACAGACGATGAAAACACAAGGGAGAGAAAAATGGTTTTCCCTTTGGAGTCTGCTGTCTGAAGTGCCTGATTCACAGTGCATCATATGGTAAAAGCAGATGGAAACTGGCATGAAAAGCAGTCAAGGAGACACATGAAACAAAGGAGAAAGAGAGCGGGGGAAGGAAGGAATCCTGGCAGAAGGCATAAGAGATGTGTTATTTGCAGAAACAAGCGTATGCACTGTTTGATAGTCCAGGCCAATCTTCAAACTTAATAACTGCTGTCAAATCAATTCTGCCTTATGGCAACCCCTTTCAGGGTTTTCTAGGTAAAGTACTCAGAATTGGTTCACCAGCCCCTTCTTCTGGAGGTATCCTGGGACTGTGCAGTTTGCCCATGGCTACACAGGCTGGCACCGTGTGGAACTGAACTGCTCATTGAGCTATCCAGCCATCTGGCTTCAAACATACCTCCTCTCTCACATCTCTTACACTAGAAGAAATAATGTACAGGCTCGACTTAGGAACCCTGCTAGAGAGCTGTGTTATGCTGAAAATAAATCCATTAAGAACACTTGGATTCAAAACAGAACCTGGAAAATTTGCATTTTGAACTGCACTCCCCAGAATCCAACTCTCTCCACCAGAATGGTCAATTCTGGGAACTGTAAAAAAAAGTAACTTTTCCAAATGCTTCTCCAGAGTGGGGTACAGGAAATTTGCCTTCTGTGATTTTGTAACATGATCTATTGGAAAAGACCTGGACTAGATGGAAACAAACGATGGCCCTTGTAGTCTGAATCGTAGCAGATACAGTATGAGGGAAAACATTTGCTTTGAACTTTTGGTTTCTGAGACAACAAATGGGGAATACTTTACTACACTTTCCCTCAGGGCCAAAGGTTAGACCCAAATGGCTCTAGTAATTGCCTTAAACTGGCAACTTTTCTTCTTGAAAAGTATCTTGTTTTTCAATGGGTCCTAGGCTAACTGCATTCTCTCAAGCTCCCCTGGGTCCAGTCTACCTACAAAAGACTTCAATTCTCCCCTAAGTCCTGCTATAGTATGGAAAGAAATGCTGGCATTCTCTCTAGGAGCAGGTACTATAATTGAGTATGACTACATTCTCCTGCGACTGGTACATGCAGAAACAGAAAACCAGGCTTCTCCCTCTAAATAATTAAGCTTCTTAAATTGCTCACATATCCCCTTTGGTTTCTCTCCACATTTGTCATTGTTCCATTAACTGCCAGTTTGCTTCTCCTTCTCTTATTTATGAGCCCGAAAGTTACTTTGCAATGGGAAGGACTTGAAAGGAGCAGTCAAGTCAATGATGGGGCCAATTTCTAGAAAGCAGCAGACCCTGTCGAGGAGTGGTTTGGGCGAAGGAAATTGCAGTCTGTTCTGAAACAAAATGAGAGCTAGTGATCTCAGTCTCTCTCAGTTTTTCTTCTCCAGTGGTGGTGTCAGGAAAGATAGGAGATAAATTAATGCCCATCCCTGATATTTGTAACTATGACTGGGGAATCTGGTGATTTTGATTTGTAATTGGGGATTGGGGATTTTTGATCTGTTTTTGATTTGTTTTTGAATTATTTGAAGTGATGCTGAAATGTTTTAATAATTTCTTGATTTTGTAATTGTGATAGGGGAGTTTTTTGATATATATGTTATGTGATACCTTAATATGTTTTGTCATGTAATATTGTATTTTGTTTGTGCTGTTAGTCACTCTGAGTCGCTTCGGCGAATAGAGCGGCGAATAGAGCTCCAAAATCCAAATACAAAACTAAAATACAAATATCTAGAGAAGTCACCATGTACAGTTCTCCAACTGCACCACTCCCATTCACCCAGCACAACTACAGTATCCTTCCTGGATCTTCCACATAGTCATTCTGGATTTGCAGCTTCTTGGCATCCTCAATAGAATAGAATAGAATAGAGTTTATTGCACCAATCATTCTTGTTCTTCTTTGCTTCTTCTTTTACCCTATTGGGTGTCAAGGATGAACTAGTCATTGAGCATGGCAAAGTATAAGAAGTAAATTAATCAAAACTAGAATATAATGTGAGCAGAACAATTACAATTAATACTGTAATATTAGTACATATTAAGATTGCATACATAACAGACAAGACTTTACATATAAGGTCAAACCTTGCATAAAGAGCACCTCACTTAAAGAGTAACTCGCTTAAAGAGCAGGATTTTCTCTGAACGGTTGCTTCACTTAACAAATAAAACCAACAAAAAACTCGCTTAACA
The DNA here is from genome assembly GCA_030440675.1 of Furcifer pardalis. NCBI lineage: Eukaryota > Metazoa > Chordata > Lepidosauria > Squamata > Chamaeleonidae > Furcifer > Furcifer pardalis. The sequence continues at coordinate 42,657,117 of CP126893.1, forward strand.
AATAAACCGGGGTTTGCAAACCCCCTCCCCCCCCAAGTTACAATTGGTCACTTACATTGGTGTTTTGCTTAAAGAGCAAACTTGTTTAAAGAGCAATCCTGTGGAACACATTATGCTCTTTAAGCGATGTACAACTGTAAAACAAATTACTATTATTAAAATGCTGACAGGACTGCTAGGATCAGCATTGGTGAGTATTATCAGCTTCCAGTCATACTGTTGTGGTTCCAAATCTCAATGCTAATTTGTAAGAATAGGGTCCCTATCCTTCTCCCTATGCTTAGCAGCCTTAACTGCCAATTGGGCAACATCCTCAAAATGATCAAACATTTATCCAAAAACTAAGTCAATGCGGCTCTCTTTCTCACACTTTGAAATAGAAGAAATACACTCTCATCTCTATCACTGTAACAGCCAAAATCACACTTATTCTGTAGCTTTGGCCTAATTCCAATGTCATTGCTAAGGTAGGAAGAGGTCTCAAAACATCAAATGACTATCAACAAGGTGGAACTTCCTTGTGGTTTGCCTTTGGTTTTGCGCACCACCCAAATGAGTTTTAGAATGTTTTCTATTCAGACTGAGCTTTTTTTGAGAATGGCCTGCAGAATAGAGGGGAATCAACCCCACTAAGGGAATCAGTTCCTTTACAACAGGGGTACCCAAACTATGGTCCCTGGGCCAGATCCACCCCTGACGCCACTCCATCTGTCTCACTCCACCCTCGTGGCTCCCAGAAGCAGAAGTAAAATATGCCCCTAGGGGCGTGTTTACTTCTGCTTCTGGGAGCGACACGGGTGATGTGGGCCAGATGAACTGGTGTCAGGGGCAGATCTGGCCCATGGGCTGTAGTTTGGGCACCCCTGGTTTAAGCAGAGAAAATGGCAGCTTAAAAATCCTATTGCAAAACAGATTAGAAGGTGCATTTTACTTCCGCTTCCAGTGGGAGGAACCATGTGACCGGCACACTGAATCACATGACCAGCCTACAGCCTGAAAAGTTTGGGCACCTCTGCTTTAGAAGAACAACCCCATTCTCCCTGCTACTCGTTTCTTCATTTTGTCCTCCAGAAGCCCCTAGAACAGCTGCCACCCTCTCATCACATCCATTTGCTCCATGTTCTGTCAGGGCCAAACTACATATTATAAATTGCTCATCAACAGAAGTGGAAATCTGTTAGCAGTCATGATTCAGGCAGACCTGTATGATTGAATAATATGTGCAAATGATACCTGCTCTTACCTCACAAAGCAAAGCAGGTGAATTTATAAACTATGGGAGGTAAGTAAAGCTCCTTGTGTGATAATTAAAACATTCTCACTAGTTAAGGGGTTCCTTTTTCTAATTATATGCTCTTTGTAACATGTAGTTTGGAGCTCAGATTTTGTTGCTATGTGTCATCAAATCATGTCCAACTAAAAGTGGCCCTATGAATTAATAATTTCCAAATGGGTTATTAATTCATAGGCCACCATAAGCTGGAAGAAACTAAATACAGCCTTGTTCAGATCTTGAGTCCTAAACTTCCTTTATTGAATCTATGCATCTCATGTTTGTTCTTCCACTTCTCCTGCTGCTTCCAAATTTTCCTGGCATTATTGTCTTTTCCAGTAAGTTATCTTCTCACAATACAGTAATACCTTGGATAACGTTTACCTCGGCTAACGCTAAAATCGCATAACGTTAAGTAATCTGGGGAGGAGAATTGGATCGAATAACATTAAGGTCCTATGGGATGGATCAGATAACAACCGCGAAAGCCTGTGCGGTTACAATGTATCTCTATGGAGCTTTAACGTTATCCGATCCATCCCATAGGATTTTAACATGCATCGGATAACACTAAAAATCAGATAACACCAAGACTTGTGGAACCAAGTCTTAGCGTTATCTGAGGTATTACTGTATGTCCAAAGTATGATCATGTCAGTTTAATAACTGCATCTTCTAGTAAGAATTAAGGCTTGATTTCATCTATAATCTATTATTCTCTCTGTTGGTTCAGGATAAAGCTCTCCTCTGAATGAACTGATTTGTATCCCTGTTGGCTTTCTTCATTGCCCAGATCCATCTACTGTATAGTAATGAAGAATATTGTAGTACATATTATCTTGGCCTTAGTCTCCAGTTACACATCCTTGCACTTGAGGATCTGTCTTCACAGTTCCTTAAAGTTCCTTCAGAACTGCCATTCCAAGTCCCACTCTTCTTCTGATTTCTTGGCTGCATTCTCGATATTGATTGATGATTGAATTATGCCATAGAAAATGTTTAATAACTTCATTAAAAAATAATTGTCAAAGCTAGATGGTAGTAATCATTTCAGTCTTCCTAAATGCTTTAACTGTAGCCCTGCTTCCACATTTTCTTCTTTTACCTTCATTGTCAGTTCAAGTCACTGCTACTTTCTGCCATAATATGGTATCACCTATTTTATCTTACATTATTTATATTCTTCCTCCAGTCTCAAATATCTCTCACATGCCTTGCTTCAAACTCCTTTCCCCCAAACTTCAGCATTTTCCTTTTACACCCACATGGTGTGTCTCTTTTGTATAGGGCAAAGCTATGTGGCTTGAAGGTAGTAGCATTTACTGTATATGCCAGCGTACAAGACGACTGGGTGTATAAGATGACCCCCAACATTTCCACTCAAAATCTAGAGTTTGTTCTATACTCACTGTATAAGACTACCCCCTCTTTCGCACACCTTCCACACACCAAATAAAATGTAAAAGAACATCAGATTTGATTTCAACATGTTAATTTATATTCAAATGCTTATGACATGCAGAAAAACTGTCACAAGGCTGTATGTTATCAAACATGTACAGTAAATATAAAACAGTGCAAGTTTATTAAACGTAATTCACCAAAGACAATTCACTAAAGCTGAATGGAACAATAAACTTATGGAGGCTGCTATGCTGTTTGTTTTTTAATCTGTTAACCAAACTGGAACTGTCAATGATAGAAGGAAGATAACAAATAGAGGGAGAGAGCAAGTGCCAGGCAAGTCCCTAGCAAGTTTGCTGGCGTGACAGTTTCCCTTTAAAAGCCTTCAAACTCCTGTTCGTCATCTGATATTAAAAGTTGTTATCTGATCCATCCCATAAGACCTTAACGCCTTAACGTTATTCGATGCAATTCTCCTCCCCAGATTGCTTAACGTTATCCGAGGTAAACGTTATCCAAGGTAAACGTTATCCGAGGTATTACTGTATTTTATTCAACTGAAGTGCACCCGGCGTACAAGACGCCCCACCCCCCTTTGGAGGCATGTTTTTCAGGGGTAAAAAGTCATCTTATACCCCAGCATATGCGATATCTAAGTTACTCCCATACACATAACCCTCACACAAGCCAGACCAGAGACACACCAGACCATCATAAGAAATACAGACATCCGCTTCCATTCATCAGCCTGAGGGTCTCTGCCCAGTAGCAGTGGCAGTGCAAGATGAAAATGGTGCGTTATAAGCGATCCATGTTCTGACAAGCCATGCTACAAAAGAAAGCAAATAAGCCAATTATAGAGAAACAGCAGATGAGCCCAGCCCTGTGTTTCTCTAAGACACAGTCACTGAGGGGGAAGTGGGGGGGGGGAGACACAAGGCAGCTTACGGTGGTACAGCATGTAATAATTACACATTCTTTTATGACAGCTATTGTCAAAAGATTAAAGGACTCAGACTAAGTTATTGCACGCCTCTTCCTCCCACAGCACAAAGGCACCAAGCCGAACAAAAGTGATTAGTCCACCAAGGAAATAGGAAACGTATCTCCCCAGCTTTGTAGAAATGGATGCCAGATCTCCCTGCCTAGCCAGTGCTGAGGCTGCTGTGTTCTTCTTTCCTTGCTTTGCTGGCTTAGATTGCTTTGCTCCCACTAAACTGAAGAAAAACAAATGAAGAAAAATAATGAGGGAGAGATGGTGCTAATAGGGTGGATTGTATAGTTTCAGGTTTTGTGTTTCAGTTCCTCTCTGGCCATCTTGGCCCCCTCCATTGGACCAGTGGTTCCCAAACTAAGGCCTATGGGCCAGATCCGGCCCATGGCACCATTTCTTGTGGCCCCCCACCCATCCAAAGGCATTTGAGAAAAAAAGGCTGCTCCTTTGAAGCTGTTTGGACAAAATGGCCACCCCACCATACAGGCAGGGCACAATGGCCATCTACCCACAAAGCTGACTGAGAGAGCATGACCTGGCCTCCAGCTTGAAAAAGTTGGGGACCCTTGACTTAGACCCAGCGTTTCTCAATGTTTTCAGGTCGTGGCCCTGACCACACACCCTGGACAGCTGATCGGGCTGGTCATGTGTTTCCTCCCACCCAGAAGCAGAAGTAAAACGTGCCCTGTGCTTGTGCAGAATGCATTTAGTAGCATTCTACGCATGCATGGAGCACATTTTATTTCTGCTTCTTGGAGTGGCAAGGGTGTCAGGGGCCGGGTCTGGCCTGTGAGCTGTAGGTTGTGAATGCCTGACTTAGACCAACAGAAAGATGAGGTTTGTTGAGAAGATTTTTAGCCTCTCTATATTCTTTGTGTACCTGGTGCTCTGACAGTAGGACAGCATCAAGTCCTGTTCTGGGGGGGAAATTGCCCTCATTTCCCCTTTTCAATGTGTCACCACCCAGACTAATATTGTTTTGGGTAACCTGGCATCAGTCCTTTAAAATGGTGAAGAACATTCAGAGAAATTTCTACAAAATGGTCACTTTTTAATGTAATTTCGGACAAACAGGAGAAAAGTCCTCAATTTTTTTTTGCAGAATAATCTTCTGAGAAATTTAGTGTCTGCTGGAGACTGAGGGCACTGCACATTAAAGTGTAAACTACTCAGATTCATTAAAATAAAGTGATACAGAATAAATTTTTGAAGCCATCACAGGATTGGTAGGCCATAGACAGACATGTGTGTGTGATTGCTTTGCTTCTAGTTCTGATCAAAGGAAGAGGATTTCCACAATGACCCACACTAAACTGGTGGCAGTAGACTAGGCTTCTATAATCTGTTATTGCCTTCCCCTCCCCTCCAGATATCACTGACTAGCACCTGATATCCCCAGCAGAATGCAGAGGAACTCTCATATCCTCCCTATTCAATATATGTTTAACCCCCTTTGCTTTGCTGCTGTTTGTATTATTCATGACAGGATGGGGAATATGTTACCCACTGGGTAGAAAATCCCATAATTCTCAGTCTAGCCAACAGTCAATGATCCAGGAGTTCTAGTCCAAAACATCTCGCAGTGACCATCTTACCTACACATTGATGAGTATGAAGAAAACAATAAAACTGCTCCAGTCTACTAGTAACTACTCCACATTGGCTGTGCCAACCATTTAAATGGCAATACCTCCTTGCAAGATTGTTTGTGTTGGCATTAAAAGATGAACATTGCCTTACAACTGGCTTTAGATAAAGCTTAGTTTGAACCTTTACCAGCAAAAGGAAGAGCTCCTGAGTTCAGGCGAGTTTCCCAGGAAGGGCTAAGCTTCAATTTCTGACTGTTCAGCAACAGTGTATGGATGCTACTCCTTAACTATTGCTGCCTCTTCTTGAATCAACACCTCCTCTCTCTCTTAATAGCCCTCCAGTAATAGACTATGAAGGAGATTTTGACTGAATTTTTTTGTTATACAGTATTCTGTAAAGGGTAGGGGAGAATATAGATGGTTGTTCAGCTACATGGGTACCTCCTTTCCTCAGCCCATGAACTTTGTGTGTGTAAGTAATCACAGAGTAGGATTATGCATTCTTCTTCCAGAGTATTTTTGCAGCTATAAAAACTACTACAAAGTCATTTATCTATCTTACTTATTTTACTTATATCTTCCCTTTTTCTTGAGGATAGGAATTAATATTCTTAAACCTCAAAACTTACCTCTAGGTCACTGGATACCAGACACTGTGAAAAATGTAAAATGATTGGCACATATCAAATTGGTTGGAGCTCCACTAAAGGAGAGGCCCAGTTGGTTTGAAATGGCGGTATTGTGACTTTCCAGAATGGAGGGAAATTTACTAAATTCTGCTTATCTAAGGCAGAGGATCTACTTTATGAAACAATCTATAGTTCTCCCTTCACTGCCTTTTGATGTTGACCTGTTTTTATTCATTAAATGATTTTGAATTTATTTAATTGGCCTTATTATACTGTTTGCATTACTTATGGATTCATTTTGTCCAATTAATGTAGGTAACAATTAAGAGAAGCAAACCACTGATTTATGCAAATACACAGTAGCTTATAAGAATCATGGCGGTTCTACTGTCTTGGACATCCAAGGAAAAGTGTCAAAGAACATAACTGCTCATTACATGTGTACTCCCATTTACCGAGTGGATGTGAATAAAAACATGGATTTATAATATTTGGAAGTATCAGCACGTAGAAAACCAGGGGTATAGGTGGAGACTGGCAAGTAGAAATGATTTGGGCCAAATCAGACATTATCACTAGAAGAACAGAACACCTTAGTATTCCAGCCAGATGGTCCTCCCAGAGTCATTCCTGAGAAAAAGGAAAGCAAACTGAGCTGATGGTGTTTACCTCCTAATGACCAATCACAAGAAAAAGCAAGCTATTTTGCAGGTAGGAAGATTAGAAAAGCTTATGAGATGACAATGGCTTGTAATATGTTAGAAACCATGGTTTCTCAGCCGTTCATAATCGAAGCACGCTCCAGAAATGTTAAGGTGAATAACCCCTACTCACTCCTCTCTCTGCATAAGCTGCCCTGGTGGTGCAGTGGTTAAACTGATGTCCTGCAACCAAAAGATTGTGAGTTCGAGCCTGACCAGGATTCAGGGTGGACTCAGCCTTCCAAGGTCAATATAATGAGTACTCAGCATGTTGGGGGCAAAATGCTAATTAATTTGTGAACTGCCCAGAGAGTGCTCTAAGTTGTCAGAATGAGTGCTTTTAAAAATCTGACCTGGATGGGAAGGACGACAGAAGCTACTCAGACTCACTACTCACAGATATTACTTGTGTGGATGAACTCCAGGCAGGTAAACATATTACAGCCCAGGAAATCACCCTGTCAGGGTCCTCTCCCTTACTCTGGGCCCTTTGATTACTTAGTATTCCAAGGACACCTAGCAAAATCCCAAAGTTGTATACTTTCAGTTTGCTCATGGAGATATCTAACAAAACAGCCACATAAATAACTGAATTTTAGCATGCTCAAGTATTTGTTGTTCAGTCACACAGTCGATTCCGACCCTTTGCGACCCTACGGACCATTGTCCTCCAGGCACCTCTCTCCTCCACCATCCTCCTCAACCCACCCAGTTCTGTGCCCATTGCTTCTACAATACCATCTACCCATCTAATTTTTGGCCGCCTCCTTCTTTTGCCCTCCACCTTTCCCAAGTATAGGACTGAGAAAAATTACCACAAAAAGAACTCATTTACAGAAGGAACCAAACAAGCTGTAACATTTTATTAGTTTTATTTAAAGAAGCTAAGAATAGAAAAAGACTCTAAGAAAAACACAGAAGCAAAAGTAAACACTATGCTTAAAAAATGTTAATAAGTCAAGCCAATCATTCTACAAAATTGCAGTAGTGAGGAATTAGCAAGTAAATCCCCATCAAATAAGAAAAGCTGGCTAGACCTAGTCTGTTACTTACAATGCAGCACAGTTCCAGGGCTTAGGCAAGGTTCAGGGGGGGAAGCATCAACAAGCAATCATTGAGGATCTCCTAACAAGCATGTCTTTTCAGATTTCCTACCTATCATCCATTTTACTAGGAGTTTCCACCTATCAGAACCCAAAGTTCCTTGAACTTAATAACTTCTAGCTTGTTCCTTCCTCCTTCCAGATGTTACCAGTTTCTTCTAATTGGCAATTAGCTGGTTCACAAACACCTTGCTGTAATGACCTTGAGCAGCGGTCTTTCTTAGAGAAAGGATGGTTCAGTCAGGAGGGCTTGCAGGGCTGTGGTTTCTCCTCAGCTTCCTTTACCAGCCAACTCCAAACTGCACTTCTTGCAAATGCAAGAGACTTCAAGAATCCAAAGTGACTCCATTTCCTACAACCCTTCAACAAGCTGAATTCCATTATATTTCCCCACTAACACTTTGGGGAAGACACCTGGCTACATTAGTCCTAAATGTACTGTTTTTCTTAAAATCCTTCATGCAACTTCTGGTGCAATTTTTCACTCTGTATTGCTGAAGGCTGCCAGCTTAATTCCAGGGTTTGTGCCAAGGGTTGTTGCAGGTGGCCACCCACCTCAATTCATGCTGCAACAGAGAAGTCAGAGTTGACAAAAGAAAAGCTAGCCTGGCTGCTTCTTCTTTGGCTATTACTGCCTGCTTGCCTGCTCTGGTGTAAAAACACAAGAAATAATGTTTTGTATACTTTTGTAAGTATAATTTTAATTCCAAGACATTCTCTCCAAATGGGCAAACCATTTTATTTGTTGCCTCTGTATGTACTGCAAGATTGGTTCTGTCCCAATTCTTTCCCTTACAACCTCATTCCCAATTTGATCCCTTCTAGTCACTCCAGCAGCCTTCCTCAGACATTTCATTTCCGTGGTGACCAAATTTTCCTTATGTTTTGTTTTAAGTGTCCACGTTTGGCACTAGTAACATAAGGTGGGAATGAATATGCTTTGTATGACGTGGTTTTTTTTCCTGTTGATTGGTATTGCTTTGTGTTGTAAGAGCAGAGCTAACTGTCCTAATATTTGTTTTGCTTTACTGCTCCATATGTTAGTCTCTGTCCATTTTGCCATTTTCAGTAAATATTGTTCCTTGGTATAGGTATTTGAACTTTGCCACTTGTTTTATACTTGTTCCCTATATCTCAATATCTAGAGTATGCCATTTTCTTCCAATTGCCATTACCTCACCCTTCTCTTTATTGATTCTCATATTATTTATCTTACATTCTATGTTCATGGATATAAGGCAGGGGGAATCCAGCAATGTTTATATTGCAATTTGGGCATCATTTATCCTGCAAGTTTAGGTGGAAAAGAGTGACTTTTGCTTCTCTTTATTTTAGAGCTATTGAGATAATTAGTCTATTTAGGTCAGAATTGACTACACTAACTGGTCACAGTTCTTCCTCACTTCAGTCAAGAGTCCTAGCTTAGGTGGGATCAGACCTTGGAAGTTTCCTTGGGCAAAAAGGAGGTGCTCTACCAATAAATCATGATACCTGAACTAGGACCTGTGTCTCCAACAGCCTATATAAATTTCACTACATGTGCTATCTTACTCAGCAGTAAGATATTTGTATATCAAGAATACTGTTAGACTGTCCCATGACAATCATGTGAATGTCACTGTCAGTAGCTTTTGCATTAAGTTTACTCCTAACTCCAGTGCCTATGGTTCTAACCCTGCATCTGTGTGTACCTGTTGCCGAAAGAAAAAATGACCAGGGTAAGACAAAATAATGTTCAGTTTGAAAGACTGTTTCATTTCAGCATGAACTTTCCATTCCACATTCTCCCAAAAGCTCATACTCAAACAAAACTGTTAACCTTTAAATTGCTAGAAAAGTTTGCCTTTTAATGCTTCTTCCCCCACCTTTCCTTTTGAAAGTATGTTGAGCCAGACTAATATGGATGCTTCTTTGAAAATGTATGTATACTTGAAATTCTAGATGACAGTCCATGAAAGCTATTTTTAAAATACATTTGCTAGCCTTTAGAGTACCTGAAGACTCCTTATTATACTGAAAGAGATTACTATGATTACCCCTTTGGAAACTGGTATATTATAAGGGCTACCTAAAGACAGCAGTCTCATGGAAATTGCTAAAAGATTGTAGCCCACTGAATTAAGTTTCTTTTTTCTCTCCTTTTAAGGCGACTCAGGAGTCTATGAGACCTACCTTCACAATCTGGTTATATCCAGAACATGGAAAAGTTACATTTGGGATTACTATTCGGCAAAATTCCCCAGCTATCATAGCCACTGGTGATCTCTGGGTTTAAAAGAACTATACAGAAAAAGTAACTTCTCTAAGCTCTAAGAATGCTGACATGCTACTGCTTTTAAAAAGGGTCTTTATGAAGTCCTCAATGCTAGAGAATGGTGGGAATGAGAAGACATGGAGGCGGGGATGGAAGAAAAATAATATTTATAGGCAAAGAAATCTCGGTTTTTAGCCTGCTGCTACTTCTGCATGAGTGAAGTGAGAACATTTTTTCTTCTGGAACCAGGGGCGTAGTTACCGCCATATCTGCCATATCAATTATTTGGGGGCCCTGGGCCATGGGGGCCCCCAACGTGCATAAGCAAAAATTAATAAAAACTTCCCAATTTTTTTTTTATTTCACAAATGACAAAAGTTAAAAAAAAGCAATTTCTTTTTTTCCCGCGTAAAGCGTGCGTTCAAAAGTTGGCAACACCCTACATCGGTTATTGCGGGCTGCGGGATTTCCCCGTTTGGAATCACACAATAATCGATGTACATATGATACGATTATACGATGATAAACTACGGACAGAGAGCCGTGTTTATTGACGCGTTTTATTTAATTGTGCATTACATTGTAATACAATACAAACAATTGTTCTTCTGGTTTAGTAGTATTAGTAGCGATTTGTAAAAAACAATGAGTGAAAGGAAAAGAGATTATCCCAGCGGAGCTACGAAAAGAAAAAGTAAACAGAAAAGGGAGGAGGTCATTTAAAAAGTGCCCAAAATTTCTTCATTTTTTCAGACACCAGCTCCTGTGAGTGATTTAGATTGCAAAGGTAAGTACTACCCAACCCATTTATCTTATCTACCTGTAGTGAAGGGTGAGTTTTGTTTTTAGGGTTCCGTACCTTAAAACGAAAAAAACTGAACTCTTACTTACCTATAGGATCAATTTGTTGTCATCATCAGCTATAAATGATTTAATAAATCAGTTTGCTGAAAAAAAAGGCAAGGAGAGTGTATATTTAATTTGAAATGTTTGTAAAAATTTTGGAAAAAGTGACAGATAGATAATTATGATGAATAAATATTTCTTTTAATTTTATGCATTTTTTTTCTTTTGTGAGAAATCTTTACCCTTCCTAAGGGCCCCCAAACAAATTTTTATACAGGGCCCCACCAAGGCACGCTACGCTTCTGTCTGGAACTAATGTCTTGGCAGGGAGCATCATATCAATCATAAGTCACAACAAATCAGTATCAATTACACAATTACCTTTCAAAATTAACCTGAATCAGAAAAGCTCAGAGTTCTTCATAACTACAGTTCCCAGAATTCATTGGCAAGAAGACACAGCCTTTTCTTTCCATTGTAAGTTTGCAATATTCAAATATCCACTGTGTAGTTTATTTATTTATTTATTTATTTATTTATTTAGATTTATTACCCCGCCCTAATCAGGCGAACCTGACTCTAGGCGGCTTACAGAAATTCATAAATTAAAACCTTAAAGTTCATAAATTACTTAAAAGTCAATTAAAAAAGAATTAAACCATGAATTTACAAAAATCTAAAAGATTTAAAAAGGTTAAAAGGTTTAAAAAGATTTTAAAAGTTTAAAAGAGTGAGGGAGGGGTGGCTGTCCCATCATATCAGGGTCTTGGCAGGTGTGAGAGGCATTTACAGTATCTTGTTTTTCAGAGAATTTTTTAAAGGCATGTTGGACTTCTCTTTCCCCCCAATGTCTACACATGTTGGGCAGATCAATTCTTCTCAATGTGTTGCTTTTCGACCCACTATTAGGGGCTGCTACTGTTTTGTCCCAGTGGAGTCACTGGGAATGGGATATAAGAAAGCCTTGCAGCTGTCAAAACTGCTTCGGGTGTAAATTTCCAGTTTTGTGAAGCCACTTTCTTTCTTCTTCTTTTTTTTGCAGTTATAATTTTTTATTTTATTTTATTTTAAATTCTTTATTTATAAGTTTCATTAATAAAAACAAATACAGAAAAGAAAACATACAATACATAAAAATACGTTTGAAACATGTTGAATATAAAGAAGAACAATATGACATTTTACAGCTTTTGTATCATCACTCTTCAATCAGTAACCCTAATACTTCTATTTTCAATACTACATATACTCTTCATTGCTTAATTCACCAACGTGCTATATACAATGTCCAGAGGGGTTATATCCATTTACATTTTCCAAAGGTTAATTTGTTCCGGTACAGGGCCAACTCCTTTCTTTTTAACAATCACATATTCCACAAATTTCCTCCAGATTCCCCAGAAACCGTTTGATTGAACTATGCCTTTCTTTACATTTATCTCCCATGTCAATTTATCGTTAAGAGCTAATTCCCACATTTCCTTATACCAATCTTGTATATTCAATAACACATTACTTTTCCAATTTTTTGCTATACATTGTCTTGCTGCAGACAACATCACAGTCATAAGCTCTTTACCATCATTATTCATTTTATATTTGTCCACATTTGAAAGTAATGCCGTATCTGGTCCCAATTCTAACCGCATATCTATTATATTTTCAATTTCCTTCTCAACTTTACCCCAGAAATCTAGCACCACGTTGCAATTCCACCACATATGTACATTTGTCCCTGTTAAGTGCTTGCATCTCCAGCATTTATCGCTAATTTCCTTATTTATTTGATGCAGTCTAATTGGGGTCAGATACCATCTCCAAAGAATCTTAAAATTATGTTCTTTTACTCTTACAGACATAGTTCTCATAATTCTTTTTTTCCATTTTCTATGCCAACTCTCTTCTGAAATTGTTATATTCAGATCTTGTTCCCAAATATTCTTTAGAACTTCATGTATTTTCCCTTGATTGTTTATTATCCTATAAATTTTACTAACTATCCCTTTAATTCCTATGTTTCCCTTTCTTATTTTAACCAAAAGTTCTTCAAAGGTTGTGAGTTGCCTGTCTAGACTATTATACAATAAAAATCTCTTATTCCACTTATTTATCTGGAGAATCTGGAACCAATTTAATTTCAACTGTGAATAAAGTGCCTTTCTTTTCTCCAAGTCTCTATAGACCTTCAGCCAATCTTTTAACAACGAAACCCCATTTTCTAATAAAGTTGCCTTAATATCCCTATTTATTTTAATTGGGAAGTTATTAAAATCTTCTAGTTCCGTTATTGGTGAAATCCCTGGAGTAAGATCTTCTCTTACTCCATTCCATTCTTCTATAGTTGTTTTTGTTATCCAATTCTGTATTTCTTTATTTTTTTTGCCATCTATTTTGCTTAGAAATATCGCTTTACCCACTTGCGAGAAATCTCTCTTTTCAATTTTTTCCCATATCGATTCCTCCCTCATTAAAATTTTTACAACATTTCTTACTTGGAAAGCTCTGTAATAATTGTGTATACTTGGAATACCTAATCCTCCTTCTTTTTGAGGTATGTACCACAATTGTTTAGATATTCTTGCTCTTCGTTTCCCATTGCAAAAATTATTTATAATTTTTTGATATTCTTCCAATTCTTTATTACTATGTTTTATTGGTAAAACATCGAATAAGAAGTTTAATTTGGGTAATAACATCATTTTACTTAGGGCTATCCGGCCAAACCATGATAGATTCAATTTATTTTATTGCGTTATTTTCCTTTCAATATCCTTCTTTTGCTTCACATAATTTAACTTTTTAAGTTCCCCAGTTTTGCCTGAGATTATTACTCCCAGGTATCTTAAATTAGGTTTGACTTGTATCTTATATTTTTCTTTTATGTTTTCTCGCTCTTCTTTTCCCCCATTGCAATATATCATTTCTGATTTTTCCCAATTTACTCTCAAACCTGTTGTTTCTTCAAACATTTTTAAATGCAAATATATTCTTTCTAATGCCTTCTTTGGATGCTTTAAAATTATCAATGTATCATCTGCGTATAAGTTTATTTTATTATCCTCTATTCCGCATATTTCCTCATCTTGACGTATAGCATTAGCTAGAAACTCCATTGCCAATATAAACAAAACTGGGGACAAAGGACACCCCTGATGGGTGCCTGCTTCCAATTTTATATCTTCTGTATATATATCATTAACTTTAACTCTGGCTATTCCTTGTTGATATAATTTTGTTATTACTCCCTGAAATTTGTTACCAAATCCGTACAGGCCAATCATTCCATGAATTGTAGCCCATTGTAACGAATCAAATGCTTTAAATATATCAAGAGATAAAAATCCCACCTACTCTTTTTTCCTTTCTGTAATATCCAGCAGGTCCAACACTCTTCTTACCAAATCCGACATATACCTGTTTTTCACAAAACCTGCTTGATCTTTATTAATATATTCATCTATAAAGCTACTCAATCGTTTAATCAATATTGTCGTAAAATTTTTTGCATCTTGATTAATCAGTGAGATTGGCCTGTATGATTCTATTTTCTCCAATTCTTTTCCTGGTTTAGGAATTAAAGTAATAATCGACCTATTCCATGAGTTCGGTATTGGTTCCCCTTCCAATATTTTATTTAATAATTTATATAACTTTGGAACTATCAGTTCCTTAAATTCTTTATAGAATTCGGCCGGTAACCCATCTTCTCCTGGTGCCTTATCTGATTTTAATTTTCCAATAACTTCCCTAATTTCATTTTGTGTTATTTCCTCCTCCATTTTATTTCTATGTTCTTCTGAAATCTTGTTTATTTGTTGTTTATCGAAATATTCTTTAAGTTTTGCTATGGTTACATCCTTTTTTGAATATAGATCTCGATAAAAGCTTTCAACAATTTTGACTTTCTCTGTACTCTTATTGCACCTTTTGCCTTTCTTATCCATCAGTACACCGATCTGGCTCTTAACCTTCTTTTCTTTGGCTGCCCTTGCCAATAATTTTGAGTTTTTGTTACCATATTCAAAATATTCCCTTTTTAAGAAAATTAAGTCTTTTGTAACTCTTTCCATATCTTTTCCTTCTAATTCCTTTCTTATTTTTTGAATTTTTCCAAATATATCTTGCCCTTTGGTCCTTGCATGCTCCAATTGATATTCTTTTAATTGTTTTTCCAGTTCCTGATATCTACTTCTATTTTGTTTATTTCTTGTACTTATAATTTTTATAGATTCACCTCTAAAAACTGCTTTCATAGTATCCCACACTGTGCTATATCTAACCTCATTGTTATCATTCCATTTCCAACTTTCTTCCCATTTTTCTATTATATAGTTCTTGGTGGCTTGCTCCTTAAAAATTTTCGAATTATATCTCCAATTATACATTTTCCTTCCGGGACCTTCTAGTTTTATATCCATTAATATTTTTGCATGATCTGATTCTTTAATTGTTCCTACCTCTATATCTTCCACCAGTCTATTCAGACCTTCTGTAACAAAAATATAATCTATCCTGGAATACATATTATGTACTTGGGAAAAATATGTATATACTCTTTCCCCACCCTTAATCTCTCTCCACACATCCTTTAAACCAATTGTGTTGATCCAATTCTCCAATATATATTTTTTACTCTTTCTTTTATCCCCTGTACTGTCCATGTCAGATCTTATTAGATTGAAATCCCTCGCTATTATCATATTCATGGTCGCCTCTTTGCTAATAATTTTTTGCATTTTGTTTAAAAATTGTTCCTGATTATCATTTGGTGCATAAATATTAACAAGTGTCAGTTCCTGATCATCTATATTTCCTTTAATTATTAAATACCTCCCTTCTGGGTCTGAAATGCTTTGTGTCATATTGTATCCTGTTTTATCAGAGATCAATATCACCACTCCTTTAGACTTAGATGTACCATATGCCATTTCATAAATTTGCATTCCTTCCAGAACTAATTTATTTGCTTCCGCTGATTTTTGATGGGTTTCCTGTAAAAAGATAATGTCCGGTTTATCTTTTTTAAGCGCTAATTGTAATTTCTTTCTTTTCAATACGTTACCTGTACCCTTTACATTCCATGATACTACTTTAATATTTTTGATCATCTATAATTAACCTGTTTCAGCTTATAGAAACCTTCCCTGGACGTGCAATCCATCACCCAACATTGAATAACCAAAAAAAACCCTAAATACTTACCCTTAACTAAACTAAAAAACTTACCTATCCTACTAAAATCGTTGAACCTCCCCACTCATCTCTTCAGAGTTACACCTTCATCTTCCAAAGAGGGGAGGTGGGGACATGAAAAGAATGACATGATCTAATTACGGTCCCTATATTTGCTCACCCAGCTCCACCCGTCGCTCTCTCTCTCTCTTTTTTTTTTTTTTGATAAAAGTAGAAGAGAATCAAGGGACATAAAGAAAGGAAAAATATCATGCAAAAGATAGTAATTGCTCACTCTACCACAACCACACTCACAGAATCATCAGTACCCCCCATAGCTCCCTCTTCTTCTTCTTCTCCCGATCTGTCTCTTTTTATGGCTCCAGATTCCAACAATTCTTTTCTTAAGGACATCCATTCCTGTGTTCCCTCCTTAACCAAGCCAATCTGACACATATATTCTAATACATCCATTTCTGAATCAACAACGTGCATCTTTCTATCGTAATAGAAACATATTTGCTGTGGAAATCTCCAATTATATGTGAGCCCCCTGGCTTTTAGAAGTTTTGTCATTGGTTTCACTTTGTATCTCCAAACACGTTCTTCCGGAGCTATATCATTGTAGACTTCCACAGCAGTCCCATCTATTTCCAGAACGTCAGCACCAGCCTGTTTAATAAAAGCCATCACCCTAAGGTTATCACCCCAATTTGCAAATTTGACCAAAACATTTCTTTGAAAATTCTTTCCTCTCTTTCCCCCCACACTGAAAACACTTGCTATATCTTCCGCAACAAAATCTTTTCCCATTTTAAGAGCGTTTAGCCAATCAACTATTCCTTCCTTCAGCTTGTCTGGCGTTCGTTCTGGCATTTTTCGAATCACAATATTTTGCTTTCGCATACCTTCTTCCACCATATCTAATCTTTTTCCTTGTGAACACACTTTGTAATCAATTTCTTTTGTTTTGGACTCCAATTCTTTCACATCAAGTTGTAATGTCTTTACATCCTTCCTCGTATTCTTCATCATATTTTCCATCCTTTTTGAATTGTCTTTGACTTCCCTTGACAGGTCATTAAGAATTGTGGCCAAATTTTGGAAATTAGTAGTAGTTGCATCTCTGTCCCGCTTCGTCTGCTCGTTGTTAATTTGAATCTCTTTTCTCAATTCTTGAAAGTTCCCTAACATTGACTTTTCCATCTGTTCAACTTTCTTCATAAATTTACCTATCTCTACATAGAAGTGCATGTTTTCTCCTGCTGAGGTCTCGGCCATCGGTGGTGGTGTTTGTCCATCTCTTTGTTCTCTTTGTTCCCTCTGTTCCATTTGCTCTCTTTGGTCCTTTGGCTCTTTCTTGTCCTTTCTCGTTTCAGGTCTCTTTGGCTTAACAACTTCTTCCTCCTCTCTACCCTTACCCCCCTCCATGACTATGTTCAATTAGTGTGCAAGATCAATATTTTTGGCTAAACAATTAAAACCAATTCCCTCTCTCTTCTTTTATTCTCCCTCACTCCCCCCATTTTTGAGTTTAAAAATAGCTTTTGTGATTCTCTAATTAATTTCAGTTAATCAGCCAATTTTCAAATTAATATTGCACACCATCAAGAACTAGTTATATCAAATCTACAATGATCAATACTTAATAATCAATTAATTTCCAATAGATCAGATATTCAAATATTTGGATTTAATCAATTTCCATAATATCAGTCAATAAAATCTATTTCAATTCAATCAATTCCGATTATGGTGTCAAAATCAATATCCAATACTCCTAATCAGTTTCAAACCAATAGTTTTCTAAAAAAATAACTTTTTAATAAAAATCAGTTAATTTATATATATGATCCAAATTAATATCAGAAATATTCAATTTAATATCAATTTAATAATTTTTCTTGATTACTAAAAAATAACTTCCACAGCACAATTTATGATTGATTTATCACCTTAGATAGGGGGGAGGGATTTGAGAGGGGAAATCAAGGAGAAAGGAGTTTAGCTTAGAAACTAAGGAGCAATCTTTTTATAGATGAGAGAGGGGGGGTATGACACACAGTTACAATAAAGCTCACACAATTACACTAAAACTCACAAAAGAAAAAGAAAAGAAAAAAGAGAAGCCTATAATTTATTAATTTATTTTATTTAGAAATTAGTCTAGAAAACAGATAAAGCCAACATATAAAAAACAGCAAGTTACTAAGCAGTTACTAACTTAGAAAAAAGAAGGAAAAATGAAAAAAAAAAGAGTGAAAGAAGAGAAAGAAAAAATAATTGAACAAATGGGGGCTGGCCCCAAAAATATAAAATAAAAAATTAAAAAGAAAAAGAAAAAAAACTCCTCCTGTTCTCTCTCTCTCCCCCCTCAAAAATTATAAAGTGCCAAGGGAAGAGGAAATAAAAAAGGGGAGGGAGGGAGGGGGAGGGAGAGAAGCACAAGAAAGGGGGAAAAGAAAAAAAGAGAGAATTCTACGTTGTTTGGTTTAGTACTTAGTCCAACTGCTTTTAGTCTTTAAAAAAAATTCTTTTTCCCCTCCCTTAAAAAAGAAGGGAGAGAATATATTAATCTTTTAAAAACAATGCTCTGTCCCAAAATTCAACTCTCCTCGTCTCACATGCAGTTTCGATTTCCTTAGGTTTCGTTTCTGTCCCTTACGCCACCATTAATCCCAGACCGTGCTGCTTCTTCACCCCAAACAACAAAAAGAACAAGAAAAAAAAGACCCAAGAAAAGTAAAAAAAGAGGGGGGGTAAATGCCCCTGTTCTCTTCTGCAATCTATAGTCCCAAAATATCCACTTTATTTAAAGAAAGAAAAAAAATGTCTCTTTAAAAGCTCACTTTTCCTCCGTGTTAGTTGCCAATCTCACCACCAACTGCTCAGATCTTCTATTCACCGCTCACTCGTTAAGACAGCCGACTGACCACAATTTCTCCGCACGCTTTCCGCTCTGTCTTTTACCCAATAATGCGGGAGTTCCTCCGTCTGTCTCCGGCTCCCGGACCGGCTCAACGGGCCGGATCAACAAGACCGGAGCCTCTTTCGAGACCCCGCTCTGTTTCCCGCCCGGAGCGCGGCTCCTTCGAGCCCCGAACTTCAATAATGAGCGAAAGTGGCTCAATCGCTTCTCACTCGGCAAACTTATCTCTTCCGTTAATTGCGTCTCCAGGTAAATCGTTTTTATTTAATTAAATCCCGTTGTAAATCTCATTAATTTGGTGGAGCTGAGCGCAATGGCGACCGCTGCCTATGCCATCCTTAGCCACGCCCCGTGAAGCCCCTTTCAAGCCACTTCACAATGATGGAAATTAAACACTTTCCTTGCTCCTCTGCAGAAGGGTAGGGAGAATGAATTTATTTTTGTCTGTTGTGCTGCATCACTTATATGACAATATGAAAACATATTTTTCTTTATTTTTCTGTATTGGGAAATTCCCCACAACTGTGGTTTTAACTGAATGGTTGCTTGAAGAGCAATATGGTTGTGATGAAAGTGCCAAATGGTATATTGTCTTTCCCTTCAACTTCCAGCCATGTGGACAGGCCCTGATTCATACTACAGAAGTTTGAAATTGGCAGCAACAACCGGCAAGCCAGTTCTCATTATCATTAGGCCCTTTAATGGTGATAGAACAAACCATCTTGTTGCTGAAATATCATCACAGAGGCTCAGCCTTCTAACTTTTGCATCTTTTATGCTGCTTGCAGAACAAAACACAAGGGAGGGATTAAGGATAAAAAATTGGACGTTAGCCGAAGACTTCTCAGTTAATGTGGAGTATATCCATTACCGTAATAACTAGCCACTTAATAACTGGTTGCCTTGCTAATTGTAATTGAAACATATAATGGCATTTTTGAGCTCAAGTGGCAATCTCTCCTCAACACCAACATCTCCCTGGGACCTGTTTGTGCCATGAAAGCCAATGGTCTCCTTGAGAATTTGCAATAGCACAGACTGAGCCAAACAGACACCAGTTCTTGTATGCCTGCCAGAAACCACAGCTGATGATAAAAGCCATTAAAGGTCAGTAGGGAATAGAAAACTATTTATGTTAAATGTCACAGATTATACCACAGAAATGGCCCAGGGAATCGGAAATCACACTTTAAGAGGCTTTGCAGGCACATGTCAACTTTAAGCAACAAACTGCTTAAAGTTCTAAATATTACACCAGAAGAGGCTAAGCTAAATCTAGGGAGAGCAAAAACATCACACCTTGCTGAATGGATGAAAGCTAAGAGTGTCTCTAACCAAGAGAAGATTCTGTTTGGATCATCTGGAAGTCACCTAATAGACTTTGAAGTGGAGTAGGAAGATAAAAGAATAATCAAGTAAAATGTGACTACCTGGATTCAGGACAATTTTTCTGTGAATGTGGAGACATTCAAACAATGCAACATTTAGGATTATGCATTTGATGCCCTTTCGCTTGTACAAAAATACCTGCTAGTTTTTCAGTTTTCTTCTCCATAAACAGACAAGCCAGGATTTCCCCTTCTGTCCATTTCTCTTTCCCCTCCCTCTACTTCATATCTGCTCTTTCTTCTGAAACTTCAGCTTACCCCTTGAATATAACACTTGGAGTATTTAGGAAACTTACTGTTAGCCCTCTTCCTAACTATTCTTCATTACTAAAATCACTCCACTTCTATGTAAGTTAGTGTCTTGTTCTTAGTCCTCCTCACAACACCGTTATGAGGTAAGTAGCTATTATGCCCAATATGCTGATAGAAAACTATGGGTGAACGGAGCAGCTTCCCAAGACGAATCAATGGGACTGTGACAGAACAAATGCAAAATTCAGGCCCATTGTTGTTTGCTAGATTACTTTAAAAAAACTTTTCTGAATAATGAATAGAGAAATGTTGCAACCAGAAGAACAGGATCCATCTCATGTATCTCTCTTCAAAAATAACTTTCACTTCCAGCTGAAGGTTGGACAGCTTATAAGTTACCATGTTCTGTTTTGTTAAACACAAACAATTTCACTCATTTTTTCCAAGGGGGGGGGGCTTGGCCATGATTTCCCGATAGCATTTTCTGGACAGCTACAACTGCCCTAATGAAACCATCTGCCAGGCTTTTCCTGCCATGTGGGCATCTCAAACATCTCCAGGAACAGCCTTTTGGCCTTCCTTCCAACCAGAGACACGATGTGTTTTTATTTCCTCTTGTCTCCTCAGCTTGAGACAGAAAAAGGCAGGTTAGCCAAACTATTTTTCTCTGCTGGCTTTCTGACACAGGCTCTGACACAGGCTCTCAACTATCTCCTTCTAATCACGGTGCTTTATGCAACGACATGACAGTTGAAAAGGACTTGGTTGAGGTTTCTTTTGGGTTTTACTTTTACAATTGCAGCCTATAGTTTTACTCCCTTTGAGGGTAAACATCTAAAGAGATAATCTGTTTTCTCCCCCACCCTGTTTTGGAAGTGGGAGAAGAGTGCAACTGTTCTCTCCACATCAAAAATGTTAGTTTCTGAGAGCAATTTCCATACATGATGCTGAAAGGAACTGTGAGCCTGCATGTGTGGATGCTATTAGCATGAAGCAAGAGATGGAATAGGACCATTTTAAAACAGAGAATACATTTTAGCCAGTCCAAAAAGATTTTGACTTTTGTAGCATGATTCTATGCGAATTTATTTCGAAGTAGGCATCATGTGTTCAGTGGGACTTAACTCTCACCTAATCAGATCAAAACTTTGCAAGTAAATTGCTTTAAAGCAGAGGTGGGGAGCTTGCAGCTCAAAAAATATGGTGAAACATCATGGGAACTATAATAATAATAATAATAATAATAACAATAACAATAACAATAATAATAATAATAATAATAATAATAATAATAATAATAATAATAATAATAATAATAATAATAATAATAATAATAATAATAATAATAATAATAATAATAATAATAATAATAATAATAATAATAATAAATTTATTTGTTCAAATTTCTCCACCGCCCTTCTCACTGATGTGTCTCAGGGCAGTTTACAAGTAATAAAAAACATGACAATAAAACACAAACACAAAAATTTCGTGTCAGAAATTATTCTGGGCTGAAAGGATATTTGCTGGAGAAACTCTGCTCAAGGATGCCCAAATGAAGCTCTTTTCATGTCCCCAAGATCTTTTCCCACATAAGTGGTCCATATTAATCTACTTGAAATTTCTTGCTTTTGAACTGCCAGGTTGGCAGAAGCTGGGACAGAAATGGGCACTCATTCCATCATGCAGTACTTGGGTCTTGAACTGACAACTTGCTGACCTTCCAGCTGACAAGGCGAGCTTCTTAACCAGTCAGCCACCACAGTACCTATGGGAAATACTGTCCGATGATTATTTAGAGGGCCATATATTCACCATTCTTGTACTAGAGATAATCACACTTTCCTCAACAGTAGCATGCCATCAAAATGGGGAAAGGAGAAAGCTTGGCTGCTCTTTCACACTCAAAGCTAACTTTTAAAAATGCAGCAAAATCATGTTTTGTTTTCATGTCCACTAATAAAAACATGGATCCCAAATCTCTTTTTACAAAATTAGCTAGTGGTTTTGTTAGTAAGTCCTAGACTGAGAATCAACAAAATATATATTGATAGTCCTCTGAGCAGATAAATAACAGCCCTATTTACAAAATCAGCAGCAAATACAAAGAAGGAGCTTTGGGGTTAGTGTGGGGAGATGGGACTGTAGTAAAAATCCCCACTATCTGACCTACCTATGTTCATTTGACCTTGGACTGGCCCAATTAGCAGAAATTTATTTGAACAGAAGTCACCGTGACTTATATAGTCACACTTCACTTGTTCCCCTTGTTTCTGCAGAACCTGTGCACAACTATCTGTTCCTCATTTGTTCATTTGACCCTCTAGGTGCAAAAAATAAAATAAAAATGAGCATACACTGACACTGTACACAGGGTTTGTGCTCCGGCAGTTTCATGAAATGTTGTGAATTACTCTAATATATTATTCTGGTATTTTTCAAAGGGAGAAAAGGATACACATCTTTCCCTCCCAGTGCCCATGAGGGAAGGAAATAATGTTTTTACTTGTCTTTTTGAATAACTTTTCCGGCAGCCCATGACTTCAGATACTTGATAGTTTGTCATATAGAAGAAGGGCAGGATTTGTAGTCTCTCTAAAACCTATGAAGTAATATTCTCCCTCTACTTGACACTAGTTAGGTCTCATCTGGTGTCCTGTGTCCAAATCTGGACACCACATTTAAAGGATGCTGACAAACTAGAACAAATTTGGAAGAAAGCAACAAGATTGATCAGGAGATTGGAAATGAAGCCCTGTGACGAAATAAAGAAAGAACCAGGTATGTTCAGCCTTGAGAAAGGAAAACTGAGAGAGGATATGATAGCACTCTCCAAAAACTTGAAAGATACTCATAAAGAGGAGGGGGCAGGATCTGTTGTTAATCATCTCAGAGTGCAGGACAATAAATAATGGGTTCAAGTTGTTACAGGAAGCCCGATTTTGCTGGAATATCAGGAAGAACTTTCTGTTAGAGCAACATGAAAAGGGAACCAATTCATTGGGAGTGCTCCAGAAATGAAGGCATTTAAGAAAAGTTAGACAGCTTTCTGTTACATATGCTTTAATTTCAATTCCTGGATTGAACAGGTTTGGACTCAATGGCCTAAGAGGCCTATTCAAATCTATTATTCTATGAGCCTAATTTTTTTTCTGCTGATATAGCCATACTTTTCTGAATCATTTCTAACTCTAACCAGGCGCTATGCCTAAACAGATCACATGTCCTACCATTCAGAAACTTCATGTGTTGACCCCAATCTCTAAGCACCTCATTTTCTTTGGGTTAAGAGGAGAGATTGGTAGGCTTCTCTGCAAATTTGCTTAAATGTGAGCAGCACCCTTTGCATGATCAAGTATCCCAGTAAAGAAGGATTCCTGGGCCCAACAAAGAAACTAGATAAAATTATAAAGCAGGGTTCCCCAGCCTTTTTAAGCCGGGGCCCATGTCACGCTCTCGAGGGCCGGACTGTGAGTGAAGCACCAATAGTCAATTGCGATTTGTTAACATCTTCTCTTGACAAAATAAAGCATGCAATAAAGATCATAAGCAGAGTCATCTTGGAATCATGAAATTCATTCTTGTTGAAAAGTTGTTATTCAACTTTGCTGAGAACACTTAAGTTTCTTATCTAAATGTAGTATAAGAGGATAAATAAGTGGATGATAGATCATATTAAGCCAGAACTCTCCCTAGAAGCAATAATAACTATTTATTTATTTATTTATTTATTTATTTATTTATTTATTTATTTATTTATTTATCACATTTATTCCACACCCTCATCCAAAGACTCAGGGCGGCTTACAAAATTAAAAACACAGTTAAAAACACATTGATTACATTTTTAAAATTTAAAATTAGGAACATTATGAGAAGACAAGACACTCTGGCAAAGACAGTAATCTGGGGAAATGTGAAGACAGCAGGAAACAAGGAAGACCAAACATGAGGTAGATCTACTCCTTTTCAAAATAGCTATTGCTTCTAAGATTCATATACAGTAATACTGTACCTCAGATAAAGTTTGCATCAGATAACGCTAAAATCGCATAACGTTAAGCAATCGGGGGGGGGGGGAGAATTGCATCGAATAAGGTTAAGATCCTATGGGATGCATCGGATAACAACCGCTAAAGCCTGTGCGGTTACAATGTATCTCTATGGAGCTTTAATGTTATCCGATGCATCCTATAGGATTTTAACATGCATTGGATAACACTAAAAATCGGATAACACCAAGACTTGTGGAACCAAGTTTTAGCGTTACCCGAGGTTTTACTGTATCCAAATGCAGAAACAAGTGTGAAGTTTCCCCACTTTACTTCCAAATGCCAGAAGTATGACATAAATCAGTGCCTTGACTGATGGTCAAGCTCATGCCAGAAAGCTAAAGGTGATCCAACATCATATAAAAGCTACACCCTTCCTGAGGCATATATGGAAAATAGTGCAGAAACATCTAGTGAGAGAACTTGCTTCTGCTCTCCTGCCAGGCAAAATATTCCCCTCATACTAAAACAAGAGCCAGCATTTCTCACTCTCTCCACTCTCACTTGTCCCCTCCTTTTCATGCACACACAGCTCTGTTCACTCCTCTTTTGACAACAGTAAGAAGCAGAAAAATTGGCTTATAAACTTCATGGTTTCTCCTAAGTCCGCCTTCCATCATGCACAGACACAAACACTCTCCCACGTCTATGATACCTTCTCAAATAATTACTTAATTATGGGCCAATTATTGAAATTACACAAGTTGGAGCCTTGCAGCAGCTTCACAACCTGCTTGGCTGGGCTGCGAACAATTCCTTGTTAAAGCAGAGAGAGAGAGACCCTTCTTTTGACTTGGCAACACCCACCCGTCCACCTACCACCCACTCACTCATTTTCCCCATCTCCTCTTTTCTTCTGTGCTTTATTTTAAAGAAAAGAGACAAAGGCCTCTAATGCACATACCACTATGAAATGGGGCAGAAAAGACATGCCCAAAACAATTCCCTATGGAATTCAGCAAGGAGGACATGACCAAGTTGGCAGGGTGGGTTGGGATTGATGTGCATAAAAGAAGCAGATGTTAGGCTCAACCTGGCACTTGAGTTTTCTGTAAACATAATTTTTAAAAACCCAACAGAAAGTTTCTGGTCACACAGTCTGCCATCTAAATGTTTGGGGTCAAGATAGATGCATGAGCATAACCTGCACAGTTGATGGTTGGGGGTGGTGTGTGGGCTTCTGGGAACTGCGGTTCCAAAAAGTTGTTAAGTTATTTGTAGCAGCTGCACAGCAATATAGGGCAGGTTTTTATGTTTGAATGCAAGCCTCTCAGTTCACTCCTTTTTAGCCCAGCTAATAAACACACTTGGACAAGATACTCGAGAGAAAGAAAACTATGATTTACTCATAAAATGAGGTCAGAAAATACATGTGCTCAGGAGTCTTGTCGGAGTTGGTTTCGAAAGAAGTAAATTCTTCCAGCCAGGTAGCCTGGAAGATGAAGGAGCTCAAAATGACATCTTTCCTCTTCAAAAGGCAGAGAACAAGAGAGAGAAAGCCAGGGTCATAGCCTGAGGGGGGGGAGGAGGGGAAAAAAACCCTCCTGAGCTAACAGCATGTCCCCCACCCGCTCCAGGATGCCAATGTTATATGTGTGTGTGACATTGTTGCCCCGCCTGAAAAAATGTTCCCCCCCCCCCAAAAAAAAAAAAGAGAGAGAGAGAGAGAGATCTAGAATCCTGGCTATGGCCCTGGAGGAAGCCAGAGCAAAATAAAGGCCTTAACACATGCAAATAGGGTTCAGGTGATCTCTGAGGCAGGAAAGAGCCTTTCTAGTTGTAATTACAGGCAAACAATGCAAAACAATTTCCTTTAGGTCAGGCTAGTCTTTCCTGTCTCTCTGCTTACTGTGTGGTGGGGATGCAGTAGAATACTCAACAAAAGCAACTTTCCAGGGCCTGTACTAAACAATGTAAGAAAGTCTCAGATCAGTGCATTTCCCTCTTTCTGGATTCTGGCACACTGGTGAGGAGGACAATGGGAGTTGCAGTCTAACATGTTTAGAGGGAAGCAAACAAGGGAAGGCTTGCCCAACCTGTCTCAGTGTTACTTCAGGGAAGAAACTGGGATACCTCATTTACACTTCTCTGAGCTCCAGTGGTGGGGTGTCAAAAATTTTACTACCCCACTGTGACTTCATCACAGTGTGGGTGAAGCTAACATCATGATGTCATGACGTCGTGGGTGGGGCAAAAGAAATAATAATAATAAAATAAGCACCCACCCATCCACAACACAAACCCGTAAATAAATTAAATAAACAAATAAAATAAAAATTACATTAAAATACACCCACCCCACCCCACCCCAAACACAAACCCATCACTTACCTGTTAGTATAAGTGCCTGGGCAGCACCATGTTGCAAGATGGATATGGTCATCGTATTGGTTCTCTAGGATAATATGCTTTAATGTAAATGTAAAACAGTTGCACCATCTTAAGGGTTCTCCAATTGGAACAGCAA
Source organism: Furcifer pardalis (assembly GCA_030440675.1). Classification (NCBI taxonomy): domain Eukaryota; kingdom Metazoa; phylum Chordata; class Lepidosauria; order Squamata; family Chamaeleonidae; genus Furcifer; species Furcifer pardalis. Next base: position 42,684,170 of record CP126893.1, read on the forward strand.
TTGGAACAGCACAGGTGTAGCTTATTGATGAGGTAACTCCAAGACTTTGCTTTAAAACCCCAAGTCAGGCCTTTTTAGGAACTGTGGTAGCACGTCAATATAGGTAAAGGTATTAAATACACATTAAAATACACACAGACACACCACATCCAAAGGTGAGCCTGGGGAGCAGGCTATAGGGAGCTTCAGGTTAGCAGCTTCTCTTCCTCCTCCCCACTTGGGAGGACAGCAAGGAGGCCATGCATACGCGCCAAACACTGTAGGCGTGCATGCACACCAAGTGCTTGGTGCGCATGCACAGTGGGGGAACCAGTGAAAACGTAAGCCCCGAAGGTGGTGTACCCCCCCCAAAAAAAAAAGCTGCTACCGGTTCTCCGGGACACTGGGAAAAGTTACTACTAGTTCTGGCGAAGTGGTGAGAACCTGTTACATCCCATCACTGCTGAGCTCCTTTGGAGGCAGAGTGCTGATATACAACTGCAGTTATTTAATAATAAGAATAAAAAAGAAAGGAATGTGCCAGACACCAAAACAACAAGAGGTTAATGTATCCTCTTAGATGGGCCATCTCTTTGATCAGCCACAATATCTCTCCCCACCCCAAAGTCTTCAATGAAGCTGAAAGAATGACAACATTAAAATGGAACCATCTTCTTGTACAGAATGTAATTAGCCTGTGTAATGCACTACAATAGGATATGTTTGAGGGCAATCATTATATTGAAATTTAGATGAAAGATTTTGCATCTCCTCAGCTTTGATGAGAAGATTACAAGCTGAATAAATTAATACTGTTAAACTGCTAAAAGAGGTACCGGTATGTACAAGCTCCTAGTTGTACATAATTGGCCTAGTAGTTATTAGATCACCTTCTGTAGGGATCTGCTACTCCTGCCTGCCTGCCTGCCAGTTCTGCTCAAGCTATTTTTTCTGCTCCCCAGGAAAATCCTTTAAAAGTGTTTTGCCTGTTGCTATTTTTTAAAAAGGGAAAAATAATATCGGTTTGTTTGTTTACATTTATATCTCACCCTTTTGGTGCAAGCACTACTTAGGGTAGTTTACAATATATAGAACATTCAATAAAGGTAAAGGTCTCCATTGCTCGAAAGCCAGTCATATCTAACTGTAGGGTCCAGTGCTCATCTCTGTTTACAGCCAAAGAGCCAGCACTGTCTGCATCTGCAGACATTTCCATGGACATGTGGCAGGCATGATTAGACACCAGAGTGCATGGAACTCTGTTTACCTCTGTGATATCTATTTATCTACTTGCAATTTCTTGCTTTCAAACTGCTAGATTGGCAGGAGCTGGGACAGACAGGAGCTCACTCTGTCGTGCAGTACTTGGGAATCGAACTCCGACCTTACAATCATCAAGTTCAGCATCTTAACCACTTGAGCCACCACAGTCCCATTCAATACAACATCATAAAACAAGTTACAGTAAAACCTCTACATATGATTTTTTTCTGTTCTACAAGGTTATTTGTATGTTGAAAAAAAATTGTATGTCAAAAACACATTGAATTACCAGAAGAGGCCACTAGATATCATCATACTTTTTGTATGTCGAATTTTTCATATTAAAAATTTGTATGTTTAGGAATTAAAGTAATGATCGATCTATTCCATGAGTTTGGAATTAATTCACCTTCCAATATTTTATTAAATAATTTACATAGCTTTGGGACTATCAGTTCCTTAAATTCCTTATAGAATTCGGCCGGTAACCCGTCTTCTCCCGGCGCCTTATCTGATTTTAATTTTCCAATAACTTCCCTAATTTCATTTTGTGTAATTTTCTCCTCCATTTTATTTCTATGTTCTTCTGAAATCTTATTTATTTGTTGTTTATCAAAATATTATTTAAGTTTTGCCATGGTTACATCCTTTTTAGAATATAGATCTCGATAAAAACTTTCAACTATTTTAACTTTTTCTACACTTTTGTTACACTTTTCCCCTTTTTTATCTATCAGTACACCAATCTGGCTCTTAATCTTCTTTTCTTTAGCTGCTCTTGCCAGTAATTTTGAATTTTTATTACCAAATTCAAAGTATTCCCTTTTTTAAAAAATTAGGTCTTTCTTAACTTTTTCCATATCTTTTCCTTCTAATTCCTTTCTTATTTTTTGAATTTTTCCAAATATATCTTGCCTTTTAGTTCTTGCATGCTCCAGTTGATATTCTTTTAATTGTTTTTCCAATTCTTGATATTTGCTTCTATTTTGTTTATTTCTTGTACTTGTAATTTTTATAGATTCGCCTCTAAAGACTGCTTTCATAGAGAAAATAGAATCATACAGGCCAATCTCATTAATTAATCAAGATGCAAAAATTTTTACTACAATACTGACTAAACGATTGGGCAGTTTTATAAATGACTATATTAACAAAGATCAAGCAGGATTTGTGAAAAACAGATATATGTCAGACTTGGTAAGAAGAGTGTTGGACCTATTGGACTCTACAGAAAGGAAAAAAGAGAAGGTAGGATTTTTATCTCTAGATATATTTAAAGCATATGATTCATTACAATGGGCTACAATTCATGAAATGATCAGTCTATATGGATTTGGTAATACATTTCAGGGAGTAATAGCAAAATTATACCAACAAGGAACAGCTAGAGTTAAAGTCAATGGCATATATACAGAGGATATAAAATTGGAAGCAGGCACCCGTCAGGGGTGCCCTTTATCCCCAGTTTTGTTTATAATGGCAATGGAGTTCTTAGCTAATGCTATATGCCAAGATGAGGAAATAAATGGAATAGAAGATAATAAAATAAACCTATATGCAGACGATACACTTATAATTGTAAAGCATCCAAAGAAGGCATTAGAAAGAATATATTTGCATTTAAAAACGTTTGAAGAAACAACTGGTCTGAGAGTAAATTGGGAAAAATCGGAAATGATATATTGCAATGGGGAAAAAGTGGAGCGAGAAAATATTAAAGAAAAATATAAGATACAAGTTAAAACTAATTTAAAATATTTGGGAGTAACGATCTCAGGCAAAATTGGGGAACTTAAAAAGTTAAATTATTTAAAGGAAAAGAAGGATATTGAAGGGAAAATAATACAATATAATAAATTGAATTTATCATGGTTTGGCCGGGTAGCCTTAAGCAAAATGATGTTATTACCCAAATTAAATTTTTTATTCGATGTCTTACCAATAAAACATAGTAATAAAGAATTGGAAGAATATCAAAAAATTATAAATAAGTTTTGCAATGGGAAGTGAAGGGCAAGAATTTCTAAACAACTGTGGTACATATCTCAAAAAGAAGGGGGACTCGGAATTCCAAACATACCTAATTATTATAGAGCTTTTCAAGTAAGAAATGTTGTAAAAATTTTAATGAGGGAAGAATCAATTTGGGGAAAAATTGAAAAGAGATTTTTTGAAAACGGATAAAGCGATATTTTTAAGTAAAATCGATGACAAAAAAACATAAAGAGATACGGAATAGGATGATAAAAACAACTATAGAAGAATGGAATAGAGTAAGAGAAGATCTCATCCCAGGGATTTCACCAATTATAGAATTAGAAGATTTTAATAACTTCCCAATTAAAATAGATAGGGACATTAAGGCAATATTATTAGAAAATGGGGTCTCACTGTTAAAAGATTGGCTGAAGATTTGTAAAGATTTGGAGAAAAGAAAGGTACTTTTTCTACAATTGAAATTAAATTGGTTCCAGACTCTCCAGATAAACAATTGGAATAAGAGATTTTTATCTTATAATAGTTTAGATAGGCAACTCACAACTTTTGAAGAACTTTTAGTTAAGATAAGAAAAGGAAATATGGGAATTAAAGCGATAGTTAGTAAAATATATAAGATAATGAATAAACAAGGGAAAATACAGGAAGTCTTAAAGAATATTTGGGAACAAGACTTGAATACGATAATTTCGGAAGAAAGTTGGCATAGAAAATGGAAAAAAAGAATTATGAGAACTATGTCTGTAAGAGTAAAAGAACATAATTTTAGAATGCTTTGGAGATGGTATCTGACCCCAATTAGACTGCATCAAATAAACAAGGAAATAAGCAATAAATGTTGGAGGTGTAAGCATTCTACTGGGACATATGTACATATGTGGTGGAACTGTAATGAGGTGTCAGAATTCTGGGGTAAGATTGAAAAGGAAATTGAAAATATAATGGATATGCGGTTAGAATTGGGACCAGATACGGCATTACTAACAAATGTGGATAAATATAAAATGAGTAATGATGGTAAAGAGCTGATGGCTGTGATGCTGTCCGCAGCAAGACAATGTATTGCAAAAAATTGGAAAAGCAATGTGTTATTGAACATACAAGATTGGTATAAGGAAATGTGGGAATTAGCTCTTAATGATAAATTGACATGGGAATTAAATGTTAAGAAAGGCATAGTTCAAGTAAATGGATTCTGGGGAATCTGGAGGAAATTTGTGGAATATGTGATTGTTGAAAAGAAAGGAGTTAACCCTGTACCAGAACAAATTAATTTCTGGAAAATGTAAATGGATATAACCTTACTGGACATTGTATATAGCACAAAGGTGAATTAAGCAATGAAGAATATGTATAGTAGGGATAATAGAGGTATTAGAATTTTTTTCTTGATTGAAGAGTGGAGATATAAAAGTAGAAAAAATGTATTATTCAATACATTATATCAAATGTAGTATTCCTGTGAAATCCTTTTTGTATTGTATGTTTGTTTTTCTTACTGTTGTTTTTAATATTCAAAATTTATAAATAAAGAATTTAAAACAGGAAAGAAAAAAAATACAAAAAAAATTGTATGTTGAAATTTTTTTCAGCCAAAATTTCTGTTTGTATGTCAAATTTTTTGTAAGTTGAACCATTTGTATGTCGAGGTTCCACTGTACTGTATATATTAAAAACACATTAATAATCATCCCCAAAATAAAAACAAACAAACCAAAGAGCCAAAAATAGATAGTGTCAGATGATCTTATGACCATAACAATATAGTATTAATTTTGACTGTAATGAAATTCTGAATATAATAAAATTCTGAATTTTTAAAATTTCAAATTCTGAGTCCAAAGGTCTGTAATTCCACATTCTGAATATGTCTGTGGTAGTCCATATATCTAGTTAAAACCAATAAATAAATAAACCGCAGTAATACTTTTGTTGAAAGCTCTAAGGTTTTTTCTCTGCCTAATTTGGTGGTGGGCAAGGGGGGTTTGCAAGTACAGTAACTGACAAAATGTGAAGACACACAGAAACCTGTATAATCTAGTCCAGAAGGAATAACATGATTTTTTTTTAACTTTTGCCTCCTAGAACAAAATAAGGGAAAATGTGCATTCCTAGTTTAAAAAATGTCTTGCATACTTTATTATGCATTTATTTATTTTAAATGTTTATATCCCATCTGTCTCCTACAAAGGACTCAAGGGAGCTTGCAGTATTAAAAAAATAAATAGTATTGAAGAGTAAGAACAGTACATCATTACCATATTTAAAAAGAATTAAATATATTAAAAACTGGTATATATAATACTGCTAAAGATATATTAAGCACAAGAGTCCCTTTAAAAAAAAAACTCTTTCTTAGGCAGCCAGTCCCTAAGAGAAATCCTGCCTGAAGAGAAAGGTCTTTGCCTTCTTGTAGAAGGAGAGCAAAGATGGGGCCAGGCCAGCCTCTTATGGGAAGGAGTTCCATAGTTCAGCACCAGAGACAGAGAAGGCCCTCTCCAGTGTCCCCACCAAACACATCTGTGAAGGTGGTGAGATGGAGATGAAGGCCTATTAGTAAACCAAAGGTGAGAACCCGATTGCCCCCCCCCCAAGAAGGAAACATCTGGCTTCAGTTGTGCCTGGAACAAGGCACACGAAATTACCACAAATAAAGGTTTCCTCAGACACAACCAGATCATGTATTAGCCTCTGTGATCTGGTGTACAAAAACAGTGTGAAAGTTGGTTGGGAAGGAAGAGAAGAGACAGGCCAGGAAAAATAAAGGCCAATGAAAAGCTAACTGACGGGAAAAGAGGAAGAGTTCAATCAGATTTGTAAAGGGCGTAATTTACAAAATCCATCACATATTTTACGAGGCTGGGATTTACGGATTAGCCTGTAATACTTAGGCGGATTTTTGTAATAAAAACTGAAGCTGAGGCAGCCTTGGGAAAACAAAGCTGAACCAAAAAGGAGCAGCCTCTGTATCTCACTTTCATTTTCCCAGCAATTTCCACCCCCCTGATCCAGACAGTGCCTATTAATCTGGGCTTTATCTGCCTATGGAGAAGGATTGAGCTCTTTATTGGATTTTTGTCAAGAATAAATGATTTAGTTTGGGATATTGTGGAAACGATTTCTGTGGTATTACACCATCTAATAAATGAAACAGCGGGGATCAATTCCTTTTTTGCCAGTGTGTTCAACAGGCTAGTTGAAATATGTACTACAATTATTGGTTAGTGAGATACAGATATGCACGGACAAACACCCCCAACTTCACATGAAATTGGGGCTGGCAAATATGAGAACCATCCATTGGATTACACAAATAGTCAGCCCACAATTCAGCATCGTTCTCCAAAATGTGAAGTCCATATTACTGGTAGAATGGTGAGCTGTAAAAAAATTTAAGATTTCCATTGTTTCAAGAAATTGGGGACATTTAGGATTTATATGTCAATTCCCTGCCCCAAGCCACATCCCACGACAATTTATGAATGACTTAAAGAAAGAAGTGCAGTGAAACACCATGATTGTTTCTTTTCAGTCAGTATTGTAAAGCTTCTATAATGGTTGGATTAATGAAAAAATCAAGAAGATATTTAATTTAAAATCCTGTTTCTATGGTCAAAAATTGAATGTGTTTGCTATGAATCTTGCAGAGATGTTTCGTTGTCTGCTAAAAGATATCTGTGCGTCACAGAACTTGAATATCCTCACCTCATATTTAGTATGTTCTGTTTTGTGATTGGGCGTTGGATGCTACCATGGACCTAACTTTCAAGACCAACAGTTGAATCACACACCTCTAAAGAAATCCTTCAGGAAAGGGAAGGAAAATGGGCTAAATCAGGAGTTGTCAACCTTTTTAAGCTGGGGGCCAGATCATGCTCCCTCAGACACCGTCAGAGGCTGGACGGCCATTTTGTCCTTCCTCCACCACATGGCACTTCCTGGTGTGGTGGAGGTGGGGCACATAAAATGGTGCCATGGGCCACATCCAGCCCATGGGCCACAGGTTGAGAATCCCTATGCTAAATGGAGGGAATGCACATTTACTTCAATGTCCAGTTTGATCCTAAAATGCACTTAGACATTTGCTTCTACCTGCTATTTTGTAAAAGTCAGATAAAAGTGGCTAATACAGCAGGAGAAAACCTATCTTTATTTACTATATTTCCATGGTGTCTATCTGACATACATTCTGAGTGGATCACAAGCAACTAATAACTCATTTAAAATATAATAACTATAAAAATCAAATGGCAACAAATAAAATACATCAGTATCTCCAAGGGGCAGTAAAATTAAATCAAAGTAATGCCAGTCTGCTTGCAGTTTATAACAGACAAAAAACCATAAATACACAAAATTCCACTAATAGCTATACAGTATTTTCTAACTAATGCAATATAGACCCATCATCATTAACAACTAAAGCTCAGGTAAACCAGAAATCTTTGCTTGATACCTAGAACAGAGTAAAGTTGGGGCCAGGTGAGAGAGTCTACAATGGAGTGCAACCATTTGAAAGGTCCCCTCTGAGGAGATATTCTACCCTATGACTGCACCCCACACACACACACACACCTCCCAAGATAAAAGCTTTCAGAGACTTCCTTGGCTATGTCAGTTGCCTGAAGCCAACAGGCTATTCCTTCTTATATGGGTTTCAAAAGGGTTTACAAAGAGTGATGGCCTTTATCTCTCTGTACCATTTTAATCATGCAAGGTTGTGCAGGGTCTTAGATCAGTCTCTGCCACAATGACCTGGAAGAGTTCCAGTAGTCCAAGACCAAATCCTGATAAGATAGAGATGCCATGGGCAAGGGGATCTCAAGTCTGGCAGTTAGGTCCATTTTAGATTGACTTGCCTTTGAACAGTTACATACTCTTGGAAAGAACAGGTACATAGTCTGTGTGTGCATCTATGTGCCAACAGACACACACAAGCTCCTATTTATGAGTTGAGGCTCAGAAGACCCAGGAAGTAGGAATATTTTTTATCAGGTTTGGCTGGCACATCAGCTATGGCTGTTCCTCAACTGTAAAAGCTTGGTCATCGTGGTCCAAGCACTGGCAAACATAAGATTGGATTACTGCAATGCATTCTGTATGGGACTTCCCTAGAAGCCTTACCATTCTACAGCTGGTGCAGAATGAAGTGGATTCCTGGTTGACAGCATGGCCTAATGTCAGCGTGTGACACTGTTGCTGGGGGAACTACACTGGCCAGCCATAAGGATTTCTTGTTGGTGTTTTCACCCTAAGCAACTTTGGCCAAGGTTATCAAAGAGATGCTTGACCCATCTTACCAACACCAGGTTGCCACAGTCGTCTGGATGGTCATGAATTTAGTCTTGTGTTCTGGTTTTAGTGTATCACCATCAGCTTTGTAAACATAAAAGGCACATGCTAATGAAATGGGGTTTTGATCTCATGCTAAGAATTTTTTTTAATCATGAAAGCCTTCTGAACAGTATTACCCAGTATTACCCAGTAGCATATATTGCTCACTACTATTAAGCATTGAACATGGGACTTATTATTTTAGTGATGCTCTCATTTTGTACATCACTTAGTGTAACTACACTCAAAAGATGATTTGCAGTGATTCAGTTCTGCTGTGGTTTGTTTTGCAGGTTTAATGACATTTGAAATCAAGTGGGATAATAATGATTGCTCACATTAAGATGCGGGTTTGATCGGCATTTCATTGTCCATTCTGGTGATGTGAAGCAATGTGCTATTGGCACTGTGATCCAACCTACCTACCCGCCTCCATCCCACCTTCCTTCCTCTGGTCCCACCTCCCCCTCTGCTTTTCTTTTTCTTTGTGTGATCTACATTTGTAAATTGTGGTCTACTATGTTGCCCCTTGGATTTGAAGGGTTGCAGTGTTATGAAAAGTTGGCGGCACTCCAAACACATCAGAGGAACAGATCTCATCTCATCTCATTTTGATAACTCATTTCCACCATCATTTTCAACATTTCTTTTTTTTCCTGCAGAGGTGTTCTAGCACTAAAGTAGTGTAGCAAAGGACTGAATCACTACTCCTATGGCAGCATTGCCCAGGATATGCCTGATTGTGGTTTAAAAATACCACAGTCATCAAGGAGGCTCTTTCTGTGCGCCCTGTTGCCAAAGCTGGACAGTCAAGACAGCTGATGTTGGGGGTAGGGAATGATTCATTTGAAATAAAGTGCTGGAGGAGAGCTCTGTGGATATACTGGACTTTCAGAGAGGCAAACAAGTGGATCTCTAGACTAGAGCAAAGATGATGAAGTGAAAGCTGTCCTATTTTGGGCACACCTTGAGAAGGCAAGACTCTTTGGAAAAGACAATAATGCTGGTGCATTCCAGTATCTAGTGGATATTTACATATGACCTCAGGTGCATCTTCCTTTTCAGAATCCAGCTTGAGCATTGGACATTTCACACTCCATGTAAGGTTTAATTGTTTGTTGCAACATCTTGAGCATCATTTTGCAAGCAAGGTAATGCTATTTTGTTGTTGTTCAGTCACACAATCGAATCCATGGACCACCACACGCCAGGCTTCTCTGTCATCGGCCATCCTCTGTAGCCTGCCCAGATCTACACCAACCACGTCAATGATCCCATCTAGCCATCTCAGTCCTCTCTTCTCATTTGGTGGCCAAGGTACTTGAGCTTCAGCTTCAGTATTTGTCCTTTACTTCATTACATGTAGTCTAAGATGCTACCTTGCACTACATGTAATGAAGTGATATGACATAAGTGAAGATGACCTAAGTGATATTAACTACAATCTTACATGACCTTCCAATTTTCATGGGGCTTATTTCTGGGGGGATATGTAGGGGAAGACTTCCCAGGGTATGCTCTGGAGAGGGATCACAATCTTTATGCAATTGCTACGGTGAGCTTTATGAATCAGCAAGGTTTATTGACTCAAAAGTATGGTCCTTTGTGATGTCATGTACAATACAGAGCTTACAGTAAAAGAACTTTTAGTTACAGTGACTTCCTTTTGAAGTGTACAAAATAAATCTAGTTTATGTGTATATATGTTTGCTTTGAGTGGTTTACAGATTATGGTGCCAATCAGTAGGGCACTGAGTTAATTACTTAAGTCATCATGTTGACCTAGGTCAGGGGTCTGCAAACTTGGCTCTCCAGGTGTTCTTGGACTTCAATTCCCAGAAGCCTAAGTCAGCACTCCTGCTGATCAAGGCTTCTGGGAACTGAAGTCCAAGAACAGCTGGAGAGCCAAGTTTGCTGACCACTGACCTAGGTCAGTGGTGACAAATCTAGGACACGTGTGCCAGAGGTGGCACTCAGAGTCCTCTCTGTGAGCAAGTGTGCCATTGCCCCAGCACAGAGTTCATCCCGCCCCTCTGCCCAGCAGCCCAATGGGAGCATTTCCTCCCTCCCCCAATACAGAGTTCACCCCACCCCTGTTTGGGCACTCAGTTTCTAAAAGGTTCACCACCACTGACCTGGGTTATAGGCCAAGAGGCTGTTTCATTACTTGACTCCTTAGTCATCACTATTGTCTCAGAGGGGGAGGCCCTTTGTTCTATAACACTTCATTAGACATTATGCCACCCTTTTCCTACACTATCTTCTTCTTTTGTGATTGTTGTTGTGTGCCATCAGGCTGTCTCCAGCATACGGTTGCCCTATCAATGAGCTATCTCCAAAATGTTCTGTCCTCAACAGCCCTGGCTCATCTCTTGTAAACTCAAGCCTGTAGTTCCTAGGATATCAATCAATTTCATATTTAGTCTTCCTCTTTTCCTACTGCCTTCAACATTTCCCAGCATTACCAACTTTTCCAGAGAATCTTCTCATTATGTGCCCAAAGTAGGAATGCTTCACTTTCATCATTTTTGCCTTCATTTTAGGTTTGATTTGCTCTAGGAGAACACAGTCTCGTTTCTGGCAGCCCAGAGTATCCACAGAGCTCTTCCAGCACCATATTTGAAATGAGTCAATGTTTTCACTGTCATTTTCTTTACTTCCCAACTTTCACACTCATTCATGGTGATCAGGAATACAAGAGTGAAGATGATCTTGGCCTTTGTCTCCTGAGACATAGCTTTACAGTTTATTATCTTTCTAGTTTCTTTATTTCTGCCCTTCCGAGTCTTAGCTTTCTTTTGTTTTGTTGGCTGCAACACCCTTTAGGATTGATGATTGAACAAAATTTTTAACAATTTCAGTTTCTTCATTGTCAGTACAGTAATACCTCGGATAACGTTTACCTCGGATAACGCTAAAATCGCATAACGTTAAGTAATCTGGGGAGGAGAACTGGATCAAATAACGTTACGGTCCTATGGGATGGATCGGATAACAACTGCTAAAGCCTGTGCAGTTACAATGTATCTCTCTGGAGCTTTAACGTTATCCGATCCATCCCATAGGATTTTAACATGGATCGGATAACACTAAAAATCGGATAACACCAAGACTTGTGGAACCAAGTCTTAGCTTACACACTCAATTGCTTACACACAGAACTCTGGATGATGATGATGATGATGATGATGATGATGATGATGATGATGATGATGATGATGATGATGATGATGATGATGATCTCAGATAATACAGTCTCATAGTGTTTCTACTTTGTCACAATCACCCAGCTTCCCAGCCTATAGCCGAAGTGAATATGTGTATTTATTTTGTATATCAGAGTGTTCAGTGTTCTTAGGGTTAGTTCACTTGGTCATATGTGACACAGCAGGAGAGAAAAAGCATGTTTCTTGTTTATTTTAAATGTATTATTGCAGGGGGACATCTTGTGGCAGTCCATACATTCCTAAGACTCTGAACTCCCCTTAGTTCTAATCAGCATGGATGAAGAGTGAGAGCTGATGGTAGCTGCAGTTCAAAGACATCTGGATGGCCAAAAAGTTGCTTGCCAATGCTTTATTGGAAATAAGAGGAAACAACACATGCATCTGAAACCTATAATAGAGAAAATCACCCATATTTGCCCAACGCTAAACCAGAATCTTGATTCACTTTTGGAGATGAGGCATAACTATTCTCATTAGACTGAAAACTAAAACTAATGTTGCACTCACATTCTCCTGAAGTTTGAATATCTTCCATGCTCTCTCAGCCATTAAAAGAATAACCAGCATTATTACCTATGCGGTCTCCTTTTAGATAATGAACCTTACAACTCACAACAGAATTGTAAATTAATTTCCCTGAAAAGTGAAATACAGTAATACCTCATATAACATTAGTATCGAATAACACGAAAATCGCATAACATTAAGGAATCTGGGGGGAAGAATTGCATCGGATAACATTAAGATCCTATGGGATGCTTCAGATAACAACCGCTAAAGCCTGTGTGGTTACAATGTATCTCTATGGATCCCATAGAGGATCGGATAACACTAAAAATCATATAACACCAAGACTTGTGGAACCAGGTTTTAGTGTTATATGAGGTTTTACTGTAGTAATCCACGTAACAGCAACTAGTTTTGCTTCTTAAGAAGTTATTCTGAAGGATTTCAGAAAAGAAAACGTGACTGGCATTGGCCCTCCCATATAAACCATAACTGAACTGGCATATTGAAGTGAATTGGGATGGGGGGCTTGAAATGAAAACTCAGTTTTCCCCTCAAGCCTAATCTTAGTCACAATTTGGCACAGTGTGTAAGTAAAATAATTACCCCATCCCAGCATTTGCTTCACCCTTTTCAGAGTTGGGAGGGAATTATACTAGTTCTTTACAAACATGGATTTCTGATCATGTACAGAATTGCTGTTGAAATTGCTTTCAGCATTTGACAAAGCAACAGAGATGGAGCACAGCCAGCCAGTCCACCTCCTGGATGCACGTGGCAGTAAATTTATATCTGGCAACTGATAACCTTTTTGCGAACTATGTCTGTCTGTATTGGGATGATAACAATCTTGCATGCACTAACTCTGGATTTCAGCGGAGAGTTCTACAGCCTCATGTGATTATTACTTTCCATTAACTTGATTATTAAAGGTCTTTTTCCTTACCTCTGGCATTTGAGGCTGGCCCCCAATCTCCTCTTCCTGTCTGCCTTTTTGCTTTTATTATATTTTTTTTGATAGTCTTTTCTTGCTTTCTGACCTTTCACATGCTGGAGATTCCATCCCCCTCCCTTTCCTTCTACTGTAACTACAGGTGGTAACTGTAAGTAAAGCTATTCTTTTTTTACTTTAAATGTTCCTAGAATGGTTTTTTTTTTTTTTTGCATACAAAATAGTAGTTTGTACCCATAAGAACCAACAAGAGGAGGACTAGGCTGATATCTCCACATTTCTCCATGTTGTTTTCTTTCCCATTTTATACTCTGCTAACTGTATGGAATAATCAAAAGAAGGAAACTCCCGAATCTGCAGTTGTTGCTCCTAGAGAAACCATTTGTGAAGGTTTAGTCTGGAATTGGACTAGACCCTGATTTTCTGTGGCCACCTTGGAAGCAAATAATCTTTCAGCAAAAATAACCCAGCTAAGTTATGGTAGGGAAGCAGTTGCCTGGCAAAGGAAGGGCAAGATGTTATATCATCCACGAACTTTCAAGGAAGCCAGGTCTGCTAAGCACTGGAGTGCAAAAGCAGCCAGAGATTCATCACTAGTTAAAGGAGGACTGATCCTGTCTTTCTGCTATGATTAATATTAAAGAATTAGGAAAGCCATATACACTGGCTGGTACTAGCATAGTTCCTCCCAGAAGCAGGACTAAGGGTGAGGAGTTTGTAATCCTGCAACTACTGCCATTGCCTATGATTCTCCAGAATTGCTCCACAGGGTTAGTCCCACACACCCCTGCCCCATCTTACAGGTTTCAGGTGGCTGTTTTGGTTTTGGTTTTTATCAGAAGCTTAGGACACAAACTTGTTGCCTAAATTAATATTCCAGGACTTACTATGGCACTAAAGTAGAGACAAGACACAGCCTGTTGTACAAAGCAAAAGTGATTTTATTTTGCTGCCAGAGAAGCACAACAGGCAGCCTTCTCTAAAAGCAAGAAAGTTCCGAAGACAGTGCAAAGCACATACATTTATGCACTACTACACAAAGTATCAAGGAAATGGTAAAAGTTCCTATTTGATTGGTTGACCTTTATCTATGTGGCACATGATTAGTTCCCTATTACTGACTTCAGTGAACAAAGCATGCTTATATACTTTCTTGGATGTAGGCATACTAACAAGCCTGGGATGTGTACCTATAATCTCATCAGGAATTTAAGGTTTTAATACCAGGTTGTGGTGGCTTAGTGGTTAAGACACTGACCTGGACAACTGGAAGGTTGGCAAGTCAGATCCACGATGGACTGAGATCCCGTCTCTGTCCCAGCTCCTGCCAACCTAGCAGTTTGAAAGCAAGAAATTGCAAGTAGATAAATAGGTATTGCTTCGGCGGGAAAGGTAACAGCGTTCTGTGCATTCCAGTGTCTAGGAATGCCTGCCACACGACCATGGAAATGTATGCATATGTAGACATAGCTGGCTCTTTGGCTAGAAATGCATTTGAACAAGGGTGACCTTTACCTTATCTGTGTAATCGCTTCTTGGGCAAAGTAGGGTTTGAAGACCCTAAACTCAAGTTCAACTAAAGTTCACTTGTTGGCCATTACTGTTGTTCAGCCCTCAAACTTAGACATCAACACTTACAAGACTGGAACACAACACTGTCATCGTGCTACAGGCAAGATTTATTTATAGAAGGACAATAGCAGATATTAGAAACATGTGTTCCGCCATATGTTGCTGGACTACAACTCCCATGAGCCATAGTTAGTTTCGGCTCGGGCCAATGGATGCTGGAAATCAACAACAACCAAAACCCATAGACTCTTTACTATTACTCTACTTCAGTGTTTCCCAAATGCTGGTGTTTGGACTTCAATTCCCAGAAGCTTAAGTCAATTCCTCAAAGCACTGATCAGTCAATATACTGGCTTAGGCTTCTGGGAACTGAAGTCAAAACACCAGCATTTGGGAAACACTGCTCTACTTAATATGCTGGCTGATCAAACCTGTATTTACCAGTACTGTATATTAAAGAGTAGAAACATAGGGAATTGTCCCTATACCTATAAAGTCAAACCTTGCATAAAGAGCACCTCGCTTAAAGAGTAACTCGCTTAAAGAGCAGAATTTTATCTGAATGTTCGCTTTACTTAACAAATAAAACCAACCAAAAACTCACTTAACAAATAAATCGGGGGTCGCAATCTCTTCCTTCACCACATGGTTGTTCTTCCTTCACCATATGGCACTTCCAGGTGTGGTGGAGGCGCTGTGGGCCACAGGTTGAGAATCTCTACTCTACATGCAAACATGAGACCATGCAGGTCATAGTCCTACAAAGGTGCCCTGTGCACCTAAGTAGGTCCATGCAGGACCACAAGCTGTAGTAAGTAATTAGTGCAAAAAGGAAAGACATAAATGCAACATCAAGAACACTTGGTATCTTGAACTCATCTGAAGTACAGAGTAAAAACTTCTCTTTAGAACGTTGGTTTTCCCTGTCATGCTACTCTGGATGAAATCCAGTAGTAAGTCATGACTTGAGTAGGCCCACTGAATCAGTGGGGATTTGGTGAGTCGATACCTGTGTAAGTTTCATTGATTCAATGGATCTACTCAAGTTGTGACTTACTACTGGATATCAGCATGTGTGTATGTATGACAGAAATTAGGCACATTGCAGGAAATACAGGCATTGAGGACTGCAACTCTGTCATCATTATATACCTGTGACTGGAATAGTCAGTGTTTATGGTAGTTGCAATACGACAATATCATGGGGAGATATACTTTCCCCACCCACAGCATGCTTTCAGTTCACATAGAGTACTTACTGAACTTCAGCATCACATCAGCCAAAATATTTTTACTTCTATATGTTGTCATAAGTACAACAGTATAAGATGTGGCGGCAAATTGCTGTTACATTAAGGTGTTGGCACTCATATTTGTCACTGCAAACCAGTTGTGTAGCTTAGTGTGCAACAAGCAATAGTAACCGCAGTTTATGTCCTTACACTTATGCTGACCTCCATAAATAGGATTTGAGCCATTAACTCACTGTGTGCCTTAGGCAGCAGTTTACAGTAGTGGTCAAATTGTCTTTTATGAAGTTTCTCTACTGTGACTGATTTTTTGACTAAGAAACCATCTAATGAGTTTACAAGAAGCATTCTGATTCCCAGGATCACAATTGAATAACCACATCTTTAGAGTAAAAAATCTGATCTGCCTATAAATCTCAGGAAAATATTATACCTAAGCCTTGTTCCTTGTACACCAGCAGTGTGGCTGCAAGCAGGAAGACAAAGTCTATCAGTTTCAAGGGATGAAACATCTGCCTTTTCTTTGATTGATCAGTTCACTAGTCCCATAAATTTAAATATATGTGTAAACAAATAGCAAAACCTCGATGTAGTTGTCATTCTGAGGTAATTTACAACTACGTGAACCTGTAAATTATGGCATCACTATTAGACTGAAAGGACATCCATTTTGTTAGCATTGCCCCATACAATAACATTTTAAAACCAGAGAACATTAAATAAACCAATATTCCTTTAGTTTTCCATCCCATGGATTAAAAAATTGACCTCGCTGGTGGCTCCGCTGAAACTTCAGTTGAAATCCATCAAATTATGTCAGAATTCCTTAAGCTTCAAGGTTTTGCTGATGGAACTTCATTAACTACCTGAGGGGGATCTGATTAACATCATACAACAAGCCCTGCTGGATCATACAAAAGGCCTATCTAGTTGAGCATCCTTTTCCCACAATGGCCAGATAGATGAACAGTGCTATCCCGTTCATGTTCAGGAACAGCTAGTATTTAGCAAGTAGTCCTTGCTTACCAAAGACAGGAGAAACTGTTTCCTTCCAAAACCTCACTAGGAGACATTGGATGAAATCCAGGATTAAGTTGCAATTACATCAGTCCCATTTAATCAATGACATTCCAATGGGTTCAGTAGGCCTATTCTTATTACATTCTAGAAAGGGAGGAAGACATGCATTATGGATAATAAGATAGACCTCTATTGCTTTGCTTCTCACCCACCTTTTCCCTTTCCTCCGAGGAGAGATTTGGGGTACAAAAGATGATTACTGTATATACTTGAGTACAAGCTGATATTTTTAGCCCCAAAAAGGGGACTCAGTTTATACTCGGGTCAATGACCATAAGAGTCCCAGAACCATGCCGGATTGAGATGTGCCAACAATTTAATTAATTTTACCATATTTTCATGTATTTTGATTATAGAAATTCACTATTTATTTATTTATTTATTTAGATTTATTATCCCGCCCTAATCAGGCGAACCTGACTCTAGCAGCTGCTGTATTTCCCACCCTCAGCTTATACTCAGATCAATCTATTTTCCTAGGTTTTCAAAGCAAAATTAGGTACCTCGGCTTATATTCGGGTCGGCTTATGCTCGAGTATATACGGTACTTAACTTCACCAGCATAGGCTCAGGCAGTGTTTTCCAAACTTTAGTTTTGGGACTTCTCAGAAGCCTAAGTCAATTCCCCACAGCACTGATCAACCAAGGTACTGACTTAGGCTTCTGGGAATTGAAGTCCAGCAGAGAGTGTTCTATGGAACATAGTTTGAGAAATGCTGGACTAAGGCATGGGTAAGCAACAGTGACCTTCCAAATTTTTCATTTTTCCCATTTTACCTTGCAAATACGACAGAAACAATGGTGAGGAATCATTGGAGATGTGTTCCAAAGGAATTCAGAGGGTCACAGTTGTCTACACTAGACTAGGGTTCTAACTGGCAGAGCATTAAAAATAAATAGAGACCAATGGTTGATACAAAAAACTTACATGACTCCAAACAACCTTCCCTTCTGACCATGGGAAGACATGGCTCAGTCTATATATAATTTTCATCTTAGAATTTAAAATCTTTAGCTTCTTATCCTTCTGCAGAAGCTTCTCAGCATGAACATCCAACACAAAATAAAGCTGAATTATGTAGAAGAAGCCACTTACAAGACTGTAGATACTTTTATAGCCAGGACTGCCAGTTGTCTGCATCGATAGCTCTGAATTAAAGGAAAGTCTACTACTACTTTTGCAAAAATAATAATAAGCAGGTGCTCCATTTCACTGAACTACACAGCCAGATGCTTTGCAGTAACCACTGGGAAATAAAGGCTGCTAGGTGCAGAGTACGCCTTGGTTCATCACTTGGCCAAATGCAATACAGATGATCATTTCTCACATTACCAATGTTTCTCCACAATGATTTTCCCAGCAGCAGCGAAGGGTCCTCAGCTCAGCAGATCTCAGGAAACGGAGTAGTAAGTTCCAGTTTGAGCATGCGGCATTCTTCTCCTACTAAGTGGATGCAAGCATTCCTTCAGTTGCTCTTGGGATGCAGTCAGACAGGTGTTGCCCATTAATAAGCATGGAATTGCTAATGCTGTGGAAGTGCCAAGCCATTAGGAGCCTGATGCTTAGCTCTGATTTTGATGAATGCAATGCAGCTGAAGCGGAAAGTGTTGGGAACTGCACCTGCCATGTGTGTCTCCTGCACCATGAGGACAAAGTAATGAACACATTGATGGTGGCTGAACATGGGCAGGCTAGGCTTTTGATTATGATTCAGGGTGGGGTCAAGACAACAAGTGGTGGGTGCCTGCTGTGAAACATACATGCCTGTTAATTGGCTATGAATGCTAAAACACATAGGTCTACTTAGAATATGATGTAGGGTTCCTAACAGATTTCTTTCTAACATGTATATGTTAGTCTAAAGTCCAGAAATCCCACTTTTATTTCTGTTCGTTATGTTTTTATATTTTATTTTTTAATAAAAATATATTTTAACTTTTATTTTCTGCTCTAACCAGTAGGCTTATGTTCATACAAGTATTCATATGTTACACACAACCACTCAAACAGCTGTGGGTAAAATACCATGGTCCATATATTTTGCACACAAACTGCTAAATACAATAACCAAGAAAATCACCCATTATAGTCCATGGGAGGCAAAAGCCATTGAATTACATTGCAACTCACCACCACCACTACCTACAGGCACTCCCTCCATGTGGCAATGGCTGGGAAATGGAGTTAATCCTTTATATTACAGTGAACTTTAAATGTACAAAATTATTAATAAAGAAATTTTTTCTTCCATTTAAGAAGCAGCATGTGATGTACCTTTCTGATTGTTGCAAAGGTTATCTTTGGGATGGGTGAATTTTAGGGGCAGTGTGGGAAGACAAGCCACCGCCTTTCCTTGGATGAAACTGTGCTCCTGCTCCTGAGAATTCTACAATTTCACTGGATGTGTATCTTGAGGATTATTGCTCTGGTTGGCCCAGCTGCCTCCTCCCCCAAATCTCATTGGTTGCACATTGTTTGGGCAAGGGAAGAGGTCAGGTAGGTCAAAGCAGAGAGATATTAAAGAAGTTTAGAAGCTTTACATCAGGGGTTCCCAACCTAAGACCTGTGGGCCAAATCCAGCCCAAAGCACCATTTCATGTCCCCTCCAGCCCTCCAAGGGTATTTGAGAAACAAAATGGCTGCTCCTTTGAAGCTGTTGGGACAAAATGACCGCCCACATCATGCAGGCAGGGGGAAATGGCTGTCCAGCCCTTGAAGCTAACTGAGAAAATGTGACCTGGCCCCTGGCTTGAAAAGGTTGGGAACCTTTGCTTTACATCAGTCATAACCAGGCACTGAATTAAGTGGGAAACAATGAAAGATTCAAGGGATTATGGATGTGACCTTGACTAGTCCCTTCTTGCTCTCATTTTAAATCATGGCTGCACCTTTCCAAATTGGTGGCCACAAAAGCTTCAGGAATTATCGCTGGATAAAGCTACCCTGGTGATGGTCTACAATTATGTTCTGATTGGAAAATCTGCTGAACTCACATGTTGGACTGAGATTTCTCATAGGAAAATCTACTGAATTCACATATTGGAGTGCACATTTACATTTTTTTGGATGCTCAAATTATCTCAAATATGAAGAAATGTGTGAATGTTGGTAAGTATTGTATTTCAAAAGAGATCTGAAACAATGTTCTTCCATATCTGCAATAGACAAAATCAACAGGCAATGATTTATGTACATTATGGCCTGCCTTTCTTCTTTAAAGGACACGTGGCAGCTGACAAAAACAGTTATATTTGGGAGACAAAACCTAACAGTAAATTGCAGTATCTAAAATAGATTGCCACACTAAAACAAACACAGAATTAAGGCAATTTGATAGTCACCTAAAAACCCACCAAAAATTACAATAACTACAATTAAAAAGAACTGCACTTACCTTCCTCAGCTATTGGTTTTTGGCCAAAAACATGTAGAAATGAATACAATGTCTTGACCTGCTCTTAAAAGGATAATGGAAGAAAAGCCATCTAGCTTCTCTTGGAAGGAAGTTCTGCAGCTTGGGAATAACCACCAGAAATGTCTTTTCTTGTTTCCCAACCCAACAGGCAGTGGGACTGAAAGAAGGGCTTGTAATACTATGAGCAAGAAGGATCTTGGAATTACTCCAGAAAAATATGAGCCAACAGTGTGATCTGGTTGCAAAAAAGGCAAATCCTATTTTAGGTTGCATTACCAGAGGTATAGTCTCCAAAACCTGTGAAGTAATAGTTCCTCTCTACTTGACACTAGTTAGGTCTCACTTGGAGCCCTGTGTTCAGTTCTGGATAGCACATTTTAAGCAGGATTCTGACAAACTGGAACAAGTATGAAGGAGGCCAACAAGGATGATCAGGGGAGTGGACAGACAGAAGGAACTGGTCATGTTTAGTCTTGAGAAAAGGAGACTGAGCAGGGATATGATAGCATTCTTCAAATACCTGAAAGATCATCATAAAGAAAAAGGGCAGGATCACTGCAGAGTGCAGGACATGTAATAATGGGCTCAAGTTAAAGGAAGCCAGACATAGTTTGAATATCAGGAAAAATGTCTTCACAGAGCAATATGACAGTGGAATCAGTTACCTTGGGAGGTGGTGAGTGCTCCAATGCTGAAGTCATTCAAAAGAAATGTGGAAAACCATCTCTCAGATCTGCTTTGATTTGGATTTCTGCATTGAGCAGGAGGTTGAGCTCAATGGCCTCATAGGTCCCTTCCAAATCAAATAGTCTATGTTTTATTGATGGTAAGACCTGGGCAGGCTCATAAAGAAACATACATCCCTTCATAGACATACAGACTATGAAGGACTGTTTCTGTGTTTGATCTTTTCAGGCTTCAGCTATGTTCTTTTGTTGGCTAGAATCAACATAGGCCAACATAGGGAAATCATGTTCAGTTGTAGGGACAAATTGTAGTCTTGGTCACCTGCTTGATTGCAGTTGGTTCTGTCTATCTGCCTAGTTCAGTGTTTCATTCCTTAGCCCTCTCTGAATTCTTTTCAAGGGACTAGGGAGGCTTGTATGGGAAGAAGGGGCTGGAAAACCTACTTTAGCCAACTGCTCACACCTATTTTGCCTAGATTCCAAATATGACACATCAACTTTCACTGACAGAACAGGCCACTGAAGTCTTCAAGCAGAACACTTCTCCCTGCTATTCTTGGGATCTTACGTCGTTGATTAAAAGCAAGTACTGTATGGGGTTTGATGTGGCATGCAAATATGGAATTTGGTCCTCCTGAGGTTGCAGGGAAAGTCTTATTAAACTCTGTAGGACTTATTTTTGAGTAGGAATGCACAGGATGAAACAACAACATGTGTGTGTTCCAGATTTCATTTCAGTATGTCAGTGTTCGATGGAGACATGGTATTAAGTAAAAGTACCCAAAACTTCAGTTCTTTGTGCAAGTTGCAAAACTTGAAAGTGTAAAATGCTAGCAGTTTTTCATGGCAATGTAATCATTGGGCACCATAATTGGAGGGAGGAATGATGTAACCATCTATTATATTTTCTGTTGTCATTTTCAAAAAGGAACAAGGAAAGAAGAGATTAAAAGAACTTCTGTTGTGCAACTGATTACATCAACAGTGCAGAAGCAAAGATTGCCTATTGGACACTACAATGTGTCTGGACTATGTAGTGAAGGGGGGGGGGAGCAAATGATGACCCTCCAGATGTTATTGGACTACAGTTTCCAGCATTCTCCCTTGACTGGTTAGGATTGCTACTGCTGATCAGAGTTGCAGTCCTACAACCTTACTTCCAGCTTAGTACAATGTCAAGATTTGGGGTGGAGACAGGGATCTCAGATCTGGAGCAAATTAAAACAAAAAAAGTTCATGGGAAGATTTGCATCTTGTGCAAAAGGCTGCTTGAGGGCTTGGACCTAGATTAGAGGTGCACAGACAGACAAATGGTAATGCAGGATCAATACATTTATAATTCTGTGTCAATGCATGGTCACACGACACATGTGACTTCTTGGCAGTGCAAGGTGAGGATGAACAGGGAAGAGTAATTCTAAGAAGGACGGGTGGGTTTATGCACATCCTAAGATTTCTAAGATATCATCTCCCCTAAGCAAGGATAAATGCCTCTGTTCACTTCCCCTAAATCAGGAATTCTCAACCTTTTTGAACTGGGGGCCAGGTCACATGCCCTCAGACAGCTTCAGGGGCCGGGCGGCCGTTTTGCCCTTCTTCCACCACATGGCACTTCCTGGTGTAGTGGGGGCTGTGGGGGCCCCACATGAAATGATGCTGTGGGGTGCATCCAGCCCACGGGCCGCAGGTTGTGAATCCCTACCCTAAACCTTGCTGACCCATTCTCAAATGGCCCTCATACTTTACCTTGGAAGCATCTGCTGCCTCAGCTCAAATGGTGGGCCTCTACCACAGCTTTCAGCTGTCTGGACTTCCACGATTGATCATACCACAGTGGGCTGACTCAAACAGTATCCACAACGTTTTTTAAAAAGAACTGGCAAGAAGGATAGCTTTCAGGGAACATCTGTCACCTAGCACCTGGGATACCAAGGGAGGGAAATGAATAATTGGGAGATGACACAGCTAAAACAGCATGGCTTAAAGGGTACAGGGAGACATAACACTCCTTCCAGTTCAGGCTCATACAGCCAAGGATGAAATGATGAATTATTAACCTTAGGAAATCAAACTGCTAATAAATTCAAAAGCAAAGCTGGAGAGTTTAAAATTCCATTTTTTAACAAGGAGCCAATGATTTATAAACTGTTCCCTGCCTTGGCTTCCCATCTTCCCTGCCCTTTCTCTAAGCATGGGGCCTCCTCCTCTCTCATCACATGGTCTTTAAACCACATTGAGAGACATATTTAGTATGTGGGCTGGATCTTTGAAAGATTCCACTAATCCACCCAGAATAAACTTTCTGATGAAGCATTTGTTATATTCAATGAAATAAAATTAGAATGACAGTAAATTTCCTAGTAAAACAGACCTCCAGAATTTCCCCTGTGGATCTTGATGCCAAATATCCTTTCTTCCCAGCATTTAATGCTTAACATTTCCTACATGCCTTGTATGTTTCTTTGTCTATTTTGTTTTCTGTCCAATGATTTTGGATGCAATATTCAGCATCTGACAATTTTTATTTTGTATCACCTAATTGGTCACTCACGGTAGTGTCACCCAATTTCAGGGTGATTGGATTCACTCTCTGGCAGAGGTACTAGAAAGACCCAAGAACTTACAATGAGGCAGGGTTTTCAGTCAAAACAAAATATGGTTTATTGGGAGCAAAAGCAAAGGCAAGCCTATTCGGGCATATAGTCTGGCCAGACCTATAATTCTAAATAGCTAACCTTCCCGCAACCGTTCTGAGGAAAAGACCCCCCTTGTGATCCCTGCTCACAAAATTTGGTGAACAGAAGATGGCCCCCACCCACCTCTAAGGGCTTATATCTGCTTTCTAGACTAGCTTCTAGGTGACAAGGGAGAGGGGATTGAAACTGGGAAAGAGGAAAGGCAATTAACATATTTTAATTACATGCAAACATAAAACAAAGGCAGCTCTGAGGTCAGGGACTTTAGTTACACAAAAGCGGCAGATTACAGCTATTGCTGAAAAAACCGGTTATAGAGAGTTTACATTAGGTCAAAGGAGCATATTTGTGGTTGACAGGAATAACCAATTGCATGTAGCGGCGGGAAAACAGTGGATTCCGGCATGAATGGAGCCTCCGGACAAAATTGCTTTAGCGTCTAGCGTGTAAACAAAGAAACAAAGAAAGATGTTAGAATCAATATGCCTTAATCATTTAGTTAATGGGAGACCTTTGAGGAGAGAAGTCACCTTTTGTTTTTCCCTTTTAATCCTCTGGCTGCGTACGTGGGAGACGGGATGTCCGCTTGTCATTTTACTTCGCTTGCTTCCCCCCCTTTTTCCTGATCAACTTTGGGGTAGTTCCCCACAGATTTTTGCTATGTTTTATGCTTGGTCAGTGTTCTAATCAATGTTTAATTGAACTTTAATCAAACCAGAGGAATGAGTCATTCAGCTTCCTTTGTGAAGGAATTTCTGCTTATCAGAAAACGTCATCAAACCGGTTTTAAGAACAATGGAGGCAATCAGTGATTTTTAATCTCTCCCTCCCTCTGGAAAGGCCTCCCACTATGTGTATCCAAACTTTTGGCCTTTCCTTATTTTCCATGTGTGTGTGAGTGTTGTGATATTTATAAACGTTTTGATTAATTATAATGCTTTATTCAAAATTTTAGGTAACACTCCTTCCCTTCTTCTCTTAAGATTTCGACTGACCAGTGGGCAGTCGTATCTTAGGCTGAGTGGGTCCTGGTGTGGTATGCCCCCCCCCGGGGGCCCTGGTACAGCGTTCTCAGGGATTACAAAAAGGGGCACACACACACAAATTAGAATTATAACTACAGCAATCCCAAACCCCGCTATGAATAAATGTTTCCAACATCTGGGAGTAGGCCAATTAGCCAATTCCCCAGTGAAAACCCAGTGTTTTACTCTCAGTGGTGAGATTGTGGATGGTTTCTTCTGCCTGCTTGCTGTTAAATTTAGGCAGCACATCCATTTAAAATAAGGGGGTTGTCCAAACTACCAAATGAACATCCTAACATTCTATACATTCTACACATGTTTAGAAATTTAAACTAAAGAAAATACAGGAACACAGTTTGCTAGCAATACTTTAGAGAGAGAGATAGAGAGGTAGAGAGAGAGAGAGAGAAAGGGGGGTCGAGAAGAAATGAGGTGGTTGGAATACTAATAATAAAAGACATGATACTCCTCCATTGAATTTTAGACATGCTCTGGAGCACTGTCATCCGTTCACTTTTGGGATCCAACACAAGGCTTCCACATCTTTAGGTTTTCCTGTAGTGAGGGAGAGAAAACACAACACATCTCCCCAAAACCCTCCCTCATTTACTTTTAAACTTTATTCCTTACCCCTGGTAACAATAAACGACAACCACTCATGTTTTCAATGTACTTCCATTGCATTCACTGTTCCCTGTGGATTTATGTAAGGGAATTCCTTAAGATTCCAGGTTTAGTAGGAGAAGAGGGCTTTTATTGTGCAAACCCCATACTTACTCCAGAAGCCACTAATGCATGATCCAATTGCAACTGTGAGTGCTTTTTAAAGGCAGGAATTTACCTTCCTGGCCCAAACCAATGTAAACCAAATTAAATACTTTGAGTAAACAATTGTTTCACTCCCATCTGATCTGAGGAAGGTGCTGCTTCCCTACCAAATTCAGCCTCCCCCTCCCCTTTGTGAGTCTGGGAGTCTCCTAACTAATTTCTAAACTGGCCTCATTGTGAAATCTATTTGTTTACCTTTACCCTGTTTTCCTTCTGGCATCCTGTATAATAAGAATGAGGGTTTAACAAACGCACTGCAGATGTTTTTGAAATAACTTTATTGTTGGAGTTGCAAAGCAATCTTTATGGTTCAGTTTCTTTAACTAGGATTCTTAACTGGGGACGGTGCATAGGGACGCTCAAATTTCCTTAAGATTATGCACTTAGTAGGATGAGAGGAAATTTCCCATGTGCGATGTTCCAACAATCTTCAGAAGCCACTCACAGCATACATGCAGACAAGACAAAACACAGCTTTTTAGGTTCAGCAACCGAACAGACTAGACAGGGCACCTCTCCTGCCTTCCTTAAGGGAAATTTTGGCAGGGAGTTTGCCCAGAAATAACATTTGGCTTTATTAATTTTAATTAGGCAGACATCAGTTTGTGGTGTTAAAAACTTCAAGCTGCTCTTAAGGAGCAAGCTACTATGTGCTTATTTATTTACTATGCAAAACTTCTCCCACCTTTTTCCGGAACTCTTGTTGCAAGGTCCTGGGTTCGGGTCACAATTTTTAAAAGCATTTTTTTTTTTTTCAGATCGAAAATCAAATGTGCTTCCTGGGGCTTTTGCGATTCAGTTAATTCAACCCCAGTACATGTGTGTATTGAGCCACATTATACAAAATCAAATTTACAGCAACCATTTCAGAAATGCATATGTTTTCAAAAGGTTTTAATAGGTTTATGTTCAAATTAACTTTTCACTATGGAGCAGCAGTTTCCTCCTTTAAAGCAATTCAGACAAGCAGAGCTTTGCACAGACATGATTCCAAGTTTCCAATTTAAACTTATCCAGATTATAACACATGCATAGCCCCTCTGTTTAAGCAAGTATCAGATTATACAGGACAATGTTCCATTTCCCTTGTGCCACAAATTAAAGGTTCCCCTTTATTTAATATCCATCCATTATTTTCTACTAGGCCATATCTCCTTTTATTTCTGAAAATGGGTCTCCACGTGCCACATTTAGAGACTGTTAAGGTATACACCAGACAAACCAAATTCTGAGTTAGCATGGCCCTTTTAAGATGTGGGCCAGATTTTCAAAATACGGTTTTGCATTTTAGGCAGATGCTTCTAGGCCCCCCTTCCCACAAAACTGGGTTCTCAAGTGAGACTCCAATTGTCCTTCTTCCCAGGGAAAAAGACAAGCCAAAACCTCCATTTCCGCTATCTTCATGCCCTTTCTCGGGACAGACACTGGGGTCACCCAGAACTCCAGGATTTGCTCCGAAGGCTTTCTTGGGGTCCCTTGCCTATCTGCAAGTTTTCCAATTCAATTATAATATTGCCAGGTTGAGCTGAGCACTTTAAATGAAGCCGGGTAAAAGGGTGGTTGAGGTGATTTGCCTTCTTGCATTGATATTTTGTGCAGGCCAATTCTGCCTGCGGGGAGTACCCTAAATTTCATCCATATGTGGGGCGTATGGCCAGGTAGCAAACTTATGTTTTAAAATTAGCCTTTCATCAGATGAGGCTCCTTATTTCATATTTGTCAGCCTTGCTGGGACAGCAGGGTGACACAGATTAATTTGAGGCACAACGAAAAGGAAGAATAAGTCCCCATTTCTTTGCCAACTAGGGCAGTGGAATCAGAATTTGGGTGGGGCAGTGCATATGCCTGTAATCTCGGACAGTATGCGACTTTGCTCTTTTTTTTTTTTTTTTTTTAAGTGGCCAAACAGGAAGTTCAGCTGATGGCCAAGCTTAGTGGAAGAGGAAGGAGGGGCCGCTTTCCCCCCTTCAGGCTATTGTGAATGGAATGTTTTTTTTTTCTCTCAGCAGGAGGCAATTTCTTAACTTCTCTGCAGTGCTACAATGTTTGCACTCTGCACATGTTCTATGGAAAGTCCGAATTTTTACTTTGGAAGCCATTTCTTTAAAAGCAAATGCATTTCCAAACACATATTGGTTGCAGTTGGCTTTGTATGGGAAAGAGGGACCCTTCTAATTAATCCATCCCAATTTCCAGCCTTTGCCAATCTCAAGTTTTTAGATATACCAATCATTGAGCCATTATATTTGTTTTGTTTTCCAATTAATTCCATTTTATTTGCTGTATTTTCCCACTATTTCTAAGTTCCAATTCCTAATTTCCAAAGCCTTTATTGCTTGAACTACCTACGTTTTTGTTTCAAATTCTGCTCAATTCTCCTTTGGGTCCCTTTTAAAGGGATTTTCCTGTAACTTCTGATACTTACTTAGTTCGATTTCGAGCCTTATTTAAAAGGCAGCAATGCATTTGAGCGTTGCTAATTCACTAGCCTTATAATACTTTTGCCATGTCCCAATCTAAAGGACAACAACAATCCCGATTTATACATTTCCAATCTCTGTCTTAAAGTTTAAACTAGACAGAGAAAGGGATAACATCATTTTGTTAACCATACTTTTTATATACTTTTTACAATACACATATATACAGATCTGCCACATCTCCAGCATGCATCAGGCCTGGGTACTCTTTGGAAGCATAACTTCTTAAGGATATGCTTCCTTCCCCTTCAAAGCCTTCTGCAGAGCATGTTAATACCTCACAATGGCAGTTTAAAATTTCTAAGTTTCTAGTCCTCATTATTTACACATCACAAAAATGCAGGCACACATTTATTTCGTTCACACACACACCCAGGGCCCTCACTAAATTCATTCATTCATCATACATGCATGCATATTTACATATTTTACACATCCATTCCGTTTTCAAACTGTGTATTAGACCTCTTTCTTTCCTGCACTCGCTATGAAAGCAAGGGAAAATGCCATGCTTTCTCAGACCTTAAGGGCCATGTTTTACTGTGGTTCTCAGGAAGCTGGAATTACCTGCCACCTGGGCACAATGACTTAATCTTATTGCTAATCATTCTTATAAGCCATTCCCAGGCTGCCTCTTATGGCAATAGCCTGGGATTCTTCCAATTTGGGCTGCCCTGTGTTCGAATTCAGTTACAATTTAACAGATTGCTTTAACTTAATTGGGGCTTTCCTTTTAGAAACAACGGACAAGTTACAATTTATATGGGTGCTGAGTTACATTAACCCTTTGTTTAATCTATGACTGCTGTCCCCTTCAAGCCTCTCAGCCTGAGTGGGTTGCAGCGGGCTCAAATTTTAAATGCTTTTCTGTTCTGGTTTACTCTTTTTCATTCTGCTCTATTTAGCACCCCCCACTCTGCTAGCAGGGATGGATGGCAATAAACTATTTCTCCTTCCCTTTTCTCTTTTGGCTGAGGAGTCCTGTTCTGCTTACTGGGTCCTAGCTTTCCCTTTTCCAACGAGTCCATTGAGATTGGCTCACTGTCTGTTTCAATTCGAGCTTTTAATTTTTACCTTTTTCTTTTTGATTTTATAGTGCCCAATTTTTCCTCATGATTTCCTTATTTCACTAAGGACGCCTTCCATCATTCCTTTCAGCCCGCTCACCCCCGCAACTCCAGGAACTTCCATCTGTTCCCAAGGTCCGATTTCTTCTACAACTCCCCTTCCCAACATGTCCCGCTGGGGCATGTCTGAGAGGTCCAGTAGGTTTACCTCTGCGGTTTAACCCACTGTAACCTGGGGGGGGGCTGCAAAGTTACGGACCCCAGACTCTCCCGACTGGATTTGTTCCTTTTGCTGGCAGGGGTGGTGGGCATTAAGGGTTGAGGGGGCGCCCAGATTTACAAGGATACCATGAGCAGCGGGTTTGAGGAATTAAGGAGCCAGAAGGTGCAATGGACCCAAAACGGTCCTCTTCAATCCTCCTCAATTACCTCTCTATACTTTGGAGGATCCCCAAATTCAGGAGGAGGATTAGCCTTCTCCCATTACAATATAAAGATTGCCCTCGCAAGGGTATCGTTCAAGGTTTTGTGGGTGCAGCCTCACGGAGAGCGCTGCGTGCTCCGAGTCCCCAGATCTCCCCAGACTCGCTTCTAGCCTTCTAATAAATTCCTTTAGGTGCCTTAAACTTAAGTTGCCTTCTCTAGGCCAGGCGGGCCTCAGGTCCCTTTGAAAGGGGCCGGTCTTGGGTGCTTAAAAGTTTTAACCTCCATTTGCTCAATTTTAGACTTGGGTCCCACCAAATTCTTCCAATTCTTGAGGACATTGCTGCGTGGCGTCCCACCAGCCTTTTCCTTCTTTCAGCCCAGCCTGAACTCTCAAAAAGCTCCTCCCATTAGCTTGCCTTAGGCCTAGGTCTTGGTGCTTACCGAGTTACCCCGCACAGCGCACTGGCGGGAGCGGACCACACAGATTCTTCCTTTTCCTTTTTTCGTCTCGTACCGGGAATCACCCGAGCCTAGAGACTAATTTAACCCTGGTCTCACGGGATGACTACCTCCGGTCTTGACCAGGTCAGCCAATCCGCCACGGGCGCTCAGTCAATTACTCTGGCACCCCGTGCTTCTGTGAGATTCCTCAACGGGAGCGACCCGGCTATTGGAACTCAGCCCAAACCGTAAAGACCCCAGTGTCAGGTGATGAA
This sequence comes from Furcifer pardalis, assembly GCA_030440675.1. NCBI lineage: Eukaryota > Metazoa > Chordata > Lepidosauria > Squamata > Chamaeleonidae > Furcifer > Furcifer pardalis. The sequence continues at coordinate 42,714,672 of CP126893.1, forward strand.
TCTGCCAACTGGACCCTGAAATTTAAACTAAATTGCTCACGGGTGGACAATTCCCGTTCTTGCTTTTCTAGTGGTGGCGAAACTCACTAGTGCCCAATCTTTTGTGCAGCTCAGGTCCGTCAAACCGTATCTGCTGCACCACAGGGGTGGGACTCTAACCCACAATCCCTAATACCCGAGCTGCCACTCGGTGGGAAGTCTAGTTCAGTAGGCTTTTTCTTTCTATTAAGACCAAATGGCTATTCTGTAAAAAACAAACTAAAAAAACAAACGATTGAACTATCTTGGCAAGAATTTCAAAGGGACCCCAAAATCAAAATTATACGTTACCAATCCTGAAGTTTTCAGTCGCAGAGACGAAATGCCGATGAGTCTCTCAAAGTCTGATTGAAGATTTCGAATAGGAGGTCGTTCTGGTTTTTCTTTCCCTCTCTTTGTGTCCTGCACCTCTTAAGGAGGTTGCAGGAACCAGAGGCATCCCGGACGAGCCCCCAATTATGTCACCCAATTTCAGGGTGATTGGATTCACTCTCTGGCAGAGGTACTAGAAAGACCCAAGAACTTACAATGAGGCAGGGTTTTCAGTCAAAACAAAATATGGTTTATTGGGAGCAAAAGCAAAGGCAAGCCTATTCGGGCATATAGTCTGGCCAGACCTATAATTCTAAATAGCTAACCTTCCCGCAACCGTTCTGAGGAAAAGACCCCCCTTGTGATCCCTGCTCACAAAATTTGGTGAACAGAAGATGGCCCCCACCCACCTCTAAGGGCTTATATCTGCTTTCTAGACTAGCTTCTAGGTGACAAGGGAGAGGGGATTGAAACTGGGAAAGAGGAAAGGCAATTAACATATTTTAATTACATGCAAACATAAAACAAAGGCAGCTCTGAGGTCAGGGACTTTAGTTACACAAAAGCGGCAGATTACAGCTATTGCTGAAAAAACCGGTTATAGAGAGTTTACATTAGGTCAAAGGAGCATATTTGTGGTTGACAGGAATAACCAATTGCATGTAGCGGCGGGAAAACAGTGGATTCCGGCATGAATGGAGCCTCCGGACAAAATTGCTTTAGCGTCTAGCGTGTAAACAAAGAAACAAAGAAAGATGTTAGAATCAATATGCCTTAATCATTTAGTTAATGGGAGACCTTTGAGGAGAGAAGTCACCTTTTGTTTTTCCCTTTTAATCCTCTGGCTGCGTACGTGGGAGACGGGATGTCCGCTTGTCATTTTACTTCGCTTGCTTCCCCCCCTTTTTCCTGATCAACTTTGGGGTAGTTCCCCACAGATTTTTGCTATGTTTTATGCTTGGTCAGTGTTCTAATCAATGTTTAATTGAACTTTAATCAAACCAGAGGAATGAGTCATTCAGCTTCCTTTGTGAAGGAATTTCTGCTTATCAGAAAACGTCATCAAACCGGTTTTAAGAACAATGGAGGCAATCAGTGATTTTTAATCTCTCCCTCCCTCTGGAAAGGCCTCCCACTATGTGTATCCAAACTTTTGGCCTTTCCTTATTTTCCATGTGTGTGTGAGTGTTGTGATATTTATAAACGTTTTGATTAATTATAATGCTTTATTCAAAATTTTAGGTAACAGTAGTATTTAAAATTTAACATAATGTACTAAGCAAACTGCACTCAGACAAAATTATTTTCATTGCCTAGAAAAGTAGCTAAAGGTTAAAATTGCAGTGGTTTTTTTTTTTTAGAAATAGAAAGAGGTTGATGGCATTTAACAGTTTCTGGATCCAAGGTTCTTCCCATTTGTAGCTTTAGAGGACTCTGGGAATTGTCAGAGATAGACAATTTTTTGGCTTCACAGACAAACAAACAGACAGACAGACAAACAAACAAACAAATGGATCCACTGTGAAATTGCACCTAGAAAGTCAGGTTTCCCTGAGTGATTTCACTTTAGCTGACCACAAAGGAGTCCAGAGAAAGAAAGGGGGAAATTGGCAATCTATCTTGTTTGCAGCTAGTTAAGGTAAGTCTGCAGTGTCTTTCCAGACTTGCAGGAGGCAGGGTTTCTTCAGAGTTAGTCTGAAAGTTTGCAAAGAACTAAGTTAACAAGTGATTTCCTCCTTGCTCTCTGCCGACTCCTCACTTTTCTCCCCACCCCCTTTAATCTTCAGCTGCCTTAACATATGAGTGTTTGCTATAAGCTTTGTAAAAGTTGTTTGGTGAGAAGGGTGCTCAGTTGAAGGGAACTGGCATTCCCATTCATGTCTCTTTGCTTTTTCTCCTCTCCTTACTGAGAAGAATGAAGCATCAATTTATGGACTCAAGTTTTCTGAATCAGTGCAAATAATTGGATGGGGGGGGGGAATGCAGAAGCCCCAGTGATGGAGGGGAAAAGTACAGATTGGAGGGCTGATTTGCATATACAGTATATCATATTGTCACAATTTCCCACATTGTCAGCATAGTTACCCCCTTTATCAAGCATGGTCAGGAATACTATTACACAACATTTCATAATAATAGCAGATCCTTGGCACAGTTATCTTCAGGCAGATTACTGTAAAATGTTGTGCTATCAAGTGGTTTTAAAAGTGTCTAGAGACTGCGATTATGTGCCAAATGAGAGAGTCAGATTTTTGTGTCATATAGTTCTAATCCATTATTGTCTTCAGATTCTGTGAACTTCTCTACAAAGTGTTGTTTTTGTCTTTGAAAATCTCAAATGGTTTGAGACCTGGATACCTGGGTGCAAACACACACACACCACATGAACCCTCCTGCTCTGTGTTCCATTGCTCTCTTAGAAGTGGCCAATGAGCATGAACTATTGGTATGAGCCTCTGGGCTGCAGGATTCTGCCATGAGAGTCCAAGCAGATTTCCTCTTTCTACGAACATTGTCAGATAAAAATGATATTGGTTAGCATGCATTTTTAGTAGAATGCTTTCCGCTAATCTGATGCCAGTTGTGACTTATTATTGTATAAGCTGTTCATTTATTTTGATCCATGTTTTGTTTATCTTCTTTTATCCACATTGGGTTTTTTTTAATGACAATTGTGTAATCTCAATAGGAATAGATAGGCAGAATATAAATAATTCCATACATAAATAAAAATATACATTGATTCCTATCACACAATGGTTTATTGTTGCTCTTTACCCTTTTGTCCATCAGCAAACACTTCAATATTTATTATTCATGGCATTTATGCACTGCTTTTCAAACATGTTTTGCTTAACAATTTATTATGCATGGGAAACATTCTAAGGGGCACAAATTAAGATACTTAGACTGCAGCTACACAGCAGGGAAAATACAGTTTAATCCACTGTGATCCACAATTTTAAAAACAGTATTCTATGGGTGAAATCACTGTCACTGTCCCGACAATAAATAATTTGTAGGAAACAGCAAATTGGATGCAAAGAGTTGTGTTTGCATAGAGCTCCAACAGCAGACACAGGCTTTGAAAAGGTGCTAACAGGGTGCTAATTGGCAATTTCCACCTTTTCTTTTTTTAAAAATAATAATTTTCCAAAATATCCTAGCAAAACTGTTCCAGCAGTGAGTTGGAACCATCCAGATGACAATTTGCAGGACTCAGCAGGGGGGGAAGGCAGAAAATTGTGTCTGCACAGAACTCCAGTGGTGGATGTTGCTTGTGACAAGGTGCTAATTGGCTCTTCCACCTCTCTCTCTCTCTCTATTTTGTTTTCCTAGGTGTCTTAGTGAAATTCTGTTCCAGTGCTGAGTTTAAATCTTTATTTATTTATTTATTTATTAAAAATAAACTGTTTGGGGACAAGGGCATTTGCTTGAGGGGAACTACTACACCCTACAGGTACTCCTTTTGCATTAGATCACTTGATCATACTGGGCAAAAAGTGGACAAAAGCAATGTCCAACCAATCAGCACAAACTGAAAACACCTTCCTGGCTGAACAACAACAACAACAACAAGACAGTGGGCTTCCCCATACTGAGCTTCACCTCATGGAGTCACCGGATTTTAATTTAAATTCTATGCAGCTCCCTCAGTGGCTTAGTGGTTAAGATGTTGAGCTTAGAGACTGGAAGGTCAGGTTTTGATACCTGAGGGCTGCACTTGGGAAAGGAGACTCATTTGGGTGTCCCCTGAGTGGAGTATCTCCAGCAAAAATCCTTTCCACCCAGAGTAATCTCTGACACGAAATTATTAATTTGAAATCTTCTATGATGTAAATTGTGAATTGACTAGCCAATGGAATTGTCTTCTCAGTCTTACAAGAGATTAAAACAACAACAATATGCATTTTGGGCCATGCTTAGAGAAAGGGGGAGGAGGAAAGGGTACTTTGGCTGTTTACAATTGAAAAAGATATATTAATAGGTGACAGAAAAATAACAGAATAACTGAACAGACAAGACCTAAAGTGAGCAAATTTCATTGGTGTTTTGCAAATGTAGGAGGAAGATCCGGACCACTACTGACTGGTCCACTGAATATCAAAGCCAGGAAAGGTTATAGAAAAGGTAATTAAATTTCAAAAATGCTTTGTTCAAGTAGTGGTGTATATTTTCTTTTGACAGAGTCACAAGCTTGGTAGAAGATAGGAATGCTGTGGATATAATATATCTAGATTTCAGCAAGGCTTTTGACAAGGTACCATATGACAGTCTCATAGTCTAGTAGGCTAGGCAATTACTGTCTAGCTGACGGGCTGCTCCTAAAGAGTTTCTGATGATTCTAGAGAAAAGTGCTAAGTGGTCTGCCACAGAGTTCTGTCCTGGGTGGCTATGCAACACCTTTATAAATATCTTGGATATTGGTGTGGAAAAGCCATTAATCAAATTTGTAGATGATACCAAAATGGGAGGTGTAGCTGATACTTCAGAAGCCAGATCAGGCTTCAATACCATCTAAACATATTGAAGAGCTGGAATCAAAGTAAACAAAATGAGAATGTAAAGTAAATGTAGAAATGTAAAAACCATGATGCGTAGATATAACAGAAGTGACCCAGATGCGTAGATATAACAGAAGTGACAACTGGCATGGCAGTAGTATACATGAGAAGGATTTAGGGTCTTAGTAGACCACAAGCTAAAGCTAAGTCAATAGGGTGATGGGGAAACCAAGAATCAAACGTAATTCTCATCTACATCAAGACCTATATTGTCTAGGTCAGTGGGTCCCAACTTTGGATCCCCAGATTATCTTGGACTATGACTCCCAGAAATCTCAGCCAGCACAGCCAACGTTGAAGGGTTCTGGGAGTTTTAGTCTGATAACATTGGGTGACCCAAGATTGAAAACCACCAATTTATATCAAGGGAAGTAACAGTACTGTACCATTATTCTGCTTTTGGTCAGTTCTAACCTGTTCTGGACATCACTGGTGAAGAAGCATATAGATAAGCTGGATGTGTCAAGACTGAGGCAACTGGTGAAAGCTCTGGAAATCCAGATCTATGGAATAGTTGAAGGAGCCGGGTATTTAGCCTAGAGAACACTGAGAAAATATATGATACTTCTTCAAATATTTGAAGAGTTTTCACACGGAACATGGAGTAAGCTTTTGTTTTTCTAGTTCCAGAGGGTAAAACTCAAAGTAATGGTTTCAAACTGTGAGAAAGGAAGTTTTATCTAAGTATTAAGCAGAAATCTGGAGAGTAAGAATAGTTCAGTAGTGGAACAGACTGCCTCAATGGATTGTTGACTTTTCTTTATCCAAGTTTTGTTTTAAACAGAAGTAAGAGGGCCACTTGTCAGAAATACTTTAGCTACAGATCTATTGCTTGAGTGGGGGAGTTGGAGTCAATGAGTTTTTCTTCCACCTCTGCAGTTCTATGATTCTGTGATTCAGACATAACAAACTATGGGTAAAGCAAGTTAGGGTTTGTAAACCTGCTTCAAACCATGACTTCAAAACAGGGATTGTTGTTCCAAACTGAACAATGGTTTGTCACCTAGTACTGGCTCAAGTAGTTAACAAAACCATAGTTAGGCCAAAGAAATTCTAGCTTAGTATATGTGTGAATCATGCCGGTATATTATAGAACATACCCAGCTGTAATCCAGTGCAAAGAAAAAGTAGTATTAATGGACAAGTCAACTTCTGGGTAAAATTGCCTTCCCTTCATTACTTTCTCAACCTGTATCTGCCAAACATTCAAATAGTCATTAAGTAGAATAGAATAAAGGGACTGCAGTGGCTTAGTGGTTAAGAGGCTGACCTGAGTACTGCATGATGGGAAGTGAGCTTCTGTCTCTGTCCCAGCTCCTGCCAACCTAGCAGTTCAAAAGCAAGAAAATGCAAGTAGATAAATAGGTACCACTTCGGTTGGAAGGTAAGCAGCATTCTGTGCACTCTGGTGACTACTGTCTAGTCACACCAGCCACATGTCTACGGAGATGTCTCCAAAGGCAGACAGCACTGTCTCTTTGGCTATAAACATAGATGAGCACTGAACCGTAGAGTCGGATATGACTGGCTTTCAAGCAAAGACGACCTTTACCATTAGAATAGAATATGCTCCAGATTTTGGTCTGAATTTTATTGCAGATATCCAAAATGCTGAGCTATATCCCCAAAAAGGATACCTCCTATAAAGTTCAAGATAAAACTCAGAGTAGATTTACCATCTCTGCAAACACAGAATCACCAGCTACTCTAGAGTAATTACGTTTTTCTTTCTTTTTCCTGTCTCTTTGCCGCCGCCTCTTTCTATCCCTTTTTTTCTGCCACACCTATCTCCCCCCCCTCTTTCTTCCCCCCCCCCCCTCAGGGATAGAAGAGATCATTCTTGGTAGGTAGAAGCCTGAACCAATTGCTTTCAAAGGGCTTTTGAAATTAAACTAAGGGCTGCAGCTTGCCCATTCCTATAGAGGCAACCCTGTCAGTCACACCTCTTCAAGCAAACGTATTCTGAATAATTTATCTCACAGCACAAGTTGGAATGGACTATCCTGCATCTGAGAAGCAAGATTGAGAAATGCTTTCTAAGGCTTGAGGCTAAATCCATGTGGCTTTCTTCGCAATCTGAAGATCTTATTTTCTATTCAGCCCCTTCTTTAAAAGTACAAACAGAGGATGAACAAAGGTTTAGTGCGTGCCCTGTGTTTCAGATATTCAAAAGGTGCAAGGTGAGAACAATCAGGTGTATGATGGGCTTAAAAAGCATGACATGACTCTTGTTTAAAAATTTTTTTTGAAATAATAAATCTCTTTTGTCTACCTTAGAAGACTCTGTTCTTTTTACTTTCTTTTTAAAATCTAGCAGCTGTGCGGGGAAGAACTCTCCAGAAGGAACAGGTTACATTTAAATAGAGAAAACAGAAGTCAAAGTTAAGAAGAATGAGGAAGTTAGCTCTATTGTTTTTATGAACAGTATTCCAATATTGTTACTGTGAGTTCATCAGGATTGCTTTCCACTTTCCATGAATAGGACCACCTTGATTTATATTGGTGGGACGAAGGCTGGAATCAACTGTGAGACTGAACAACAATGAAGACTCTAGCCCAGGGGTTCTCAACCTGACCACATCAGGGGCCAGACTACTCCCCCTCGGACCGCACCTCGGCTGGACATGTGGTCCCCCCCCCCCGCCGCAAACGCACATGTGTGTCCACTTCTGGGGTTGTCACCACAGGCTGGATGGAATGGCATCGGGGCCAGGTCTGGCCCGTGGGCCATAGATTGTGAACCCCTGCTCTAGCCTGTGGACCTACTTCTGGCAGCTGATGGTTCCTGTTTGACCCAAGGAGAAGTCAGGAGATCTCTGTTTTCACCTTTGAATCCCTGTCCCTTCCCCATATCCCAAACCCTTGGCTGAGGGTGACTCCCTGCACACAGTGTGCCTTCCCAGTTAGGAGAGTCTACAAATCAGAAATAACAACGGAGTTCCTCCATATGCCTCCTCTTCTTCTTACTAGAAGATGTGCTGCACTCAGCAGATCCTGCATTTATTCTTCAGTTCCTTCGGTTCCATCTGGTGTTAGAAAAATTAGCCTACAAGGTTGCTGACCATGGTAAGCCCAGTTGTACCCACAGTCTTCGAGGAAGCTCCCATATAATAAGCTAATAGTAACAGAAAATATTCAGTGGCACTTGGGCTGGAAACCATAGATGACATTCAGTCCCTCAATCACCACTACTTTAGTGGTCCTACAGTTGTAACTGTAACAAGAACAGGCAACCTGCTCTACCATATAATCCCTGATGAAATGCAAATATTGGTGCGTATATTTGTATTTGGATTTTGGATTTGTATGGCGCTCTATTCGCCGAAGTGACTCAGAGGGGCTAACAACATAAACAATACAATACAGTATCACATGACAAAACATATTAAGGTATCACATATCAAAGTGTCACATAACACACATACAGTAAATATATATAAAAAACCATCACAATTACAAATCAAGACATTATTAAAACATTTCAGCAACACTTCAAATAATTCAATCAAAAACATATCAAAAATCCCCAATCCCCAATCATAATTACAAATCAAAATCAAAAATTCCAAACAATCCCACCACACCCCCACAAACCCAGGAACCAAATCAACTTCAAAAAATAATAATTAAACTATAAATTTGCAGCGGCGCCACAGTTCCTGCCTGCCTGCTGCCTGTCTAGTGCCTGCCTGCCTGGTGCCTGCTCCCCGACCCCAGGCCAGGTGACAGGTTTGTGTTTGGGGTGGGTGGGTGGGTGGGTTGGTTGATTTGTGTTTGGGATGGGTGGGTTGATTATTTTAATATTAATGTGTATTTTTATTTAATTTTAATTTAATTTAATTTTTTTCCTTTGGCTCTGCCCACAATGTCATGATGTTGGCTCTGCCCACGATGTCGGCTCCACCCACGGTGGGGTAGCAAAAAATTTGACAGCCCATCACTGGAGCCACCCCTAAGCATGGCCTTGCCAAATGTCTTGTGAGATTGCACCTGGGGAGCAGTCTCCCTCTTGAGCTGAAGCAGAGCCCCATCCTCCCCCAATTATGTGGTGGTTCACTCTCTGCACTCTTGTTGGGGGGAAATGAGCTGTAGCATAACATTATGTGGCAGGATCATACAGTGATCTCTAACATTTAAAATATGTATTTATCTATGCTTGACGTGATTGATTTATTTTCCTAGTTTCCTATGAAACATTAATCTGAATTTGGAGCTGATACATATTTCAGGAGGTAGGAGATCTGACATCGCATATTCATATGGGGATGGAACTGAGTTGAGCAAGTGATTATTTACCATGAAAACAGAAAATATAAATTTTCTTTTGCTATTCTTGCTAGCACATGGTTTAGACCATGTTCTAGTCAAGCCTGGAGAGACGTCATACTATTAGAGGCCAAGTTGTGTAGTTTTTATATATTTTAATTTAATTTAATTTAATTTTTCCATTTATAAGCTGCCCAATCAGGGGAAACCCGACTCAGGGCAGCTCACAGTCATACAGTATATATAAACACAATATAATCACAATATAATCAATATACAATATCTAATACAGAATAATCAATATACAGTTCACTGTTTATTGACTGGACTAAAGAATATTTCCTAAACAGCATAATAAAATTCCCATATTGCTGTGTTGAAATTGGCAAAGCTGCCCAACTTTGGCTCACCACTGCACCTTCCGCCATACTTGCCAGTGATTGGTCTGTGCCCAATTATTGGCACTCTGTGACATCGGTCAGGGAGGTAAGGCCTGACAAGGTCACACATTAGAGGCAAGACCCAACTCAGTCACCAAAGGCTTCACACTTGGGTGGCATGCGAAGGTGTCAGATGACAAGGTGGGACCTTGGATATTCTAGGTCAGACATGAAACTGCCAAAAATGACACAGACAATGATGGGTTGGAGGCACACTGAGAGACTAACCTGACTGGGGTCAAGAAGGAAATGGACTGCAAATTTGTTGATCGCTGTTGGTACCTTAAGGGTCAGTTGGGAATCTTGCTCCTGTATCTGCCCCCTTGCGGTGTAGCAGATTCCCTGCACGAACTCCTCAAAGCTGTCACAATGTTGGCGTTGGAGCTCCCTGGACTTACGGTCCTGGGGGCCTCCCATTTGCCTTCATTGGGGCCCAGATCTGAGGTAGCTCAGGAGTTCATGGCTACCATGGCAGCTGTGGGCCTGATTCAGGTAGTTTGGGGCCCGACTAGGAGCAGTGGCAACACACTGGACTTAGTTTTCCTGTCAGAGCAGAGGCTGAGTGATCTGAAATTACAGCAGTCACATATAACACTGGGGCCATGGTCAGATCACTATCTGGTGACTCTGGACTTTCTGGGGGCAATGCCTCACCACAGGAGACTGGGCCAGTTAAATGGGTCTGCCCTTTGCGACTGATGGATCCTGAGGGATTCCAGAAGGAACTGGGGGTTTTCCTTTGGATCGGCTGCATGATTAGGCCAAGGCTCTGGTTGCCCTCTGGAATGAGGGGCCAACAGCAGCCTTGGACGTGATTGTGCCACCATGGCCTCTCCACATACGTGAGTCCCGCTCATATCCATGGTTTATGGAGGACTTGAGGAAGCTCAAACATACAAAGAGATGCCTAGAGCCCTGTTGGAGGAAGACCCAAAGTGATTCCAACCGAACACTTGCTAGAACTGCTGTTAGGGCCTACCTTGTGGAGATGGAGAGGGCAAAGCGTCAGCATTTCACTGCCATTATTGTCTCTGCGGATAATCATTTAGCAACCCTCTTCCGGGTGGCTGGGCCCCTCCTTGGTAGAGGGAGGCCTGAGCCTGGATGGCGGGGTCAGCTGATGATTTTGCTGATCACTCAGATTTGCTCAAAATTCAATCCCAACATGGACCAGATGAGTTTGGAGTTGACTGGATCACAGTCTTGCCACATTATCTGGGATCAGTTTGATCCAGTTGTCCCTGAGGAAGTGGAGAGGCTCTGTTCATGCTACTGCCTGTGAGCTAGATCCATGCTCCCCCCCCCCGCTGGTCAAAATGACCAGGGGTGGTGGTGTCAGGAGGTTGGGTCAGAGTGATAGTTAACGCCTCCTTATAGGAGGCTGTGTTTCCTGCACCATTGAAACATGTGCTGGTGCACCCCCTTCCTGAAGAAGCCATCACTCAACCCAACAATGTTGGTTAACTAATGGCCTGTTACAGGGGGTTCTGGATTTATTGTGGCTGGAAGCAGATTATCTGGACCCTTTCCAGTCAGGATTCAGGCCCGGATATGGTACCAAGACTGCATTGGTCGTGATGTTGGATGATCTCTGATGTGAGTGGGATGGAGGAAATCTGTTCATCCTTGCTCTTCTTGAACTCTCAACAGCATTTGACACTGTTGACCACAGTATCCTTCTGGAATTGCTGCGAGAATTGGGGATCCAGGACACCATGTGGTCCTGGTTTTCCTCATTTCTGAGGGGTCAGACCCAGTCAGTGTTATTGGAGGGTGAGGGGTCCAGCCCTAGGCTTCTCCAATATGGGGTACCTCAGGGCTGGGTGCTCTTGACTCTACATGAAGCCACTGGGAGAGATTATCTGTTCCCATGGAGTGAAGTACCATCAATATGCTGATGATACACAATTGTACATCTCAGCCCATGGTGATCCAAGTGATGCAGACACCTGGATAGGACTTCAACTGCCCCACAAAGGGCTACAATTGAATTCCAGCAAGACTTAGTGGCTGTGGGTAAGGGTGCCTGTGTTATCCCGGGAGTTACCACTTTTGATACTGGATGGGGCACTTTTGCCTCAGACAAACCCAGTGTGTAATTTGGGGCTGATCCTGGACTCACGACTCCTGCTCAATGAGCAGGTGGCAGTCGTGGCCAGGAGGGCTTTCACACAACTTTATATGATTCATCACACATGCTCTGGTCACCTCCAGACTAGATTATTGTAACACACTCTACATGGGGCTGCACTTGATGACCATTCGGAGGCTGCAAATGGTGCAAAATGCAGCTGCCTGCATGGTGATGGGGTGTGGGCATTATGCCCATATCTCACCCCTGTTACAGAAACTGCATCAGCTGCCAGTGTGCCTCTGGGTGAAATTCAAGATGCTGGTGATGACCTTTAAAGCCCTACATGGTAGTGGACCAGGTTACTTAAGGGACCACGTTACCCCAAGGATATCTGCCCATCCCACCAGAACAGACCGGAGGGGCTCCCTAATGGTTCGCCTCTCTAGCACTAGAAGGAGGGCCTTTTCGGCATCTGCCCTGCCAACAGAGCTGCACCTCCAGGTGAAGCTATTGACCTTCAGAAAAAGCCTAAAAACCTGCCGATGGGGCAGCCCCCTCCCCCCTCCCCCGGGCTGACTTATATAAAAGGCTGTTTGGGGTTTTACTTTCAGTTTTCAATTTATTGTGGCTGGGAGTGTATTTTAATGGTTTTTAATCATTAAATGTTTTGGTATTTTATTGTTGCGGGATTTTATATTTGAATGTTTTTATGGTGTTTGTGAGTCGCCCGGAGATGCTTTGGCGAGGGGGCGGCAATAGAAGTATAAACAAACAAATAAATACCATGTCCTACATACTGTACCAGGCTACCAACTGTCCCAACCCTACTTTGCTTCAAAGTCTATTAAGTGACTTCCAGATGGTCCACTGAGAAGAGCTGGTTGGGTTGCAGGTGCCAGGCCTGGCATCTCTGTCACCAAGAAGAGTGAATAATGAACCATTCTGTTTAATATGGATATAAGTTACAAGGATGAAGATACAGTACTGGTTTGCCATGCATCCAAAAGCAGAATTGAGGCCAAATTCTCAATCAGGAAGTCTACTAAATATTATGCTTGTAGAGTTGAGAGGTATATATGGGTTAATCTTTTCCTAAAGAGATCAGTTATTATAAGAATATGTGATTACAGATAAATGTTTTAGATCTCTGGAGAGATTTCAGCTCCTGGTACATTTTAGAAGTATGGTAGAGAACCATACATGGTAAGGCCTAAATTCTACTTAGATATTTAAGGGGGATTGATTTTGGTGACTGTACCTCCCACAATCCCTCAGACATGGTCACTGGCTGTAGGAGATTCTGGTAATTTTAATCTAAGAAAGTAAAATTTCCACATTATTTCAAACACAAAGTTTGAATATCTCAGTTTCTGGTAGCTTTTGTAAAATATATCTAAATACAGCCTTATTCTATAATATGGCACACATGATCAAGTCATTTTCTGAGGCTCTGTTTCTTATTCAGCATCTATTACATGTTGAGCTGCCTTTTACCTGAAGCAAGGGCTGCCCACAAATTCCTGATTGTTGAACTCAAGGAAAAAAAAACTGGAAAACCCCCAGTATTTTCCAGAAAATGGGGGTTGTGCTAGCACTGTGCTTCTCCACCATCCCCTTTGTTCATTGAACATCATTATGTATTCCATAAAAATCTCTCCTGACCTGTTTTCAATACTATTGGCTGGAAATTAAGTGGGATATAAAATTTAAAATAAGGAATAAATGCCAAATTAGGTATCCCACCATCAAAAACAACAAGTATCTGGTGCAGTACCTGCATTTTCTCTGCCTAGTGATTTTGCGTGGGCATTATCAGTTTGTAACACTGTACAATTGTATCACAGATTGGTCTTATTCTGCATGTGTTTTAGTCTTTTAATGAACTCTCGAAATCATTACCCATTAAAGTAATGTGCAGACATTTAACACTCCGTATTTTCTTCTTTATACTCCTGATGAAATGCTGTGTATATTTACTCATCTGGGAAACCTACTATGTTCACCAGGGCTTACTCTCTGGTAAGAATGTTTAGGACTTAAGGCTTCATAGCATGTGCGTAGGCAGCTCTTAAAACTATTTTGATAATGCTTCAGTTATGAGACAAAATTCTTTTAAAAATAGAAGAAAGCAAAACATTTACTTCTCTCTTTCTCACTCTTACATGTACCTACAGTACATAGTATGTTATGGTCAGCTCTGGTTGGAATGGTTGTGTGCAGTGTTGATTCTTTTCTTTGCTTCCTCTTATGCCAATAAAGGTTTAATAATAATACTGTTTTATTTTTAGATTCCATATAACAGAAGGCAACTCATACCACCATCATACATATACCCTGCTCGTGAAAAGGCAAAGCACAATGGGTTGGTGAGACGCTTGCAAGTTCCAGCAGTAGTATACCAAAGGTTAGCCTTGTGCCTTTTAAATTGCCAGGATTACACAGAAGAAACTTGTTTGTTAACGTCTGGCTTCTCATCTATCTGTTACAGGTGAAGAACCTGTCAATGGTGGATTCACATTGGTTACCTTAACCGGTTGTGTAGCACCCTTCCCCATTCTCATGGCAGTTAAGAGGCCATATGTTTTATACCTAAGCAGATTTTCTTCCCAGTGGGCCAATACCCTTTCAGGCTTGTGATAACTCCTCATTCCCAATTACACCCCCCACCGCCACCTTCCTAAGACTGAGTAGCACCAAGTAACTATTAAACATATGTGGTAGTGGGAGGAGGGGAAGGAAAGCAATCTCTCAGCAGGCACCTTTCCTTTTCGGAGGCTACAGAGGCAGCCCATGGTTCTTGGTGGCCTAATGTCCTTTTAATGATGCAGCAGCTCCGTCTACCATTATCTCGTGCATGAAGCACACACTGACGCGCGTAATGACACAGACTCAAATTATCCATCTTGTGCAAAGAAAAGAAACGCTGCGCATCAGACCTTTGCGTCGGAGAGAACAGCGCGAGTGCCGACTCTAAAAGTCATCTCATTAAAATTTTCCTACTGCAGCTCTTTAAAGGAACCTCCCTCCCTCCCCTGTATATTTAATGAGATTTATTCAAGACACTTATGAAGCATCACGGAAATGCCAGCACGGTCTTAAAGGGGAACATTTCCCCCTCCAACAGAGGTAACAGGGACATAATTAATACAGATGCATGCTCATATGGCTATTGTGATGGGCAACATAACTGACTGCTGCTGTTGTTGCTGCTGATGCTACCACAAGCAATGACTGTGGCCCACACTGAGTTGATTAATGAAGAGATGAGGAGGCCCCCATCCTGCTTAGGGCTCTTTCAAATATTACATGACCTAAAATAGGCCACTTTTGACCCCCTCCCCCTCTGTGATTTTCCATGACCTTTGACCGACCCCCCATCACATGGTTTGAAGATAGATCTATGGCTAGCTGGATGCAAAAAGCAAATGATAATTTTGGAGTCACATGACTTCACATCAAACCTCCTCCCCTCGTGACTTTTGGTCAACCCCCTCCCCCCCCTAAAATGGTCACATGTTATTTGAATGAGCCCTTATATGTTAATCGCCCTGAGTCACTTCGGGGAGGGGGACAATAAAAAAGCATAAATAAATAAATAAATAAATAAATAAATAAATAAATAAATAAATAAATAAAATAGATGAAGCATGTTAGCCAAGTGGAACACAACATATCAGCAGTGCTGGTTGCAAATGTAACTCTCTTCTTGGCTATGTTGACTTTGGTATTCTGGGAAATGTAGCACAAAGAAGTAGTTTTTACCATCTCTTCAACTGCCACCTTCATAACCTGCCATCCAACTATCCCTTGCAACACCTCAGTGTATCTTTAGTGGTCACTTGAATTAGGTCTATGAATATTAATGTGTGGCCTTCAGCTATCAAGGCATACAGTATGATGGCATGAGCTCCCATCTCTGTCCCAGCTCTTGGGGTCATGAAAGGAGCCTCATTGGGCATTCCTTGAGTGAAGTTTCTCCAGCAAAAATCCTTTCAACCTAGAATAATTTCTGACACAAAATTATTATTATTAAAGTGTGGCACAATTTTTGATTCAGAAACCCTGTTCAGATGGCCTCTGAGCACCTTGCAAGGGTCAGGATTGTGCTTTCTCCCTTTGCTCTCTAACTGTATATGCTCCATTTATCATCTTCCATGCAAAGCTTATCCCCATGCAATTTGTACTTGTACAGGTAGTCACTCTAATCCCCTGCTAAAAATACAGTGTGGTAATCAGAAGAGGGCAACCAAAAACTGAATTGCAATTGGCGAAAGGCGTCAGGAAGCACATTTGAGAAGCATGTGGGGATCATTCAATGGCACAGGTCCAAACCACAAGGGGTTTGGAGGGGGACAAATGAAATTCATACTAATCCAAACAGCTCCCCTTGCAGCATAGAGAGCCCAGCTCAGTCATACAGATGCCTGTTCATGACTGAGCTGCAGGGGAGCAGCTTTCAAAAACAGCTCAATTTTAGGAATGGCTGCATAGGAATAAGTGCTACAGCAGAGCAATAGCTTCCTTAGTTGCAAAGCAGAGCTCAAATACTATAACTCCCTGGACTACAGACTACATCTCAGTTAGGATAACAGCATAAAAGCTTCTAGGTGGAAGGAGGACTGGCAGGCAGACAGTTCCTAATCTCTAGTAGAGATCATGCAGGAAGAGGGAAAGCTGATTAATATAATTTTTCTTTTTTTGCAAATTTAATGTAAAAATACAGAAATAAATTGAACTAACAGAGAAAAGAAAACCACAAGGCAGAACAAAAGCTAAATAATACATTTTTGTTGTTGTTTAGTCGCACAGTCGATTCCGACCCTTTGCGACCCCATGGACCACTGTCCACCAGGCACTTTTGTCCTCCAACATCCTCCTCAACTCGTCCAGCTCTGTGCCCATTGTGTCTACAATACCATCTAGCCATCTCATTTTGGGCTGCCCCCTTCTTCTTTTGCCCTCCACCCTTCCCAGCATCAAGCCTTTCCCAAGCGAATCCTCTCTTCTCATAGGATGTCCAAAGTACTTTAGCTTCATCTTCATTAGTTGACCTTCTAAGGAGCAGTCAGGTTTGATTTCTTCTAAGATTGACCTATTTGTTCTCCTCATTGTCCAGGGGACTCTCAAAACTCTCCTTCAACACCACATTTCAAAGGCATTTATTCTTCTGCACTCAGCTTTCCTTATGGTCCAGCTCTCACAACCATACATTGCCACAGGGAATACCATTGCTTTGACTATACGAATTTTTGTTTGCAAGGTGATGTCTCTACTTTTCACTATGTTCCCCAGGTTTCTCATCGCTTGCCTCCCAAGAATCGGTCACCTTTTTATTTCATGGTTGCAATCCCCATCTGCAGTGAGCTTTGATCCTAAGAAAGTAAAATCTGTCACTGCTTCTACTTCTTCCCCATCTATTTTCCAGGGACTGATAGGGCCTGTTGCCATTATCTTGGTTTTCTTTATATTGAGTCTCAAGCCAGCTTTTTCACTTTCTTCTTTCAACCTAATCAGGAGCTTTTTTAAGTCCTCCTCACTTTCTGCTATTAGGATGGTATCATCTGCATATCTCAAATTGTTGATGTTTCTCCCAGTAATTTTGATCCCAAATTGTGATTCCTCCATAATACAGTAATATCTCGCATAATGAGTAACTCGCTTAGTGAGCAGCATTTCCCCCAAAATGTCTGCCTCGTTGAGCGAGCAAAACCTCGCTTAATGAGAACAGATCAATCTGCTATCTGCAGAGGGGTGCCACGGGGAAGTGTTTCTCTAGCAAAGGCACTCCTCTGCAGAGAGCACAAGGCTGTGTGGCTGGCCCCTCTCCCGTTTCGGTAAGTGGACCAGGGAGACAGACTTTCAGCAATTGTGGAGGGGTACCTTCCACACTTTCTTGCAGGGTACCCTGTAAAACAGGGGTGCCCAAACAACGGCCCTCAGGCTGGAAGCGGCCCCCAATACCAATTCATCCAGCCTGTGAAGCCCTTGTCACTCCTGGAAGTGGGAGTAAAACACGCCTGTATGGGCGCGTTTTATTTCCACTTCCAGGAGTGATGAGGATTTTGTGGGCTGGATGAATTGGTGTCGGGGGCTGCATCTGGCCCCCAGGCCTTAGTGACCAGCTCCTTGAACTATGTGATCGGCCCGCGGCCCAAAAAGTTTGGGCACTCCAGCTGTAAAATAATCCTTTTTTTTTTTTTACTTTATTCTTGATGTGTGATGTTTTAAAAGTTGAAGTTTAATGTTTGGAATATTATTGTTTGATTTAACATGTCCCTGCACACTACAGTATTTGTGCTGTTTAAGTGCACTTTATAAATAATTTTGAACAAAAAAAAAAATGTTTTTTTCAGGGCTTTTTTCTGAGGTCCAGAACAGAATTTTGGTTTTTCAATGCATTCCTATGGGAAAATTTGTTTCGCTTAAAGAGCAACTCGCTTAAAGAGCAATCCCGTGGAACACATTTTGCTCTTTAAGCGAGGTATTACTGTACATAAAAACAGTATATTCAATAATGTTAGTGTTCACTATAAACCATCATTATATACTTACAACAGGAATACAGTTGTAACGATCACTACATATATCTCAAACTAAAGATATAAGTCAGCATAGACCTTACAAGTCTTCTCATGAAAGTGGCATCTATATGATTCTTGTTCAGATGTATCTAGTGGTAACAGATCTCCAAGCTTTGTGCAGTGGATGGTGAATGTTTATCTTTCCTGTTTCATAGTATAAATCTTTTAGCCACCATAAGTGCTCATAAATTCCAGTTTCATTTTCCATTGTTAGATTCTCTAGGACAGGGGATAATTTAAGAGAACATGGATATCTGCAAAAACCAAAGCTTTCCCCAATATTGCATGAGCTTCAAACCAAAATGAATGAATTGCTGGACAAGCAAAAATCATATGTCTCAGGAATGCATTTCCAGTATTAAATTTCCAACATTTGTGAGAGTTTGGCAAACCCTTCATAAACAACAGTTGTGGAGTCCAATATACTCTAAATACTACTTTTTGTTAGGTCAGTCTCAATTTTAAATCTAAAGAAACATCCCATTTAGATTTTAATACTGTACATTCTTCCATTGTTTAGATTGTATGTTACCATTTAGTTCTCCATTTCATATCTCTCTAAGCTCCAGAACATCTATTTTATAAAGACCTATTAAAAATTTCCAAACAACAATTATGGGTTTAGCTTTTTGAACAGATCTAATAATTCCCTCTAATAACGTATGAGATTCTGAAGCATTCAGTACAGATGGGCCGAAGGTAAACACCAGCAAGTGCTAAAATTGAAAATGTCATTCTGCACTCACAGAGATAATATTTAGCCTGTAAAATGAAAAATGTCAGAAATTCATTGTCCATGCCTATCAACTAGTCTAAAGTAGCTCAAAGAAGTAGCTTTTCCCATCTCTTGACTTGACACCCTCATAACCTGCCATCCAACTGTACCCCTGCAAACTTTGGAGATGGTTGAGAGCAGAGTCAACAGGAGACACGCTCCAATTTTGGTGTGTCTCTGTGGCTCAGGAGGTGTCCTAAGACTTTTGCACAATATATATCACATTCTATCCACTTCTTCCACAGAAAAGGCTCCCTCACTATCCTCAGATCTGGATTCCCCCATAAATTTCACAATGTGGAATATTGTGAAATTTATGTTTTAACTTGTGATTTGCCCAGAGTAGTGCTAGCACTAATGGGACAGTATATAACTTAACTTAACTTAACTTAACTTAACTTAACTTAACTTAACTTAACTTAACTTAACTTAAATTAAATTAAATTAAATTAAATTAAATTAAATTACATTTTACCATGGGCATAGAGATCAAATTGCAACTGATGAGCCACTATATGCCACGTCTTTCTAGTCACTAAAATTGAAGGAGATATAACTTCTTTGTTTTTATAGTACTTTGAACTCCAAACAAACTATCCATAAAGGGGTCTTAGATAGGCTATCTCTAAATTCTCACAGGCTGGGGTACTTGCAGGAACAGAGACTTGCCAACTATTTTCATGTGCTACAAGAATAATATACAGTCAAACCTCGCATAAAGAGCGCCTCGCTTAAAGAGTAACTCGCTTAAAGAGCAGAATTTTCTCTGAATGTTCGCTTTGCTTAACAAATAAAACCAACCAAAAACTTGCTTAACAAATAAATCAGGGTTTGCAATCCCCCCCCCCCCACCAGAAGTTACAATGGGTCACTTACAATAGTGTTTCGCTTAAAGAGCAAACTCACTTAAAGAGCAATCCTGTGGAACACGTTATGCTCTTTAAGCGAGGTACAACTGTATGGGGAATTGAAACTATAGTACCTTATAATATTGGCAATGGCATTTTCTAGTGTGAAAAGTGAAGTGCACAATTATCGGAAAAAAATGTCTGAAAAGTTCCATTGATCTTTTAAAAATATACTTAGGAAATAAACAAAGAAACACCACAGAGCACATATATTATTTATGGCAATATATTCATCTTAAGTGTATTAGCCTTACCCACAAAAATGAAGTTTAATTGATGTCAATCTTTCCAGGTCATTGGAAATTTCTCTAATAATTTTATTTAAATTCAGCCTAATCTTTTGAGGGATATTATTTCTGATTGAAATTCCTAAATACAGTACTGTATGTTAATTCTTCTGGATACAAACAATATCGCCATTTACTATACAATATAAATATTTAACAATTACCCACCAGCATTTGCTCAGATTTTGACCAATTAATTGTGTAGCCTGATATTCTAAATTCTATTTGTTCAAGAACAAAGCCATGGATCACTGTAGCCCAGTGACCGCAAACCTTGGCACTTCAGGTGTTCTTGAACTTCAATTCCCAGAAGTCTTGATCAGCAGGAGTGCTGACTTGGGCTCCTGGTAACTGGAGTCCAATAACACCTGGAGTGCCAAGGTTTACCATCACAGTCCTAGCCTATCTAACAGAACATCCTAGTGGTTCCAAACATAAGTCAACATGGTTGCTATTGCCCAATTGGAATTCAGTATCAAAAATACCACAATTTTCAAGGAGGCTCTTTCTGTATACCCTGTGAAATCTCCTCAACCCTCCGAGTCCAAATACCCCCTAAGGGGGATATCATTTCTGGAAATAATAAATCTCCCCATTTTGATCCCTCTTTTCAACCATGTACTCTTTAGAATTGCTATTAAACCATGCCAAATCTAAATCCTTTGGATTAATCAGCTTTTATAAATAGCATACTATCACTATTGTCAATTCTAGCATTGAGGTCCCCTCCCAAAAGAAGAAATGCTAATGGAAAGTTCAGTCTGAACTCAACAATAGTTTTCCCCCAGTGATGGGATGTAACAGGTTCTCACCAGTTCTCCAGAACCGGTAGTAACTTTCCCCAGTGTCCTGGAGAATCGGTAGCAGCTTGGGGAAAAAAAAAAACCACCTTCGGGGCTTACCTTTACACTGGTTCCCCCACTGCACATGCACACCAAGCACTTGGTGTGCATACATGCCTACAGTGCTTGGCGCGTATGCACGACCTCCTTGCTGTCCTCCCAAGCGGGGAGGAGGAAGAGAAGCTGCTAGCCTAAAGCTCCCTATAGCTTGCTGCACAGGGTAAGTGACTCACCTTTGGATGTGGTGTGTCTGTGTGTATTTTAATGTGTATTTAATACCTTTACCTATATTGATGTACTACCACAGTTCCTAAAAAGGCCTGACAGCCAGCAGGTCTGGCAGCCTGGTTTGGGGTTTTTAAACAAAGTCTTGGAGTTACCAT
This sequence comes from Furcifer pardalis, assembly GCA_030440675.1. Taxonomy (NCBI): domain Eukaryota; kingdom Metazoa; phylum Chordata; class Lepidosauria; order Squamata; family Chamaeleonidae; genus Furcifer; species Furcifer pardalis. The sequence continues at coordinate 42,736,144 of CP126893.1, forward strand.
CTTGCAACATTTTGCTGCCCAGGCACTTATACTAACAGATAAGTGACGGGTTTGTGTTTGGGGTGGGTGGGTTGATTTATGTTTGGGGTGGGTGGGTGTATTTTAATGTAATTTTTTATTTTATTTATTTATTTTATTTATTTATTCACAGGTTTGTGTTGTGGGTGGGTTGAGGGGTGCGTGTGTGTGCTTATTTGTATTATTTTTTCTTTGGCCCCGCCCATGACATCATGACATCAGCTCCGCCCATACTGTGATGACATCACGGTGGGGTAGTAAAATTTTTGACATCCCACCACTGTTTCCCCCACAATTGGCCAGGCCCAAATCATTGAATTAGGCTTAGTTGGAGGAACATAAACAGAGCATAGTACTATATTTAGAGGCCGAGATGACCAAAACTTTTACCAGAACTTTACCTGACTTTAAAAAATGAGCAAGTTGTAGTGGCAGGAGCAAGAAAAACCAGGCAAGTTAGATCCCCTCGGTTCCAAATTTTGCTTAACTGTAACTAGGGAGTCAAATTTCCTTCTGTTTCCAGGTTTCTTGTAAAAGAATAATATCAGAATCAAGTACAGTGGCACCTCACTTTATGAATTTAATGAGTTCCATGGGGCATTTTGTATTATGATCAATTTGTAACGCAAAACATGGTTTCCCATAGGAGTGCATTGCAAATTGTTGCAAAAATTCTTAAAGTGAAATGCAGTTTCCCATAGGAATGCATTGAAAACCAATTAACCCATTCCAAAAATATTCGTAAAGCGAGGCATTATTTTCAATGGATTTTCATTCGTAAAGTGAAAATTATGTTAACCGAAGTGTTCGTAAGACAAGGTACCATTGTACTTCTCAGTTTCATGAGATGCAATTCTTGTTGACAATCTAGCCACATTCCAACATTGTTATACCTGATAGGTTAGTTGGTCAGTTCCCAATTAGCTCAGATAATCTTGTGCATTCTACTGTTGAAGTCAATATGGGCAGGAAGAATATCATTTGGATTTCATTCTTCTGATAATTTTTAACAACAAAAAAAGGGGATAATTCTACCACTTATTGACAGAAGAGGCAACTTCCTTCTCTCTTTATTTCCTCACTGCCCCTCACTGCCAATCTCAAAGTTTTTATTTTGCCTTGTGCATGATTTTTCTTAACTTGTTTGAGGTTTTCTTGCAACTTCTCAAGATGTTAAATAGCATTATCTTGTTATTCCTTTTGTAATATACAAGAAAAATTCACTAAGCTAGTGTTTGTGGCATCCAGTTGTTTGTGTTTTAGGAGTGAATGAGGACATTGGCTTATTTAATTTGGAACTACCCATGCATTTCCTAATACCCTTTCTATTACCCTCGAGTCTTTTAGCACTCCAGCATCAACTGTGTTGCTTTCATTATTAGATGTAAGATGTTCGTGCTTTTGGGTATCCACAAAAGATAGGTTATTCTTCTGTGTTTGTTTCCTGGCCACGGGGAACTGAAATTGGTATAGGGAAACTGATGATATTTTTAAAGCATCTCTTAGGAAATATATTAAAATATTTAAACCACTCCCTGTTTGCTAATATTTCCCCTGCAATTTTAGCAGAATAAAATATTAAATTAATATGATTATGTCCCAGATTCCCTAGGAGCCTTTCAAGGTACAGTATTTCAAATCAGTACATCTTGCATGGTAGTTTACAGAAAAGTCTAATGTTCCCTAATACACCATTTCGTATCCTATTGAAAAGACTACCTTGATAGGATAATATAGAAAATGAAATTTTAGAACAATCTAGAATGAATGATAGGGAACTAACTATATTTCTAAGTGCAAAAGCCATATCTAGATTCACATTTGTTTTTCAGTTACCCATAAATAATGTTAATTGGGATCCCAAGGAATAATTTTTTTTGTAGATCTTTTGGAACATTTCGACAACTGCAAAGGTTTATTAAGCCAATACCAGGAGGACATCAGTGTGGTCTAATTCAGCTTTCTTACTATTTAATGAACTTTCAACAAAGAAAATTTCATCTATTGTTTCTATACTTGAATGTATTCCACAATACCATTCCTGTTTCTGTGAGTTACTTTCGAGTTCTTCAGCAGAAAGGTCTTGTAATCTTGTAACCTTGTAACCTACTTGAAATCTTAGTTTCCCCAAAATTATCAAGTTTACTTTGTTTTCTTGATAGCAAATCAGCTGTTTCAAAAGGACTGAACACCCCCCCCCCCCATTTTAGCTTTAATTCCAGGGACAATGCAAAATAAAAATCTAATAATAAATGTGGTTACCAATTAAATGATATGCTACAATAGGATGTCATGATGAACATCTAAGTTCCTCTAATAAGGGGTTCTTTCACTAAGTCACTGTTATAAACTGCTATGAGGGGCTATTTCTCTTTTCATTTACAAATGGATTGTTTCAATTCTTCTTTAGCTTATGTATCAAAAAGGATAAGTAATTAACAGTAGTTTCCACAACACAAGGAAATAGACTTTATTCATATATAGGAACCAGTTACTAACAGGGCAGATTTAAGTAATGCCTAATTGAATATATAATCAATCAATCAACAAACAAACAAACAATATAAGCTAATAAATTGGGGTGGAATAAATAGGTTAAATTAGTAGACAACAGGAACCAATGTGAGCAGACTAGATAGATAGCCTAAAAACAACAGAGACCAGTGTAAGCAGGCTGGGGAAATTAGTCTAAATTAATAAACAAGCACTAGAGAGTTATTTATGAAGACTAGGGCCCCTCATCTTAGCTAATTAGTAGAAGCTAATAAGTGTATACTTCCGGATTAATACATAAGGCTTCATTTTCCCACTAATTAAATAAAATCAATCAATAATTTAAAAGATACTATGACTAATTAGTTATTAAAATTAAATCAACATTGATTAAAAAGAAACATAATAAAATTCAGTTAGACTATTTAAAATATAAATATTAAAACTATTTGATTTATTCCATGTAGAAAAGCAGGGTTTAACTAGCATGCTGGCTACTGTTCATCTTCTGCTTCTTCCGTGTCTAGATCAGACTTTAAATGAAGCCATCCTTTGATGAATTCATTCTGCAATTTCTTTCACCTGATCTAGTGTGCGAAAGTTAATCTGGCACAACAAGGTTGCTTGTTGCTCAGGGTACATCCGATTGTGGGGTTAAAAAATACCACAGTCGTCAAACTGGCTCTTTCTGTGTATCTCTACTGTTCAGCTAATTCTTGCTTATGTCAGTGATAAAATAATATTTAAATAAATAAATGAAAACTATATGGGTAGTAATGTAGACAATAAAGTAGAATGGGCACAAAAGAAATTTTGGGGGCGTCTTGGCCAAGGTCTTCGCCAAGGTTGTCAGTAGAGACACTACCTGTAGGATGGAGTTTGCTTGTAATAGCTCTGCTTTGGAAGTGTTGCTGGCCAGGGCTCCCCTGGGCATGCCTGCCCAAACCTTACTCCTCCTCCATCAAACGGCTCAAACATTCATGAACAACAAGTCATAGGAACTGATACTTCCACAAAAGATGAAAAATGAAGGTGTAACCGTAGTCTCAGGGTGCCAATAAAAGCACTACTTTATTCTTCTCCATTCTTTAAAAACAAGCCCATTGTGTTTCAACCTAGGATTTCTTTAGCCTTCCTCAGGGGCTGTATCAATACAGTAAACAGAAAGGGGATAACTGCACATTATCATATATTCTATATGTAAAAAAAATAACTAATGCACAAACAAGTAAAGCTTACTCTCATGTATAGAATGTTAATTAAAACATCGCACCATGTTCCTAAAGCCAAAAACTGTTCTAGTAAACCCATGCATTTCTAAAACAACTGCAAACATTATATCCATTATTTACGTCCCATAAATTACAGTACTTTACTCCTATTGGGGTGTGCACACAACCCTTAATTACAAGTGAATTTACAGAGAATAAACCAGAAATACTCAACCTCTTGACAGAAGCAATGCCTCTGTGAGGCCATCGTCTATGTCAGGGGTTAACAAATTTGGCTCTCCAGATGTTCTTGGACTTCAGTTCCCAGAAGCCCTGATCAGCAGGAGTGCTGACTTAAGCTTCTGGTAACTGAAGTACAGGAACTCCTGGAGAGCCAAGTTTGCTGACCCATATCTATATGGATGTTGCATCTACTGCTGATAGACACATAAAATGGCCAAATTTAATGATTTCCAAAATGGTCTTTTAAAAAATGTATATAGGTAAAACATCCAGGGCTCTTAAGCTTCTTTTTCTTCTGTGTCTAGGCCAGACATGAAGCTGCCAAAATGAAGGCACCTTTTAGTGAGTTCATTCTGCAGTTCCTTTCACCTGACCTAGTGTGAGAAAGATGAGCTGGTAATAAAAGGTTGCCATTACCAGGGTATGTCCAATTGTGGTTCAAAAAATACCACAATCTTCAAGGAGACTCTTTCTGTGTACCCTGACTCTCAAGGTGAGAATAGGGGAGCATATAAGTAATACCAGAACAGAATAATGAGGATCTCTTTGGTTAATAATTATATAGAAAAAACAATCTCACAAGTAACTTGTCATTTTGGGCAATAGATGTAGTCCACACTTCGACAGAAAAAAAATAGATTGGAGACTGAGATGAAATACATTAGCCCTGAATCATCTGAATCAAAAAATTGCATTTTGTTCCTCTTATACAGAGCTTGCTAACCAGGGCTGACTAATGGGCATGACTATGGTTAATTGTTGAGTGGGAGAGCATGTATAAATGGCAGGTTTCTTTCCATGCTCCATTTCAAGTAACCTAGTGGAGTTGCATGCAGACTTAAAAAGGAGTGATGTACAGGAATTTATGGTATGTAAATAATGAATACTGTATAATGTTTGTAGTTTTATAGATGCAAGAGTATACTATAATAGTTTTTGGCTGAAGGGATATGCTGCAATGTTTTATTTAACATTTTGTACATGAGAGAAAGTGTTACATGTTTGTGCATTAGGTAAAGTTTTTTTAATATAGAATATATGGTAATGTGGTGTTGTCCCCCTTTCTGTTTAATGTATTGATACAGCCCCTGAGGAAAGCTAAATAAATCCTAGGCTGAAACCATGATGGGCTTGTTTTTAAGAATGGAGAAGAATAAAATGTTTATTTTTGCTGACATACTAGGACTATAGTTTCTCCTTCATTTCCATGTTCATATATTCATGAAACATTATAGGAGAGTCAAGGTTTGGACCATAAAGATACACAATTGCTATTGTCATACTGTATTTGAAATGTTTGTGAGGAAACAAATAAATTAATCCTTTGGATCAATCTCTGCTTGTAAAAATACAAGAGGTTTTTTAAAAAAATGTACAGCAAAACCTCATATAACACTAAAACCTGGTTCCACAAGTCTTGGTGTTATATGATTTTTAGTGTTATCTGATGCATGTTAAAATCCTATGGGATCATTAGAGATACATTGTAACCACACAGGCTTTAGCGGTTGTTATCTGAAGCATCCCATAGGATCTTAATGTTATCTGATGCAATTCTTCCCCCCAGATTCCTTAATGTTATGCGATTTTAGTGTTATTCGATACTAATGTTATATGAGGTATTACTGTATTGGTATAGCTACACATTTAGATTTCATAGAATGGCCATTAATAAATACTTCTATTCAATCTTTACATACACTGTCTTTATTTTCTTCCTCAAGATGTTTCCTTTAAGTTTAGAAAGCACCTGTTTTCGAAGGATGATGCAGTCTCTTGATAGTTCTTGTAATAAAATTTAATGCCATTACAAGTCTATAACAGTATTCATTGTAATACTATACTTTAATTATATATCTCCTTAGTAAGGAGATTATTGTAATGCGCTCTACATGGAACTACCCTTGGTGACCATTCGGTGGCTGGAACTGGTCCAGAATGTGACTGCCCGTGTCGTGATGGGTGCGGGCATTATGCTTGTGCCTCACCATTGCTCCAGGAGCTGCACTGGTTGCCAGTATGCCTCTGAGTGCAATTCAAGGTGCTGGTTATCACCTTTAAAGTCCTGTATGGTAGTGGGCTAGGATACTTAAGAGACTGCATCACCCTAAGGCCATCTGTCCATCCCACCAGAGCAGATCGGAGAGGCTCTCTTGTCATACCATCGGCTAGAGAGGCGCATCTCTCTAGCACCAGAAGGAGGGCCTTCTTTGTGTCCACTCCAGCCGGCCCTATGGAACCACCTGCCAACCGAGCTGCGTCTCCAGACAGAGTTGCTACCCTTCAGAAAGGAGGTTAAGACCTGGCTGGCAGGGCAGGCATGGGGTATGGGCCATACTATTAACCCGACCTGTTGGCTCATTTGACTCCTTCCCTCTCTGTGTGTGAATTTTTAATCTCTTTTTACTTTTTAATTCTAATTTTTATCCTCTGTTTTAATTGTTGTTAATTAATTGTTGTTTTTAAAGCTCTGTTAGCAGCCCTGGGTCACTTCTGAGGAGGGCGGCATATAAATATGATTAAATAAATAAATAATAAATAAGCAGTAAGATACAAAAACATTTAAAGGGACTATTTCTGGATAAATTATGATAATAGTTTCCTTTTCATATTGAAGGCTCCAGGTTGATAGTAAATACTGATAGCCAACAACTAGTTTGACCAGTAAATATAACAATTATTTTTTGTATAATAGTGGAATCTTCTATATTGTAATAACCAAGAAAAATATTAAGAAGTAGATTATTTATTTATTTATTTATTTATTTATTTATTTATTTATTTATTTATTGGGGGCAACCAAAAAGAAAACCAAATAAAAATAAATAGACATTGAACAAGGGAAAAAATTAATGAAAAGCAACAAAGGCCTACACTAGCAATCCATCTTCTCAGTCCCATTGCCTACTTAATTCTACTTTTTATATGTTTATGTGTATGCTGACTTTATGAATTTTGACTACAGAAAAGCCTTCACTAAGTCACATTTATATATGTTGCCACTTGCTGTCTTAGAAGGGCAATATAAAGGAATCCCATATAATGAAAGAATTTGCTCCTGTGATCAAAAATCAATTGAAAATCTAGTACATGTCACTCTCTGCTGTTCCTTGCTTGCAGCAAGAATGCTGAGGACTGTTTTGGAGCAGCTCCCCAGACAATCTGATCAAGACAAACTTAGGATGTTACTTTCTGATAAAGATAAGTTTCACACATTTTGAAAGGTAATCTTTACAGTAAAACCTCACATGAAGAGTCCCTCGCTTAGAGACTAACTCTCTTAAAGAGCAGAATTTTCTCTGAATGGTCGCCTCGCTTAACAACTAAAAACAACCAAAAACTCGCTTAATAACTAAATCAGGTTTCGCAATCCCCCTGCCGCCGCCGCTGCGGCCGCCGCCAGAAGTCACAATTGGTCACTTACAATGGTGTTTCGCTTAAAGAGCAAACTCGCTTAAAGAGTAATCCCGTTGAACGCATTATGCTCTTTAAGCAAGGTACCACTGTCTTTCCATTCTTACAAAAACAAAGTCTGTATCCTCTGCTGTTGATCAAGTTGACAGGCTGTTGTTATTCAGGGCCATTTGTCATTGATATATCATTTTACAGTTTAGTGAATTAATTGCATTAATGTTTATGTTTAAATAGGTGTGATGTGTATTAGAATCTTTGAATCTGAAAAGAAGTTTAATTTAAACTTGCTTATACTGCATTATGTTGAGAGTCAGTTTTTCTTATTTTGTAATCTGCATAGGCCAGTGTGCCAAAGCAATAAACCAATTTGGTTGTCACATAGCTTAGTGAATTAGGTATCTGATTGGGAGTTTGATTCCCCACTATGACTTCTGTGAGTAGAGCCAGCCTTTTTAACCTTGGGCAAGCTACACAATCTCAAAGAGGGGAGAGAAAGGGAAGGTAATGGTAAACTTCTATGTATTATCTCCTTATAAAATCACGGAAAGGGTCACTATAAGGCAGAAATGACTTGACAGCACAATGTTATGATTAATGATAGATACCAGATTAAATCAATCAATACATGAGGAAAATACTCAATAAACTTTCAAGTTTATTGTATGTAAAATAAAATACGAGAACGAGAGCCTCATCAAAGATTATAGTGTTTTTAACCACAATTGGGTGTACTCTGGGCAATGGCTACCTTGTGTTGCCAGCTAATCTTTCTCATACCAGGTCAGGTGAAAGGAACGGCAGAATGAACTCGCCAAAAGGTGCCATCATTTTGGCAGTTTCACATCTGGCCTAGACATGGATGAAGAAGAATGAAAACATAGCAGAAATTGTGATTTCATATAGATATTTTATATCATTAGTCATATAGATGTCATAGTGGCTTAGTGGGGTTAAGTTGCTGAGCTTTACAACCAGAAGGTCAGCAGGTCAGCAGTTGAAGACCTGAGTGATGCATGATGGAGTGAGCACCCATCATCTGTCCCAGCTCCTGCCAACCTAGCAGTTTGAAAGCGAGAAATTGCAAGTAGATAAATACCAGTAGGTACTTCTTCAGCTGGAAAGGTAACAGCATTCCATGCATCTAATGCCTGCCACATGACTATGGAAAAATCTGCAGACACAACAGCACTGGCTTTTTGGCTATAAACAAAGATGAGCACCGCACCCTAGAGTTGGACACAACTGGCTTTCAAACAAGGGAGACCTTTAGTATAGATATTTTAAATAATTTCAAACCATCCAAAAAAAAAAGCCCCTTGCTTACCTCACTGTGTTGACTTTTCTCCCAACACTTACTCCATTGGTGCTATGCCCAAAGTCCATTCCAAGAATATACGTTTCTGCACCCTCAGGCTTATGAAAAGACCACAGGTGTGAGACAGGGCAAATGCAAAAGGTACCAGGAAATGGTACAGAATGGATATGGAATGGATTTTCCTCTGTCAGTTTTTGTGCTGTTAAAAATGCTTTTCACTGCTGAACCACACGTTTAGTGTAATCTGAAAATCTCAGAATGTGGCATTGTTCTGGCCCCCAACATAGTTTTCCCTTCTCCCTGGCAGATTGTAACAAAAATTCTTTAACAGAAAAGCACAGACATATCACAAGAAATAGAGAAGATCTGTGAATTGTTTCTGCGGGGGCAGCAGATACACAGTGAGATTTATTTCAAACATGCAATCATTTGGCAGTTCTACCACAGTTTGTGAAATAAAGCATCTTCAATGAACTTAATTGGTTGGTCTTGCTTGCTATTAGCTGGAACACCAAGGATTCTCAGATTCATTCTACGTCCATTGTCTTCCAGCTGATCCATGTCAACTATCAGTTCAGCATTCGATTTTTGTAGTACCACTATTGTTAAACAATGAACTGAAGTAGTCTCTCCCAAGTCAGAAATTCTGGCTTCAGCCTCACCAACCCAAAATTTTCCACTGAATCTTGAAGCTGACCAACAAAATCTTTCATAGACTTCAGCCGTTGAAGTTCCCCCCCCCCCCAGCCATCTCCTTGGGAGTTGATAGAATATTTGAGTCTACAGCGCTCTCATCTAGGTGAGTGGCTATTGCAGACATCAACTTGACTGATGCACTACAAGTTGCCAGAGATTTATTCTGTCCTTCAGATGCCAAGATATCAACAAACGACATTATCTCATAATTAAGGAGAAGAGGCAAAAGATAAATCATCTGCTTGGATCAGGGGTTCACAACCTGCGGCCTGCGGTGCCAAATTATCTGGCTCCCAACCTTGCTCTAGCCACCTCTGCGGCTGCCATCAAAGCAGGAATCAGCTGCAGACTCATTTACAGCCACGTAAATGCATTTATGACAGCCCTAAATGAATCTGTGGCCATGGTAAACACAATTACTTCAGCAGTAAATGAGTCTGCATTTACGACAGCCATGGATACGGTTTATGGCACCAGTCGTGCCTGATCAGCTGTCTGAGGGGGTGTGGTCCGGCATGTGGCTGGAAAACGTTGAGCACCCCTGACTTAGAGTTTTCAAGAAAAGTTTATATCCTCTAGTTCAGGATACTGTAATAATAACAGTCACAAGAGTAGCTGAGAACACATCCAACTATTTTGGAATCAAAGAGAAAGTGCCACAAAGGGGGGGGGGGAGTATACACTGATTAATGTTTTTGTGAGTAGGTTCTTCAGAAATAATAAAATGGATGCAGAGCTCAGGAATAGAGGCAGTAGTTACAGCTCTCATTTCAGCTTTCCCAGTTCCCATATTTGAGTTCTCTTATGAGGAGAACCTGCCAACCTAGCAGTTCAAAAACAAGAAATTGCATGAAATAAATAGGCACCGCTTCAGCGGGAAAGGTAACAATGTTCCCTGATCTTGAATGAATAAATATTTTCTAGCTGCCTGAACTAACTTCTAGTTCTAGATAATAATGCACCTAACTGTGATTAAACTGAGGGTGTCATCAGATAGTAAAAAAGCATTGCTTTACTGTGAGTGAACTACCTCAAAGCGACTCTTCCAGCCCATCCCCACAAAGTAGTAGCCTGTTTGGTGGACCAAAAAGATCCTGTTTGGCCACAGATAGGGTGGCTGGGCTGGTGCAATGTTGCCTGCCCATTGTATGATCGCTGGGAAATAGCTTGCAGAGGACCATGTCACAAATGCTACAAAATGCAAGCTAAATACCTTGTGATCGCACCATTTGCCCTTGATTAGTTTCTTCAGTGTGTGCAGACCTGTGAAATGGAAGCAAGTTAAAGAATTCTTATCTCTCAATGGCTTTAGGATAATGAGTTCTTCCTCATTTAACAGTCTGGAAACAACCATCATCCAGAGAGACCATAGATTTGCCAATCCAAGCTTCAGATTCCCAAGTCTTCCCACTCCACCTACTAAACTGTGCTTCTCTTCCTAAAATTGTATTCCATTTCTCAACATTACTGTCTGCTCCAGCTAATATTTTCCAGTTCCCTCCTTGCCTTTCTCCAGGGTAATCCCATCATTAGGCTGATGACAATGGCTGTGTGTTTTAATAGAACATTCTCTGTATAAACCGTCTCCTTCCGTGATTATAGACTGCATTCTTATTTAGAAGCATTATACTGCCACTACTGGATTTTTTTCCCTGAAGGGAGGAAGTACTGCTATTTGTCTGGCAATACACAATGAGAGGAAAGGGAGAGAAGAGGAAGCAGAGAAGGATACAGGGAAACTTTAACCACAACACATCTCAGAATCTTCCCTTTGGGGTGTATCCACTTGCCAACAACCAACCGGAGTTCTCAACCTTTTTAAGCCTGGGGCCATATCATGCTCCCTCAGACAGTTTCAGGGGCCAGGGGGCCATTTTGTCCTTCCACCACCACATGACACTTCCTGGTGTGGTGGTGGTGGGCCAGATGAAATGGTGTCATGCGCCGCATCTGGCCCTTGGGCCACAGGTTGAGAATCCCTGCTATAATGCAACCAAAGGCTGCTGTGGGTGGGAGATGGCAGCTTGCCATAATTAGTTGGCTAATCAGGCAGGTAAAAGATTAAGTACACACTTGCTGGGATGCACCTGTCAAATGTAGAGCAAAGCTTGCATTGAGGATCTTTTTACACGAACCTGCTGTCAAGGGAAGCATTTCATGTCAATCAGTGTGGTTGTTCCAATCAGTGTGTTCTGCTGCCCACAACTCCCCTATGTTTTCCTGTTCTCGCTTTGTTTTCAACTGCTTTATCTGTCTCTCTTCTTGAAACAAATGTGTAGCCTTCAACCTTCTGTTCCCATTTTGGCTGAAAGCCCACCTGGTGACCTTTTTCAAACTAGAGCTGTCCCTACCATTAGACAATGGCAGACCACAGGCTAAGGTTCACTCAAGACATGACTGCCAATTAGCACTTCTTTTATTTATTCTGGATTTGTTTTTAGGGACTGGGAAAGGGAGCAGTGCTTGGGGTATTTCTGCACCTCATGCACCATAATAACTTGGCTGACTTTCTGTACTGTTTATCTTGAGGTGAACCACCTCAAGCAGCAAAACAACTTGGGCTAAATGTCTTGAGTGAAGAATATGGAATGAATGGGAGGTCCACTTCTGTGAATGTGCACCAAAAAAGGTAGCATCAAAAATGAAGAGGGATGGATTGCTTGGTTGAAAGGGAGATACTGTACCATTTGTGGGTTCTTCTTTTAACATTTAACCCTAAATTACTCTTCTGAGATACCATCTCAACAGGGAAACGTGATCTCCTTGCTACAGTGAGGCAGCAAAAGCTGTTCCTATGATGTGTGGCAAAATCTGACTTTACCAGCATAGTATTTCTGAAGCTTTTTAAACCTTTCTAGGTGAAAAGGGTAAGAGATGCTAGCTTTCAGCTGCTGGTTACCACTGCTTAATATTTAAACTGTTGAGCTTTCCCATGCTTGGTGTGTTGTGAACTGTGGTGGTGCCTGCATCTAATTTGCATGTTTATTTACCCTACTCACATCCCTAATGAATCTTTTTCTGGCTGGCCTAATTCTATGAAAACATGTCCCTACCTTGCTGGACATCGGCGGCACCAGCCAATTAAGAATATTGCTTTGAAAAAGCTTTCGGCCCGGGGAAGTTGGACGCCATCACTGCCCTTTCTCATCACCCACTGCCACATTTTAAGTGCAAAAGGTTGTAATTAGCCATCGTGGGAAGAAGAGGCTGCTGGGATCCCAGCAGGCTGAGCAGAGGACTGGGAAGGGAAGAGGAGCTTTATTAATGCATGAGGAGGACGTATTGACTTCATACAGAAAAGGAACGGCAGGCGAGTTGCCCATGTGCCTGACTATATGGAAAAGAAAGCTACAGTACAGAAAAAAAATACCGTTACCAATGTTTCAGTAAAACCCTGATAGCTGTCTAAGAGAGCCTGCCTGTGTCTCTGTTCTCCTGCAAGTATATCTAGCAGGCACCTTGCCTAAGGCGTCATCCGCCTACCCCATCACATCGTTCCCACTTGTCCAGGTTTGAAATACAGTCAAACCTCGCATAAAGAGTGTTTCGCTTAAAGAGTAACTCGCTTAAAGAGCAGAATTTTCTCTGAATGTTCGCTTTGCTTAACAAATAAAACCAACCAAAAACTCGCTTAACAAATAAATCGGGGTTCGCAATCCCCCCCACAATTGGTCACTTACAATGGTGTTTCGCTTAAAGAGCAAACTCGCTTAAAGAGCAATCCTGTGGAACGCATTATGCTCTTTAAGCGAGGTACAACTGTAAAAAGAATTTTTGCAGGGCCATTCAGGCAAACAGAGAAACCTTCAATCATCTCTTTACAGACTATATGGCATTTCCACCACAAAAACATCATGAACTCACTCCATTCCCAAAGATTGTAGTCTTTGGAGCTTGTTCCACTTTGTCAACAAATGTTGGAAGGGCTGCGGTGGCTCAGTGATTAGGAAGCTTGCATAGTTAGCTGGAAGGCTGGCAAGTTGGCAGTTCGAGACTCAGGTACTGCATGACAGATTGAGTGCCCATCTCTGTCCCAGCTCCTGCCAACCTAGCAGTTTGAAAGCAAGAAATTGTAAGTAGATAAATAGGGACCCACTTCTGTGGGAAAAGATCTTGGGGGCATGAAAGGAGCCTCATTTCAGTGTCCCCTGAGCAGAGTTTCTCCATCAAAAATCCTTTCGACCCAGAATAATTTCTGACACAAAATTATTATTATAACAAATGTTGGACAAGGGGCAGTGCATTTATTTTGCTTAAGTTGACCTACACCTGTTGAGCTCGCCAACTCTCTCTATCTGATCCAGATTCACTGGGGTGTGTATGTGGAGGTGGGGAGAAGGGAAAATAACATGGTGAAGGATGGCACTCAGACATTTCAGGGCAGCTCCAGTAGTGTCTTCTTTTATAGTTGCTTCCTTCTGTCGCAGCCACTGCTTACAAGTGAGTGCTGACTTGAGGGAAAACATGAGGCTGAAAGGTTCATTGGCCCTGACCTGCTTGACAACATTTAAGACAGAAATGAAGAAAAATACAATCCCTGGAAGATCACATCACAACTACAAAAATAATAACACCCATTAATATTTATTTTCCTTCCACTTTCCAGCCCCAGAAAAGCTGGTATAATGTGGGTGAGGCAATGCTACTCTTTGGTGGAGCAGTAGCTGTTGATGAACCCTGTTGATGGAAAATACCCACCAATAGATCTTCGTCATCTTGGAGAGAAGGGACAAAATTGGCACCACAAGTTTCTGTCTTAGTCTCTATACTGTTCAATATCTTTATAAATGACTTAGATGAAAAAGCAAAAGAGGAACTGGTCAAGTCTGCAACTATTGTAAGGAATAGCAAATACTGTACCCGAGAAAAAAGAATCAGGGTTGAGAATGATCTTACTGGGCCACAACAAGCAAAATTAAATGGGCATTTGTAAATATAAAGTTCTGCATTGAAGCAGGAAAATTTCAGATATATCAGTGAAAAATGGTTAAAATCCACAATAGCATTTGGGAAAATTATCTAGAAAGTTTGGAAGTCCAAAAGTTTATCATGGGTCAGCAGGACAGTAGCAGAAAAGTTACTCAGATTTCCAGCTGCATCAATGTAAAGTTGCATCATGTGAAGAATAATAATGTGATTCCAGTCTCTTCTGCTTTGGGCAGATCTCACTGGACTCTGTCCATATCTGAATATCACAGTTTAAGCAGGATGTCAGTGAACAGAACATGCCTAATAAGGGTAACAAATACGACAAACAGTTTGGGAAATATTTCCTATGAGGAATGGTTGTGAGGGAAATTTTTAGCTTGGAGAAGATTAAGAAGTGATATCTGAAGGGTAGTTTCATGGAAGATAGAGTAAGTTGGTTTTCTATTGCTCCAGATGGTAGGACCCTCATCAAGGGATTCAAGTTAGAAGAAAAGAAATTCCAGCTAAACATCAAGAAAAACTCATTGATGTTAAGAGCTGATTGAAATGAGAATGGATTCCCTTTGGCAGGTGATGAATTCTTCCGCCGTGGACTGTTTTGTGGTCTGTAATCCATCTCTTCAGTAGATACAAATGGGCTGCAGTCAACAAATGCTTACACCCACACAATTGTTGGCCTTTAAAATGCCATTAGGCTATTGAGCTAGTAATCCACAACTTGCCGTCCAAGATCTGCTTGATGAGGTCTATAAATCTGCCAAATATCAAACCAATCTGATAAATTCAAAGGAGGCCCTTCCCTCAGTCTCATTACCATTGTAAATATGTTTGATGTGGACATAAGAGAGGGCCTTCTCTTTGGTAATTCACAAATTATCAGCTTTTATTTAGGAGGTTGGCCCCCTCTCTTTTATCCTTCCTCTGGTAGCCGAAGAGCCATCTTTTCAGGCTGGCTTTTAATCATCATAACTGAGTCCTGAGTCACTAGTGTTTAGCTGAGTTTTTTACATTTTAGTTATTTAATATATTTTAATTCTTACTATAGCTTAATTGTTTTTAATGTATAATTTATTGTGTTTTGATTCAATCTTTATAACATTGTGAGCCACCTTAAGTCCCCTATCAGGCGAAAGGTAGGCTATAAACAAAATAAAATATTGCCAGAGTGGAAACTATATTGTCAGGTCCTGATGGAATCAATAAGGAGGCAATGGTCAAAGGTCACAGCCTTGCCTGCCTATCCTTAACCTTGGCCTTAACCCACCTGGTTTTGTTGTTACTTAAGACTTGCCTATCTTGTTATCCATGTCTGAATCGTAATCAGGAGAGTGGTCCATGAGAATCTAGGACATGAGTTCTCAACCTTTTTAAGTCGAGGGCTGGTTCGCACTCCCTCAGACAGCTTCAGGGACCTGACGGCCATTTTGCCCTTCCTCTACCACATGGCACTTCCTGGTGTGGTAGAAGTGGTGGAGGCCACCTGAAATGATGCAGTGGGCCACATCTGGGCCCTGGGACACAGGTTGAGAACTCCTGATCTAGAAGCTATCTGGCGTGCTATGTGGAGTTTTATTTTTAAGGATGAAGCCACTTAAAAATATATATTGCTTGCTGCAAAGCAAGGTGACAGACTATCATTGTCATTGCAGTTTAGATGTCCGCTTGACCAATGCCCTCTAGCACAGCACAGGTTGGACTTGTACTGCTCTCAGCAGTATCCTAGAAAGAAGGAGATAAAACATAGTGGAGAGGGGATGGTGTGAATAGCAGGAGTACAGCAGGAGTTGAGGGGCCATTGAAGCAAGAAAGAAAAAGGCTGCCTGGTCACCTCCGAATAGAAGAGGGAGGAAGATCCATGTCACCCTGTGGCCCATCAACCATTCTAAGCACAGAGAAAGAAGCTTACAAATATTTTAAATAAAATACATATGTGGTAGACAACCCATGAAGAAATTATATAAGCCTGACCTCTTATCCAGTCCTTGCAGTGCAGGTCTTGACTTTGTGGATCATCACCCAGAGAATGCTGAAAAGAGCTACAACAAGGAAATGTGCCTTCTTGGTGGTGGCTCAAAGGCTGTAAAATTTGTCAGGTCCCATCCCTCCATGCTTTTAAGAAGGCAGTAAAAATGGAGCTTCTAAAACAAGGCCTTTAAAAAACATTCTTCCCTTCTATAGGGCTGCCTGATATGAGTTTTAATTAGCTTTCACCATCACCTTTTGTTATTTTATTGTAAGGGTTGGGGAAGGGTTAATATATTTGGGTGCGGTTGAGATTATTGTTTTGGATTTTGCTGCCCAGAGCAGTGTTTATCACTAAGTCAGTTTGCCACTACTGGTAAGAGACATTTTCTAAACAGGCCAGGGAGACAACCGTGAATCAGAGCCTGACTGAATGGTTAAGTTGCAGCACTGCAGTCAAAACTGCTCATATTGTGAGCTCAATCATAATATGCACAAGGTTGACTAAACTTATCCTTTTGAGGTAGGTGAAACAATTACCCATCTTGTTGGGGGCAAAACTGATAATTACATTGTGAACCATCCTGAATGTGCTCTAAGCACTATGGGGTGGTATAGAAGTGTAATTGCTGTTGCTATTGCTGTTTCTGCCACATGGCTGAATAAAAAGGACGCGTGCCTTTCATCCTTATTTAAAGATTTTGTAGATGACCATGCTTTGTGCATTGTCATGACTCATCGTGTAAATGTGAGAGTGCCTGGCGGATGCTTTAATGGTTCATCCTCCAAGAACCACCTTATTCTTCTCCTTGAAACAAAACCTTACTGGCATGAGTCTTTTAATGGGATCCCCGTGGAATAGTCCAGCTCTTATGATCCCAGGCTGTGCCATCAGAAACATGACACTTGGTGCCACTCAAAAACAGCTCCTGACTTTTGCTAGGTCATTTGGCTGAATTGAACACACTCTGTTACTCTGCTCCAGTCTCTGCAAATAATAATAATAATAATCTCAAGAAAGCAGAGAAAATTAGACAATCTAATTGCTTGACTGCCTAGGAGAGAAGCATTTTTTCAAGAGCAGTGACTACATCTGCGGTTGTTTTGTGTATGCGTTGCTTTGGATAATTGTATTTTGTTGTCAGATATTCTCTGCTAGGCTGTTATGACACGCAAAGAAGAACAACACGATATGCTTAATTATTTTCTGGGAGGCCATGTTCCTTTAGGGAAGGAAGGGTGAAAAGTCACAACAAAATCTAAAAACTGGAGATTGTCTTACAAAAAAAAGAAAGAAGTGCAAATAGTTCTGTTGTGGTACACCATACCAGAGTCAGACCAGCTGAATTCAGATATCCAGAACATGTAAAGTTGAAAGCTGGATTGCCCTTTTCAATATAACCAATGCTGTTTTCTCCCTGAACCCCTCCCCATGAGACTGAAAATAACTTTTGATAACTTTAAGTCACTGAGCAATAATTGTGGTATGAGAACCTAATTGATGTAAACTATATGGGGGATATGGTCTGGGACCAAGACTGACAGTAGTTCATTACGCAAAAGGTGATTTTGTATCTAATGGGGGGAAATGTGTACTGTATCTCAGAGAAGCTGAATAAAAAACAATGTATATGAGCATTGATAGGCTTCTGGTTGGAAGAAGTTGCTTTTGAAAGCACTAATATTTTTTTTTCTCCAATGGTGGGGTGAAATATGGTGCAGGCATGAGAGACCACTGTCCACCAGAAGAACAAGTAACATAGGAACCACCACCACCCTGGCCAATCCCTAAAACCTTCCTTCACAGTGCTGTCCCATTCTTTTTTGATGAGAATAATTAGTTCAGTTCCAGAATTAATTTTAGAAATTTTCCTAGTTCAGCTGGAAAATAGGTACTAGGAGAAATAGTAAACAGAACTGAGCAAGCACTGACTGTCATAACTCTCCATATTTTGCCCTACCACTGTGAATGACTAGGGAGGGTTTTTTTTAATTCTGAGGCAGAGCGCACTTTCCAGACCAGCCTGTAAATAAAAACATGGTTACCCATCGGATTTCATATTTCCTCTTAATTTTGTGTGATAATTTTTGTCTCAAAAATGGAGGTCAGAATGCATTTTTAATGTGTTTGAGGTTTGAAAGATGTGCGTGGATAATATTCATTAAGACATGCATGCTCGGTTTAAAAAAAAGTAAACATATTTTTAAATATATATTTAAGGAGTAGCTTTGCCAGTTCCATGCCCCCAGTGAGAGAGGATTTAAACCAGGGGTTCCCAACCTAAGGCCCACAGCACAATTTCATGTGCCCTCCCCCAGCCTTCCAAGGCCATTTGAGAAATAAAATGGCTATCCTTTTGAAGCTGTTGGGACAAAATGGCCACCCCCATCATGCAGGCAGGGCAAAATGGCCACCTGGCCCTCAAAGCTGACTGAGGGATAGCTTGAAAAGGTTGGGAACCCCTGATTTAAATCCAGGCCTTCTAAGTCCTGATTCTGTCACTCTAACCCTTACATCACACTGGGTACTCAGTACATATAATTGTCATATTTCTTTTGCCAAGTCCCTCCTTCCCACCATTAAAAACAAAACCAAACCCATTGTGCAACTTCTGGATTGTCTAGAAGATTTACACCAAGGCCTAGCAGTCAGAAATCAGCACAATCATTTGGTGGAACCATCTTGTGTAAAAAGAGATGCTCATGATCTCACAATTCGCTTCTCTCCACACTTCTCCCCACACTTTCCTCCCAGAGGCTTCAGTTTAGACAATGTTCTTTGGAAATCCTTTATACTTCTGTTTGGAGTGCACAAAGAATGAGGGAAATCCATAAAGGTTTGTGTGTGTGTGTGTGTGTGTGGGGGGGGAATCTCCCCCCCAAACAGTAGTAATTTATATGCTTTATATGAATGTATATTATTTTAAAATAATAAATCTTTAATGACATTTTGAGTATATCTCTGATATATTTCCCCAATAAGGCAGTAGTGATGTTTTTAATTAAAATGATGTGTCTGAGAAACGATTTTTTTTTGAGAGGGTCAATCTGGAAGAAAAATCCAGATTCTCCTCAGCATCCCACTACACTCTACCTTTCAATGTCTTTGTAGACTTCTCCTTTCCTCTTCATGCCCCGAGTAATGCAGCAAAGAAAGATTGGGCTGAATTACTGTTCTGGCATGCCAGAATGCATGCATGGCACAGCAACCCATCTAAAGGAGAAAACAAAGTAAAATTAAAAAACAACAACGATGAATTGAGCAGGAGAGTGCATAAGTTACTGCCGCCCCGAGACGTTAATAAATAATGTAGATGCCACAGGGTGCTGAAGCTTTTTACTCAGTTAATTAATATGTACAGTAATGTTTGCACACTCGAAAAACAATGGCCCGGGCTCCTTTCCCCCATGTGCTATGTAAAAATATTTCTTGAAGGACTGACACATTTATTATTTCCACCATAATTACCTTATTATGGAACATTTGTAATAAAACACATTAAGGAACTTCAACCCCATACAGGGCTGCTGCACGGGGATTTTTGCTATGAAAAATGTGTGAAGATTTTGGCGTTCTCAAAAAGTGGGTTAGTTCCCATTCAACCACCTTCATGTGGCATAGTTTGTGGCTCCCAGTACTTGACCCAAAAGCTTGCCTCTACTCATTTCCCGTGCCTGGCCTCTCCCTAAGCGGCACCGCTGTGAACTCAACTCCATGTTGAGACCACCTCACACACAAACCTCTGCCCCTGGATTTACTACATCCTTTGCTCTCTGCTTGTTCCTTTGCTCTCTGCTTCTTCTTCTTCTTTCATGTCCCATTAGGCTCAATAATGTTTGTTCTTGCCATAAAGCTCTTTCTGGATCTGAGCCAGCAGACTTGAGGCTCATATCTGTTCAGAGGGTGTTGAGGGTCATTCTCTTCCAGACATGTGCAGGAAAGACAAATGCTCTCTACTTCTTCCTGCACTGTTTAGCTCACACCATTCTTGAAATGGTGGGTTGGCTCAATTCTGTTTGGCAGGTCTTCTGAAAAATTTTTCATTTCATTTTTTCATTTATTCAATTTATATACCGCCCTACTCGGTACTACCGGCTCAGGGCAGTTTACAGAAGACATACATATAAGACAATCAAAAGTAATATAACATAATCAAAGGTCATACAGTATAATACAATAAATATAACAATACAGTACAGCAGTGCAATAAAACAAAACCACACTGCAAAATAAGGTTACAAAATACAAATTTCAGTTACGTATACATGACATAGTCTCAGTAATGCAATACAAGAATGCAATACAGTACATGATCCAACAATGTCAGGGCTCTCACCCTAACCACAAGCATGCTCTGGAAGCCATGGCAGTATCCCGTTGCAGGGGCTTTTGTAGCCCGGCGTGGGGGCGAGGCTCGGGAGCGCCGGCAGGTGAAATCTGTCCCTCTGCTCAGCAAGCCATGACCGTGGTGATACCCGCAGACCCAAGCCATCCTTGACCCTGATTTATGTGCATCATTTTCACCTCTCCCAGCTCCATTTCAGGAAGACAGTAGGCAGCCTAACCAGTGGCACTCTTTCCACTATTTCATTCGGGCCAAATGCTGGATGTACTGAATCCCCTATGCCCTACCTCTATGGGTGTCTCTCCCAGTAAGTGAACAAAGAGACCTCTGGGAGACTGTAGTGGCGACAGTAGCCTCAAAAGTAGATGAGCTGCCTGCCAACTATATAAAGTACGCAGTGTGCAGTGGTCAGCCATTCTGAAGTACAGCTATCAATCTCTCATACAACATGTCAGGGCACCCAAATGCTTCTCCAGCGGCACCAAAGCACCATGGCTTCTTCTCATGTTACATGAGTCACCTGGCCATGGCAGGATGCTCCTGTGACACTTAGACTCAGATGAATTTATGGAGCAGATTGTTGGATGCTGTTTGGACAAGGAATCAACGAGGTCATGATTAGAAAGTCCAACTTTGTTTGCAGTCTCTGTCACAACTATGTGGATCTGCAACTACAATTCAGGCCTTAAAACGCCTGATGAGAATTTAATTCTCCAATTGTAGTTGCAGAACTCGCACTAGGGACATACACATCTTTTGGCTAAATGGACAAATAAATCAGGAGCATTTGTATGTTTCTGGAGTAGGTAAAGGTAAAGGTCACCCTTGCTTGAAAGCCAGTCATATCCGACTCTCAGGTTCAGTGCTCAAAAGTTGGCAGGAGCTAGGACAGAGACAGGAGCTCACTCCAATGTGCAGCACTCAGGTCTCGAACTGGTGAGCTGCTGACCTTTTAGTAATCAAGTTCAGCATCTTAACCACTAAGCCACCACCGTCCCTTTCTGGAACAAGTATGGTGCAAAAAGAAAAACCCCAAACCATTGGACCAGCACCCTTACAGATACCTTGAGTTGCATCCAGCATAATCCAATTGAAACGTGTGTGTGTGTGTGTGGGGGGGGGGGGTGTACTAAGAATGATGAAGAGAGTGTGCTCTTTACCTTGAAAACTAATGTTCCTTGCCTTTCCTGCTCCAAACTCATTGATTCAATTATAAAAATATTTTGGCTGCATAATCATTCATTTCAAATCTAAGGAACATGAAGGGCAAGAGCAAGGAGAAAAGGTGGGAAACGTGGAAAAGCAAGGTCCCTGTACGTTGCTTTTTTAAGAAAGAATAAAAAATGACCATGCTGTTGCCCTTTTAAATTCTCTCATTCATTTCCTTCCTTAGGAAGTTGACTGGGACTTTCTCACAGCTGGGGAAAAAAAATCTCCCAAAAAAATGTTTGTGTTTGGATATAAGCAGTGGTGGAATGTCAAAAATTTTACTACCCCACTGTGATGTCATCACAGTGTGAGGAGAGCCAACGTCATGATGTCATGATGTTGTGGGTGAGGCCAAATAAATAATAATAATAACCAGTCGCCCGGGGGTTCTCTACACACACACATACCAGTGACCCCCTCCGGAAAGCTGCTACCGTTTTGGGTGAACCAGTCCGAACCGATAGCAGCCCATCACTGTGTACGAGAGGCAATGGCCTTTCACCCCTAGCCAGCCAACCCAGAACATAACCAAGTAGCTGACTTGTACTAGTTTGTACTGTCTTGGACTGTAGTGGCTTAGTGGTTAAGATGCTGAACTTGATGACTGGAAGGTCAGCAGTTCGAGACTCGAGTGCTGCCTGATGGAATGAGCTCCTGCCTCTGTCCCAGTTTCTGCCAATCTAGTAGTTCAAAACAAGAAATTACAAGTAGATACATAGGTACCACTTGGGTGGGAAGTTAACAACATTCTGTGCACTCCAATGTCTAGTCATACTGGCCACATGTCCATGGAAACATCTGCAGACGCAGACAGTGCTGGCACTTTGATTATATAAGCAGAGATGAGCAACAAACCCTAGAGGATCCAACTGGCTTTCGAGCAAGGGTGACCTTTACTAGTCTAAGAGTCCTATCAAGAATATGCTGACAGAAACTGAAAACAAAACAATGACCTACAGACTAGAAACAATCAGTATTTTCCAGTCCCCCACAAAGGAGATGCCAAAGAGTGCTGTAACCATAGAACTATCTCATCAATTTTCCATAAAGCAAAGTGACATTCAAGAGTTTGCAACAAAGACTATAACAGTACATGGAGTGAAAAATATAGATGTTCAAGCTGGTTTCAGAAAAGCAAGAAGAACTAGAGAGAATATTGGAATTATGCATTGGCTACTTAAACACAGCAGTGAACTTCAGAAGAAAATGACTTTGTGCTTTTTAGATTACAGTGTAGCCTTCGACTATGTGGATCAACAGGATCTATAAATCATTTAAAAGAAATTGTTGTGCCATATTAGATTGTTTTGATGTGTAATTTGTGTTCTGGATAAGAGGTTAATGTTAGGACAAAACAGGAAGAACAGTTGATTTCCCTTAGGCATAGTTATCAGACAAACATGTATTTTATCTCTGTCTGTCCAACCAGTAAGCAGAATATATCATATAAAAATTAGATTGGATGCAGGTGGTGGAAGTATTGAAGAAACATTTATAATTTAAGGTATGCAAATAACACTGTATTACGGCAGGTACTGACAATAGCTTGAAATGACTCCTGAAGAAGAAAGTGTAAAAGCATGGTTACAGTTGAACAATAAGGCAATTGCTGGAGAATGCTGATAATGAAATAAGCAAGTTGTTAGATGTTTTCTATACCTCTGTTAGTCCAATAGTCATCCCAACTAGGCATTACAAACAGGAACTCAGAAAAAGGATGAGATTTGGAAGGGCAGCTATGAAAGGACTAGAAAAGAGCCTTATGTATAAAAGACATGTCACTGGAGAATAAGCCCAGCATCTTCCTTACTGTGGTATTTTCATTTTCTTTGTATGGATAGGAGTGCTAAACAGTAAATGAAACTGGCAGGGAACAATAGATTCAGTCCAACTGTGGTGTTGGAAAATAATTTTACAAGAACCTTGGGCCTCTAGGGGAAATCCAAATTTTCTTTAAAATGATTAAGATGAGGCTATTCTGCTTCAGAGATATCATGGATAAGAAAAAAAAACTCACTGGAGAAGACAATAATGCTGAGGAAAGTGGAAGGCCATGGGGAAAGGGGGAGACTAAATATAATGGATTGTTTCAATGGAAGAAGCCATGGCCTGAGATGTTTTGTTCTCTTTCTCTTTCTGTGTGTGTGAGAAAGAGAGAGAAAAAGAGAGAGAGAATCGTTAGGGTTGCTTAAGTTGGAAGAAGTTTTATGAAGCATAATAAAAACTACTATAACAATAGTCTGTGGATAACTTAAATTTAAAGCAAGAAGGATGGAAGAGAGGAAAGAGGATCTTGCTAAGTATACTAAACCAAATGGCAGCAAACTTGGCACTCCAGCTGCTCTTGGACTTCAGTTCCCAGAAGCCCTGATCAGCAGGTGTTCTGACTTGGGCTTCTGGGAACTGAAATCCAAGAACACCTGGAGAGCCAAGTTTGCTGACCTCTGGTATAGACTATAGGATTCCATTTATGCCAACCTATGTCAGAAAAGAGCAGCAGGTTACCAAAACAGAGTATTGCTTTGTGATCTATATTTTAAAGCAAGGAGGGTGGGATATACTGGTTTTCTATGATGTGAGACACAAACACAGTAGGATGTAGATGTACTGGGGGGGACACCCAGGCTATAGTACAAAACCCAGTAAACAGAGGAGGCTGGGAAACAGGAAGACTGACTACTTAGGTACCGTGGGGTGCAGAGCAGGCAGTAGTATCTGCACCACCATATAAACAAGGAAACTGAGAAGAAGCAGAAATAATGGTGGGGAGAAGGACAGACCCTAACGTTGGCCTACCCATTCAAAGCCAATACGAGAATGCAGGCATTAGTGACATACAGTAAAACCTCACAGAAAGAGCGCCTCGCTTAGAGAGTAACTCGCTTAGAGAGTAACTCTCTTAAAGAGAAGAATTTTCTCTGAATGGTCGCCTTGCTTAACAACTAAAACTAACCAAAAACTCGCTTAACAAATAAATCAGGGTTCACAATCCCCCCCTCCAGAAGTCACAATTGATCACTTACAATGGTGTTTCACTTAAAGAGCAAACTCGCTTAAAGAGCAATCCTGTGGAACACATTATGCTATTTAAGCAAGCTATAACTGTACACAGTGGTGGTTGTCAAAATTTTCGCTACCCCACCGTGACACAGTTCCATTTTGGCTGCCCGGAAATACATTTCTGGAGGGGGGACAGAGAGACAACCGAACCGGTCGCCCAGGGGTTTACCACCCCCCTGCGACCCTCTCCTGATGGGTGCTACCGGTTTGGGCGAACCGGTGCGAACCGGTAACATCCCATCATTGACTGTACATGTACAATCCACATAATGACAACAATGGAGTAGAATTTGGGCAACTAGTCTGAGAACAAATAGGGGAAAGTATCTCAGAATGCAAAGATTAGTCTGCACAGCAATCCAGCTCTTTCACTTTCGCTACTGTTGTATGAAATGCCAGTGATGGTGGCAGTGGGTCGATATATAAAACTGGTGGCCTGCTTGATAGACTCTCCCTAGCATCCCAGTTCTTCAGATAGTCGTTCTACATGGAAAACCTGGGATATCTTAACAAATTGTTTGTTTTGCATGCCAGCCTCATACACATGCCCTGCTGGTCTTTCCATTAGCCTCTCTTTTCTTGCCAAATATTTGCCTGTTATGAAATACTTTGCAGCAGATGGGCTCCCCATCGCATAGATAAAGACCAGAACAGCTTCATTCAGCTGCATGTAGATGATGCGATTTTCTAGTCTGGGTTTGGATAAGTACCTAAATTTGTGATCTTTTGGACATTAGCACCAGATATTACATATTTTAAGGGAGGGTCAGCTTCGTGAGCTTCCTGTCAGTATAAAGAACCTAATAAGAGGTTAATGGTGTCAGAATTCTGTTCCTAAATAAATCACCCAGATGGGTGGTATATAAAATAAATAAATAAATAAAATGGGTGGCATAAGAAGAATATTTTGGCATTTTTCAGTTGTTTCCCCTTTCTAACACAGTGCTTACAAGGACTGATGGGAGTTATAATATAAAAGGCTGGGAGGAATCTAGTCTAGACAGTGTGATCTGTGAGTCTAGAACTTGCAGGCAGGAAGGGTCTGCTTTGTTCAGCAGGAGTTGCTTTGTTGCCCTTCTGTCCTTTCCATCTCCAAATAATTAATTGTGATCTTACTTGGCCAAGAGGTTGTTTCCATACAGATCAATGTGTTCTTTTCTCAAATTTGCCACTACTTTCCCCCCCCACACACACACACTTCAGAATTGTATTAAATGCTACCTAGCAATGAACAATAAACAATAAGAAGAATAAATATCTTGTTATAAGCCGAACACCAACTCACAGCAAGCTAATGGTAGGAACACAAGAAATCAAAAGAGTGGATAAAATTGTCTATTTGGGTAGTATTTTAAATGAAAATTGGGATCCCGAGGCAAAGATTAAAACACAAATAGAAAAGCAAGAGCCACTGTCATAAAAATGCAATATTTGTTATACAGTAGAGATCTAAATTTCGCTGTAAAGATCTGAATAGTGAGATGTTACGTATCAGTGTTATTGTATGGAGTCGAAGCTTGAGCATTGACTAAAGCATCTGAAAAGAGAATTGAAGATATTGAAACATGGATCTACAGACGGCTGCTAAGGATATCATGGGTTGACTATGTGACTAATGTAGAAGTATTGTGCCAAGTGGATAAAGAACAAGAACTGTTGGAGACCATTAAGAAAAGAAAGCTCAATATCATGAGAAAAAACATAAAGTATAGAATATTTCAACTCGCTCTGCAAGGAAAGTTCCCTGGGAAGAGAGCCACTGGATGTAGACTTCATGGCTGAAGAATCTGAGAGACTGGTGAGAAATGTCCTCGGAAGAACTGTTTGGAGGAGTTAAGAACAGGAAGACTATCACCATGATGATAGCCAATATCTGGAATGGAAAGAAGAAGAAACCAATGATGTGAAAGACATCAGTTCCTCCTTTGGTTTTTTTCCCCAGCAGGGAGCTTAGCATCATCTGCCAACCAACCTGTAGCCATCTTGGCTAAATAAGACAAGCCTTCCAGTTCTGTTCTTCACACAGAATAACAATGTTTTAGGGTACTCCCCATCTCCTCTTTTCTCCAGGGCAGTTTTGTAGCAATGCCAAACCTTCTTGGACTCCCTCCAGATCTGATCATCGGGAATATTTCCAATTGATCCAGCTGTTTTGCAATGAGAAAGGAATAGCAATTCAACCAGCTTCTAAATCTTAAGGCTCATCCTAAAAAGAGATGCTACAGATGTCTGCCTGGGCTCCATTTTGAAAACTGCTGTGGAAAAGGGATGGTGTGAGAGACTTTTTTTCATGGCAACCAACTCGGCTTTATGTTCCCTTCTGTAGTGCTTGTAGGCCATCTGGGCACTTGTCAAGCTTCTTGGAAAGGGGACAGGCCTGAATGAGTATAACATGAGCCGTGAAACTAGATATTAAAGACTTTATTAGAGGGTGATGCCTGCTAATTGCAACACTTCTTTCAGAGAGAGGAGGGAATGATGAACGCTGGAGACAGCACCCAATTATTAGAACTCAGCTGCTGTGAAGAGAAGGCAGTACAGTTACCAGAACTTTATCTAGCTAACATCATAGGACTGGAATTAAAAAAAAATCCAAAGGGAGAGAAATTTACCTCACTGCAGCCTGTTCCATGTCATCTTAATGTTATTTTGATTATATTTTCCTCCTCAGGAACAATGGGGATTTTTCATTATAACCTTGTGCATGATCATTCACAGCTTGGGACTAGAATTTTAGTGAGAATGGATGGGAATATTTTAAATATTTTCAATGCGATGTGGTGGTGGGAAAGTTAGGGAAAGCACCTTCTCCTTCACATCCAGTAAAATGCTTCTTAAGAATAATTTGAATGGGGCGTCATCTTGTGCACCATTTTATATCATTTTATTGTGGTTGATTCATTCTTATTACAGACTTTTGAATTTCTGGTAAAATTACCATTAGCTGCACAGTAGTAGTACAGAGGGGTACACAGAAAGAGACTCCTCAAAGACTGTGCCATTTTTGAACCACAATGGTAATGGCAACCATGTTGTGCTGGCTAATTTTTCTACTCTAGGTTAGGCAAAAGGAACTATGGAATGAACTCACCAAAAGGTGGCTTCCTTTTGGCAGATTAAAGTCTGACCTAGACATGAAAGAAGAAGTACCGTAGTATTACAGAGATCCACAGTGGAGAAATAACTACTAATAACCCAGTACACCCCTTCTTAGTGTAAAAAAAAAGTTTCATTATTTATAGTTAATTTCAATTACAAATGAGTGCATGTTGCATTCTTTACTAGCAACTCACCAAGCAAGAAAACAACTGACACCAACTGGCAGAGAGGGAAAGAACACAGATTAGAGAGAATTGGGGCTCTCTTTCAATTCAAAGGCTGGGAAGAACAATTGATTAGTGGTGGATAGATCATCACTCCAGCCCAGAAAAATCCCTCCCAATCACTCCAACTATATGCAGCTTCTGAGGTTGTTAAAAAAAAAAACACTCCAAGATATACCTAAGACCTAAGTCTTCCATGTGCAGTATTTCAAAGAGAAGCAAAATGGCTCATTTGGAACATAAGATCCATTGCATAAGTGTTTTCCTCTTTGACTTATTCCACAACCAATCTCACAAGCAATGTAAGATCAGGCAAGCAAAGGAGAGTGTTCTGAAGCAAGGGGAACATTTGTGTGGTTGTTTTTGCATGATCATGTAATGCAACAGGTTCCTGGCTGATATACATATGTGTTAATAAATATATGTACAGTAATACCTCATATAACATTAGTATCGAATAACACTAAAATCGCATAACATCAAGGAATCTGGGGGGAAGAATTGCATCAGATAACATTAAGATCCTATGGGATGCTTCAGATAACAACCGCGAAAGCCTGTGTGGTTACAATGTATCTCTATGGATCCCATAGAGGATCAGATAACACTAAAAATCATATAACACGAAGACTTGTGGAACCAGGTTTTAGTGTTATATGAGGTTTTACTGTATATCAATTTGCTATTAACCAATGACTATTCGTTTTGAACCAGCACTATGAAGGAGAAAAACTGGTGAGATCAATTCATAAACAGTCAAGTATTTTCATTTCATTTCATTTCAAATTTATACCCCGCTTTGCTCAGGCAAGCCTGACTCTAGGCAGCTTACAAATATAAAAAATAACATAACAGTCACAAATTCCACATTACAGTATCACAATCACAATCATCACAATATCAGAATATATACAAAAAATCCAAGAAGTCAAAAAAGAAAGGATTCAGTCCCAGTGACAGCTGAACCACAGCTGTTGTTCCCTGGAAGCCGGCAAGCTAATGGCTAGGGGAAAAGTCTAGGGAAAAAAGTCCAGTGGTGGCAACGAAGGCATCCGGATTTTTTTTGGCCAGCCCCACCCCCATCGGTCAGCTGTTCGAAGTTCCCTTGGGGCCGGGGCTGGCCAAGGGAAGCGTCCAGCGAAGGCGGCGAGGGCGTCCGGCATTTTTATGGCTGGCCCAAGCCCCACCGCTCTGATGTCTTAAGCCCTGGCGAGGGCCGAACCCCCGGGGACAGGCGGGGCAAGTCCTGGGGCTGGACGTGGCGACGGCCTCTCCGCCCAGTCACAGGTGTTCTTAGCGGCCAGGTATCCAATATGATCTGTTCATACTACAGTTCCATTTCCTGTAATGAGGCTAACATCTCTAGCAAAAGAAAATAGTCACAAAGCAATCAAAAGCCTCTCATTATGCAGCCTCCAACTGTTGGGTGCTTTGGCTGCATCCATATGTATAACACAGGGGAAGACATTGATAAAACATTGATAAACAGGCTGAAGGATGACTGCTGGTAGTAAATGACATCTATATTAGTGGAAATTCTGTTGCTTAACACAGAAAGTTGCAATCAAAATAGTCTCATTTGAATCAATGGAACTTAGGGAGGAGTTGAATCATCATAGAATCAATGAGTTGGAAGGGGCCTTTTATGACATCAAGTCCTATCCCCTGCTCAATGAAGGAATCTGAATCAAATCACTACTGATTCATTGTGTCTACTCTAGTGCTTGCTATGCTGTGCAACAGGATTTCACCCCAAATGACTTTGCTAGAACTATGGTTTCTTTATTTGTGTTTGTTTGTCAGTCTGATATGCCTTCCCATTCTCCTTTGCAAGACCTAAGTTAAGCAGCAATACAAATTTGAAAAACAGACCTAATTTAAAATCACAATACTTTTCACTATTGAAACGCTATATAATGGACTATTGGCAAACATAATATAAGATTTTCTAAATGTGATGAAAATGAACAAAAGCAACACCCAGGCACCATTATAAGCCCCTTCTTTGTAAGCCAATAATTTACCAATGACCTTTGTCTTTGGAAAATGTCTCTGTTCGTAGAAGGAGAATAAATTTGGGATAGAGTTCCATAACTTGAGAGCAGTCATCAAGGAGCTTCTCTCATGTACACCCCATAGGCCAGGGTGCCCAAACTTTTTGGGCCATGTGCCAGTCATGTGGTTCAGCAGGCCGGTCATGTAGTTCAGAAGGCCGATCACGTGGTTCCCCCCCATCAGAAGTGGAAGTAAAATGATCCTCACAATCTGTTTTGCAACAGGATGAGATAGATTTTAAGCTGCCATTTTCTCTGTTTAAACCAGGGGTGGCCAAACTATGGCTCATGGGCTGGATCCGGCCCCTGACACCAATTCATCTGGCCCATTCTGCCCTCATCACTCACGGAAGGGGAAGTAAAACACACCCATATGGGCACGTTTTACTTCCACTTCCAGGAGCAACAAGGGTGGCATGGGCCAGATGAGTTGGCATTGGGGGCTGGATCTGACCCCCGGGCCGTAGTTTGGGCACCCCTGCTATAGGCTATAGTTCCCTTTAGATAGCTAACCATTCTCTTGACTGCTATTCAGCCACTTTGTGTTGGAGAACCAACCTTTCTAATAAGAATTCCATCTGAAATGCTTGTGTCTGGTCTAGTGATAGTTGTGAGATAAAGAAATTTCCCTATGGCTGTTCTGTACTGACTATTATCTGATAGAAGTTCTCTTTCAATTTTATTCTTATAAGTGTCTCCTCTGTTTGGAAAATCTTCATATTGGACATTAGGCTTGATAAAATCTGTTTGCACAGGTATTGCAACTCCCTGTGTATTCCGGAGAACTAGTGTCGAGAAGTTCAATAATCTTTTGCTTTTGACTTATAGGTATGGGCCATCTGGTTCCTTCTCAGTTAGAATGCCTAAGTAAAATTTTGCATTTGCTAGCTCTTTTATTTCAACTTCTTTGTCGATTTCCTAAACAATATTCCACTACAATTACATTGTTTACACATGTGAGGTAACACTTTAATGTCCATCCTTGTTTCTAGTGGTCTCTGCATCTCTTTGCTTAAAACCCCATTGAAGCAATATTTTCTTCAGTTTCTCATGCTAGCCCCCTGCTGCTTGTTTGAGGCCATACAGTCCTTTCTTTAGTTTGCAAATAAAAATCAGGACGTTTCTTTTTAATAAATTCTGGTGGTTGTATGCTTCCTCTGTGATTTCACCATATAAGAATGCAACATATATGCAGATGATACCCAGTTATACATCTCCGCCCGTGGGGACCCAAGCGGTGCGGTGGAAGTCCATTCCAGGTGTCTGGAGGCTGTTAAGGTCTGGATGGGGGACAACGGGCTACAGCTGAATCCCGGCAAGACTGAGTGGCTGTGGGTAAGGGGTCCTGTGTTAACACAGGAGTTGCCACCTTTGGTTCTGGATGGGGCAGTCTTGCCCCAAACAGACCCGGTGTGTAATCTGGGGGTCCTCCTGGACTCGCGGCTACTGTTCGAAGAGCAGGTGGCAGCCGTGGCCAGGAGGGCTTTTGCGCAACTTCGTGTAATACGCCAGTTACGCCCACTCCTAGACCGGGACGCCCTGCTTATGGTCACGCATGCGTTGGTCACCTCCAGACTTGATTATTGCAATGCTCTCTACATGGGGCTGCCCCTGATGACCATCCGGAGACTTCAGCTGGTCCAAAATGCGGCGGCCCGGGTAGTGGTGGGGTGTGGGTGTTATGCTCATGCTTCGCTGCTGCTCTGGGAGCTGCACTGGTTTCCAGTATGTCTCCGGGTGCAATTCAAGGTGCTGGTTATTACCTTTAAAGCCCTATATGGTGGTGGGCCAGGATACCTAAGAGACTGCGTCACCCCGAGGATATCTGTCCGTCCCACCAGGGCGGATCGGAGAGGCTCCCTTGTTATTCCTTCAGCGAGGGAGGCGCACCTCGCCTGCACCAGGAGGAGAGCCTTCTCCGTGACCGCCCCGACCCTCTGGAACCTCCTGCCCACCGAGTTGCGCCTTCAGACGGAGCTCTTGCCCTTCCAGAAGGGCTTAAAAACCTGGCTGGCAGGACAAGTTTGGGGGCCCGGGAACGTGGGTTCCCATAGTAAGTGGCTGATTTAATGGACTGTTAATCTTGGTTCTGATTGTGGGATTCGTGTGTTGATATCGTATTGTTTTTAACTTTTGATGACTTTTAACTTATTGTGGATTTTATCTTGAGATGGATTGTTCTATATTTTATTTCCTGTTTTGATGTAAGCCGCTCAGAGTCAGGTTCTCCCGATTGGGGCGGGGTAACAAATGTAATAAATAAATAAATAAATAAAATAAATAAACATATTTTGACTTGCTTCTTTCTTAAAGCTGCTATGCTTTTCCAAATGGAGCAAAGGTCTCATCAAAACCTTCTCCATACTTTTGTAGAAAGCCTTTCGGTAACAAACCTAGCCTTGTGTTGCTCTGTCAAACCCTATTAAATGCCCATCAATTAAAAGAAGTCAATTAATTGTTGAAGTGATAGAAATGACTTACTTAGAATTAGATCCTCCCATGCTATGTCTCATATTGGGCAGCAAAAGATCTCCAGCAGTTTCAATCTTTGGCAAGTAATTCAGCATCCTCTCATGTCATATTCAGGGTCTTTAAATTTCCTATGAATGTTATTTGCCATTTATTTTGAGGGTGTCCTCATTGTCATTTGGCATTAGGAGGTGGCCACTTTAGGGATCCTATTTTTTCCATACAAAAAGCATGACCTGACATTAGGAGACTTCTTCATCCAACATTACATAATTTGCATGAGTCACTCCTTCGAAGCACCTCCTCATTGATAATATGCTGAAAATATTGAATCTTTAAAATTCAGCAGAAGTACTTCTGCTGGAAGACATCAAGTCTCTTGTTAATACTTGTTGATGCCTTCTCAATCTCACAGGCATAGATGGCTAGCAAGATCACTATGGAGATGGACAAACAATTTAATTTTCAGTTATATAGATGGTGTGGACTAGTTCTTATTTCTTTTCTGAAAGACAGCTATTCCTTTTCCAATACAGCATGTTGGTATTTCCAGAATAGACTTTCTTTTCCTTTCAGCTACACCATTTTGTTTGGGAATACAGTATATGGAATAGTCTTTCTGTGTAGTATGCCCTGCTCTTCTAAGAACTGATGTGTTTGGTATGATAAGTTTTCACTACCATTTTTGGTTTGTAGGGCTTTGGTTTTCTTCTCAGATTTGTTGCTCACCACGACAACACATTTCTTGAGCATGATGCAAATTTTGCTTTTCTATTTCACTAGGTATGAGACACAATACCTTGAGAAACCATCAACAAATATTAAAATGTATCTATACCCTACCATTAATGGAGTCTGAAAATGCCCACACAAGGTACAAACTATCTATGCCACAACTCCATCCTTCCTGAATTTTTCTGGCTCTGTGCTGTGTTGACTTACTCCCTTTCCTGTTCTTCAAAGACATTTAACTTATAAACACCATAAGACAAATATCCTTCAAAAATCACATCATTATCTTTTTCAAAATACCATTTCCCTTTCCCAAAATGCACATCAAGTCTTCTTTTGTATAGGGCAGGAATACTTTGCAAGTTGCAGTCCAAGTCTGGAATAAATTGCACTCTGTTGACTGTAATTTCAAATACTGTGTCTAGCCTTGCAATTAATTACACCAGAACCTTTACCATAAACCTCCATCATTTCTCCATTTTCAGTTTACATTCTGCCAGATTTATGTGCTAATGTGTGGGGGGAATCCTTTCTATTTGAAGAGTGAGCCAAACATCCAGAGTCAAGAATCCACAGGGGCGGTTCAGACTTCTGTGAAGTTTTTGTGACCTCAAAACATACAGTAAAACCTCATATAACACTAAAACCTGGTTCCACAAGTCTTGGTGTTATATGATTTTTAGTGTTATCTGATGCATGTTAAAATCCTATGGGATCCATAGAGATACATTGTAACCACACAGGCTTTAGCGGTTGT
This sequence comes from Furcifer pardalis, assembly GCA_030440675.1. NCBI lineage: Eukaryota > Metazoa > Chordata > Lepidosauria > Squamata > Chamaeleonidae > Furcifer > Furcifer pardalis. The sequence goes on from CP126893.1 coordinate 42,770,375, forward strand.
TATCTGAAGCATCCCATAGGATCTTAATGTTATCTGATGCAATTCTTCCCCCCAGATTCCTTAATGTTATGCGATTTTAGTGTTATTCGATACTAATGTTATATGAGGTATTACTGTACAAGTTTTCTGTTAGCTTTAGCGGTACAGTTTCTTTTTGGTCTCACTTTGTCTATAGACTATTTTCTTTGTTCTGTGTGTTGAGGATTAAAGGAACAGCTATCATTGGCTGCAGTACCTCGGGTAGCAGTACAACCCCTTGCATAATGTCCTGTTTTTCCATCAGTAGAAACAGCTACATGCTAATTGGTTTGTGAGGAGCGGACTTCCTACAGCCCCTACTTTGAGCTATGTAAACTGCTCCATTAACAGCCTCTGCCTTGTAACACAAGCTACTGTCATTAGCTGTAGAGACCATGTGACTCTTGCATTCCTGCCTAAGTACCTTGGAAGCTGACATTTTGTGCTGTGGTTCAAATGCTTCGCTAAGAATGGGTAATAGAAAGATATGTCTCTGAACATCTGTTAATTTAAACCCAACAAGATTGAGATTGTCTGTGACCATTAAGAATGCATAAATGGGCTCTTCATAATTCCTCTTGTTGTTCAATTTTAAATTTGCTAGTTCAGTAATTAGAGACATTTTAGATAATGGAGCCTTGACTCAAAAAGCTTTCTGTAGTATATCAATAATGTCCTTGGTAGATTCATATGTTTTCACATAATCAAGCTGATGGTTATTTAAACTATAGCAGATTAGTGTTTGGGCAGCTACATCCATTTCGTCCCATTTAGGTCTTGCGTCACTTGCCAATGTAAGTTTTTCCAATGCATTTTCCTTGGCATTCTTTAGTTCAAGCTTCATTCTGTGATGTCAGTGCTCAAAATTATGGGGAGTCAATCCTGGCAACCTTCCTGGTAGTTCATTTTTTCTCAATTGATGAAGCCATCCTGACTAATACAATAGAAGACAATTTTTAAAAATGGAAGCCTCTCTTTGTTTAGCTGACTGCTCATAGGGGAAATACAGAAATAGGCGTAAATACAGGGAAAAAAAGCATACACACAATTTCTAAACCCACAAACATTCCCCAAAATGCTTACATTTCAAATAACCTTTGTCTTTTAATCCTGACTGATGATTTTCTGATAAATCTCAGGAGAACATCTGTGTCCATAACCTGTTGGATAATCTTTGTAGCATGGTGCAGCTAGCCAAAGATTAAGTCTGAATACTGTACAGTACTTTGAAACCCAGTTCGACTTTTGAACAAATATTCAGGCACAACTTTAATAGAAGATGCATAAGAGTGGGGTATGTAATGGTTGGAAGACTCAAGAAGAATGTCCAAAAATCAAACAAATCTTTCCAAATAGGAAGGCTGTTATGCATTAGAAAAATTATCAAAACAACAGACAGGTCAGGGAGAAAATTAATCAAGACTCTAAAAGGCAAAACCCCAAGGAAGATCAAATATTTTCCTTTGATAGTTTAAATCACTGAAAACTTTTGAAACTTTACTTTTTCATTCAAGCACCACTGCTCCAAGTGATAATAAAAGTAATGCAAAATGGAATCTGTTCTTAGATGTCTGGCTTTGACTGTCAGTCATCTGTGGTATTTTCAGAACAAAGAGACGGTCAAGCCTGTTGGTTCAATTAAAGGGTACTTACAACTGGAATGGCAAAGGGAAGATATAAGGAAGCAAAGGAAAAACTGACTTTATGTTTAATATAGTCACTCATTATGAAAGGCAGAATTCTCCTAATGATACATTGGGAAAGTAACAAAGCTAGCAGTTCGTAAATAATAATAAAAACATTGGGATGTTTTAGTAGTAACAGATTTGCATATACAGTAATACCTCGGATAACGCTAAGACTTGGTTCCACAAGTCTTGGTGTTATCGGATTTTTAGTGTTATCCGATGCATGTTAAAATCCTATGGGATGTATCGGATAACGTTAAAGCTCCATAGAGATACATTGTAACCGCACAGGCTTTAGCAGTTGTTATCCGATACATCCCATAGGACCTTAACGTTATTCGATCCAATTCTCCTCCCCAGATTACTTAACGTTATGTGATTTTAGTGTTATCTGAGGTAAACGTTATCCGAGGTATTACTGTACATTAAATCGAGAGAAAGACATAATTGACACTACCTTTTTCGTAGGGATTTTTCTTTGTTGTTGTTCAGTCGCACAGTCGATTCTGACCCTCTGTGACCCCATGGACCACTGCCCGCCAGGCACTTCTGTCCTCCACCATCCTCCTCAACTCGCTCAGTTCTGTGCCCATTGTCTCCACAATACCATCTAACCATCTCATTTTTGGCCACCCCCTTTTTCTTTTGCCCTCCACCTTTCCCAGCATCAAGGCTTTCTCAAGCAAATCCTCTCTTCTCATTTGATGTCCAAAGTACCTTAGCTTCATCTTTAGAATTTGACTTTCTAAGGAGCATTCTGGGTTGATTTCTTCTAAGATTGACCTATTTGTTCTCCTTGCTGTCCAGGGGACTCTCAAAACTCTCCTCCAACACCACATCTCAAAGGCATCTATTCTTCTGCGCTCAGCTTTCCTAATGGTCCAGCTCTCACAACCATACATTACCACTGGGAACACCATTGCTTTGGCCATACGAATTTTTGTTTTCAATATGATGTCTCTACTTTTCATTATGCTCCCCAGGTATCTTATCGCTTGCCTCGTAGGGATATGGACTCTGAATTTTACTTCAACCCATAAGCCCCCTTCTAGTAGTTTCATAAAGACCAATAGCCAGTGGGATTTGCACTGCCACAAGAAAGCAAAACAGAAAAACACCAAAGTTTGACGGAGAAGGAAAGGCAGCGCCTAGTGCTTTAATTTGACCACATCAATCAAAGCTCATTTGTGAGATAGGCAGGCTTCCTCCACAGTCAGATACAAATTCAATCCTAATAGTCAACTGTTTAGTAAGTTAACTAAGTTAAGAAAGAAAGAAAGTGTGTATGTGTGTGTGAGAGAGAGAATACATTCTATAGCATGAATCCAGCTTGTTTGATTCCCCAAGAGCTGCACGATAGGGGATGTGAAAGGAGCCTCATTCTGGCTTCCCTTGCAAAAATCCTTTCAACCCAGAGTAATCTCTAACACAAAAACATACACAGCTGGTGAAGATAATGCAAATCTTTCTCTTCACTCTATGCCAATAGGAAATAACCAGCAGAGTGGCTGCAGAGGAATATGTAGTATGCACAAACCTTGCTATGTCCTTCCTTAGTGCCTCAATATCCACAACAAATCATGGAATTTACTGGGGTTTCAGCTGTCACTTGCCTTCTCCTTTGGACCCAACAGGTCAGTCCTTTGTAATTCCATTTCAAATCACTGGACATCTTTGTTCAAAAACTTTAAATCCACAAATGCCTGATGGAACCTGAAGGATCTATGGCACTATTGCTTTGCCCAAAAGTCACCCAGACACACAATTACCTTTAATTTGGTTTTACACCTTTGTCCAAAAACAGCACACATCCATCTGGTAAAATCTTTTTCTCTGTCTATAACATAGAGTCACACGAGAGAACCTCAACAGTAAACCAAATGCATTTAACATCCATTACATTATGAAGTAATGTGTGGTTAAAAAAAAAGAACTGTGGAAGGCAAGCACTATCCACCACCCAAACACACAAATGTGAAATTAATTGACCCTTTCCTCTCATGAAGTTGCCATGTTTGGGTGGCAGCCCTATTTAGAAAGAAATTTGAGCAGAAGACCAGCTTGTTTTGGCACTTCAGTGACAGAAATCAGGGATCCTGGGCTCATGCAATACATTGTATCAGTGTTGGCTTAGTAATTGACAATTAAATTTAATTACACCTCTGAGAAATAATAGAGGAAGTTTTTTAATGGGCTTATGCAGGGCTGCTCAGATTTTCATGCAGTGCAGTTTCACCTAAATGAGATGGATAATGGAACGACATTCACACCTCTATCGAGGCTATTAGCTGAACTCAGCGGCAGGACAAATAGCTCAGCTGGGAATATTTCATAAAACTAAAATGTCTTTGCTCAAAATTGTTTGTTCTTGCGCTTATCATAAACTAGAGCCTGATGTCAGGATGTTAGTAATCTGTACCAGTCAGAAACGTTACTTTTAAAATAACATCTCCAGGGAGATAGGCTGTCAGTGGTATTTAGACTAGGGTTCCAATCCAAATAAAGGCAACTTTTCCATGCTCTGGGTTGGGAGGAAGCAGAACTGATCCAAAACAACTCTAACTTTCATACTAAATGTAACTTGATACTAATCTATAGCTACCAGGAGGTGCCTGCCACATTGCTTGATTTTTCAACTGCTCATTGTAAACATCCCTTTCTTTTCTTTATTCATCTCAGAGCATTGCATAATTTAAAATCATGGACATTATATGGAATAGAGGTAAAACTCAAAACAAATGACAATGTTAAAATAATTAATATATTTTTGACCAGTAGCAGGCTACTACAATATTATGTCAGCCATTTACCAGCTCTTCTTTTGTATGCATGATGGGGCATAAATTGCATGCACATAAATGCTGCATTGAATTTTCCCACATTCACAAAGGATTTGTTCTGGACCAAGTAGCCCTATTTTACTTGATTATTCTTTGATCTTCCTACTTCACTTTGAAGTCTATTAAGTGACTTCCAGATGGTCCCACCAGAATCTTGTCTGGATGGGAGACACTCTTTGGCATCCATTAATTCAGCAAGGAGTGTCATTTTGGCTCTTCATAGATTTGGCCAAGCCACTTTTGGTTTAATATTTGTAGCAGAGAATCCTTCTATGTGGTGGGCATAGAAGGAGCCTCTCCAAAGAGTGAAGAACATTACATGTACATTCGAGTATCCCTTCTGCAATGGTGTGCAGCTGGCTAATTCTTCTTATCCACAAGTGTTGTTCTATAAAAGTGGTGATGAGCAAAATAACATCACACAATTCTGGTTGAGAAGAGCCTCATATTTTTTAAACCATTATTTATCAGTTTTAGCATAGGCAATTACAACAAATTAGGCTGGGCATTTATTACCATAAATACCACAAAGAAATTATGGTCATTGCACAAAAGGCCACATAGAATGGGATGCAGTATATGTTGGAGTATGTACTTGCATATGGGAGGTGGGGCAATTATTAAGGTTTGAATGGTTTGCAATCCCCACTGAAGTTCCCCTTACACTTATCATGCTTCCCAGGGGAAAAATAATTTGGAAGTAAATGCTTGAGATAAAAAGAGGAAAATATATTTACTCAGGATCCAGTATGCTCAGAAATCTCAGCAGGTCGGTTTCAGTTTTGTTAAAAGAGGAGAGTTCAGTGGCTAGTCTTGGAATTTCTGGTAGCATGGATGCAAAGGAGCCTCTTGAAATTCAACAGCCCGTCAGCATCTCCATCTGTGTCCCCTTCGCTTGGTGTAATGCTTTCACTCTGTATGTCATTTGTCTGAAGCAATTCAGGCTATTCAGACTATTCAGGCTATTCAGGCAATTCAACCTGCTGAATATTTGAAAAGTAGGATGTGCATATGTAAACATGTAGTTTATGTATGAATGCATTTTTAGATGATTGGTATCTTTTTAAAAAATTATGCTGGTTTTACGTTTTAGTGCTTCGGACTCGGATAAATAAATAATTCTATATGTCAGCACCTTCCTCCTTTCTCTTTCACTCAAATTGTTCAGACATTGCAATTGCTATGTCTATTAGAGGCTGATTGTAGTGATCTTATCCTTCTTGAATATCTAGTATGATTCCTCTCTTGTTAGCTCTCTTTTGCTCATTACATATCTTGTGCTGACTTCACCTCTTTTTAAGTTCATAACTTTGTACCCTTTGGTACCATACGCACAGCCAATTAAGATTGTTTATTCTGTTCTAGAGTCCATTTTGTGCCGGTTAAAATTTTCTTTCTTTCTTTCTTTGACTTCTAGCCCACCCATCTGGGATACACTCTCACTTTGGGCGGCTCACAATGTTAAAAAGAGTGGAACAAACACCATAAAACCATAGAAATCTTTTCTCCTTAGGCATGTGAATATGCTATGGTACCCAGTTATGTCACAATTCATATGGTGTTTTTGTGATGCCACTGGTGGGTGATCTGTTCTGGAGATATGTTGTTTTCTTGATAGCATTACCCCAAAAATTTGTTATGGAGTCAGCAAGCATGCATCTTGTCATCTCAAGAACAGCTCTTGGGCATTCTCTCAGCTAGCCCATTATGTTAGGGAGTGTAAGGTACATTTCTTTTGTGCAAAATGCCTTATTGGTTGAGGAAAGATTGTGTGACATGTGAAAAGTACTCATTCCCACTGCCCATTTGCTTGGTTTTTCTTTCAAATGTGTTGCTCACCATAGCCAAATATTTATTGAGCATTTTCTATGTCTGATTCTTCTCTTTCAGCAGTCAGTTTACACAGTACAGTCAAACCTCGCATAAAGAGCACCTCACTTAAAGAATAACTCACTTAGAGAGCAGAATTTTCTCTGAATGTTTGCTTCGCTTAACAAATAAAACCAACCAAAAACTCACTTAACAAATAAATCGGGGTTCACAGTCCCCCCCACCAGAAGTCACAATTGGTCATGTACAATAGTGTTTCACTTAAGAGCAAACTTGCTTAAAGAGTAATCCTGTGGAACACATTATGCTCTTTAAGCAAGGTACAACTGTATATCAAGAAGACATCACTAAAGATTAGAATATATCTTTCCTGTCCCAGTGATGGAACTTTGAAAGGACCACATAAGCCACTATGAATTATACCCATGACTTTTGTGCTTCTTTTCTCAGCATTTGGCTACAATGACAGACTAACACCTTTTTCTGTTATATACCATACATGTCTGTTTATGTTGTCTGTGGGACAAGGGTTTACCTTGATGCCTGTTGCAAGGTTCTTATTCTGCAGTTCAAGAATTGCACTTGGATATCTATGCACAAAACACAAATATGTGGGACACTCCTGACTTCTTAATGTTTAGAAGATAAAGCAGTGTTGCTCTGGCACAACAGCAGCTACTGTGTAGTCATTGATGGTGCAATATGATCTTAAGTCATTGATGGTGCAATATGATCTTAAGTCATTGATGGTGCAATATGATCTTAAGTCATTGATGGTGCAATATGATCTTAAGTCATTGATAGTGCAATATGATCTTAATGAATTTGGCATTTTGCTTCCCAAATGAATGATAGCACTGGAATTCGTCATTCAATAGTTCCTTTCAGATATGTTTTATTCCAGTTAGAAAGACTGTTGTCTGAATCTATTTTCAATGGATAGTTCTCTAACATGATAAACAGCCAATCAGCAGGCTAAACGTTCCCTCCAAAAGTAACTGCTTATACATGCTTTCTCTCCGTGTGTACTGTTAGTTTATTTTAATCTCTCTGTCTGATTGAAAATGCTAGTTTCAGAAAGACACTCATTACCTTTTCCCAATCATAATTTGCTTGGGAGATTATTCTTCCTGGTTTATTGCAACCAAGATAAATTGAACTGCTGTACAGTATTATATTTTTGCCATCTACATGACAACTTTATTTAAACACAAGTTTTATAAGTAAACGTTATTTTTTTTCCTTCTGCTAAAACTATGCCTGAACATTTGTTCTTTAGTATCTCAGAAGAAACAAAAGGGGAACCAAAGAGGGCTCACATTTCAAAACATTTGCCCTTCATCAGTTGGGACACACTAGCTGCACCACTCTGCAAAGATTATCTGATAGTTCTGACTACTGGATACTCTTCATTCCATTTTTAGAATACAAAGACATAAACACACACATTTACCCAAGACAGTTTCAAAATTACAAACTATGAGCATATAATCATGCACAGCACATGGATCCTCTGAAGATCAGAAATGGAAAAGGGAGACTATAAATAAGAAGAGAGGAGAAAATAGAAAGGATGTTGAAAGGCAGAATCCCACAAGGAGAGATCTAATATCATAGAGCAGAGGTAGGCAAAGTGTAGCCCCCAGATTTTGAGTAGAACGCTGAGCATTTTTCACCATTGGTTAGGATGGATGAGAGCTGGAAACAAAGAAACTTGGGGAGGGGTGCACTTTGCTGCCTATGTTACAGAGGAATATTTTAAGTTTTTACAGAGTAGCCCCAACTACTGTCTTTACTGTCTTTAAGGGATCCAATAGCATAGTTCCATGATGGCTAACCTTGGCACTCCTGGTGTTCTTGAACTTCAATTCCAAGAAGCCGTGATCAGCAGAAGTGCTGTTTTGGGCTTCTGGTAATTGAAGTCCAAGAACTCCTGGAGTGCCAAGGTTGGCCATCACTGGAATAATGTAGCCATGCATATAAGAGGAGATATTTAAGTCAGGCTGTCAAATTTTGAAAAAGCAAGAAAAAGAATTCTTTTGTGAAAATACTTATTATATCATGGTGCATAAATATCTAAATAAGTTTCCACACATCTATATGTGTCCCCCACCCCTTTTTCTCCTCTAAAGAAATCTGACCTTAATAAGCCTGCTGTGAGCTTCCAATTGTTCAGGGTAAGTAGAGCAAAATAGAAATCTCATTATTCAGATGTGTTTTTCCCCATCAAAAAGTACCCCCAATATAGATATTAGCACAGAAAAATAATAGGGTCCATACGTAATAATGTTCAAAACAGCCTTTCAACAGTTCAATATTCAAAAATATTTGCATATTGGGGGTAGCAATGTTCTCTGGTGGAATTCATCTGAGGTGAATTTTAAAAGACTTGGAAAATGAGGTTGATTATTTCACAAACTACAGTTGTGGGCACAATTCCCTGATAAACATGCCACTGAAACTAGAAACCACCTGTTAAGAGGTAACAGCTCATGCTAAGCTTATGTCCTGTTCCTCAGCTTCTGTAAGAATGAGCTCCAGATTAAGATGCAGACGTTAATTGCAATCTTGGACTGTTTATTTTCCACAAGGGAACTAACACAGCCCCTGCGCCTTCCTTCCTCAGGCTGAAAGTTAAAAATATTTTGCACTCCCTTCTCTCTTCTTGGAGGCATCCATGCCTGTTTAATCAGTAATTACTGAGCAGATTGCATGTCTGGACATCAAGGTTAGGAAATTACCGTTGCAAATCAATCTCCAAAGAGGATTTTGTATCATAATCATTTTCCATAAATGCTCATGTGTGTTAATGCCATAGACAAATTCAAATATGAAGTTTAACAGTTCAGTGTTTTAAAGGAGACATTACAATACTTTTTATGGGAATTAATGAGAGTCCTTTGTTCATCTTTTTCTTCCTGGGGGGGGGGGGGGATCTTTAGACATTTAATTATTTCACTTGCTTGCTATATATTTGCTTTTCAGACTTGAGAAACCAAAGCAGAAGATCAATTTCAGCACTCACTGAAATTAGTGTTGGGGAACATAGTTCAAAGTAGAGACATCACCTTGCAAACAAAAGTCCACATAGTCACAGCAGTGGTATTTCCAGTAGTAATGTATGGTTGTGAGAGCTGGACCATAAGGAAATCTGAGCACAGAAGAATAAACGCCTTTGAAAATGGTGTTGGAGAAGAGTCCTGAGATTACCCTGGACAGCGAGGAGAACAAATAGGTCAATCTTAAAAGAAATCAATCCCGACTGTTCCTTGGGAAGTCAAATATTGAAGATGAAGCTAAAGTACTTTGAACATCAAATGAGAAGAGAGGATTCACTTGAGAAAGCCTTGATGCTGGGAAAGGTCAAGGGCAAAAGAAGAAGGGGGCGGTAGATAATGAGATGGGTAGATGGTATTGTTGATGCAATGGGCACAGAGCTGAGCAGGTTGAAGAGGATTGTGGAACATAGGGGTGCCTGGCGTGCGATGGTCCATGGGGTCACAAGGGGTCGGACTTGACTATGCGACTGAAGAACAACAACAACAACAACTGTTTTTTCCTTATAGTGTGGAAACCAACAGAGAACAAGCAGGGAAAAATCCATCAAACCAATGTGCAGTTCTATTTTCAAACATGCATTTATCACAGCATGCTACATAGTCCCTGCATCTAATATACCATGTGATGAACACCTGTGTGTTAAAGTCTATTCCTGTGCATCTATTCAAGTGCATCTATTCCTGCTCTCCATGATGTACTTTCTTCTATAAGATGGGTGATAGGCTAATTATATGCAAAAGATTAACCAAAGGTAAGAATGGCAAAAGGTCAGTTTGTTATTAAGCACAGTGAGGGCTGATTTGTATTTGGCCAGTGCATATACAATTAAATGAAATGACCAGGGATGAACACTAGACCTGTGAATTGGTCCATGCCTGAATAAAAGCTACGTAGATTGCTGCTTGATTCACTCTGTGCCCTTCGGGAGAGATTCCTACCAATTCTTTGTAGTTCTTCTGGTATTTGCACATTTCTGGCATGAGATCCACTCTGAAGAATAGAGAAACATACATGAGAAACTGAAGCAGAGCACTTTCCAGCATTGTGTTTATACTTTTCATCCCCTCTTTCTCCCACTTTCCTTGCTAGATTGATCATCAGGGCTTCATGGGGTACTGCTCTACTTCATGAGTGACTGGTAGCTTCAAAGTCACCCCAGGAATGTACAACTAGCTCTGATTTGGTTACTGTTACTTTACAACTAAATCGGGGTTCGCACTCCCCCCCTCCTTGGTCATTTTCAATGGTGTTTCGCTTAAAGGGCAAACTCGCTTAAAGAGTAATTCTGTGGAACACATTATGCTCTTTAAGTGAGGTACAACTGTATACTGCTCCATAGCACTATTCACAAGTTAATTGGCATTTTGGCCCCAACGTAAAAATGTAAATAAATAAAATAAAATAAATGCTGGGTACTCATTTTTCCAACATTGGAAGGATGAGTCAACCTTGATCCCCATAAGGATCAACCATCAGGATCAAACTCACATATTTTGGCTGCAGTACAGCAGTTTAACCACTGCACCACCAAGGCTGTTTTCAAGGTTCACTTGCACTTTCTCATACGTAGTTGTTTTATTTCAAAACCCCGGTGCACTCACTCACTTCTGGAACTCTTTTTGAGTGGAATTAAAAGACGCCGAGATCTCCACCTGCTCTGGCGTCATGGCCACTGCCCCGTGACCAGGGCTTGGAGGGCCGCAGCAGCCGCGTGTGGCAGGACTTTACCATGGGGTGGAGAGGCCAGGGTATTGTTGTGTTGATGCTGTGTTTATGTATCTTGAAATGTTTTGATATATTATTTTAATATTGTCTTGTTATCTGATATTTAGAGCTGTGATATATTGTTTCGTTGGGACTCCCGCTTATTTTGTAACTTTGATTGGGGATTCCTTGAAATGTTCTTGTTTTTGTTATTTGATATTTAATATTGATGTATTGTTCATTGTGAGCTGCCCAGAGTTGCTATAAGCAATTGGGGTGGCATATAATAATAATAATAATAATAATAATAATAATAATAATAATAATAATAATAATAATAATAATAATAATAATAATAATAATAATAATAATAATAATAATAATAATAATAATAATAATCCCATTGTGCACCCATGTCAGATTCGTCCCTCTGTCACCTCTTTACTAGATCACTGGTAGCAATAGTAGCAATTCTACCCATTTTCACATTTTGAAGAGTGTGTTTGAGTCCCACAGGGACTCTTTTTGAACATGGAGAAAAATGGAAAGATGTAATGGAAATATCTGGTCCTATCCTTGTGGGGCTACTATCCATATCATTGAGATGGATGGATGGATGGATGGATGGATAGATGGATGGGGGACAGTATTTGTCTAAAGTTTAAATTAGAGTAGCACTGGAAAACATTCAACTGTCCAGAGAACTGATGACCTACTCCTTCCCATTGTCTGGGAGTCCACTAGGTCTTCAGCCCTGGTTTAGGTTCCTCACCCAAACGTCTTAGAGTTCAAGCAGCCTGCTTGAATGGATACAAGGCACAGAGCTTGCAAGTATGGGTGCATTGTTTGGAAGAACAAGATTTATTCAGAGGAGAGGACATCTTTGTGAAGGAGCAAAGATTGGAAGCAACTATATGACTTTGTTTGAAACTGTGTTTCCTTTATAAGTTACAACTTTGCTTTATGTAGAATATATCAGAAAGACAAGGTTACTCACAACCAAAGAAAGTGCAGTGCCCTCAGACTCTTTGGAACAAAGATGAAGTGGCCTCCATATATATGATTGCATCACCTTCAGTTTCTTATATATGCAAACTCTGCCAGGAAGACAGATAGCCTTTAAGGCATTTCTTTCTGCTTAGAAGAACATTGCTGGTTAAAGGAGACCCACATTATACAGAGTTGTATGTGCAACACATGAAAAAGAGGTCTGGTTTTTGTACATCCACTGAGATGCAGTAATATCTGAAAAATGTTGTATCTGAAGACTACGGAAAGGTAACGGCCTTTCTATAACAGCCAACTTTACTGAATAATTGGGGTTCAGAAAGACCCATTATTGTTCCACCATCCTTCAGCTTTAATTTTTGAAAAGGTAGTCCAGGAAAATATTTAACACTAATCACCTCTAGGACATAAGGCTTCTGAGTAGATATGCTAAGGGTAGAGTTGGCCTTTTGTTTTGTTCATAGCCAAAATATCTAGCAGCTGAGGGCTAAAATGTGTGTGAGTTTGCACGCACACACATGTGCATTTATACCTATATCTCTGTTTGAATCTATATCTAGATATAAATACAGATATAGACCTTTACCAGAGCAATTGAAGGCAGAATAATTACTATTATTATATGTACTATATAAACATAGAATATTGTATATATACTATTGCATATAGCGTGAGTAGAGATAGGGACAAACAGTGATGGCACCTTGAGATCAAGTAGAGATTGAGTTGTCAGAGGGGTTAGTGAAAGCAAGTCATGCACCCTCATCCCTGGAAGGGCCATCAGGATAGGAGTAGGTGTAAGTCCCTTCTTTCTTTGTACCTCATCTCCAATCCTAATAACATCAAGCAACTCTGGGAGTCTTTGAGTTAATGGAGGCCATGGCTCAGGTCAGGATGCTCTGCCTGCCATCTCTGCACTAGGTGGGGACAACAGCTCTCTCTCTCACTCACTCAAACACACACGCATGTGCGCACATGAACACACATGCACGCACACATGCACATGCACACACATGCACACGCACACACACTATTGTTTTATAGGCATATACATTTGAAAAACAATTAGCGCAATGCCATGAGGAAAAATGTCTGGTGAAACAATTTTTCAAAAACTCCCACAGGCAGTACATGACAAAAGACTAGCATTTCAGTCAGACTTGCTTATTGTCTTGGCCAAATGGGCCATGTTACTGGGATAACTCAGCAGTCTAGACTTACGCCATAGACCTCTTCACCCCACACAATTTTCTCGCTGAGATATGCTGTCATGCTGGTTGCTTTCACACCAGTTGCCTGCCCCAATTTAGGAACAAATTAATTACATAACTCTCTGATTAGTAAAGGTAAAGGTCTCCCTTGCTCGAACTAGGGTTCAGTACTCATCTCTGTTTCATAGCCAAAAAACCAGCGCTCTCTGCTTCTGCAGATGTTTCCATGGTCATGTGGCAGAAATGACTAGAGACTGGAGTGCATGGAATGCTGTTTACCTTCCTACCAAAGTGGTCCCTATTTATTTACTTGCAATTTCTTGCTTTCGAACTGCTAGACTGGCAGGAACTGGGACAGAGCCAGGAGCTCATACCGTCCTGCAGTATTCAGGTATCAAACTGTTGACCTTTCACTGACCTTTCTCTGACTACTCCGCCCCAAGATAAAGAGGTCGGTTGGCCAGGTTTACCTGGAAATGGTCAGTCAAGTAGGTTAGACCTACTTCCCTGGCTTCCCTGTCATTATGTACATAGCAGTGAGGGGAGAAACTCTGGCCTTTCTGAAATTCAGGAACTGTTATTCTAATTATAACTCCTCATTTAGTAGGGCTGATGGAGATTGGTGTTTGACAATATCCAGAAACCCAGGCTTCTCGGTCTGTATGTTTCATAACAAACATGTTCCGTTTTGCTAGGAAATTGCTCTGGGTGAATCTTGTTATACGATTCCTACCCTGGGGAACAAATGAACTTCATTCTGTCAATAAAACACTTGACCTTCCTATTAATAACTCTTGTATCAAAGCTGTACCTGCAAATCTGCCCTTGAGTACCCTTGATTTGTGATCTGCTAATTGCTTCTTTGTCAGTAAAAAAGAAAGTTGGGGAGGGGATCTAAATGTGACCTGCCACTCCCCTGTCAGATCTCAGCAGCAGGACACTATTGAGCCATTCTACCTATGGATCCATTCAACTCTCCCTGCGTGGTGCCCTTCATTTCTCCCAATGTATGTTTGATTCTTTAAATTCTCCAAAGTGGGCCTTTGCTTTGATGCTGAACCACACTGGGCAGCTTTGTGCATTGTAACTCAGTGGAAGCACTCTTTTGAGATGAATGGAAATGTTGCAGTGTTTTGAATTTCTGGTAAAAATTCCCTTTACCTATGCAATAGAAATAGACCTAAAGGGAAGAATAGTTACAAGCCTTCCAAAGTCCACCATATTCTCATTAGCTAGCATTCAAAGTATCAATAACTCTCTCTCTCTCTGTCTCTCAGACATTTGTAGGAGAAAGAATTACAAGACTGTTGCCTTACTTTCAGTTACTTGGAAATTACATAGGTGTGCATGCTGCTTTCTTTGCTGCACACAGTCTAGCAACCAGCTGAACAGATCAACAGCAATGAAAAAGTGACATACACAGGCAAAGAGAGGGGGAAACACAGATCAGAGAGAAGCTCTACCTTTAGAGTCTAGCTGCTATAAGGAACTGTTGGCTAATGCTAGATAGTCATCCCAGCTCAGAAAAGTGTCTCCCTGTCACTCCAACTGCAAGTAACATGCAAGATTGGAATAATGAAACTTTAACAGAAAACTCCAGCTACTTTGCTGGAAAGTTTTTAAAAGTACACACCTATATAGACATATGGGACTGGGGTGGCTTAGTGGTTAAGATGCAGAACTTGATGACTGGGAGGTCAGCAGTTCTAGACTTGAGTGCTGCACAACTGAGTGAGCACCCGTCTCTGTGCCAGCTCCTGCCAACCAAGCAGTTCAAAAGCAAGAAATTGCAAGTACTGTAGATAAATAGGGACCACTTCATTTGAAAGGTAAACAGCATTCCATGCATTCTAGTGTCTAGTCATGCCTACCACATGACCATGGAAATGTCTTCAGATGAAGACATCGCTGGCTCTTTGACTATAAATGGAGATGAGTGCCAAACCCTAGAGTCAGATACAACTGACTGTTGTTCAAAGGTGACCTTTACTATATATACATATATTTGGCTTGCTAAAGAAACTGGACTGGGGCCATCTTTTCTTACAGTAATAATTCTGTTATTGTTATACAAAGAATAGTTCAATAATATTGCCTTTTTAATAAGGAAAAAGAAGGAAATGGATGCCTAATCCTCATTCTTCTGGCTTCAGAATTGTACCCAAGCTGGTATTGACTTATCTTCAGCTGACCAGCCAACCTTGGTGGCTTGAAAGGCCATACAATTAACTCCAGATTGCTCATATCACTCGTAAGCTAAAGTAAAAGCATTAGCACCTCCAGTGCTTAACTGGAGCCAGAACCTCCTGGAACATAGCCAGGGCTCAGCTGTAATATATCCAGATTAATGACTGTGTGTTTGGATAGCCGTTTATTACCTTTGTCACTGTACCAGGAGAAACAAACATAGTAATCTGGGTTCAGTGAAAAGGGTTTTAAAGAAGATTTGATCTTATTTCTTTATCTGTTTTGTGGCTTTTTAAAGGGCTGCAGACTATTTGGATTGCAAGCAGCATCCCAACAGTCTAAAGAAATCTCACAACCTTTCTTACGTGTTCCTTTCCATATGAACTACTAAGGCGCATAAAAATTAAATTAATATTACTGGTGCCTTGAAGTCTCCACAACTCTTTACTACTATTCAATGCAAGTACAGTAATACCTTGGATAACATTTACCTCGAATAACGCTAAAATCGCATAATGTTAAGTAATCTGGAGAGGAGAATTGGATCGAATAACATTAAGGTCCTATGGGATGGATCGGATAACAACCGCTAAAGCCTGTGCGGTTACAATGTATCTCTATGGAGTTTTAACATTATCCGATCCATCCCATAGGATTTTAACATACATCAGATAACACTAAAAATCGGATAACACCAACACTTGTGGAACCAAGTCTTAGCGTTATCCGAGGTATTACTGTATCACATCTACCAGCTCCCATTAGCTTACTTGCTGCAATGTCACATACACTATTGTGATGTCATATAGGGGAATGTGATGGGGGCAGCATAACTCAGCCCCTGAGCCACCTAGACACACTAACACTGGCGAGAGTCTTCTGCTGATTACCCCCTCAAACCTTTCCAAGTTTGGTGAAGTTTGGAGTTAGGGTGTCTGAGTTATGGCCCCCACACATCACTCACTAAATTTCTCCCAAACCAGCTGTTGGTGGACTAAGATTTTTGCACAGAAGAGTACATTAAAAGATCTCTATATATTTGGAAAAGCCTGGGCAACCTTTTCTTCTTCTTCATGGTCTCTGTGAATCCACACTAATTGGTTCTGCACTTGAGCGGAAGCATGATTTCAGAGAACCTATGAGCTTAAAGGAAATGGTCACTAGGACCACCCACCCCACCTCCATAAATACTGTGTGTTCTGCAGTTTCCTCAGTTGTCTTTTTTCTGCTGCCAGGGTAGCACATAGTCGAGAGCTAGCATTTTTTTCTCTTCACTCCTTTAATTGAAATTTCTCCCTTCTCTCAAGGGGCATCAACCTCTTGAGATCTCATCTCCCCTTGGAGACACCTATTATTGTTGTTTTTGCAGCTGTTTAGGCTGGCCAGCCTCAGCTTTAGGGCAGGGCACTGTCAAATCGCAATTTTTTCTTTGTGAACGGCCTCCGCTGGGCCATTTAAGAAGTGTATTTCTTGAGGAGCCAAGGTTCTGCACTCTGACAGTCATTCTTCGCCTTGGCAAAAGACATCAGGTTCAATCCTATGCTTTTTGCCGAATCTTTACTAAGTCAGCACTTAAAAAACCCGGCAATTTCAGCTTCAGTCCATTTTTTAGAAGCAATCTCTTGCATCCCAACCTACAATGGAACTACCTTCTCCTTGGCCACGTGCACCTGAGTCTCAATCAGATGGCACCACCCCTCACCCAACAGCCTCCCCGAAATCACACCATGAGAAGGGGGGAAAGAAGCCAAAGGGCCATGCAGACCTTCCCATGAAGTGGCCTTGGATGGACTGGAAACTGGAGACTGTCCCTTCACTTCATACCTCTCACCATTCCAGCCCAGTGAGCTCCCCACAAGGGGAACAGGCCCCTCCTCTTGTTTCCTCTCCAGGCCTTCACATCTTCCTGTTGCAATGTTCAGGCGCTCTTCCCGACTGTTCTTCTCAAGGACAGGAACTCACCACCACTCCTCAGCCCCACACTCCCACCATGCCAATGAGGAGGTGCAGTTGGTTGCCTTGCTGCTGGGATGTTGACACCAAGGCTCCACCTCATAAGGCCACTCAGAAGATGAAACACCTGGAGCTGGTTCCATCATCTGAAGCTGTGACGGGGATGCCTTTGCTCCCCCAACTTTCTCTCCTGCTACACATATTCGACTTGCTGTCTCCAGGCTGGGAGCAGCTTCAGTTGGCTCAGAAATTCTCTGACCCCCAGCAAGCCAGAAACCAGCAGCCTTTGTCTGTGCACCCCGGCTGGGCTTGGAAGAATAGGCACCTCATGCAGCCACCTACTTCACCAGGCAGCAAAACTGACCTACAGTTCCTCCTTCCTATCCATCTTCCTCAGTTTAGTTAACTGAATATGGCTTCCATATAGAAGGTTCCGGGTTAAGTCCCTGACCATTCAAGTTAAAAGGGATCAGATAGAAGGTGATTTACAAGTCATCTGCTTGAGAAGCATTGTTAGCCAAAGTAGACTGTCCTGGGCTGGATAATCTACTTTGACTGGCAGTGTTTCTAGACCAAATAACATATGCTTCCTCTATTTCATCAAGACTCTTCAACTGACATTTTGTCAAGGAAGGATTGGTAGTCTCAAAGAACTTGTTATTAGGTAGTATCTTTTTATATGATTTCCCCTTCCTCTCTTCTGGATTTTAACATACTTCCTGCCATAAGTGTTTATGGGCAGGGTAGGCAAAACATATGCTAATCAATACGTTCTAAAATTATATGCGACAGATGGTCAAGGCTGAATTCCTAATTACCAAGCAGGGCAAATCTGTTGTATACCCTAGTCACACCAGTTGCTTCATGGATGCACAAATATGTAGTATAGTCAGTCAATTTATCTGGGGAATGTAGGGAATTCAGAAGCATGTGTGCCTGTTTCAGGATGCATCTGTCAATGCCAAGAGGTCATCTATTCCACAGGTTTTCCAGCACAATGAGCATAGCTATGATAACATCCCAGCTTGCATATTCCCCTGGCCATGGTGGCTATGGGTCATGTTGACTAGAAGATCCTGAGAGTTCTAACATTTTTTTAAAGGAGGAATTTTCCTCACATTCTAGTAATGTACGTACTGTATGTGATATACGTGGTAGAGTCAGCATGGTGGGGATTCAGACTTCTTGGGACACAATCCTAAATTTATCGATGTGGAGAACAAGCAGTGGAAACAGTGGAAAAGAAACATACATGACTTGTTGCCATGTGTTCAAGAGCTGCACCTCTTACTGTGTACTAAAGACACATTGTGAAATCTAAATCTATGCAAAAGTACCATTTCCCTCTCTCTTTTGAACAACCAATACTCATTATTGAATCTTGGGCTCAGAGGTGGTAATGTTTTGAAAAGCAGGATAGCAATGTATATGACAATTGGGCATTCCATTTTCATCCTTTTGCCTGTACAGGATTTGTGATTTGTGGGACTGTTTTTGTGATGTTCTCATAGAGGTATAGCAAGCTACTTTGTATTGAGTGAGAAAATTGCTGTATCTACATTGTCTATACCAGTGATGGCGAACCTTGGCAATCCAAGTGTTCTTGGATTGCAATTACCAGAAGCCCAAGTCAGCCCACCTGCTGATGGGCTGCTGGGAATTAAAGTTCCAGAAAACTGGAGTGCCAAGGTTTGCCATCACTGGTCTATACTATCTGGATGTGACTCTATAGATAGAAGCTTCAGCCCAACCTGCATATACCAGAGACAGAACCTATCACTTTCTGTTCAACCACCGAGCTTCCATTTTAACTCTAGAGTAACATACATAGGCTGACACAATCTAGTTCATCCTCAAGAAGAAGTTTAGCTTTCATTGGAGGTGGTTTTGGCTAAGCTTTGATGAATAGATGTCCAAAGTCAAGATCATCCATACTATATTGCTCCCAGCCATGATGTATGGATATAAAAGCTGGATAATGATGAAAGCTGACCAGAAAAAGATAAATGCATTGGAAATGTGGCATTGAGAGAAAGTGTTATATATACCATAGACTCCTAGAAAGAAAATAAGTGGATTCTAGATCAAATCAGTTCTGAACTCTTACTTCTTCTTTTGTGTCCTGATCAGATCCTGGACTGCCAAAATAAAGCCACTTTCTTCACTTTGTCATTGCCCAAACGCAAGTCCTCTTTGGTGCATGTCTCTGGCAGCAATCAGCAGACCAGCAAATGGGCCAGACTCTGTGTCTCCACATTCACACTGTGTGTTGTTGTCCACCAGCAGTCCCCACTTGAGCATGTTTGTGCATGTCTTACATTTATGGACTCCAACTCTCATCCTAATCAGCCAGGGGTTCTCAATGTTTTCCAGCCACCAGCAAGACCATGCCCCCTCAGACAGCTGAGTGGGCCGGACTGGTGCCTTAAAACACATCCATGGCTGTCATAAACGTGTTCACTGTGTCAACAATACCATCTAGCCATCTCATTCTCTGCTGCCCCCTTCTTCTTTTGCCCTCAACCTTTCCCAACATCAAGGCCTTCTCAAGTGAATCCTCTCTTCTCATCTGATGACCAAAGTACTTTAGCTTCATCTCCACTATTTGACCTTCTAAAGAGCAGTCAGGGTTGATTTGTGGAACTATGCAATAGGATTTTAGCCATCATGGGGTGACAAAATGTACATTGAATAAAAAATAGTAAGAAAAGTTCAAGGTGATAGGAAAAGGAGAAAACCAGACATGAAATGAGGTGACTGTAAAAAGGAAGTAATAGCCTTTAGTTTTCAAGACTGTTAATGAGAGGATATTCTGGAGGTTGTTAATTTATAGGGCTATAAGTCAGATAGGTCTTGACAGCACATAACCAAAACCAATGAATAGATAGAACCCAGTGTATCCTCCTGGAGAAGATGATTATAGGTATGGTGGAGGTCAATGCAAAAAGTGACATATTGAGAGTTTATGTCTAGCAGTTGTAGGAGGCCCAGATGCAATTTTAGAATGATGGAATCATTGTAGGAGATAAGTGAAGGGTACATTGCACATGTTGGAAAGGAAGGAGCCTGGTGCTCAAGAACAGGAGGCATGAACACAACTATGAACACAACTAAACTTGGTGAAGTTACTCTGAGAATGTGGGTTCACACAGAGAGAGAGAGAGGGACAGACAGACAGACAGACAGACACCGACCTGAACACAAAGGTTAGTGTCGTTATTAATTGCCATAATCTCATATGAATCTGCTTCTCCCTCCCCAAGCTGACCAAGTGAATTTTGTTGTGTTTTTGTGTGTCCCAAGTTTATGGCTTTACATGGAGGACCAGTTGCTATTAAGAGTCACTGTATTTCCAGAATTGTGTTAGCTTAGTTACTTGTGTAATGTTGGGAAATCCCTGCTGCTTGTATTGTGCTACTTGTATTACATAGTGGTCCTCAGAAAGGCAATGAATATTCCATTCTTGCCTCTCCGTTTGGTACTGGTGTGTCAGCCATCAATCACAGAAGCTGAGGGCACAACAGGCTGGGAGGCTCAGCTATTAACTTGCAAGCTTTGGCACATTCAGGATAGCCTTCACAAATTGGTGTGGAAGTCTAAATGGAATAACCTCCTCCACATCTGCTTGTCTAGTTTTATGATGTTAGCCGCCCTGAGTAGGGATGATTTTTTTTCCTAGAGGGGTGGGATGTAAGTGTAAATAATAAATAAATAAAATAAATTTTGTTAAGTTAGGAGATGTCCATGTAAAGGAGAATGAAAGAAGCTTAAAGGAGATTCAGAACATACCCTTGCTTCTCTTGGGAATTTACATTACCATTAAAGGATAGTTCGTTGTTCTTCCATGTCAAAATGGGAGGTAAATATGGAAAACAGAAGCTTTGGTTTCAGGAAAGCCTGCACCTTTTGTAGCCAAGAAACATGTCTGTCTGTCTGTCTGTCTGTCTGTCTGTCTGTCTGTCTGTCTATCTATCTATCTATCTATCTATCTATCTATCTATCTATCTATCTATCTATCTATCTATCTATCCCACCCCATAGTGTAATTGGTCACCCTGCAAAATTGTATACAATAAAATCATGCACTAAAACCCGCCGTATATAAATACAAAATAAAATAAACTGTACAATAAAATGCAATAAACCCTGTTGCTGGCCAAAACTACCACTATAAAATACATAGATAAAACTCATTTGATCATGTCAAGACAATATGCACTCTAATACCAGGGAGCTTTATATAATTTAGTATCAATTGATTTTCTAAAAACAGAGAAGATGGTACCTGAATAACCTCTTAATAATCTTATTCTAGAGCAGGGGTCAGCAAACTTGGCTCTCCAGGTATTCTTGGACTTCAATTCCCAGAAGCCCAGGTCAGTACACCTGCTGACCAGGGCTTCTGGGAACTGAAGTCCAAGAACACCTGGAGAGCCAAGTTTGCTGACTCCTGTTCTAGAGGGAAGGGAGCACAACCACAAAAGCTTGGTTGTTAGTGTTGACTTACTTGGCCTCCTTGGGTGTTACAGTTCTCAACTTAAGGATTGCGATGACAGGTAGCTATTTTGTGGGAGATAAGTTATGCCAAATATCAAGGTCTTAACCTATTAAGGACTTTATATATTAAGACTAGTATCCTAAATTGAGCATGGAAACTAACAGGGAGCCAATGAAGGCATACCAAGATTGGTGATCTTATCTGATGGTAGGAATATCAATTAGCAATAGCAATTACACTTATATACAGCCTCACAGCACTTAGTGCACTTTCTGGGCAGTTTATAGGTAATTGGCATTTTGCCCCCAACAATGCTGGGTCCTCATTTTACCAACCTCAGAAGGCTGGAAGACTGAATCAACCTTTATACCCATCAGGATCAAACTCACAATGTTTTGGCTGAAGTACAGCAGTTTAACCACTGCACCATCAGAGCTCTTTATATCCTTGGTAACAGTAACCAGGCTGACCGGTGCATTTTAAACCTGCTGAAGAGTCCATACTGACTTTAGGGGCAGCACTACATAAAGAGCATTAGAGTAGTCTATTTTAGAGATTATCAATGCAGGAAACACTATTGTTAGGCATTTTTTATCCAGGTAGGAATACAGCTGGACAATCAGCCAACCTTGATAAAAGGCACTCTAGATCATAGCAGATATTTGTGCTTTCATAGAGAGAGCATGCAATAATTTGGAATGGTGAGTGGTATAACCATAGAGTTGTGTTTATTTTTAATACTACAATGACACCAGAATCTTTTTCGAATTATTATTCCTTTGCACTCCAGTGCAACTGAAAGATTGTTGCCTTTCAATTCCAGAGATTGTATATTGCTCGTCATATCAGTTTATGTTGGCCCTTCTGTCACATTCAGGGTCTTTAATCAGTGGAGTTATTGCTCTGTCAAAAACAATGTTTATATCACTGCCACACATGTTGTGCAATTGGAAGTATAAAGACTTCTAGTACCTTCAAATCTTGGAAACTCACAAAGGATATGAAGAAATAATATTCTTTGATTGTCACTTCTGATTTCAGATCTCCTAGTGAAAGCATGGTTGCATCTATGTGACACAAAGCAAGTGACATTAAGGTCATAGAATGTGGCAAGACTCCCGTATACCCGTTTGTTCATTTGTTTGTTCGTCCGTTCATTCATTCGTACTCTCAATGATGCAAAATATATGAGTCCCATTACAACACTTTTGGTTCTGGCTCTAACTACTTTCTTCTTTTTCTTTTTTACTTTCTGAAGTAAAAATACATTATTTTACATAGAACTGAGTGACTGAAATGGAGCTCCTTCTCACAGCACTATTGATGAAGTTGCCAAGACTTTTTCCTTGAGGAATGTGTTCAACATGAAATCAGCTGTAGAGGCTGATACAACTTTCCCAGCATTAATGTCAAACAACAGTAAGGGCCTGATGTTTGTATCAAATGGACTTCAGACTTTCTTCTATTTTTGCAAGAATGTTGCTGAACCCTCCATGATCTTATGCCATTCTGGTAGATCTGAAGTACATCAGTAATGCATCTCTATTTGTGGAATGACATTCATTGTACACATTGCTCAAAATGCTTCTTGTCTTGAAATAGCTCCATACCTATATCCCCCCTCGGCAAATATTAAATTAATGAACGTTTAAATTTGTGTTAGATGACTTGCAGTCTATTCTAGTCTTCTGTCCATCACAAGCACTAAGAAAATTATTCTCTGTTCAGATGGACTGAGCCTCTTACAAGGAGCCATTTCCTCTTGTAATGCCAGGATATTTCTTCTTTGTAGTTAGCACACTGTTGGGGACATAGAAGGTGCATCCCTAAAGAATGTGAAGATTACAAACTTGTTCAGGCATCCCCAGGGCAATAACAGCATCTTGTTTGCTGATCCTTCCACTCAGAAAGCTCTACTGGATCATGACCACCCCAGGAACATCACAGAACTCTCCCTGCCTGTTGGAGAGGGGGGATGAGGGCCAGCTGTGTGGACCAGCTTGCTCAGCCATAAAGACCTTGCTGCTACTGCTGTTGCTGCCTTCATGACCACCCCAGGAACATCACAAAACTCTCCCTGCCTGTTGGAGAGGGGGGGGATGAGGGCCAGCTGTGTGGACCAGCTTGCTCAGCCATAAAGACCTTGCTGCTACTGCTGTTGCTGCCTTCATGACCACCCCAGGAACATCACAGAACTCTCCCTGCCTGTTGGAGAGGGGGGGGGATGAGGGCCAGCTGTGTGGATCAGCTAGCCCAGCCATAAAGACCTTGCTGTCTCTCTTGACTGTATTGTATTTTTACACTGTATTTTATTGTAGTTTTTTCTTTTTATGTAAAATTTATTGATTGTATTATCTGTGCTGCATCTGTTGTTATATTTTTATATTATGCTGTATTTATATTTGTGATACTGTATATGTTGTTTATGTTATGTGAGCCCCTCTGAGTCGCCTCAGTGAGGTGAGTAGAGGGGCATATAAATCTAATTTAATAATTAAAAAAATCATGTCAGAATCACACAAAGGTGCTTTCTGAGTCGAAAGGATTTTTGCTAGAGGAACTCTGCTCGGGGGATGCCAGAATGAGGCTCTTTTCACGTCCCCGTGATCTTTTCCTACCCAAGTGGTCCCTATTTATCTACTTGCAATTTCTTGCTTTCAAACTGCTAGGTTGGCAGGAGCTGGGACAGAGATGGGTGCTCATTCCATCATGCAGTACTGTGGTCTTTAACTGCTGACTTGCTGACCTTCCAGCTAACAAGGCAAGCTTCTTAACCACTGAGCCACCACAGTCCCTAATTCTAATACAGTAAAACCTCATATAACACTAAAACCTGGTTCCACAAGTCTTGGTGTTATATGATTTTTAGTGTTATCTGATCCTCTATGGGATCCATAGAGATACATTGTAACCACACAGGCTTTCGCGGTTGTTATCTGAAGCATCCCATAGGATCTTAATGTTATCTGATGCAATTCTTCCCCCCAGATTCCTTGATGTTATGCGATTTTCGTGTTATTCGATACTAATGTTATATGAGGTATTACTGTATGAACAAAGAAGAAGCATGTTGTATTGCAGTCAGAGGCATCATCTTTCATGATTTGACTGACTGAAGCTAGAGAACAACATGGGTATTTGGCCTGTTTGCCTATGTGGTGCAAAACCTATGAAACCAGTGAATGAGAGTTGAGCTATGGTTTTTGGAACGTTAAAAATTGTTTTGTTACTGTTAATTTGTCCAAAATTTCAACAAATAATTTTAATCTTTAATATCTAATTGCCAAAAATGTTAACCTTTTAAAAGAAGTGCTTAACATTTCATTTCACATTGTGTTGATTCATTCTTTTAGTTAATTCTAATAATTTAAATACTGCAGGATGAAATGGACTCCTGTCTTTTCCCCAGCTCCTGTCAACTTAGCAGTTTGAAAGCAAGACATTGCAACTAGATAAATAGAGACTACTTTAGTGGGAAGGTAAACAGCATTCCGTGTGCTCCAGTGTCTAGTCATGATCACACACGCTTTGGTCACCTCTAGAGTTGATTATTGTAATGCACTCTACATGGGGCTGCCCCTGGTGACCATTTGGAGGCTGCAACTGGTCCAGAATGCGACTGCCCGGGTTGTGATGGGGGTGTGGGCGTTATGCTTGTGCCTCACCATTTCTGCGGGAGCTGTACTGGTTGCCAGTGTGCCTCCGGGTGCAATTCAACGTGCTAGTCATTACCTTTAAAGCCCTATAAGGCAGTGGGCCAGGATACTTAAGAGACCGCATTGCCCTAAGAACATTTGTCCGCCCCACCAGAGCGGACCAAAGAGGCTCTCTGGTTGTACCATTGGCTAGAGAGGTGCACCTCTCTAGCACTAGAAGGAGGGCCTTCTCCATGTCTTCTCCGTGTCTTCTCCAGCCTTATGAAACCTCCTGCCAAGTGAGTTGCATCTCCAGATGGAGCTGCTGCCCTTTAGGAAGGGGGATAAGACCTGGTTGGTGAGGCATGTGTGGGGCATGGGCCAGACGGTTGCCTCAGTTTGTTGGCTCATCTAACCCCTCCCTCTCTCTGTGTGACTTCTGTAATATCTTTTAATTTTTGTAACTTTTTAATCCTGTTTAATTCTGTTTTTATACCATGTTTTTACTGTGTTTTAAGTGTTTTAAAAGTTTGTTAGCTGCCCTGGGTCTTTGTGAGGAGGGCGGCATAAAAGTTTTATTAAATAAACAAATAAATAGTTATGCCTGCCACATGACAATGGAAACATCGACAGAAACATAGAGCATTGGTTCTTCAGTTATGAAACAGAGATGAGCACTGAACTGTAGAGTCAGATATGACTGGCTTTTGACCAACAGTGACTTTTACTTTTACCTAATAATTTTAAATGTTTTATTAAAAATATTTAACCATTTTCAGCAAGTTAAAAAAAATCTCAACATTTTAATATGAATTAACTGATGGGTCATTAAGGATTTAATGCTAACACGCTAGCTGCCACACCAGCATACCTCAACTGATCATGTTCACCTCTTCATCATACTCAGTTTTCCTTGGGCACTCCAACTGAATTTCACCTTAATGAAATGTCTCCTCTTTTCTTGAAAGCTGGAAGTGTTTCATATGAACAGTAAAGTTCCTCAATTATTCCCGAGAGGATGCTGTCACTAGAATAGTGTTTTGAAGTGTATACTTTCAATAGGTACAGCTATGGGTGACCCATTTTATGTCTGAGCAGCTGTCAAATAACCATTCAGGGATTCTCTACTATCAGTCCAGATTTCGCTAGGGGGTGCGTGTCTCTAGGTTATTCATTAAACTCCCTCCTGACATGGAACAACCCAATGACATGTGCCAGATATCAAGCATTATGAAGAAGATCTGCTCAAACTTTGCAAGAATAAATTTGAAGAATAAATAAATAAATAAATAAATAAATAAATTCCAAAATTCTCATTTTGGCTCCCTATGTCTTAATAGTTTGTGACATCATGCACATAGTGTCAAGCACAATGAAACCTTTATACAATAAAACCTTGGGTTACAATGCAGGTACGTTCCAACAGCCTCTGTCATAATGTGGAAAAATCATAACTTGAAAAAATCATAACCCGAAGCATCCATAGGGATGCATTGAGAAATTTAGAAGCGGTTGAGAATTGATTGTCGTAACCCAAAACAATTCCATTTAAAAAATCGTAACCCAGGACAGCATTTCCATAGGATTTGCTGTTGTAAACCAGGGCAAACGTTACCCAAAGTGGTCGTAACCTGAGGTTTTACTGTAACTATCTAGAATGGCAGATCTACCATCACCAAGTAGTACAAAAATAATTCTTTGTATTCTGGTCTCTTCTTACATGGTTGTACTTCTAAACCAGAAATCATGAGAGCTTATCGTCCTCTTCTTGTAACAGAAGGCTTGTTCATGGCTCAGCTCTTTTCTCTTCCCAGCGTAGGTATTTAGGAATTTGTTCAGTTTGCTCATCTAATTTGCACTTTCTGAATTGATATCTAAAGTGGAGCATAGTTCTACTTCTGCACCCACACTTGTCCTGATTTTTGCAACAGATTTCTCTTCAAAATGCATGCATTTACAGGTGTGCACAGAAGGCATAGAGCAGTAAACATAATATAGAGAGACCTATTAGGCCGGATACGACTGGCTTTCGAGCAAGGGAAACCTTTACCTTTATATTAGGCAAAATTGTTTGGGGAAAATGTGCATATTAGACAAAAAATCCCATGTAAATGAATACAAATGTGCATGGGGCCTTTCAAAACAAGACAAAAGAAATTTGGCAAAGGGATGTAGAGATGGTTCAGGATAAGCTAGATTCTAGAAATATGAGAAACTGACAATGCTGATGAACCCAGCTCTACCTAAGATTATTTCAATTACAACATTTTGAAAGCATGTGCTAACCATGTCATGAAAGTCCCTTGCCCACACATAATGTTGACATATGCACTGCAATTAGTCCAGGCAACTCATGTTACTAACTGTCATTCCTCATGGGGTGGTTTGTTGCTTGTAAAATGAAGGGTACATTTTTAATCACATGTCTTCATTGCAACTGTAGCTGATGAACCAGATACAACCATTACGAAGTCAGAGACTCTTGCTGCTGACAGTGATGCCCTTTAATTGCATCATCAAACTGGAAGTGTGGAGATGGCTTTACATATCTGTTTCTTACAATGGACAGAACATACTGGGGAAACATTATTGTGTACCCTCACTTGGGAACTGTCGATGACCTCGCTTCCTAGAATTCTAGATTAACACGATGGAGGGAGGGAGGGGCAAGGAAGAAGAAGAGTCGACGAAACCAAAGACAAGAAAAGAAAAGAGGGAGCAGAAAGAACAGAAAGAAAGACAAGAGACACCACCACCATCACCAGTTGTAGAAATTTCAGCGATGGGAAAATGTACAAATGTTTGTTGAGTTTGGGAAGCTCATTAAGAAAGTGGACATTCTGGAAAGAACAATGGTAGATGCTATGCAAGAAATGAGAAAGGAAATACAGATTAGTAATGAACAGATGAGGAAAGATATTCAAGCCAGCAGTGAAGAGATGAGGAAGAGTAGAGAGGAGATGAAAAAAGATAGGGAAGCTGCAAAAAAATAATTACCAGAATTTGGCAGCAGCGCTAACCAATGTTTCAAAGGAGGTAAAGGACAACACTGTGAAGATTAATGCTATGATGTCAGATGTATATAAGCAGATGGGCACCCTGAGAACTGAAGTAAATGAATTGTATATTGCAGATAAAGCCACTGATGTTAAATTGTTAGTGCAAGAAAAAAGATTGGATATGTTGGAGGAGGGGGCGAGAAAACAGAACATTGTAATCAGAAAGATGGAGCAGAGAACGCCAGACAAGCTTAAGGAGCGAGTAGTTGATTGGCTGAATTCATTAAAAATGGGAAAAGATTTTGTGTTGGAAGATATTGTGAGTGCATTCAGATTGGGGAACAAAAGAGGGAAGAAAATGGATAGAAATGTTTTGGTCAAATTTGCAAATTGGGGGATAAGTTGAAAGTCATGGCATTCATTAAACAAGCAGGTGCTGGTGTTCTAAAGATGGATGGAGCTGACATGGAAGTCTACAATGACATTGCCCCAACGGAGAGGACTTGGAGATACAAGATGAAACCTATAACAAAGTTGTTAATAGCTAAGGGCATAACATATAGTTGGAGATTTCCACAACAGCTAAGGTTCTTTTTTGACAGGAAAATGCATGTGATTGATGACAAAACTGATGTGCTGGATTATCTGTGTCAAATTGGCTTGATTAAGATTGCTTCCCGAGAATGGATGGATTTAAGAAAGGCGCTACAAGATTCTGGGGGTATGGAGAAAGATTCAAATTTGGGGGAGGAGCTGGAGGGTGCAGTGGGGAGGGGTCGGACTCAGTGGAACTGGGAAGTTTAGTAGTATTAGATTAAAATCTTATTTTGGCAGGGGAGGAGGGAACAATTGAAGAACAAAGAACAAAGATCTTATTATCTATGCCACACACCACTAGCCTCACCCTCCCCTCTTTGGGATCCAAAGGTGAAACTCAAGAAAGAAGAGTGGGGAGGAGAGAATTTAAAGTTTGTTTAGGTGAGTTTTTGTTTGTGTTGTTCAAAATGTTATTTGTTTATGTAATTTTATGTAGGGTAAGGGGTAGCACGTCCAGGAAGAATAGCATAATATATGCAAAATTTAAAGATGCTGAAGGATATTAAAGTATTATAATGGAATGTGAAAGGTACAGGTTGTGTGTTGAAAAGAAAGAAAATTCAATTAGCACTTTAAAAATATAATTTAGATGTAACTTTTTTACAAAAAACTCATCAAAAATCACCCAATGTAAATAAATTATATGTCAGAGGAATGCAGATATATGAAATGGCATTGGGAACATCTAAAGCTAGAGGAGTTGCGACTTTGATATCAAATAAGTTGGGGTTCAACCTTACACAAAGCATTGCAGATCCTGAAGGAAGATATCTAATTATAAAAGGGAATATAGATGATGAAGAGCTAACGTTGGTTAACATCTATGCACCAAATGACCATCAAGAAGAATTTTTAAATAAATTGGTTAAGATAATAAAAAAGGAAGGTTCACAGAATATGATAGTAGCGGGAGATTTGAATCTAATTAGGTCAGAAATTGATAGCACTGGGGCTAGAAGAAACAATAAAAAGGGATATTGGATAACTGGATTAAATTAATAGAGTTGAAAGACATGTGGAGAGAAATTAAAGGTGACGAAAGAACATATACTTTTTTTTTCACAAGTATATAATACATACTCTAGAATTGATTTTTTTTTGTTACAAAGAGTCTAATTAAGAATGTAGAGAAAATTGAGACAGGTGCTTTCAAGGAATCAGACCATACAAAAATAATCATGGAAATAAAATTGGGTGGAGCTGGAAGAAAATTTTATAATTGGAGGTACAATCCCAGACTTTTTAGAGACCAGAATATTAAACAACAGATGATAAAAGAATGGGAAAATTATTGGAAATGGAATGATAATGATGAAGTTAATTATAGTACAGTCTGGGACACTATGAAAGCAATATTTAGGGGTGAGACAATAAAATTAACAAGCATAAAGAAGAAGCAGGACATAGGCAGATATCAGGAGTTAGAAAGACAATTGAAAAATCTTCAGCTTGAACATGCTAGAAACAGTGATCCGAAATTATTCGGAGAAATAACAAAAATAAAAAAGGAATTAGATGGTAAAGATATAGAGAAAGTTAAGAAAGATATCATTTTTCTAAAGAGGGAATATTTTGAATACAGTAACAAAAATTCCAAATTATTGGCAAGAGCAGCCAAAGAGAAAAAATTTAAAAGCCAGATTGGAATTCTGATTGATAAGTCAGGGGAAAGATGTAACAAGAGTGTAGATAGATTAAAAATTGTAGAGAAATTTTATAGTGAATTATATTCAAAAAAAATTGTAGAACTACACAAACTCAAAACACAGTTTGAGAAACAACGGATTAAAAGAATAGTGGAAGAGCATAAGAATATTATGGAAAAAGAAATATCAGAAAAAGAAATTAGGGAAGCGATAGGAAGATTAAAATTGGATAAGGCCCCGGGCAAGGATGGACTGCCAGCAGAATTCTATAAAGACTTTAAAGAAATAGTGGTAGGGAACCTCCATAAATTATTTAATAAAATATTGGAGGGGGAAGTGATACCAAAGTCATGGAATAGAACAATAATAACATTAATACTAAAACCAGGGAAAGACGTAGAAAAAATTGAATCATATAGACCGATTTCCTTAATAAACCAAGATGCAAAAAATTTTACAATGATATTGGCAGATAGAATGAATAGCTTTATAGGGGATTATATAAATAAAGACCAGGCAGGGTTTCTGAAAAATAGACATATGGCAGATTTAATCAGGAAAGTCTTGGATCTAATGGACTTAGCAGAATGTAAAAAAGAAAAAATTGGGTTTTTACCATTGGATATATTCAAGGCGTTCGATTCATTACAATGGGGGACAATACAGGAAATGATAAGTTTATATGGATTTGGAAATAAATTTCAAGGAGTAATAGCCAAATTATATCCGCAAGAGTCAAGATTAATGAGGAATATACAGAGGAAATAAGATTAGAAGCAGGAACAAGGCAAGGATGTCCATTATCCCCAGTGATATTTATATTGGCAATGGAATTCTTGGCCAATGCCATTCGTCAAGATAAGGAAATAAATAGCTTCGAAGGAAACAAAATAAATTTATATGCAGACGATACATTACTAATAGTAGGTTGCACCGAGTAGGGCAGCATATAAATTGAACTAAAGAAAATAAATAAATAAATAAACAACCAACCCAGACATTAGGCAAAATTTGCCAGCACTTAAAGACCTTTGAAGAAATTACAGGATTGAAAGTAAATTGGGAAAAATCTGAGATGATACTTTGTAATGGAGAAACAAACGAACAAGACGAAATTCGGACAAGATTTAAAATTCAAGTTAAAAAATCTCTAAGATACTTAGGAGTAATAATAACAGGGAAATTTGCAGATCTCAAAAAATTAAGTTATGGGAAAGTGAAGAAAGAAATGGAAAGGAAAATAACATATTATAAAACATTGAATTTGTCCTGGTTTGGTAGAATAGCCCTTTCAAAAATGATGCTGTTATCTAGATTGAATTTTCTATTTGATGTTTTACCAATTAAGCATACTGTTAAAGAAATTCAGGAATATCAGAATATGATAAACAAATTTTGTAATGGAACTTATAGGCCAAGGATTGTTAAAACACTGTGGTACTTACCACAAAAAGAGGGGGGATTAGGCCTACCGAATATACAAAATTATTATAAAGCTTTTCAAATTAGGAATGTTATCAAAATATTAATGGAAGAAGAAGTGATTTGGGAAAGAATTGAGATGAAAGAAATATCCCAAATGGGTAAGGCAACATTTTTAAGTAAAGAAGGGAATAAAACAGGTAAAAAAGATATACAAAACAAACTGTTAAAGACAACTATGGAGGAATGGAACAGGGTAAAAAGATATATGGCACCGGGTGTTTCACCAGTCTTAGAAATGGGGGACTTTAATAATTTCCCAATAAGAATAGATGGAAGAATTAAGACCATATTAATAGATAAAAAAGCCTTATTGCTGAAGGATTGGGTTAAAATATGCAGAGAAAGTGATCTAAGAAAAGAACTCTTTTTACAGATGAAATTAAACTGGTTCCAGATCTTTCAGACAAACAAATGGAATAAAAACATTATATATGAAAGAAGCCTAGAAAGAGATCCGACAGCTTTTGAAGAAATGTTAGTTCAGATTAGAAAAGGTAATATGGGTATTAAAGGGATTATTAGCAAGTTATACAAAATTCTAAACAAAACAGGAAATATACAAGAAATTCTAAGAAATAGTTGGGAACAAGAATTGGATATAATAATTTCAGGAAAAAATGGCAAGAAATTTGGAGAAGAAGAACTATGAGAACTATGTCAGTACGTGTTAAAGAGCACAATTACAAATTGTTATGGCGCTGGTATCTGACCCCAGTTAAGTTACACCAAATAGATAATAAGATAAACAATGTTTGTTGGAGATGTAAGCAATCAACGGGGACATATATACACACGTGGTGGAATTGTAATAAACTGAAAGAATTTTGGGGAGTAATAGAAAAGGAAATTAAAAACATGTTTGGACAGAGACTTGAGCTGGGGCCGGAACCAGTCCTATTAACAAATTTGGATAAATTTGCGATGTGTAACGAGGACAAGGAATTACTGATCATAATGATGTCAGCAGCCAGACAATGTATTGCAAAAAAATGGAAAAATGAGCTAACGATAAAAATAGAAGATTGGTATAAAGAAATGTGGCAATTTGCACTCAATGATAAACTAACATGGGAACTGAATGTTAGAAAAGGTATAGTTCATGAAAATAGATTCTGGAGAATTTGGAAAAGATTTGTGGAATATGTGATGGTTAAAAACAAAGGAATTAAACCTGTACCAGAACAAGTTAATTTTTGGGGAAAATGAATTGTTGTAATTCCTGGACAATGTATATAGCACACGGGTGATTTATACACAGAGTTGAATAAAAACAGAAAAATGGAAAGGGTTAAGTACTAAATATAAGAGGTATAAATTGTTGGAGAAGAGGTAAAAGTAGATTACCTTTTCTCTTTTTGATAATCTATGTATTTCCTTAGTTAAAGTACTTTTTAACAAGAATGTAATCAAAGGTGATCTGTAACACAAGTTGTGATTTTTTTGTATTTGTTGTATTGTTATTCTTTTGTTAATTTTTTGTATTGTTATTTTTTTGTTAGAAAATTACAAATAAAAGCTTTTAAAAAATTCTAGAGTTTGGGAGTATCATCTCTCCTGCTGTGGATGTTTGCTGACGATTATGCTGGGTTTTATACATGGAAATCCTTTACAGACAGAAGTACCAACAAGTTCTGGAATCACATCATTGGATGTACAGTATTATTTAATTCTGTCTACTGTGGCTTTTGCCATGCTCTGTATTATGATGTACTGCTGGCCACATGTAAAGTAGTCCAGAATGGATATTTTAAGATGCAGGAAGATGATCTCTGCTGAGTCCTATCAATTTAAAGCTGTTGCAATGAAAGATCACCATTGGGAGAGGCCAGCATGGGTCGAATCAGTTGCCTGGAATAGTGTAGCATTATGCACACGATAATTGCTTGTTTCATCCATGTATCACATGATAAAATGACTGTCTTAGAAAGGGACTTGAGGCAGCTGCCAGTCCTAAAACATCACCACAATTGCACATATGACTGTCAGTTTTGAGGGTTCCACAACATTTGTAAAATGTTTTGACAACCAAGCTTTTTGTATCCTATGACTTATGTCAGTGGTGGTGAACTTATGGCATGCGTGCCAGAGGTGGCACTCAGAGCCCTCTCTGCGAGCACTTATGCAGTCACCCCAGCACAGAGTTTGCCCTACCCCTCTGCCCAGCAGCCCAATGGGAGTGCTTCCTCCCTCCCCAGAACAGAATCCATCCGAACCATTTGCTCAGCAGCCCAATGAGACCGTTTCCTCCCTCCCCTGTCGCTGTGTTAGCACTTTGTGTTAAATAAGTGGGTTTTGGGTTGCAGTAAGAACCCTTCTTAATGCATCTGAATAGTATGATAAACGCACAAAGACAGCTTTTCCTTCCTCCTTCATACTGCCCAAGATCTTTACTAAGACTATATAATTATAGGTTTACTTGCTACAAACCTGGACAAATGAAAAATAAACAAACTTCCATGAAGGTGCATCCAGCAAAAAGAGAAGAGATGTAAAATGAAATGGAAAATGTATGATGGATGAATAAAACTAACAACATAGGAAGCAACTTATTTCAGCAAAGTTTTTGCAGAGTTTACTATAATTTAGTTGCTTCTCCGTGGGCAAACTTAGATATCAGCTAGGATGGCTCCCTTGAAAACATGGCAAACACACTGGATAGTCTCTGTCTGCTGGAGTACAAACTGAATGACCTAAAAAGAGATATTCTTCTTTTCTGGGTAGATGCCTGTCTGAACAACAGCCAGCAGAGTTTTTCTTTTAGCTGCCTCAGGAGCAGAAAGGTAATCAGTTTGTAAAGGATGAAAGAAGTTTAAAAGAGATACCAGTGGAAAGCTCACTGAATATCATACGGCTATGGTCATCAAAAAGGCAAAAAGAAAGTTAGGATAGGGCAAAAGAATAACGTGGAAGCCTTTCATAAAGCTAACATAAAAATGAATGGTGGGCCCACATCTTGAGTGTGCTGTATATACATCGGGGTGGGGGTGGGGGGCAGGTGGTGGTGGTGGTGGTGGTGGTGGTGGTGGTGGATGGAATGAAATAGAAAAGAATGCTAGAGAAAACACAGTAACAGCAGTGATCACAGAAACAAACTAAAAGATGTCTCAAGTGAATGCCCTTCTACTAGTGAGGCCTATGATACCAAGTTGCATTAAGAGGAAAGGTAAAGAAAATAAAGTCTTTCTTTTTAAAATTTCTAGAAAGAAACAAAAGAATAATGGAAAGGTGAAGTGGTAGACAGAAGCACAATACAGGAATATATAAATACTTTTCTTGTCCTTATAAAGGAGAGCCTTTTCATACCTCGTGGGAACTAAAAGAAATGAATATAGCAAGTGTTCAAAAACAAACAAAATATACTTCTTCCACCCAATTAACTGGAGGATCTCACAGCCCAAAAGAGAAGAAGAGGAACAAAGGATAGTAAAAGAGGCTTGAAGGAATAGCAACAATGGTCATGAGACATGGCAGTTAATGGGAGCAGTATTTGAAGTCCTCAACATGGAAACCAGGCACAGATGCACTTAAGTTTGGTGGGATGAGCATCTTTTGTCTATCAGCAGCTTTGTAAATAGAAAAGAGCTGAGTTGTGCTTCTGCATCTCCTTGGGCTATTTTGTCATAGAACTTGGTTACCTTAAGTTCCTTTCTGGATGACAAGAAGCAGAAATTCCCTTAACCAGTCCTGCCAATGGGAGAGTATGGAAACATCTTCAAAGAGTAACTTTTCCAAGCTACATTTTTGTTGTTGTTCAGTCGCATAGTCAAGTCTGACCTATGGAACTCTGCATGACAGCTACAATAGGCCATCTCAAAACTAGAAATGGAAGAAGATAGAGTTGAGATGGCAGAAAGGAAAAGCAGCAGTGTAACCCTTATAGCTGCACACGCCTGCACACGCCATATTTATGAGCCACTGCTGTGCTAATCTCAGGTCAGGATTGACTCCTTCTCCAGGAAACACATTCCACATGTTAACAGTTCACCTTAGCTGCTCAGTCAAGATATGCAGTGATGGGATGTAACAGGTTCGCACCAGTTCACCAGAACCGGTAGTAACTTTTCGCAGTGTCCTGGGAAAATGGTAGCAGCTTTGGGGGGGAACCACCTTTGGGGCTTACCTTTTCACTGGTTCCCCCACTGTGCATGGGCGCCAAGCACTTGGTGTGCATGCGCACCTACAGTGCTTGGTGCGTATGCATGGCCTCCTTGCTGTCCTCCCAAGTGGGGAGGAGGAAGAGAAGCTGCTAGCCTGAAGCTCCCTATAGCCTGCTCCCCAGGGTAAGTGACTCACCTTTGGAGGTGGTGTGTCTGTGTGTATTTTAATGTGTATTTAATACCTTTACCTATATTGACGTACTACCACAGTTACTAAAAATGCCTGGTGGCCTGGCTTGGAGTTTTTAAGCAAAGTCTTGGAGTTACCTCATCAATAAGCTACACCTGTGCTGTTCCAATTGCTGTTCCAATTGGAGAACCCTTAAGGAGGTACAGCTGTTTTACATTTACATTGAGGCATAGTATCCTAGAGAACTGGTTAGGCAAAGACTTAGTACCTAACTTCTTTAACTTTTGAAAAGTTGAAAAGTGCCAAAATGAAGTCATCTTGTGGCAAGTTCATTCTGTAGTTCCTTCCATCTGACCTAGTGTGAGAAAGATTCGCCAGAATAAACTTTAAACTCTGGTTTAAAAGCTCTGATTGATTTGTGTTTGGGGTGGGTCAGTGGGGTGGGTGGATGTATTTTAATGTATTATTTATTTATTTATTTAATTTATTTACGGATTTGTGTTGTGGGTGGGTGGGTTGAGGCATGTTTGTGTGTGCTTATTTTTATTTTTATTTATTATTTTTAATTTTTTTAAAAAAATCTTTGGCCCCGCCCATGCCATGATGTCATGATGTTAGCTCCGCCTATACTGTGATGATGTCACGGTGGGGTAGTAAATTTTTTGACATCCCACCACTGAAGATATGCCACTCATTCACACCTTCCTGCTATCTATGGCCATTACCAAAGATGTCAATCAGCATTTGTTGTTCAGTCACAGTCAATTCCTACCCTTCGCGACCCCATGGACCACTGCCCTCCAAACACCTCCGTCCTCCACCATTCTGCTCAACCCGCCCAGCTCTGTGCCCACTGCATCTACAATACCATCTAGCCATCTCATTTTTCACTGCCCCCTTCTTCTTTTGTCCTCCACTTTTCCCAGTATCAAGGCCTTCTCAAGTGAATCCTCTCTTCTCATTTGATGTACAAAGTACTTCAGCTTCATCTTTACTATTTGACCTTCTAAGGAGCAGTCAGGGTTGATTTCTTCTAATATCAACCTATTTGTTCACCTCACTGTCCAGGTGACTCTCAAAACTCTCCTCCAACACCACATCTCAAAGGCATCTATTCTTCTGCGCTCAGCTTTCCTAATGGCCCAGCTCTCACATCCATACATTACGACCGGGAATACCATTGCTTTGACTATGTGAATTTTGGTTTGCAAGGTGATGTCTCTACTTTTCACTATGTTCCCCAGGTTTCTCATAGTTTGCCTCCCAAGAATCAGTCACCTTTTTATTTCATGGCTGCAATCACCATCTCCAGTGATCTTTGATCCTAAAAATGTAAGTCTGTCAGCATAGAAAAGAATCATTCAATCTGGACTGCAGTACCTTGGCTTCTCCCAACTTCTCATTCAGGGTATGAGTCATGATCAAGTGAAACAAGCCATAAAACAGAGAACACTAGATAGGAAAAGGGAAGCCAAACTAGCTAGAGCTCAAAATTTCTGGCTCCGGAGTCTTGGAGACACATCGTTGTGCTGGCCCAGTATCTGCTCCAACTTGAGAAACCTTTGGAATTTCTCAAAGGGAAGTTCCAAAGAACACTAATGTCAGAGAGACAATACCCCTGTGACACCAGATAAATCAAAACTACAGAACACATTTTCTGCATCTGCCCTTTTTATAGAGACATCCAAAACAAGTTTCTATCTCCGCTACTCTGCAAGTATCCTTTCCAGTCGAAGAGCACATATCCCAATGGCTGTTATCAGACAAAAGCCCAGCCTTCACCTGTAATACTGCCAATTTATGTGCCACAGCATGTAGGATTGGAAGAACAATCTTGGCATGTCCTTCAGCTAAATAAACTACAAGCGCTACATCACAGGCTTAGTAGTAGTTATAGCAACATTAATCTTAAATAATAATTTTATCACTCATTTAACTCTGAGCAGATACACTCCTCTTAAATTTATATATTTAAGTACCTTCATCTTAACTTCTATCTTTTGCTTTACTATGCTGGTCTTGGACCATAATAAAGATTGATTCTATTTGGTCTTAGGTGGATACCATTCTGCTGGTGAGGTCTGTGTTACTATGTTCGCTATATCCTAATATTCTCAACTCGTTCATTTTCATGTCAGAGATTACTCTGGGTTGAAAGGGTTTTTGCAGGGGACACCCGAATGAGTCTCCTTTCATGTCCCCCATTGTACAGGGAATCAAGCCTGTCTTTCTGGTCTCCAAACCTAGAGCCTTAACTACTACGCCACCGGGGGACCTGTTAGTGAGTAGACAGCCTCATCTGGTCACACCCTGTCAGTCTCCACCTTGCATAAACATAGCAGAAGAGTGGAAAACCCAGTCTGGCACAGATGCCAAACAAATATTAGTGGCAGAAAGGAATCTAGATGGAGTGCTCCAAGTGGCGGGGTGTATCACACGTTTACCAGCAGAAAATTAGGCCAAAGCTAAGACTCATTTTACTATCCCTTGTGCACTCCCATTCTCTCTGTCTGAGTGATCATCAGTCTCATTAAAAATGACTAATTATTATTCTGGCTCATTAGCAACTATAAATCTCCAGTGCCATAACTTCATTTTTAAAAAAATGACAAGTTAACACTTCATTATGTGTCACGGTGCCAAATTTCAACCTTTGCCAATCTGTTTTTCTTCCTTCTCTAATGTAATGGTACCAGTCAAAGCTGGGGCTGAAAGGGCATGTGCTTCTCTACACACGTCAAGCAGTGAACAATAGCAGGATTTTTTTCCAGGTAAGTTGATGGGATGCCTGAATTTGGCAAACGTGTGTGTGAAAGTGGAGATGTCTGTCTTGAGTCAAGTGATTCCATTCTGAAGAGAGAAGGAGAATATATGAAAGCAGGTGCCTATTGTTTCTTCTTCGAAAGATAAAGAGTAACACAATGGCACTGTATAATTTTTGCGGAACTGGTGCCAAGCTGTTTCTCCATATAGCTATAGCATTTATTTGGAGGAAATCACATTATGTTTCTATTTGGGGGCACAAAAAATAGTTACACATACCGGTACTTTCTACTATATCCCTCACGTCATGAGTAAGTCAGCTAGTATAAACCTGGATTCTCCCTAAAAAGTAACAACAGGTGTAGAGGCTTGAGTGATAACCTACTAGAAAACGGACTACCTTCAGATGCAAAAATAATTTTGCAAACACAACTTTATGGCTTTTCAGAATTGGATCTTTATTGGCTAGACCAATGATGGCGAACCTTTTAGAGACCGAGTACCCAAACTGCAACCTAAAACCCACTTATTTATCACAAAGTGCCAACACGGCAACAGGGGAGAGAGGAAACTCTCCCATTGGACTGCTGGGCAGAGAGGCAGGGCAAGCTCTGTGCTGAGGGAGGGAGGAAGCACTCCCATTGGGCTGCTGGGCAGAGGGATAGGGCAACCACATGGGTGCCCACAGAGAGGGCTCTGAGTGCCACCTATAGCACCCATGCCATAGGTTTGCCACCATTGGGCTAGGCACACAGTGGTTGAAATCCAGTGGCTAGTTACAATGAGGGTATAAGGACAGGCCCTTTGAATCAGTGTAACTTACAGATGAGTTGACTCACTCAAATCCCCACTGATTCAATAACCCCACTTTAGCTGGGGTTCCACCACTGTCTCTCAGGAAACAAATGCAAACCTCCAGTTGGGTGGAGGGCAAAGATTACAAGTTGTTTTCTCAAGGAATTGCCCAGTTGTCTAAGGACAATGGGGTTTGTACTCCAGTGTATTCGGAGGACCGAAGAGGGCTGCCCTACAGGATACAGCTCAAAAACATGTTTGACTCAGGCTCAAGAGCTGTTAGAATAAAGTGTGCCATATTTACCCATTTCAACTATTTTAATGAGCTGTTCCTCTAAAAATGGTACTGCAGCTGATTTCCAGCAATTTGGCCAGAATTGTCTGTGGGTGTCACAAGTTTGCCATGAGCAAACTATCAAAAGAGTTGATAACTTTTATCTGGATTAAACAATCACATAGAATAGGGGATTTCATTGAACATCATTGCCCATAATTTAGATTACATTCAAAATCTGTATATAAAACATATGTAGCTGCATGGAGGATATTATGGGGGCAGGGGAGAGATTGAATATGAGCCACTTTCCATTTCCCATAAACAAACCTGCTTTATTCTGTAAATCCTTCCTGTAAAATCTAAAGTACTGCCTAAAACAAAGTTATAAAATCAATTTGTCTTTATGGCATCTTGAAATGCAGGACTAAATGACCAGGTTTGGTCAATTGGTAGCTTTCCAGATGTTGCTGGGCTGCAACCCTCACTACCCCTCTTCATTGGCTACACTGCCTGGGGTGGATAGAAGTAGCAGCCCAATAACATCAGAAGGCCTTTAAGTCAGCCAGTAGTCTTATAATAAATAATACATGTGCGTCACCAAGTCAGGTCTGACTTAGGGCGACCCTGTCCAGGGTTTTCTAAGTGGAAAGAATATGCAGACATGGTTTTCCATTCTCTTCCTGTGGGGGCCATTCTGGGACTAAGCAGCTTGCCCATGATGACTACAAGAGATGGGCTCTACTGGAATGCACAGCAGGGAACTGAACTTCTGGCTCCACTGCCAAATATAGTAAGGGAAATCACTTATTGTATCCATTATTTTCTAATCTTGATATGCTGTAGTGGCAGAGACAGGTGTCAGGAAGCGTAGTGACAGAAACAGGCGTGAGTCAGTGAGTGAGTATGGAAGTTGTGAGAACACAGATCAGGTCTAGAAGAGGAGGCCACTGATATATATGGAAACTGAGGGAAGTAGACAAAGACATAAAAAAACACTGCACAACAACATTGAGTACACTGATTCCAAATCTGAACTCAGAATTTGCCTATCATGTACAGATTTTAAGGCATGCTAGCTGTTCAAATGGTCAGTAATTGGGTAATGTATTTTTACATGGGGACATTATAATGGTTGCAGCTACCACTATGCATGCTGCCACCTCAGCTGAATCATGTCCCCTGGTGGCATGCATGTTCTAGCAGTGGCCGGGTATGTCTGGGCAAGTTAGTGAGGTGATGTCAGAAATAGGTATATAAGGCAAGATGGACCGAGGACTTACCTCTTGTTCGAAACCATTTTATTGGATAGTACAGCTAGACCATAGTGAGTCTGTTTTGAGCTAAAGATGAGTAGGCTCAGCTGTGTTAATAAACTGGACAAATTTTGCTACATTTGTGACAAATATACCCCACATGATCAACGCAAGAACCTGACCAAATGGGCAAAATTTGCTAACTTAAGATGCTGACATCCTAAGCATAATCAGACTTCAGATTTGGATTCAGCACGCTTGATTTTAGTATTGGACACATGGATTAGAGCAAGTAACAGACAATATTTTTTTTTTGTGACGAAGTGTGTATGTTACATATGTATATGATTATAGAATGTGACAATAAATACATCTTTAAGTGTTTGTTAAGGGTTTGCTTTATTTTTTTGTGATGCAATAAAATTGGAGAAGTGACTCACAGTGCTGAAGACAGGTTTCTTTGCATTTTTGTGCTTAAAAAAAATCTCAACTCTAAACTAGAAACATTTGCTGCAATCCAAATATTGAAAGGAACACCGTTGTCATATTATGGTTGTCAGTTCATAGGACTGGCACAGAAATGATTACACATGTTTTTTACCCCAAGACTCTTCCCACTCTGCACTTTAAGAAAGCAAACATCCCAGAACACATTGCTACTGCCTGACAGGTAGCTGGCCAGCAGAACCCCACTGGGAAGCACTGCTGAGAATGAAATTACTGCTGTGGAACTAACTTTCCAAATTATATCACCCTTCCTGACAACATAATTGCCCCCTTTCCTGCAGATTCAACATGGCATATACATCCTTAAACAGTTCCATGTTATTTTAAGAGTTCTCTGTCCTTGTTCCCACCCCCAGCCCCGTTGCTGCCTCAATCTCACCTACCAGGTTGATGTAGAAACTTTAGCTTCACTGCTCCATGTTATGGAGAAAGTTATTTCAGTTTATAGCAATCAGTGGGAGCCAGAGAAGGTGCACAACATGGATGTAGCGCCAGAGATTGGGAAATTTTGCAGCCTGGTACATTGTAAAGCTCCTTGTTTCCAAGCTACACAATGCAGTATCACACACCATTTTGTCCTACCAGCAAGGCGGGTGAGGCTGAATGAACAGCTTTGGAAAGGTCATGGTGACATGTAATTAATTGTGAGGTTTAATGTCATCTACGGAGAGGAGAGGCAAGCAACGCATTTCTTCGAAAGGCCTGATTAGAAAGAGTAAAATAATTGCTCAGCTGGAACAGGAAGGGAATGTTTTACCACAAAAGGCAACACTGACCACCACAAACATAGCTACACTTTCAAAGCCATCCTTTTAAAAGGATGCCAAAGTCCAAGCAAGATGGTGGGTGCAAAAGGGGAAGAGGTCTCCCCATTTTGGAGACAACTGCACAAATGCACCCTTCCATTTATTTTCTGGTAGTGCATAACTTGTTTGAAGTTAAAGAATGCCTGGTTAGGAGTTACAGAAGGCAGAGAAGGATTTGGGCATTCAGACTTTGAATCCACATACAGAACTAATCCAGTGTGAACAGGTTAATATATAGGCATCCAAATTTGTACTGTGTATTTTAAAATTTTGTGGAATTTATTATTTTAATGTTGTTAATTTATATATATATACATGGTGGCCTGTAAGTCCCTGCTGAATCTTTCTCTAAATTTGCCACTTATTGTATCCAGGGTGTCACCAGTATTCTTGTGCTCATGTACCCACATACTTGTCACAATACACTCTTCAAGTGTAAATGGGATTAAATCAGTCATATTTATTGGTGGGGGGGGGAGGGAAAAATATAATACATATGTATGGGTAGGGACTTACGGGCCACCTTGTATATTAATGATGTTGTATTCTGCTTAAAAGGGACTTTGGCGACTTAGTGGTTAAGACATTGAATTTGATGACTGGAAGGTCGGCAGGTCAGCAGTTTGAGACCAAAATGCTGCATGACAGAGTGAGCTTCCATTTCTGTCCCAGCTCCTGCCAACCTAGCAGTTTGAAAGCATGAAATTGCAAGTAGATAAATAGGCACCACTTCAATGGGAAGGTAAACAGCGTCCCATGCACTCCAGTGTCTAGTCATGCCTGCCACATGTCCTAGGAAACGTCTGCAGACTGACAGTGCTGGCTCTTTGGCTATAAAGAGAGATGAGCACTGAACCCTAGAGTCAGATATGACTGGCTTTCAAGCAAGGGTGACCTTTACCTTTACCTTTATTCTGCTATGCCGTACAAGATAGAAAGAAAGAAAGAAAGAAAGAAAGAAAGAAAGAAAGAAAGAAAGAAAGAAAGAAAGAAAGAAAGAGGCAATCCACAAGCAGGTTCTGCCCCAATTTGGGATGCTCAACTATGCACGATTGGAACATGGCTGAGATAAAAGACTAGTCTTGAAATACTAGTTGGTGCTGAAATTACAGCATAGTGCAGAATGCCAGTGAAAATTGTAAGGATAATAAGGCCCATTATCCCATTCAGGAAGCCAGCATAAAACCTTTTGTCGCCTCAGAGTACATGAGATCCTGTTCCAGGCTAGAGAAATCTATGATAGGTTTCACTCACTGGCTGTTTATTCTTGCAAACTAGCCAGATCAGGTAGGAAATAGCAATGTAGATTAGATAGCAATATGTAGCATTGCCAGTAAAGGAACTGAAATTCCCTCACCAGGTTATGCTCTCTATAAAAAGTACACACATTTTCTGTTTTTAAAAAAAAATCAGCTTTGTTATATAAAGGAGAAGTAGATTACAAAAATCAAGATCACAAAAATGTTATTAAAAAAGGAACATTTTTACCTTTTCCCCATTTCCCT
The DNA here is from genome assembly GCA_030440675.1 of Furcifer pardalis. NCBI lineage: Eukaryota > Metazoa > Chordata > Lepidosauria > Squamata > Chamaeleonidae > Furcifer > Furcifer pardalis. The sequence continues at coordinate 42,814,927 of CP126893.1, forward strand.
GGTAATACAAGAAAGGTACTGTATATACTCGAGTACTATAAGCCTAGTTTTTTAGTCCCAAAAATGAGCCCCAGAAAGGGGAAATGGCTTATACTCAGGTCAATGACCATGAGGGTCCCAAGACAGCGTCAGATTGAGATGCACCAACAATTTAATTAATTTTACCATATTTTCATGTATTTTGATTATTGAAACTCACTAGCAGCTGATGCATTTCCCACCCTCGGCTTATACTCGAGTCAATCTACAGTGGTACCTCGCTTAAAGAGCATAATGCGTTCCACAGGATTGCTCTTTAAGCAAGTTTGCTCTTTAAGCAGAACACCATTGGAAGTGACCAATTGTGACTTCTGGCAGGAGGGATTGAGAACCCCGATTTAGTTGTTAAGTGAGTTTTTTGTTGGTTTAATTTGTTAAGCGAGGCGACCATTCAGAGACAATTCTGCTCTTTAAGCGAGTTAGTCTCTAAGTGAGGTGCTCTTTATGCGAGGTTTGACTGTGTTTTCCTGGGCTTTCAGGTCAAAGTTAGGTACCTCAATGTATATTCAGGTAGACTTATACTTGAATATATATGGTATATATATCCATATATATTTCCTGGCATAATCAGAATTACATTTTATCTACTATTCTACTCACCAGCAAACATAGGTAAACTCCTCTTTCCTCTTGCTTTGAACATGCTTAACAGTAATGGCATCTTTTCTCTAATATTCTAAGATAACCAAACCCATTTTTCAGCCTTTATCCTTCTTTTCCTTTCCATCACCCAATAAGTCTTCAACATTCTACATTCATCATTCCTACTTCCTTTCTCACAATTTCATCTTATTTTGAATTCCTGTAGCAAAGGAATCTGCACCTAGCTTGAAAGCCACATTCCAAGACTTTCTTCACCCCCTCTCAGAAAGCAAAGAAACATCAGCAACTATTTTTACACTCCACAAAATAAATGCCCCTTTTCATTTCATTACAAACATTGGTCCAGTTGCAAAGGCAACAGATATATGTCCTGTCTCAAAATCTGGAAAGTTATTATTAAAAGTAATTTGCCATAGTTATAATTTAAAAACCTAAAAGCAATAAGCTTCTGTTTTAGTTTCAATTTCAAAACAGAATCATTTCTTCTTTCTCAAAAGCATCTAAAGCAGATACTTTTACATTACTTTTTGAAAGTACAGTAATACCTCATATAACATTAGTATCGAATAACACTAAAATCGCATAACATTAAGGAATCTGGGGGGAAGAATTGCATCAGATAACATTAAGATCCTATGGGATGCTTCAGATAACAACCGCTAAAGCCTGTGTGGTTACAATGTATCTCTATGGATCCCATAGAGGATCAGATAACACTAAAAATCATATAACACCAAGACTTGTGGAACCAGGTTTTAGTGTTATATGAGGTTTTACTGTACTTATTTTTGGTACAAACTTTGAGCTCGTGGTATAAAACAAACCTCAACAGTCTCAAACAACTTTGAAAACAAATTAATATGAAATTTGGAGGAATGATCCATAGATTAATATATATGCCTTGAGCCTCCTCGGAATTATGCTAAAGAAAAATGTTAATGGAATACTTTTAAGCCTTAAAAAAATAATGTAAGCCAGTGCTTTTAAAACACTGCCTTTGTCTGTCTTAGAAGACCCAGCTGCTCAAAGACCTTGTCCTTGAGCAAAATGCATGTGATTACAATTTATAGATACAATATACAGTATTGTATATCTATTTCTTAGTACTTTTGCTAATGTTGTTGTTGTTCAGTTGCACAGTTAAGTCTGACCCTTTGTGACCCCATGGACTGTCGAACGCCAGGCTCCGCTATCCTCCGCCATCCTCGATAGCCCACTCTGCTCTACGCCTGGTGCGTCAATGATGCCATCTAGTCACCTCATCCTCTGGCAGCCTCTTCTCCTTTTGCCTTCGATCATTTTACTCAAATTTTACATTTCACTCAAGTTTAAGTCATTACATTAGTAAACGTTCTTCAACAAAGTAACCCCAAACAACCCTTCTGGCAATAACAATGTGTGTTGTGCAGATTACTATTTGAAGTGGTTCAGATTAAAAGTATGCTCCAGAATTGTAAAAACAGGCAAGAAAATAACGATAAAGGTACAGCTGTACTACAAAAGAGTTTAGCCACATAAAGCAGCAACAAGCCTTAATTACAATTTGCTATTGTTATGAGGGGAGTGGGAGAATTAACTGCTTTCAAGCTCTGCTACTGCTTCAGATAAGGGCAATGGAAAGGCTTTGACGTCAGTGAGATCATCACACACACCACAGTTTCATTGGCTGTGGCAGAGTGTGTCTTTTCTGTGACTTCAGTGTGCTATGCATTGACACAAAAAATGCAACCAGGTAATGAGCAACAACAAGAAATTGAACAGCTGATGATGAGGGAAACAATAGTCGCAATCAAGTCTCAGAAAAGTACATGTAATATAAAACAGGGTTCTCCCTCCCCAACTCTGTGATCCTTTTCACCTCTCAATTTCTCACTTTTAACTCCCACCTACAATAGCAATTTTTTTAAACTTAAAACAATCCAGTCTAATGAACATTTGGTGCAGCACTGATTCAGCGACAGTAGGTGACTTTTGGAGTGTTAAATGGAGAAGGCCTAGCAGTCAGAATGCCACATTAAGGCAAAGAAATCTATTTTAGCTGAGATTGTGTGGATTACAATAAAGGATGTGATCCAGTTTGGGAGGAAATCCAAAAATTGCGGTAGAGTGGAGGTATTTCTTTGTTGCCAAAGCAGATGCAAAGTGGTTCAAAGCCCCCCCCCCCCATTATGCTATATGTGACTAATAATAGGGACATGCATGGTGAAAACTTTTGTTCTGTTTTTGTGTTGTCTTTGCTGTGTTGTGCAGAAGAGACAAAATTTAGAGGTTTTTCCATTTTGGTTTTTATCTCAGGTAAAATAGATTTTATCATTCCTTTTTTATTTGGCACTCCTCCAACACCCATTTCCCCTCCTCTTGTTTCTCTATGACTCCAAGCGAAATCTGCCTGATCTGCTGCTATTACTTCTTTATTCTCTGTGCTTCAGGGCTGCTGTTCCACCAAGAGGTCTTTTAAAACCCACAGAGCTGTCTATATGATCAAGTATTAGGAGGGTAACAAACATCATGTACTGTATTACAATTTAGGTTATTAGATGCAGATGGGGCAAATTTGAGTAAGCCAAGCTAATGATAGGGACAGTTTGGGAACTCATTACTGTTGTAATAGCAATAATCATTGTGTGCGGTCCAGTCTCCCTTGACACCCAAAGTGGTAAAAGAGGAAATAAAGAAGCTTCCTCAAGTCTACACAGGGTGGTTCTTCTGGGATTCACTGTTGGACATTGAAATTCCAGTTTCTGACTTTGCAGTCAGGTGCCTAACTCACAGTGTTAGCCACCAGCCATTAAGTCCATTCCAGTTTTTGGAGCCCCTTTCCAGGGTTTTCTAGGCAAAGAATACACAGAAGTGGATTACCATTCTTTTCTTTTGGGGGCACCCTGGGACTATGCAGCTTGCCCATAAGCTACATAGGCTGACTCTTTTCCTAGGAAGCACAGTGTGGAAGCAAACTCTTGATCTCTGACACTGCATTATTTTTTCTGTGTGCATCCAAGACTGGTGGATATACTCCAGTTTTGACTGATAAGCACAACCAGTGGGCACATTCTGGCAAGCCAGCCTACTCACTGGGGGATTTGAAAACATCTCCTAACACACCTTTCCCTGCTGCTCTCCTCAAACTTTCATCTGTCTTAGCAATAGATATTTGTGCCTGAAATGCAGGTTAGGAGAGCATCATCTTGTTCATTCTGGCTTGCTCCATGTCTTAACATAACTATTGCTTTCAGCTATGAGATTTTCAGAGAATATCTCTCCCCATCTTACAAAAGCTGAGAGGTCATGCACAGTAATAATAATTTTGTGTCAGAAAGGATTCTGGGTTGAAAGGATTTTTGCTGGAGAAATTCCACTCAGGGGATGCCTGAATGAGGCTTCTTTTGTGTCCCCAAGATCTTTTCGCACCGAAGTGGTCCCTATTTATCTACTTGCAATTTCTTGCTTTTGAACTGCTAGGTTTGGGTTTCTAACAGGTCCAAACTGCAAAAAAGCAGGAAATCCACAGCTAAAACATTTCCGACAGGTCCGCCGCCACCACGTCTCTTTAAAAACCTGCAGTGAAGGAGAGCCTACTGCCTTTCTATGTAGTTTATTCAACTGTGGAATGACTTTCATTGTCAGGAAATTCTTCCTAATGTTTTCTCAAAATTTACCCATTGCTTTGGGTTCATGTTTAAAGGAAATAAAATTGTTTTATCTTCTATGGGACAGACCTTCAAATAGTTCTCGTATGAACTCTCAGCCTTCTCTTTTCCAGGGTATACATGCCAATTCCCTTTAAGTCAGGCATTCTTAACCTATGGCCTGGGGGCCGGATGCGGTCCACAACACCATTTCATGTGCCCTCCCACCGCCTCCACCACACCCAGAAGAGCCATGTGTGACAGGCAGGGCAAAATGGCCATTTGGCCCCTGAAGCTGTCTGAGGAAGCATGACCCAGCCCTCAGCTTGAAAAGGTTGAGAACCCCTGCTCTAAATGGTTTAGTTTCCTGACTTTTACTGGACACAATATTCTAGGTGAAAATCTGACCAAAGTAGAATAGAATATTATTTTCCTCGACCCCAAGCTTCATTAATGCAGCCCAGAACTGCTTTTGCTGGTACTTTGTTGATCCATATTTAGTTGTGGTCTACTAAGACTCCGAGATCCTTTTTATGGGTGCTACTGCCAAGCCAGCTGTCACCAAATCTGCATTTGTTTTTTTTCCTGCCTAAATGTAGAATGTTACATTAACTCCCCACCCCTTGGGACTCATGTCATTTGTTTTGGTCCAGTTTTCCAATCTGTTAAGGTCATCTCAAAATACAAATCTGAAATATTAGCTCTCCCTCCTAGTTTGCTGCCATTTGTAACGTGGCAGAGAGGACCAAGTAAGCACTGGTATGGCCCCAACCAGTAGCTTGGTGTGGGAGCTGAGGGCCTGCTTTTGTCTGCCTTTTTCTTTCAGCTTTTTAAAGCCACCATTTTGTCTTATTTATTTATTTATTTATTTATTATTCGCATTTAATATCCCGCCCTAATCGGGAAGACCCGACTCTGGGCGGCTTACAACATACATTACCGTCATAGGTAATGGTCATAACAATATATAAAAACCTTAAAAGTTCATAATAATTCATAAAAATTTAAAACACTAAAACAGATAAAACAGCTAAAAACCGATGCAAATACAGATACAGATGCCAAGTGGGGGGAAGGATGGCTGCCCTTAAATCAGCCATCCTAGGTGAGAACCTGCATTACTGTGTCCCCACACTTGACCCGCCAGCCAGGTCTTTACGCCCTTTCGGAAGGACAGGATCTCTGTCTGCAGGCGCAGCTCTGTCGGAAGGAGGTTCCAAAGGGCCGGGGCGAACACAGAGAAGGCTCTCTTCCTAGTGCTCGTGAGGCGAGCATCCCTAGCTGATGGAGTAACAAGAGAGCCCCTCCGATCCGCCCTGGTGGGACGGGCAGACGTTCTTAGGGTGACGCGGTCTCTTAGGTATCCTGGCCCACTACCATATAGGGCTTTAAAGGTAATAACCAGCACCTTGAATTGCACCCGGAGGCATACTGGCAGCCAGTGCAGCTCCCAGAGCAGTGGTGAGGCCCGAGCATAGCGCCCACACCTCATCACCACCCGAGCCGCCGCATTCTGGACCAGCTGCAGCCTCCGAATGGTCACCAAGGGCAGCCCCATGTAGAGCGCATTACAATAATCAAGTCTGGAGGTGACCAAAGCGTGTGTGACCATGAGCAAGGCATCCCGATCTAGGAGCGGGCGTAACTGGCGTATTACACGAAGTTGTGCAAAAGCACAACTGTGTACACCAAAGCAGATCAGTGTCACCTCACTTTCAGGGCCGTAGCCAGGATTCTAGATGTGGGTGCATGGATATTTTTTCAGTGTGGGCAACAAAGCCCCCCGCCCCGGTGTATTCCTAGGGGAAACTGTGCTTTGCCAGGGTGGGCAATATGCTAACCCAGGGTGGGCCAAACCTATCCTGGCCACCCCCTGGCTATGGACCTGCTCCCTTTGCAGAGTTATCTACTTGTTATGCTATACACGGTCAAGTTAGAACTGACTTATAATAATCCTAACAGGGCTTTTGAAATAACCACAGTATTTAAGGAGAGCTTTTGCTAGTTGCATCCCCACCATGAGTTTCCACAGCCAAGCAGCAGTTCGAATCCAGGTCTCCTAAGCTCAAATTCAACACTCTGTCCACTGTACTGTACTGAACATTTATTTTCCCCTTATCTTTTGAACTTGACACCATTGTATCACAGAGGAATCCATTCACTTGCGATACACACTGTAAAAGCTTAAGACTCTTGGCTTGGCTCGAATCCTTGCCAACCTTTCAATGTCATTAAAAGTCCCTCTTGTTCCTGTTATCAGCACCAGACTGATCTCGGCACCCATCCTGCTAAATATATCATCTGAATGGAAAGACATCATTAAGATCCTCAGTACAAAAATATCACCTACTCGAGGAATTCATTTCCTCAGGTTGGCTCTGATTAAAAGAAGCCTCAGAAACAACCGGCAGGTGTTTTCAGAAAGCAACTTTACCTCAGGGACGGAGACTGGGTCAAGCGAAGCTTAAAATGCAGGACAAGCAAGAAAGGCAGTAGATATCAAAGGCATGCATATCTGAACTGTTCTTTCTAATCACACTGCCCTTTTCTTCTGCTTCTTTAAACAGAGATGCATTGAAATGGCCTCTCAAAGCACACACAGCCACCTGAAGAGCCCCCCCCTTCTAATGCTTGGGGTCCTAAATGTTGTGGAGTGCTTTTTTCCCCCTGTGATGCCACCTGAAAAAAATATTTTATATATGAGCAAATCTTTGAACAAACCCCAATCCCACTTCAAAAGAATGCTGTTTTAGGAAGTTACTGTGACATGAAGAGATGGTTTGACTGGAACCTCAAGGGATGTTGTGTGGGAATTTTGTGAAGATACAATCCCAGAGTTTCCTATGGGGTTACTAACCATTCATATTAATAAGCACGGTGCTTGCCTTCACTAGCCTTCCTGGCTAAAAGCCACTTGAAGTCAGGGGTGAGGAGACAAATGCTGTTTGGCATGATCCCCATGTCCAGAGAGCATTTTGCTTCTCCCATGGGACTATAGAAACCCCATAGCAGCTGCTCTACTACAGCTAACAGGTGGGACCTTTCCTCCACCCCGAGCCTTGCCACAGATTGGACTCCTGCTGAACTCCAACCTCATCCTCATGTGTGAGAGAGATGGAGACAGAGAACTGGGAAGAGAGAATGATTTTCAGAAAATTAATTGTAATATAATAAGTCGCTCAATCAGATGCAGAGGTAAAAATGCAGCAGGAGGTAAAAACATTTCTGGTTTGGGGGCAGTGTGTAATTTAATCTCGCCAGCTGATTTGTTGGTAAATGAATGAGATGTGGGCGAGGCAGGATCTGAATCAAAGCCCGCTGCTATATATGTATGTGTGGGAATGCTTACTTGCCTGCCAGCACGTGTATGTATGAGGACAAGTATGTGTTTGTGGACATGCATACCCACTTTTTCTTCTGGTGCTTTCCCACCCTTAGCTACCCTTGATTCCTGCCCCCACTGTCCACAAGGGAGGCTACCTGCCACTCTAATTGTTGGGGGATTTTATTGATTTTATACTATTTTAATTATTACTATTCCTCCTGCACAGAATTGTGGACACTGAGGCGTGACAGAGAGGAAGGGAATTGAGTCTCATCCATCTTCATTTAGTGACAGCTCCCTAAGGTCCTCGACAGCAGGAAAGGGTGAGCAAAGCTGTTTAAATCCATCATGTAGACACACCCATAGCAGCATGTCCATGAGATCCTGCTGCCTGAAGCAGAGAAGCTAATGGCAACTCTTTTTCCAAAGCCAAGAAGCACTATACCCCTGTCTGATAAAGATTTTTTTCAGTCACTTGCAGGATGTCCCAAAAATATACAAACCATATATTAAATAGGTAATAATTTGCTTCCCTTTGATGACAATCAAAATCATTTGGCTGACACAACTGTCTCACTCAGCCTAATGGTTGGCCCTCCTAGCAGCCTTGACAAATATGTGTTCAGTAATTTTAAAGATGGTTTTCTCTGTTGACCAGGAATTCTCTTTCTTATATACAATATGCAGTGTGCCCAGAATTTCCCTTCATTTGCCATAAAACCTGACTAAAGGTAAAGGTAAAGGTAAAGGTAAAGGTAAAGGTAAAGGTTTCCCTTGCTCGAAAGCCAGTTGTATCCGACTCTAGGGTTCAGTGCTCATCTCTGTTTCAAAGCCATTTCTGTGGTCATGTGGCAGGCATCACTAGAAACCGGAGCACAAAAAACACTGCTACCTTCCCACTGAAGTGGTCCCTATTTATCTACTTGCAATTTCTTGCTTTCGAACAGTGCGAAAAATCCCAGTTGTTATTTATGTATATTTATCAGCTACATTTATAACCCATCTTTTTTTAAATGAGCTCATGGTGGAATCAAAGGATTCCTCTTTCCTACTTTCTCCCACAATTAGCCTGTAAAAGAAGACAGAATGGCTGGCCATGGTTTATTTATTAGCTCCATTCCTATTCCGCTTTTCCTCCAGTGAACCCAAGGTGGTGTACATGGCTATTCCTTTCTCACAACAATGTTGTCAGATAGAGTAGGCTGACAGGCTGGAACTGGAGCAAGTAATCCAGGGAGTTGTGTGGAGAAGAAGAGATTTGAACCTAGGCCTCCTAAGTTGTTGCCATACACTAAATAAACAAACCCTAAGTTATCATTTAACACACTGACCACTGAACTAATAGAGTGTCTTGTTCATCCATTGAGCTTCATGATATACTAGGACTGAGAAGCTTGATGTTTCACATCCTGACCTGATATGCTAAGTGCTGCACCAATGGGTCTTATACCTTTTCTGGACTGGGGAAATCACGTACAGTAGTACAGTACCTCGCTTAAAGAGCATAATGCGTTCCACGGGATTGCTCTTTAAGTGAGTTTGCTCTTTAAACGAAACACCATTGTAAGTGACCAATTGTGACTTCTGGTGGTGGGGGGGGGGATGTGAACCCTGATTTATCTGTTAAGCGAGTTTTTGGTTGGTTTTACTTGTCAAACGAGCTGACCATTCAGAGAAAATGCTGCTCTTTAAGCGAGTTACTCTCTAAGTGAGGTGCTCTTTATGCGAGGTTTGACAGCACCAGCTATCTGAAGATTGGCTCTGTGGAAAAACTGGCTGCTTTAAACCATCAGAGAATTTAGTACATTGTACGCAAGCAAGTCCTATATTTGTATGTCAGATATTTGCTCCTTTAGTTTGAAAAGAAAGGAAAATTACAAGGCACGTAATCCCTCTAACTCTGATAAATGTTATGCCCTAATCATTCTCAGTTTGAACCCCCTTTAAATCTGATTTGCAGCCCCAGTTCCTTTCTTTCGTCTGATGCTAGCAGTGTACACATGTGCACACCTGCACTCACACACGCACACAGACGTATGCCGCAAGCTGTGAAGCCAGCACGAACACAAGAATTAATCAGAGACGGAGACATCTGTTGCCACATGGTGATTATCTCCCTTAATTTGATGGCAGGCTTTGGTTTGGCCTTCTGAGAATGAGCTGGGATTCATGAACGGGAAGGAAAGGGGCCGCTTCTAGCAAGAGGTTTACTCTCCCCATGTAGTAATGGCTATATCAATGTTATCTCCCCCGGAAGGTGGCTTGTGACAGATATATTAATGACACTGTGTGAAGCTCTGAGGGGAAGGATGCACACAGCATAAGGAAGCTAAACAAACAGCAGCCACTGAAATGGAAGGAAACTTACTCTTCTGCAAGGGACAGGAGGCAAACATCCAGCATTGATTCCCATCCATCTAGTATAGCTCTTGGCCCCTGGAGCCAAATGGTACCAAGCCAGGTATGACCTGATTGAATCCTACAGTGGCCAGCCAGCAAAATGTTAACATTGCCAAGAGATGAGCTTCATTAAGCAGAAAAGGCTATGATGTGGGATCCAGAAGAAGGGTCAAGGGAGGTGATGGACTGACAAACAGGTAGACTTTTTCTTCCCATTTTCAGGCAGCTCCCTTTCATGATGATCTAAGTTTTTTATTATAACCCAGGGGTTCCCAACCTTTTCGTGCCATGGGCCAGATCACATCCCTGGACAGCTGAGTGGGCCGGATGCATGGTTCCTCCTGCCATAAAATGCATCTGCAGCTGTCGTAAATGCATTTATGACAGCCACGGGTACATTTACAGCAGTTTTCATGGTAGGTGGGGCATGTTTATGCATGCCACTTCCATGAGTGGCAAGGGTGGTGGTGGGCCACATGAAACGGTGCCACAGGCTGAATCTGGCCCATGGGCTGTAGGTTGGCCACCCCTGTTATAACCCCCTCATACTGGTGGTTATAATAAAACCAGAAATAGGGTTGCTTGATTCCAATACGCCATTTGGACACAAGGCTTGCAGCCAATGGCATATCTCTCCTCTCCCTGAACTCAAGTGGTTCTGTTTAGACCACACCAAAAGTGTTAGTGCAATCTCTCTCTCGCCCTTTCATTGGCTTATTCATGCACCCACACACTTTCCCAACTGTGGCAGAACCCAACATCCTGTGACACCGCAGGGCACCATCTCCTATCAGGCTGAAATCTCAGAGAATGGGAAGCTGGTAACCCTAATTCTCAAAAGAAGATACTCTCTCCCTCAGCCAGTAATAACATGAACAGCTTAAAAGTATTATATCCTCCCTCTTTTATCTTCTCTTACTGTTGCTGATAGGGACTGCAGTGGTTCAAGTGGTTAAGATGCTGAGTGGAAGACGGAAGGTCAGCAGTTCGATACCCAAGAACTGCAGGATGGAATGAGCTCCCGTCTTTGTCCCAGCTCCTGCCAAACTAGCAGTTTGAAAGCAAGAAATTGCAAGTACTGTAGATAAATACGGACCACTTTGGTGGGAAGGTAAGCAGAGTCCTGTGCGCTCTGGTGTCTAGTCATGCCTGCCACATGACCACAGAAACATCTGCAGAAGCAGACAGTGCTGGCTCTTCAGCTATGAAACAGAGATGAGCACTGAACCCTAGAATCGGATATGACTGGCTTTCGAGCAAAAGAGTGCCCTTTACCTTTACTACTGCTGATAATGGGACTACAGTGACTTAGTGGTCAAGACTATGAACCTGATGACTGGAAGGTCACCAGTTCGAGATCTGAGTGTTGCACAATGGAGTAAGCTCTCATTTCTGTCCCAGTTCCTGCCAGACTAGCAGTTTGAAAGCAAGAAATTGCAAGTAGATAAATAGGTACCAATTCAGTGGGAAGGTAAACAGTGTTCTGTACACTCCAGTGTTTAGTCACACCTGCCACATGTCCATAAAAACGTTTGCAGACAGAGACAGCACTGATTTTTTGGCTATAAACAGATGAGCACTGAACCCTAGAGTCGGATACAACTGGTTTTTGAGTAAGGGTGATCTTTACCTTTACCTTACTGCTACTGATTTTGCTTACTATGAATATTGCTACAGTTTTAAGGTTGTCTGACGCCACCTGGTTCTGACTCTTTGGGATTTATTACTTATTATTGAATAGGATTATTCTGATCTCTTATATGAGATCCAGTAATAACCACTAAATAAATATCCACAAGCAAAATTAAAATAATAAAGATTGGAGAGCACAGACTTTCAGGGCCTGTGCCTATATAGTTTAAAAAGGTTCCTAAGCATCTCTAACATCCTGATGACCCCACCCACCATGACATATACCGTATTTGCCAGCGTATAAGACGACTGGACGTATAAGAGCGAGGCGGGGTATAAATTTGAAGAATAATAATATAATAATAACATCTCCTTGTGGCTGGCACTAGTGCACAAGTGCGTATGTGCGAGCTCTGCGTAGACAAGGGGCAGGCCAGAGCGCCGCTGCTTCCCGCCGAGCAGAACAGGCCGGTCACGCTGAAAAGGCTGGCACCCCTGTCTCGCTGCTGATGCTCGCCGCAGCCACGCTGGATACCGCGCGATACTGGATGGTATGTAGAATGAGGTGGGTGGGCATCGGGAGGCCACTATGGGCAGCTATGTCTCTCCCAACTGAAGTGCACCCGGCATATAAGACGATTCCCCCACTTGGAGGCATGTTTTTCAGGGGGGAAAAGTAGTCTTATACACCAGCAAATACTCTTATTATTCAAAAAGTGAACTCCTATTCACTTGGAGGAAGCCTAAAATAACTAATTCTTGGATCCCTCCCCCAAATCAAATTGCCTCCCTGTGGGGCATGTGCCCCATGTTGGGAACCACGGATCTCACGGATCTACACCAAAAGTAACCTCCCCTCCTGGAAAGAATTGCTTCCCCCCCCCCCAAAAAAAAAATAATGTTGAGAGTTGCCAGGAAAACATAGTACCCTGAAACAGACACATTTCCTTGAGGAAAAGCTGTCAGAATCCAGCGCCCCACCTGCCCATGTGATGCACAATAAGCTGATCATCTGAGAAAATGCCCTTGGGTGTGGGTGACTCATAGTCTCTGATGTTGCTTCCCTCTTTGACTTCCATTCTTCCTTTGATTCTAAGGTCAGGCTGAGCTTAAAAACAGGAACAAGCAAATAGCTCAGGCTTTGTTTTAAAGCCCTGTGAGCGGTACAGAATTTGCTGGCTCTGGATCCACCTACCAGCCAAAGACATAAATCCCTTTTCCATTCCCTTTGTAGCTGTTTGATGTCTGCCCCCTTAAGCCTCTCCCTGCATGCCCAGTCCCCTTGAGAACATACACGCAGCAACACTGTCTGCCGGCCCGGCCCGGGAGTCTGGATTTACTCTCCTTATCAGGAGGCAGCAGATATTCACCAATTGATGCTGGCATATAAGGAACAGTCAGTCCTGGCAGAAACTGGAGGCCTAGCCCATGGGACTTCTTAAAATGAGCTTGCAGCATCACTCAGATACACTGTCCCCTCCCTACCGAATATCCTTGGTTATAGTACCCTGCTTTCTCTCCTTTGCCCTCATCCCAGCCTGCTCTGCAGACACATAATATAGCCATTGCTGTTCCCATTTGATAAGCTCATCTCCTGCTGTTGTTTTTCACCACCCCACAACATCCTTCTCTGCCTTGCCTTGGTCTCCATCTCTTTGGCAGCATCTGTTTTCTTCTAAAGAGGTATAGAAATCATGTGCAAAGGATTCTGGGGTCACCAGAGGCTGAGGAAGCAAAATGGAAATATGTCTAACTAATGACAAGGTGCTGTAAAATCAAGCACCAAAATGGTGGCCGTTTCTTACACTGTGTTTTGTATTCCGAAACCAATACCTGAGTAAAGGTAAAGGTTTCCCTTGCTCGAAAGCCAATCGTATCTGACTCTAGGGTTCAGTGTTCATCTCTGTTTCAAATCTGAAGAGCCAGCACTACCTCCTTCTGCAGACATTTCCATGGTCATGTGGGAGGCATGACTAGACACTGGAGTGCATGGCACACTATTTACCTTCCCACCAAGGTGGTCCCTATTTATCTACTTGCAATTTCTTGCTTTCAAACTGCTAAGTTGGCAGGAGCTGGGACAGAGACAGGAGTTCACCATACATACTGTATATTGTTTTCCTCCATTTAGAGGAGCAAAATGCATAGAAGAACAGCCACTTTTTCTCTTTAAAATATATTCAGTCAGGAAATGATCCACAGATTGTCTGGTGTGGTTTTCAGGTTAATATTCTGCAGCATATCTGTCCTTTTGGCACTAGCTGAGGGCAACCGGAGTGCGATTTGCAAATGTGGGATTGGAAAACCTAGACATATGTATTTCTTGAAAATACCTTCTTGCAAATATCATCAAATCTTGCTACAATGGTTGAGGGGAAGTGAATAGCTGCATATTTACAGAACAACACTTTTTACTGCAGGTACAACCCTACGACCTCACAAGATCATTTTTTCCCATTTGGCCTTCTTTTGCCAGGTTACACAGTTCTGGTTTTTAGTGCCTGGTTACCTATGATGTTTTTCTGCTCCATGCCACATCTCTACAGCATTCTGGGGTGATTTTCTGTTGGTGCTCTTGAGTAATTTCTCCTTCAAGCAGCTGCTTAGACTCACCTTGCTTATTTCTTGGAAAGATGTCTCCTGATGCTGCATTAGCCTGAGGCAAAGAGAGATGATAGAAAAGCATGTGACTCTTACTGTAGCTAGAAGGATAGTAATCCATAGTAAGGAACATACCTTCAATATGTGCCATTCTATACCTCACACTTCCCCTTTCTGTCCAGGTACTGGAAGTACAACACAACTTGTATGACTTCTCTGAGTTTTACCACAGTATTCAAAAAGTTTCGAGCAATTTCCAAGAAGAAATAGGTGCTGTTGCTGGAATATCAGGAATGCTTCAACCCCCATTTGCTGTGAGGTAAGGGAACTGCGGTGGCTTTGTGTTTAAGATGCTGAACATGACAAAGGTTGGCAGGTCAGCAGTTCAAGACCTGAGTGCTGCACGATGATGTGAGCTCCCATCTCTGTCCCAGTTCCTGCCAACCTAGCAGATCTAAAATAAGAAATTGAAAGTAGATAAACAGGTACTGCTTCACTGGAAAAGGTAACAGCATTTCATGCACTCCAGCATCTAGTCACACTTGCCACATGACCGTGGAAATGTCTGCAGAAGCATACAGTGCTGGCTCTTTGGCTGTAAATGGAGATGAGCACCGCACCTTAGAGTCAGATACAACTGGTGTTCAAGCAAGGGAGGCATTGACCTTGACCTTTAAATAGAGCACTTGAAAATAGTTTTGACATTTATATATGGAATGCAGAGATCCACACCCAGATAACAGAGGGAAGAAGGTGTGAGTTTCCTGTCTCTCTCACATCTGAGATCGCTATGTGAACATTCAATTCAGCAAGTCCAAGACATCTTTGCCCCTGGCGTACAGTCCCCACTGTGCATCTCCCCTACTTCTGCTTCCACCACCATGAGCTGGGAAATAAATGACAGTTTCTAAACAGCTGTCTGGGATGAGAAATGGTGATCGGTTCATCTGTGCCATTTGATTCTCCCTCCATCAGTGCAGTGCAATCATGGTACTGGAGACAATGGATGCCGAGCCTTGAGTGGCATAACACATTCAATCAAGGAACAGATGTGGAGCTGATAGAATGTGTCCTGGAATCACATTCTGAGATAGCTCTCCCTCCTTCTACTTTGTCTGCTTTGCTCCCAGCTCTTCTCAAGTAAATAGTGAGGCCTCACCTCCTTCCCTAAGAACATCCTGAGGGATACTCCCCCCCCCTCCACCTGCCTTGCTACGTCTTTCAGCTGAGCACTAATTTGCCAGTTAAATGAAAGGGCAAAACAAAGAGATCAGTAAGGAAGCTCCACAGATTATTGACAAGATGGGCTCCAAAAACCCCTGGGTAGTTGTCTGCAGACTCCTATGTTCACATCCCTTCCACCACAGGGGAGAAAGAAAAAGCTCTAGAGAGAGTGCTCTTCCCACACCCACCATTTCTTTGTGACCCAGTCCTAGTCGGATTCTGAGGATAACCTGGATCAGGAGGTATTTCCTGTGCCCAGCCCAGTTCTGCCTGGACCCGAAGCTGAGAATGTCCTGAACCAGGAATCTCAGCCTGCTTCTGGCTCAACTCTGTTTCCCCAGGCAGATGACCTGTCAGATCAGAAGTCTGACTCTGACAGTGATAAGCCCTCAGTCAGGGAAAGATTCAGAAAGGAGCTACACCTGGGATGCAAGCAAGCTAGAACTAGTTACCAGAGATGGCTCCCAGCTGATAGCAATTAGCTGGGAGGCTTTTAAGCAAGCTTGTTGCAGCATTCCATCATCGGTACAATTGTTCAGTGCAAAGACTGGCACCCTGCTTGACTTCGGATACCTCTTGAGATTGCCTGCCTAGACCCTGACCTGCCTGCTGTGACTCTGACTTCTTTGCCAACCCTGACGACGCCCCTGGACATCCTTTGGA
Organism: Furcifer pardalis; assembly: GCA_030440675.1. Taxonomy (NCBI): domain Eukaryota; kingdom Metazoa; phylum Chordata; class Lepidosauria; order Squamata; family Chamaeleonidae; genus Furcifer; species Furcifer pardalis. The sequence goes on from CP126893.1 coordinate 42,831,040, forward strand.
CTAGACACTTGCTTGAACTACCACTAACCAGACCTCAGGTTGCTCTTTGGACTTCGCTGTTTGGACTCTCCTTGAATAGACTCTCTGTGTAGTGCTGCTATATGGTGACCGTGACTCCTGGGATAGGCCAGCACAATTATATGCCTATCTTTCTTCAATCAAAGTCCTAAAGACTTATTGCAGAAGCAACTTTTAGTTGGTTCTACAGGACAGACAATACAGACATTGACCTGTCACATCTGTAATACCCAAGAATCCCAAACCTCCCTTTCAAATATTTACTAATTTAACCGGGAAACATAGTTCAATAAGGGAATAGGAGATTTTTGGTTTACCTTTTTTTTTACAGGCTTGCTTGGGTATCAATATAGCCACCCCTAATAGCTGGCTGCTGATGAGGAGATCTTGGTTGTGCTTGGGAAAACAAGCTAGCCAGCTCTTGTTTTGTAAAGCTGGCCTAAATGCAGAACAAGAGTAGATGAGAACAAAGACTCTGTCCCAGTCCTGACATAATAGTATCAAAATTAATTAGGCTTCCTGTGTATCAGAGGCATGTCTTTTTCCCTACCTCTAAAACCCTACCATGAGGAGCTCACAAAACAGGTTCCCCACCTTCCTTCCTTCCTTCTCTCTTGCATTGATCTAATTGTTAGGCCGGTACTTAGAGAATTATACCAATGCCTAGATCAATCCCATTCATATGGTTCACCTTTCCTCCCTGCTCAACTGGCACAGATGCTTCTGCCTCTGATGTGTTCAGATGTCCAAATATAAATAGAGCCTGTATGTAAAAATCATTTTATGAGGCTAATACCACAGAGGGGAGAAAAGCGTCTCTGTGATCATCTCCTGCTTCAATTATGTCTGTTTGATTGTTATCCCTAGACAATCTGGGTCATGGATATGGTAATAGTCAAGTCTGCTATGAAAGTAGAGTGAGGTAGACTGAGAGGTCGGGTTTATCTGCTCTCAGAGCATGTCCAAACCTGCCTCTTACGGGTTGGTCTGGACTCCTTCATTTTTAGGCTGCTTGAGGGCAAGAAGGACTACATCACATTTAGCTTGCTCCCCCTATCTAAACACCCAAAACAACCATTGGTCTGTATGGTAAAATGGCCAACAAACCACCATGTGGACAAAAGAAACATGGTCACCTCCTTCTTTTTAAGTACAGGGATCGGCAGGTGGCTACGATTCCGGGGGGGGGGGACTTTTTTACATCTCTGGGCCATTTTGCAGTTTCACTCCATGGGGGCTCCCACTTCTCTTTGCCAGAGACCCCCAGCTTCATTCCTCGCACTGGTAGGAGCAAGATCCTGAGAAACCCCCTTTGATCCTGCCTCCCCACCCATGCCGAATTGCCAACCACACATTTCCTACAGTAGAGGCACAACAAGGAGAACATGTCAAGCTCACGTAACGACCCGGGAGCAGTCAGCAGAAGAGAAGAGGAACGGCAACAGCTCTCACAACCTTGGTGGAGGGGAAGCCTCGGAGACTCATTCCCAGGACACTTTAGCACAGGGGCTACCAACCTTTTCAAGCCAAGGGACAGGTCATGCTCTCTTAGCCAGCGTCGAAGGCCGGATGGCCATTTTGCCCTGCCTGCATGATGGGGGTGGCCACTTTGTCCCAACAGCTTCAAAGAGGTGGCCATTTTGGTTCCCAAATGCCCTTGGAGGGGTGGGCGGGCTACATGCAATGGTGCTGGGGGCCAGATCCAGCCCCTGATCCTTAGGTTGGGAACCCCTGCTTTAGCACAGGGAGGAGTTTGTCTGGCCTATGGAGCAATGGGAGAGTAACCCCAGTTATATCATGTCACCCCTGGTTAGGTGAACCATGACGTGTGGCCCCCGCTTTCACCTGGCCCAAGGGATCCAATGGAGGACGCTTTGGTGAGTTTTAGTCCCAGCCTAATATCATAGACAGAGATGGGCAACACTCCCTAGTTAGACCGCTCAAGCCCCTGGGCCCTGACAAGGCTCTCACTTAGCAGGGTTGTATATGGTCAACCAAAACCACAGCTGTTTGCTGTCAGTTGCAGTTTCAAGTGGTGATAAAAAGGGGAAAACTGAAAAAAAATATTTCACCTCCTATCTGATCCAGCTTTACAACAATCCGACAGGAGGGGGGATTTAAGTAGTTTCTCTGCTCTTCTGCAAAGGAGCAGGGGAACTGTCTAATTGAAATACCAGATATGCTGAAGGAACTCATTAGACCTGTCAGCCTACTGGATATTCACCATGGAAGCAGCCTTTCAGCTGCAAGCCTCTGGTTATAGGTGGATCCCAGAGTCCAGAGATACCGGAATCAGCATATATTTCAGCAGAAAGGTAGAACCCCTTGACAGGGTCTCAAAAAGAAGCACCGAGAGGGGAGTTCCAGCATACCTGCAATCTGGACGGCCCTTGAAAGCTCAAAGGAGCCCTCGAAGCGCCCTTCTGGACATGCTCTTAGTCCCTATTGCCCAAAACTGAACGATATGGGAAGAACATGAGGCGATTAGTAGAGCTCACCTGCTCTTTAGATCTACTGGCTAGAAGGGCAGCTTTAACAGAAGATGAACTCCTAAGGATATGATGTAGTACCTGAAGAGAAAACTGAATGAACTTTCTATTTCTTATTGTACAAAGGTTTCTCGTATTCAGCATAATTTATGGTTGAGTCTATTGTATTTTGTCTTACCTATTCTGCTCATTCATTACCTCCCCCACACACAGTTCTTTTGTGTATTGGAAGGTTGTGACCCGCTCTCTCCTTCAAAGCTAAATTCCATTTTATAAATCAGATGCACTAGCTAAATTTGCGGTGAGCAAACACATAAAATCTGAAAGACAGACATAATGTCTCTAAATGTGGAGTATGAGGGTTGCATGCTTGAGAAATGCAGCTGGCTGTGGAGCCCTGGCTTGTGCATTTTCAGACACAAGTTTTCCCTTTACGGTCGTCAACATGCTAAACAATGCAATACCACCCTCTTTCTCCATGCTTCACCCAGGGAAAGGAGACCTGGTGGCACAGTGGTTAAACTGCTGTACTCCAGCCAAAACCTTGTGAGTTTGATCCTGACAGGGATCAAGGTTGACTCAGCCTTCCATCCTTCTGAGGTTAGTGAAATGAGTACCTGGCGTGTTGAGGGCAAAATGCTAATTAACTTGTGAACTCTCCGGGCAGGGGAGCAAAAAAAGGAAATAAGGCAGCAACTATTGACTTGGAAGCTCTGTTCAGTGGTGAGCTTTCTAGATTGCCTGTCCTTGGTAAATGTTCTGCAATAAGCCAGAAGACACCTGGCCTGTATTCAACCAACAGAAGTGCTGTGCAGAGAATGGATTTGCCTCTGAGTCTTCTCTCCTCCGGTTTAAACAAAATAAGCTGATGATTTGCTAAATGGAGACCTATCCATTTCACAGCATGGCTGTATCCCAACACTACCTTTAGCAATTAATTCTGTTATTTCAATCACTTAATTAAACTATCTTGGAGGGAGAGATGGTTCTTTCATGCCTGAAACCTGTTCGGAGTAGGACAAAGGGCTATTCAAGAACTAAGGAAGAACATCTTGCAAGTCCCCCATTGGATGGTAGGGAAGTAGAGCTGCGACTGGGCCATTTCAAGGCTTTCCTGCTAAGCAGAACCCTAGATTTCTACACTAAAGGACATACTATGACAACACCACTGGTGGGCAGTGTATGCACTGTGGGCATCCCATTGATCAGCAGCTAGTGTTGCCTGACCAACAGCATCCAATGCCTTGAGATGAGAGCCAAAACCTGAGTCCAGGGAAGTGTATCGCTGTGCCATTGCAGGGTCGAGCTCATGCAGTGACACAGAGGCAGAGCAGGGCATAGAGATGGGATGAGACACTGCTTCAAAGTCAGCTGATTATGAACGGAACCCATGAAGAATCTGGTAAGTGGTCCCAGCATCTGGGTAAATTCATGCCAACCAGGTAATATGGCAACTCACTGCCTTGGAGAGAAGGGGAGTGTGGCAATATATATCCTGCCCACTATAGTGGCAGTCACTGTTCCCACAAGGTCTTGCACCCTACACAGCTTCACTTACATGTAACAGACAGGGGATTTTTCCAGGTATAATCCCACAGGCTCAACTCTAGCCCACAGAGAGTATGCTATTACTAGGGGTTTTGCAAGGAAAAAAAAAGAATTGTGACTCATATCTTTCCTCACTTTCTACTAGTCTTTTTCTCCAGTCACCTCTCTCATGCCTAGTCTTTTGGCACGCTGGTGTGGCAGAAACGCAACAGACATATGAGCTAATGAAATTTAGCAACCAGCTAATGAACTTTGGCACGATCCAACAGCAGGTAACAATGGGTGCCCACACTTTAAAGACATCAAAAAGCTTCAGTGCTTTCACCAACAGAAGCTAAGTTCCATCTTGAACATCAAGTGGGATGACTATGTTGCAAACATCACAGTTCTTGAGAAAGCACATGTAAATAGCACTGAAGCTTCCATCATATGCCATCATCTTAGATGGATAGGGCATGTCTACCATATGGATGGTTCCAGGTTTGCTTGTCAAATTCTTTATGGGGAGTTTAACTCTAGTACAAAACCTCGTTGAGCTCCTTTGAAGTGTTATAAGGACCAGCTGAAACAAATCTTGAAGGTGTCAGGTATAAACCCTCAAACCTGGGAGGCAGTGACTGTAGATTGCCCACCTTGGTGCCAAACCATCTCTGCTGCTACTGATCACTTCGAAGGAGAACACCACATACATGAAGAGACTAGGCAACAAGCATGGAAGCTCCATCAAACTCAACCACACCCTCCACCATCTATTCAATGTAATGTGTGTGGTCATGTGTTTCATGCCAGGATCAGTTTGTTGAGTCACCAGATACACATTCATCAACAGAGAAAATGACTTCCAGGAAAAATGTATTTTTGGGTTTGAGTAGCAGACAACAACGACACATGGAAACCAGATCTTTTCTTCTACCATCATTGCTTGACAAGAGACTTGCCCTGACTCCAGTATAGCAATTCCCTAAGGCTACAAGCAGAGACTGGAGGACAGTCTTCTACCTCACAAGAGCCTCAGGAAGGACAGCTAAGTTCACCCATGTTGCAGTGGTCAGGGCTGAAAGCTGGCACCTTACCAGTGAACCACCATATATACTGCCACAGAGCGAGTCTCCCCTGTACTTCGTTTTAAGTGCAGCACCTCTTTCTATGTCTTCATGCACAAATGAGAGAGATATACCCCCCTCTCTCAAACACACACACCCCCATTCCTTTCAAATTGTTGTGTCTCTCAGAATAATTCCCCCACTAAAAATCTGCATCTGGCCAGAAGAGCTAAAGAGTAGTCCCTTCTTAGAGAGCCTTGGTGTGGTATATAATCCCAGAGCGGGCTTGGTTTGCAGAGCTACTGATCTCAGCAGAGTTTGTTTTGTGCAAAGTGAAAACGATTTGGTTTGCAATCTTATTTTTTGCCATCATTCATGGCCTGTGACACTCCGTGGTAATAGAAGGACCTGGTATCCCTGGGTTTTATAGCGCCACTCGGCAGCATTTCTCTTTTAGCTGGGGCATAAATTTCTCCTTTTTTGCGGGCATGTGTGCAGATTTTCCAAAATTGGTCACCCTTTTCCTTTTTTTTTTTTTTTTGCAAAGTGTTCTGTATTCTGAGCCGTGCCTTTGGAGAAGAGCCTAGCAGAGGAAGCTTAATTAGAGGGCTGTATTTTGTTGGGAACCGCACTGTGGCACGTTGGCATGGTCCTGACAGCTTCCAAATGAATAACTCGTAGGGGTCTGGCTGAAGTGACCCTGGCTATATATCACAAACCCAGCTTATAGCTTTAAAGTCTGGACATTTGCCCCCAGCCCCTCCACCCCCATCTTACATCATGACCAGGGCTGAATGAAGGGAAGGGAGGGAATGTGAAGATGTTGCTAGAGGCAGCAGCAAGACAGGCTTGTATCAGGCATTCTTGCTCAGATTTTCATAAGGGCCAGGACAATTTTGTAAAATCAACAATCCTGATGGAATTGCAGGACTAACTCTGTCATGTAACAGGGGGAAAGAAACAGCCTCCCTTTGATGCGGTGTGTATTTACAATACGTAGTACACAACAGATGTTTACACAAAATAAAAGACTCGCTAGCCGGACAATGTGGCAAAATTGGGCTAGTCTAGACGTCAATATACTCTTGGATTTGTGTCAGATTCCCCATGTTTTAAAATGATTTAAAGACCGTGAAATAAATGATGTACAGCTAAGCATGCATTATTACTTCTGGCAAGCAGTTGTTGTTGTTTTTTTTTTTTTTTAAAAAACCCACTCTCATCAGGTAAAGGTTGTCCTTGCTTGAAAGCCAGTCATATCTGACTCAAGGGTTCAGTGCTCATCCCTGTTTACAGCCCAAGAGCCAGTGCTGTCTGCATCTGCAGACATTTCCGTGATCATGTGGCAAGAATGACTAAACACAAAAGTGCACAGAATGCTGTTTACCTTCCCAGTGAAGTGGTCCCTATTTATCTACTTGCAATTTCTTGCTTTTGAACTGCTAAAATGGCAGGAGCTGGGACAGGCCATGGGCACTCACACCGTTGCATAGCACTCGGGTCTTGAACCGCTAACCTGCTGACCTTTCAGTCATCACATTCAGCGTCCTAACCACTAAGCCACCACAATCTCCCTGGTAGGGGATGTCTATTTTGAATCCATTCTGATCACAGTTTCTCTTGAACTGGTTTTGCATTTGTGATCATCTGTGTTGGAGTGCATTGTGTCCCTGGGGTTTTGCACATTTTCATGGCCAAGGTAATGGGTTCCAGACGGCAGACACCTTGCAGCCTGAACTCATACCTTTTTTAAAAAAAATATCAATTAAGGTTAGCGCTATTGTGTTAGATATTTTGCTTTTTAAAAGAATTAAATATGACACACGCAATAGAGATCACATGTTGTTTGCCATGAAGAAGGGCACAATCAAAGCACAGGAGTGGGCATTTCAGGCAGTGGAATCATTACTTTGCTGCAAAAATAAAAGGGGGAAACCATGTAAAATATTCCCAAGGGAATTGAGACTGCCCACTTTTGCACATAAGGACAGACAAAAAAGGGGATGCTGTAGTGACCATTTGCACAGACCTCTTCAAATGTTTAGCCCTCTGCCAAAGCCTGTGCAACAGGAAGGTTCATGAGTTGCAACGTTGCATTGTTCCAAGTGGTCTAGCTTGTCCATGTGTGCCCACACTGGTTCTGTCCCTGTTCATTTCTCTGGTTTTTTGATAGCAAGGCATTTCCTGGCATTCTCAATAGACTTCTCATATTGGTGAGAATTATATTTCATGTAAAACTGCCAAATTTTGTACAAAACTGCAGAATCCATATGATTGTATGGCTTGCACAAAGCTAAAATGACTGTCCTTTGAAATACAGGATAAGTTCTTTGTGTTTTTCTTAAACCTTGACCTCCATCCAAAAAAGAAAAATCTCTTCTGTGTTCTCTCTTTCCCTTTATTTCTTGAAGGGAAAATATGCTAAGGACAATTTGTAAAGATTACAGTGCCTTTAAGAGGGAAAATGAGCTCTTTCTCTTTTGGATGGAGGTCAATGATCTCATGGAGCTTTACAGTTCATCACTGAGCTGTTCTACCACATTGCAATGGAGTACGTCAACAAGGATGCCACTTTCAAGAGCCAAGTACTCAAAGCTCTGGGCGTGCAATCGGATAGGAAAGTGACATCCACTGAGGCAAGGATTAATTGTTGCCACCACTCTGATGAAATGGTCCTGACCCAATATATCCTCTACAGATGCCTTCGCAATCTGCAAAAGCACTTGAACATCTTTGTAGTGGCTTCTGATAGGTCCACTGCTGTGTTGGCACCCTCTCTCAGTCTGGTTTGCCTATTGGTACTGGTAGCAACCATTGGCAATAGCAGCAGCAAAGCTCTGAGACAACTCCCATTTTCAATGCCCACCATAGCCCATATTCAACATCCCTAAGAAGGGTTGTATGAATTCTAAGTGAGGACTCCTGGATCTGTACTGCAGGGTGTTGCTTTAGCTTTTCAGTAACCTGGAGTAATGCTGTGTCAGAGGACTAAAGCTGGGAAATGGAAATTACAGTGGCAGCGTGTTAGGATTATCTGATATTTAATGCAGAGTTCCATGATCTAATTCAGGCCCTGTGATTACTGAGGGAGGAATCTTCACACTGGTATGAGGTAGTGAGACAAAAAAAAATCTTATTTTGAAGGAAAAAATTATTTGTGGATAGTACAGGAGGAACAGATTCTAAACCTACTTACAAACATCCCTATGGCTGGTTTTCACTTTCAGCCTCTCCAGCTAGGAGTGGGAAGAAGCAGGGACTGAAATCAGAAAGAAAAGGAAGATGGAAGAATGTGCAAACAGCAATTTTCGTTTAGACTGAGAAAACATAATAGAAGAAAACACATGTGGGCTGTTTGCCTACTGCCCCTTCTCCACTATTTCAGAACATACAGTGGTGCTCATTCCCAACACTGTATCTGTGGGACCCAGTAGTTCCCTGCAAATGTCAACTCCTGATGTCAGATCCACTTCTGTGTCTTGTCTGATTTGGACCCAGAGCTCCTCAGCTTCCTTCTTTCAACTGCACTGACATTGTAAGCATTTTATTAAACATTCCTTCATATCTAAACAACAGTTGGTCGTGCTTTTTCTTTGTAAGACCAGTTTCCTTTCCTGTGGCTACTTTGGTATACTATAAGTCTTCCACATTTAGTTCTTTGATATCCCACAGATTAGGCTGGAACTAAAGCTATACTTGTGAAAGTTTCATTAGACATTACGGTGCAGAGAGAGATGAGCAGCACAATGATGGATGAGAGTCATAAATTATCACAGAGATGACACTGTTTGATTAAGCTAAGTGCCAACTACGGCACCTGCAGTTTAATATTTATTATTATTTTAAAAGGGGAAAAATTAATAATCTTATCACGATCGAAAGTATCTCTTCCAAGAAAACCTTTCTTTAAATTAAAATTAAAATGTTCTTCCATGTGTCTTTGAAGTGCAGCAGAAGGTGAATGACACCAACCACCAACGTTGGGTCCTGTCCAACACCTTGTTCCTCCATCTCCTACATTGGGTTATCACTCTTCAAGGGTCATTTCCCTCAATCCCTTATGCTCACCTATAAAGATGTGGTAAGCATACATCCCTCATAAATTCCCCACACATGGAACCTGTAAACTTCATCAGACATTCTGGACTCTAACTCATCTTTAAGTTATATCCTTGAATATGGGATGTGCTGGTTCAGACTCATGTGAATAAGTTGTAATCCAACAACACCCAAAAGGATACAGGCCTCTAGACTTGCCCCCAATGTTCCATAGACAGAATTTCCATGCAGGAATGGGGTAAAAATTTTAAGCAAAGGTGCTCAACTCAGAATACTTCTGTTTGTGTTGGTAAAAATCAAAGTGGGCACAATCCACTGTGACAGTCCCATTGCTATTAATCTCTTTTCACTCATGGGACAGCTGAATTCTCAACAAATCCCAAGCACTTCTGAAGTGAGTAGAAAGGCAACCAGCTATCAATAATAAAACGATATTTCCATAGCTACTACAACTCTTTCATGGATATCATTGCAGTACAATGTTGTTCATTTAATGTTAATAAACTTGCAAGATAATAACATAAACTGCATCAGGCCGACCAAATTGACCACTGGTCTAGGAAACTGAATGACACCACCACAGATTGGCTTGCCATTCCCCTACCTTCCAATTTTTACAGTTTTTTCAAGGAAAACAACAAAATTGGACCACTTATTGAGTACCTTTCCAGGCTGCAGTGCATGGCTACTCATCCCATTGTGGCTTAATGCTATAATGCTACCTCCCATGCTGTATATTCTTTTTTGCCAAACTCAAGGAGTTAGCAAGTGAGTTTGCTGTAGTGATCAACATTAGCTGCTTCTGCTTGTATGTCTAGGCCAGACGTGAAACTGCCAAAGCGAAGGCACCTTTTGATGAGTTCATTCTGCAGTTTCTTTTGCCTGACCTAGTGTGAGAAAAAGTAGCCGGCAACACAAGGAAGCCATTACCAGGGTATACCTGATAGTGGTTCAAAAAACCCACAGTCTTCAATGAGGCTCTTTCTGTGCATTTCCCAGCACTAGCTGCTGAGAAATAAACACGAAAAAGAGCCATCAATCTTGGTCTTTGATTTATGGGACTCGCAAAGGTATTTATTTTATTTTTCCCTAGATGGCAAGAAAAACTCCCAGTTGACTTCCTAAGGCAGCTGCCAAGAAGGGAGTAACTTTAAAAGGGCAATGAGCAAGTTCCTCTTTGATATCTTCTTTTCTCCATTTTCCATATCTCCCCTCATTCATCCGGTTCCTTGGATCTGAAATTATTCATGTGATGGGACACAAAACTTAGCCTACAGGTGTATGTCAGGGTTTGGGGCCCAGAAGGACAGGAGCAAGAGCACTGCACCCAAGGGGCCCATGGAAGCATCGGGGATGATGGGTGACAGATGTGTGAAGGGATCAGGGAAGAGAAAGGAACTTGAGAACACTAAGGCCCCTGGCATAAAAAGGATAAAACCCAGGGGAGGCGAAGGAAGGACACCAATGTCAATAGTGAATAGCAAGGGGACAAACAAAGAGATTGAAAAGCCCTCATGTCACTGTGGTTAAACTGCTATACTGCAGCCAAAACTGCTGACATTGTGGATTTAGTCCTGACGGGACTCAAGGATGACTCAGCCTTCCATTCTTCCAAGGTTGGTAAAATTAGCATGTTGGGGGCAAAATGCTAATTACCCTGCACTAAGTGCCATGGGGCAGGATATAAGTGCAATTGCTAATTAGGAATACCACCATCGCACTTGCAGGAAGTGGAATGTGTTTGCTGATATCCCCTGGTGTTGGACCTCAGACTGGACCAGGATATATATTGGGCCAGGAGGAGGGTTGACCCACCTCAATGTGGAAGAAGTGACATAAGCAGCAGGTCTAGCAATTCTTCAGGCATATGAACTGAAGACTGCTACCCTTAAGGTAACTGGGGTCAGGGTCAAATCATGTGGGTCAAGCTAGAGAAACTCACCTGTGACAACGACTGAGCAAGGCCTGTTGAGGTGAGTGGAACCACATCCGGGCTACCTGGAAACGTTGGGAAGAACCCAAGAAAAGACATTGTATATGACAGGACGAGGAAGCTGTAAAGTCAGTGATGGGATGTAACAGGTTCTCACCAGTTCGCCAGAACCGGTAGTAACCTTTCCCAGCGTCCTGGAGAACCAGTAGCAGCTTTTGGAGGGTACCACCTTTGGGGCTTACCTTTTCGCTGGTTCCCCCACTGTGCATGCACGCCAAGCACTTGGTGTGCATGGCACGCCTACAGAGCTTGGCACGTATGCACAGCCTCCTTGCTGGCCTCCCAAGCGGGAGGTAGGAAGAGAAGCTGCTCTGCTAGCCTGAAGCTCCCTATAGCCTGCTCCCCAGGATAAGTGACTCAGCTTTGGATGTGGTGTGGCTGTGTGTATTTTAATGTGTATTTAATACCTTTACCTATATTGATGTACTACCACAGTTCCTAAAAAGGCCTGGCGGCCTGGCTTGGGGTTTTTAAACAAAGTCTTGTACAGTAGTTACCTCATCAATAAGCTACACCTGTGCTGTTCCAATTGCTGTTCCAATTGGAGAACCCTTAAGGGGGTACAGCTGTTTTACACTTACATTAAGGCATATTATCCTAGAGAACTGGTACGATGACCATATCCATCTTGCAACATGGTGCTGCCCAGGCACTTATACTAACAGGTAAGTGACGGGTTTGTGTTTGGGGTGGGTGGGTGGGTTGAGGTGTGTGTGTGTACTTATTTTTATTTTATTTTATTTTTTCTTTGCCCCCACCCATGACATCATGACATCATGACGTTAGCTCTCCCCACACTGTGATGACGTCATGGTGGGGTAGTAAAATTTTTGACAACCCACCACCGTGTAAAGTGTTGATCTTAATAGAGGAACAAGGCAAGTTTCCTCCAGTTGTACATTCTTACATCTCTTTCTCAAAGGACTTGTGAGCCCCCCTCACCAAACAGGGCATGAGGGACCCACAGGCAGGAGGGCAGGATTTGACACAAGGGATCCTCCACATATATCATTCCTCCTTGAGAGTGTCTAGCAGCTGCTTCCCCTGCCCTTTGATTCTGTTTTTCCACCCTGCCTAAAGACAGTCCATACCCCTAAAGATCACTCTTTGAGAAGACATTTGTTTGTTACTCTGTAAATTGCCATGCATGTGATGCTAAATAAATAATGCAATGCTGATGCACTCCGTGGGGTTTACTTAGAAGTAAACACATGCTGAGGACTAGGCTGCAAAAATGTTCACACATGGGGTGATAATAGCCCAAATCCTGCTACTGAATGCTCACTGCAAGCATTTAAATGGGAGCTCTGGAGGACCATCAATCTTTGTATGCCCCAGGGCTAAATCGACAAAGGTGTCCTTGACAGAATAGGAAAATGCCTGGTGTCTGCTCTGAGTCACACACAGAAAGACTTGTTGTTCTCCCCTTTCGGCTCCCCTTCCTCATGTTGTGTCCATTTTCCTTCTTCTGCATTATAGGAGGTTTCAAATGCTTTAAAGCTCTGCAGCCTGGAGTGAGGACCCCACACCAGCATGAAGCATACAGGGAAGAAAGAGCACTTCGGCTTATTTCGGAACATGCCAGCATAATTCTACCTTATGCACATCTGGCAACAAAGCAACTGTAGAACCTAATGTTTCCCCATCCTGAGCTTCCTCTTTAGAATTCAACCATCATCTGGAATAGGACCGAGGCCGTCACTTGTAGGGATGCCATATCTGTAAAGGATGGGAGGGGGGCACCCCCAATTTTATATCCTAAGTCGCCTCCCAAGAAGACAACTCTTCTCCCAGCAGAGTTCTCAATGATTTTTGAAGCTCAGAGTTCACCAGGCAGGCCATTAATATCGCCTCTGCAAATGTCTTGGCTGTCAGAGCTGCTTATGAATTACGCATTCTGGGTTCCCTGCATATCCCCCACCTCACCCCCTCCTTTGGCCAGGCAATAACTCAACTGCCAGAGGGGTGGGGAAGCAGCCCCCCTCCTTCCCCAAAGATAGACTCCTTCACTGAACATACTGGCTTTGCTATGCATTGGGAGATAGCAAGAACTGTGAGCAGGGATTGTGGGGGCCAGAAAAACCATCAGCAAAATAGGAAGGGGGTGTTCATTTTAGGATGAAATTTGTGTTTTTAGAAGTACTGTACCCTCATAAATCTGGAGTCTCTTTGCTGACTTGCCCCTGATAAATAGAGAAGTAACTAGGATAGCAGAAGAGAGCAGGAAACACCCAGCCGAACTGAATTCTATTTGAAAACTCATCCCCATTCCGACATTCCTGAAGCTGCTTTACCTTTGAAATGGTGGCTGTACGAGATAAATCTTGGCAGCTGGGAGCCTCAGAAGTGAGACCCTGGGAAAGGAAGAATCGGTGGAAGGGTATGGATTGAAAAGGAGACTGACAGGAGGCTAAGTGGGAGCTACATTGAGCACAGGAGGGGAAACCTGTTTGGCTGAGGTTGTGAAAACACATCTCTCATTCCCAATTTCTCAGCACTTCTCTGAATCCTGTTTTCATCCTAGCACTTTCTTTTTTTTCTTGTTGCACCGAAATGCATCCATTTTGTGTATGTGAGTGAGGGGTTGGGTGTTTGAATTTGCTTTTTTCCCTGATGCCCACGCTTGTTTATAATAACTCAAGCTTTCTCAACTTTGGACCCCCAGATGTTCTTGGACTTCAGTTACCAGAAAACTTGATCAGCAGGTGTACTACTCCTACTCCTACTCCTACTCCTACTCCTACTCCTACTCCTACTCCTACTCCTACTCCTACTCCTACCCTTTCGGAAGGGTCTAAAAATCTGGCTGGCAGGTCAGGTGTGGGACTCCAGTAATACGGGATCCCATGTTGGGTGGCTGATCTGAATGGATAGCCACCCCTCTCTCGGTCTTTTAAACTTTTTCAATGTTTTTAGACTTTTTAACCATTTAAAGTTTTTTGTGTAAATGTATATTATTATTATTATTATTATTATTATGATTATTATTATTATTATTATTATTATTATTATTATTATTATTATTATTATTATTATTATTATTATTATTATTATTATTATTATTATTATTATTATTATTATTATTATTAACAATAACAATAACAATAACAATAACAATAACAATAACAATAACAATAACAATAACAATAACAATAACAATAATAAAGTTGATTTGGTTTCTGGCTTTGTAGGGGTGTGGTGGGATTGTTTGGTTTGCACTTATTTGTGTAACTTTTTCTTTTTTGTGAGCCTCCTAGGGTCGGGTTTGCCTGATTGGGGCAGGATAATAAATCTAAATAAATAAATGGTTCAAAAATACCACGATCATTGAGGAGGCTCTTTCTGTGTACCCCAGCAGGTGTACTGACTTGGGCTTCTGGTAATTGAAGTCCAAGAGCATCTGGGGATCCTAGATTGATAAACCCTGATGCAGTGGCTCAAGTGGTTGAAACACTGACTAGAAGGTGACAGGTTAGCAGTTCAAGACCCGAGTACTGCACGACGGAATGAGCTCCTGCCTCAGTCCCAGCTCCTGCCAACCTAGCAGTTCGAAAGCAAGAAATTGCAAGTAAATAAATAGGGACCACTTTGATGGGGAAGTAAATAGCATTCCGTGCTCTCCGGTGTCTAGGCATGCTTGCCACATGACCATGGAAATTTCTGCAGATGCAGGCGGTACTGGTTCTTCAGCTATGAAATAGAGATGAACACTGAACCCTAGAGTTGGATATGACTGGCTTTCAAGCAAGGGTGACCTTTACCCTTAACTGATAAATTTATTTACACATTTTCCATTTTTTCCCCATTCCTCCCCTCCCCATCATATTTTATCTGGTAAAGCACCATGTCAAGATCTTATGATGAACCTTGCTTGTAAAGGATGAGGGAATCTAAGAATCAGGTGTTGCCACCTGTCCTACTATAAGTAAAGCCCCAGGCATTATTTTTCCTGTCAACCCTATTAGAAAGTCTGGGAAGTAGCAGAAACTTTTCAAGCTTTCAAAGTATGTTGCCCTGGTTCAAATAGGTTGTAGCCCTGCAGAAGTATTTCGTTGCTTCTTTCTTCATATAAAAAAGGTAAGGCTGATAGTAAAACCATCTGCCTTTCCAGTCAGCACAGCAAAGCTAATGAAAAGAAACTCTGGGATTGCAACTTTAGCAACTGTATCATCGTTTCAAAATTAAGTTTATCTGAAATATACTATAAAAGGGGGGGGGGCCCTCAAAGTGGCAGGCAATGAAAAAGAAAACAAAAATGACCATATGCATTCTTGGAATATTTATTTTATTTTATTTTGTTTTATTTTTAGCAATTTATATTGCCGTCCAACTCCAAAGACTCTGGGCAGCTCAGAGAAAGACCAGACACAAATTAAAATAACAAAACCCCCACTAAAAGCATTAATAAAAACAAAGTAGATTAAAAAGTTAAAAGGTTAAAAGATTAAAAATTCATAAGAGAGGGAGAGTATATCACTGAGTTAGCCAGCAGGCCAGGGCCACTGCACCCCTGGTGCCCCACACCTACCCTGCCAGCCATGTCTTTAACCCTTTCCTGAAGGACAGCAACTTTGTCTGGAGATGGAGCTCAATTGGCAGGTGGTTCCATAGGGCCAGAGCAGACACTGAGAAGGCCCCCCCTTCTAGTGCTAGAGAGATGTGCCCCTCTAGCCGATGGAACAATGAGAGAGCCTCTCCGGTCCGCTCTGGTGGGACAGACAGATGTTCTTGGGGTGATGTGGTATCTTAAGTATCCTGGCCCACTACCATGTATATAATTATCCAATAATTATCTATTATTGGAAGGTCGGCAGGTCAGCAGTTCAGTGCTATGCGATGAAGTGAGCTCCTGCTGTCTGTCCCAGATCCTGCAAACCTAGCAGTTTGAAATCAAGAAAATGCAAGTAGATAAATAGGTACCACTTCACTGGGAAGATAACAGTGTTCAGTGCACTCAGGTGTCTAGTCATGCCTGCCACATGACCACAGAAACATCTGTAGATGCAGGCAACACGGCGCTTTGGCTGTAAACGGAGATGAGCACTGCCCCCTAGAGTCAGACATGGCTGACTTTTGAGGAAGGGAGACCTATACTTGGAGTGGGACTTTTTGTTCCTTGTAACTATAGAAGTAACTTGGGAAAAAATACAATTACAAAATTGTTAAAAATATTGCAAATAGGCATGTACAGTGGAACCTCATACAACAATTGCCCTGTATAGCAACAAAATTGCATAACAATAAGGTTTTGGGAGGAAATGGTGTCCCGCGTAAAAAAATTTCCTATGGAAAAAATCATACAATAATTTTTCAATGGGAAAAACTACTTAGCAAAAAATGTATCGTATAGCAATTGTTTTGTACAACAACGAGCCCCATGGAATGGACTAAAATCATTCTATGAGGTACCACTGCATTTGCATTCATAATTTATTTGGGGAAATGAATCAAAGTGGAAGTATTTACCAGTTTCTGAGCTGATTTGAAATCATCATCATCATTTTCATAATTTTTGATTTATATGCCGCCCTACTCAGTAAAACCAACTCAGGGCAGCTCACAACATACAATCGAATCCAATGTTACAATTCAATAGAACAGCACATACATCAATAATTCAAAACAATATCATAAAATACAATAAAGTCCCAATATACGTCATAAGGTTACAAAAATATTATGAAAAACAGGAACATTCATCCAGCTCACGCCACCTTTGTCACTCCTGGAAGCGGAAGTAAAACGTGCCTGTACAGGCAAATTTTACTTCCGCTTCCGGGAGCAACAGAGGCAGCATCAGGGGCATCAGGGGCCAGATCTGGCCCATGGGCCGTAGTTTAGGCACCCTTGGTTTAA
This sequence comes from Furcifer pardalis, assembly GCA_030440675.1. Lineage (NCBI taxonomy): Eukaryota > Metazoa > Chordata > Lepidosauria > Squamata > Chamaeleonidae > Furcifer > Furcifer pardalis. The sequence continues at coordinate 42,848,046 of CP126893.1, forward strand.
TCAGAGAAAATGGCACCTTAAGTGACAGTTGAATCAATCCGGAATTCTCTGAAGCACCATTAGTATTGCTATGGTTCTTCAGAGTTTTTAAAAGTTAAAAAAAAATTTTTTTTAAACCATTCAGAGGAAAAATGAAGAGAAGAACCAGGAAGCCAAAAGCAGAAGAGAGGATTGACAGCTCCAAGTCTCAACGAGAAGCCCAAGGTTTCCTGGAGCCCCCAATCATGAAGCTCCTGGCAGGGAAGGAATTCTTTAACATCTCTTAGCTATTGATACCTCAGACTTCTGCCTACATGTCAACAGACCCCTTATGGTATAATTTTAAGCTTAGAGTAAATAGGAGGAAAAAATGACTTATTAAGGAAATGATTAAAAAAATTAGGGTTTTCTCTCTTATTCTTTCACTATAAATCTCTCCATCCTGGATGTAAAAATTGTGTCAGGTATCCTATCAGATGTTTAGCATTCATTAATTTTATTTCCTTCTTCTATAGTCAATGTGATGAAGTGGATTAAGTTATGGACTCAGACTCAGGAGATCTAGAATGGATTCAAATTCCCACATGGCCGTAGAGACTAGGATGTGGCAATGGTAAAGTCCCTCCATAAATAGCTCACATTTGTTGAAAACCCCATGAGGGTCACTATAAGTCAGATGTGACTTGATGATACATAGCAACACTTCTCAACAACAGTGACTTCTGCAAATGGTGCGAGTGGGCCATCCAACCAAATAGTCTTTTGCATGGTGCATAACTTCTCTAGTTGAATCAGTCACCTCAGTTGCTTCCTGCAACATGCTACAAGGTTGACTGCTTCCAACACCACCCCAAAGCTAAAACCCTCTCGTTTTATTGATGTTTTATTTGAGGGGAGGGGCATTTCTGAGCATCATGGTTGTTGCGAGGTGCATCGATTCCCAAAGGACAATATAATAATATGGTTAGGTCCAGGTATGTGTCACCAGCAACATATAGGTGGGTAAACCAAGATAGACAACTGAGGAGGTTTTTTAAGCAATAGCAACTATACTTTTTTCAAGAAAGCAGCTAAATACTGAGAAAATTTCTCTTGGCTTAGTTTGGAATTTTCTCAGCATTTAGCTGCTTTCTTGCAAAATGTTTTAATGTAAGAAATGATTGGTAAACAATTATTTGTTAAATACATGCTGGTATAATTTCATTTAGCTTCCTCTTCAGGCTGAGGTGAGCCCGTCTTGTGAGGTGAGGCTGAGGCAAAAAAAAAAAAAAAAAGGCCTGTCTTCAACCTCAAGGAAAGCGTTGGTATCTTGGCTCCAGATGCCCTTGTTGAAACTGTGTCATTTGACCCACCATCTCTGGCAAGGTGTTTACCGAGCTGTCCTCTTTGACCTCCTGTGACATTAGTGAATTAGCCCCAGCTCCTTATCATGTAAGAGCCCTTCAGATGGCTAAGAGGTGAATAGGACCAGTGGTGCTTGTAATTTCAACTTGTGACGCCAATTTGTCTTATGCTAATACTGGTACTGATAGTTGCAACTTATAGAAATTTCATTTTCTCTTAACAAAAGGAAGATGATTAATGCTGGCTACTGGTCCATTTCCAAGTAAAATTCAGAATGATAATTTTAATCTCTAAAACTTTGGTCCAGTCTATCAGAAGAATTGCATATCCTTGTTGTTCAGTCACACAGTCGAATCCAGCCCTTTGCGACCCCATGGACTACTGCATGCCAGGCTCCTCTGTCCTCTGCCATCCTCTGCAGCCCGACCAGATTTATGCCCATTGCATCAATGATTCCATCCATCCACCTCATCCTCTGCCAGCCCCTTCTCCTTTTGCCGTGGATCTTTCCCAGCATCAAGGCCATCTCAAGTGAGTCTTCTCTTATCATTTGGTGGCCAAAGTACTTGACCTGCAGCTTCAGTAATTGTCCTTCCAATGAGCATTCAGGGTTTATTTCCTTCAGGATTGACTGGTTTGATCTCCTTGCAGTCAAGGGAACGCTAACAAGTCTCCTCCAGCACCACAGTTCAAAGGCATCTATTCTTCTGCGCTCAGCCTTCCTTATGGTCCAGCGCTCACAGCCATACATTACTAATGGGAAGCCCATTGCTTTTTTAACTATGCAAATTTTGGTTGGCAGGGTGATGCCTCTACTTTTTATTATGCATATTATATTATGCATATTATTATACTTTTTATTATGCATATCCTAAGGTTGCTATATTACTTGGGTTGCCAGGTTTTACCTATATTTTCCTTGTGTCTGTGTAACTCCTAAATTGACCCAGATTTTAAGCTTTCTCTCTCTCTCTTTTTTAAAAGGAACATCTCTGGCTCTTGGAACAAAAGATTTCATCATACCAAAAACCTCCAATCCATGATAGTGGCATATTGCAGTCTGATTCAGATTGATAGAGAATGACCCATCATTGCCTTTAATATCATGTTGTGGAGTCAAGCAGAAAAAAAGAATGCTAAGATTTACATAGCAAAGACCAATCTGAATGTTGACAATACCAATGTCAGCAGTTAATATAGTCTATAGAATCCCCTCTTGTGCTCACTATCATTCACAAAGAGATACAAAGCAAGGGAAAGTCCCAGAGACAACCATCTTCTGACTGTGCCTGGTAACATCTTTAAACTATTTTCTCTTGGCAGGAGAGACAGCGCCTTCACATTACCCACTGGACTATTATTTTTAAGGTCTGCCAGAGAGAAACTATGCTGTGCTTGCAATTTCTACCAGAACTGTGTCTGCGGAAGCATAAGGGTAATAGGCTGGTGTGTGAATGCGCATGTTCAGTGAAGGAGACCCTTTCAAAGCATGAGAAAAGATTAGGTAAAGTTAAAGGTTGCCCTTGCTCGAAAACCAATCCTATCCGACTCTAAGGTGCAGTGCTCGTCACCTTTTACAGCCAAAGAGCCAGCAATGTCTGCATCTGCAGATGTTACTGTGGTCATGTAGCAGACATGACTAGATGTGGAGCACACAGAACACTGTTACCTTTCCCGCTGTAGTGATACCTATGTATCTACTTGCAATTTCTTGCTTTCAAACTGCCAGGTTGGCAGGAGCTGGGATAGAGATGGAAGATCACTCTGTTGTGCAGGACTCAGGTCTCGAACTGCTGACCTGTTATTAAGTTCATTTTCTTAACAACTAAGCCACATGGAAATAATTCATGTTAGGGGTCAACAATGCTATTTATTCCTTGATAATAAAGATGGACCATCTCCAGAGATCCCCACAGATGCATTCATTCCTATCCCTAATCTTTTGGGAAGGGGGGCCTGACACCCTCCTGTCCTCCCACTTTCCAAATCTTTTTCTTATAAAAAATTGAGTGTTTCCTCAAAGAAGTCCGCTTAGTAGTGAGTAAAATATAATAATATAAAAGAAAATCATCATCACCACTTTAAAAAAAAACCATTGGGTGATTGCATATATGTTTATGTTGCCATAAAGGTTCCAGGAACATCCCCTCTTCTGTATTAAAGGCCAAGAAATGCGTGTAGAATATGGCCTATTCTGGCATCCCTCAACTATCCTGCTACATCAGCATCCAGGTAAGATTCAGTGCCCCACCTAGTCTAATAGGTGCTGCTATCTCTGTTGCATTGGATAGGAATTGTGATATATATTTACCATCTGTAGCTACTACTCCTGTGTAACTAGACAGCCCTAGAGCTGGATTGGGATAAGTGAAGAGCCAATTCTATACATGTCTACTCAGAAGTAAATCCTCTTGTTTTTGGTTGTGCATACCCCCAAGGTAAATGAGAATAAAGCTGAAGTATGTGTCTGGCTTTTCATCTTATCTTTGTAATGAAAAAGAACCATTGGCTAGAAATTGAAATTGTGTGCGGGTGGGGGAGGATGATATACTTAGTTATAAAAAAAGTAATAAAAGACAATGAAATAAGATTATATCGAAATATATCTGAATATGAAGGTGGGATACCATTGTGATTCCAGCACTTCTCAGTTAAGACCAAGATCCATACCTAATGGATAATAATAAATTGAGAATGATGTGTATTGTATTTGAGCAACTATATGAGAAAAACAAAGGAAGGAACATACGCCTCCTATCACAAATATATAAAATAGTCTTGGAGTCTGAACAGCATTTGAGGCATAGCTTGAGAAGGAAATTCAAAGCTTTCTTGGGGAACCCATTGCCAGAAGATAAATGTGAAAGTAATATTGCATCCAGCAGCTTTGAAATCATTGCAAATATCAGGTGCATTAAGCACTGCAATGAACTAAATAAAATGTCCAATGTAAGAATTGCCAAAGTTTTGAGGTATGCTGGTGGTTGTGTGTGTGCGTGGAAAGCTTAATTCGTGAATACTTAGTGTGTTTCTTGACAGAATTAAGGTATATTAAACAAAATGTATGAAGTCAATGAAATTCTAGTAGGTTTTACAAGTCTATTGAGATCAGCAGTGATATTAGTAGAGTGTATTAGAGGAGTCTATTAATAAACATAAGTACCACTTTGCAGAAAATATGATGATAATGACAAAATTTCTGAGTTCTTCTAAGTGGAAATCTGTTAATGGGCTGTTCATTAGTATATGCCTTAATAAATTGTGGTAGATTGTCAACTTAGTAAAACTCACAAATTCCAGGCTAAACAAATTAAACAAACTCCAGTAAAAACAGACAATTTCGGTTCAATATGTGGGTTATCTGTGGGTTGTAATGGATAAGTTTCCTTGCCTGCTCCACCTGTCATGGGTGCCCTTGAAATGCATTTGGAAAGCTTTTACAGAGTTTTCTAAACCAATTGTCAGTTCCTTCCATGATGCTTCCAGAGTTTAGGAAGGAAAAACAGATTGACTATAATGACATTCTCTTCCAATTAAATTACTAAAAAAAAAGTTGGGAGAGATTTGCTGTGAGTAGGAAAGACACATTTATACTTCTCTCCTTAGTTGCTCTGGAGGCTTGTCAACAGGAAGAGGAAAAATTGTTTCTTCTCAAGATACATGAGTCCATACGGGTTCGATGGACAGGGTCGGTAGTATGAATAGGTGAGAAATTGATTCAGTTGACTTTTTTTTTTTTTACCAAGGACTAAACAAAATTTGTAATTTTTCCTAAGTGTGGGGATTTTTAAAAATTAATAATAAAGAGAAAAGCAAAATTGGCAGGTTCATTCATCCTGACAGAATGTTTTTAGAAGGCAGCTCTTAAAATTCTGAGCTTAAATCCAACTGTGTTTGCAATAATGTACTATGCAACCATTTCTCCTCTCTAGCAGGTTCCTTGTCTTTAATCTATCTAGGTGTGTTGTTTCTAATGTGCATTCTTTGCTGATTTAAATGGGTTTTTTTTTTAAAAAAAATGCATTTGTTTAACTTCTTTAATGGCTTTATGGGTGGGCTAATTCATATGATTTGATCAGCTAAATATGATTTTACCTCTTCTTATTCTTTTTGAAAAGTTTGTAAGCCACTATGAGCACACTATTTTAGTGGAAATTTGGGGTATAAATTTAATAATCAGGCAATCAATAAATCAACAAACAGCTGCATTGCACACAAATGTAACACAGTCTCCTGCTTGCCTAGGATAGTTGCATCTTATGAATTTGGCCAGCACAAATGAATGAGAATTTCATTTATTCTTCTTTTATCTGAAAATTTACTTAAATTCAATAGCATTTCAGAAATAAGTCAAAAAGAGCTTGAGAATTAAAAACAAAACAAAAGCCTTTATGTTGGTTGGGATGTAAAGAATTGCACTTTAGGTGTAATTTGCTCAAAAGCCAGTCATATCTGATTCTAGGGTTCAGTGTTCATCTCTGTGTGTAGCCAAAAGAACCAGAGCTGTTTGTTGTTTCCGTGGACATGTGGCAGGCATGCCTAGGCACTGGAGTGAACAGAACACTGTTTACCTGCCCACTGAAGTGGAACCTATTTCTCTACTTGCAATTTCTTGCTTTCGAACTGCTAGGTTGGCAGGAGCTGGGACAGAGACAGGAGCTCATTCCATCATGCATTACTCTGGTCTCGAACTGCTGACCTGCCGACCTTCCAGTCAGCATCTTAACCACTTGAGCCACTCCAGTCCATTTTAAGGCATTTCTTTTAATCTGACCAACACTCCTCATGGAGCATCCAACTCAATTAAGGAGGTCCTAAGGGCTACTGCCATGTAATTGTTGGGGAGTTGCACTGGGATTTGGAAGTCCTGGGTTCAAGTCTCAAGGTGTGAAAATCATTCGACAGCCAAGGGCTAGTCACTCTGTCTGTCAGCCTGACGCACTTCATGTAGTTGGTGTGAAGATAAAGAGCCATGCATGCTATCTTCTGACTTAGTAAAGGTGTTTCCTGATGAGCAAGAAGTGCTACATTTGTATTGGTTTTTCCAGTTTTGAAATAAATCAAATACCAAGGAATATATGGTGCACAACTGAGGTGCATGATAACCTGTGGAAATGCCACCAGATGTTGTTTGCTTTGTACAAATTCCTGTATTATTCTCTGTGTGTGTGTGTGTGTGTGTGTGTGTGTTTGTGTGTTGGTACATATTGTGCCTCTTGGTTTGCCCCATTTAGGATTCCCTGCAGCCAGAAAATGCTCCCCTCTACATCCTTACATTAATAGCCCTACTACAGTGCAGCCATTTATACCCCTTCTAGATGGGTGGGGTATAAATGGAATAAACAACAACAACAACAACAAGTTAGTGGCGGCCGCAACTCGATCTGCGCATACATGTGTTTTTTTCCTGCTCCAGGGCGCCAGGAGGCCTGGTCTTGGTGGCTGGCTGGTTCTGAGCCACCCTCGCCCTCCAAGACAATCAGGAAAAATGCCACTGGCATAAATTTGTTTAAGGTGGATCCCAACTTGCCAAGAAGTGACCCACACACTATGATTACAGAGACATCTCTTGCAGCACATATGAAATGAGACATGCAGGTTTTAACACTGGGACTGCAATGGACTGCCACAGCCTTGAGGATATGGACAAGGTGCCTCTTCACAGCCAGTCCATCTGGCATGGCCTCTTCCACCTCCATGACCATTGGGAATCAGAGTTCCTCCTCATTTTGCCTTGGGCCCAATATGATGGCTTCCAGTGACATTTCCTCCACTGAAGGGACCATCACCCCACCTAAAGGGGCTTATCTCCCCATAGCCATTGGCCCCTTTAGGGAGTCAGATTATTTACCACTGCCCAACACTCGTGTTGAGCCGCTGGCTGCACAGTCTACCCCACTGTTTCCCAAATGCTGGTTTTTGGACTTCAATTCCCAGAAGCCTAAGTCATTTCCCCAAAGCACTGATCAGCCAATGTACTGACTTAGGCTTCTGGGAATTGAAGTCCACTAGTGGGCTGTGTACCCCTTGTTGGGAACCACTGGTCTACTCCATTACCATAACGGGATGTCCAGCTATATAATATATAGCAACAATATAACAACTAAAGAGAATTTAAAATAATATTAATTGGTACCAGCTGATGGGCATGGAGTAGCAGTGATGAGGGTGAGCAGTGAGAGTACTGGAGTCATGAATGGATCTGCACCAGTGGCAGAGGACAAGTTGGTGTCTTCTGAATGGAAGGCAGCCACCTAACAGCTGATTGGCAGCAGTGGGAATAGAAACAAACACCCTAAAGAGGACTAGAAGGAAAGCGGGACATGTGTAGTGGTGGCTGCAGCTTCATGGTTAAAAATAATGTTCAGGGAAGATTTCACAAAGGATACAGAAACCAACAGAAACATCACGTGACATTAACACGATTTCTAAAAAAATAATAATTATTATTTTGACACCCTAAAAGGGGGAAATAAATGTAATAAACAAACAAGACTTCTTGTCTCTTGAGCAAACCTCCTCCCATTAGATTGAAATAGAAAGCATTTCAGGAATAGGCCAAGAATCTGGCAGAGGAAACCCATTGCAAACTGCACCTAGTGTTTATAATGAATTAACAATTAAATTATTACTTCAGTTTAATTAATTAGCAAGGTGCTGGTTACAGCCTGCTCACATCACTTGCATGCAACCAGGCATTTGCATGGCATTTTGTTAATTAGTTTTAGTTTACTTCCATGACTTATATGATCTCACTTACTAAACAGTAAAATCCCAACAGAATTCTAGCCAAAATTACTACTGGCAATTTGAAAAGGATTCTTCTTCTTCTTCCATCTCTAGGCCACACATGAAACTGCCAAAATGAAGCCACCTTTTGGTGAATTCATTCCTTAGTTTCTTTCACCTGACCTAGTGTGAGAAAGATTAGCTGGCACAACAAGGTAGCTGATGCCTGTGGTATGCCCAACTGTGGTTCAAAAAATACCATAATCTTTGACGAGGCTCTTTCTGCATACACAGTTTGAAAAGGATAATAAAATAGAGACTAATAGTGCAGCCAGACTGAGAGCTTCTATTTCTCTTGAATGGGTAAAATCAGGTCCAATCTGACCTAGAATCCTGTCTCCAATAAAGGTAAGCACCTTATAGCAATAGCAATTACACTTATATACTGCTGTGTAGCACTTAGTACACTCTCTGGGTGGTGCACAGGTTAATTAGCATTTTGCCCCCAACAAGCTGGGTCTTCATTTTACCAACCTTGGAAGGATGGAAGGCTGAGTCCACCTGGAGCTCCTGGTCAGGATCAAACTCACAACATCAGGAGCAGTTTGGGCTGCATTACACCAGTTTAACCACTACACCACCAGGGCTCCTCCTATGCGGTAAAAGGGACAGGACCAGAACAACTCCAGAGTAATTTGTCATTGTTATAAAATACCATAGGCAATGAACCAAATGTTTAAGCCTCAAAACCATGGAGGGTGTGTGTTCCCCCTCTGCTTGTCTGCCTGATCCGATGAGGGCCGTTGGTTCTGTTCTCTCTCATGCTAGCTGCTAATGAGCCTTGCAAAGTAGCCTTACAAGGGCTCCTGGATGCTAGTCAGAGTAATCTTTACAAATGTGAATTGCATGGATTCTGTCAAACCAACACAGTTCTGCTTCTTAATTCTCATTCTTTCTGGCTCCCTCTCCCCCTTCACCTCCACCGCCTCATCCCTTTCCTCTATCAGCTTGGAGGTTTTAAAAATAACCAATTGTATCCTACCGCCACAAGTTGTAATGGCTCGGTTGTTTGGCTGTGGTAGTATCAAATTGTCCATATTATATCACTTTGCATCTTGATACCAGCGCCTCCTTAAACCGCTTATCTGTAAACCGAGTGAATTCTCCCTGGGATGTTAAGCAAATAGCTGTCAGGTAATAGATGGGGGACCGGCTGAAATGAGCGCTTACAAATGGCTATAGCATTTACTGAAATGTCACGCCAATTCTTTGCTGTTGTCGTTAGACAGGGAGATTGTTTCTACCACGTCTCGGGTTCCACAGCCTCCAGAGGCTATTTTTAAGACGTATTTAGAAATGCTTAGAATTATGTGTGCAGATTTGCAGGAGCAGTGTCAGGGGAAAAAACAGAACACACATCAGAATGTGTGTGCTTGTACTCCTGATCGGAGTATTAGGAAGCAGGAAGAAAAGGTTTCTGCTTGCAACCATTGGAGAACAATTTCCTCTTAGGACAAATATCTTCCTTGGCCCCTTGCCTTCATTGGGTCTGGCCTAAACGGATGCAGTTGCCTTCTTTGGTTCAAGTAGCTGAACGCTCCTCCATTTTTACTGACATATCCACCATCTCTAACCCACTCTACCCTATCTTCATTTTCTGCAGCTTCCTATTAAACCTATTGGCCATGTATTGCCTGGCTTACCCTCAGTCATACCTTGGGATCCTTCTAACTCACTAGCCTCAAGACACTCTCTTTGCACATCCACACAGATCTGCAAGGATGCCAGGCAAAACATGGTGGATCATAAAGAGAGCTGAAACTCACATAGGTCATCAAACCACCCCAGCCCCATCCTGCAAATTGCAATTTGGATCTTATGGCTGAAGGGAGGAGCTGGAAGTATTATTTTTAACCAAACAGTGATAGTCCCTTGTGTCCAAGATTTGGATCAGCCGTCTTGGAAAGGAGGTGTTACTTGTAATTCAGCAGGAAATGCAATAGCATTTTGTGCACTCTGGCGTCTAGTCATGCCTGCCACATGATCAGTGAAATGTCTTCAGATGCAGATAGCTCTGGCTCTTTGTGTTTAAACAGAGTTGAGCACTGTCCCTAGAATGACTGGCTTTCAAGCAAGGGAGCCCTTTACCTTTACTTCACAAACTAGTACAGTAAATACCTCGGATATGTATGTGAATTTTTAGGGTCTGTAGCCCTCAAGCTACAAAATTCAGACAAGGAAATTGGATCTTAGAATTTTTCTTCCTCTTTATTTGTCAATATAGCTGCCTCTCTGTTCTACATTGTCCTATTGAGTTGCTCCAGATAAGAGAAGATGGACACGTGTGGCAGAATAAGAACAGGACTGCCCCTGGAAGTCCTACCCCAGTTGGAGCTATTCAAGGTGCTGAACCCAAAACAGTTTCCGCATCTTGGAAATGCTGGAAAGTATAGCCCAAAACTTGAAGTGGATTCACATCACGTAACCCAGAAGGTGGCATAGCTTCCACTGAGGTGGCAATAGGTGCCCTGGCTTTACGGGTGCCTTGACTTTATGGACAGGAGAAGCACAGAGATACACTCATTCATTCATTTTAAGACTTCTCTTTCCCCTGTGTTGGGAATCTCCCAAGATTTCTCTCATACTAGGGATCTGAAGTAGCACTGCAATTTTCTGAGACTTCAATTGGTGCCCTTAGGCTGGGAAGCCTTATGTTCTATATACCCCCTTCACGATGTCAATAGGGCTGGCTCCTGCTATCCCAGACTCTTCCCACAAATGCACAGAGAGGCACAAGTAACATCTCCCCTTTCAAAATGGCAAATCCAAATCTTGGACACAAAGGGAACACCATCTGCTGCTAACCCTGTACTTCCTTTCTGCGTGCCCCTAAACAGAAGAAACATCAAGTTGAAGGAAGCGTTTGAAAGTAGATTGGTTGGAGAACTCTTTGTTAGCAAATTGTAAAGTATCCCATTCTATTTTTGAACAAACTGCTTTTTTGGGGGGTAGTGGAAGCATCCCTTTTCACCTGCAGCAATGATGTATAGAGCAAAGAGTGCTGAAAAAACAAGCAAGTCCCATTTGCACCTTCGTCACGTTTGCATCTTGTTCCTATGAGTGGTTTGGGTAAGTGTCTGGTCTAGGTCTTATGTATTCATTTATTCAGATTTATGCAAACACATTCACTTAGCAAGTTAATTCACTTAGCAGGTCAGGGCTTTTTTATTATTATTATTATTTCACCATTCGATACCATGTTTTTAGGGTTTTATGACCGGCTTTTTCTCTCCATTTCATTTGTGCTGAGACAAGCACAAACTTGTTTTTAAAAGCTAGAGGAAGAGAAAAAGAGAGGATCATTCATCTGGGGGTGGGAGTGTAGCTGCTTTTTCTCCTAACATCTTTATAGAAAGAGAAATAGTTCTTCTTTTCTTTTGTTTACCACAGCGATTGTGGGACAGATGATGTTGGGGTGTACCAACAATTGTAGGGAATATCTGGAGAGGATGGAACAAAAAGAAGAGAAATTAATTAATTAATAATGGAAGTTAGTTTATTGTTATGCTATCCTGCTACTATTAAGTAAAACTAGAATGTAGATAAAGAATGAAATACAGTGGAACCCCGACTTACAAATGGTTCGACTTACAAAAAATTTGACATACAAATAGAAATCCTGGCTAAAAAAAATAATTCGACATACAGATTTTTAATAGGAAAAATTCGACATACAAAAATATGGTGACATCTAGAAGCCTCTTCTGGTAATCCAATGTGTTTTCGACATACAATTTTTTTCGACATACAAATAACCTTGTGGAATGGGGAAAAATCATATGTAGAAGTTTTACTGTAGGACAAAGTCTAAATGATGAGAATGAACATCAGACTTCCAAATTCTAATTTGCACCATACTTGTGCAATGTTAACAAGGTAGTTTCTGCCATGTTACTAGAAGACTGTTTGATACAGAGGCAGTCTGTATTTGTGTGTCGTTTGAGTACAATACTGGCAGATATGGCTAATTTGATACCAAGCAATGCATGAGCTCACCCTGTGACAACCTCAAACTTCATGTTAATTTGTTGCAACAAAATCAAGTTTTGCAATGCCTTAAAGACTAACAGATTTATTACAGCATGAGCTTTCGATGCTATAATAAATCTGCTAGTCTTTAAAATGCCGCAAGACTCTTTGTTGTTTTCAGCCTGTCTTAACCCTCTAGCTGAATGTTTACCCACCACTTCAGCTATTTTTCTCCTTAGACAACCTTCACTCATAAGACAAGATGGAACATATGCCTTCCATTTCCATTCTGAAATCTATCCAGAAAAATGCCATGGCCTCTACTAAGAATGAAAGACATGCATTTAAGCTATTTGTAAGCATAGCTGGGAAAATCTACCCAGTTTCTAGAATCCTCCAGGCATTCTGACCAACCCAGAGATGCTCTTTCTCTAGGTTAGAGGTGCCCAAACTTTTCTGCCTGCAGGGCTGGTCACATGGTTCAGCGGGGCCGTTACATGGTTCCTCCCACTGGAAGTAGGAGTAAAACATGCCTTGCAATCTGTTTTGCAACAGGATGAGATAGATTTTTAGACTGCCATTTTCTCTGCTTAAACAAGGGGTGCCCAAACTACGGCCCATGGGCCAGATCCAGCCCCTGACACCAATTCATCCAGCCTATGCTGCCCTTTCCACTCCTGGAAGTGGAAGTAAAAAAATGTCTTACTTCCACTTCCTGCAGCGGCAAGGGTGGCACAGGCCAGATGAATTGGTGTTGGGGGCCAGATCTGACCCATGGGCCGTAGTTTGGGCACCCATGCTCTAGGTTCTAGTTCCCACTTATGATGCTAGAGCAGACATGTTTGATCATGCAGGTTCTTCTGTGATCTCATGGAGATGTTCAAAAGTATTGATTTTGTAAATTTATAAATTCCTTCCTTTGCCTCTGTAGTGTTACAGCTGATTATCATACTTCAACAAAGACAACTTTCTCTAACTTTTCACACACATTCCATTAAATTTTTTAGATCGCAGGATTCAGTGGTGTCCTAAACAGCATTAATTGCTATGCCAAAAAATGGTAGGGAAGAAAAATCTAAGAAGTACAGACCAGATTTATGCAATGGGAACCTTCTCAATGGTTTATTTGTCAAGCTTTTGTCTAATCATTCTAGCCAATGAACAATGCTGCACAATGGGTGGCCAATTTGTTCTCTGCTAGCGAACAAGCAGATTGTATGAACTAGGCTTCACACTGAAATTGCTGACATTTTTAATGCAACAAACGGGAGCAATTTCTCTACATAAGACTGAAAGAACAAGCAAAGAGGTAATGAGTCTGATATCTGCCTGAGAGCCCCTGCAGCTGGTGAATTCTAAGATGTTGTCCTGCCTGAGGCAAAGCAGCAGATTGTGTCCTCACCTTCATCCTGCCCAAGGCCTGAAGGGTTTTTCTGGTACCCAAGGCAATAAATAAATAAATAAATAAATAAATAAATAAATAAATAAATAAATCTTACAAGTGCTTCTCTTCCTTTCCTGAGAAGGAAACCAAGTACTGTATGGTGGCTTTTCATGACCCCCATAATAAATTACCAGAGGCAGCCTGCTCACTTGGCCTCATGATGAGCTACACTTGGGAAGATGAATGGTCCCCTAAAAATCCTTTCAACTCAGTGATCTCTGCAGGATCATAGTCAGGATTCTAGATATGGAGGGGCGAAAATTTTTTCAGGAGGGCCAAAAATTTGCAGGAGGGGCAACAATGTCACACTCATATATATAACATTTGCACCGCGGGGTGGGTTTGGGAGGCAGGCTGTTAGCTCAGGAGGGGGGCACCCCCTGGCTATGCCCCTGAATCTTTGACAAAAAATGATGATGATGATGATGATGATGATGATGATGATGATGATGATGATGATGATGATGATGATGATGATGATGATGATGATGATGATGATGAGAATAGCCCTCATAATTGCTCTTTGTGAACAGATCCTTTTTAATGTTGATTAAACAAAATTAAACCATGGGACCCATCCATAAAATCAAACAAATGCAAGAGGGAGATGATAAGTACGTTTAAAAATTCCAAACTTTGCAAGCTTTCGTAATTCATGGTCACTTCTTCAGGTTCATGGCATGGAGTCCCGGCCGGGTTTATTCTTAGATGTTATATGGGAAAACAGACAGCAACTTAGACCTTTTTACAATTCAAGGTAGGAAGCCAGGGATTTGTATATTCCTTACCACCCTAATGGCCCTCTTTGAGGCTGAGAGCTTTCTGTGTGGCCGGGGTGTGTGTGCGCCATGTTATGTTGAGTCACAGTGAAACCAAAATGTGAACTTTGTATCACCCAGTGAAACTGACTAGCAATAGGTTCAGGTCATACCTTTACCCTCAAGTGTGCTTCATGCATTGCTTAAGTCATGTGGAAATGGCTACCACAAAGTCTGCCACAAAGAGTAAGGCCATTATCTCACAGGGGGCTTGAGGTTTGAGGAGGTTAAACCTAAGCATGGGCCATTAGTTGTAATGGCTAAAATTGAGCTGCCTAAGGGGGCAGGCTGAGGAGGATAATGGAAGACAGAGGTGCCTGGCGGGCAATGGTCCATAGGGTCACAAAGGATCGGAATCGACTATGCAACTGAACAACAACAAAGGGGCGGATGTGAGTGAAAGCAACTAGCAGTAAGATGCTAAAGGAGAAAGGTGTGTTGCTGTGAAGCTTCCTCTTCCCCCTGAAGCTAGCCAGATGTCCATAGACTTCCAAGAAGCATCTGGTTTGCCAACCTGCAGGTGGAATGCAGAACTAAATGGATCCTCCGTTTGCTTCCTTACTGGTCATGTTCCTGCATCCACTTTACCCAAACGAACATTATTTGAACCATACTGAAAGAGGTGTATTTCAGAACATTCCATTGTACAGTTTGTTGATATCTACTGATAGCTCTTTAAGCCACTGTCAGTGCAGGCATTGGCACAAGATGCCGCCCCCGCCCCCTCCATGCCTGATTTCTGACAAGTGAAGTTGAGTGTAATGGGAAGGACAGATCTTACAGTGGACTCCCACTTTACAGATGGTCAGCCTACTGGAAAACTCACTTCAAGGAAAGAAATCCATAGGTTTCCCCCATGGTTTTCAATGCATTCCTATGGAAAACTGTGGTTCACTTTAAGGAAAAAATTGCTATAAGGAAAACCCTACAGAATGGATTAATTCCTTAAAGTGAGAGTCCACTGTATTTTTGTCTGTATCAAAGATAGTACAACAGACTGCTGTCAAGTCCAGTGTCCAACGCCACCTCTGGTCTGTCTGGTGGGGGCAGTAGGTGCTCTTGAAAGGGACTGAGTTTAGGTTTGTGGAATTCCCAATTGCTGATTACCACTTCCACTTTTGCAATGATTTATGCCTCTCATATGCAGGGAGCCTGGTCCTGCCGTTAGGCCGAGTGTGGCAGATGCTATAAGTGGCAGCTGTGGGAAGGTACGGTGATACAGATTCAACTGTGTATGCTACACAGCTCTCCTTGAACCCCTTAGACTGGCCCACAGCCCCTCCAGTGTGGTGGAGGGCACTCTCTGGTCATCTGTGTTGAACAAAGACCAAAACGCTGCTCCAGCTGGTTCCCGTTTTTAAATTGGATCATCTTGACATTCAAGCAAACACTACTATTGCCTTGTGTCAGCCTTGATTTATACAATATCTAAAGACCATTTAGTAAAAATAAAACCAAAACCAAAATATTGTGGCACCTTAAAGACTAACAGATCTATCTCAATGTGAGATAAGCTGCTTAGTCTTCAAGATGCCATAGTACTTATTGTTGTTATTTTTCTTATATATGATGAAAGAGATTAAAGCAGTGACTTCTTTGAAAAGTATTTCATTGACGTATGGGAAATTACACCTCTGCCTCTTGAAGGAGCTGAGTGAATGCTTATTCTATTAAGCCTAAGCTGCAAATTAAAGTTAATTTCACTTTGTGCGTGTAAAAGATTTTATGAGTCGATTTCTTAAAAAAGAGAGCCACAAAATGTGGTGTAATGTAATACAAATGGATGGGAAGGACCAATTTTAAGCATTCATTTCGAGCTTGTGCTAATTGCATTGTAGACTTCAGGGCAGAAGTGTACACTTGGGAGAGGAAGAAATGTACTATGGGTGGATGTTTCCTTAGAAGATGACTTTTTGAACATCATAGCATTGCCTATTTTATTTTCGCTTATGCTTCACTTTATTCCTGTTGGCCTTTATTTTTTTATAAAAGGCATTCTACGAAGTTGAGAGGCTTTGAAGGTTGCACTTTTGTTTTCTGGGAGACAAGGTCACCTCATGCTGAAGAGAAAAAAAAACCCTTCATCTTAACGCAAGAACAGCAACAGCAACAGCAAGAACAAAAGATTGTCATCTTTTGTTGTGTAATGGAGATAATCGTGCCCAAGGGCATGACTATATTTGTTTTCTGTGTGCCAGCTTTGGTATTTTAATGAAAAATCTGGAGTGTGCAGGTGGAAAACTGGAAAATACTCACAAGCACAGGAGATGGAGCTGTTCCAGGTCAGGCTGTTGATAGGTCAACCCTGGTATTGTCTCTTTTTGTTAGGAGCAGCTCAAGATTTAGGGTGTGATCAGACAGATGTTTGCCCTGAGTTGAAGGAAAACTTCTCTATGCTGCACATTGGCCATTATATTGCTTTAGTGGTCCACACAGAAATGCTTTATTATTCTGAGAAGGTATGGCTCAAATGTCCACACATCAGACAGCCCCCACTTTGCTTTTGCCTCAACTTTCTCTGCCATTATCACTACCCCTTTGTCACAATTAAAATTCCTTTCTTTTTTTATTGTCCAGTAAATGAAATAGCACTGAATTGAAAATACATGAGATGCATTTGAACTAGCGCTGTATCAGTTTAGTGCTATAGCTTTAATATTAGCTCTATAATACTGAACCAGAATATTTTTTTAAAAATTCCTCGATTCCTTGATTGAACAGACTATCAAGGGAAAGGGTCCTGCTGGTAGCAATTCATTTTCAATTCCTTTTACTGCTGCCATACTCTTCTTCTCCAGGTTCAACCAAAACTTTTCATGATTGTGTCTTCCCATCTTTTGGGTGGGCTGCCAAGGGGTCTTTTTACTCTGCTGGGTCTTAGTTTTTGCCTAGAGTCTTTTTGTCGGTAGCAGCTAGGAACATTGTCACTGAATTTTCATGACAGTTATTGCTAAAGATTATTCCTAAGTGCTATGTGAACAACCGGGGTGGGAGGATTGGGAAGGAAGAAACATGGAAAGCTGCCCTTCTGCTTAGTCAAACCATTGGTTCATCTAACCCAGTACTGTCAGCTTTGACCAGCAACATCTCTCCAGGGTTTCAGGCAGTATTCTTTCCTAGACCTACCTAGAGATCCCTGGTATCCCTAGGTCATCGCTCATCCATGTACCAATCTTGCCTCACCCTGCTTAGTGTCCAAAATCAAACCAGGGTTGTTCTGAATGGCATGATAGTGCCCTTGGCTCAGACTGGGCTCTGATGTGATAGTCTCCTCAGTACTGTCAAGCAGATTATATTATGCTTCTGAACATGACCTAAAAGTGAAAAGAGCAAGTGTAAAGTTTAAGTTATGTTCTACTTCCTTCTGTATTTCAACTTGGGTGGGTGGGGGGAATCCCTTCAACTATGTCAGCCAAAATTTATCTCAAGAGATGAAGGGATTTGGCCTATCTGGGGGCCCCACTCCCATGCCCAAAATCTTCAGCTAGAGCTCAAAGACTCTTCTGCCTATAAGAAGCCCATCTACCATTTCAGTGAGATGCTCTGTGGAACTTAATGGGCCATTTGATGTCCTCATTAGCAGGGAGACAGACTCATTTGTGCCTGCTGCTTAAGACAGCTCCTAAGTATCTCTTAGCCAAGGCTGGAAGAGTTTTCAATGCACTCCTTATTTCCATTATACCTACAATTCAGCAAACAAACATTAAACCTTTCTCTACTGGCCCCTGCTGTTGCTTTCTCCATTAGCATGCTGCAATTTGCACTACTAGGCAGCTCTGTGGACTTAGTGTGACTGCAGTGAATTATATCTTGGTTTCTTACCTGATCCAATCACATTGCCACCTATGTGACTGCCCAGTAGAAATTCATAGGAAGGGGAGTAATGCACAATCAGCCAGGACTTCTACAGTGCCAGATAGATGCACCTTATTGCTTATTGACTATTGTATACCAGTTCTATTTATACTCACCTTGCTCTAATCAGCTCACTCTCCTTCTTTCCACCTTCAAACTCAAAACAGTCCTGTGAAACACCTTAGATGAGCTAAATATGCCTGGCACAAACTCGCCTAACAATTTTCATGACCCACTAGAAGGAGCAGTTCCCACATCCAAGGTCAATAGTCTGATCATTATACCAACTTGATTTTTTAAAAAAATACTTCATAGTTGACTTAGTTGTTCTAAAGAACGATTACACAGGAATGTAGTTTTCTTTACTTCTAAACAAAGGATGAATAAGCCTATCAGTTTCATTCCCCTCTCCTGTTGTTGCTACATGCTATCAAGTTGCCCCTGACTTATGGTGACCCTATATTCATACTATTTAGGAGTTATCTCCAAAATATTGGTTCTCAGCAGCCTGCTCAGCTCTTGTAAACTCAAACCTGTGAATTTCCTTATGCAGCCAATCCATCTCATCTTTGGCTTTCCTCTTTACCTGCTGTCTTCAACCTTTATTGTTATTGTCTTTTCCAGAGACTCCCCCTCGCCATGTGCCCAAAGCAGTTTCATCATGTTTACCTCTAGAGATGTTTCAGCCTTGATTTGCTCTAAGACCTACTTGTTTTTGTTTCTGGCAGTCCTGGGTTCTCTGCAAAGCTTCCCCTCTCCCTTCCCACTATCCCTATCAGTGATGGGATGTCCCCGGTTCCAGACGGTTCCCTGGAACCGGTAGGACCAATTCCGGAGGGTTCTCTGGGAGGGGAGTCCACTTTTGGGGCGTCCGGTTCCGGACACCTCACCGAAAGAAAAAAATTTTTTTTTAAATCGGAGATAAAATGGCTCCAATTGACTGCGCATGCGCAGAAACTCAATCTGACGCATTGCGCATGCGGCAGATTGAGTTTCTGCGCATGCGCAGTCAATTGGAGCCATTTTAGCTCCAATTTTAAAAAAATTGTTTTACTGCTTTCAGGGCGGCGGCGGCGGTGGCGGTGGCGGTGGCACTGGCACCAGCCCTCTGAGGAGGGCACCTCCCCCGCAGCACGTTGAGGGCTGCCTGGGCCGTCCGCTGCCGACAAGCCCCATGCCCTGGGGACGCGCGGCGCACCGCTGCCGCCGCCTCCTCCGCCGGGTGCCTGTGGACTGGGTGCCTGAAGTTGCCGCCCCCCGCCGCCGCCGCCGGAGCTGCCTGCATCCCTGTAGCCTCCTCCTTGGGCCGGTCCCTTTTTAGCCCTGCTGCGGCGCCTGGTGGAGGAGGAAGCTGGAGGTGGTGCGGCATGGGGACGGCAGCCACCACCATACCCACTGCTCCCCACAGGCCCTGGCCGCCCGTGGCCACCGCCAGAGCCGGGCCGGAAAGACACCGCCCCGAGGAAGCTGCAGGTGCCCGGTGGAGGAGGATGCGGCGGTGGCGAGCCCCGCCGGGCTTACCCAGGGCATGGGGATTTGTCGGGCCCAAGTCCCTAGGAGGGCGCGGCAGCGGCGGATGGCCCGCGCAGGCACCAACGTGCCCGTGGGAGCTCGGTGGCCGGCCAGGGGCTGCAGGCGGCTGTGGTGGCTGTGGTCGGCGGCTGCAGGGCCGGCCGCGGCCTTCGTAGGAGGAAACGGCCGCAGTCGGGGGCAGCGTGTCTTGCCGGGTTGCCCCGGGCCACATGGAGGTTCGTCGGCGCCAAGGGAGGTAAGTGAGGCTTTTATATTTAGGGTGGGTGGGTGGGTGATTTATTTGTGTTTTGGGTGGGTAGTTGTACTTTTATTTAATTTTTATTTTATTTATTTCTTTATTTTATTTCTTTGAGTTATTTACGGGTCTGTGTGCGTGTTTTTTTTTTTTTTTGGCCTTGCCCACAACGTCATGATGTCATGACGTTGGCTCCGCCCATGACATCATGACATCATGACATTGGCCATGTCCATGACGTCATGGCGTGGTAGTAGAATTTTTGACATCCCATCACTGATCCCTATGATTTTAAAATGCAAGTTCTTTCCATGCTGTTTGTGAAGAAATCTGAAGATCTGCATCCAGAGTTAGTGAAGTCAACTCCCTGGATGAAATGATAAGGGTGAGTGAATTAACCTGGGAGCCATTGATACCTTCTGGTACAAAGGAGATAGGCAAGATGAGGAAGCTAATCAAACAAACTAAACAGATTCCTCATCCCTCATTTAAGAAGAAAGTTTCCTTGGTCGCATTGAACTGTGTTTGCCATTTAAATGCCAGTCCACTTCTTCAGTTTGGAAATATTCTTTTAAACAACTCCATGCTTCCAAATACTTTTGTATTCATAGTTTGGAAGAGAACATTGAAACTGCAGCTGTTTCTTATGTAGCCTGTCATTAGACGTGAGGTTCACTCAAGTGGCAGAAGTCCATTCTAGCACATATTTGCATATTGCAAACTATTTCGCTTTTATTCTGTGATTGGTCATAGGTAGCAAAACATTGACTTGCCATCCAAGTCTAATTGCTCCAGCACACAGATATGAAAGAATTGTACGCCTGAAGGGGAAATTCTGAAATAGCAGGAAATACACACTTCATTTAATGCCTGAAATCCTGTTGCTTAGCATAGTAAATTGCACTGGAGTAGACCCACTATATCAGTGGCCATTTGGTGAGTCAACTTCTCTATAAATTTCATTGATTCAAATAGGTCTACTCTAGTGCAAGTTATTGTGCCAAGCAACAGGGTTTCAGCCATGAACTAATCAGTCTTAGAACATCAGGGAGGGTTGTGGATCATCAAGTCCAACCCTTGTCAAAGAGGCACAGTGGGGAATCAAACCCCCTAAACAACTGAGCTGTCCAATATGAAGCAAATGAAGCAGCAGCACTGGTAGTCTGCTGCATGTGCTCAGTTCCAGTTGCCTGAAGGCCATTAAGCTCCTGTTTTGATAGCTGTCCTTGGTGCTGAAACCATTGCTGCACTCTCCTCCATGCTCAGCTGGTGAATTGCACCTGTCAGGATTGCTGATCTTTATTTACCATGGCTGGTCAGCATCCTTCTGAGGAGGAAAGTGACAGCTAGAGAAGGTTCTGACACAGAGGAAGGACGATCGGTCTGCAAAAAGGTTGCTGCCCCTTGCTCTTTTCCTTCTTTTTTTTTTCAGAGAATGACTTTGAAGGATGCTGATGCGATTATTCCATTTCACAATTGTAAATGCATACGTGTCCCCATGTCTCCCCTCTTGCTTTTGAACATGCTTGGCAAGTGTACAATCTCAAACAAACAGGCTAGTCTTATGAAAGGCTTTTGTAGGCCGAACCGCCATGAAATTATCTGCTCTACTTTTTGGCACCAGATACCTAAAATGACTGTGATCTTGAACTTACAGCCACCACCATCTCCTAAACAACCAGTGGTGGGATGTCAAAAATTTTACTACCCCACCGTGACATCATCACAGTGTGGGCAGAGCTAACATTATGACGTCATGATGTTGTGGGCAGGGACAAAGAAAAATAATAATTAAAAATGAAATAAAATAAAATAAAAATAAGCACACACACACACACACACACACCTCAACCCACCCATCCACCCACAACACAAGCCTGTAAATAAATTAAATAAATAAATAAATAAATAAATAAAACATTTAAATACACTCACCCACCCACCCACCCAGTGATGGGATGTAACAGGTTCTCAAAAGTTCGCCAGAACCGGTAGTAACTTTTCCCAGTGTCCCGGAGAACCAATAGCAGCTTTTGGGGGGAACCAACTTTGGGGCTTACCTTTTCACTGGTTCCCCCCACTGTGCATGCACGGGCGCCAGGCCTTTTTAGGAACTGTGGTAGTACGTCAATATAGGTAAAGGTATTAAATAGACATTAAAATACACACAGACACACCACATCCAAAAGTGAATCACTTACCCTGGGGACCATGCTATAGGGAGCTTCAGGCTAGCAGCTTCTCTTCCTCCTCCCCACTTGGGAGGACAGCAAGGAGACCGTGCATACGCGCCAAGCACTGTAGGCATGCATGCACACCAAGTGGTTGGCACACATGCACAGTGGGGGTACCAGTGAAAAGGTAATCCCTGAAGGTGGTTCCCCCCAAAAGCTGCTACCGGTTCTCCAGGACACTGAGGAAAAGTTGCTACCAGTTCTTGCGAACTGGTGCGAACCTGTTACATCCCATCACTGTAAACAACGCACCATTCAACATAGCTGCCACTGCTGTTCTTTCTGTCTCTCTCTCTTTTACACAACCAGATAAAAATGATTTAACTGCAAAATTTAAATGCCACCAAGAAGCTTTTTTTCTGGATTTGTATCCAAATCTTGTCTAATTGCACAAGTTGTGCTTTATTCCTTCAGCTTGATTTTATCGCAATTTGTAATTGTTTTGATATGATTCACAATTGACTCTGTCAATTGCAAATGCAGGTAATTTGTCAGATGCAGAGCACAGAACAGTTTTGCTTCTCTGTTGATTTTGTTTTGAAGAACAATATTTCCAATGCTGAAAGAGGGCCATTGGGTGGTGAGGGAGGGAAAAGAAAGTGTTGTGATTGGCGTCAGTTTTATGCCCACCCTTAGGGGAAACCAGTCGATTCATAGGGGAAATTAAATGCCTCAGCTCAGCATCAATTCAGAATCATTGAGATCATTCAGAAATGATATTAGGTGTCCCTGTCACACTTTCCATCTGGTACTTATAGAAAATCTTTTCTGAAAGGATGAGGCTTCTTGGCATGTTTAACTCCAAGACCTCCCTGACACTTTCCTGCAATGTAAAACTTTCATCCAGAAATTAATACTTAGAGCAACTCTTCACGCTCGAGTCGTTCCAGTTACTATTATTCCCAGAAGATCCCCTGATCATTGTAGACAGGTTTGCTAAATCTTTCCCTCTTTTTCTAACCTTGAGCGCTGAGGGGGAAAACTGGCTTTGGGCCAAAAAAAAATTACCACCAGTTACATGGGGGAAGTGCTCTGTAAATATCTTACTTACTTTGAAAGCCCTATTAGGGTCACTGTAGGTTACTTCAGACTTGATAGCACATAACACACACATGCAAGGTGGTAGATGGAAAAAAGAATGACTTCATACCCACTTGAATATTCCAATGCATCATCATGCACATGCAAGATTGCAGTTTGCTATTTTCTGGAAAAAGGAGTATTTTGGAGAAGTTCTAACTCAGAAGAAAAAACTGCTCTCTACATCTGTAGCATTAAGCATGAGGTACAAATATTTGGCTTTCTTACCATCCCCATGACCTTGTCATTCTTTTTCAACAAAATGCTTCCATATTATTATGGTTAATACTATTGCTAGCTTGCTGACTAATAGCACAGCCTGGTCAGCGACTGGGATCTGCATTTTAGGTGATTCTGCCTCAACACTTAGAGAGCTCATGAGTGTTTTGGAATAGAAAGCTGAAGACTGAGCACAAATCCCACCCTCCCTTGGTGTCCCTGTTTCCAGGTGTTTTCTGCCCAGCCTCTTCTATGGTTGCAACCCACCAAGGACAGTGGAAATTTCAAAACAACCTGACTTCATTAAGTGAAGGAGGAAACTCTGCTCCAGTCTCTTATAATGTCCACCACAGGTGTCTCAGTGCCACCCACCAATTAGAGAGTCCTCTTCTGTCCTTTCCCTGTGGACTGTCAAAAAGGGAAGTGTCAGTGATAGCTGGGGTGCTCAGGCACATGGGTTATCTCTGGAGTCCCTAGGAGCACATTAAATGGCTTGAGTAGTTTCCTTTTGCCTCCTCTTGTAGCATTCCCATTCCACTCAGTGGGACAGCCTCTGGGGCTTTTTCTCATAGGCTTGTTGGTCAGCCTTCTTCTGTGGCATGTGGAAGCACATCCATTCACTAAAACCCACAAAATAAATCCCCTTTTCAATCCCTGCTAGCAGTGCCTCCTCCCATTCTTCTAGAGCAGGGGTCAGCAAAGTTGGTTCTCCAGATGTTCTTGGACTTCAATTGCCAGTAGCCCTGATCAGCAGGATGGCTGACTTGGGCTTCTGGTAACTGAAGTCAAAGAACACCTGGAGAGTCAACTTTGCTGACCCCTGCTCTAGAGGCTTCTTTACTGAGGTTTCAAAAACCCTGATGACCTTGGGGTCCTCATTCTCACAGTCTCCTGGGGAGCTACAAACTGGGGCTTCGAGGGAGCAATAGGCCACCCTTCTCCTGTAGAACCAGATCACACCAGGCCACAGAGTGGGCAACTGGAGGACGAATTGGAAGATCACCTCATACCCCCACCACCACCACCACGTCTCTCTGCAGATAATGCTTACCAGAATAGAATATTATTCACCAGGCATGATGAGGAAATAATAATAGTGGCCACCAGCCTGGGAAAAGTGTGAAGGAGGAGCTTTGGTGCATTTCCCTCTTAATCCTGAAATTTGCACCCTTTGTACCTACTGATGTCAAATGGTTTGGAAGTTATCAAGCCTGGAAGCAATATATACAGAGGGTGCCCAAAAGAACCAAAAATCCCACTTGTATTTCTGTGCATGCCATTTTGATTTCTTCCCAAAGTTCTGCCAGTTTTTGAGCAAACATTACACTAACCACACATTGCTATTGTATTTCAATTCAACTTCAAAAAGTAATAGATATATAACATCTCTAAAAATGTGTATATATTTTGACATTTTCTTTATTTCTTGGAAATGGGAACATTTTACCTAAACAGGGGATGTAGCTACGGCACACAGCAAAAGTTTTGTTGTGGAATACATGTGCTGAGTAAAGAATACTCATTGATTGCATGGTGCCAGTGTGGTTGTAAGGAATAATAAAAAGGAATTGACTTATGTGATGCAATAAATCAAGATATTTCAAGGATCAAATACCTGCTATTGTGGTAAAGGGGATACTAGCATTTTGGGGGATGCTAGTAGAGATGGGTATGGCCCCTTTACTTCTTCTATATTTATTTTTAAACTTAAGTCCTTTCTGTCATATTTATGAACAACTTGGCAAAGTGCAGAAAGCTCTTATGGAAAACAAATGAAAAGCTATTCTCAGTTGTTTGCATTAGACAGATTCAAAAGGCACAGCAATTTCCCAGCATAGATATAGCCATGCAATATCTTTCTGCCACTTAGCTGTTAAAGATGAGAAGCTCAGGTTTTAGTGCTACCGACATGGATCACTACATAAAGATTCAGACCCAGGCTTTTAAGAGCTAAGTTCTCAAAGCCCTGGACAAGAATGGATGAATCTGCCTGTTTAGCTTTCTCCCACATCTCAAGGTTTTTTTTAAACCCTCTAGGTGTTTATAAAGAAATGTGTGCATTTTTAGAAACTCCTCATCAACTTTCTGATGAGAACAAGTCTTCTTGAAGGGAGCAAGCTATGTTTGTACCTCAAGCAATACCTGGAGACTGTTTTCTTTAGCTCCAGGCTCCAGTTGGGCTATCTGGACAAGCGTGAAACCTGAAATGCATCAAGTGGCAGGTGCTATTCTGTTGACTTGGCAAAGGCAAAAAGAAGGGAGATACACAGGTTTGCAAAAACCCACCCCCTGGAGGGGGGTAGCAAAATTGGGTGGCCTCTGGGCAGGGGGGTAGCGAAATTAGGTGGCCTCGCCCACCTCCCTGCCCTGCGCCATCAGGTTTTGTCCCTGCAAGTGGTTCAAGGTCTCCCTTGCTCAAAAGCCAGTCCTATCCGACTCTAGGGTGCAGTGCCCATCTCCATTTACAGCCGATGTGCCACTGTGTTTGCAGATGTATACATGGCCATATGGCAGGCATGACTAGATCGCCCATGACTAGATCACCCACGACGTAGGCTCCACCCATGACATAGGCTCCACCCATGACATAGGCTCCATCCATAATGTAGGCTCCGGCCACAGTGTGGTAGTGAAAATTGTTGCTGCCCACCACTGGAAATACACACTTGACTCTTCCAAAATTGGCAGAGAATGGGAGGGAAAGTATGTGAGGAAGAGGAGGGAGAGAAAGAGAAGATAGAGTGAGACTGCTTTAAGACATCTTGAGCATCTAGATTGCTATAAATGAGGACATTCCCAATTGCTCTGGTTAAATTATGTATTAGCTTTTTAAACAGCAGTTTAAAGTTAGAGTGAGATGGATTTTATCAGTGGATGCCCACCTCAGGCTGTGAAATTTCATCTCTCAAGGATCATATGGTTAATAATTCCTTCCTTTATTGAAAAGCACAAATCTACACTATTTATCAGACATAGAGGAGAATCCTATCAGCACCAATTCTTTGAAAGTGGTTGCCTTTTCTCTTTAGTCTAGTCCCCCTTCCTTCAGTTTTCCAAAGCCATAACATAATTGTTGCAGAATCCTTACTCCTTAGTAAGTAAGTATACTGTATAGAATAAAATAGAAGCTGAGGGTCCATAGTGGGATTTAAGAATAAATTGGGAAACAGGTTTAGGTACGATTTTTAAAAAGCAGGTCAGCAGTTCAAGACCCGAGTGCTGTGTGACAGAGTGAGTGTCTACCATCTGTCCCAGATCCTACCAATTTAGCAGTTCTGTGTCCAGGCCAGATGCGAAACTGCCAAAATGAAGTCACCTTTTGGTGCGTTCATTCTTCAGTTCCCTCCACCCGGCCTAGTGTGAGAAAGCTTAGCCGGCAACACAAGATTGCTGTTACCAGGGTATGCCCAATTGTGGTTCAAAAATACCACAATCTCCACAGAGGCCTTTTCGGTTTACCCCAATTTAACAGTTTGACAGTAAGAAATTGCAAATAGATAGATAGGCACCATTTCAGAAGGTAAGATAACAATGTTCCATGTGCAATGGTGTCTAGTCATGCCTGTCACATGATTATGGAAACATCTGCAGATACAGACAGCACTGATTCTTTGGCTATAAACTGAGATGAGCACCACCCCCTAGTGTTGGACACAGCTGGATTTCCAGCAAGGAAGATATTTTTTTAAAAAAATGGAGGGACGGGCTGAATTTTTTAAAAAGGAATTTTTAAAGACTATGTCTGAAGGATCAAAGAAAACTGTTATGAAGCAATATGGAGATTCAAAATTTTCAAAAAAATTGTTGAAGATATAATCAGGAAGTGGGTACTTATTTTTATTCAAGATGGGAGTGTGCAGTAACAAAGAAAATATGGGAAATGTTGTTTGGGGAATGAGTTTGATATTGTCTGTTAATTTAGATATGTGTCTGAGAATTATGCTGTTATCTAATTTTGGGGATTTACAGTTGGAATGCCCCCCAAAAAATGATTGTGATGTTAGTTGTGGTGACAAGATTAATTGTAGCCAAAACCTGGAAGGTTAATTTTGATTTTCAACTTGATCAATGGTATAAAGAGATTTGGAATATAGTATTAATGATGAATTGACAAGTGAGATCAGGTTGAAAAAAAGGACTGGTAAAAGATAATAAATTTAAAGATATATGGGGGCAGTGATGGGATGTTACTGGTTCGGACCGGTTCGCCGGTAGCACCCCATCAGGAGGGGGTCACCGGGGTGGTGATGGTAAACCCCTGGGTGACCGGTTCGGTGACCTCGATTTGATGCATGCGCAGTTCTATTTTTTAGTGTGCATGCATCAAATAGAGGTTTGACGCATGCACACTAAAAAAGAACTGTGCATGCATCAAAAGGAGGTTTGACGCATGCGCAGACATTTTTAATTTCTTTTATTTTTTATTATTGCTCTGCCTACAACGTCGTGATGTCATGATGTCAGCTACGCCCATGACGTAATATCATCACAGTGGGGTAGCGGAAAAATTGACAACCCACTATGGGGGGTTGGTTGGAATATGTCCTAGACTCCTAGTGAAGGGGAAAGGGAGGATGAAGGAAGCAATGCCCTTTTGAAGGTCAATGGGGGTATTAGGAATATGAATGGCTATGATTAAAAAAATAATATCCTGTGAATGGTGGGTGAATGTAAAGGTAATATTTTGATTTATTGTACTTCTGATTTTTTTAATATGTATTTGTTGTTGTTTTATACAAATTAAAATAAAGAATCCTTACTACTGCTTCAACTAGTCTCACAGGCCTCTTCTGAGATTATAATTGTTACTTCAGGGCAGCTATGATGGATTTCCTGTGGTAGGTCTACCATTCCAGCTCTGGAAATTAAAATTCAGTCTTAGTCAAAGATATTTTTCAGTCCCCAAAGTTTGTACAGTACTAGGAGAGCCATCTGGGCGTTCTGAACACATATATCAGTACAGTAAAACCTCGCATAAAGAGCGCATCCCTTAGAGACTAACTCACTTAAAGAGCAGAATTTTCTCTGAATGGTCACCTCGCTTAACAACTAAAACCAACCAAAAACTCGCTTAACACCTAAATCAGGAGTTCACAATCTCCCCCACCAGAAGTCACAATTGGTCACTTACAATGGTGTTTCGCTTAAAGAGCAAACTTGCTTAAAGAGCAATCCCATGGAAAACATTGTGCTCTTTAAGCGAGATACCACTGTATCTGAGAACTCTGACAGATATCTGCTTATTTATTGCTGAGTCAAAGGGTCGACCAGGAAGACCATGGCTGCAGCTGCATAGAGGGCATGTGGGTTAAAAGAATTATGCACAAGCCGCTAAGAATTGAGAATTCCTTTCTTGGTAACTGAAAGTTTTTAGCTATTTTGAGATAAGAATTTATCAGTCTTTCTAATTCTTTCATATTCTGGATGAAAAGAAACTGTGGTTTTTAAAAAACCAAAATGTTGGAGAAAGCAAGGCGTCGCTATCTGCAAAACTGAACTATGGAGCAACAGTAAAAATGAATAAACAAGGTTTCCTCCAGTCACCTGTCAAAGTTTGGATTCTGTATACATAATTAAGACAGGGATTCTTAACCTGTGGCCCATAGGCCGGATGGGGCCCACGACACCATTTCATGTTGCTCCCAACTGCCTTCACCACACCAGTGATGGAGGAAGGGCAAAATGCCCATCCAGCCCCCCGAAGGTGTCTAAGGGAGCGGGACCTGGCCCCCAGCTTTAAAAGGTCGAGTACTCCTGGTATAAGAAATGTAACCCTGGAAGTAGTAAATGTAAATATAATATGAAGATTGATACAGTAATGAACTATGGGTAGAAGTTACTTCAGGACAAACAGATGTACCCTTGAAAACAGGAAAAAAGGAAAACCGGTTTAGGTTTTCTTTTACTTCAGTGTCTAGACCAGATGTGAAACTGCCAAAATGAAGCCACCTTTTGGTGAATTCATTCCATAGTTTCTTTTGCCTGACCTAGTGTGAGGAAGATTACCCAGCACAAGGTGGCCACTGAATGTCAATTAAAGACTATTGCAGTGCAGTTGCAAACTTCCCATTGGTTTCCATGTAATTTTGCCCAGGTAGCAGAAACCCAGTATCTCTAAGAGATTGGTTTAACTGGCAGTGAACAATCAATGATGTTCACCACCTTAGTAGAGTCTTTGGGATTTTGCACTGTCCCTTGTACCTATGAGAAAATGTACATAAAATGTGAGTTTCCACCCTTATTAAGAGAAAGTCTGCTACCCAAGCAAAATATATGAAATTTTCCACTGACTTTGCCAAGCTAGAAATATACCACCTTAGTGGGGTAATGTAAATAAAGATTAGGACTTATAATATTCTTTGCCTGTAAAAGCTCTGATATAATAAATATAATAAATAATATAAGCATACTGCCAGCTTGTAAATTAAGCTACCTGAGCCACAATGAAGCCAAGCTAAGCTGAGCTGAGAAGCTAGGGGAGGAAAAAGACAATGAGAGAGAACAAACCCAGAGAAAATAAACAGAAAGCATAGATTTTTCTCCATAGAGTTTCTTCCAAGTGGCAGATAGCTGGGTGAGCCTGTAGAAAATGTAATGTTTTTCCATGTATGCATCCAAATATGCTAAAAGGCAAAAAAATGTTACTTAATTGATTTAAAATTTTTACGAGATATGTTCTTATATTTGTGTAACTTAAATATTTGCCTACTACTTAAGTTCAGCCTTCATATATTTTAAGCATATGCACCTACAGGTTTGCTCATAGCTGTAGGAATGGTTTTTGGAATAACATGCCTGTTACATGTGCTCAACAACTTTGAGTATCTTTAAGATTTTTATGGAAAGAAGCAACATGGCTGAATTAGTCAAGCTAATGTTTCCTAGACTCATTTTCTCTGTTTATTTCACTATGAGTAAAAAAAAAACATCCAGTGATTTTTTTGTCATCCTATTCAAAATAGATGACTCACCCTTGGGAGCTGCACTTCTTGTAAGCTATTAATAATTAGATGTCAAAGTGATTAATTGCAGCACTTTGACCTTCCTGGTGACGTGGTGAACCAAGTAGGAGTTAGTAAATGATTTATATCTTGATATCCTGATGAATTTTGATAGATTGTTTTGACAATTTGATTCACTCTAGTATTCAATTCATTCAGAGATAAACATTAGCTGTGATGGACCGTCACAGACTCAAAGTACCAAGGGGAGGTTATAAAATTCTATAGTGTGCTAAGGGTTTTGTTTGGTTGTCATAACTTTGACCTTGACAGAGGCTAATGTTTCTTTCTTCTCTCAATACTGTATTCCACACAATCAATTCAGGGTGCAATCAGATAGCAAAAAGAGAGAGAGAGAAGACCATGTCCAATTGCACTGGAAAATGTTGCTTCACTGAAAATGATCTTTCTCTGTCAATCCAGGAATCGCTGCAGCTTGATTAAAAAAAAGTAGCCTTATTGCTGTTCAAAAAAGGCCCGGCTTGGGCACTGAGTAGGGTTGGTTTAGTTTGTGATCTCCTCTGTATTAAGTGATTACTGGAACATAGTTCACATGAGACTGTGCCACAAGTATTCCAAAATGCAAGATACTTCTCCATCTGTTTACACACTGAGTCAGGGCTGGTGCAGAACTTGTGAAGACAGAACAGTAGTGAATTTGGTGGTGAATTGTTCCAGGAGTCCTTCCATCAATTGACAGATGGCCAAATCATTTCCAGTTTCTAGATATTTCCAAAATTGAGATTTAACATTAGTCAGTATGGTTACTTTTTATAAGGTGCAAACAGTGTTATAAGGTCTTGGATCCAAAGGAGAGTGTGCTGAACTTTCTTCATGCTATGGTTCTTTTCTGCCTTCTCTGGTTGTTACAGTCCCTTTATCCAGCCCTCATGATGCTTCCAAGAAACAATCCACCCTTGGATCACTGTGAGATATATCACAGGTGGCTGCCATGGTGAGGTCAAATCATAACTATTAGTCATGGTAGTCTTGCACAAGTCTAAGTGTCAAATTTTGGGCAAAATTCTATTACATGAATGTTTTGTTCACCATTTTTCACACAACTGGCCAGATCCAATGAATAAACAGGCAAGCAACCCAAACATGTCCAAACATTATAAACAACCAACAAGATCTCACATTTGACTTGTGCAATTTTTGGTTATTTTATTCAGATGTCTAAATATGTTGCCCTTAAATTGCATAGTTTCACAAGGAAAACAATGGCTGAAACCCAGAAGTAAGTTACAGCCAGAGTAAGCCAATTTATATTGATGGAATTATGGAAGAGTTGACTCACCAAATCCACATTGATTCAATGGGCTAACTCCAATTCTGACTAACTACCTGATGTCAGCCAACAGGTAGTCAGATCAATAAATCAGTAAAAATAATCACAAAATAATGATTAATGTAGCAGCAGAGATTAGAAATATCAGCACTGCTAAATTGATTTAGAGCCAGTGCTATTCTTTGTCTGTTGTGCCAAAAAGATATGTAAGATAATTTTGGTAAATCTGGTAAATTTCTAGTCTCAGAGATAATCGGGGGGGAGGGGGATTTTTTTTCTCCAGAACAAGATTTTGCTGCACAAGACTTCCTCATAAAGAAATCTCTGAAGATGTGGCAGGATTTCCCAGATGTGTTGCAGGCAATTTTTCTCTCTCTGAGAAATGACAAGATCCACAAATTTATTACAGCTTCTCTCAGAACAGCATGTGGCAGAAATTTACCTGCCTTTTCCAGGTGAACCTCATATAGGACTCACTAAGAAAGGGCAGAAGAAACACCAAGCTGTACCATATCGTTACAAAGAATGGTATATTTCTAGCATAGGACTCCAGGGAAAGGGCATGAAGCTACACAAAAGTGCAGAACAATGATGAAAAACTGAAAAACAGAAAGAGAAGAAAGAGACAAGAGACCAAGGTTTCATTGCCGTGAGAAGCCGGGTGATCTCATGGACTCAAGGAGAAAAGTCTCAGCAGGAAGTCGCAGGATAGTAAGATTCAGACCATCACAGAGAACAAGACATTCTGCAAGTATTTACCTATTCCTCAGTCAGAGCCATAGCCAGGGGGTGGCCAGGGTGGGTGTTTCACATCCTGAAGCAGATTTGCATATTTATAAGCAGTCCTTTAGTATATTATATCATTAGTATATTATATCAGGGATCCTATGGTGCCTTACATAAACCAACACAAATACAACAGAGTAAAGCATCCCATTGAATTGCTGTAGCAAAGAAGCCCCAGCTTGGGGAATCAATCAAAAGCCAAATTATGGAACTGGTGCATAACAAGAAGTATGAGCAGCAAATTCCATTTTGTTATTAGCCATCAAGTAACCTCTAACTTATGGCAACCCTATGAATGAGCTAGCTCCCAAATGTACTGTCCTCTTGAAAAGTCAAGCCTGTGACTTTCTTTCAAGGGTAATCCATCACATATTTGATTTTTGTTTTTTCATGCCACCTTTAACCTTCACAGCATTATCTTTTTCAGAGAATCTTTCTTATGATGTGCCCAAAGTAGGAGAACCTCAGTTTCATCACTTTTGCCTACAGGAACAGTTCAGACTTGATTTGCTCTAGAACTCAATGCTCCTCTCTTTGGCAGGCCAGGGTATCTGCAAAGCTCTTCTCCAGCACCATATTTCAAATGATGAGGTTTTTCTTGGCAGCTTTCACATTTCTAAATAGTAAGTGGGAATAGAAGATGATGTTGATCTTGGTCTCTGGTAACAAATCCTTACATTTGATGATATTTTCTAATTCCTTCATTGCTGCCTTTCTGAGTTTCAGTCGTCTTCTGGTTTTTTGGCTGCAGTCCCCATTTGAATTGATGATTGAACTAAGGTACAGTATACAAAACCTTTCACTATTTCAGTTACTTCACTTTCAACTTTAAAGCTGTGTAGTTCTTCTGTATTCCTGATTTTTTTTTCTTCAACTGCAGTCCTGCTTTGACACCATCTTCTTCCACTTTCCTTGAAAGTCATTTCAAGTCATTGCTGCTTTTTGTCAATAAGATGGTGTCATCTACATATCTTAAGTTATTGATGTTTCTTTCACCAATTTCCACCCCTGCTTCTTCTGAATCTAGTCTGGTTTTCCATACACGTTTCACGTACAGCTTGAACAGATAAGGTGCTAAATGGCACCCTTGTCTGATCTGACACCATTTCTGCTGCTGCTTCTTTCATGTCTAGATCAGACTTTAAACTGCCAAAACAAAGCCACCTTTTGGTAAATTATTTGGCAGTTCCTTTCACCTGACCTAGTGTGGGAAATATTAGCTGGCACAATATGGTTGCCATTGCCTGGGATACGCTCAATTGAGATTGGAAAAAACCAGTCTTTGAGGAGGCTCTTTCTGTTTACCCCAACACCTTTGCTTATATGAAACTATTATGTCTCTCCATATTATTTCCTAACAGTAGATTCTTGTCCACAAATCAGGTTACATATCAGGACAATGAAGTGTTGAGTCACCCTGATTTCTTTCAGAACAACTCATAGTTTCTCATGATTCACACAAACAAAGGCTTTGCTGTAGTCTATATAATACAAACTGCTCTTCTTCTGAAATTCTTTGATATGGTCTACTAACCAGAATGTATTTGTGATATGGTCTCAATTGCCTTTGTCTTTTTGGAATGCATTTTTTTCTTATTCCATATAAAAGCCTTTGTTGTTACACCTTGGGCATCACCTCGTTGGCATGGGAAAGTATAGTAATTATCCTATACTTAGTGTACTTCTTGACATCTCCTTTCAGGAAAATCCATAACCAGTGGCACTTTGCAGCTGCAATTTATGCTGCTTCAGTTATGTGAGGCTATGTAAGCAGTACAATTCTGGCCTGTAGCAAAGGATTTTCATTTGATTCGGCAGCACAAGGATATTCTGTACAGAGAGACATTTTGTCTGCTGCTTCTTTTCCAAATCTGGATGTCTTCCTGCTTAGTTCATCCCACACTTATAAAGAAGATTCATAAACCCTTAACAACAGTGGGTTCAAAGTAAGTACCTGTGCCATTGGTTACCTTCTTGCATTCTAGAAATTAAATTTTCCATTAAAGATTCTGGATATTGCTCAGGCTTCCATAATGTATGTCACTCTATGAGCAGAAGTCATTAATATTATACTCTAAAAATTTTACTCCAGCAGGGATGATCAGCTAAGCGACCAGAGAAAGGGACTGTTATTCTTATTGGCGCTAATAAAGGTAAGAGTGCTTGATTATCTGGAGCAAGCACCATGCAGCATATGAAATGCTACTTGGGATTCGTATTGCTCATTTCCCTCTCGTCTACCTCTACCACCTCATTTCACAAAGGCATTCCAATTTTCTGGCTCTCACTCAATTTCCCCTTCTCAGCTGGCTGTGATATTAACTTTACAGTGGGTGGTTTTCAATACAGAGGGGTAAAGAACTGTTAGAGATGTGCAGTCCTCTTCCCTTTAAGCTGACTGCCCAGGTTCTGCCTCTTTAGAGCATGATGCTCTGGTTTCATATCTTCAGGCAGACAGAATAGATTCTAGATAATTGACTGATGCTTCCCATCTTCTGTCAGGGACCATTAGCTCTTAAGCTCATTTATTTCATTTATCTTCTTCTCTGAACTTTCCTAAAAAGTGGCTGCAAGGGGCACCTTTGTTCTATATTTTTCTTACATGGTTCTGGGTTGGTACTCAGTCACTCCAGATTTGAGAAAAGTAGATTGAATTAGCGTAAAGCATATTTATAGCAGAAAGCATCAATGATCTAAAATGATTCCTGAGGATGGTGAAAGAAGAAAGTGCAAAAGCAGGACAACAGTTGAATACTGTGGATGAAGAGAATCATGGAGTGCACAAGTTCAAGTTGGGAGTCCTCTACCAGCAGTTCCCCCATCACCTTGGGTAGTGAGGGTCATTCTTGGTACAGAAGGTGGACAAGCCAGAGAAGGCAAAGGAAGAAGCAGAGAGTGATATAGTAGAGGGGGAGAAGGTTCAAGAAAGAGGATGTGCCAATGAGATAGAGGGGATAAATAGGACTGTAGCAGAGGAGTTGGTCAAAGAAGAGTGAGAAGAGGGAGCTTCTGGGGATGAAAAGAAAAGTTACCCAAGAGGTTACTAGAGAAAGAGATTTGGAACAAGAAAAGAAAGATTCAGTCAAACTGTGGAGATTGATGGGGAATCCAAGGACTGGATCACTCCACTGGAACTCCATGGAAGAGATACTGAGAACCAGACAATCCCACCTCATTTGCCTCTAAAGTGGGCCTTCATCTTCAAGGAGGGCCCCTTGGGGGAGGCAGAGGAGCAGACCTAGAGAAAATCCCGTAAGCCTTTCTATTGGGGTGAGCATCATTGATGGATAACATATTCAGTCCAATGCCTGGAGGCTGGACCAAGACCAGAATTGTTAGGAGGACAGACCTAGATGGAGACCTGCAGGGCCAGCTCCTCCTACTATAGATGTTGGGTGGCCCTGATCTAAGGGCTGTAGAAAAGGGTCTTGGGTTAGAGACCTGTGTGGCAAGAGACCGATGGACTTGTTGGTGACAGTAACTCAAAAGTCTTATGGTTGCTTTGTTATTAACGTTCCAGTTTTTAGCAAGATGTGTAGTGAGACTCTTGATTATCAGTTATGTAAGAGGGCAGACGATCTAACAAATAGTAAGAATACAAAACTGAAGAACTGCACAACTTTAACGTGGACAGATAAAAATGTTTATATTTTAACTGTAAATCTATGCTTATATTTTAACTATAAATCCATGCTTATCTCTCTCTTGAAAGTGACAATAGAAATTTTTTGCAAAAACCCCCATTGAGATTTGTGAGGATTGTTGAGCATCTTCCATGTTTTGAAAGTGTTTTGTGTTTTGGTTTTTGCCTAAAAATATTTTGTATTTAGAAATGGCATTTTACACAAAATACAAGATTTCTAGTGTAAAATACTAGGAATCTTTAGCACATCAAATATAAGCTTTTTGCAAAACCTTCAGCTTTTTGCTATTATTTCTAATATTGAAAGCAGTGCTTGTCTTTTTGGTGTCAGGCAGGAGCAAAATCTCATGGTGATTGATCATTCTTTTGACAGGGCATCTTGATGTGTTAACTTTTTTGTTGAGGATGGGAAAATTTGCAATACTTCATCACATCCATATTCTAAATACTGTATATGGTATGTATTATTGTTCCTGGTTCTTACTCATTATTCTTACTAAAATTTTAAAAATGTCTAATCTCAGTTTTATAGGGTTTTTCACTTTTCATTTTATTGCATCTGTCGATATATTCTTATTTCCTTTTGCAGGTGGAATGGCAAATATTGCTGCAACAACACACAAAAAGCAAATGCTTAACCAATAAAAAGATGCCCAAGCACAAGACAAAACAATTTGCTGCTGCTGAAGATTTAGAGCAGGGATTCCCAACCTAAGGTCCACGGGCTGGATCTGGCCCACAGTGTTATTTCATGTGGAGCCCCCACCCCTCCAAGGGCATTCAAAAACCAAAATGACCACCCCTTTGAAGCTGTTGGGACAAAATGGCCACCCCCATTGTGCAGGTAGGGCAAAATGGCCATCCAGCTCTCAAAGCTGACTGAACAAGACATGGCCCCCAGCTTGAAAAGGTTGGGAACCCTTGATTTAGAGGAATTCCAGTATTTACTTTCTCACTCACCTATGTAAAATGTTCTACTGGATCTTACTGACAGGGAGGACACATGTGCACTTGTGATAGGTTGTCTGGGCCCAGCTCACAGGCTGAGAAAAGCCAAGGGGAAGGCAGGGGGTCTTGGATGGAACCCTTCCAGAACACCTTTTTTGGGCCATGCCCCAGCTAAGCATCTGTAAAATCCTGATGCCATCGCCAATGACATATAATTCTTATTGTTCAAAAAGTGAACTCCTATTCATGTGGAAGAAGCTCAAAAGGCCATTCACTGTTAATAACTAATTCTCAAATGCCCCCCCCCCCCCATCAAATTATGCCCCTTCTCCATGTTGGGAACCATGACCCTAGAAGATGCTTCAAGAACAAAGTTGAAGTTTTTGAAGTGGTAGCCATGGTAATCTGTGCAAGCGTATCAGAGAATAAGCAAAACAAAATTTAAAAAAGACAAAAACAAACAAATTGTGGCACCTTAAAGACTAACTCCTGTATTTTAATGTTAGCTTTTGTGGGTCAAGTTCACTTCATCAGACATAAGAGTGAGACTTTGTGGCATCAATTTATAAATATCAGGTAAAGCGGTACACAATGATGGGCTAGCATAACAGATAAGTTTACAGACCAGTGTGGCTTTTTACCACTAGTAATAATAGAAGATTCCTGATTGGGGTTCAGATTTATTGTCTGACGAACTTGATTTACAAAGCTAATTTTAAAATACCGTACAGTGATAGCTCAGTTAATGTAATTAATGCGTTCTCTGGGACATTTCTTACAGTGAAAATTAGTTTAACCAAATTTCCCATAGGAATGCATGGAATGCAATTTCCCATAGAAATGCATTGAAAACAAAATAATTTAACCAAAATGCAGTTTCCCATAGAAATGCATTGAAAAGCAATGAATCTGTTCCAAAAAAACATTCTGTAAACTGAACCACTATTTTCTATGGATTTCCTTTTTTAATGCAATTTTTACGTTAACTGAGCAATTTGTTAACTGAGGTTCCACTGTACAGTAGTTAGTCTTTAAAGTGCCACAATGTTTTTTTTATTTTGTTTACTCTCTGATATGCTTAAAACACAGACTAACATGGGTACCATTTCAAAGATTTATTGCTGTAAAGTTTGATTCTGTTGAGTTGTAAATGGTTAGTTAGATGGATGCCATACACATTCACTCACTTGTACATACCAACCGCAAATTATAGGTGTTCAGTTTATAAAAGGGGCATTGGAAGGACCTGACGGCTTGCTCAGAGTGCTCAGTTTATATTATCTGTCTTCCAGACACTTTTGGTTTTACTGACACAGTCAAGTAAGCTTCTGCTCCTCATCTGCTGGTAATGCTCGAAAGTCATATATGGGGTTGTTTGCCATGCTCATTTAAATTTCATTTGCTTTATTCATTTGTTTTCCTTTAGGTCAGTATGTTCCTTTGAAACATTATTTTGTTCCTTTTCATTATCACTCAGAATATTCCTCTCTGTTATCAGGAAGCCAAAATATAACTTTTCATTTCTTTGAGGCTGATGTCTTCAGATCATATGGTCCCATGCACTCCATCCACCAGGGATTCTCACTCTGCAGCCCGTGGGCCAGATGCGGCCCATGGTACCATTTCATGTGGGCCCCCACTGCCTCCACCACACCACGAAGTTGCCATGTGGTGGAGGAAGGGCAAAATGGCCATCCAGCCCCTGAAGCTGTCTGAGGGAGCGTGACTAGGTCCCCAGCTCAAAAAAGGTTGAGAACTCCCAGCATACACCTTCTTCATTTATTAGTACAGTAATACCTCAGATAACATTAGTATCGAATAACACTAAAATCGCATAACATTAAGCAATCTGGGGGGAAGAATTGCATCGGATAACATTAAGATCCTATGGGATGCATCGGATAACAACCGCTAAAGCCTGTGTGGTTACAATGTATCTCTATGGATCCCATAGGATTTTAACATGCATCAGATAACACTAAAAATCGGATAACACCAAGACTTGTGGAACCAGGTTTTAGTGTTATCTGAGGTTTTACTGTATTTCAGATTGATCAATACTTTATCTATTTATTCACATTTATACCCCACCCGTTTGGTACAAACACCACTCAGGGTGGCTTACAATGTATATACAGTAAAACCACACATAAAGAGTGCCTTACTTAGAGACTAACTCGATTAAAGAGCAAATTTTTTTTCTGAATGGTCGCCTTGCTTAACAACTAAAACCAACCAAAAACTTGCTTAACAAATAAACCGGTTTTCATAGTTCCCCCTGCCAGAAGTCACAATTGGTCACTTACAATGGTGTTTCGCTTAAAGAGCAATCCTGTGGAACACATCATGCTCTTTAAGTGAGGGAACACTGTATACAATTTATAAAAAAATCATTCCATAATAAAACACAAGAAAAAACCACAGGAAACAAAAACAGGTGGCATTAAAAAAAATCTTAAAACCATAACAGTATTTAAATTAAAACACTATCTGCAGCAGTAAAAGGAGGTAATATCAATTTTTAAAAGTTCAAGGTCAACATTACACTGTTCTAATGATTGTATAGGCTTTCCATATACAAATACATGATCTACATATAACATTACGTATGTCATCATCTACATATAATACTGCTTTCTAGAACTTGGACTTGGGGAGAACTCCAGTATGGAGTACTGGAATCCCAGATTGGCAGGAGGCACCCAAGGTGCTAGCCATGACTGCAATTCAGCCCTCTAAGAGGGTGGTGGGAAAGAACTATGGAAGAAGCTATGGTGCCTTCAGAAAAAGCTGTTGCAAGCAAGGAAAGTGACAGAGAGCCTACGGCATTTGTTCTGGGGGACCCTGACCCCACCAGCAAGCAGGAAGGGTGGGGCACAGAATGGATTGTAGATGCTTCTATGCAATTACTAATAGGTTCTCTTCCAGCAGCAAAGTGGTCCTTTGCTTTGAATGAATTTACTTTTATTATATAGTCCAAGGACATCTATAAAACATTAAGGAAGAGGGCATACATTATCCACATCACCACTGTAGTATCAATGGGTTTAACAATGCAATCACATCTTATAATACCACACCATCCTGAAGGCAAGGTTACACAAACTTTTAAGTCTGCACTCTCTGCACTCACCTTTTGTCTTCTGTGTTGACCTAAACCAAGATCAGAATTTGACTTTGGCAAGTACAAAAATTCTAGGAAACTCTAGTTAATGATTTGGATCAACTACTTTCCATTTTAAAATGAGTCCCTGAGGGCATGTTGGGAGGGGGGAATTTATGCAATGTGCACTGAGCAGTTTTCCATGGCCACACTCAATCTGCTTGTGGAACAGGGGGACTGTAGTGTTGTCTACAGATTGACAACAAGACCTCCAAAGGATTGTGTGAGTTTGCATTATCTGAAGTACTTACACCCTCTGGCTCGCCATTTGTAGCTGCCAGTGGTCATATTGGTCGCTTTGTTCACTGATGTGTGCTAGAGAATTTTATGCCACCCAAATCGTTGTACAAACCAAAAGCAAAGACCATGGCACATCAGTACGATAGCTGGGCTTTGGGAGGAGCAGCAGCCGTTGACTCCACCGCAGAGAGAGAATTTGAGTCATCTCTTCTGGGTCTCAGTCCAGATTTTTTAAAGAGGTGTCCAATCATATCCTTCCAGGTAGGTTCAGTATCTTGCATTACTCTTTTAAAATTTGGACCAAACCCTGTCCCTGCAATAGCTTCCATTGCTACTGGTGTTGCAGCTACTGATGGTTGAAGCAAGCCAGGCTCTTTCTTGGGGGGCAATGCAAGGGTATAGAGGTATGGATTCCTCACTGGCACTGTGTTCTTTGGTCATCTGGGGTATATCTCCAGGCTTGGCATGTGAAATGGGTGTGTCTGGAAGCAACTGTGGAACCCAGGGACTCAGGAAACTAGATAACAATGCTGATCACGTCTTTCTTTCTCAGTTGAATTTTAAATACTGTATACCCATTACTGCTGTGGGTGGTTTCCATTTAATATGGTCATCTTGCAGCTTGTGGAGCCCAGCATAGTAGGGAGCTATTTTTGGCCCATGTCTCCTACCAGGTAGCCTGGCTACTGTGTTCCTAGGGACATGGCAGTCAGCAGATAAGGCATGGCTCTCACACTCTTTACAGCTGCTCCTTTGACCTCCACTTCTGACTTGACTGATCTTCTGACACTACTTAAGCAATTATTGGGGGCATCCCATCCCTTTTTGTCCCCTTCTTTCAGTCTCGTTGGCCCATGGTCTGACCACGGCCACAAGTGAATTCCCTTTCAGGACCTTGTCCCACTTTCAGGCTGGGTGGCTTGTCAAAAGTGTTGGGTCAGGCCATGAAACAGAAAAGAAAATCCAGGCCATGAAACGGGGTGGGGGTGGAGGGTCCCAAAGAGGCTGCTGGGCCTTTTTCTGAGTAAATGTAAAAAAGGAACCACATTATTTATTTATTTAGATTTATTATCCTGCCCCAATCAGGCGAACCTGACTCTAGGCGGCTTACAGAAAATTCATAACTTAAAACCTTAAGGTTCAAAATTACTTAAAAATCAATTAAAAAAGATTTAAACCATGAATTTACAAAGATCTAAAATATTTAAAAAGGTTAAAAAGTTTAAAAAGATTTAAAAATTTTAAAAGAGCAAGGGAGGAGTGGCTGTCCCATCAGATCAGCCACCCAACATGGGACCCCATATCCT
This sequence comes from Furcifer pardalis, assembly GCA_030440675.1. Lineage (NCBI taxonomy): Eukaryota > Metazoa > Chordata > Lepidosauria > Squamata > Chamaeleonidae > Furcifer > Furcifer pardalis. The sequence continues at coordinate 42,889,924 of CP126893.1, forward strand.
GGAGCCCCACACCTGCCCTGCCAGCCAGGTTTTTAGGCCCTTCCGAAAGGGCAGGAGCTCTGTCTGTAGACGTAACTCAGTTGGCAGGAGGTTCCAAAGGGCCGGGGCGGCCCCGGAGAAGGCCCTCCTTCTGGTGCTAGAGAGATGCGCCTCTCTAGCCAATGGAATGATAAGAGAGCCTCTCCGATCCGCCCTGGTGGGACGGACAGATGTCCTTGGGACGATGCGGTCTCTTAAGTATCCTGGCCCACTACCATGTAGGGCTTTAAAGGTAATAACCAGCACCTTGAATTGCACCCGGAGACATACTGGCAACCAGTGCAGCTCCTGAAGCAGCAGTGAGGCACGAGCATAACGCCCGCACCCCATCACTACACGAGCAGCCGCATTCTGGACCAGCTGCAGCCTCCGAATGGTCACCAAGGGCAGCCCCATGTAGAGCGCATTACAGTAATCAAGTCTGGAGGTGACCAAAGCATGTGTGATCATGAGCAAGGAGTCCCAGTCTAGGAGTGGTAGGCAGTGAATCATTTAAGACTACAACAGAGGTATCTAGAATATATGTTTTTGCTTCTGTCCCTGGATGATTACGAATAGCCAGAACATTAACAGCCAGCAATGGGTCAGGATACTTTTGAAAACAGAAAGAGGCAGAGGGCCTCACTGAATGCTAAGTTTATACTGACAGATACTCAGTCAAATGGGCCATGAGGGCTGCTGTCCTCTTTCCCAGCTTTGAAGTACTTCCTCTACCTCCTCCTGGGTATGCCCATTTTTCCTCATTGTCCTTCTGCAACAATGAAGTCTGGCAGAAGGATAGAGACCTTAGGGACATGAACACCCTGGGGTGATGCTTTCTTTAGACCAGAAGTTAAGCATCTTCCCAAGACAATCACTTTCATCTTGGTTCCTGTTCCCTGATTATTGGCTTCCTTCATTTTCACTCAGAAATTGCTTCTTGAGTGATTGGAGAGCTGGAAACTAATCTGAACTGCATCTTCAAGCCCCTCAAGGGCCGTATTGAGAGGACAAAGAGTGCTCAAGCCAGCCTTCTTCAATCCAGATCTTTCATACCTTGGGATTTATCTCTGCTCACTTTTCTTCCATTTGGAGAGTGAGAAAGAGGTTTAGTGTCCTCTGTTGGTTCATTTTGATCCCACAGAAGGCCATGAAAATGTCACTGTCTCTCCATTTCATAGGGCCTCTGGGAGAGGGGCCTTCACTGATCGGAATGAAACATCAATTTCCCCATATCACTTTAGGGATGTGATGGTCTCAAGGGTTGCTGTACTGAATAGGAAGAGGAATAATGAAGCCAAAAAGTTGGGATACAATCTTAGACTTATATACAACTTTGAATTGATGGCTTTGGAATACCATGGTTCTCTCTGTTTATGTTACATTTGTTTTGTATAGATCAATGATGGTGAATCTTGACACTCCAGCTGTTCTTGAACCTCAATTCCCAGAAATCCTGGTCAGCAAGGAGTACTGACTTGGGCTTCTGGAAATTGAAGTCCAAGAACAGCTGGAGTGTCAAGGTTCTCCATCATGGATATAGATTGTCTCAAAAGCACCCAGCTGAAGGCATATTGTATGTGAAAAACAGACGTGTTTCTAGTTGGCAATTTTGCATTATTGAAGTGGTAATGCTAAACATAGCTTGAGCATGAACCATAAATACAGTATTGTCTGTTTTTCGCAGGGGTGGACAAACAGGACTTGTATATAGGATTATCAAACCTTGATCTGTATTTTTTAAAAGCTGTGTACAATCTTGATGTTTTGGAAAGCTAAATTTCTCTACTTACAGTCCTTTTAAGTGTAGTCAGACTCTATCTTGAATCCTCCAAAACTATATCTATTCAGCTCTCCCTACCACCACCATGTCTCCTGTGGCTTGGCATATATCACTTGGTAGAAAGGGCCTAAGAGACAGCAAGAACAGCTTTCTCTTGAGTCGACATTTCCAGGAAGCAACTTCAAATGAACTTTCAAAGTAAGGTATTGTATTTCCTGAGTCTCAAAATTCTATCTGTAAATCAAAACTAAAAAGGTATGTTGATGAACTGCTGGGCAGCTGAGTGTTTTAGGTATGGATTGAGAGTTCAGTTCCCCACTGAACTTCCTTGACAGAGGCTGGGCTTGATAATTGATAAGGTCACTTCCAGCTCTGCAATTCTAAGATTAATGTTACTTTGGTTCCACCCACCTTTCTCCATATTGAATTATTTACAGAAATGTTCTTCTTTAAATGCAAATCACCAGCTTTTATACAAACTTGTAAAACAGTCTTAACAAGATTAAAATATTTACAGTTCAGGTGCAACAATTACTTCTCTGCCACTGGCCTTTCAGTCTCTTACTCACCTTTAATATGAAAGAACATGGTGTTGGCAATAATGACACGTTACTAGACAATGCCCCTAAGTTCTCATCTCAGAAAGTGCTTCACCTTTGCTTTCTCATCTCCCAAGTATTCTCTCATCTGTGGTCTTTTTGCTTCTTTCTCTCCAATAAGGAGTTTCCGGGATCTCTTTGCCTTTGCTTACTTTTCAGCCTTCTCAAGGGGAACTTTTATATGGATCAGATCCCCAGTCCATGGTTCCTCTTTAAATATGGATGTCCATCCTGGAGGCAGCATCAACTCTTCTTGTTCAGAGTACCTTCCCTCATACTTCTCCCAGTTTTTCTCTATCCCGTTTATCTCCTCCCATGCCCACCCTTTTTCCTCCTTTTATCCCAGCTGTACCACTTCTTTCTCCACAGCTGTTAACTCGTCCCCCCCTCTTCAAACACTACTACATCTTTCGCATTAAACCTCTCTTCCACAATCACAAATTCCCGAGCTCCTTCTGAGTCATCCCAACCCACCAAGGAGCCACAGGTCTTGAACTCTGGATCCTTGGCTGCAGGAGGTGATAGCTGCCTTGTCTTCTGGGATCTCCTCATTACTATTATTATTAGTATGCAAATCTGATTTTAAAACAATCTGTTCTGTTGTCTAGGGTGTTTTAGCAAGATTTAGTAAGCCATGCATTCCAGATTAAAGAGCTATTTTAACATCCCTGGTCATTGTGCTACTAGATGTGGTAAGCATTGTGTTGGATCCCTTGGGAAAATCACTTAGCCTTAAATCTGAGATTTACTCAACATCAGGAATGGAGAATATGCTGTCTTTCTGGGTTGCTGGATTGGGTTCATCATTCCATACCATTAGCAATGATGGCTAGTACTGTCAGGGTTTAGACAGCGGTGCAGTGGCTTAGTGGTTAAGACACTGAACTTGACAACTGGAAGGTTGGTGGGTCAGTAGTTTGAGACCCAAGTCCTGCACAATGAAGTGAGCTCCCATCTCTGTCCCAGCTCCTGCCAACCCAGCAGTTCGAAAGCAAGAAATTGCAACTGGATAAATAGGGACCAGTTCGGTGGAAAGTTAACAGTCATGCCTGACACATGACCATAGAAACGTCTGCAGAGGCTGAGAGCACTGGCTCTTTGGCTATAAATGGAGATGTGCACCAAAACCTAGAGTTGGATATGACTGGCTTTTGAGCAAGGGCAACCTTACTGTTAGGGTTGTAGTTCAGTGAATCTGGAGACCACTTGCTCCCTTCCTGTTTTCTACCAATCTGCTTCAGCAGGTACTGTTCCCACTTGCATCTCTAAAGAAAGATACAGTTGTACCTCGCTTAAAGAGCATAATGCATTCCACAGGATTGCTCTTTAAGCGAGTTTACTCTTTAAGCGAAACACCATTGAAAGTGACCAATTGTGGGGGGATTGCGAACCCTGATTTATTTGTTAAGCGAGTTTTTGGTTGGTTTTATTTGTTAAGCGAAGCGACCATTCAGAGAAAATTCTGCTCTTTAAGCAAGTTACTCTTTAAGCAAAACTCTCTTTATGTGAGGTTTGACTGTAGTTTACAATGCCTTCCAGTCTGAACTAGGTTTCTGAAAAAGATTAGTATCACCCCCCCAAGCTTCATCTAAATATGGGTTGCCTTCACCACCCCCACTCTAATGGACATGCACGCACGCACACCTATATTCCTGATCCATTGCATAATTTGGTGGAGAATAGGGGGAAGAAACTCACATATGAATTTTGAATAGCTGTAGCTGACAATATTGTGATAAATAAAGTCAGAATATTGCTGAGGACTTATGCATGATCAATAATCCATCCCTCCTTGCCTAATTAATGCAAATTAAAATTGTTGCTCCCTGCTTTGCAGTGACATTTTGTTTCATAAACAGTCTTCCCCTGCATGTAAAGTTTACAGAACGGGCAAGCAGGGATTCCAAATTTTCATGCCGGTTTGGATCCAAGCAGTCCTACATTTTATATAAAAAAACCTGAGCAAATGTTCTTAAGTATAGGGATGGTGAGAGAAATGTGAAACCCAGTGGCACCAGAGGATGGGTTGGAAGAAAGAGAAATAGCCCCCAATGCTTTCATCCTACTTTCCTGACACATGCTTTTGGAAAAAGAAGAAACTGTGGGAAAGGAAGTCTACTCAAGGGAACCATGGAGGTAGAGAGATCAGAGGGAAATGTAAGGATGTGAGTGGTCCTGTAGAGTATTGTTGTCTTCCAGCAAGTGGTGACCATGTTGGTCTTACATTTAGGGACTCTGACCCTCAGCCTATTCAGGGTCCTCCAAGTGATGTAGGACAGGTTGAGTTCTTCAACCATATCTTCCTTTAATGATGTTCCTTGCCCAGTGAGCTTCTTCCTCCATCTTTTAATTTGTTTTTGCTCTTGTGTACCCTCAAGAATATTTGTTTTTGCCATAAAGCTCTTTCTGGATCTGAACTGGCAGACTTGAGGCTCATATCAATTCAGAGAGTATTGAGGGTCAGTTTCTTGCTTAGTTCTCTCAGCATCCATTGCTACTTAGGTGGAACGATACCAACAAGAGGGTATATTTTCTCAACTAATGTAGGTTTGAGGTATCCTGTCACTATACGCATGTCTTCATTAACAGTGATGTCAACTTATTTTGCAGGTGTGGATGTGCTCCATACTAGAGTAACATATTGTGCTGCAGGGCCAAAGCTGATGTACGCAGCCTGGGTGGTTGAATTCCCCATTTGTTTTGGAATCCCTAGAGAGGTCTCTACAAAAAGACACAGACAGACATTCTCTCTTTCTCCTCCCCCCCCTCTCTCTCACACACAGAGGGCTCAAAAGAAAATAAAAATCCTCAAAATGGAAGAGCCAAGGTAAGGCTTTGTTGTTGTTTAACCTATTGCTCACTGGGACTCTTGTCTTCCACATGACTTACGTTCTCCATTGCTGTTTTCAGCTTCATAGTTCTGTTGTTTCTATCAATCGAGCGCTCATTCACACTTATTGCAAAGCTGCTTGTAGCTATCTCTTGATACTTCCTCTCAAATGATTTGAGCGCCTCAAATCCCTTATGCTCAGGATGTGCTGAAGAAAAGAGCCCACAGAGGAAGAGATTCCCCCAAAGAAGGATGTAAAAAAGGCCTTGGAAAGGGATGGCTTGACAGCACCCATCCTTCACTCCATAGAAATAAACTGTTAACTTGACTCATCTAGAGACTCTGGGTGTGGTTACATGCTTAAAAGGTAACATATTTGCATTGGAGTTGATGGCTCAGCAAGTTGGGTATCTAAGGGGTAGGGAATTCTACACTCCACTGTGCCACCCAAGAGAAGAGACAGCCTAGTCAGCCTTGAGCAAGCTGCATACTCAAAGCTGCCTGCAGAAGAAGGGATTAGTAACCCTAGTATTCTAACTGTATAAGTAGAACATCTTGGAAAGCGCCTCCATCAGTCAGCATCACCTTGATGGCATGCAATTATTATTATTATTCCCACTTAGATATATTTACATACATAAATATAGGTAAATGAATTAATCTGCACAATTTAGCCTGTGGAGCTCCACACCTAAATGTATATGTCATACCATAGATTAAATCCTCAGAATATTAATATCATCTATATTATAAGGTGTGTGCAGATGCTAAATTCAGCTTCATCTAGGAGCAGCAGGGACAGGAAAATGTCAAGCAATCCTTTTCTTCATTTCCTTATTTTCTTCCCTTGGTTAAATAACTTGCTACAGTGAAATACCAACAGTTTTAACTGATGTTCTTTCCCTCCATTCATTCTTTGTCACATCCTGACAAACCGATGCCGAAATCTCCAGGAGACGTTTCATCTTAATCAATTAGAAATTTAATGCTTTCTAACAACAGTGAGGAGAGGCTTTAATTTTAGAGCTAATTAAATATCCACAATTGGAATGTAGCAGTAGACACTTAACCTGAAGTAACCCCACTATTTATAAAAGAAGAGGATGCATAGGCTGTGGGTGTGAAGTGAGTTGTATTCATTTCAATATCAGCTGTCACACTCTGTTTTCCTTTGTTTCACTACAGCACCATCATTTTTTTTTTGCGGCCTTCTTCCAGGACCATTACCACTTCAGACCCTGACAAATGATTAATTAAGTTGACATCCAAGCAGAGGACAAGACTACATATGCATGCAGCAACAGTAGAGGAACATCAGAAGGATAGACCACAGCTTCCAATCTGCACATAGAGGATACTCTCCCCTTCCCTGTTGAAATTAAAGGGTCAATTGTGCTCGCCACCAAGAACCCAAGCTGATGATTTATTAGTGCCTATTGGGTTAACCTAGCAGTTGGAAAGCAAGAAATTGCAAGTAGATAAATAGGTACCACTTTGGTGGGAAAGTAAACAGCGTTCCGTGCACTTTGGTGTCTAGGCATGCCTGCCACATGTCCATGGAAACATCTGCAAAACAGACAGCACTGTCTCTTCGGCTATAAACAGAGATGAGCACTGAACCCTAGAGCCGGACACGACTGGCTTTCGAGCAAGGGTGACCTTTACTTTTACCTACAGCATTAGGTTATTGACTGTGAAAGTGTGACACTCAGTTCCAGTGGGGTCACCAAATCATGTCCTTACCTGAAAGAAGAAGCAAAGTGTTGACTGGATCCCAAGGGATGAGCAGGAAGACTATCATTGGGATAATACTGCTTTGAGGAACTGTTGTTAGTCCTTAAAGAGGCTACTGTTTCAGATCAACAAGGGAAGATTATATCCATTGAAGAGAAAGGTGTTGATTAGAAAATGATATTGAGAGAGAGAGAGAGAGAGAGATGGGATTACCTGCCAATTGCTACAGTAGGAAGAAAAAAGAGAAGAGAAAGTGCACAGAAGGAAGTTAAATTTGAGAGTGTATGGGGCCAAAATACATTTCCAAAGAAATGCTTCATTCCTCCTGTTGCTGGCTCCAGAATGGGACAAGACAGGGTGTACTTTCCATTGATCATCTCAATGACACATGCATTTTATCTTTTAATGAGTTTTCATACTTATTCCTATTTCACTCTGGGAGGGAGCACTCCTTCTAGCTATGGATTCTTTGTCACATCCAGTCCATAGGAGAGGAATCAGGAGAGCAGATGATATATAAAACAATGCACATGCCAGGGAATCTTAATGATCTGTATCTACCCCAAGGTTCTTCTTCTTCCATGTCTAGGCCAGGAATGAAAGTGCCAAAATGAAGCTACCTCTTAGTGAGTTCATTGTATAGGTCCTTTTGCCTGACCTAATGTGAGGAAGATTAGCTGGCACAAGGTTACCATTGCCTGGGGTATGCCCAATTGTGACTCAAAAATACCACACTCTTCGAGGAAGCTCTTTCTGTGTACCCTACCGCAGGTACTCCACTTCCAGAATATTTGTGTTACAAACCTACAGCAGTTTTTACTCCAAGAAAGGTGGGATAAAATGTGGTTAATAGCAATTAGAAAATAAGGGAGTAGAAACAGTTTGTAAACTGTGCGCTGACTGGATTATGTATGTGCTGATGGTATTCTTCACAAGGCATTAATTCTTTTCTGGTGCCAGCTTTGACGTTATTCCTCCTTGATCAGAGTAGTAGCAGGTTTTCCCTGGTTTATGTTATGCCAAACAACTTTTTTGGGAATGGAGATTTTTCTTGTATCCTCCTCTTTGACTGTGTTCTGCCTCTGTCTTTTTGTGCTGTATCTCTAAGCCTAATTTGATTTATGACAGTTTGAGGAAAAAAAAAAACAAGAATTGTTGGTTTTGTTGCTGTTGTTCAGTCACACAGTCGATTCCAACCCTCTGCGACCCCATGGACCACTGTCAGCCAGGCACTCCTGTCCTCCACCATCCCCCTCAATTCACTCAGCTCTGTGCCCATTGTCTCCACAATACCATCTAGCCATCTCATCTTGGGCCGTCCCCTTCTTCTTTTGCTCTTGACCCTTCCAAGCATCAAGGCTTTCTCAAGTGAATCCTCTCTTCTCATTTGATGTCCAAAGTACTTTAGCTTCATATTTATTATTTGACTTTCTAAGGAGCAGTCAGGGGTGATTTCTTCTAAGATTGACCTATTTGTTCTCCTTGCTGTCCATGGGACTCTCAAAACTCTCCTCCAACACCACATCTCAAAGGCGTCTATTCTTCTGCGCTCAGCTTTCCTAATGGTCCAGCTCTCACAACCATACATTGCCACTGGGAATACCATTGCTTTGATTATGCGAATTTTTGTTTGCAATGTGATGTCTCTACTTTTCACTATGTTCCCCAGGTTTCTCATAGCTTGTCTCCCAAGAATCAGTCACCTTTTTATTTCATGGCTGCAATCACCATCTGCAGTGAGCTTAGATCCTTTTTTAAAAAATTTTTAAAATTATTTTATTTATAATTTTCAAACAAAAAATAATTACAAAAAAAATAACAGTGCAACAATACAACAAATACAACAAATCACAACTTGTGTTACAAATCGTTTTTGATTACATTCTTGCTAAGAGATACAGTGACTAAAAAAAGAGAATACATAAATCGTCTAAGTCTAAATACATAGATCATCAAAAAAAGGAAAAACATAATCTCCTTAAACTTCTTCTACATCAATTTGTACCTCTTTTGTTCACTACTTAACCCTTTCTGATTTTCATTCTATTCAAATCTGCATATATTTCACCCACGTGCTATATACATTGTCCAGGAATTACAACAATTCATTTCCCCCAGAAATAAGCTTGTTCTGGTACAGGTTTGATTCCTTTGTCTTTAACCGTCACGTATTCCACAAATCTTTTCCAAATTCTCCAGAATCTATTTTCACGAACTATGCCTTTTCTAACATTCAACTCCCATGTTAATTTATCATTAAGTGCCAATTGCCACATTTCTTTTTTTACCAATCTTCAATTTTTATAGTTAATTCATTTTTCCATTTTCTTGCTATACATTGTCTAGCTGCTGACATCGTTATTATCAATAATTCCTTATCATCATTACACATCCTAAATTTATCCAAATTTGTTAATAGGACTGGTTCTGGCCCCAAGTCAAGTTTCTGTTCAAACATATGTTTAATTTCTTTTTCTATTTACCCCCAAAATTCTTTCAGTTTATTACAGTTCCACCACATGTGTATATATGTCCCCATTGCTTGCTTACATCTCCAACAAACATTGCTTATCTTATTATCTATTTGATGTAACTTAACTGGGGTCATATACCAGGACCATAACAATTTATAATTGTGTTCTTTGACATGTACTGACATAGTTCTCATAATTCTTCTTCGCCAAATTTCTTGCCATTTTTTTTCTGGAATTATTATATTCAGTTCTTGTTCCCAACTATTTTTTAAAATTTCTTGTATATTTCCTGTTTTATTTACCAGTCTGTATAACTTACTTATGATCCCTTTAATACCCATCTTGTCTTTTCTAATCTGAACCAAAATTTCTTCAAAAGCTGTTGGATCTCTTTCTAAGTTTCTATCATATATAATCTTTTTGTTCCATTTATTTATCTGGAGTACAGTATTTGGATCCAGTTTAATTCCATTTGTGAGAAAAGTTCTTCTCTTTCATCATTATCCTTACATATTTTAGCCCAATCTTTGAGTAATAAAACTTTTTTATCTTTTAATATGTTTTTAATCCTTCCATCTATTCTTATTGGAAAATTATTAAAATCCTCTATTTCTGAGACTGGTGAGATACCCGGTGCCATGTGTTTTTTAGCCCTATTCTATTCCTCCATAGTTGTCTTTAAGAGTTTATTTTGTATGCCTTTTTTACCTACTTTCTTCCCTTCATTACTTAAAAAAGTTGCCTTACCCAATTGGAGTATCTCCTTCATCTCGATTCTTTCCCAAATCACTTCTTCTTTCATTAGTATTTTCATAACATTCCTAATTTGAAAAGCTTTGTAGTAATTTTGTATGTTCGGTAAACCTAATCCTCCCTCTCTTTGAGATACATACCACAATGCCTTAACAATTCTTGGTCTTTTAGCTCCGTTACAAAATTTATTTATCATATTTTGATATTCCTCAACTTCTTTAGCACTATGTTTAATTGGTAAGGCATCAAATAAAAAGTTCAATCTTGGTAACAACATCATTTTTGAGAGGGCTATTCTTCCAAACCAGGACAAATTCAAAGTTTTATAATATATTATTTTTCTTTCCATTTCTTTCCTCACCTTCCCATAATTTAATTTTTTGAGGTCTCGAAATTTCCCTGTTATTATTATTCCTAAATATCTTATTGAACTTTTGACTTGAATTTTAAATTTCGCCCTAATTCTATCTTGTTCATTTATTTTACCATTACAAAATATCATCTCTGATTTTTCCCAATTCACTTTTAAACCTGTAATTTCTTCAAAAACCCTAAGATGCTGATAAATTTTGTCTAATGTCTGAGTAGGTTGTTTAACTATTAATAACGTATCGTCTGCGTACAGATTTATTTTGTTGCCTTCTAAACCAATTATTTCCTTATCTTGATGGATGTCATTGGCCAACAGTTCCATTGCCATTACGAATATCGCAGGGGATAATGGGCATCCTTGTCTAGTATCTGCTTCAAAATTTTATCTCCTCAGTATACTCCTCATTAACTTTGAGTTTAGATCCTAAGAAAGTGAAATCTGTCACTGCTTCTACTTCTTCCCCATCTATTTTCGAGGGACTGATAGGACCTGTTGCCATTTTCTTGGTTTTCTTGATATTGAGTCTCAAGCCAGGTTTTTCACTTTCTTCTTTCAACCTAATCAGGAGCTTCTTTAGGTCCTCCTCACTTTCTGCCATTAGGGTGGTATCATCTGCGTATCTCCAATTGTTGATGTTTCTTCCAGCAATTTTGATCCCAATTTGTGATTCCTCCATCCTTGCATTGCGCATTGTGTTCTGTGTATAAGCTGAATAAGCAGGGTGACAAAATGCAGCCTTGTCTTACTCCTTTTCCTATTCCAAACCACTCCATCATTCCATTTTCTGTCCTAACTGTTGCCTCTTGATTCATGTACAGATTTCTCATGAGGTCTATAAGGTGTTCCGGTATTCCCATCTCTTTAATTACTTGCCACATTTTGTTGTGGTCGACACAGTCAAAAGCCTTAGTGTAATCAATGAAACAGAAGTAGACTTGTTTCATATATTCCTTTGTTTTTCCATGATCCATCTTATGTTGGCAATGTGATCTCTAGTCCCCCTGCCTCTTCTGAAACCCGCCTGCACTTCTGGTAATTCTCTCTCCACAAACTGTTGCAGTCTATCCTGTATTATCTTGAGCATCACCTTGCTAGCGTGAGGGATGAGTGCAATTGTTCGATAATTTGAACATTCTTTGGCATTACCCTTTTTGGGGAGTGGAACGTATACAGATCTTTTCCAATCCTGTGGCCATTGTTGTGTTTTCCAAATCTGCTGGCATATAGAATGCAATAATTTGATTCCATCATCTTGTAGGGCTTTGAAAAGTTCAACTTGGATACCATCAACTCCACTGGCTTTGTTGTTTGCAGTGTTTTTTAAGGCCTTTCTGACTTCACTCTCTAGAATGTCTGGCTCATGTTCAATGTTCTCATCATTGTGATTATCAGGGGTGTTGAGGTCCTTTTTGTATAGTTCCTCTGTGTACTCTTTCCATCTTTTCTTAATCTCTTCTGCATCTGCTAACTCCTTGTCATCTTTGTCTTTTATCATGGTCATTTTTGCTTTAAATGTTTCCTTGAGTTCCCAAATTTTTTTTTGAAAAGATCTCTAGTCCTACCCCTGATATTGTTTTCCTCTATTTCTCTGCACTGTTCATTCAGGTAGGTTTCCTTATCTCTCCTTGCTTTTCTTTGAAATTCTGTATTCAAGTGATTGTATTTTTTTCCTTTCTCCTTGGCATTTTGCATTCCTTCTGTCCTCTGCTATTTTAAGATCCTCCTCGGACAACCACTTAGCTTTCTTACGCTTCTTTTCTTTTGGTATGGTTTTCCTTGCTGCCTCCTGCATGATGTTCCGCATCTCTGTCCATAATTGTTGGTAAGGAACAGGAAAAACTTCATTTGGGCTTGCTCATCACTTACATGTAGCACAAATGTTGGTTGTTTAATTGGGAAGAACTATGGGAACATCGACTGTGTTAGTATATACTTATGTGTGATCATTTACACAAGATGTGGCCATCAATCTCTAACTTTCTATAGGATTGCAAGCAGGGCCTGGTGAAGTCACTGGTTTTGAAAGACAAGTCCCAGAATCCCTCAGACAGAATGTATGGCCTAAAAAAAGTAATGTTTTGAAACTAGGATTTGCAAAGTGGTTTCCAGGAAAGGCCTTTGTCATTATCCAGATATCAATGACTTAAAGCACAGGAGACATCCTGCTTCAAATAAGGAGCTAACAACCTTACTGCAGTGTCCTTGGTAGGTGGGCCTTTTGTTCAATGGAATTGATTAAGTATATTAGATGAAAAGCAGAAAGGAATGATAAGAGAGTCCATAGCTCCTTCAGAGACTGCATGCTTTGCATGCAGAAATTTCTTGTCATTTCTAGTCACAAAGCTTGGGTAACTGGGAATTAAATGAGGAGGATAGAAGGCCTCTTTCTCTCTGCCTGAGAATAGACCAGGGATGGCCCACAGACCAGATACAATCAACAAGTTTTTTCTATCTGGCCGGTGAGCTTCCTTGTCTGTGGTCCACAAGCAGCGATCGGATTTTAAATAAACAGGGTACTTGAATCCAAGGAAGCAGGAAGTGAGGGCTATTAAGCACGGCATCCACTGTGAATTCTGATCAGGAATGTAAGGATGCAAAGAAATTTTAAGATGTGAAGAATTATCCCCATTCATGTCAATTTTGGCCAAGAAAGGCTCTCAAAATATTGGGGAATGTTGATTATTCCTCATAGTTAAGAGGTAGGGAGAAAGCAATTCTAACACTGAGAAAACATGGAGAGATTAGCCCAATCTCATCAAAGGTTCTCCCTGATTTTCTCTACAGAAACTAATATTTTGAACAATAAAGTCACTCTAGACACGTTTAAAGTAGAAAAGGAATCTTGACTTACACTCACCACATGTAGTTTCAATCAGAATTAAAAATAGAGAAAATGGAGTCTCCAGCATGTGGAGAGAGCCTCCATCCATGTTGCTGGGTTGGAGATTTGAGGAAGAAGACTATAAAAACAAAGACAATGGATGGCGGCAAACAAACAGGAAAAGAGGGCAAGAGCTTGCCTCAAATGCCAGAGGTAGGCAGGAGAAATTTATCAATCAAATTAGTGGCAAAGGACAATCACATTAGGCTATAAAGCCCCATTCCACTGATACCATGAGTTTCTGCACACACGATCATTGTTATACCAACATGAAATGGTTAGAAAGCTTGCAGAGGGAATACTTGAACTCCGATATGAGGTCCTGCATCCAGTGCAAGACTAGATAGCATGCAATTTTTCTCCTCACTGAGTTTTGCATTTTGAACAAAAATGTCTCCAAGCTGAACTTGCATAATTGCCATTTGGGAAGCTAACTACAAACATGCATGGATGTATATGCATGTGTGATTGCATGTGTGAACACACGCACGCACGCACGCACGCACGCACGCACGCACGCACGCACGCACGCACGCACGCACGCACGCACGCCCGCACGCACAGCCTGTCCTGATTGACCATGTAGTCGCAAACAATCTACCCACTGCTTGTACCAGTGTGTGCATAGTGGCAACTCTAGTCACAGATGTAAACAGAAATGTGCAAAAGTCATTCTTTTAAAAATTGCACAAAATGTCTTCAGTATCAAGATGGGAAATCCTACTGCATTGCAGTGAGGAGAAAGACTTCTGACATTTCATTTACTGTTCAAAATGAAACAAATCAGAATGTGCCTCCCAAACTCTAATCTGTGACCCTGGAAATTGTTGCATGGAACTGACCTCTGCTTCACAGCCTGAGACTATAATGGATAGGCAAAGAGTCCAGTCTGATAGGAAACATCTTCTTGACAAAGTGCAAGAAACAGGAAGTACAATATGCTTCTTAATAGTTGAGTGCAACCTGATTTAAAACAGGAACGATCAAACTTATATTATGCTAAGTATTTTTTTAAAAAAAGTTCTCCCTCTCATTTTATTTATTTATTTTGGCCCTGGGAATTTGTGTAGGTGGCGCTGGACTGCATTGTGATTTCTTTCCTTTCCACAGTTTATTGTATTGTATTTCTTCCCTTTCTGCTTTGTGCGTAATCTGCTTAACCAACTCTGTCGAACAAAACATGCAGGAGGGATGATTTTCTCTGCATTGGGCTCATTCTGGCGCGCTAATAGCATAGTTGCTCCTGCGTTTAATAAAAGCGGCTGACAGGGAAATTCAGGCTAACGGAATTATTTCCTTATTAAAGTGATAGGTTGATTCCTTCCCCCCTCCCCTGCCTGATATTTATTCATGTTGCCAGACTTGTCTGCAGCTGCAATGCTTATTACTTCCATTCTGCATGTAATTAGGTGGCAAACTGACTCTGTCCAAACAGAATTGGGGGGCTGTCATTCAACATGCTCGCAGCTGCTGCTGAAGGCTTCCCCGGCAAGCTGAATTCGCAAGGAGAGTGACAGGACAGATGCCCTTCAACTGGCTGGCTCACACGTCCAAGAAGGACATGGCATCTCAAAGGCCTCTCCTGGTTGTTTAGGTTGTAAACAGAGTGTTTTTTCTTCTTCTTGCTTCCTCTTTTACCCCATCGGGTGCCAAGGGAGATGCAAGGTTCTTGTTCTGGCATTCTAGCAGCCTCCACTAGAGTTATTTGGTGTTGTAATGTTTCTTTGATGTTATCTTTCCACCTTCCTCTGGGTCTACATTGTGGTCTTTGTCCTTTTCCTCTTTCCACAGATGCCTTATAAGGTATGGAATTCCGAGACATTTTCTCCAAATGGGCAAACCACTATATTGATTGTCTCTGTATGTAGTGCAAGACTGGTTCTGTTCTAATTCTTACCGTTATATAACATCATTCTAGATTTTATCCCTTCTAGTCACTACAGCAGCCTTCCTCGGACATCTCATTTCTGTGGTGACCCACTTTTGCATATGTTTTGTTGTAAGTGTCCATGTTTGGCACTGGTAACTAGAGATGTAAAATTCCTAGGAATTTTGAAAGGAGGAGAAAACCCCAGAAATTTTTTTGGGGGGAATATTATTTCTTTGTAATTTCTGCAAGTTACATTCAGTTTTTTTAAAAATTTTATATGTGTATAAACAGAACAAAAATGCATATTTGGTGAAGATTAATGTGTAATAAAATGAGTTTTTCATATATAAGAATGATGTTAAGAAACATCACAATGTTCAACAAACATTCCTGAGCATTCAAAAGGAGAAAAGTAAAGGGTCCTGGAAGAATTCTGCAACAACACTGAAACTGCCATCTGTTACCAGATGGGGAGGAATAACGATAATGCTGAAAAGTCTCCTGGATGGAAAGGAAGCTCTACAAGGAACTTTTATTCATGATGGTTTACCACTCAATAAACAAATAAGGAAGATTGTTTTGGACAACAATGTATTCTGGGCTTGTGTAGAATCTGCAGCTGCTCTTCTGAAACCCATAACTACTGTTATAGCAAGAATATAATCTGATAGCACATGTTTGTCTCAGGTACCTGAAATGTTTTCTGAAATAACAAGGAAAATAACAGGACCTGAAGGACTATTATGGAAAACACCCAGGCTATAGAATGAGGAGCAGAGAGTTTTGGAAATACTGTAATAAGGAAAAGAAAGAAGTTTTGTTTAGATACTCATTTTGCTGCAAATCTAGTTTATCCGTGTTATCAGATGATGAGGTCTCCAAGGCAATAGAATTCAATAGAATTCATAACAAATAATTCAGAAAAAATGGGACATTATGGGGAAAAGTCATTGCAAACATAGCAGAATACAAGGCAAAGATGGTTTTTTGGAGCAAGCAGTTTTTGTGGGGAAGCGTGGAGCACACTTCACCATTTGCATGGTGGAAGGGGCTCTGCAAAAGTCAGATCCATAGTGGTGTGGCCATAAAACTGTTATCTACTCAGTGATGGGATGTTAACATTTTTACTACCCCACCGTGACATCATCACAGTGTGGGCAGAGCTAACATCATGATGTTATGATGTTGTGGGTGGGGCCAAAGGAAAAAAAATAAAAAAATACAAAATAATAATAAAATAAAAATAAGCACACACACACACCCCTCAACCCACCCACCCACCCATAACACAAACCCGTAAATAAATTAAATAAATAAATAAATACATTAAAATACACCCAACCAGTGGGGGAAACAGTGAAAAGGTAAGCCCCGAAGGAGGTTCCCCACAAAAGCTGCTAGCGGTTCTCTGGGACACTGGGAAAAGTTACTACCGGTTCTGGCGAACTGGTGAGAACCTGCTATATCCCATCACTGTATCTACTCCTCCGACATCAGAATCTTCTGAACGCATCTGGTCTGCCTATGGGAAAACACACACTAGGGTTCTAAACTGACAAATACAAGAGTCAATAAATTAGTGGCTATCCATTCCTACCTGTTTCTGGAGGAAAAGAAGAGTGGTGGGTGTTCAAAAGAATGCAGTAGTGCCATTACAATTGAAGCTGAAGAAAGTGCAAGTTTTGATTCATTTGATGAGTGGAAGTAATTAAAATGGTAGATGTTTCGGGGGATGTAAACTAAATGTAAAAAAAAATAAATATTTTGTTATCCTCTACATCAGGTGTTCGCAACCTACAGCCCATGGGCCTAATTTGGCCCATTCATTTCATTAATCCAACCCACGGTTGTCACGCAGGTGCTTTTAGGACCGCCCCCACCCACCCACCGCCAGAAGTCATGATAGATAACTTACCACAGCAGCAGCGATCGCTGCAGTTTTACAGCTTTTTGCAGTCTACTCCACTTCTCCCGCAGCATGAGGCTTTGGGGAGCATAGTCACTCCATTTTGAGGTCTTTCTGATGCTCCTCCATGGCGCTTCGGCAGGGAAAGCACACCATTCTGGGACTTCTTGGTTCAGGGGTCATCACATCCCCAGTGCTCCACACCTGCTTTGCCAGCCAGGCCCCCAAAGCCTCCTGCTGCTGGGAGAAGCGAAGGAGACTGTGCAAAAAGCCACAAAAACAACGTGATTGCTGCAAAAACATAAGCACTGGGAGCAACCCACCTCCAGCCCCTGTAGCTGTATGTCAGAGGGTGTCTGGCCCATGGTGGGAAAACATTGCAAATCCCTGGTCTACTTACTCACTGGATTTTGTTAGTCTAAAATTTCCAATTCTAATGATTCCATTAATTCAGTTAAATGGATTGTTGTAATTTTTTTGTTAGTAAAAGAAGTATTTTTACTTCATTAATGGTATATGTAAACTTCATTTCGTAACATAAGCCATGGAATAATTTTGGGAACTACCATCAGAAATCAAATTCAAAGGAATAAAAAGATAACATTTTTGAAAAATCTATTGTTTTTTTTTGAAATGCATTTATTTTTTCCTGTACACTCGACATGCTTTACTTGTGCAAACTTCTCTTCTTTCAAAATTCCCGGATGGTTTATATCTCTAGCGTGTGTTTTATGTGAGTTTATGGTGCTCTCGCCATGTGGAATTGTATGCTTCCAGCCTGCTAAAGGTTTTCTTTCAAAATAACTCACGCCCACAAACTGTAGAAGCATCTATTGCGGATTTTCTCAATTTTCCCATTTTTTTCTCCAGTCAATTTTCCCTTCCCAATTTCCCCAGGGGGAAAAACCTAAATTTCCCAGGTCCCCCCACTATACATTTCTATTGGTAACATAAGGTGGGAATGAACATGCTTTGTATAAGGTGTTTCTTTCTGTTAATTTGTATTGCCTTGTGTTGTAAGAGTGGAGTTAACCATCTCAACATTTGGTTTGCCTTACTGCACTGTATGTTAATCTCTTCATCCATTTTGCCATCTTCAGTAAATTGGGATTGCACCCGAAATTACCTGCACATGTACGGTAGTTGGGTTGGATTGAATTACTGAAGTGTAAGACAAGAGCTTCCACCGAGCAGTTTGCATTATGCAAACACTGAGGGGGGCCACTCAGACAGTGTGTGTGATCTCCAAATGTCAAGAAGCCGGACAATGTCCATCCTGAGGTTTGAAGTGTCACATTGGTCTCCAGGGCCCCAACCCCTGACTGAGGGGGCGGGCG
The DNA here is from genome assembly GCA_030440675.1 of Furcifer pardalis. NCBI lineage: Eukaryota > Metazoa > Chordata > Lepidosauria > Squamata > Chamaeleonidae > Furcifer > Furcifer pardalis. Next base: position 42,908,482 of record CP126893.1, read on the forward strand.
CAGCAGCAGTGTGGCCCCAGCGGCCTTAAAAAATGTGCCGCCGCCACCACAGGATGCCCCCTCAGCTGGGCCGATTGAAGGGGAGAGGAACAGCAGCTGCGTGACCCTAGCCAGCTTAAAAACAACAACGCCACCGGATGCTCCTTTTGCCAGGTCAGCCTGGAGGGAAATGGACATGGTGGGTGGGGTTGAGTTGTGAGGTTTTTGTGTATTGTTTTTGAAGAATTTTGAAGTGTTTTTATGATGACTTGATATTTTGTAATTGTGACTGGGGGCTTTTCCCTCTTTCTTTTGAAATGTCTCAGATTTTTTTTTTGTGATGTGATATCTTGTAATTGTGATACAGTAATACCTCATATAACATTAGTATCGAATAACACTAAAATCGCATAACATTAAGGAATCTGGGGGGAAGAATTGCATCAGATAACATTAAGATCCTATGGGATGCTTCAGATAACAACCGCTAAAGCCTGTGTGGTTACAATGTATCTCTATGGATCCCATAGGATTTTAACATGCATCAGATAACACTAAAAAGCATATAACACCAAGACTTGTGGAACCAGGTTTTAATGTTATATGAGGTTTTAGTGTTATATGAGGTTTTACTGTATATTGTTTCTTTGTTACCCACCCAGAGTCACTTTGTGAGTGGGGTGGCATATAAATTTAACAACAACAAAAACAGTAGTAGTAGTAGTAGTAGTAGTAGTAGTAGTAGTAGTAGTAGTAGTAGTAGTAGTAGTACCGGTAATAATAATAATAATAATAATAATAATAATAATAATAATAATAATAATAATAATAATAATAATAATAATAATAATAATAATAATAATAATAATAATAATAATAATAATAATAATAATAATAATAGCCTTCACTTATTCTTACAAAGTTTTTTAAAATATAGATTACCCGCTTTGTGTTTATGGTGGAACAAAATAATTAGTTAACTAGTTATAATAAATAATTTTGGAGAATGTGCCCAGTCCCTCTTTTTGGCACCCGAGTAAATTACAAGCTCCCTGAGCCATATTTTGTTTACCTTTCTGTTAAGGATTGAGGTGCAATTGCTTATGCAGTGTTACACAAGTGGAATACAGTAATTGTGCAAATGCATTTAGAGTGCCCTGCTGTCACAGTATTTCAAAGCAAAACTCCCTCCTCTGTATAAGCTAAAATGGACTGAATATGTTTGCATAAGCATGTTTAAGATACTGCCTTCTGTGATGGCTGAGAAAAGTGCAACTGTTTGCACGACAGGAGTTGCCAGAGTCTAGTTGCACAACAAATCCCTGGCCTTTGTCTTCAATATGTGCGTGTTAAGCAACAATCCACAAATTTGTACTTTTGTGCATAGTTGGGAATCCAGTCCCACTGGAGAGCTGGAGCTGTTGACACCTGGATGTCACGTAGGTGCTCAAGGCAACTGGCTTCTTCTGGCCATAAGAGGTAACACCAAGGACCATCCAAGGTCATTGATAGCTACAACTACTTCAGAAGAAAGCTAGCCTTGCAAGCTCTGCAAGCCATCATGGTGACAAAGAGTATTGTGGAACTTTAAAGACTCACAAATTTTGTTTGGCATAAACCTTCCCAGACTGTAATTTTTCAAACAGACTTGGATTAAGGTCTTTGAAGACAAGGGCTGCAGCCCATTAAAGTGTATGCCAAGCAAGCTTTGCATCTTTTAAGGTGTAACAGAATTCTCTGATGCCTCCAATTAGCTATCCTTTGGAAATTTAATTGTGACGATGAAATACACCATATCATTTCTAACAAAAACTTATGTGCCTGTTATCAGGATAAAAGAAACCTGTTCTGAGTCATTGGTCTCCATATCTTTATTTCTTTTTCTAAAAGCTCTGACATTGGCGCAGAAATACTTTCTATGTAGTTCCAAAGGAAAGCTTAAAGAGAAGGATTTGGGAAAATTTCACTGTAGATGGCTTATTAAAGCTTAACATTTATATTTTCTTAGAGGTGAGAAAGAAGTGAAGGACTCTGCAACACAAACTGAATTACCTGCACATAAGTTTTTTCCAAGCAAGTAGCTCTATTATCCTGTTGCAGCAAAAACAATCTTTAAGACCAACAAGTTTTATTTGGCACGATCTTTCATGGACTTTTAAAAATACCTTAACAACCATTGTTTAGATCAGTGTTCCCAACCTTTTTTGAGTCATGACTCCCTTTTATAATAGCCAAGTAACCAGTGACCACCATTACCCTTGTCACAGTTGCATAAAAAGGCATTTTAATGAGGAAAAGAAAACATATTAAAATTAGAATGTTTCTAACCCCAATGCAGCTGCTTTGCCACATGACCCACCTCACAAAATGGTGGCATTTCTCTAAGGTCCTCCCTGCTCTCTCCTTCCAAGACTCTCTTCATTAGTGCAGTGTAGCTTAACCATGGTAATCCTTCAGAAAACAAATTGCAACTCCCTTGGGGGTGCAAACCCACCCACAGGTTCAGAGCCCATGGTTTAGATCAGTGGTGCCCAAACTAAGGCCCAGGGGCTGGATGCGGCCCCTGATGCCAATTCATCTGGCCCATGAAGCCCTCGTCACTCCTGGAAGCAGAAGTAAAATGCACCCGGGCCTTAGTGACCAGCTTCCTGAACCACATGATTGGCCCACGGCCCAAAAAGTTTGGGCACCCCTGGTTTAGATCTTTGTCATCTTCAAAGATTGTCAACAACTTTTAATGGTCATTAATTTAATTGTCAGCTTGCCAAAAATTTTATATATTTTTTGACATTTCATCTTTTCTTGTATTTCTGTCATTATTTCATCTTTTCATGTTTTTCTGTGACATTCCATCTTCTGTTTTTCTGTGACATTCCATCTTCTGTTCTCCTGTTCCCACTCCCTTGACCAGCACTGCAGAAATGTCTGTCAGCCAAGACTGCCTCCTGTACATCTAAAGAAGTGGGCTACGGTTGGAAGGCCACTGCATTATATTCCTGGGACAATCTTCATAGCTGATCACCATGATGTTCGCCAATATTTGGAATCAAGCTAGTTTCAAGTCCCTGGTATTGCAAGGCAGGACTTGGAAAGACTTCTGTATGAAACAGTGTAAAAGTACTACCAATAAATACAGGCTTGGTCATCAGATGAAAGGGGACTTGAAATATTAAAAACAGATGTTTATCAGCATTTGTAATCAACTGTGTAAAAGTGAACACACAATGAAGCAAATCTTTTTTTCCACAGAGTCAAATCATAGCTTGTAACCCTTTCAACACTAAATGTATAATTCAATTTAGTCCTTTAATTTGGGGTAGGAGAAACTTTTTGTTGCTACTACTGCTTCAAAACTAGTACAGTAATACACCGGATAACGTTATGACTTGGTTCCACAAGTCATGACGTTATCCGATTTTTAGCGTTGTCCGATGCATGCATTGAACAACGCTAAAAAAAAAGCCCTGACTTCAGGGACAAACCGCTTTAAAGGCAGGCAGGGAAAGAAAGAGACCTCCCTGCCTTTAAAGCCACCCCCCATGAGCAGCAGTCTCTGCGACTGCAGTAGGTTCGGGGAAAGCGCCTTTCCCCTGACCCTACTGCAGTTGCAGGGACTCCTTGTCTCTTTATTTCCCTCCCTGTATTTAAACTACAGGGAAGGGGAAAAGAGAGCGATGTGATTGGTTCTCATGAGAACCAATCACATCTCTCTTTCCCCCTCCCTGTAGTTTATATACAGGGAGGGAAAGAAAGACGGAAGCAGTTCTCTCTCTCCCTGTAGACCCTACTGCAGTCACAGAGACCGCTGCGGGTGGGGGTGGATTGGGTAGTTCTACCCAAACCACTCCACACCCGCAGACCATTGCATCAGATAACGCTAAGAATCATTATCCAGAATCGTTATCCGATGCAAGTTTTTTCCAAAAAACTTGCATCGTTATCCGATTCTAGCGTTATCCGATGCAATCGTTATCCAGGGTATTACTGTATTCAGAACTGCAATACTGTACAGTATCAGAAATATCAACAGGGTACACAGAAAGAGCCTCCTTGAAGATTGTAGTATTTTTGAACCACAATCTGGTGTACCCCGACCAACAGCAAACTTGTGTTGCTGGTTAATCTTTCTTACCCTAGGTCAGATAAAAGGAACTGTAGAATGAACTCACCATACCTTCATTTTGGCAGTTTCACTTCTAGCCTAGACATGGAAGAAGAAAACCCCCAATATCAACCAATCTTCTTTCTGCTTCCTCCAGCTATAGACATTACTGAGTTAAGTGGACTAATCAGTCTGACTTTGTGTAATCTTGATAAAGCTGGCCCAGTTCAAATGCACAAAAACCTTTCATGCATGTGGATCTCAGTAGCCCAGTTGCTGCACCTATCTGTAATGTATATCTCTTGGGTTTGCCTCACACTGCTTCACCTTAGCACAAACTTCAGCGTTAGTGAAAAAAGAAAAATGCAAGATCCATCAGCACTCAGAAAGTATTGTGTTAAAGTCCTCCTCCTCCTCCTCCTATCTAAATCCGAATATTGGCGATCATCATGACGATCAGCAATGAAGACTGTCTTGAGAATATAATTTAGTGGTCTTTCATCTGCCTTACATATCACAGCATGACACCCATACTACTGATCCGCAAGTCATTTTCCGGTCCTGAGCCCTTTTGGCACGCAAAGTCCTCATTGGCCCCAGGCCACTATTGATGAAGCTGCTGCCCTCCATCAAGATGGATTCAGGTGGGATTGAATCCATTTGGGGACCATCATCCTTCCCAGTGAACTTCGGCACCAAAAGCCATTAGTCCTTAGGGTTGTCAGGTTAGTTAACCGCTGCCTGATGCTTGGCATTGAGTCGCTGGTTTACTCTGTTACTATAGCAGGATAATCTGGCCAGACAGGTGCTACAGTCTTAACCTAACAGATTACTCACTGGAAAGTACTGATATGCAATTTATCCACAGCTCAGCTGTTCCAGGGACGTGATCAGGCCCCTGGTGCAATAGTTTGGGTACTCCTGCTCTAGTTTCTTTCTGCTTAATATCAAACTGAGGAGCTGGAACATTGACCTCTGCCTGATTTTGTTTCCCACTCCAAAAATCTGTAGGTCAGACATTAGCAGCAATACTTTGACTTTAGCTCTCAAATCTCAGACTCCAACTCCCAGAATGCTCAGCTAGCATGACTAAAAGTCAGAGACTCCAAGTGTTGCATTGCGACTGTGACCCGTCTGTGCTCATCCATTGTCACTGAGGTAGTCTTGATGTGGGTTTTGTTCAGATTAATGCAAGTACAACTTTAATTCAACTTGTCCCAGCACAGGTATGATTAATTACACAACTATGTACAACAGGGGTTCCTAACCTAAGGCCCGTGGACCGGATCAGGGGCCCGGCACCATTTCATGTGGTCCCCTGCCCCTCCAAAGGCATTTGAGAAACAGAATAACCACCCCTTTGAAGCTGTTGGGACAAAATGGCCACCCCTATCGTGTAGGCAGGGTAAAATGGCTGTCCGGCCCTCAAAGCTGACTGAGAGTGTGTGACCTGGCCCCCGGCTTGAAAAATTTGGAAACCCCTGGTTTACAAGCAGAGAAGGGGGATGACAGTTACCGGTACTACTCTAACTCCCTTAGTCCGTCAGAGTCTTCCAATACATATTGGCTGAAGTGTGGGCATCAAGCAGGACATCTCCCTCATCTGGTCCTACACCAGTTTGTTTTAGTTGGTGATCCGCCTGCACTAATGCCTGGCATCACTCCCACCATCCCCATTCTCTCCCCCCCCCCCAAATGAGAGCTTCCAGGATATCTTGACATGCACCTGGTATTCACCCTCCTTGAAGGTCACTTTCGTCTACGCCAGATCATCCATCCAGGGATCTTCTTTAAAGATGAAAGCCCATCCCATGGACAGGTGCAAGCCCCCCTTTGCCAGTCTGTCAGTGTCCTGTCACAACCAGGATTTTAATAGTTAAGTACTCAGTGTCCTGAACTGTCAGCTTTCATTTTGCTCATATTACCTTTTTCCACTCTCAAGTCTGTTCTGTTCTGAGTATTAAGAAATGTGTGAATGCTGGAAAATTCTTATTTTTACAAAAATGATCTGCAGTGAAGTTCTCACCTATCACTATCGGTGACCACTTTTTTCACACACACACTCTGCTGCATTTTTATGATGTGAATTCACATCATGGGGAGCTGGGCTTTACTGAGAGTCTTAAGCTGCCTTCTAGACTGTTGCTTGCACTCTTGGAAATAATTGCACCTTTGAGGTGTCTTGCATCCCCCCTTTTTTTAAATGGCCAACGGCATCAATCTTCAGTTATAAGCTTGAAGGAGGACCGTCTTAAAACATTTCTGGGTTTGGTAGGTTAAAATAAAGGAGAAGCTAAACTGTTCCATAGAGTAGTAAGAATTCTAAGGTTCTATGTGTTGATTTTCTCCCTCTCTTTCCCGATACAGTACAAGACACCAGACCTATCAAAGTAAGTCTGTCATAGGAAGCTTATTCCATCAAGCCATATTTTCAGAAGAAGACTTTTTAGTATTGTTATGAAAGGCATCATCATCAGCCCTTTGGCCAGATGTCTTGGCTCTTCTGCGACACCCTGTGTGTGAGGAGTTGATAGAAAACTGTTGCCCTTTCTACCTGGTAAGGTTCCTTCAATGCCATGGTACTCTACCTTGGTCTTCCAAATGTTCTTCATCTTCAGATCCTAGAGGCCCAACCTAGCATAGCCATTACTCTAGAAACCTGGAAACTGCAGTCCAGCAAACACCTTCAGACCCAAGCCAGGGGAATGTTATTCCTTGCATATCAGCTGTTGAAGGGAAAGGTCCAAGGTTACCCCAGCTGCAGGTCTTTCTGTCACCTGCAGTGCATTTAAATGTAAGAAATGCCTTGCTGGCTTTATCTTCCAAAGTTGATTCAGTCTAGTATCTGAGTTTCCATCATGGCCAACCAGAAGGAGGAATGGAAAGCCCATATGTGGCACTTGATGGTAATAGCAACCTCCCACTGGTCTTTCCAGCCACTGCCATTCAGAGACCTGCTGGCCCTGATCCTGAATGAAGACTATTCTGGGAGCATAACTAGTAGCCACCCATATCATTGTCTTTCATGGATATGCCCATTCATTTGTTTAATTGATGTGTTGCTTCCTGTTGTAAAAACATTCTGAAAGGTGCTCACACAGAAAGGATATAAGATGCCATGATGAATAAAACATAGGAAACAAGTCCATTTAAACCATAATCAACAAAAGATTATCATAGAAATGTTAAATGCAACACAATCTCAAAGGTATCTAATACTTTGTTGTTCAGTCGCACAGTCGATTCCGACCCTCTGCGACCCCATGGACCACTGTCCTCCAGGCACTCCTGTCCTCCACCATCCCCCTCAACTCGCTCAGCCCTGCACCCACTGTCTCCACAATACCATCTAGCCATCTCATCTTGGGCCGTCCCCTTCTTCTTTTGCCCTCAACCCTTCCAAGCATCAAGGCTCTCTCAAGTGAATCCTCTCTTCTCATTTGATGTCCAAAGTACTTTAGCTTCATGTTTATTATTTGACCTTCTAAGGAGCAGTCAGGGTTGATTTCTTCTAAGATTGACCTATTTGTTCTCCTCGCTGTCCATGGGACCCTCAAAACTCTCCTCCAACACCACATCTCAAAGGCGTCTATTCTTCTGCGCTCAGCTTTCCTAATGGTCCAGCTCTCACAACCATACATCTAATATTAAAAGTGTTTATCCACAATAGGTAGCCTGGGCACCAACTATCTGCTCTCTATCTCACTCCAAGTCTGGAATGAACTCAGTGGTGGGCCAGATTCTCCCCTCTTGAGCTAGAGAAGCAGTGCAGCTCCTTTGCCTAATCCTGCTGCCTACTCAACTCTCTTCCCATGCCCATTGCTCTCATTATCCTTGTCACTGTCAATGGCCACCATGCCTCCTTGCACAATCCCCAGCCACTCAAAGCAACTGACACATTTTTAAGTGGAAGACTGACCCAGCATAACAGAGGAGACAGCTGGCTGGCAATGGCATTAAAGGTGAGGAGGGAGAGACACCCACAAGAGCTGGTAAGCAGAGGGTGGAGGTGATAGCAAAGGAAAGCAGAGAGGCTTATGGAAGAGCAGAAACTGCACGTCCTGCTAGTGCTGGAGGAAGCCAGGGAAAAGCAAAGAGAGGAAAGTAAAAGTAAAGGTCTCCATTGCTCAAAAGCCAGTCATGTCTGCTCTATAGGGCAATGCTCATCTCCATTTACAGTCAAAGAGCCAGGACTGTCTGTGTCTGCAGACATTTCTGTGGTCATGTGGCAGGCCTGATGAGATGCTGAAACACACAGAACTCTGTTACCTTTTCCACCGAAGCAGTACCTATTTATCAACTTGCAATTCCTTGCTTTAGAACTGATAGGTTGCCAGGAGCTCACTCTGTCACACAGCACTCTGGTCTCGAACTGTTGACCTGCTGGCCTTCCAGTTGTCAGACTCAGTGTCTTAACCACTAAGCCACCCCTGCCCTTAAAGAGAGGTAGGAAGGCCAAAGGAAACAGAGTGTCAATCAGACCAAAGGAGCTGGGGGATGTGGCAAGGGCCAGTGGTTCAGGTGAGACTTTTTGCAATAAAATAGAGAAGGAAGCTAAAGCAGCTTGGAAAAATATGTTCTAATGGCCCAGAAGAGCTGGGCTTTGGGCAGTCTTCTTGTTGTGCAGGACACTAGGTTTCCCCATCTTGGCATAACATACTGCACCCAGCTATATATGCAATAAGATGGTCTCCCATCCACCCACCCACCATTAATCATCCAAAGGAGATGTCAGTGGAAGAGAAGGCGCCACAATTATGAAAGGAAGGCACCGATTGAGAAGCCTTAGCCTACTAACCACTCTTTCTTTCTGCATCACAATGAGCAGACCAGAGAGGCTCTCTAGTTGTTCCATCAGCCAGAGAGGCACATCTCTCTGGCACTAGAAGGAGGGCCTTCTCTGTGTCTGCTCCGGCCCTATGGAACCTCCTATCAACTGAGCTACGTCTACAGATGGACTTGCTGTCTTTTAGGAAGAACTTAAAAACATGGCTGATGGGACAGGTATAGGGTCCTGATGGTACGATGACCCTAGCTCGCTGGTTAGTTTGAGCTCCCTCTCTCCCCTGGTCTTTTAATCTTTTAATCTCTTATCTTTAAGTTGTTTTTAACTTTTTAAATTATTATTGAAATCTGTTAATTTTTATAAATTTTAAAAACTTTTTAAATTTTTGTAATTGTAACTTTGAAGTTTTGATAATGGGTTCGGGTTGTATTATGTTGTGCTTTTATGATGTTGTAAACTGCCATGGGGTGCCCCGGTGAGGAGGGCGGTATAAAAATGTGAATAAATAAATAAAATAAAATAAAAAAAATATGTTCCAGGAATAGAGGGTTCCTTCTGGCCCGACTGGATTTTGCTACACTGATGCTACTCATTATCATTCAGAACACAGTACTGTGACGTGGGTGTTCTGAATTCAAATCCTGCTCTTTGCAAAGGATGTCTTTTCCTCCTCACCTCAGGTCTAATCATATTCTACACACACCACTGGCAATTTATGCATGCATAAGTGAAATCACCTAAGTCCTGGCACCAAACAGCTGCTAATGAACCCACTCCCAGGACGCTTCCAGAACCTTTTGAATTACTAGTAATGTGTTGCTCCACTTTACATGATGTCACTCACACATGTGAAAGTTGTCAATAGCTTTCTGGATGATTTTAAAGTTTATGTTTCAAGGTTAGAATCCATAAAACATATAGAAGAAACAATCTACACTCCAGTTGTTTGAAAAACTAAGCCACAAATGCCTTGGAACACTGGGTATAATGTTCTAATTACAAGAGACAGTGACATTCTATCCTAGTTTCATCCATCTCTTTAATCACACAATCCAGTGTCGAGAGGACATCACAGTGGTTCAGAAAATGCCAGTTTGTGTTAGCATCACACACAAACACACGCACACACCCTTTGGTGGCTGCAATGAAATAAGGAGCAAAAAGTGCATTGTTGCATCTGGGCGTGTGGCCAGAGGTCTGTAATAGAAATTTAGCGGAGAGCGATGAAGTCAACAGCCACGTCAATGAACTGTTATTTATAGTGGCTGTCTGTGTCTGAGAATGGCCACAAACATTAGCTGCTGACTGATATGTCACACTTTAAGTTCAATTCAAAATGAGACGGACAAGTGAAGGTTGTCCTTGGGCGGTTGTGTGTGTGTGTCAGTCAATCACCTAGTGTGGGCTTTCTTCAGCACCCAATCATCGCCAAATACCAAGGTCTCATGACCTTTACTTTTTCCTGACAACAGGTCAAGGAGACTGACTGGAGGGGGAAATTGGCAGGGAGAAGAGAAAAGGTTAATTTTGTCCTGTCATTCCTGACCTAGGGTGTTTAATAAGCTCTTCACATTTGGAAGAAGCTAACATTTCAATGGCCTTTTTCTTTCTCTCCCATGTACTCTGTTCACCAACATTGTGGGAGGAAAAATGACTTATCAGAAGAGGAGTGGAAGGTTTGGCTGATCAATTCAGAGGAAGAGCCATTTTCTTGGCGATGGAAACTACTGAGCCATAAGAAATTTATGGTCAAGCCAACACACTGTGGAGGAATTGTGATGCCATGTCCCTTTCCGAGCTTGCTCTATTCATCTAGAACAGGAGTGTTCTTGTACTTTAATTAGGGATTCTGGGAACTGAAATCCAAGAACATCTCGAGACCCTTGTTTGCTGACCCATAGTCTAAAATCAGTGGTGGACTCCCCCCAAAAAATTGCTACCACACTTTAGGTGTGGTATGATGGACGTGGCCAAGGGAAAAACCCTGTGTTGCACCTGAATTAGGGCTACTCTATTTCAAAACTTGGATTGGCAGGGCCAGCCAGAATATCTGCTACCGGTTCTGGCAAACTGGTGTGAACCTGCTGGTGTCCACCACTGTCTAGAATGTCTTAGGTTGAACTGAAGAGGAAAAAAATCTGAAGGAGAGGGTTCCTTGAGCAGAAACAAAGATAAAAAGGAGCAAGGATCTGGAAACCTAAGACAATATTTTCAGAGATTTTCTTAGGTCTTTCTGTTAGGTTAGGGAGACTCTGCATGTTGGTTTTGTTACAGTGAATTGCATAAGCTCCTGAGATACAAGAAAAGCTGGAGGGAAACTTCCTCAAAATGTAATAAGTTTTCAAACATCTTCAAAGAGTAATCCTTCCTTATTTTCATATATTCACATACCAACTATAAGAGGGCCCAAATGTGGGCTTTCCACCCAACAATGTTGCATCTCTAGTGACCATGTCAATGCTTGAGTGTGTTTGAGGGGCTGCTTGTAAGCTTGGAAATATTTTCACCAAGGTTAGTGCACATGTTTTTCTTTAACAGTATGGTTACATTGACTAGAATATCATTACAGTAATAACGACTGTACCGGATAATGCTAAAATCGGATAACAATCTGCTAGCGTTATCCGATGCAGTAGCAGCAGGGTGGCTGGAAAGCTGAACTGGGTTCTCTGGTCAGCTTCCCAGCCACCCTGTAGCTGCAGAGGCAGGGGTGGGGTGGCTGGAAAACTGACTCCCCATCGGCTTCTCCAGCCACCCTGCAGCTGTGGATCCCTCCCCTGCCTGGCTTGGTAAGGGTCTTAGTTATCCAGGTGTGTGTGTGTGTGGGGGGTGTGGGTTAATAGAGGCTGGGATAAGGGAGACAAGCCTCTGTTAGGAAGCCCCCCCCCCCCCGGCCTGGATTGCTAAGCTCTTTAGCAAGCTAGACGGAAGGTTCTAAAAAGAAGGGACCCAAGAGAGGCTTGGGTCCCTTCTTTTCAGACCCCCATCCCACCCCGGCTTGCTAAGCAAACCAGATCGGCCCCCTGTTCCCTTTCCTCTTTGGAAAGCGAACAGGGATTTTTTTTAACATTGTGCGATCAATGCATTGCACAACATTAAAAACCGGATAACGTTATGACTTGTGGAACCAAGTCGTAACGTTATCCGAGGTACTAGTGTAATTCTATTATGGATGAAAGAATCACATAGTGGTGGGATTTAAGGATGTCTAGATCTAGCAAATTAAACATCTTGAACAAAACACAAAGAAATGGCTGACTCTTTAATAACTGCTCAATGAGGAAACAAATTCTAAAAATATAGCAGTTGATGAAAGTAATTGATATACTGAAGCCAGGCTTAGAACCATGAGATCACAAAAGTTACAGACCAGTCTCCCTACTATAATACAGTACTGTACTTATGCAAAGTGTTTGAATTAATGATATTAAATCATTTAGCCCCCTAAAACATTAATCCTCCTATAATTTCAAAACAGGCAAACTTTATACTTGGCAAGAGCTGTATGACTCACATCTTAAATCTAACCCGGCATACAGAAGATGTTTTGAATCACATCAAAATAATTGGAGCAGCATTTGTTGACTTTACACCAACATATGATATTGTCCACCATCAATTGCTGATCAACAATTTCTGCTCTACTTCCCTACTAAAGATCATGGGCTAACAGAAATAATTGCTGTTCCACTTCAAAACAGAAGATTATTTGATGAATTCCAAGGCAGGCAGGCAGTGGAGGAATCAAAGGAACAGTCTCCCACAGGGCAATGTCTTGGCACCATTAATTTTTAACATTTACACAAATGATCAACTGACATTCCCACACTCCAGGTGTTTCATCTATGCTGATGAACTTGCCTTGACAGTCCATGGAGAAACCTTTTGAGTCCAAAAAGTACCTGCTAACCTTTGCCTTACAAGATTTCCCCTTATATTATAAAAAGAACCCTTTCAAAACACATATTTTTGCTTTCCACTTAAAGAACAGAGAAGCAGAAAGGAAGCTCAGAGTAAGGGGGGAAATCAAGGTTTTGGAACATTGCCCTACCCCAAAGTATTTGGATGTCACTCAGGATTGACGCCCAGGCTATAAAAGCATTGTCTAAATACCAAAAAGAAAGTTCCTACCAGAAATAACCCAGAAAACAGGCTGAGTTAGACTACGGCAGTGGTGGCGAACCTATGGCATGTGTGCCAGATGTGGCACTTGGAGCCCTTTCTGTGGGCACCTGTGCAGTCACCCCAGCACAGAGTTTACCCCACCCCTCTGCCCAGCAACCCAATGGGAGTGCTTCCTCCCTCCCCAGCACGGAGTTTACCCCACCCCTCTGCCCAAGGAGCATTTCCTCCCTCTGCCCAGCAGCCCAATGCTAGCATTTCCTTCCTCCCCTGTTGCTGTGTTGGCACTTTGCAATAAATAAGTGGGTTTTGTTGCAGTTTGGGCACTCGGTCTCTAAAAGGTTCGCCAGCACTGGACTAGGGTGCACATCCACAAACAATAGAAACAATAGCTTTGTCCCTGTGCCACTCCACAACAAAATATGCTAGAACTGTAGGGTATAAATCAGTACATGCCATACAAGTGGATTTAGTTCTTAATGAATCATGCAGGATTATTACTGGCTGGTTGAAACCTATCCTCATGGAAAATCCTATTATTTGACTGGCATTTCCCCTCCAGGATATGTTAAGAGATGCTAGCAAATAACAAATTTTTAAAAAGGTAATACAGCACTAAACTCATCCACTTCATAGACTACAACTATGTAGATGATGGTTAAAATCGAGGATATTTTCTGCACACCTCTCAAGCTCTACAAAATATTAAGGAAGAAGAGAGTAGACCAGTGATGGCGAACTTATGGCACAGGTGCCAGAGGTGGCACTCGGAGCTCTCTCTGTGGGTACCCTTGCAGTCACCCCAGCACAGCTAGGCTAAACATAAACCATACATACATGAACATGTATATGTATATAGTTGTACCTCACTTAAAGAGCATAATGTGTTCCCCAGGATTGCTCTTTAAGCGAAACACCATTGAAAGTGAAAAACTGTGACTTCTGGCTGGGTGGATTGCGAACCCCGATTTATTTGTTAAGCGAGTTTTTGGTAGGTTTTATTTGTTAAGCGAAGCGAACATTCAGAGAAAATTCTGCTCTTTAAGCGAGGCACTCTTTAAGTGAGGCGCTCTTTGTGCGAGGTTTGACTGTATATGATTACATATAGTATATATACACAAATATAAACAAAACTTAAATAAGTGCTATTTGTTCAAACAACATTTACACATTGTGGCTAATAATATGACATTCCTAACTATAAAAGATCGCATCTAATAAATATATGTATTGATATATACATTCTTTCAGTGGTTATAATCCTGCTGGATTAAGCAGCTAAAAAAAGCAGGGTATGCATCTATTAGTAAATAAATCAACAAATGTCACAGGGAGATACCCAGCAATCACTTTGGTCATATTGTATCCTCTATTGTCTTCAAACAGTTGTTTGTTACTTCAGGGCTGTCTCAGCAGCAATCTGCTGAATGCAAGTTTTTCTAGTATTTGTGTGAATGGTATGCAGTACAAGCAATCTTACTAATATACCATTTTAGGCAAGCTGATTTGTTTTGGTTGGGTTGAGGCTGTGCCGTTCCTCCCCCGTTGCCTTCTCTCCTGTTGTTCAAAGATGGCTTTCCCAGGTCATTTTGCTATCTCCAAACAGTTGGAGAGGCATCAGCAGTTCCAAAACAAAGAGCTGCTCTCTCCCGTCCTCCCCAAAACCCTTCAGGAATTGCAGACAACCATGTAGATTTCACAACAAAATGCTGTTATTTCATCGGAGTTTGGTTCACTGAGAAAACAAAACAATTTGCAAGAGGAGCTGCAAACAAAAAAATCTTGCACGCAAGGATCCTCCTCCCCAAGAGACGGACTGCCTGGTTTCATTACTAAGAGGATGCAAATACAGTGAGTGGTGGATAGAGTGGGGAATGAGTTGTGAGCCGCTCCTTGGTGCTGTCATTTCTTTTCTATCACACAGCAGGGGCGTCCATTCCTGCAATTTGGCAAAACTGTCAAAACAATTCGATCCAGGCCCAGTGATGATTCCTGCTTCCCCCCCGGTCTCGTGTGTGGCCTGCTCTGTGTGCATCTGCAGTAAACCCCTCCATCTTTCCAATCTATATCCATGACAGAGGGAAGGAATCCAGGAGAAGTTGGTTGGGGAAAGGCAAAAAGGGGAAGAATGTGTGGGGCCAAGGACAGGCCATGGTGTGCACTTCATTGTTTCACTTCCATTTTCCCCAAATGGGGAAAGAGAAAAACCTAGGAAGAGGGTAGAACTCAAAGCTATGGATGCAAACTATGAGAAAGGGGGTCTCACTTAAATAGTAGGAAGAACTTCTTGACAGTAAGAGCTGCATGATAATGGAATGGGCTGCCTCAGAATAGGGTTGACATACGTCCCAGAAAACTGGGACTGTCCCGGATTCAAGGTTGGAAAAATTGTCCCGGACAGTTCAATAAAAATCATGTTAAAGTCCTGGATTTTTAAAACTTACTGATTGTATTGGAAGGGTCGAGGGCAAAAGAAGAAGGGGACGGCCCAAGATGAGATGGCTAGATGGTATTGTGGAGACAATGGGCACAGAGCTGAGCGAGTTGAGGGGGATGGTGGAGGACAGGAGTGCCTGGCGGACAGTGGTCCATGGGGTCGCAGAGGGTCGGAATCGACTGTACGACTGAACAACAAAAAAACTGATTGTATATTATAACACACCATTAAAATAAATTCAAACTCTCACCATCAAAGAAGTGGTTTACTACCACATTGAAGTTGGAGCATACCTGGAGACAAATCTTAATGTCTTCACCTCACATCGCCGCCCAGTAAGTGTGTCTGTGGAACGGAGGACGTTAAGAGTTGGTTGCAACATGACTTCTCAGAAGTACAACAGATCATCTTACAGTAAGAATTAACTGTTGTAAATAAACTCATTTACGTATTGATATATTTAATGTGAAAGTGTTTTATAGGTGTCGTTGTATTATGTTTGTTTTTTAAAAGGCTATTTTGTAGATAACCTGCACATTTTTGTCAAGTATATTTCCATCCCGGTTTTGTGAGAGAGAATTATGGCAACTCTATCTCAGAAGGTAGTGTGTGTGTGTGTGGGGGGGCCTTCATTAGAGGTTTCTAAACAGAGGTCAGATGGCTACCTCTCAGGCTGTGGATTTCCTACTTCATCAGAGGTTGGACTTTATGACCTTGGAGTTCTTACCAGCTCTGCAGTTCTTTGTTTCTAAGGCTGCTGGTAATTTCAGCTCCATTTTCCCCACTGTTTCCAGTTAGTGGCCTAAATGAGAAGCCCCCAAGCAGAGTTATTTTGACCATTGTTCCCAAATAATGAATATGGAGAATTAAGTTGCCTCCATTACTAGTGGCAATGATACATGGCCATCAGCAGCAGCACCCATTGATAGCTGTCTTCTCCAAGGATTGGGTTACTTCTCATATAAAGCCATGCACTTTGGTGGCAATTATAGCTGTATTCATTTAAATAAATATTTAATTATCCTGCCTAACCACCTGAGATTGAAGATTGGGGCTTATACCATTTTTAAAAATGATAAAACAATCTATATATCATTGGACAGAATAAAACAAAATAGAAGTTGAAAATTTACAACCCAAAGTTCAATATTGAGTTCTGGTCACTACAGCCCAAAGGACTGGCTGAAGAACTACATTTTACTTTGGTAGCGTAATAAGAACCAATTGGGCCTGGGGTGTAGTAGCAATTGTGGATTGTATTCTACAATTGGGATTTCACAACTGAAATGGAACCCTTTTGGGCAACCTTCAAAGGTGAGACAAAAGTTTCTGTGACAGAATCTAGTGATCTAAGAGCCCTGTTGGTGCAGTGGTTAAAATGGTGCACTTCAACCAAAACTGCTAACATTGTAAGTTTAATCCTGACAGAGCTCCAGGTTGACTCAGCCTTCCAAAAATGGTAAAATGAATACCCAGCATGTTGAAGGCAAAATGCTAATTACCTTGTGAACCATCCAGACGGTGCTCTAAGTGTTATGGGGCAGTATAGAAGTGTAATTGCTAGTCCTAGTGTTTGGGCTAGGAAATGCAGCCTCTCCAATGATAAGGTCTCAAATCATTTAAGTGAGTGTTAAGTATCATCACCATCTCCTTGAACTCAAGTCCTAAGGGCACAGCCAGCCAGTTCAGTTCATTTAAAACTAGTGTAATGAGACAATCTAGCCAAATTACAGCTGTTTTGTGCATTAGCTAGAGTATCTCCATCATCCTCAAGGACAGTCCCATGTACAAAGATTGTGCATGTTCAGGAAAGGGTGTTGCCACGTGGCCCAACTGAAGCCAGCTGTAGATACTTTGAGCCTTTTGTGATAAATATGGATCCAGAAGCACCCCCAAGCCATGACTCTACTCCCGTGATGGCAAACATTGGCACTCCAGATGTTCTTGGACTTCAATTGACTTCAATTCCCAGAAGCCCAACCCCCCGTGAATCCACACAAATGGGTTTACTGTGACTCATCCGGTCCACGCCGCCCTCACTGCTCCCAGAAGCGGAAGTAAAACCCATCCAAGAACATCTGGAGTGCAAAGGTTCACCATCATGGCTCTATTCCTTCAAGGACAGGTATGCAAACCCATTTACCACCTGCCCAAATCCCGGTTGTGAGAGCCACCAATTTAAACATTCCCACACCTGGCTATAAAGCATGAATGTGCCATAGACATGACAGACAGTGAGGAATATATGCTCTGCTGGCATGTTCAGCAAGTTGTAGGATTCCATGGGGTTCTTTTCTGTCTCCTTTGTTGCTTAAATCTATATCAATCTGCTGGATGAGATCATCAGGAGGGGGGTTTGGGAGGGAAAGTACGGCTATATTTCTTTCTGTCTTTAAAGTTAGGTAAGGCTGTTTCAGGTGCCTGGATGCTGTGATGGACTGGGTGAAGGCCAATAAACAGAACCATAAACAAAGTAAGAGGAAGACTCCCAAGTCTGTTTCAGTGAGACAGACACAAATGTTTCTTGCATAATGCCTTGCCTGGGGCAATTTTGGAACTGTCTTTTAAATACTCCTCCTATGAATTTCAAGCCTGTAAAGGGACAGATGATTGTCCTCACTAGTTCTCTTTCAGTCCCAGATTTAGGAATGAAACCAATTAGATCAGGACTTGACTTGCATCTCTCTAGCACAAGGGTGGCCAATCTTTTTACATCACGGGCCTGACCACACCCCTTGGAAGCCCAAAGCTTTATGTCATCTGTAAAGTGCACCCACACATACACAGGATACCTAAGAGACCGCATTGCCCTAAGAACATCTGTCCATCCCACCAGAACGGACCGGAGAGGCTCTCTGGTTGTACCATCGGCTAGAGAGGCGCACCGCTCTAGCACTAGGAAGAGGGCCTTCTCCATGTCCACCCCGGCCCTATGGAACCTCCTGCCAATTGAGCTACGTCTCCAGTCAGAGTTGCTGCCCTTTAGGAAGGGGGTTAAGACCTGCTGGTGGGACAGGTATGGGGTCTGGATCAGACAGTTGCATCGGCTTGTTGGCTTATTTGACTCCTCCCTCTCTCTCATTGTATGAATTTTTTAATCTTTTAACTTGTTTAGTTTTAATATTTTAATATTTTAATAATTTTTAAATTGGATTTTATATTGTGTTTTTATGTATCTTTTTAAGCTTTTGTTAGCCGCCCTGAGTCTCTTTGAGGAGGGCGGCATAAAAGTCTGTTAAATAAATAAATAAATAAATAAATAAACAGCTGTAAATGTGCTCACTTCCGCATTTATAATAGCTGCGGGTGCATTTGCGCATGTTTGAGCATGTTTTACAGGTGATGTAAGCACACATGCTTCCACTTCAGGGTGCAGCAGAGGCAACGATGGGCCGGATGGGATGGTGTTGGGGGCCACGGCCGGCCCGTGGGCAGTTGGTTCGGAAACCCTGCTCTAGCAGATTTCACTTTGGCAAGGGACAGTAGATGTGATGGCTACTGCTGTTTGCTGCTAGGCACTGAAAGTAAGAGAGCTTTGAGCTTCTACAGCAAAATGTCTTCCCCTCATTTGTGACACTATTGATGCTGGATCAAGGGTAGTTGCAATAGCCAGCATGGCACATCGGGAGAGTGTTGGACTAGGACTCTGGAAACTTGACTTCAAGACCCCTCTTAGCCAAATAGGGTTCACCTAACCTACTCCCCAGTTTTGTTGGGAGCATAAAAATAGGAGGGGACCATGTAGGCACCTTGAACTCCTTGGGGAACATGTAGAACAAAAAACTAACAAGGGAAAGTGCCCTGCCTGGATTGGAGGAGGTTTCTGGGGTTCTCCACAGAAATCAACACCTTCGCTAGAATACAAGAAGAGTCCTACTGATCAAGATCAAGTTCAATCAGGTCTAGCATTCTGTTTCCAAAGGTGCACGGCTGGTTTATTTATTTATTTATTCAATTTGTATAGCTGCCCCAATCGACGTGTGACTCTGGGCGGCGTACATAAAATCTCCAATGTTCAAACTCTAGAAAACTTTAAAATTCCTAAAAACACTGAAAAACTAACTCCCACCCACACCAATTAAAAATCTAGTTAAAAACTATTAAAAGCATGTGTGATTTTCCTCTAAATGAGGCGGGGGGTGGGTGATTACTCCCTCTCCACCTCCCTACATCTGCCCTGCCAGCCAGATTTTCAGCTCTTTTCTGAAGGGCAGCAGCTCTGTCTGGAGATGCAATTCATCTGGCAGGAGGTTCCACAGGGCCGGAGCGGATACCAAAAAGGCTCTTCTTCTAGAGCTAGAGAGGTGAGCCTCTCTAGCAGTTGGGATTTTTAAAGAGCCCCTCTGGTATACTCTAGTGCACGGGTGCCCAAAATACAGCCTGGGGGCCGGATCAGGCCCCCGATGCCAATTCACCCAGCCAGGCTTCGTGGGCCTGATGAATTGGCATCATGGGCTGGACCCGACCCCCAGGCCATAGTGACCAGCTCCCTGAACCACGTGACTGGCCCACGGTCAAAAAAGTTTGGGTACCCCTGCTCTAGTGGGATGGGCAGATGTCCTTGGGGTGATGTGGTCTCTTAAGTATCCTGGCCCACTACCATGTAGGGCTTTAAAGGTAATTACCAGCACCTTGAATTGCACCCAGAGTTGCACTAGCAACCAATGCAGCTCCTGTAGCAGGGGTGAGGCACAGGGATAACGCCCACACCCCATCACTACACATGCAACTGCAATCTGAAACAGCTGCAGCCTCCAAATGGTCATCAAGGGCAGCCTCATGTAGAGTGCATTACAATAATCCAGTCTGGAGGTGACCAGAGCGTATGTGACCGTAACCAAGAAGCAGGCATAATTGATGAATGACATGAAGTTGTGCAAAAGCCCTCCTAGCCATGAATGGCACCTGCTCATCGAGCAAGAGTTGTGAGTCCAGGAGGACCCCCAAATTATGCACCAGGTCTGTCTGTGGCAAAAAAAGCCCCATCCAGCTCCAAAGATGGTAGTTCCCGGGATAACGCGGGGTCCCTGACCCACAGTCACTTGGAAAGCGGCTGGAATGATACCTTGGAAAGCTTGAAATAGGGCATTAAAGGAACATCTTTCCATGACTGTTTTTCTCCAGCATCTGGCATTCACAGATGTACTGCTTCAGTTTATGGTGGCTTCATTCTGCCATTTAAGCCACCACACTGTCACAATATACATTATATTGCTGATATAGGGATGTATTCTCATATTTCTCTCTCTGTTCCAGGTCAATTTAAGCATCACTACAGTTTTGTTGAAATACCTAGCTAGCCAACAATCAATTATTTCACAATAATGGTCTGAACATTACTTTCAGAATGTCCACTTTTAGGATTGAAAACACATCTGATGCCATGCCATATCCTTTCTGCTACTCATCAGCAATTATATGAAGGAAGTGAAGGTAGAATGGGCTATAAATGCTATATTATCAATTCTTCTCTTCAGAAAGGTTATGTTCTGCCTTGTTTGAATGAAACTATTGTTCAGCCCATTCTTTGCCGGGGGGGGGGGGCAATTTAGCAACATACAATTGAAACAACTTTAGACCCTTTGCTCATATCAAGAGTTGTCAGAAGGTCATCAAAAAGGAACTCTTCCCCAGGATGCACTCCAGGCTCCTTCCCTATACAGTACATTAATACATCGGATAACGTTATGACTTGGTTCCACAAGTCATGATGTTATTCGATTTTTAGCATTGTCCGATGCATTCAACCAACAATGTTTTTTTAAAAAGCCCTGTTCCCTTTCCAAAGAGGAAAGGGAACAGGGGGAGATCACGTTGGCTTGGGGAGGGAAAGCAACCTCCCTCCCCAAGCAAACCGCAGGAAACGGGGCAGGTGGGAAGCTTCAGGGAACAAACCATGCGGGTTGTCCCCAAAGTCACCTTCAACCCCAGTGACTCCTTGGAGTCAGTGCCTACTGGTGCTGACTCCAAGGTTTCCGGACACCCGAGCCTCGAGCGTCTGGCACCCTTGGAGTAAGCGCCTGCTTGCGATGGCTCCAAAGTTGCTGGACGCTCGAAACTCGGGCATCCAGAAACCTTGCAGTCAGTGCCTGCATGAGCTGACAGCAAGGTTTCCGGACGCCCAAGGTTCGAGAGTCCAGCACCTTTGGAATCAGTGCACTCAGGTGCTGACTCCAAGGGATCCAGACGCCTGAGTTTCAAGCGTCCAGCACCCTTGGAGTCAGTGCATGCAGGCGCTTACTCCAAGGGTGCTGGGCACTTGAAACTCGGGCGTCTGGATTCCTTGGTTGAAAGAAGAAAGTGCAAAAGCTGGCTTGAGACTCAATATCAAGAAAACCAAGATAATGACAACAGGCCCTATCAGTCCCTGGAAAATAGATGGGGAGAAATAGAAGCAGTGACAGATTTTACTTTCTTAGGATCAAAGCTCACTGCAGATGGAGATTGCAGCCATGAAATAAAAAGGCGACTGATTCTTGGGAGGCAAGCGATGAGAAACCTGGGGAACATAGTGAAAAGTATGTTCAGCTTTCCAGCCTCCCTGCTGCTACGAACTATTGCATCAGATAACGCTAAGAGATCGCTATCCGATGCAAAAAAAAATTAAAATTTTTGCATTGTTATCCGATGCAATTGTTATCCGAGGTATTACTGTACTTTGAAATGCAAGCCCTCCTCAGTTCCCCATTTCTTTTCTCTTGGTTCAACTATTGAACAAACATTCAGGCACAGCTTTAGAAGAATGAAGAAAGGAAATGCTTACTTACAAAATTTATGTTCAAATAAAATTATCAGGTAGATGGCAAAAATATAGTACAGCAGCCCACTTCAACTTATTTGGGGGGGAAATAAGCAGGAAAAAATTCTTTCAAGAAAATGAAGAGTTACTAACTTTCTGAGACTAATAAATTTTTGAGTCAGAAAGAGACTTAACTAGCCTGAACAGACTCACTCAGACAGAATAGAAAGACAGATTGAACTACACACCACCCACACACAGAGCTCAGCACATATACAGAGTGGAAAGCAGTGACCTTTTTTTTTTTTTTTTTTTTTTTTGGGGGGGGGGAGAAACCTATTGATTGGCTGTTTAACTTCAAAACAGGGAATGAGTATGATTGTTAAATAATGGCCATTCCCATCTCCATGTTAGTATGCAAAACAAACAAAAACATGATGGATTGCCTGCTCTAAGCTCAATAAATTCATACGCAAATTTCTTCTGTTTCCTTTGCCCCAGCCACTCAGTTTACTGCAGGATGATAATCCCACTCTAAAACTAGGATTATCATCCTGCAGCCCACAGGCCAAATGTGGCCCATGGTGCTATTCCATGTGCCCCCCACTGCCTCACCCACACCAGAAAGTACTATGTGGTAGAGGAAGGTCAAAATGACTGCCCTGCCCTCGAAGCTGTCTGAGAGGGTGTGACCTGGCCCCCGGCTTTAAAAGGTTGAGAACTCCTGCTCTAAAGCCTTTCAGTGGAGGCCTCTCTCCCACATGTGCCACATTTAGATTTCTGTAACATGTTTACCAGTGTGGTGTAGTGAATAGAGCAGGTGTTCCCAATGTTTTTGGGCCACTGGCTGGTCATGGGGTTGAGTGGGCCAGCCACCTGGTCCCTCCCACCTGGAAGCAGAAGTAAAACATGCCCGAGCATGCACAAAATACTGCCATAAATGCACCCATGGCTGTTGTAAATGTGTTTATGACAGCTGTGGGTCATTTACAGCCGTGCTTTTCACACGCGCAGGCACGTTTTACTTCCACTTCAGGGAGCGACGAGGGCAGACCAGGCCAGATGATTTGGCTCTGAGGGCCAGATCCGGCCTGCAGGCCATAGATTGGGAACCTTTGGAATAGAGTAAGGCTCAAGAGCAGTGATGGGATGTAATAGGTTTCCACCAGTTTGCCAGAACCAGTAGTAACTTTTCCTAGTGTCCCGGAGAACCGGTAGCAGCTTTTTGGAGGGAACCACCTTCGGGGCTTACTTTTTCACTGGTTCCCCCACTATGCATGCACACCAAGCACTTGGTGTGCATGCACGCCTACAGTGCTTGGCACGTATGCACAGCCTCCTTGCTGTCCTCCCAAGTGGGGAGGAGGAAGAGAAGCTACTAGCCTGAAGCTCCCTATAGCCTGTTCCCCAGGGTAAGTGACTCACCTTTGGATGTGGTGTGTCTGTGTGTATTTTAACGTATATTTAATACCTTTACCTATATTGATGTACTACCACAATTTCTAAAAAGGCCTGGCGGCCTGGCTTGTGATTTTTAAGCAAAGTCTTGGAGTTACCTCATCAATAAGCTACACCTGTGCTGTTCCAATTGCTGTTCCAATTGGTGAACCCTTAAGGAGGTACAGCTGTTTTACATTTACATTAAGGCATATTATCCTAGAGAACCGGTTAGGCAAAGACTTAGTACCTAAATTCTTTAACTGTTGAAAAGTGCCAAAATGAAGCCATCTTGTGGTGAGTTCATTCTGTAGTTCCTTCCATCTGACCTAGTGTGAGAAAGATTAGCCTGAATAAGCTTTAAGTTCTGGTTTAAAAGCTCTGGTTGATTTGTGTTTGGGTGGGTGGGTGTATTTTAATGTATTTTATTTAATTATTTTTTTATTTTTTTATTTACGGGTTTGTGTTGTGGGTGGGTGGGTGGGTTGAGAGAGAGTGTGTGTGCTTATTTTTATTTTATTTTTAATTATTTTTTATTACTATTATTTTTTTGGCTCCGCCCATGACATCATGACGTTAGCTCCACCCACACTGTGATGACATCACAGTGGGGTAGTAAAATTTTTGTCATCCCACCACTGCTCAGGAGACGTGGATTTCATCCACAACTGTACAATGGAAACTTACTGGGGAGTGGAACTTGTAAAATTGCTCTTTAAATACCTCACTTACCCTGAAAACCATATTAGGGTCACTATAAGTTGGTTATAGTAGCAGAGCAACAACAAAAAAATCTGCCAGGCAGAACTCCTGCAATGGAAAATTGTAGGGCTTGTAGTGCAAGAAATCCCAAAATCCCATAGCTACTTTATCATTTTGGAATGGCACAGGGAAGAGAACCTTCCCTTCCAATCTCTGTCTCTCCCTATTTATTACAAGTGAGGTTTTGTGGCAGCATCTGGAGGAAAAGAAGGCTGGAAGCTCCCGTATTAAGGGGCTGAAAAAGGAGCTGTTTTAACACTGAAGTCATGGTCAGAGTGTTTTATTTTTAAATTCTCAAGGTCGTAGGATTTATTGCCTGAACTTACTTTTTATCAGGCACGACTGAATAAAAAATGATAGATTCTTTTGCCTGCTTTACAACATCCTTCTATGGTTATTAAGGTCTCTAAAATGTTTTCTTTTTTTTTAAATGGAGGAAGAGAAAGAGAAAATCCAATAGGATCTTGGCAAATGACAGATCACAGGAGATAATCCATCTTGGCAGCCCAGGACTACATAACCTTGATGTCATCGGATATTGCTTTCCCTAGCCAAAATTTACAATTTGCCTACCTGCAGGATAGAACATTTTATGGATCCTGTATTATGTTTGTGTCTTGTTCTTAGGAGGTAAGCTATCAGGCATATTCAATAGGCCATAATATATTTCTTTTTTATATAAACGTGTTTAGTATTCTGACGAGGAGTGAAACGACTGTTAACAGAAAATCACTGAATGTTGAATTCATGCTACATTGTGGGTCTCCTAGTTCAATACCAATCGCAATTACACTTACATAATGTCCCATAGCAGTTAGTGCACTCTCTGGACGGTTCCCAAGTTAATTAGGATTTTGCCCCCAACATGCTGGATACTCATTTTACCAACCTTGGAAGGATGAATCAACCTTGAACCAGGCCAGGATCGAACTCAGTTTTGGCTGCAATATGGTAGTTTAACCACTGTGCCACCATGGCCACAACCTGCTACCAAAGCACAAATTCTGTGGATTGAAGAAAAAAAAGGATCATATGTTATTTGTGTGAGGACTGTTCTTAGCAATGGCCATATGTCTAAAGCTAAGGATGGTGATTTTTACAAGGTAAAAGTAAAGGTCTCCCTTGCTCAAATCCAGTCGTATCTGACTCTAGGGTTCAGTACTCATCTCTGTTTATAGCCAAAGAGCCAGCACTGTCTGCGTTTGGAGATGTTTCTGTCGACATGTGGCAGGCATGAGTATACACTGGAGTGCATGGAATGCTGTTTGCCTTTCCACTGAAGTGGTCCCTATTTATCTTCTTGCAATTTCTTGCTTTCTAACTGCTATGTTGGCAGGAGCTGGGACAGAGACGGGAGCTCATTCCGTCCTGCAGTACTCGGGAATCGAACTGCTGACCTTCCGCCTCCAAGTCATCAAGTTCAGCACCTTAACCATTAAGCTACCACTGCCCTTTTCATTTTTGCAAGACCACCCTCCAAAACATAAAGGGAGCTGTGGCTTTTATAAAGAAAGAGAACAACCTGCGAATAGTGTAGAGCTGGAAGGGAGAATCCAAACTCTGTTTAAAAGGCTACAGTGGAGGAGTGTCCACACCCTTTTAAGACCATTTGTTCCACATTGCATTGGACGCTGGCTGAATATTAAGCACATGCACGCATAGAAATCTACAATGCCATCACAAACACCGGGGGGGGGGGGGAAGCATGGAAGGCCTAATTCCTCTTATCCTTGCTGACATTCCTTATCCAACTAAACAGTAATCCAGTTGACTATCACCGATTTTAGAAGATGAAAATTAAATAAATGAAATGAGAATTGTAGCACATGTTTGAGAATTAAATGAAAAAATAATGTTCAAGTAAGGAAAAGTTCTAGAAATGATTGTGGAGTAACATTGAATTTCTATGAGTTCTCGTTCCTGTGATCCATATGGTGACATTCAGTAGATAAACTCTAGAAGGCCTTTGTTCTGGTTTTTAATTATAGGTATAGATTGTGATTTTTAGAACGGTTTTACAATTTGGTGTACTAGAATCCTATTTATATATATTATAAAATAAATCTTTATGACCATAATCAAGATCAGCATATACTAGTGGGAGTAGTCTCAATTTCCGCCATTATTTGTCTCTGAAAAAAATTACATGGTTTTTTTAAAAACAAAACAAAACTCTGTGTTCGCCTGAATTGATTTTCCCTCTATTTTCAGTCCCAGTCTGGGGAGCAAGAATCAACTGTTAGCTAAAACCAGATGGCAAAATTGTTTATATTTCCTTTACCCAAGCATACAGAGCCTGATCCAGTTTGGTGTAGTTACCTTTAAAATGTGGTTTTTATTTAGTGTCACTTTACATGGTTAATACAGCATGCAATTTGATCTCTAGTATTCAGAGTTTTAAAACGCATGAGAACACAAGGATGAATTCCAGAATAAAGAGATTGGGGATTGAATTAGATTATATACGGTAGTTAATATGTCTGCATCGCAGCATGACCTCCGTACCACTGATCTAATTCTGCAAGTCACTTTCTAGTCCTGAGCTCTTTTGGCATGCAAAGACCTCCTCAGCTCCAGGCCAGTATTGATGAGGGATTCAAGTGGGATTTAATCCATTTGGGGACCATGACTCTTCCCTGTAGACTTTGACACCCAAGGCTGTTAGTCCTCAGGGTGGTTAGGTTAATTAACTGCTGCCTGATACTCAGCATTGAGTTGCTGACAGTATGGTCTACTCCATTCCCATAGCAGGATAACCTGGCCAGGCTGGATGAAAGGCCACTGCATTATATTCTCAGAACAATCATCATGGTTGATTGCCATGATGATCACCTATATTCAGATTCGGATACAGTAGCAGCCAGCAACAGCAGCAGCAGCAGCAGCAGCAGCAGCAGCAGCAGCAGCAGCAGCAGCAGCAGCAGCAGCAGCAGAAGAAGAAGAAGAAGAAGAAGAAGAAGAAGAAGAAGTTAATATGTAATTAGATGCAGAGTTCCTTGCATTTATTTTGACACAAGTAGATTACAGGTAACTTGCTTTTTTGGTAACTGGAGGCTGGAAGACAAGCATGATTTTTTAAATTATAAATTACTTAAAATTGAAATAAATCAATTAATAGTTAAATAGCAAAACAATAGGTCTACACACAAAATTATGAGAGCAAAGAAAATATGGGAAGAAAAAAACATTGAGCAATTCATGTGAGTAATAAGACCTCTCCAAAATGTGCTTATAACTGAACATGACCATAGCACATGACTAAGAGACAAAGAGAATCACAACCCCAACATTTAGATGATTTGTTCAGACTCTTCCTTAAAAAAAGATGTTATAATACCCAGTATATTCTAAATATGACCTTTTGTTAGATGGGTTGTAACTTGAGAGCTATAAATATCTCAGGTATACTGGTGAGTGCTATCTTCCATTGATTAGGTAAGACAACATGATCCATTTTCCTGTTCCATTCATTTCTGAGACCTTGTGTATCATATTTATTAGCTGACAGTAAATAGCTATAAAGAAATAATGTAAGTTTCTTTTCTTGGATGGATGCAATAAGAATTTTGAAAAACACAGGTGACTCTGAAGCATTCAGTGGTGCTGGAGTGCAGTTAGATATCAACAGATGCTAAAGAAGGAAGATCTCAAGAAGGCAAATGGCGAAAATTCATCATCCTGCCTAATTAATTAGTTTAAGGTAAGAATTCTTCTGTCTGCCCATACTGTCTAAAAAGGGGTTCTTCCCAATTTTTAAATCCAGGCTACCCCATAAAGTTAATTTGGCATGTGAAAAAGAATCAAATTGAAAATGTTCGTTCATTCGTTCGTTTGTTTGTTTGTTCGTTCGTTCCATACCACCCGTTTGGGCAGTATCCCACTCTGGATGGTGAACAAATAGATAACAAATAACAACAAAACAAACAACAGATCAAACAAACAACTGACAAATACGTCACAAACCAAACCAAACTAGACTAAACTAAAATAATTGGCATCTGAGGGCATAGGTACTCAACCTGACTGACTAATTCATTGATAAAGGAATTGTTGTGACCATATGTACCATATCAAATATGTACCATATGGAATGGGGAGTCTCTTTTGGGGCATTGAGTTCCCAAAACCATTCACTTGGGGGGGAAGCCAGACAGGAGGTTTCCAACAGAGCCCAAGATGGCTCATTTCACTGTGGAATATAATTCCAATAATTAGTAAAGGCAAAGATCTCCTTTGCTTGAAAGCCAGTCGTGTCTGATTCTAGGGTGTGGGACTCATCTCCGTTTACAACCAAAGAGCCAGCAATGTCTGCATCTGCAGACATTTCCATGTTCATGTGACAGGCATGACTTGATGGGGGAGTGCACAGAATGCTGTTACCTTTCCTGCTGAAGCAGTACCTATTTATCTACTTGCAATGTCTTGCTTTCAAACTCCTAGATTGGCAGCAACTGGGACAGATGACAGAAGCTCACTCCATCACATAGCATCAGTCTCAAACTGCTGACCTGTTGTCCTTCTGGTTATCAAGTTCAGTGTTTCAACCACTAAGCCACCATGACCCCCTATATTAATAATTATTACAGCTTAGCAAATATGCCTGATGATATAAACTAAGACCAGGAAAACCAGAACCACCTTCAGTAAATACAAGCTGTGTTCTCTTCTTAGAAATGCGAGATGGCACACAATCCTACATACATTTCCAAATCAATAGAATTAACTTTATGGAAGTATAGTACTGTATCTGCTAAGTATATGAAAGGGAATTGCTCAAAGAATATATAGAATTGGAGGTATAATATCAATTCTGAATGTATTCATCTAGCCTCAAAAGGAAAATTTTAGAGATGCCCATTACTAATTCCAAGGATATCTCCAAAGTCAATTTAGTTAAATGTAATACAATTATCTGTGAAATATCCCTGGAAATCTGTATTCCAAGATAGGTAATAACATCTGGGCACCATTGGAACTGCCAATCGGGGGGGGGGGCACTCTGATGGATTATCTCCCATTGGCAACAACTCAGATTTTGTCCAGTTAGTTGAATAACCGAATACATCTCCAAATCTATTTATTACTTTCATTAATTATGAAATGGAAGACTTAGGTTCAGAAATAAACAGTAAAATATTATCTGCATAAAGAGCGGTTTTAAATTCATGAGAATTATGAACAAAGCCGTGAATACAAGGGTTTTGTCTAATGGCAGATGCAAGTGGTACTAAACACAAACCAAATATAAGAGGTGTGAAAGAGCTTTGTCTGGTACTCCTTTCCAGAGGAAATGGGGCAGAGAAATGGCACTGGTTAATAATCTGTATCTTGGAAATTAATAACCCATCTGAATCCATGTCAGAAATTCAGGAGGAAAATCAAAATTATTAAGTACTGTACAGGTAAAAATAAATGACCAATGTATTTGGCAGGATAGGAAAACTAACCTGCCAGTACCTCTTCCTGTGGGAATTTAAACCAAGACCTCTTGCTGGAGGCAGCCACCCCTGCAGGTGCCTCTGCGTGGCACAAAGAGTGGCATAAAGTGCCACACTGAAGTGTGCACTTAGCATCATATTCAAATTCAATTCTATTTACAATCCATGACCAGCATAACAAGAACACAAAAGCATAAACACCACATCCTAAGCTAGACTGGACAGAGGTAGTAAAAAGGAAACTATACTACTAAAAACCTACTGTGAATTGACATACAACAGCAGGTCGCCTATCTAAAAGAACAATACAGTATTACTAAAATCCCTTAATAGTTACTAAAACCTAATGTTGTTAAGATAAAATGGTAATATTTACAAGGAAAGAAGAGGGATATCCTCGTTAAAACTCTCTGCTGGAGTTGTAATTTTACTAAAACTCAGTCAATTATAGCCATACCAATAATGACAAGGGTGAAGAGGGATCTTAATAAAATAGTATAGATCAGCATCATACTTGAAATCACAGGAAGAATCATTTGATGGACAATTTGGATGCTGAGTTCCCAGAACAGCTCCAGCAGAACATACAATTGAAACACGGAATACGCGAAGTATGAATCAAGGCAAGCTGGAGGTAGGGAGGTAGGAGTTGATTCAATTGAAATATGGTACTGTAGTAGAGCTTTGTGGATACCCTGGGCTGCCAGAAAGGCAAACAAGTCAAGCCTAAACTGTCTCTGAAAGCAAAAATGATGAAACTGAGGTTGTCCTACTTTGGGCACATGATGAGAAGGTGGAAGGCATCAGGAAAAGAGGAATCCCAAGTGTAAGATGGATTGATTTCCTAAGGTGAATCATGGCTATCAATTGCAGAAGTTGAACAGAGTTGTTGAGGACAAGACATCTGGAGATCTCTGCTTCATCGGGTCCCCATAAGTTGGAGATGATGACACATAACAAAAACATATTTTGTCAAAGGCTTTTTCTCCATCAAATGAAATAATAGCAGCCTATTCATATCTCTTATCATTCAAAGCAAGCAAATCTTCTGCCAGTCTCAGATTATTACTTTCCTGCCAACCTTGTATGAACTCAACCTGGTCTGAATATACCAAAGTGGTAATTACTTTTTTGAATCTATTGGCCAGTACATAAGTTGATAACTTTAGCTCTTTTGTTGTCTAAGCCAATGTGCCAGGATTTTGCCAGGTCTCTCACTGCTCTCCTAATAAGATTGATGGTCCATTGTTTTTGAAGTCAATTTTATGTCGATTTTATGTCATGTGGTTTTGATGTCAGTGTGTGCATCCTAAAGGGACAGCTTGTAATTACATTTGGAGCTGTGCAATTTATCAGTATGGGTGACTCCATGGGGTGTCAGACTGCTGCATTTACAAGTCTTCTTCTTCCATGTCCAGGCTGGATGTGCAACTGCCAAAATGGAGCCACCCTTTGGTGGGTTCATTCTGTAGTTCCTTTTGCCTGACCTAGTGTGAGAAAGATTAGCCACCACAAGGTGGCCTTTGCCCAGGGTACGTCTGATTGTAGTTCAAAAAATACAGTTTTGGAGAAATCTCTTTCTGTGTTTTGGCAGTTTATTTATTATTTATTATTTATTTATTTGAATTTGTTTATCGCCCTCCTCCCCGAAGGGACCCAGGGCGATTCCCAACACAACAGCATAGACAACAATTTAAAACCAGTTCAGAAATTAAAAGTTTTAAAAGAAGCTTAAAAACTTAGCGTTAAAAACTAGGCATTGTAGCTAGGAGGCACTGGGTGTCAAACCATCCAGCCAGACGGGGAAATTGATCGATCCATTCCCCAGACCTGACCTGCCAGCCAGGTTTTCAATCCTTTCCTGAAGGACAGCAGCTCCGTTTGCAGGCGTAGTTCTATTGGGAGGAGGTTCCACAGGGCCGGAGCGGACACAGAGAAGGCCCTCCTTCTAGTGCCAGAGAGGTGCGCCTCTCTGGCCGATGGCACAACCAGGGAGCCTCTCTGGTCCACTCTGGTGGGACAGACAGATGTTCTTGGGATGCTGCCCGATACAGGGAGTAAATAACAAGTAAGGCTACTCCTTGGCACTTTTCTGCTTCAGCAACATAGCTGCAGTGCTGTAACTCTCCTGCCTGAAATGGTCACTTTGGTTCTCTCATGTTCAAAAGCATATATCTCAATTACCTTTTTAATATTTTACATATTGTTTCCTATTTTTAGTAGCTGGCATAGCATAGCAGCATTGGACAGGAGAATAAAAACAGGAGATCTCTACTGTCTGTGTAATATATTCCATAATTCTTCCATTCTCTCCCCACCCCCCCTCATTTTTCCTAACTGGCATAGTGCAATAGTGTTATCCTTAAAAGAGATTAAAAGAGAGAGAGAGAGAGAGAAAACCCATTACCTTGGCAACGAAAACTTGCCAAACCCCAGAGACCCAATTTACCCCAACACAGATGATCACATATGCAAAAATTATTCAAACTAAACCATGGCCAGAATCAATTCACAATAAATAAACAACCCCTGCTAGGCTGTTGAAAAAATAAACCACTTGCTGGCAGAAATAATGGGTGCTTAGCTGTACATTGTGTATTTCCCGATCTTTAAATTGATTTTAAACATGGGGAATCCAACTCAAATACAGGAGTATATTGACATCTACACATGCCCGAACTTCATAAGTCTTTCATCTTTCTTTTCAAAGTTACTTCTTTCATTTCTCTGAGCTTCTTGCAGGAAGCATAAGGAATGAGTCTCCTTCTTATAAAGACTTTACATGCTTCCCAGTCCACAATGCAAGTGCCAGTTGAGCCTCCATTTACATTAAGGTGTTTTGATAATTCATTCAGTATTTGGCTTTTAGTATCTCATCATCATCAATGACAAATTTTTGTCTTCTTAGTTTTTGTTGTTGTTCAGCTGGTTAGTCAAATCCGATCCCTTGCGACCCCATGGACAACTGTATGCCAGGCACCCCTATCCTCCACCATCCTCCTCAACCCATCCAGTTCTGTGCTCATTGTGTCAACAATGGCATTTAGCTATCTCATTCTCTGTCACTCACGTCTTCTTTTGTCCTCAACCTTTCCCAGCATCAAGGCTTTCTCAAGTGAATTCTCTCTTCTTATTTGATGTCCAAAGTACTTTAGCTTCATCTTCAATATTTGACCTTCGAAGGAGTAGTCGGGGTTGATTTCCTCTAAGATTGACCTATTCGTTCTCCTTGATGTCCAGGGAACTCTCAAAATTCTCCTCCAACACCACATCTCAAAGGCGTCTATTCTTCTGCGCTCAGCTTTCCTAATGGTCCAGCTCCCACAACCATAAATTACTACTGGGAATACTATTGCTTTGATTATGCAGACTTTTGTTTGCAAGGTGATGTCTCTGCTTTTAACTATGTTCCCCAGTTTTATCAAAGCTTGTCTCCCAAGAATCAGTCACCTTTTTACTTCATGGCTACAAGCACCATCTGCAGTGATCTTAGATCCTAAGAAGGTAAACTCTGTCACTGCTTCTCCTTCTTCCCCATCTATTCTCCAGGGACTGATAGGGCCTGTTGCCATTATCTTGGTTTTCTTGACATTGAGTCTCAACCCAGCTTTTACACTCTCTTCTTTCAATCTAAGCAAGAGCTTCTTTAGGTCTTCTTCACTTTCTGCCACTAGGGTAGTATCATCTGCATATCTCAAATTGTTGGTGTTTATCCCAGCAATTCTCCTTAGTTTTTATCCCTCCCTTTTTCTTTTCTGTTTTTAATCACTGTGTTAGAGTATTAGAATGAGTGGAATTTTAAGGTTTTTTCCTGATAGTAAAATGGTATGTACCTGAATATCATAGTCAATTCCTCTTGTGTTAATCATAGAAAATTGTAAAGTTTCATAATATGTACAGTAATTCTATTTTTAGCTTGGGACTAAGGTGGTATGAAGTGGATGTATTTTTCATTGTTATGTTTAATGCAATATCTTGGAATGTTAAGTCTTGCAAGATCCCACTAAACACAAAAAAAAGTTGTATCTAAGTTGAAGGAACTTGATACTGATATAAGTTTTTGTCAGGAAACTCGTTAAATGGGAAATGATAAGAAATGTTTATGTAAGGAATTGGTGGGTGATGTTTCTTTTATTTTTATTTTTAAATTTTATTCAAATATAACACAAACCATGAAAAAAACATAGAGATACGATAATAATAATAAAAATCTTTTTAAAAACCATATGAACTGTTCCGTGCACCTGACGCCAGTGGAAAATTATATACCTTCATTTAGCTATTCTCTATGTAACCATTTATTTATATATTTGTTCCCTTGTTCCTAAAAGATGTGCAATCTTGCCTTGGCCTTACTCTTTTTCCTTTCATATTCTTTAAATAAACATATCCTATCAATTATCCCCATATTTCTTTTAAATCAGTTTTTTTACTAATCTTTTTTTTTAATTTTCACGTGTTAATTAATGTCATTTATTTATACATCTAATCAATCAAAAATTGTGGCAATATTGATTCATAAATGTGTTTGTTTTCAAGTTCAGCAAATGACCACAGACCCAAATGGTTGCTTTCTCCTTCCAGTCATGGAATGTGCTAATTCTGTTATTGTTATGATGAGTGTTTATGGCACAAATGTTGATTCTCCGGATATGTTCTGTTGATATTTCAGCTATCTGGTAAATAGTAAGTATGATTACATATTGATTGGAGGGGATTTTAATGTTATTATAGACCCACTTTTACATAGGAATACACTCTCATATAACAAAAAATTTGTGAGAGCTCCACTCAAGGCCTATGGTTGAAATAGACCTGATTGATCCTTGATGTATCCTATAGCCCAAAGATAGAGATGACACCTTTGTCCCTTCAATGCATCGTAACTGTTTTAGACTTTGTTATTTTCTTATTTCTTCTTCTTTGATGCCTCAGATTAAAATGTGCACCATAGACACAACCATAATTAACAACCTATTTCTTTAAACTTCAGACTGGGTTAGACCACCTAGTAATTGGCATTTTGACATTTCTTTACTAAATACATACTTCATTTCTCAGGCAATGACAGCACTATATCTCAGTTTTAACAATTTTTGCACTCACAATAATCTTCCTCTGGTGCTGATGCTGGTGGCGATGTCAACTTATTGTGATCTTTCCAGGGTTTTCTAGCCAGAGAATACTCAGCCTAGAGCAGTGATGACAAACCATTTAGAGACTGAGTGCCTGAACTGCGACCCAAAACCCACTTATTTATCTCAAAGTGCCAAAACAGCAACAGAGGAGGATAGAAACACTCCCATTGGGCTGCTGGGCAGAGGAGTGGGGCAAACTCTGTGCTTGGGTGACTGTGCTTGGGTGCCCACAGAGAGGGCTCCGAGTACCACCTCTGGCATGTATGCCATAGGTTCGCCATCACTGCGAATACTCAGAAGTGGTTTACCATTCAGTTTTTCCGGCTGCTCTCTGAGGCTATGCAACTTGCTCAAGGCTGCATAGACTGGCTCTTCTCCCACAATGCAGAACTCCCAGTCTAAGCCACCAAGCTATCCAGCCAGCTATCCTTCCTGTTAGATCCATATTAGAGTTAAAAGGTTTTTAAGCCCCCAGTAATGGTGAAAGCTAGCAGGTATGGCAAGCACAAATTGTCAGTGTAAGCTTTAGAGATCTTTAAAGGAGTATATAAGCTTTACACATTCCATTTTTGCTTTATCAAAAGCTGCCAAGAGAGAAGGGAGGCAATGCTTTTTCACTCATTTATTCTAAAATGGCAGGTGCTAGGCTCATACTCACAAAATTCATACAGTATTTTGCAAACAGAAGGTCCTGGGTTCAATCACTAGCACTTTAAGTAAAACAGATCAAATAAAAATGTTGCCGACCTTATCCCTGATTACTACCATTCTTAATGCTTTCTGGAAGATGATCAGTCTTGCACAATGGAAAGCCATTACACCTCTATCAACCAACCTCAGGTGCTATTTTCAGCAGGGCTCTGGGAAATGGGGCCATGGTTCACAACATTTATTAGGACTGCTCCTCTTTATCCACACTACAGGGAAGAAAGCAACTGTATCAGCAGAGTGATTCTTTCATCCTTGCATAGCCAAGAGGTGAAAGTGTTAAACACATGTTATTAAAGAGGAAACAACAGATTACTAGAGCATGACAAACAGTATCTTGTCCACAGCTTTCCAAATCGAGATATTTTGAGTCAATATACTATATACTGTACTACCAGTTATAGCTGTTATGAATTATCTTGCTATTTCAATCCATTTTGTCAGTTTATATGCATTCCTGACTGTAAACTTTAGGTGATGAATACTTCAGAACACAATGATGGCCTTCAGGTAATCCGCATCAAGGATAAGGGATGTGTGTGATAACCATAACCTAAAAGAACAGGATTTCCACACGGCCATTGTTCATCACTGTTTTCTTCAAAAGCAATTGGCTGGGTTTTACATACCTGGGAGATAACATCAAGACTAGAGAAAGTAGCTGTTTGTTCCAGATAATCTGAAATAGAATCTTGCATACATGCTCAGTACAAGATCGCTGTTCCATCACTAGCAAAAACAAACAAAACACAGACCCGTTTTCATTGCTGAGGCGTATTCTACAAAGCTACGTAAATGCAATTTTGCCTTCCATACAATTAAAGTTGTTCTGCTAGCCACCTCTCTAAAGAGCAGCAGAGCACCATGCATAAATCACTGCAATGCCTTGAAAGCACCATGATTACCATGCAAATAATATTTCCTGGCTTAGCTTGCATTTTGTTACTTCTGTGGATCTGTCTTTGAGGGTGGTGGTGGTGGGGGGATAAGCATAATAACTCTACCTCTTCAGACAGACATGTGGGTGGGTGTTTGTGTGGAGGCGACATTCACACATGTAGTTTGCCAGCTAATTAGCGCCATCATTTGCGAGGACAATTTATATTTGCTCTCTGCAAGGATGGCACGATCCTTTGCCATACTTGTTTATTTACAGTGAAAGGGAAAGCTGTTTCAACCACCCTTTTCATGGAGTGGGGAGATTGAAGCTGGCATGATGTTCCCTAGAACAAAGGCAGAAGGCCCATGCTCAGCGCTGTTTGCGAGGACCTAATTCTGTGATGGTCAGGAATTCCAGCCATTGTAAGAGCTTGCTGTAGCATAAATACTGAGCAGAAATCTGGTAAGACAAAGAAATAATGGCTTGCAAGATGTTGGGTGGTGTGTTGGTATCCAATTTATCAGTGGCCAGACCCAGCTAGCAGCATCCAACCCCTCCTCTCTTGGTCCTGCTGAAAGGGTAAAATATGGCCTGGGAAGTCCTGCCATAGCTCATGAAGGACAGGCTTGTGCCTGCAGTGTAGAAATAGGAGACCAAGACTTATGGCCAGGCAAACAGTTTTAAATGGCCATGGCACTGATTGGTTTTCATTTACAGATCCTTTTGCAGCAGAGAGCAAAGAGGTGGGCAGGCAGACAGCTACCATATCCCAGCCCACAGTTTGGGAAATGCTGAAGAGTACAAGGAAGCTCAGGTCTATTCCAGAGTGGGCTGATAAAATGGGAGAAACCAGGTTTGTGTCAGGTATGCCAGCTAGTCATCAAGTTCAGCATCTTAACCACTAAGCCACTGCAGTCCCTTTGAACCCTCTGTATGCATACAGTTTCACATGTCAACAGATGTGTGTGTTCTTTGTTATATCCATTTAGTGTCCTGACCCAATCGTCAGGCCCCAAACATGCAACTGATGGGCTCAACAGATTGTTGTGGGCTACAGCCTAGCTCAGTGATAGCAAACCTTGGCACTCCAGGTGTTCCCTGGACTTCAATTACCAGAAGCCCAAGTCAGCACTCCTGCTGATCCGGTGTGCTGACCCACCCAGGCAGGCATGGTCACCGCACAGCATCACTACACAGAGAGTCTTGTTCAAGGATAGTCCAGATATCAAAGTACAAAAAGCAAGACAAGGTCCATTTACCAGTAGTCCAAGTCAGGAGTCTAATCCAAAGGGTGTCCAGAGGTGTCGTCAGGGTTGGCAGGGAAGTCAGGGTCACAGCAGGAAGGTCAGGGTCTAGGCAGGCAGATTGGAGCCAAGCAGGATGTCGGTCTCCACACAAGAGTTGTACCGATGCCAGCAGGCTGCAAGAAGCTTGCTTATAAGTCTCCCAGCTAATCATTAGCTGTTGGGAGCCTTCTTTGGTGTTTTTATCTAGCCTCCCTGCATTTCAGGTGTAGCTGTTTCCTGGACCTCTCCCTGACTGAGGGCTGTTCACTGTCAGAGCCAGACTCCTGACAGGTCAGCTGCCAGGGAAAACAGGCTTGGGCCAGGCGTAGCCTGAGATTCCTGGCTCAGGGCATCCTTGGCCTCGGGTGCAGGAAGAACTGGGCTGGTCATAGGGAGTGCCCCTGATCCAAGTCCTCTTCGGAGTCAGAGGAGGGCTGGATCACAACATGAGGGCTTCTGGGAATTGAAGCTCAAGAACATCTGGAGTGCCAAGGTTCATCATCACTGGCCTAGCTGATCATAAGGCAACACACTGTCAGCCAATCAGAAAGAAACTTTCTCTCACATCTCCCTGTGTCCTTTACCCACAACGAGAAAACAAAACACCACCAACCCCCAATCGCGGATTTTTGCTTATGAAGGAAAAAACAGTCATGAAACACTGGGGAAGTGCAAAAGCTATCTAGATGCACATTACCTTCTTAAGAGAATGGAAAGAAACCCAAATTGGGTAAAATAATACTTTAATGGGACACTAATGTCAGTGAAAAAAGTGCTTTAATACCTCAGGAGCTCTAAATCATTGTAGGTTATTTGCGGTGTAATGGCAAAACATTTATGTGTTTCTAACATTCATTATTCAGAAGAAAAAAGGACTTAAAAACCAGACAAATACAAGATTAGTGGCACGATACACAAAGGAAAAAAGGGTGATATTATTTAGATAGTCAGGACATCAATAATATTCAGTATGTGAGCTGTGACTACTCTGTTTTATTCTGTTTTCAAGATGACCACTAAGTACCCTGAGTACATTTAATGTATAATTACTCTGCGCACAGGTAATGAAAATGATATCACATCATTATATTAAAGATCTTTTTTATGAGGAGGAGGAGGAGGAGGATATGATCATCACCTTAGAACTACAGAGCTGAAATGGGTGCTATGACTCAAGGAGGTACAGTGGGGAATCAAAGACCAATCGCTGGCTCTGCAGCTATCCAAAAACATTGAGTATGAATACACTTCAACAATAACAATTCTCTGCCTCCAAGTGAATTCTGACATGGCTACTTTTTCCAGGGGTTTCTAGGTAGAATGTACCAGCAATAGCAATGACACTTATATACTGCCCCATAGCGCTTAGTGCACTTTCTGGGCAGTTCACAAGGTAATTAACATTTGCTCGCAACATGCTAGATACTCATTTTACCTACCCCAGGAGGCTGAAGGGTTAAGT
The DNA here is from genome assembly GCA_030440675.1 of Furcifer pardalis. Lineage (NCBI taxonomy): Eukaryota > Metazoa > Chordata > Lepidosauria > Squamata > Chamaeleonidae > Furcifer > Furcifer pardalis. The sequence goes on from CP126893.1 coordinate 42,947,758, forward strand.
CAACCTTGATCCCCATCAGGATCAAACTCAGTTTGGGCTGCAATACAGCAGTTTAACCACTTTGCCACTAGGGTACTCGGTGGTCAAGTACTCAGGAGTAGGTTACCATTCCCTACTTCTGGGCATGTCCTGGAAGTCTGCAGCTTGCCCAAAGACACACAGGCTGGCTCTTCTACAAGACACAGTGGGGAGTCAAACTCCCAACCTCTGTTCTGAAACCAGATGCCTAAACCACTGAGCTGCTCAGCCAGTGAATACAGCTTAGGATGTGCATATTATTTTTCTGAGGTGATTTCACATTATTTGCCACCATTTGCGCTATTAGTTTGTACATCCCATTTATTATCTAGTATAGCCATAGCTGGTCTTTCTCCCTTTCACATAACAACATAGCGCCACACACAACTATAATTTTTTATCCTTTTGCATGGGGGGTGGGGGGAGAAGGGTGTTGACCATCCTAAAAGGCCATAGCAGACCCTCACCTGGGGCAGGTAATATAATGTGCCTTTTGTAATGTGCCTTATCTTCCCCTGCTGCCTCATACTCTGTTCTGGATGTGGAAGTGATGATGAAAGAGATGAGAAGAGGAATGTGTTTTGTTTCAGAAGTCAGTGACTGCAGTGGCTCAAGTGGCTAAGATGCTGACTGGAAGGCGGGAGGTCAGCAGTTCGATTCCCAAGTACTGCAGGACGGAATGAGCTCCCACCTTTGTCCCAGCTCCTGCCAACCTAGCAGTTCGAAAGCAAGAAATTGCAAGTAGATGAATAGGGACCAATTCGGTGGGAAGGTAAACAGCATTCTATGCACTCCAATGTCTAGTCCTGCCTGCCACATGTCCACAGAAATGTCTGCAGAAGCAGACACGCTGGCTCTTTGGCTTTGAAACAGAGATGAGCAGAGAGTCGGATACAACCTTTAGTGTTTGTTTGTTTTTTAACCATAATTAGTAATCTGCCCACAAGGAAGAAAGGTGAGAAAAAACACCATTTAAATAACACAAACCATTTTAACAAGATGTAATTTTCTGGGCTTTGAATAGTATCACTTACTGGCATCTCTAACCAAACAAACGCAGGTCCTACATGTCTGTCTTTGTAAATTTACCTGGAAAACCCGTATGATTCAACCCCGGCTTCACATGCTTTCAAGTGCAGGGATGTCATTTGTGAAATGGCTTTGGGGAGCATTTCCTGCGTTATAAAGGAGCAAATGCCATTTGCTATGAGAAGGATGTTGACTACAACTACTACATCCAATCATATATTTCCAGTAAGTGTGCCTGTAAGATATCTCTCTGTAGAATAGATGGGAAATACGTACCCCTCTGAAAGTTCTTGGCCCAATTCCATCCACCTTGCCCAGCATGGCCAATGGCAATGGAAGATGATGGATGCAGCTCAACAACATCTGGAAGGCTGTAGTTTGTCCACCTCTGCTTTAGAAACACATCTCCCTTTATCATGTCACTTTATATTTTTGGTAGTATATTGAAAATGACGTGTGTGTGCATCTAAAACTATAATACATCAAGACATCCCTTTGACTTTTGTGTGAAATTTTGAAAAGCCACCCTCTGTCGCGGTTGATGATCCTAGATGTACCAATCCATCTTGGCCACTGGCACATTAAAGACTAGCACATTTATTTCAGTGTCAGTTTTATATATTATTATCTGCCTTCACTGACACATGGAGCATAATAGTTAGCCCTCTTGTTTATATATACAGAGGACACGGTGGAGCATTTGAGACAGGTGAGATGGAGAAAAGAGGGTGGTAATTAAATTGATAAAAGGCTTTTAAACCGATAAGAGCATTAAGAAAGATCAATCAAACTGCTGATTACATAGAAGTTGTATTATCAGCAATTAGATAGGTGTGCTAAGGTAGAGTTGTATCAGGGGGAAGAAAACTTTTTTGTTATAGCTGTACCCAAAATTGAGGCTCTAAAGCACTGATGTACATATGCACTAAGAATCCTTATTCAATCCTTCTGAGGATTTTAATGTAATTGTTACCCTCTATTTTCTGTCTTAGTTGACCCCCACCCTGCTACCTTGTCCTCTGCATATATAAACCTGTGGCCCAGGTATTATATTCCACATAGCAATCAATGAAATCTGAGTAATTATTTGGGTTAATATTGCATTCATAGCCAGAGCCAGGGCCTACAGTGAGCTTGAAGTTTCTTGAAGGAACCTCTTTACCAGGGGTTCTCAATGTTTTCCCGCTGTGCGCTGGACCACTTCCCCTCAGAAACCTGAGCAGGCCATACTGGTGCCAAAAAATGCATCTGCGGCTGTTGTAAACGTGCTTACAATGGCCACGGACTCATTTACTGCTGCGTAAATGAATTTGCGCAGCTGTAAATGAGTCCACAGCCAATTCTGCTGCCGCTACCAGTGGCAACGGCGGGGGTGGCTGGAGCAAGGTTGGGGGCTGGATTATTTGGCACCACAGGTCATATCCAGTCCAAAGGCCATAGGTTGAAGACCCCTGCTCTTTACAATCGTCTCTTCCTCACAAAGAAGCAGACAAGGGGAGTCTGAACTTGTGCCTAGAACATGGATTCCACTAATGCACTCAAGCTAATGCAGCAAGTTGAAGGCACTTCAGGAAACAACCTACCTTTTGCCTGAGGTGAACTGATTCTCCTTCTGTATTTTGCTTTGCATTGAAATTTCTGCTAAGTGCATGGATTGAGGTAAGTGAGTATTCTTTGTCTGCCTACATTTTCCTCCTTTCTTTTTCAGACTCCACTCTGTATGCACTCCCTTGTTTTCTGAGAACATCTTGCCACAGCAGTTAAGTGTTGCATAAAAGAGGGTAGCATGGATACAGTCAGTCCAATTCCTGATGCATGTGAAAAAGATGGTGTGACTCTACACTCCACCAGATCTCTCTTTTCTGAAGCTCAGTGCCCCCACCTTTCTCTCCTTTTTCACTTCCTAAAGCCCAGAGGCATCCCAGTACCATTAACCAGAAGTCATCTCAGGGCTCCCTCTGGCCATTAAGTGATTGGGTGTCATGTGGCTTTGTTTCTTGTATTTTACCTAGAGCTTGTGGGTGATTCATGTCCCTTGTCAAAGTTAGTCAGGAGGGTCAAGGGATAGCAGAGATAAAATGTTAACATCTTCCAACTTAAATTGTTCTGGTCATGGTGAGTTTAAAAAAAAGAAAAGAAAGGGAAGGAAAGATTGTCTCCCTCCTTCCTTCCTCCCCATTCTATTTCCTACATCTTCCTTATATAAATTTTTCCTAACCTAGTACTGGCTGTGAACATTGGTGTGAAATAAAATGGCATCTGTGCTCACAGATGTAATCAATTGAATTGGCAAGCTGCCTGCAGACACCTATGAGCTGCATATCCAATTACAATGTGGACATTCACCGTGTATGTTGTTTGGTTCTGTATATTCCCTTCTGTCTTTATTTCCAGTTGCTTGATATATACAATTTTTTTGCTCTCTAGCTTAGCTTTAATCTGCTTACTCTTTTCTGCTTTGCATTTAAGAGCAATCAGCTTCCCAATTCATGCATACTTTGATCAAGCACTGTTCACATCCAAGGGTATATCAAAAAAGGACAGGGAGGCTAATGTGCTCTGGCTAACGCAGTTAATTTGGGCATGAACTGTTAATTAACCCTTTGCATGGTGGCATCCAAGAGGCTGTGGAATAGGGCAGTCATTAGCTGTGAACAAAACCTCTTCCTGCACGTTCCTCAATAGCCCGTCCACATCACAGGTTTCACAGGTCAGTGCTCAGCTAAACCTGATTTAATGAACAAGTGACCTGCCATTTCTCCATCTATGGAAAACATCAGGCAATCAGCTGCCATCATTTTCATTAAATTCAATTCGAACTGCTTTACACAGACAAATATTTTTGGGCTTCTGCTGAAATTCAGTATCATCACAGGAATGGAGGAAGGCTGATCCCCATGGAGTTTATATTAAAGATATATTTTTCCTTGATTCCTTGATTGACCAAACTATTAACGGATAAGTTCCTGCTGGTTGCAACTCATTTTCCTTTTGTTTTGCTGCCACACTCTTCTTCTCCAGGTTCGACCAAAACTTTTCATGATTGGGTCTTCTCTTTTCTTTCTTTCTTTTTTTTTTGGGGGGGGGGACTCCCAAGGGGTCTTTTTCCTCTTCTGGGATACCACTCAGTGACTGCTGCTGTCCAACACCTGACTGTCATTCGAGAGATATGTTCAGCCCAGTGAAATTTCCATTTATGATATTCTGCAACAGCTTCATTGATTCCGCTTTGTTCTCTTATCTGGGCATTGGGGATGTGGACGCGAAGGGATACCTTTAGCATTGATCATTCCATGGATCTTATGGCTCTTGATAGTTCTCCTTCCTCAGCCTTCATTAATGACCATGTTTTACTCCCATAGAAGACCACAGGTCAAATTTAAAAGGTTGGTGCATTGTTTCTTCTTGAGTTTCTCATTTAACAAGATTTCTTTGATCGAGTTGAATGCTGCCCATCCCGCTTTCTTTCTTCTGGCTCACATAAAGAGTGCCTCGCTTAGAGAATAACTCGCTTAAAGAGCAGAATTTTCTCTGAATGGTCGCTTCACATAACAACTAAAACCAACCAAAAATTCGCGTTACAAATAATTCAGCGGTTCGCAATCCCCCCACCAGAAGTTACAATTGGTCACTTACAATGGTGTTTCTCCTAAAGAGCAAACTCACTTAAAGAGCAATCCTATGGAATGCATTATGCTCTTTAAGCGAGGTACAACTGTATATATTTAACTGGGAGGACAGATATGTGAATGTTACACAGACTGTCTTGCATCCAAACCATCAAAGTAACTTAAGAAAAGACATTGACCCTCTGTCCAGTTCATTTCTGATCTTGACCTTCCAGAATCATCTCACACCAAGGTGGAGCACTGTTGTCAAAGAAAGAGTGGTGGTGAGGATACAGAAGATTAGTTATGTAACATTTAATGGGGGTTTCCTCTGTGCAGCTCTCAAAATTCTTCATTCCAGGGTGCTGTATGCCTATAGGAATACAGAAAACCATTTTGTATAAAGCCAGATTGACAGTTACTCTCCACAATCTCACAGTTTCCACAGTCTCACTTGGGTCTTTCTTCACATGGGCTGTCTGATCCTTTTATGTGGGAGATGGCAGGGGTTTGTGAATTTATGAGGGAGATGGAACAAGGTAGACTTTACAACCACCAGAGAGAGAGAGTCTGTACAGTTCCCAGTTTTATACATTGCTTCACAAGGAGAGCTCCTTTTGTCAGACGTGAGGTGGGGTATTGGAAGTGGTTGCAACTGTCCTTGCAGTAACGACTATAACCAACATTCAACTGAGAAAAAATGCTGTGCATAAGAACAATCATGCAATGGCTCCCCACTCCCTGTAACAATTCCTTCATGCGATTGGTGGTGCAGTGGACCTGATGGCCAATTTTGCAAAAAGTGCAGAACAAATCATTTGAAAGGGAACCTGCCAGGCAGGAACCCTTAAGAGATTAACTTTGCCAGATTGTGCAAGCAAAGAGGATTGTGGTCTATATGTTTTCAGGAGGCACTAATAGTGAAGACATAGGTATGATTCCCTTCTTTTGTCTCACTTAATATCTCTCTTTTTTTCTTGCTTATGGATGAATATGTTCAAAATGACTTCACCTCCTTCTGTCCTTTACACATAAGCAGAATACTATACCAACCTCACTTCTCTGTCTCCAGATATATTTCCTACAACATAGATCTTAAAACAATCTTTGCCACCAGTTCCAAACAGGACCTTTCACACACACACACCTTATAAGCAAGTTGTGGCTCTCCAGGTGACATTAAATTTAGGTTTAGCACTTCCACCAGTTCTAACTAGCACAGTCAAATGATGACAGATGGTGGAAGCAACATATGGAAGTCAGAAATCGCTTGCCCCTCCCAGAGGTAGCCACCTCAGGCATATAATTTAAGGTGTCTTGAGGTGGCTGGATAGCTCAATGAGTTGGAATAGGGAACCACAGGTTGGGAATTTGTGTCCCCACTGTACTTCCCAGGAGAAAAGCCAGCTTGTGTAGACTGGGGAAAACAGCACAGTCTGAGAGGAAGAAGGGAATGATAAAGTACCCCAGAGTACTTCTTCTTCTGTGTCTAGGCCAGACATGAAACTGCCAAAATGAAGCCACCTTTTGATGAGTTCATTCTGCAATTCTTTTCAGCTGACCTAGTGTGAGAAAGATTAGCTGCCACAAGGTGGCTGCCACCACAATTGTCGAAGAGGCTATGTCTGTGTACCCCTGAGTACCTCTGAGTACTTATTACCTAAGAAACCCTAGAATTGGTTGTTGTGAGCAAGAATTGCATTGATGATACATTATTGTTAGGACTTAAAATAGCAAATTATTGTTTATTTTTGCAGATGAGGGAAGAGGTGCTAGTGGTTATTTTTGCCTCAGGTATCAAAACTATTTGGCTGGCTTTGGATACGATGCCACTTAACTTATTGGGGAAGGCTGCATTTCCTTGATTTCCTCCACACAAAAATGTCTTGTCCCAGCTCTGTTGCTCTGTGGTGCTTTCGAACCCTTTCTTCACTATGTGTCCCTCAATGTGTAAATAAAGGGCATTGATTTTCAGTCAGGGGCCTCTGAGCACAAACAGCCATTGTCTCCCGAGCTTTGACTGGAGTGTCCAATGATATCATCCTGGCTTTCATTTGCCAGTGGGACTGAATGCCTGATAAATGAGAGGAAGATCAGAAGAAGAGATTAGGAAGGGCTGAAGAAAGAGATACCATAGAAGAAGAAGAAAGAAAGAAAATGCTGGGGGATCAACAACCACATTGGGGGAGGGGGATGTCAGCTTTGCCGAGAAGGTGGCAGACTTTTCAAAAGCTCATTTGACAGTAACTCAAAAAAGGCTCCTCTGATTTAGTGCCCAATCATATACTGTGGTCAAATCTCCATCCATCACTCAAAATGTTGCCTGGGAAGGATGGCGATCTATGGTGTCTAACAGCCTGAAAGGGAGGGAGGCAGTGCTTCATGAAAAGGAAGAAAAGAAGCCGTGAGGTTGGTAATACATGCGATGCGAATATCATACCTTTTGTGCTGCACCCACTTGCGCATGGGAATTGCCTTGGATTTTCAACTACAAGAGAGATGCTAGATGAGAATGTCAAAAGCACAGGCCTGGCAATGATTCTGCCCTGTACAGCATCACTAAACGGCATAATGGCCTGCTCTGTGCAAAATCATATGGCATGCTCTGACATGCCACTTCCCATGATTCCTGGCCATTGGCAACACCAGCCACTGACAATGGGAATTGTAGTTCAGCACTGGTGGAGGGTGAGAAGAGGAGGAGTATCAAAGAGTTACTGAAAGCACCAATGGTTTGTTGATTTAAAAAAAAAAAAAGACAGCCATGGTTGGTCATGATAAGTTTATACAGCTATGCTTGATATAAGTAGACAAAGAGAGGGTGTTCTCCCTCACCACAATGCCTGAACCCAGGGCCATCCAAAGAATCCAGCTAGTGGGAAAGTCATGAGGGCAACCCACGGAAGATGCTTCTGCACAAAGCATGTCATGAAGTCACTGCATTTCTTTCTTCTTCAACGTACATTTGCAAGCTCTAAATAGTACCAAAGTGTACTCCTGATCCTAAAAGCTGTCATTTCAGTAGAAACCCTTATGATCAAACTGTTAGAAGAGAATAGCATCTCCTAGAGAATACTCTGGGAGAAGAAGGCACTCCGCTCTCAGCATGGAAAACAGTGAGTATTTTCATCACACCTTTTTTGCGAAAGATTCACAGCTTGAGTTAACATGAGATACAAAAATAGGCAAGATGACAGCAGTTGGTCCCAATAAGGGGGACCATGCCAGCTTTCTAGCAGTTCCCCACCTGGGCCACAAAACAATGACAGCTGTATGTATCGAACCACCTGCCACACAGCATCTTAGGGAAAGAGGAGTTTCTCTTTGTTGTATCCCAAAGTTTCCAGCACCGCAGCAATAACCGTCCACAGAACATTAGTTTCATATTACAAAGTTATGAACCAAAAAATAATGTATTCCCTTGACAGCGGTATATTAGAATTGACATACACATGCCAAGGAAGGGTTTGGGGGGGGGGGCTGGGAATGAGAGAGTGGAGGGAGGAGAGAAGATATATTGAGGGTGAGTTGTAATGTAGGGGAGAAGGAGGTGCCTTGACAGAAAAGAGAAATGGGGAATTGGTCTCCTGTGCTTTCATAGGAACCTGAGTACACTGGGGAGAGATGGTGGCTGGGTAATGTTGTGGTCTCAGATCATTCTTTTGATGTATAGCCCATTGCAAACAGCTGTAGTGCATCTTCTTCTCCACCATCAGGCTATGGAAATGGTGAGAGATTACAATATAGTTGATGATTTGCTTGTGCTGCTGACATTCAGTCTGGTTGTTAATAGGGTTCCTGCAAACATCTAACCAGCATGGGTGACAGTAGGCAAAACAAGAGTGAACAAAGAAAATGGGGCTCTTGCACTGACAAAGTGAAAGCAATGAACAAACAACTTCATGTGCATGCCCATGTATTTTCTGCCCCTCAACATGGACCAAGGATAATGGATGCTAGCTGCCCCCAAATGTCTTATGTTGCCCATTACTGGGTGAAAATTATCTGATCTATGTATTAATTATACTGTGGTGCTTCTGACTTGAGCAAAGAAATAAAGTATTCTTTTAAGAAAGGGAGCAGCCCCAGTCACTCCTTAAGAAACCCTGTTTTGTTAACAAGAAGCCCAGGAGTTATTATCAACAATCATCCATTTGTGAAAATCATCATTCTGAGCAATAGCTTTGAGAAGACATTGCCTGGTTGCTCCATATCAAGTGCTCACAAACAGCATCAATTCTAGATCCATTTCCACTTTGGTTAAGGCCTACTTTAGGTAACAAAATGGCCTTGGTCGAGCTGGTGAATAATCTCTGGTGGGAAAGAGACAGAGCCAAGGGTTATCCCCCTCACTGTCTCATTGGCTTTCAGAACCATCAGTTGCATCACCTTCAAGAGACTGCCACTCTGACTTGACAGTAATGGGCAAAGGCAGAGCATGTGGGATTCTAGGGACTATGTTTGAAAATGTAGCATTTCCAAGCTCTTGGCAGGGTGATTGAGGTTCTATTCTGGCTTCACTTTGTCAGTTTTTTTGTGGGGACCAGCAAGATTCTACTCCTCCCTCCTATATTTTAATAGTTGTTGGATCTCAACATCAAGAAGACAAAATATCTGGTTAGAAGCCGAATACCAACTCAAGGCAAGCTAATGGCAGGAACACAAGAAATCAAAAGAGTAGATAAAATTGTCTATTTGAGTAGAATGTTAGATGAAAATTGGGATCTTGAGGTACAGATTAAAATACGAATAGAAAAAACAAGATCCACCTTCATAAAAATGTGATACTTGTTATGCAGTAGAGATCTAACTCTTGCGACAAATATCCGAATAGTGAGATGTTACATATTTCCAGTTTTGCTATATGGAGTTGAAGCTTGGACATTGACTAAAGCATCTGAAAAGATAATCGAAGCTTTTGAAATGTGGATCTACAGACATCTGTTAAGGATATCATGGGTTAACCACATGACTAATGTAGAAGTATTGGACCGGATGGATAAAGAAAAAGAACTCTTTAAGACCATTAAGCAAAGAAAGCTCCAATACCTTGGCCATATCACAAGCAACAACATAAAGTAAAGAATACTCCAACTCACTATGCGAGGAAAGATCCCTGAGAAGAGAGGCCCTGGATGTAGATGGAATTCGTGGCTGAAGAACCTGAGAGACTGGGGTGGCATGTCCTTGGAAGAACTGTTTTGAAGAGTTAAGAACAGGAAGACTATTGTCATGATGGTAGCCAATATCCAGAACGGATACAGCACCTGAAGAAGAAGCTGTATTCTAATGATACATGGTTATATTTTAAAATTAGATTTATTTAATTATGCCTTTCAATCAGTGCAAGTCAGAAAAAGCCATACAAGTACTAAGCTGCCTGAATTTGGTAATGGGTTGGATAATGGCCAGTAAACGAAAGCTGAAGTTAGAGAAAGGCCCTTTAAGACATGTTGTGAAATAAGATATGCAATAATATATATGTTAGCTTCTGCTGCAGGCTGTTTCTCAACTGGCCCTTTAAGACAAGGGAAGGTAAATATTTTATTTTTTGGAAATGATACAGTGCACATTCACTGCCCTACTAGAGCCCAGGCAAAATTGCATGTTCTCTACTATTCCACCAAGCACTAGAGAAAATATTTAATTTGTCAATATCCTGAAGCTGCTCTCTTATAAGCCACTTTGCAATACAGTATCAGGAATTTCCACCAGGAGCTTTGCTAGTCAGAAGACTCCCTTTTGGTTCGTTTCCAAGGATCAAGAATTAATTCAGAGCCATCTTATCCACACCACAAACACACACAAAGTAGAATCCCCTAACAGGGGCCAGAAACATTCAGGCAGGACCATTTTGTGGGTGGGCAGGTTTATATTAGCAAAAATGTCACCTGATGATGGGTTTTAGGAGTGTTGTTGTTTAGTTGAACAGTTGATTCTGACCCTTTGCGACCCCATGGACCATTGCCCTCCAGGCACCCCTGTCCTTCACCATCCTCCTCAACCTGCCCAGCTCTGTGCCCATTGTGTCTACAATACTATCTAGCCATCTCATCTTTGGCCGCCCCTTCTTCTTTTGCCCTCCACCTTTCCGAGCATCAAGGCTTTCTCAAGTGAATCCTCTCTTCTCATTTGATATCCAAAGTACAGTACTGTTCTTTGCTTCATCTTTACTATTTGACCTTCCGAGGAGCAGTCAGGGTTGATTTCTTCTAAGATTGACCTATTTGTTCTCCTCGCTGTCCATCTCTGCAGTAGATCCTGCAGTGGGCTAAATGCCCCTGTAGTCAACCTTTTAAACTCTTCTGTGACAAACATGGGAACATCCTTACCGGAGCTTTTTGGTGTGCTCATATTATGCAAACATAAGACACCTACTTATGTTATTGCACTCAGGTGTCATGATCAGAGACAGCTCCATTATTTGCAGGATGGATTCCCCAGAGGTAGCTTTGATGCTCACTGATGTCCATCCCAGCTTGGAGAGCAGCTCTGGAGCATGCAGGATTAGACCATGATCTTGCTGCAGCTGCTAGACCTCACCTGAGAGCCCTGGGGAAGGTTATGGACCATGATGGCTCCACCTTGAAGCCGTGGGACAGCCTCAGCCAGGTTTATAACAACTGGCTATTCTCCCTAACAGTGTTTCCCAAACTTTGATTTTTGAATTCAATTCCCAGAAGCATAAGTCAATTGCCCAAAGCACTGATCAGCCAAAGTACTGTCTTAGGCTTCTGGGAATTGAAGTCCCCCTGTGGGGTGTGTGCCCTACGATGGGAAACACTGCCCTAGAACCTTCCTTCAGTAATAAAGGTTACTGGACTTGCTGTTCCTTGGCTCGTTCCTGGTTCTGCCTTCAAAGATATCTTGCCTTGTTCCTGGTTTCTGCCTTCAAAGATCTCCTGCCTTGTTCCTGGTGCCTGTTTCCAAATATTTCCTGCTCCATTCCTATGGCCTGTTGTCACATACTCTGCCTCACCTGCTCTCTTGGTCACCTGACTTCTGGGTTGACTGGACTATGCCCTGTTGTCTGGATTAACCCTGTATCCCTTTCTATGATAAAGGTCTCCCTTGCTCAAAAGGCAGTCGTGTTCAACTCTCTAGGGATTGGTGCTCATCTCTGATTACAGCCAAAGAGCCAGTGCTGTCTGTGTCTACAGATGTTTCTCTGTTCATGTGCCAGATATGGCTAGATGTCAGAATGCACAGAATGCTGTTACCTTTCCTGCCAACACAGCACCTATTTATCTACTTGCAATTTCTTGCTTTTGAACTTGCTTTTGAACTGGTAGGAGCTGGGACAGATGACAGGAGCTCACTCTGTGCTCAGCACTCGGATCTCAAATTGCTGTCCTGCCAACCTGTGATATGATTACTGTTTGGCCTGCTACCTGTTTGCCCTTAGTCCTCAGGGTCATGTTACTTGCTAGGCACCCACACCCTGGACACTGATACAAGGCAGTGAGTCCCAGCACTAACAAAGAATGGATAGATGCTTTGGCTTTAAACCACCTGGCACCTTAAAATCAAAAATGTCTTTTCCCAGCATTGTTTGTGGTGAGGTTTGTCTCCCTGCTTCTTGGCACAGGGGAGCATTTCTGACTTAAGGTATCAGCTGGCAACCTGAGTTCTAGTGACTCTGGATGCAAAGGACACATAGCTAGACAGTTTTGGGAAGTAATAATTTCCATTACAAAATGGCAACTGAATGTCAGCAATGGTTATTGGCTTCAGCCGCTGAAGGGAGAAATGAAGAACAGCCCATTTTGTAAGGTACATTTTGGGAGTTCGGCTTGAAATTGGAGAAGGAAGTTCATCAAGGGTATGTACTCTCAGGCATCTGTATACTGTCTAGCAACCTTATGGTGACAGTTAAATCACTAATAGGCCCTTCATACTCCCAGCATGTGAAAAACCCTTACAACAGATAGGGGGAACAGCTGCTTTGCCCCCCACCTACCCCACTATGATTTATAACCACTTACTCCTCCAAGAAACATTATGCTGCATCCGCTTACAAATGCTACACAGCTGCTGCTACCATGACAGGCGCCAAGAGGGAAGGTCTGTGCAGGGAGGTGTATTTTTAGCTTTCTCATTAACCGAATGCTTTCAAATTAGCCTTCTATTAACCTCAAAGTAGAATGAAAGCAGTTGAAAGTGAGTGTTTCTTTTCTTTTTCTTTTTCTTTTTTTAATTCCTGCTTGCATGCTCAGATGCCTATAGAATACCAACGTTCTTGTGATTAACATTATGTATCTGCCTTGGAGCTCTAATGAAGTAGAATTTTGTAATGTTTAACTCCAATGGTATAATTGGTCCAGATGAAAAGAGTACAATGAAAGCTGCCTGCAATCTGACATGGCTGCCTGACTTCACCTTCTCTTGTGTTTCTCTCAGCATGGATGGGTCTGCTTGCTTTCTAGGATTGTTTTAATCCGAAGCTCATGGAATTCTTGTCCCATCAGCATTGCCTGTGATGAAGACATTTAAATATCACCACAGCCACAAGGATTCTGCTGTTCCAATGTATGTCCCGTCTAGTTCCTTCCAACACATAACAACCTTATGGTTGAATGAACTCCAGCAGATATTACAATTAAAAACAGGCTCAAAACTGTAGTTTCCCCTATTGAGTCAATCCATCTCATATTCAGTCTTCCTCTTTCCCTATTGGTTCTCACTTTTCCTAACATTAGTTGTTCTTTCTCGTTATATGTCCATTGTATGACAGGCTCATTTTAGTGTCTAATGTGAAATTAGGCTCGATTCCACTTGCAACTTGCTTATTTGTCTTTTTGGCAGTCCACAATACAGTAATACAGTAAAACCACGGATAACGCTAAAACCTGGTTCCACAAGTCTTGGTGTTATCCGATTTTTAGTGTTATCCGATGCATGTTAAAATCCTATGGGATCCATAGAGATACATTGTAACCACACAGGCTTTAGCGGTTGTTATCTGATGCATCCCATAGGATCTTAATGTTATCCGATGCAATTCTTCCCCCCAGATTGCTTAATGTTATGCGATTTTAGTGTTATTCGATACTAATGTTATCTGAGGTATTACTGTACCTCGGATAATGATTATATGGGATAATGCTAAAATCGGATAACAATGCAAAATTTTGTAAAAAGTTTTGCAACGGATAACGATCTGTTAGTGTTATCCAAGGTAATCGTTCATAGTGGTGGGGTGGCTGGGAAGCCGAATGGGGGATCCCCATTCAGCTTCCTAGCCACCCCACAGCTGTGGGCTCAGGGTTCCCTTCGCAAGCAAAGGGGTATCGTAGTGTTGGATAGCTCTTTGCTTGCGAAGTGAATGCGGTTTCTGACGTCTGCAGACCTACTCGGGCGGTGCTGTAAGGCAAAATGCCAGGGTTCTTTCCCCGTCGTTTTGCCTTACAACATTGCCTGGGTAGGTCTACAGATGTCGGAAACAGTGTGGATCGGGTCCCCTGACCTCCCCAGAGGCAGCAGGGGCACCAGAGAGCCCGAAATGGGTGAAAAAAGGGAGGTTTTTTTTTTTTTTACCAATTTTGGACTCTCCGCCACCCCTGCCACCTCTGGGGAGTTCAGGGGACCCGATCCACACTGTTTCTGAAGTCCCCAGACCTACCCAGGCACTGTGATCGCAGTGCTTGGGTTGGGGGGGGTTGAAAGGGTGCACCCCCAGCTCAACCCCCAACCCAAGCACCAATCCCACACTGTAATCCACCTGCCTCTTTGGAAAGGGCAGTGGGGATTCCACGCATGGAATCCCCACTGTCCTTTCCAAAGAGGCAGGCAGATCACACACACACACACCCCGTTCCCTTTCCTCTTCCGAAAGGGAACAGGGCTTTTTTTTAACGTTGTGCAATCAATGCATCGCACAACGTTAAAAACCAGATAACGATGAGACTTGTGGAACCAAGTTTCATTGTTATCCAAGGTACTAGTGTATATGTAAAGGTCTCATACAATGATACATTTTGAATTAATTAGATGTTTTTTTCCTTCTTAGCAGTCCTTCCAAGTCTCAAGTTTCATTTGATTTCTTCAGTGCCGTCTCTGTTACCTGAAAAAAAATTAGACCTTCAGAAATCAGCTTACGTGGTATATTTGCCACAAATGTAGCAAAAATTGTCCAGTTTATTAACAGAGCTGCACCTCCTCATCTTTAGCTCAAAACAGACTCAATATAGCCTAGCTGTACTATCCAATAAGATGGTTTCGCACTAGAGACAAACCCATGGTCCATCTTGCCTTATATACCTATTTCTGATGTCAGCTCATTGCCCAGATATGCCCAGGTGCTGCTAGAATATGCATGCCACCAGGGGACATTATTCAGCTGGAATAGTGGTAGCTGCAACAGTTATAATGTTCCCATGTAAAAAGACATTACCCAATTACCAACCATTTGAACAACTATAGCACACCTTAAAATCTGTACGTGATAGGCAAATTCTGGGTTCAGAGTTGGAATCAGCACACTCGATATCATGCAAATCACACGTATTATTCCAAGTAGCAAAATCATTGTTGTGCAGTGTGATTAAATCAAAGTACTGTACTGTGTATCCAGTCTTTGAAATCTCTGTCTTGATCAGCACTCAAGTAAGGTAATTCTTCTGTACTCATTATTTTTCTCTTCTTAATAGTCAATTATAATCCTGATATTGCACTTTCTTCTTTAATCTTCATCAGTAGTTGTTTCCTGCCAGCAATATTGTATCATCTGTGTGCTTCAAATTACTGATATTTCTTCTGCCAATTTTCACTTATACTTCACCTGAATCAAGTTTAGCATTCCAGATGTTGTATTCTACATATAAATTGAACAGACAGGGAGATCAACTACTGAGCTGAGAATCCTACCATGACAAATATTGCCCAGCCAAGCTTGTGCTGGCTGTAGGATTATGGGAATTGTAGTCTAGAAATGTTTTTTCCCCACTGACCTCTGCTACTCTTTCAGAAGCCTATAAGAGCAAAAATGTTGGACATGAAATATGTGTGCTCTCTTGTTTCCCCTAAGTGATGCTCCTCCTCTTTCTATCCCTTTGGGTGTCAAGGGAGAACCAAAGTTTTTGTTCTGGCACGTCTAGCAGCCTCCATCAGTGTTATATGGTGTTCTTGTAATTTTTTTTGATCTTATCTCTCTACCTTCCCCTGGGTCTTCTTCATGCTCTTTGACCTTCTCTTTCCACATAATCCTGGTATGCTATGGACTTCCAAGACATTCTCTCCAAATGAGCAAACCACTTTATTTGTTCTCTCTGCAGGACCGTAGCCAGGTGTCTCTGCACTGTATATAGTTTAAGGTCAGTTCTATTCCAATTCTTCCCTTTATAACCTCATTCCTGATTTTATCCCTTCTAGTCACTTCAACAGACTTCCTCAAACATCTCAGACAGTTCCCCCCATCATGTTAGCCATATGAACCATCCATCAAGGAGGTGGTTACCTTGGGGCAGCAAAAGACACCACTTTTTTGATCAGTTTCTTACCTGGTTAATAACAAGTTTACATTATTTATGGAAGACATTGCATGAAACCATGGAGACCTCAGAGGCAGCAACCAGTGTACCAGCGCCTTGGCATGGATGGTAGAACCCACCACCGTCCTATCAGGAGTTAGTTTTGCCCAATCTGATGTATCCATGTTTGAAAACAAAGGAATCTGATGTAATAAGGCACAGCCAAAAGCAAACAGCTACTGGGTTTGATTTCCTCCCTGCTCCTTCTTCTGTGAAGTGTCCAGCTGAGGACTTTGCAGAGCAGAAAACAACAAAAGTGCACAGGGCTGACGTGTGATTCATTTCATCCTATAAAAGACATACAGAGTTGGCTGAATTTTGGCATCAATTGGCTGCTACAACTGATTAATTGCCCAAAAAACCTCGGTCCCTTCACACCACAGAAAAGGTAACTTGAAACTTTATTCACTCTTAAATGGTTTAAATTGCAAACAAAAGTCCACATAGTCAAAGCAATGGTATTTCCAGTAGTAATGTATGGTTGTGAGAGCTGGACCATAAGGAAAGCTGAGTGCAGAAGAATAGATGCCTTTGAGATGTGGTGCTGGAGGAGGATTTTGAGAGTACTCTAGACAGCAAGAAGAACAAATAGGTCAGTCTTAAAAGAAATCAACCCTGACTGCTCCTTGGAAGGTCAAATATTGAATATGAAGTTAAAGTACTTTGGGCATTAAATGAGAAGAGATGATTCACTTGAGAAAGTCTTGATGCTAGGAAAGGTGGGGGGCAAAAGAAGAAGGGGGGAGGCCAAAGATGAGATGGCTAGATGGAATTGTTGACGCAATGGGCATAAAGCTGGGTGGGCTGAGGAGGATGGTGGAGGATAGGGGTGCCTGGCATGTGGTGGTCCGTGAAGTTGCGAAGGGTCAGACTCGACTGTGTGCCTGAACAACAACAAATGGCTTAGGACTGTCTTGAGATGCAGGTTTGGGAGAAATTTGCTTTGGGTTATTATTGTGTTTTGCCCTAACTAAATCAGATTAAGAATGCACACTTTAAAAAGTTTTAATAGCAGTCATGTTGCCTTGAATGTGTGTCTCACTTCAATTTAAAGGTTCATCTTTTTTCCCTCTTGCTTTAGGACTGACAATGCAAGCTCATAAATAGTGAATTATTTTCATTCTGTCTTTAATTTGACATAAACCCTGACACTTCCACCTTAGTGTCAGTGAAATTAAGATTTACCACTTCTTCTAATTGCTAGCTTTCCTGTTGTTAGAAAGCAATAAAATGCTTTGTTATTAATCCTAGAATAAGCATGCGTCTGTTATTTTTTCACTAACTAGTCAAAGAGCATAATTGCCATGTTTACTCATACTTATCCTGTTAAAAGCCAAAATGCATTATAGATACTTTCTGATTTTGTTCTCAATCATTCCTATAAACACTCACTCTAAATAAATGTTTTTTAAAAAACTTTCTCTCTATTATGTATCTTGCCTTTGAATTATTGTAAAAAGAGTGTATGTCTATATGTTAATTTAAGCATGAATGTTGGGATTAAACATTTTTTTCCTTGAAAGATTCTGGGTTTGGGGGGAAAGGACCATATTTTTGTTTTGGAACAGGACATCAATATTAGCTGTGCATTTTGCAGAGGGAATTTTGATTCTCACTTAAGTCCAGTTAGTATCTCATAGAACTATGAATTTCACATTCCTCTTCTCTACCATTGTCATCACTATTGTGGTGCAACAGCCAAGGTTTTCTATATGGGCCACGTCCACCAATGTATTTAGTTATGGTATTGCAAATCAAGAGAAAATAAAGTGGAAAGGCAAGCATCTGACAAAATTACTCTGAGTTGCCTTTAGGTCAGTGATGGCTAACCTTGGCACTCCAGATGTTTTTGGACATCAATTACCAGAAGCCCAAGTCAGCACTCCTGCTGATCAGGGCTTCTGGGAACTGAAGAACAGCATGGAGTGTCAAGGTTGACCATCACTGATTCAAGTAAATGTAAAGGTCGCCCTTTCTCAAAATCCAGTTGTATCTGACTCTAGGGTTTTCAGTGCTCATCTCTGTTTATAGCCAAAGAACCAGTGCTGTCTGCATCTGCAAATGTTTTAGTGGACATGTGGCAGGCATAACTAGACACCAGAGTGCACAGAACACTGTTTACCTTCCTACCAAAGTGGTGCCTATTTATCTACTTGCAATTTTTTGCTTTCGAACTGCTAGGCTGGCAGGAGCTGGGACAGAGACAGGAGCTCACTCCGTCTTGCAGCACTGGGATCTTGAATAAATATTCATTTATTATTTATTTATTTAAACAGACTTATTTGGCGCCCTCCTCAAAGAGACCCAGGGTGACTAACAAAGGTTTAAAAAGAGACATAAAACACCATATAAAAAGAAGGACTTTCCGACCTTCTGTTCATTAAGTTCAGTGCCTTAACCACCAAGTCACCGCAGTCCACATATGATCATATGAATCATGCAAGTACATAACTTTTTAACCTGTTCTACAAACATAAATCCATCTCTGCACCCAGGCAGCTCATAGTAGCAAAAAGCTATTCACATGAATAGACTCACTTGGCATGTTACAGTCACATGAAGCCCCACAGGTGTGTTCTTTGAATTTTCAAAATAATTTCTTTAAAGCTACATGGGGAAGGCAGGAAATGATACGGCTTCTTCCATTATTGGTTTGGATGTGCCAATTCTGCACTGCTCATGAACAGGTGCAGATTTGCAGCTCGCACTCCGCATTTAGCAAAGGAGAATGAGAAACCTGAATGTAACTTTAAATAGAACACATTATTTAAGAACTTTCACATGAAAATTTGAAATACTGTGAACTGATGAAAAATCTGGAGAAACATCTCAAAACTACAGTTCAAAAAGGCAATATTTTATGATAGGAACAACCAATTCCGCTTGACTGTAGTGAGCTTTTCCATGTAATTTTGCATATAATTTTACAAAATTTATGGGGAAATGTAGCCTTTTTTAATGGCTAAAGAAGACTACCTCTTGAGTATCGAGCAACTTCAGTAGAGCAGTCCTGACAATTACAGGATAATATTTTTCTGTATAATTTTTTTCTATTTATTCTCAATTTGCTTTTCTGTAGTTTTAACCTTTTTTCCCCCATTTGTGCACCAATATGGCTATTTTTTTGTACAGAAAGATGTCAAACTTATAATCAGATTGCAACCTTTATTATTTATATAGGGCTTCAAGAGCTGAAGTGTTCTGTATAAAAGAAATAGGAATCAATGATATAAATCAACATGGACATTGGTCTACTATAATTTGGTAACAGAATGAACCTGAGGATGTACATCACACATTGATTTCTGGAAGGAATGGTTGACATAAAGAGAATTTTTTATTTCAGTAGATCTGGGTGTCATTCAAAACAATGTACAGTATTTCAAATGCAATCAGAGCATCGAGGAAGTAATACAAGGGGAAATATAGATTACAGTATCTCCTACTGGTAAAATATATGGAAGGCCTTTGTGTGTGTAGCTGACAAGAGACAGCATGGAATAGTGGCTAGAGTGAGGGACCAGGAGAGACCTGGGTTCAGATTCTCCTTGGCCATGGAAAATCACCAGGGGCTGGCAATGGTGAAAGAGTTCTTTAAAAATCTCACATACTTAAAAAAAAACCATGTTAGGGTTCTCATAGGTTGGAAGCAACTTGACGGCACATAACACACATCGTGGAGTTGCCACTCTACTTGATCCCATAGCCATCCTCCTCTACTTACATTTACTCTTTATCACCATGTACATTGCATATAAGCCTTTGGTTGAGAAATGGACTGCAGTCCACAAAAGCTCACACTAAAATACTTTTGTTAGTATCATACGTGCAACAATACTTTGAATTTGTTTTCCATGATGAAAGCACTGACACAGAGACTGGTTGTCATAGTATTGTGAGACTGAAGGAAACAAGAGGAAGTAATTTAACCCAGCCAGCTCTCTAAGGGACAGATGGTCTTTAACAAGCCCCAAGATTTTGTCAGAAAGCGAAGATAGCTCAGTGACAGACAAGATGTTTCCCTGAAGGTATGCATGTATTCACTGGCTTTAGTTTCCTCACTCCGTGTTCTATATTTGCATTAAAATTTGTACACAATTCTGTGCACATTTCACTTAAGTCGGACTTCTTGTTATGTAAAGTCATTTATGCAATTCCTTCTTTTTTATATAATGCACTTCTATTTTACACTATTTTTGCAAATGCATTGTATTTTTGCTAGATGTTTTCATCATAGAATGCATTTTGATGGTTGACATTTTTATCACACTATTTCTTTATATATATATATTTTCTAAACTGGAGAATGGAGAATTTTTCAGACTTATTTAAAGCTGGACAATTTCTCCCCAACCTTTATTTTTTGCATGAAAATCACCTGCATTCTGTTATTGGCATTTTCAGATAGGACTGGAAAGTATCTTCGGAAGAATCAGTGCCAGCCTGTGTAAATAATGCTGACCAAAGCAGACCAATGTTCTAAGTTTGTATAAGACAACTTTCTGTGTTTTCAAGGGTATCAGATATAAACCTGCCAACAAACTTGACAAAGGCTTTGAAAATCTGAATCATTTTTGTGAAGCTGAAATAGCCACATCAGGTAATATCTGAGTCCTTGGAAACGGCAAAAACAAATGCAACAGACAACAAATCATATGCCCAGTCAGAATGGTTCAGACTCAGGAGCAGAGAAAATAATAAACAAGGTAAATCAGATTTAGGCCTGCTGACCCAGACTGTCTCTCCAGTGATGGTCCATGATATACCAAGCATCTAAAACCTCATTTGGGCTAAGCTAGATGAATGAGTCTCAGTTCCTATCCTGTCTTTCTCCCTGGATGCTGCAAGTGAAAAATGTCCCATCATAATCTGGTTGAGGGCATTTTTCACAGAAACGCTTGAGGAAATTGCTCGCTGCCAGGAAGGGTGTTTATTTAATGAACGCGTTGCTAAACAGATAAAGATGATTTTCTGCCCCCGATGGACTATAGTGTTGTAGTAAATTATGAAGAGGCAGAGTTGGGTTGCCACTTACTAGGTCTTTACAGCTTGTGACAGTGTTGAGAAGCACATCCAGGTTTTCTGTCAAGTCCCGGTTCAGCAAGTGTGGAGGGGCACACATGGGAAACATAGGTAGACAACTGATCTAAATCACAATATGTCAGTAAGGATTTGTAGGCATTGCGAATAACAGCAACCTGCAAGAGGATAGTTCCACACTTTTTGGGGGGATGGATCAAGAAAAATATCTCAATGTAAAATTCCTACTAAGAATCCAGCAGTAAATTCTGGTAATAGTACACATGTGCAAATACATGTGTATGTGTACATAAAGCAAAAACTGCAAGAGGACCCTTTGAGGTCATGGGAATGTCTGGATAGACATATATAGTGTTACACTCTAAATGACACAATACACACAACTTCTTCTTCTGCCATATCTGAATCCAAATACTGTATTGGCGATCATCATGGCAATCAGCCATGAAAACTGTCCTGAGAATATAATGCAGTGGCCTTTCATCTGCTGTCCTCATCACAGAACTGGATCAGTGGTACAATGAAAATGGAGGAATGTGCAACGTTTGTTTTGAATCCAATTTCTCATCTCCACTACAGTAGACCCATACAATCAATTGCTGAATGATAGACCAACATGTAAATTGCATTGATTGAATGGTTCTTCTGCTTACAGAGGCCAATAGTGGCAGAGAGAGATATTTAGGACCTCCTAGCCATTCCCCTATTTATCATCTTCTCTGTCTCCTTTTAACATAAATTATTTTTAGAGATGGCTTCATTCCCTTCTTCCTCACTCCTCTCTCTTCCAAGCTTACAGGTAGTTGATAGTATCTAAAGTTCACCTTCCAATCTCTAGATGGAACTCCTATAGTATTTTTCATTCTGATCTAAATGGTCTTTGCAGCTTATAAGTTATTTATTTATTTATTCACATTTTTATACCACCCTCCTCGCAGGGGCGCCCCAGGGCGGTTTACAACATCATAAAAGCACAACACAATACAACCCAAACCCACGATCCAAAACTTCAAAGCCACAATTATAAAAATTTAAAAAGTTTTTAAATTTTATAAAAATCAACAGCTTCATCAGTCACCTCTTCTATACATATCAATAGGTTATAGAATCAACAAGCTACTACTGCATACCCAACATCTTTCTTTATTCATGTCAGAAGCACCACAAACATATAATAATGTACAAAGCTAAAATTACCATATCTAAAACAAAAAGGAATTAGATGACATCCTCCTAATATGGGGCCACATCAGCAGCATTTCCTCTTGCCAACATAAGGTACTTCTCAGTGCACATTGAGGGCCATTGTGTACATAGTATCATATGGGCAATAGTTTGTACTTCTCCACATTAACACAGGCTACCATCCACAAAGAAACACCACTTTCTCAGATTAGCCCTTGATCTTCCTATCCCGGCATGCAGTCTGTTTAAAGCTTTCCACACAGGCCATGGTTGTTCTTGATGGTAAAATATTCAAAGAGGGTAAAATACTCATTCAGTAAGTCAACAATTTCATGTGTTAGGCCTTGGATGTAGGAAGTCCTACATACTCGAGGGATAGATTCCCTAGAGCATTTCTGGATAGCATCAATAAACTTATCACATGATGTGGGATCTGGATCAATATCTACCACTCTTCCATCCAGGGCTGCTGAAAACTTAGACCCACCCTCAGACTCCCACTTGCTGGAGGCTTCAAAAGCCGCACTGGCTCAGGCGGCAGAGGAAGGTCCCGCCTGGAGGCTGAGGATGCCTGCTGCCCCACCCTCGGACTTTGTTGTTTGCTTGGGAACTTTTCTTAAGTGGTTGTGACTTTATCATTATAATATTGAATTACGTATATTGTATTATTCTGTATTTACTGTATATATTGTTTAATTATCATGTGAGCTGCCTCGAGTCGGTTTTCCTGATTGGGTGGCATACAAGTGCGAAAATTAAATTAAATTAAATTAAAATTAAATCAGCCTTTTTAAAGTTATACCTTCTATGGTATTTCATAACTTGTGGTCAAGCAATGGCTCTGATCTCACATAAAACTGGGCAATGTTGGGTATTGGCTCCCCTAGTGATGTGCTACATTCTCGCTTATGAAAATGAGGTCTGGGTTATAACCTCTCCTCCATCTGCCATTGTTAAATGATGCTGGTAATTTGCTATTGTTGATAGGATTCTGCCCATTCTACAACAGCTTCTCCACTTTCATCCTTGTCTTCATGGCTTCACAAGTTGTTGTGACTATTAAAGTCACCTATTATGAATCTAAAGGGTTTATTTTAAAAGTCTGATGGTTCGGCAAAGGAAACTTTTGCAAGTGGTAGTTTATAGACAGATGTCACTGTGCACTGCACAGTGTGCAGTCACCGAGCTCAGTTGTTATTATTTCCACATTGTTCTCCTCTGTTACTGCTGTGGACAGAATCTGGAGATCTGATCTGGCAAACACTGTGCTTCCATATTGCCTATAGCATTGTTCGGTGATTAATCACATTCCAGGAACTTTAGGGTGGCGTAGGTTTTAATCCCTGTGAGTTTCTTGCATGCATAGTAGGTCGCATCTATGTTTATTGCAGAGTTCCTGAAGCAAGATTTCTTTAACGGAGCATATTCCTTCAGTGTTGACCGATATCACTGTCCTTTTGGGCCCTGAGATGGGCCATTGGTTAAAATGTATCTTTGTAGTCATTTCTGCTCAAAAGAGGTGTTTCTGTGTTGAAAGGATTAGTTGTTGACAATCACTATTGCCACCATTGGCCAGGGGATGCCCAATCCTTTCATGTCCCCCTGTATCCAACATAAAGAACACAGACAGACACCATCGTCCCAACTAGAAAGAGTTCTAGGTGAATGAGTGCTTTCCTTGATTTATTTTATTTATATACCACCCCACTAGTGCAAGCACTACTCTTGGTGGTTTAGAGGTTAAAATGACATTGTAATACACAACTATAAAATCTAAAATGCATACTTAAAGAAAAAACTACAGCATCCCGGAGACTCAATTGTTAAAGGTGGTTTTGAATTATTGATTTGATTTGATTTGTATCCACCACAATTAGCATAAGACACTACTCTGGGAGGTTTACAGCAACTAAAAGCAATATAACAAAACTCAAAGATAAATAGTCAGCATGAGAACAACCTTTAGATGATGTACAAAACAATTTAAAACAATATGGAAGGAGAGCATAACACAATATAAACCAAGACAGCCATATACAAACATAGGTGGCACTTGATCTCATTTCCATTTCCCCATTTTTATCAATTTCCTGAACATAAGGAGGGAAGGAGCCTGGTGTATTTCAGTCAGTACTTGTTCCAGAGATTGGGGGTCACCATTTGCTCTTACAGCACTGTGTCCTTCCACCAGTAAGGACCTGTAACAGATGGGTTCATCCAGGTTTTTCATTGCTGCTGCTCCCATGTTAAGGTTCATCAGTGCTCCCCAATGCATGTAATTTTGTACATAAGGAGCAGAACAGCATAGCTATCTATCTATCTATCTATCTCTATCTCTATATATAAAACCTTATTTCATAAAACCTTTAGGAATGCAGAGCAACATCCTTAAATCAACACAAATTCAGCTGAACAATCCCAGCACTGTCCTCTCCTCAAAGGAAAAAGTGGTCCTTGACCCATTTGCTTCTCCTAGCTTCTGCCCCAAACGGAAAGTACTGTGTCCCTTTCTACTCCAAAAGGTTTGCTACCATTGTGGCCTCCTGAATGTGTCCATCAGTATCTACTGCCAGTTTTCCCTTTTGGCCTCTTTCCCTCTCTCAGCCTCAACAGCTTAGTGATTATGCAGTGCACAGCAGAAGATCAGAAGAGCCCTGTTCAATTAGGCCAGTTCAGAATGACCAGCCTACTATTTGGCTCATAGAGTGGCCAGCCAGTTGGCTAATATAGTATCCACTGCTACATCACCAAAAAGGATGACAAACATCGCCGCCACCCCAAATAAAAGGAAGACTGGAAGAACAAGGATTGCCAAAAAGAAGGACATTTATCATAAAAAGAGGGTAACTTTGCATTAAATGTGCCTATGCTAATTGAAGCTAATATGTGTAAATAAAATTATAATCAAGCATAGCCAGTGGTGGGCTCAAAAAAAGTTTACTACCCCAATGTGTGCATGGTATGGTGGGTGTGGCCAGGGGGAAAGCCCTGTGTTGCAACCAAATTAGGATTACTGTACTTTATTTCAACCTGTTAATACCCACCATGGAGCATAGCTATTGCAATGAAAGTAGTGGTTCAACAGAGTTCACCAAGAGCAAAGGCTAAGACTTAGGGAAGGGCTTGTTCTAGCTACTCTGCCTGCCACTCAACCAAATGGTATTATTGGGGTCAACTGGGTTCTTTCTTACATGTACAGAATACATGTGAATGGGGCACTTCTGTTCTTCAGACCCATTTCTGAAGCAGAGAGATGAGGGAGGGGGAACTAATTGCTTTTGCATCCTTGTTGACATTGCTGAATTTCAGAATGACTGTCTAGGACTCATCTTTTCCATGTTTCTAGAATCAGAGTGTTCTCCAGCCTTGAAGGGCAGAGAGTTGGTCCCAATTTGGAATGTGAGACCTTCTTCTTCTGCCATATCTGAATCTGAATATCAGTGATCCTCAAGGTGATCAGCCATGAAGACAGTCCTGAGAATATAATGCAGTGGACTTTCATCTGACTTCCACATTGCAACATGACCCCCGTACCACTGATCTAGTTCTGCAAGTCACTTTCTGGTCCTAAGCCTTTTTGGCAAGCAAAGTCCTCCTCAGCCCCAGGGCAGTATTGATGAAGTTGCTGCCCTCCATCAAGGTGTTTTGAAGTGGGATTTAATCCATTTGGGGACCATCACCCTTCCCTGAAAACTTCAGCACCCAAGGCCACTAGTCATCAGGGTGGTCAGGTTAGTTAACCGCAAGACCTGCTCTGAGTCAGTCCTTGTTTCACACCCAATTACTGAATTTTGATTGACCGGGCTGATGGATTGATTGTCTGTGAAGCAAAAGGGAGAGTGAAAAAGACAGAGGAAGAAAAGCTAGGCAAGGACTCTTTGAAAACTAAACTGTGACATATGCTCTGTGGAGAGTGGAAATGAGGAAAGCAGAAGGAAGAGTCCAGACTGCATGAGAGGGAGAATTTCCTTGGCTTCAGAGGGATATGGATAGTTGTTTTTCTTCCCCTTCTGCACAACCCCCTTTCACCAAACAAATTGCTGCTGCCTTGACAACCTATATTCCCATTCCCACTATATTTAAAATTGCATATCCAAAGATGGAAGGGGCAGGGACAGAACTGGAGCATAATACTTTCGTATGCACACCATACACCTACACTACAGTATTTTCCACCATACACATCAATATGCTAGAATGAAAGCACAAAAAAGCACTAAAACTTGGGTATGTGTTATAAGTGGTGTCGAGTGTGTTTGTAGCTAACCAGCAACAATGACACTTTCACAGATTTACTGCTCTCAGAGAAGTCTGAGTAAGAGCTTACACCCCCTCTGGCTGAAATGCCATTTAAATTTGACTCAAGCATAAACCCTCCTCCTTTCCTTTCTCTGGAGCCTCCTGTTTACTTCACCCATTCTAAAAATCTAAAGGCTACATGAAGGAAGAGATTGCAGATAAGAGAAAGAGTGTTGTCATCAAAAGACAGCCATTCAATGAAGCCTTATACACTGGCATAGTCTGGGTTTCTGCCGCCTGGGGCCCAGGCCAAACTTGCTGCCCCCCTTCTAGGCTCGCCACCCCTAGGCTCCCCTCTCCCAGGCTCCCCTCCCCCAGGCTCACCTGTGGTCCCCTATTTATCAACTTGCAATTTCTTGCCAATGTTTAAAACAAAAATGGCCATGATAAGACACAAAAATTACAAGGAGTTAGCTAAAGAAAAGATGACAAGAGTACACAGAGGAACTATACAAAAAGGACCTCACGAAACAATGTTCAAATTGGCAGGAGCTGGGACAGATGGGAAGGAGGGGGGCACACGCACCCAGTGGCACTTCAAGGCATGGGGGAGAGGCGGCAGCAGCAGCAGGAGTAGGGGACACAGAGGGTAAATAAATAATTCCGAGGCATTTCGCTTTGAAAACCACCTGAGGAAGCCTTGCCCAGCAACAGATGACTCGCCACCTGTGCCTTTTTCCCATTGGCCGAGGCCACCGGGAGCCCCCACCCTTTGCCTGCCACCTTGCCTTTCCATGCTGCCTCCTTTGATCGCCCTGCAGCCCTCCTGCTGGCCCTGCCGCTTGTCCGGGTGGTGGAGCAAGATGAGGGGAAGGGAAAGGAGCCAACACTTTGCCGCTCCCTGGAAAGTGCCGCTGGGGGCAGCCCGCCCCCTGGCCCCCGCCTTGCTACGCTGCTGGCCTTATAACTAGTCAGAGAGAGAGAGAGAGAGAGAAGCCTTTCCCCAAATCCTGAAAGCATTAACTTACTTGATGTCTAGCACATCATTTTCTGGCCATTCCCTCTAGTCTTCTCCTTCTCTGAGCCATAAAATCTTGAGAGAAATAACTGAGAAACACTATTATCTAACTGCACAGGACAATGCTTAAGGGCAAAAGAAGCTATCAGCTTATAAAGCTTTTGTTGGATAGAGTCCAACATAATTAAGGTCCCGTGAGTGAGGCTCATTCATTGATGTTTACATTTGAAAAGAGCAGTCTGGGTCCCATTCTATAAGTGAAGTAATGTGACAAGCAGAATTACATACAAAGAAATCTATGAAAGATGGGTAGGATAGAGCTTGTCTACCCTTGAGAAAATGTCTTTTGACGTTGCATTGGTGAGCGGTTGTATTGTTCTTGCACTTTTTGATACCAGTGTTTCAGAGCAGAATATTCTGTCAGTTGACATGGCACAAGCCAAGAGTTAGGAAATAATGCATTTCTGCTCTTACCTTCACATGTACCCAGATTAGTACTCAGATGAAAGCATTAAAAGGAAGGCAGCTCTGTATATGTATGAATTCCTTGCTATACTGTATTACCTTACATGGCTGCTAGTAAATGATAACAGGAACATGGATTGACCCATTAGCCTATTTAGGTCAATTATTTTCTATGTAATATAGCACAGAATAAATCTCTCTGGTGTTTCAGAAAGATTATTTTTCTCAGCCCTACCTGAAAGTGCAGGAGGTATGGACTTTCTCAGTGTGTGTTTCTACCATTAAGCTACAAATGAAAGAGTTGTAAAGAGGTCCCAGAAGGTCCTAATGTAGGGCTACATCTTCCACATGAATCACTCCAAGGATGATCTCCCCAGGGCCACCCTCTTGATGGAAGGTTGCCACACTGCCAGCAGTGAAATTGATAATCCAACTACGGTAGTGTGGTCTATGTAGGTGAGGGACTGATGGGCAAGGAACCTAATAGAAAAGATCGGACACAAGGATTGGAAGGATCTGGGAGGGAGGAATGATACCCCAAAGGAGTTAAAGGAAAGGTCAATGTCATCCTTGCTCAAAAGCCAGTCGTATCCAAATCTAGGGTTCAGTGCTCATTTCTGTTTATAGCCAAAGAGCCAGCACTGTCTGTGGCTGCAGACTTTTCCGTGGAAATGTGGCAGGCATCACTAAACACTGGAGTGCACAGAACACTGTTGTTGTTCAGTCTCACAATCAAGTCCAACCCTTTGTGGCCCCGTGGACCACCACACGCCAGACTCCTCTGTCATCTGCCATCCTCCGTAGCCTGCCCAGATCTATGCCCACTGCGTCAATGATGCTATCTTCCAGTGTCATATTGTTTGACATTTTGATACTGTCCATGGTGTTTTCTTGGCTAGAGTACTGGCGTGGGTTGACAGTTCCTTCACCAGTGGATTGTGTTTAGTCTGAGTTCTCTGCTATGGCCTGTCCTTCTTGGGTGGCCCTAGACAGCATAGACCATAGCCTCATTGAACCACACAAACCCCCTCACCACGGCAAGGCAACACCTATTTAACTACTTGCAATTTCTCACTTTCAAACTTCTAGGTTGGCAAGAACAGTGACAGAGACATGAGCTCACTCCATCATGCAGTACTCAGGTCTTGAACTGCTGACATGCCTACCTTCCAGTCATCAAGTTCAGCATCTTAACCGCTAAGCCACCACATTCCCCAAATGTGTTAAAGAAACCATTAAAAACAGAGAAGGGATGCTAAGGATAGATGGCAGCAGACAACTTAAGAGAAAGTATCCTCATTGTTGCTCTCTGGTTTGGCATGAGATGAAGACTAGGAGAAAAACTGGGTGGAGGCACCAGGATGTCCCCAGCCTGGTCTGCCTAGAAAGATATTGCAAGCTTCTTGTTTGCAATTGGCTGAAGGATGTCATAGCATGAAGAAGCTGTCAACAACCTCCTCCCAATCCAGCCCAATGGCACCTACCCTAATGGTGGAGAAGACAGAGACAATTCAACCGCCTACAAGAACTTGAAGTTGAGATGTAGTCCTACCCTACTGTTGTTGTTGTTCAATCACACAGTCAATTCCGACCCTTTGCGAGCCCATGGACCACTGTCCACCAAGCACTTCTGTCCTCCACCATCCTCCTCAATTCGCTCAGCTCTGTACCCATTGTGTCTACAATACCATCTAGCCATCTCATTCTCTGTCACCCCCTTCTTCTTTTGTGCTCCACCTTTCCCAGCTTCAAGGCTTTCTCAAGTGAATCCTCTCTTCTCATTTGATATCCAATGTATTTTAGCTTCATCTTTACTATTTGACTTTCTAATGAGCAATCAGGGTTGATTTCTTTTAAGATTGACCAATTTGTTCTCCTCGCTGTACAGGGTACTCTCAAAATTCTCCTCCAACACCACATTTCAAAGGCATCTATTCTTCTGCACTCAGCTTTCCTAATGGTCCAGCTCTCACAACCATACATTAACACTGGGAATACCATTGCTTTGACTATGCAGACTTTTGTTTGCAAGGTGATGTCCCTACTTTTCACTATCTGCCACAGGTTACTCATAGCTAGTCTCCCAAGAATCAGTCACCTTTTTATTTCATGGCTGCAATCATCATCTGCAGTGATCTTGGATCCTAAGAAAGTAAAATCTCTCACTGCTTCTACTTCTTCCCCATCTATTTTCCAGGGACTGTTAGGGCCTGTTGCCATTATCTTGGTTTTCTTGATGTTGAGTCTCAAGCAATCTTTTGCACTCTCTTCTTTCAATCTAAGCAAGAGCTTCCTTAGGTCCTCCTCACTTTCTGCCATTAGGGTAGTATCATCTGCATATCTCAAATTGTTGATGTTTCTCCCAGAAATGTTGATTTCAACTTGTGATTCCTCCATCCCTGCATTCCACATTATGTGCTCTGTGTATAAATTAAATAAACAGGGTGACAAAATGCATCCTTGTCTTATTCCTTTTTCTATTCCAAATCACTCTGTCCTTCCGTATTCTGTCCTAATTGTTGCTTCTTGACTCATGTACAGATTTCTCATGAGGCATATAAGGTGTTCTGGTATTCCCATCTCTTTAATTACTTGCTACATTTTGTTGTGGTCCACACAGTCAAAGGCATTGGTGTAGTCAATGAAAAATAGACTTATTTCATATATTCCTTTTTTCTCTCTCTCCATGATTCAACGTATGTTGGCAATGTGGTCTCTAGTTCCCCTGCCTCTTTGGAAACCAGCCTGCACTTCTGGTAATTCTGTAAAATACTGTAAACTAACTCAGTTTATACCAACTGTATATATTGGCAAGCCACTCTTCTCAGATTCAAATCTAAGGATGCTGTAAGAAATTCTTCTGAGCAGTTTGTAATTTTGATGTACAGTATATTGAAAACCTTCAATTGAAAGCAGACAATGTGTAAAATACATCATGAAAATTCCACCAGTGACACGGTTACCAGGCACAAAGCTTCTGTTCTAATGTTTATTTATGCACATTCACTAGTCAGCTCACATTCACACCAACATCAAGATGGATGAAATTAATCTGGACTCCTTGGAGGCTGATCTGACTTGCTGCCAAGTTAGTCCACAGAGGGAGAGTGCTGTAGTCTGCTACCATATCCTTGAACTCAGGATATTCTATACATATGGAATCTCTTTCATGATTCTCACCTTTGCATCGTGGTAGCTCTTTTGGAAAGCTACTGTTTGACATATTGGCTCCAGTCTATGGAAACCATGGGGATTGTTCCTTTGCTAGGAATAACCAAGTCTCATTATGTAATAGAGGCTTGCTTGCACCATCCAGTTCAGAGATGGGGAGAAATGCCAATGAAATCAATGCCATACTGGCTGGGGCAATCTGGAAGCTGCAGTCCAAAAAGTTAAAAAAATATTAACATATTTGGTTCTATTTGGGTGGTCATCCATATAATCAGTGGTGGGTTGTCATAAAATTTACTACCCCACCGTGACGTCACCACAGTGTGGGTGTCGTGGGCGGGGCCAAATAAAAAATTATAATAAAATAAAATAAAAATAAGCACACACACCCCTCAACCCACCCACCCACAAACCCGTAAATAAATAAATAAATAAATAAATACATTAAAATACACCCATCCACCCACCCCAAACACAAACCCATCACTTACCTGTTAGTATAAGTGCCTGGGCAGCACCATTTTGCAAGATGGATATGGTCATCGTACCAGTTCTCTAGGATAATATACCTTAATGTAAATGTAAATGTAAAACAACTGTACCTCCTTAAGGGTTCTCCAATTGGAACAGCAATTGGAACAGCACAGGTGTAGCTTATTGATTAGGTAACTCCAAGACTTTGCTTAAAAACCTCAAGCCAGGCCACCAGGCATTTTTAGGAACTGTGGTAGTACGTCAATATAGGTAAAGGTATTAAATACACATTAAAATACACATGGACACACCACATCCAAAGGTGAGTCACTTACCCTGGGGAGCAGGCTATAGGGAGCTTAAGGCTAGCAGCTTCTCTTCCTCCTCCCCACTTGAGAGGACAGCAAGGAGGCCGTGCATACGTGCCAAGCACTGTAGGTGTGCATGCACACCAAGTGCTTGGCATGCATGCACAGTGGAGGAACCAGTGAAAAGGTAAGCCCTGAAGGTGGTTCCTCCCAAAAGCTGCTACCGGTTCTCCGGGGCAGTGGGAAAAGCTACTACCGGTTCTGGTGAACTGGTGCAAACCTGTTGCATCCCATCGCTGCATATAATCTATTAGTTTGGCAACCTATGCAATTTATACAGTACATGGATGAACATTATAAAGCTTGTGGGCTGTATCTGGACATTCCAGGCTTTTCCTTCTGGCAAAGATTCTGACCAGCTATGAGCGAAAGCACTGGAGAGATTCTGAAACTGGGAAGGGGTGATTGTGCTGTTGCGTTCACATGCTTGCTGGTTCCTTACTTTCAATTACAAGTTTTCCATGGGCTAATTCCAATCTATCCTTGTTACATATTCATCTCAGCTACCTGAAAACTTTATTGAATCAGAGCTCAGGTCAAGATTAAAAGCATACAATTAAGGGCTCTTAATTAAAACATCATAATGAAATTGACCTGGAAGAGTGGATGCAACTAAACTAAGGAATCAGAGAAGGAGGTACCTTTAGTATCAGTTGTCAGAGTTGGCATCTTCCTTACAATTCAGAGCTTGACATGTTTTGCTGCTGGTGATGAGTGGAAACATCATTCTTGCCTTTACTATGTGTGCTTTAGCTCTCAGAGTTAAAGAAAACTCTTCCAGTTTTCTTGTTCCCAATTTTAGCTGGATGGTAGCAATGTAGGCAAATAAATAATAAACAAATAGGAAAATGAAACAGAGGAAGAGAAAAGGAAGCAGCTTATATTATGGGAATGAAACACATGCTCTTAACAAACCAAAAAAGCACACTTCATTAAACTTGACCATAAATATCAAGTTGCTCCCTAACATTTAAGAGTTTCCAGAGCAGGTTTGTCTTGCCACCTCTTTGCCTGGAGTTTCATCAAATAAGTTTCAGAAAATCATTGTCTTCCATCTGTCACCCTCTCAGTCTGTCACATCATATCTTCCATCTCTTTTCCTTCAACAGAAAAATGATTAAAGGAGGAAACATGGAAGAGATATAAAGCAGGCAGAATCCTATCTGCTTTCTCATGAAGTAAGGGTAACTATCCATGACTGACAGTGGCTAACCAATGAAATGCCAGAGTGCATCTCAGTTACACAGTCCAGGATGTGACTTGGCAGTGAATGTCAAGGCACCCCCTGGCATCCCATCAATTAGCCACAATTACTAAGAGAATGTTAGGTAAACCTTACAAGAACACTAATCAGATTCTGTATAATGCCTTTTGACTGGTTGCATCAGAAGCCTTCTATTTGAAAGCATCCCTATTATCATTTAAAGAGATATAGGTGCCTATGCCCCCATGTTATATAATAGCTATACCAATGACCAGCTGATCAGTACCGGAACAAGGTCCTTTATTTATGCAGATGACACAGCAATCACTGCTCAGGGAACAATTTTTTGAGGAAGCAGAGACGAATCTAGTATCTGCCTTTGAGGAACTAGCTCTCTATTATCACAATAATCACCTGAAACCTAATGGGCGGGGAGGGGGGGAGACAAATATGTGCCTTCTATTTATGAAATAGGGAGGCAAGAAAGAAGCTGAACATAACCTGGGCTTGCCCCAAATTAAACCACTGTGACAATCTAAAACACCTGGGGGTAAAACTGAACTGTGCTTTAACTTATAAACCACTATAACAATATTATACAGAAGGTAGGTGCCAGGAACACTCTAATCCACAAACTTTAAAGTAGTTTACTGGACCTATTTGCTGTCAAAATGGGGACATGTGTATTTGTTTATATGTATGTCTGGAAATTGACATCACAGCCATGTGCACTGTTTACTCTTGTGGCAAGAAATGGTATGTCTTTGTTATTCTCCGTGATTGGATAGGGCATGGTGGATGCTGGCCATTTCCACTTACTGACTCCATAATGATTTTTAGGATTGGTATTCCTGTTGAATTAAGGATCCAAGTTCAACAGAAAATAGATTTAATGGCACATGAAACCCAGTGGGCTTGGTTGTTGTCCCTTATGTGCATTTCTCATGTCTTAGTCTCCTTGAAATATAGCCTGGGGTAGAAATGCAGGCCATGATAACATTTTTAATGTGGGGAAAGGAAAGCTCAGAAACATGCTTAGTCAACATTTTATAAATATCAGAGAGTAAATGATGCAAAATAGAAAAACAAAAGTCAAATAAATGTTGTGGCACCTTAAAGATGAACGCCTGTATTTAAATGTGAGCTTTTGTGGATCAAATCCACTTCACCATCATTTGATTCATAAAAGCTCACACTGAAATACAGAAGTTAGTCTTTAAGGTGCCACAACACTTTTGCCTTTTTTTTTTGCTGTTTTGTTTTGTTTACTCTCTGATATGCTTGCATAGACTAACACAACTACCATTTCAAACATCTTATAAATATGATCTTTTTTTAGCTGAGCAACCGTGAGTATAAAAATATAAGTAATAACAGGTTGACACAAGATGCTATTTGAATGGTGTACAGAAAAATCTGAAACCCATTTCCTACATTCAGTATATGATGAAAGTTAGCAGAGCCTAAGGACAGGGAAGAAATTGTGATTGTTTAAGGAGTTTTACATTCCCTGGTCTGGGGGAGAGGGTGTTATTCTTCTTCTTTTGTGTCTAGACCAGACGTAAAACTGCCAAAGTGAAAGCACCTTTTGATGAGTTAGTGAAGACCCATATTTATCTTTCAGTTTCCTAAAGCACCAGCTCATTTTCTTTCTCTTTTTCAAAATATATGCAACTAAAAAAGTGTATATTATTTGAAAAATGTTCACAAAACATGGTTTAGTTGTCAGTGGAGAAAAATTTAAAAAGCACATAACCCAACGTGATACAATAGGAAAAGCATGTACCAAAATGTTTATCTAACAGAAGTCTTAGGCCAGGGGGTCGGCAACCTATAGCTTGTGGGCCAAATGTGGCCCACAGTGCCAAATCATCTGGCCCCCATGCTCACTCCAACTGTGGCTGCGGATGTATTTATGGCAGCCATGGACTCATTTACAACAGTAGTGGATGCATTTATGGCAGTCGCGGATGCGTTTGCGGACAGCCACAGATGAATTTACGGGCAGCTGCAATGCATTTACAGCAACATTGACAGCAGGGGGACCACCAGTCTGGTTGCCTCAACTGTCTGAGGCTGGGTGACCCCAGTCCCCGACTTAAAAAGTTTGTTGATCCCTGTTCTAGGCTTTTGCAATCTCATCCAACACTTATGCGGGATTCTGAGAAATGCAATGAAAATGAAATGGTCAGATTTTTCATTTTGCCATCAGGGCCCTGAAGGTCTAAAGGAAGCCAATGTTTGACAGGAATCTGCTCTGCAGAGAAAACCAGTGTCACTCTTTAATGACAGGGAAGGCACTATGTGGAGAGAGAATGGATGCTCAGAAACCTATGTTGAATCAACTAAAAAAAGGAGAGAATAGGGCAGGTGCCCCATTTTCACAAAATGACCCCCTCGTGCTTCTGTAAGGCCTCTGTTAACAAGCACATCATTCCACAGATAGTCTGCAGTGAGATTGTGTTCAAAATGCCAGCTTGAATCAACCTCCTCTTGGTCTACAAAACTGTTCAGCTCAAAGAACAGGGAAATTGCAGTGAGTTGGAGTTGAGTACAATGGAGGAAAGGAGCCTCTGACTCACTGATTGCCTTTAGGCAAATCACCACCGCTTTCACATCTGTGAAATGGGGTTACTCGGATTTACCTCCCTTCTTGGGGGTAATCGTGGAGGATTAATTTGTGCCAGTGCTATGATTACATTAAGTACATGGCTCCTGGTGTACAGATAACACGATTAGAAGCCATTCTGCACAGTCACAGCCTGCTTCCGGGGATATCGTATCACACTCTGTGCAGCTGGAAAGAAATGACCTGGAGTAATGGGCAATTGAAAGTAGATTTATTGCCTTGCCTCTCGGTTATAAATCTTTGCCATTGAATCAGCTGCATTCACAGTGCAACACCAGTCAAGCGGGCAGCTGGTGGTTCAGCAGAAATGGTGCTTCCAATGACAATGGAGTGCCCACGCTTAGAAAGGAACAGATTTTGGAGATTTATAGGGTTAAGGTCAGAGGGCCCCACTGAAGGAGTCCAGCCTGAACATCTTTATACCATGGCTATAGAATTGTGTCAGCATACTCCTATATGAAGCCTATAAAACTATGTCATCACAGTGGCCTTTTTAGAAGGTCAATTGGTCATCATTCAGTGTAGTGGACAATGAGTGCCTTGTCACAGATGGCCAGTCCTCATTTTCACCCCCTTTCCTGTAAGACAGTGCCCCATACAGAATTCTTCAACGTTTCCATTTTTAATGGACATCCATTTATACTTCTGACCATTAGTATGGGATTTTTGTTTGTTCAGTCGCACAGTCGATTCTGACCCTTTGTGACCTTATGGACCATTGCCCGCCAGGCACCTCTGTCCTTCACCATCCTCTTCACCCCGCCCAGCTCTGTGCCTATTGCATCTACAATGGGATAGAAAGAAGAAAGTCCCAGATTCGGTTCATGGTATCTCCAATTAAGAAGACAACAGACCCCAGAATGCTGCCAGCAGTGAAAAATGAGGAAGGCAAAATCAAGAATCAAGATGCAGACTAAACTAGATGGAATTTCAAACATGGCAATGTTTCACCAATGGCATTGCAGCACTGCGGTGGTTTCGGATTAAGAAGCTGAGCTTGGAGACTGGAAGGTCAGGTTTTGATACCCGAGTGCTGCATGATGGATCTTGGGGACATGAAAGGTGCCTCATTCAGGCATTCCCTGAGTGGAGTTTCTCCAGCAAAAATCCTCTCAACCCAGAGTAATTTCTGACATGAAATTTATTTACCAATGGCACTGTGTTGCCAAAAGGGTGCGCTTATAACACAGGAGCTTTCAGAGACATGTTTTGTATCTTCCAGGCATAAGAGGGCCCAGAACCATACTGACTTCATTGACTGGTCTGATCTTCTTCTTCTTTTTTTTTTTTAATTTTTTATTAGGTAAATAAAGAAAAAAATACATAAAAAAACAAAAGAAAGAAAAGACAAAAATACAAATAAAAACATTATAATAATATAAAGGCTTATGAAGATCACATAGCATATTTTACCCCTATTACCTTTACAATCTCTTCATTTCTTGATACATAATCTTCTTCCCATACGCATCTATTACATCATCAAAAAGAAAAACACCCTTGTGCTATATACATAGTTCGGGGGGTTTTATACCTTTCACACTTTCCAGAAGTCATTATAATCTTTTGCAGGGGGTATGCCCTTTTTTTCTTTTAAAGTATAGTTAATGAAAGGCTCCCAGATCCTCCAGAATTTGTTGTTATTGACATTTCCTTTCCTACAGTAAATTTCCCAGGTAAGTTTTTCATTCAAGGCTATCTCCCACATTTGCGTATACCACTCCTGCAAACTTATTTGTTCATTACTTTTCCACCTCTTAGCAATAACCAATCTTGCAACAGTCAACATTATGGCTAATAACTCTTTATTGTCCTTACTTATATCCTGGTCTTCTATGTCTGTTAATAAAATTATTTCTGGTCCCAGCCTGATCTGTATATCAAATATGTTCTTTATTTCCTTTTTTATTCCTTCCCAGAAATCTTTAAGTACCTCACAGCTACACCACATATGTTCGTATGTTCCTTTTATTTTTCTGCATCTCCAACATATCTCACTCATGTTACTATACATTTTATGCAAGCTGACTGGGGTCCTATACCATCTCCACACCAACTTATAATTGTGCTCTTTAAGTCTGACAGACATAGTTCTCATTATCTTTCTTTTCCACATCTTCTGCCATTTTGTCACTGTTATCCTGGTCTCTAGTTGTTGTTCCCAGCTTTCTCTCAGCACCTCTTGTACGAGTTGTGTTTTATTCAAGATTTTGTAAACCTTGCTAACTACCCCTTTAATTCCCAATTCTCTATTTCTAATCTTAGTCAAAAGTATTTCAAACTCCGTACATTCTCTATTTAAACCAATTTCTCGTAAAAATTTCCTATTCCAATTATTTATCTGGAGGATCTTGAACCAGTCCAATTGAAGTTGCGAGTACAGCTCATGTCTTTTCTCTTGATCTTTGCAAGCATTGACCCAGTCTTTTAGTAATAGCACTCTATTTTCCACCAATATATCTCTGATCTTTGTATCTATTTTTATCGGAAAATCCTGAAAGTCCTCCACTTCTAGGATTGGTGAGATTCCCAGAGTAAGCTCTTTCCTCACTCTATTCCATGTCTCAATTGTTGATTGTAACATCATAACTTGGGCCGTCTTTTTTCCCTTTTCTTTTCCCTCGCATAAAAACTGTGCCTTACCCAGCTTCGATAAGTCTTTCCTTTCAAATTTTTCCCAAACTGTTTCCTCCCTGTCTAAAATCTTTATAACATTTCTTATTTGAAATGCTCTATAATATTTTATAACGTTTGGGATCCCCAATCCTCCCTCCTTTTGCGAAACGTACCATAACGACTTAGTTATTCTGGCCCCTTTATTCCCATTGCAAAACTGGTTAATCATATTTTGGTACTCATTCAGCTCTTTATCAGTATGTTTTAATGGTAAAGCATCAAACAGGAAGTTCAATTTGGGTAGCAACATCATCTTGCATATAGCTATTCTTCCGAACCATGACAGATTTAATTTATTGTACTTTGCTATTTTTTCCTTTATTTCCTTCTTTTGTCTGTCATAGTTCATACTTTTAAGTTCCCCAGTTTTACTTGATAACATTACCCCCAGGTATCTCATCTTTTGTGTAATTTGTATATTATACTTCCTCTTTATTAATTCTTCATCCTCTTTCCTCCCATTAATTAAAATCATTTCTGTCTTATCCCAGTTAACTTTCAATCCCGTAACCTCCTCAAAGTCTTTCAAATGTTTGTTAATCCAATCTAAACCCTCCGTTGGATGCTTCACCGTCAACAATGTATCATCTGCATAAAGGCTTACTTTGGTTCCTCCCACTCCTACTATTCCCTCATCTTGTCGGATTGCGTTTGCTAACAGTTCCATAGCCAGTATAAACAACGAAGGCGACAAAGGGCAGCCCTGCCTCGTACCCGCCTCTAATCTTATCTCACTTGTATAACTATCATTGAATTTGACTCTAGCCACACCTTTTTTATACAATTTTCCAATAACACCTTGAAATTTTTCCCCAAATCCATATAATTTAGTCATCTCGTAAATCGTTGACCATTGCAATGAGTCAAATGCCTTGAATATATCTAATGCTAAAAGCCCCACTTTTTCCTTTCTTTTTTCCATTATATCTAAGATATCCACGGCTCTTCTTATAAGGTCTGCCATATGTCTATTTTTAACAAATCCCGCCTGATCCTCGTTGATATAATTGGCTATGAAACCATTCAATCTATTTGCTATAATTGTAGTAAAAAATTTTGCGTCCTGATTAATCAGAGATATTGGTCTATAAGATTCAATTTTTTTCTAAGTTTTTACCCGGCTTGGGAATCAAAACAATTATCGATCTATTCCAGGAGTCTGGAGTCGCGTCTCCCTCAAAAATCCCATTGTATAACTTGTGCAGTCTCGGAACTACCCACGGCATAAAATCTTTATAGAACTCCGCTGATAACCCGTCTTCCCCAGGCGCTTTCTCCTTCTTCAATTTTTTTATTACTTCTTCTATTTCCCCAGTCGAAATTGCTTCCTCCATTTTATTCCTATGCTCCTCTGTAACCTTCCTAATTTGTTGTTGATCAAAGAATTTTCGCAGTTTACTTAAATTTACCTCCTTTTGTGAGTACAGCTTTTTATAAAAAATTTCAATCAATTCTGCCTTCTCCCTTTTTTTATTACATCTTTTCCCATTTCCATCTACCAATACACCTACTTGCCCTTTATTCTTTTTATCCCTTGCTGCTTTCGCCAATAATTTAGAGTTTTTATTGCCGTACTCAAAATATTCCCTTTTAAGAAAAATCAAATCTTTCTTCACTTTTTCAATATCTTTCCCATCCAGTTCTTTCTTAATTTTTTTAATCTCTTGAAATATTCTCTGTTCCTTTTTTTTAGCATATTCGGTGTGGAGGTATTTTAGTTGCCTTTCCAATTCTTGGTTCCTGATTCTGATTTGCCTGTTCCTATTACTTTTTAATTTTATCGATTCCCCTCTAAATATTGCCTTCATTGTGTCCCAGACTCCTCCCCCACTGACCTCATTATTTTCGTTAAATTTCCAACTTTCCTCCCAGTTTTCCATTATTTGTTTCTTTATTGACTCCTTCCCATATAGCTGCCCATCATATCTCCAAATATATTCACTTTTTTCATCCTCGTTAAAATTTATGTTTACTATCATTTTTGCATGGTCGGATTCTCTAAATGTTCCAATCTTGATGTCCTCTATTTTTTTTACCAACTCTTCTGTTACAAAAAAATAATCTATTCTCGAATACATATCATGCACATGTGAATAATATGTATATTCTCTTTCTCGGGATTTTAACTCTCTCCACACATCCTTTAACCCCATAAATTTCCTCCATTCCTCTAATATATACTTTTTGCCTCTCTTTTTTGCACTTGTACTGTCAATATCCGAGCACAACATATTAAAATCTCCACCTACGACCATGTTTTTAGTCCCCTCCTCTCTCAATATTTTCCCCACTTTATCCAAGAAGTCTTGCTGTTTATCATTTGGTGCATAAATGTTGGCCAACGTTATCTCCTCTTCCTCAATTTTCCCTTTAATTATTAAATATCTCCCCTCTGGGTCAGCTATAATCTTGTTCACCGTGAACCCCAATTTTTCCGAGATCAGAGTAGCGACTCCCCTGGCTTTAGATGTCCCATATGCCTTTTCATATATATCAATTCCCCTCACCGCCAAATTGTTAACTTCTGCAGATTTTTGATGGGTCTCTTGCAAAAAAATTACATCAGCCCTATCTCTGTTGAGCGATACTCGCAACCTCTTTCTTTTCAGGGCGTTCCCTGCCCCCTTCACATTCCATGTTACAACCCTTAATGACTTAACCATTTATATTTAGATCAATTTCCCATCGCTCTTTTCCCTCCCCGAACGTGTTCACTAACCAACCCCTAACCTCCCTACAACTAAAGAATCTATACAGAATAAAATACAGTAAAACAAAACTAATGTTCAAACTGAAAAAAAAATGTAAATTACGACAACAACAAACAAAAAACTTACCTATCTTATTCCCTTCTTCTACCCTCCCCACATCTTTTCTTCTAATGCCACCTTTGATCTTCAAAGAGGGGAGGGGGGGACCGGAGAAGAAAGGCATATCAATCTTCTATTAACCTCCTCCCTCTGACATTAACTAAGTTTGTACATGATTTCACCCCACCTGTTCCCTACTAGCACCTGGAAGATCTGCACCGCCCACTGCTCCCTCCTCCTCCCGGCCCACTAACGGTCCCATCACCCCCACCCTGGCCAATTCTGTTCTCATTACTATCCAATCCGAGTCAGCTTCTTTGATCAAACCAATTTGTGTTAAATACAACAGTGCATCCATATTCGCATCCAACACATGTCATGTTTTGTCATAAAAAAATCTCAACTGCTGTGGAAATCGCCATACATACTTGACCCCTTTTGCGTTCAATATCTTCGTAACAGGTTTCATAGTATACTTCCACTTCCTCTCTTGGGGCGCTATGTCATTATACACCTCCACATCTACCCCATCCATTTTTAGGACACCAGACCCAGCTTGTCTAATAAAAGACATCACCTTCAGCTTATCTGCCCAGTTTGCAAATTTGACTAAGACGTTCCTAGGTGACTTCTTATCTCTCCTTCCACCCACCCTATACACCGCCCCAATATCGTCTGATCCAAATTCTTTACCCATTTTTAGTGAGTTCAACCATTCCACTATTCGCTCTTTCAGGCGGTCTGGTGTCCTCTCAGTCACATGACGCATCACTATATTAAATTTTCTCCACCCCTCTTCAATCATCATCATTCTGTGTTCCTGCACTGTCATTTTATCTTCCAAAATGTGCTCTTGAATATAAAGTTCATTCACAGATATTATGGCATGTTTGACTTCCTTGTTCATTGTCTTTGTAATCTCATCAATCTTCTGCGTGTTCGCTGCAACATCTTTTTTCACATCTGTAAGGGATTTTGCCAGGCTTTCATACTGTAGCCTGGCTAATTCCCTATCTTTCTTCATTTCCTCACTGTTGGCTTCCACTGTTTTATTCAATTTAGTTTGGTTTTCATCCAACCTTTGCAATGTCGCCTGAGTATCAGTCATATTCTTGGCCAGTTGTTGAAGGATTGTTGTCATGTTGTCCATTCTTTGTGCCAGGTCGAGGGAGCCCACCTGTTCCATAGCTGTGGTGCTCGCTGCTGTCTCTTGAACTTCCATGTTGGGTGAAGGTGTATGCCTCTCTTCCTCTTCTTGTTCCTTCCCCTTTTTACCTTTTCGACCTTTTGGTTTCACCACCGGCTCCTCCATCTCCTCTCCCTCCCTTTCCAGCAGACACCCCAGTATACCAGATGCAGTATATAACAAGGGGAGGGAACAAGGAGTGGGGAAATTCTCTGTCTTCTGAGGTTAAGTCACAGTTCCCTCGGAGGCTGTTTTTATTGAGCTGCCTTCAAAGTTTTATTAAGCTGCCTTCAAAGTCTTTATAATTTTTATTTATCTACTGTATATAATTCTCAAGCAGCCACCTTCATACCCACAAACACAAGACGGAGAAGTGAATCTGCTGATCTCGCTTGAATGGGTCTTTTACTCAGTATTTTTTGCTGCGCAATTCCTGAGACAAAGAAACAGTTTCATCTCCGCCCCCTTGTGGTCTTAAGTTTTTCCTTAGTCCGCCATTACGCACCGGGCAATGGGGGGAGAGGACAAAGAAAAGTTCTCCAACACAGCACCAAAGTTTCAATAAAATTGCAATAAAGTTTCAGTCCTTTCTTCAGCTGTGCTCTTGTCAACCAGCCTTTATGCCTTTATGCCTCAGTTAAAAATGTGCCCAAGTCCCAGCAAAACCTGTACTCCTCACTCACACACTTCTGCCCAACTCTGTCCCAGCTCCGAGGCTCCGAGGCTCCCCTGCGAAACTCAGCAAGAGACGAAACACTCTCACTCTCTCTCCTCCCAGAGTCACACTCTCTCTTTGACCCCCGCTCACCAGCTGGTTCCACAGTCACTTTCTTCCTTCTGCCGACGCCAGTCTCCAAACAAGCCTTATCTCTGAGATCGCTTCTCCCATCTCACACCAGTAATCACACTTTTTGCAGAGACGAACTCCGGCACCCAAGAAATTCTTCAAATTCCTCAATCGGCTCCACAGACAGTGGCAGGGGCTAGGTCCTCCGACCCCCCCTCCCCCGTCTGCGATTCAAGCCTCCGCTTTTCGTGCCCCGTTCAGTCTCTTCTCTTTCAAGACTCCGATCTAAGTCTCAGAAGCAACAACAACGACCACAGCAACCACACCGTCGATAGACTTTAAAAGCAGTCCTCCAGGTAAATTTTCCCTCAATTTTATCTTCAAAATCTCCTCTTTACCACATTAATTAGTCAGAGAAGAGAAGGATCGGTGTTCACCCTACGCCATCTTTACTCCGCCCCCGACTGGTCTGATCTTCAACATACCATTTCTTGATGTCCGTGAGGTATCCAAGTGAAGAGAAAAGGCTAAAACATGTCAGTGCATCACCAAAAAAATGTCTCCCTGACTTTTAGGTCTTATAACAATAGATCCTGGATTTTAGGACCTGTGTGTTACTCTGAACATGACAATCCCATACAATATGGCTGACCACCCTTCTTTCATACAGTATAAACATAAAGGTCTCCCTTGCTCGAAACCCATTCATTTCCAGTTCTAGGGGGTAGAGTTCATCTCCACTTACAGCCAAAGAACCAGCACTGTCTGTAGACACTGGAGTGCACGGAACCTATTAATCTACTTGCAATTTCTTCTTTAATTTAAGTTATTCAGTCATATGGCTCCTAGGGGGATTTCTCAGATGCCACTCCATCTCTTTCATTCTCTGGCTGAGTATGGCCTGGCCTCAAAAGTTTCACTGCTTCGGGAGAATGAAAGTTCCACCGCTGTTGCTTCTTTGGGACTCTGATGGTAATTGGATTGGAAAAGAAGTAGATTGAGGTCAATTTTGATCCACTAGGTCGAAAACCTGGCCTTCCTATGTCTGATAAGCAGGGAAGTATGCTAGTTCTGAAGTTGGCATAGTTGTCTGTCATTGGAATCAATGATATCAACAACAAGAACATAGTTGGAACCAAATATGAAAGGGGGGGATACTTCATCCCCAATAAAATAAACTTTTATTCTGGTTGATGTATGCTTTGGCCTGGCCTTTTCAGCAACTTCATTTTGATGTTTTCCCCCATACATTGTAAACATTGTGGAGACGTCCTGTGAAGAATATTTTCATGCAGAAGTCTTGGACCAATAAGGCAATTTATAATAACCCAGATTGGCTCTTCGGGGAGGCCAAGTGGGGAATTGAATTCCCAACTTCTGGCTCTGCAGCTAAATGCTATACCTCTGAGATAGCTAGTCAGTTGATTTCAAAGTAACTCCCA
This sequence comes from Furcifer pardalis, assembly GCA_030440675.1. Taxonomy (NCBI): domain Eukaryota; kingdom Metazoa; phylum Chordata; class Lepidosauria; order Squamata; family Chamaeleonidae; genus Furcifer; species Furcifer pardalis. The sequence goes on from CP126893.1 coordinate 42,992,635, forward strand.
CTGATTTTAGAGCTGGCACTCAATTAAGAAAGCCTAGCAATCTGAATATATGAGAATCAATAAAAGGAAGACTGAGGTAATGGCAATTGGAAGGAAACAGCTTACTTTAAGTATCAAAACAGAGGGAACAAGGATAAAATCAGTGGCAGAGTTCAAATACCTAGGAACAATATTTACTGAAGATGGTAAAATGGACAAAGAGATTAACATACAGTGCATTAAGGCAAACAAAATTTTGGGACAGTTAGCTCCCCTCTTACAACACAGGGCAATACTGGCCAGAACAAAGAAACACCTCATACAAAGTACATTCATTCCCACCTTAGGTTACCAGTGCCAAACATGGAAACTAACAATAAAACATAAGCTACACTTGGTGACCACAGAAATGAAATGTCTGAGGAAGCCTGCTGGAGTGACTAGAAATGATAAAATTAGGAATGAGATTATAAGGGAAAGAACTGGAATAGAACCAATCTTAAACTACATACGGAGACAACAAATAAAGTGGTTTGGCCATTTGGAGAGGATGTCTTGGAATTCCATACCTTACAAGGCATGTGTGGAAAGAGGAGAAGGACAAAGACCATGAGGCAGACCCAGAGGAAAGTGGAGAGATAACATCAAAGAAATACCTGTATTACAAGAACACCAAATAATGCCAGCAGAGGCCGCTTGGCTATCTCAGAGGTTTAGCATTTAGTTGCAGAGCCTGAGGTGGGGAGTTCATTTCCCCACAGTGCCTCCCAGAAGAGTCAGTCTGTGTAACGTTGGGCAAGCTGCACAGTCGCAGGCTGCCCCCAGATAAAAGGAATGGAAAACCATTTCACTGTTGCCCTAAATTAGAACTGACTTGATAGTGCGCAATTATTATTAGATGAAATGAACGCTGATATTCTGAAAAACATTAAAGACACGCATTCTTAGCAAACCCAGATTGTATTTTGTTTTGCTGTTTTACTTTGTTGTATTACTTCTCAGTGGCACAATTTTCAAAAGTACCTTTCTTTCAGATAGCAGGGAAATTGTTCTCTATAGTTCATAGGGCAGCATTAAATTGCTCCTATGGAGTAACAAGGAAAAGGAAATTCTTTAATCCCACCTCCCACCTCCAACAATAACACTATACAGAATAGCTCTTCTGACACAGGAAAATGTTTTCTCTGCTTTTTCCATTTCACATTTTTGAAGCAGCAACATCCAAAGTTGGGGGGGGGGGGGGCGCAGTCTCCTCCAAGCAGGTCTTTAAAGAGGGACCCCGTCTCTGAAGCCTTGGTGTTTCCAAACAATTTGAACAGCCATCTCGAAAGAACTAATATGTGTGGGAAACAAAGGGTGTACATGAAATTAAGGCATTTACTTTACAGAAGGAGAAGGAAATAAAATGTAGAAATTACAGGCATCTAACACTTTATTTATATCTAGCCGTGTCAACTCTATTGATGATTTAACTATTTTTTCCCAGGGAGGAAAAAAAGTATATAAAGAACAAAAAGTGGTAGATAATTGTAGCAGAATGAGAAGATAAGTAATGTTTGGTATCCTTTCTATAACTGTTCCCTGGGGGCCCATTATGGTAATTTTTCTTCTATAACTGGCAAATTGTATAACGAGTCAGCTGATAAACTAGCAAGCAAGACAGGAATTTGCATTTTAATACAACTGTCTAAATCATTTATCTAAATAAAAGCTGGACAAGGCAGTTGGCAGATTTTGCTCCATTCTTGCTTGCCATGGGGTCAAATTGCTGGCTCTACTTTCTGTAACGCCTTTGATCACCCCAAAAAATGGTTTCAGGCAGGAGATCTGATGTTCCATCTACAACCTCCTGAACATCATGTCTTCTTCCTAACCTATCCCCTTGGTATTAATTAGAGTAAATAGGGCTGTGGTTAGAAGCTTTAAAAACCCTACATTTTTCCTGCAGTTAGCAGCAATGTGGTTGATTTAAAGATCAAAGTTCACATGACACATTTGTGGAAATTGATTTATCTTTAAATTGTTCACATGGTGCAGGGGTTAAAAGGCATTATTCTGGCCTCAGGCGGGTTATTTTGAACAACTCACTGGAGGTCATTTATTTTGTATTGATATTTGTATTGGTGCAAAATACATACAGTTGTACCTCGCTCAAAGAGCATTATGCGTTTCACAGGATTGCTCTTTAAGTGAGTTTGCTCTTTAAGTGAAACACCATTGTAAAATATCAATTTCTGTTATAAAAATGTCTCTGGCAAGAGAAGCTGGCCTGGAAGGGATCTTGAGAGAAACAGGTGGAGGACATGTTCTCTTCTAGTCTAAATTGCATTTGGGGGTTCCTTATAATTCCAGGCTTCTGTCCATAACTCTTGACACTGAGCTGCGGTGGCTCAGTGGTTAAGAAGCTCGCCTTGTTAGCTGGAAGGCCAGCAATTTGGCAGTTTGAGACCCAGGTACTGCATGATGGTTTGAGCGCCCTGTCTCTGTCCCAGCTCCTGCCAACCTAGCAGTTCAAAAGCAAGAAATTGCAAGTAGATAAATAGGGAGCATACCATTGGGAAAAGATCACGGGGACATGAAATGAGCCTCATTCGGGAGTGCCCTGAGCAGAGTTCCTCCAGCAAAAACCCTTTCAACCCAGAATAATTTCTGACATGAAATTATTATTACTATCAAGGCTTTAAGCCAGTCGGGCACTAAGGGGGCAGAGGTACACTGTTCTCTACCCAACCCTTGAAGAACAAGGAGGTAGAAGCATCTAACACTGTATGGAGGCCACCCTGAAGCCTTATGTGGAGTTGCATCATCTCTCTGGAGGAAGAGGAAACAGGGAGGCTATTGACAGAAGGCCATTGTAGCAACTGTTCCTTGCAACTACCATTATCACACTCATTTCCAAGGGCAGGCAAGCAGTAGCTGTCCTCTGCCCAGTGCCTCTGAACCCAAGAGAAAGGGAAGCTGTCTATTGGGCAATCAACTGTTAACCTCCCTTAGAAAAGGCAGTGGACAACCAAGGCAGAATATCATGGGAAAGCGTTGAAAAGTCACCACATGCAAACTTGCATGTTTCGTGTTCCACAAAAGCTATCTCCAAAATTTAGGGATATCCTTAATTTTGCAGTGTTTTGTTGTTGTTGTTATTGTTATTGTTATTGTTGTTTTGCTAATGTGAAATCAGTTAAATGATTGGAGAATCCACTGTCTTTGAACAGGGCCTAAGAGAACTTCAGACCAAATTTGAAGGCTCATTTGAATTTAATTTACCCAAGACATGAACGTTATTAAATTTTGTTCTTCATAAAAAGTTCATGTTTGATTTCATAATTCAGACTTGAACACTTGAACTGCAATGGGCAGTGTTCAGCTCTGAAGCTGCACTGGGGAAACAAAATCAATTGCAAATCGATCATAATCAAATTAACAAGATCCTTGGCCACTTTGGAGAAGTTTACGCAGTATATGCTACTGAGCAATCAATTGCCTTTTGAAATAAAAATGTATTCTCATTTTATTATCTATTTTCTGGGACATGCTTTTCACCAATTCCATTTATACTCTTTTTTTAAAATGTGAGTTTAGGAACAGATGGACAAAGATGTGTGAAAATTAAACATGTAGCTACCCTGACAAATTGCAGGGGTGGGTGGGATGGGGGGTTCCAGAGATTATATCCTCCTCAAACATTTTCACACTGTTTCTTCTATATTTTTTCCTACCATAAAAAAAACTTTTAAGGAAAGAAAGATGGAATAGTTGCACAACAACTTTCTGAGTCTTCTGAACTAGAATGCCTGGCTCTCTTCATCTGGAAGCATTCCAAAGGTATCCCGACAAGTATTTAGAGATACACGGTTGAACTGTGAAAGGTGTATAGAGCTGAACCAACCATACTGACTACCTGTATGGGTAGATGTAACCTGATAGAGCAGGGATTCTCAACCTGTGGCCCATGGCACCATTTCATGTGCCCCCCACCGCTTCCACCACACCAGGAAGTGCCATGCAGTGGAGGAAGAGCAAAATGGCTATCCAACCCCCAAAATTGTCTGAAGGAGCATGACCCAGCCCCTGTCTTTAAAAGGTTGAAAATTCCTGTGATAGTGCAATATAATTAAATAGAGGATAAAAGTTGGACAGGAAAAATATATGTTATGTGCTAGCAAGTCACATCCAACTATGGTGATTGTACTGCTATATTATTGCTCTATTGTATTGCCACATTATTGCTGTTTCGCTGTGTGATGTTTTATCAGAGCATTGTTATGTTCTATTATTGTATTGTGTTGTGTTGTATTGGTGACTGTATTGCTGTTTGTTCTGTAAACCGCCAAGTCAGTTTTACCGAGTAGGGCAGTATATAAATCTAAAAAAATAAATAAAATAAAGTAAAAGATATGTGACTGGTTTTACTGTGGCAACAGTAAGATTTCTATGAGGATCTGAACCTGTCTTTTGGGTTCTAGTCTATTACTTTACCCACTACATGTATCACACTGGGTATCAAATTTAAAAAAAAAATACTTCCCCTCCCCCACTTGGTACTTTTGGGTCATAGTCAAAAACACTAACCACTTATCCACTAAGGACTTCTCTTTAAACCTGATTTTTCAAAAGTAGTGATATCCTCTCTGGTTAACATAGAGTTCTCTGTTACAAGAATACCAAAAGCAGTTCTATTGATAGTGAAGCCACTGTTGCCTAGAGGTTGCAATTTTGCCTTGTAAGCAGGAAGTTGTTGGTTCGAATAGGGGAGTTGAAATTAGAAGCTGAGTGGGAACATATATAATTTTTTTAGGGTTAGATACCCTAATCATTCCCTGTCCAGTGCTCTTTTAGGGAAGCCAGCATGCCCCTAGTGACCTTTACCTTAATAAAGCAGTTGCCATCACATGCAGCATTTGGGGAGGGGGGTATCTATGCAGTACTTTTTATTTAGAAATGGCACATCACCAGTGACTGAAATGGAAAAATGACAGTCTGGAAACAGACTATATACAGACTGGAAGGAAGCAGAACATGGAACCCACAATGGGCATCCAGGAATCCCAAAAAGATTTTCTGCACGTGATTTAAGCACAGAAAAGAACATACTGGGACTTGGTCTAAGTTTGTTTTCTCCCATATATGTCTATACACAATCTGAGCTTTGGAATGGGTGCCCTGTTTCACATCCCATCACCCACCAATACAACCCCAAAAGGGTACATCGAAGAGCACATGTGACAAGAGTTTTTTGTGTAGCTCCACCCCTGATCTGAAACTCCCTCCCAAGAAGAGACAAACTCTGATGAGCTTCTGATGAGTAATCAACACTGTGTTGCTCTGTAACCCTTTGGTCCTTAACACCATTTTAGACTGTTTTAAAAGAATGGTGTATTCTTTTTGTGCTTTGTTTCCCTATCACAGTGATGGTGAACCTATGGCACGCGTGCCAGAGGTGGCACTCGGAGCCCTCTCTGTGGGCACTCATGCAGTCACCCCAGCACAGAGTTCACCCACCCCTCTGCCCAGCAGCCCAGTGGGAGCATTTCTTTCCTCCCTGTTGCTGTGTTGGCACTTTGTGATAAATAAGTTGGTTTGGGGTTGCAGTTTGGGCACTCGGTCTCTAAACTGTTTGCCATCACTGCCCTATTGCATTGAATTGTACACTGTTTTGCAGGTCTGGGTGTATTGAAAAGTGATTGTTCAGAACACAGAATCATTGGATAATTCAGAAGCAGGTAAAGCCTGAAATCTTTTTGCCTTCACTTTTCACTACTACAAAAGTAATACTACTTTTAATTTAAATTTAAAAAAAAACAGCAGTAGAAAAGAATATCTATCTGTAAAAACAGCAATGAAGCTCCCTGCTATTCTTTCACAATAGCAAAGCATGGTTTTTGCACACGCAATCGAGTTGTGGGCTTTCCCCACAACACCTGGCCTACATTTCCTCTATGAGCCTTGGTTACTACCTTTTCATACATGCCCATCCTCATGAAAGGGATGCAACTGCCCACCTGGGAAGGAGGCTGTGGTTATTACTGGACGTACCACATAAGAAGCAAATCCATCTTTTCCCCCTCACAATTCAGAATTGTTCTTTCTCTGCTCCTTGTCAACCTCCCATCAGTGTAGAGATGCACACAATCAAAACTCATTCTGTTGGGCTTGAGCGTTGTAGCCTCCTGAAAGAATAAGAAGTACATTATGGGAGTAAAGCAATTTACTTTGTCTGCCATTCTGTCACATTTATTCCTTCATTGCTTTCTATTGTTGTGCTGCAATGGCAAAGCTAGGTGGGAGAAAGTATAATTCCTCTCTTCTAAGCTTTTTTTTTTTTTTTTTTTGGGGGGGGGGGGAGATTGTTCTTCCTCTGTTCAGTTCTTCCAGCAAAATATAATCTGAACATTTTATTACCATTACTCGGCATGTTGTACCACAAAATGCCCAGAAGTCATTATTCAGGCTTCTAAAAAATGAGGAGTTGGTTCAAAACGGCATGTAATTACGGCATGGAGATAACACACGTTTTTGGGTATTTGCATTTAAAAATATCCAAGTCTTGCTGCTTGGGACTACAGTATTTGATTTTGAAACACTGTATTTTCCCACAGGAGCCTGTCAGAAATTTAAGATCTCTAAGGAAGGCTCTTCTTATTTGACTCACCATCATCAGAGGAATACTCTCCAACCTGCCTTTCCCCAAAAAAATAAAATTGGGGGTGGGATGTTTCCAGTTGTTTCTTTCTGGCTTCTCTCAAACAGATTTTGCCAAGAGAGGTCAGGGTGTTTCCATCTCTGTTCTCCACATACTGAGCAGACAAACACATTTTTATTCAGGTAGAGTTTTTGGATGCCTTCCTGAGAGGGCAAAAGTACCTTTAAGAGGTCTAAACCAGGCATTCCCAAACTAAGGCCCGCAGGCCAGGTCTGGCCCATGGTGACATTTCATGTGCCCCCCCACCCCTCCAAGGGCATTCTAGAAACAAAATGGCCACCCCTTTGAAGCCCTTGAGACAAAATGGCCACCCCATTGTGTAGGCTGGGTAAAATGGCCATTTGGCCCCTGAAGCTGACTGAGGGAGCATGACCCAGCCCCTGGCTTAAAAAGGTTGAGAACCCATGGTCTAAAGGGTGCTATAGGGTTAACTGTGGAATTTCCCCCAGTATCCAACCAATGAACTTCTGTCATCATCATCATCAACAGTGATGGGATGTAACAGGTTATCACCAGTTCACCAGAACCGGTAGTAACTTTTCCCAGTGTCCTGGAGAACCGGTAGCAGCTTTTTGGGGGAACCACCTTCAGGGCTTACCTTTTCACTTGGTGTGGATGCATGCCTACAGTGCTTGGCGCATATGCATGGCCTCCTTGCTGTCCTTGTATTGTGGGTGGGTGGTGGGTTGAGGTGTGTGTGTGTGTGTGTGTGTGTGTGTGTGTGTGTGTGTGTGTGTGTGTGTGTGTGTGTGTGTGTGTGTGTGTGTGTGTGTGTGTGTGTGCATGCGCTTATTTTTATTTTATTTTATTATTTTTTAATTTTTTCTTTGGCTCTGCCCATGTCATGACATCATGACATTAGCTCCACCCACACTGTGATGACATCACGGTGGGGTAGTAAAATTTTTGACATCCCACCACTGACCATCAAAAACAACCACCTTTATTGGCATAACAAAAGGGGCAGCAAAATGGATACAATTGTTACACAAACAAGTAAAGCCAGAACTTCTGTCTTTTATGCCATTTTCATTGCCTTTCCATGCATTCCCTGGCATCTCTCTACTGATGGCATGATTTATTTTGATCCAGGGATTTGTTCCCCAGGCAGAGTACAGCACTATGGCCCTTCCAATGGGAAACTTATCTCTGCATTAGAGGCTTCCAGTCAGATGCTTTTAATTAGCTCACAAACATCTCTCTCGCTATTTTTCTTTTTATTTATGTATTTATTTATTTTCAATCAATAAACAATACATAATATAACAATCCTACTAACAAAAAACAGACAATGTAAATCTAACCATGATAACAACTAAAAATAAAAACATATATAAAAAAAATACAACAATAAGAATAACAAAAAAATATCATTACACCAACAAATATATTTGCAACCCGCCGCCGCCACCAATGGACATTATATGCCTTCAACCAATTGTCTGAGCATGACATTCTCTTTCATGTCCTTATCTTCTATTTCCAAAAAGTTATATATTCCTGTCCTGGTTTTACTCCTTTAGTTTTAACTAAATACTGTACATGGTTAACAACCCACTTACCCCAATTTAAAAATCATTTTTAAATCAATCTCTTCTTTAACTTTAATTCACAAGTCAACTTATCATTTATCATCTCTCTCTGTTTCCCTCTCTCTCTCATGGCTTCAGAACAGTGGTGGGATGTCAAAATTTTTACTACCCCACCGTGATGGGTGGAGCTAACATCATGATGTCATGATGTTGTGGGCGGGGCCAATGAAAAAAATAAATAAAAATAAAATACAAAATAATAGGAACTGTGGTAGTACATCAATATAGGTAAAGGTCTTAAATACACATTAAAATAAACACAGACACGCCACAGCCAAAGGTGAGTCACTTACCCTGGGGAGCAGGCTATAGGGAGCTTCAGGCTAGCAGCTTCTCTTCCTCCTCCCTGCTTGGGAGGACTGCAAGGAGGCCGTGCATACGCGCCAAGCACTGTAGGCATGCATGAACACCAAGCACCTGGCACGCATGCACAGTAGGGGAACCAGTGAAAAGGTAAGGCCCGAAGGTGGTTCCCCCAAAAAAGCTGCTACCGGTTATCCGGGACACTGGGAAAAGTTACTACCGGTTCTGGAGAACTGGTGAGAACCTGTTACATCCCATCACTGCTTCAGAAGTGAAGTGGATTTCTAAAGCTTTCCCCTCAAGAATTTCCAAAATTCCTAGAGAACAATTTCACGGGCGTGGCTTTTTGTAGCACAGTTTGGATGTGAATCCCAGTATGGTACTCTGCTCTGCCTGATAACTGAACCAACAGGAAGCAGGACTAAATTAAGTCCTGAATAAAAACATCCTGCTGATGCAGGCTTTTATCTGGTAGACAACAATGTCTTTATTATTGATAGTTTTTTCTTTGAATTTTACTTTTAGTTACCTTCAGCATCATTTTCCCTGAAAAGGTAAGATATAAAGGTAATAAATGAATGTATTCGTCTGCATAAGAACTCAGCGAGACTTAACACCTGACTAAGTAAAGGCAGTGGTGTCCTGCTGAGTTCCTCAGCGGGCTTAGTTGCGTATAAGTATTTTCCACTGAAATCAAGTAATCACTTGTAAGATCAGGCTGGAAGTGTACCGAATCTTTACTACACCTATAACTCTTTTCTGGACTGATTTGCATTACACTCATTAAGCAAAACAATGAAAAAGGAAGGTTCCCTTAGAAACTGATACAGAGAAGCTAACAGAATGCTAGTTCAGTGCATAATCTGATGTTTGCAACTGATCCTATGGGTCCTTATCACCTGTTGTGTCACAGACAAAGATTTCTTAAATGTACGCTGCATGGTCTACATGGGGCAGAAACGTTGGCCTCAGAGCATGGGCCTGGCTGGAGTCGTGTGGAAGGCGAGGCATGCTTTGGGACAATTGGATCTACCCCTCCTTTAATCAGCCTGAATCTCATCAGATCCCTGATTTGCTCTCTTGCTAAATTGAACCTCCCTTGAGCTCAATCTAAACCAACCTAAATCAGTTAAAATCATTACATGTCCCTCATATTCAACCATGGATGAACTTGTGCCCAAATTAGGATCGCTGCTTTTCTTCCACCATCTGGTCCCTTTTTTAAAAAACATAAGAGGCTGTATACTTTTAACGTCTATATAGATCTGAGAAACAATGCGGCCAAGGCCAGCACAAGTCCTGTTACCTCTCTGTGGACATGAACACACACACACCATCACATAGTAAGAGTGAAGGGATAAAAAGGAGGAAAAGCCTGCTACAGCCCTTCTTCATCAAACTGCCACCTCCACAGTATGTTTTTTTCCTTGGCTGCTATTTGAACAAGGTTATTTTATGTGCCATCAAGTCAGAACCAATTTATAGCATCCCTAATGGGGCTTCCAAGGTAAGACAGATATGCAAGAAGAGGTTTTACCAGTTCCAACCTTCCCAATGAGTTTCCTTGGCTTACATGAGGATCTGAACATCACTTTGTCCACTGTACCACACTGGGTATCATTTGTTCGGTCCTTGTTTCTCAAAGTCCTTGTGGCCAAGGCATTGTGGGAAGAATGGCAAAAATAAAAACCCTTGTGCCACTCCTCCCAGAATGCTTTGGCCCCAAGGACATCCTCAGAGCCAGGCACTGTTCCAAGAGCTTGCCAAGAAGTGGCTGCACTAGAAAGGCAGTGACTTAACCTTTGGGGATGAATGGTGCCTCGCTCATGTGGTGACAACAGTTCTCTTAGCAATAGCAATTACACTTATATATCATCCCTATAGGGACTACTGTGGCTCAAGTGGTTAAGAACCCTTGTGGTGCAGTGATTAAACTACTGTACTGCAACCAAAAGGTTGTGAGTTCAACCCTGACCAGGGTTCAAAGTTGACTCAGGCCTCCATCCTTCTGAGGTTGGTAAAATGGGTACCCAGCATGTTTGGGGCAAAATGCTAATTAACTTGTGAACTGCCCAGAGAGTGCACTAAGCACTATAAGTGTAACTGCTTTTCTTTTAAGACACTGAACTTGTTGACTGGAAGGTTGGCATTCGATTCCCGGGTACTGCATGAGAGAGCGATCCATCTCTGTCCCAGCTCCTGCCAACCTAGCAGTTCGAAAGCAAGAAATTGCAAGTACATAAATAGGGACCACTTGAGTGGAAAGGTAAACAGTGTTCTGTGCACTCCATTGTTGTGGCATGCCACATGTCCACAGAAACATCTGCAGACCCAGACAGTGCTGGCTCTTTGGCTATAAACAGAGATGAGCACTGAACCCTAGCGTCGGATATGACTGGCTTTCAAGCAAGGACAACCTTTACTTTACCATCCCTATAGTGCTTAGTACACTCTTTGTGCAGTTCACAAGGTAATTTGCATCTTGCCCCCAACATGCTGGATAATCATTTAACGACCTCAGAAGGATAGATGGCTGAATTCACCTTGATCCCTATCAGGATCAAACTCACAACATCAGCAGCAATTTTTGGTTTCAGTACAGCAGTTTAACCACTGAGCCTCCAGGGCTCATTTTGCCACAATTAGCACTCAATCAGTTGAGGCACTCACCTCACCGGATCTCTGAACACAGTTGTTTCTCTGCAAACAAAAACTGCACCCCCAACTTGGCCCATGAAGATGAAGAAGGAGTTTGCTTCCATTCTTCAAATTATGCCTAATATTCATTTGAAGTTTTAAAAGGGAAAGAAAGCAAGATTTTCCCCTTCTCTTTCCTTCCCTTTCCTTCCCTTTGGAACTTCCTCCCACATGTCACCCACACCTTGTGCCTTACATGCCACAGCTGCAGAAAGAAGACAGCAGAGTCATATCCCAAGGACAAAAATAAGGCAGGGGGAGGGGGGGAGAATGAGTTGCTGTCTAGAAGAGGAATCGAAATCTCTTTGCAGGATCCCGTGTGCCGTTATTTCAGTGTAAGAGTGGGCGGGTGAAGATGCTCTGAATCGGAGGTGACAGGAGGGTTGTATTTTTCTTCCCAGAACATTCCCTTATGGCAAGGAGGCAATCACGGCTGTCGATAAAATTCACACAAGCCACCTAAAATTGCATCTAACAGCCAAGAATGAATGAGTGAGTGATTAATTACCCTCTAAGTGCATGTGTGTGACTTTTTAATGGCCAGAGTGTGGGTTAAAACCCAACATTTAACAAAGTGCTGGCAGCGATTGATGAAGCTTCACTGTCACTGGAGCCATCTCCCCCTAAAAAAAGACAATCTGATGATTTAACACTTGGTATCCCCTCCCCACCTGGTTCCCACCAGTCTGTTGTAAAATGGCCATTTAAAAAATCATTAAGCATACGCGGAAAGTTGTAAAAATAAAGTAATGGTTCCGTTTTTTGTTTTTAAAGGAGGTCAAAATTTATCACAGCATGTCTGTGCCACAAAACTAAAATTCACAACTGCCCCTGTTGTCAGCTGGGCTAATACAGGCTTCCAGGTTATACAAACTTCTAAATTCCACAGTGCAGTGCCATGAATAGAGACTCCAACTAGGACCCATGAGTCCTGGGTTCAAATTTCCGCTCAGCCATAGAATCTCATGGCAGGTTTACAATAATAAAAAAGCTCTCCTTAAATACTGTATCTCACATATCTCAAAAAGGCAAGTAAGGTCATCCTATGCCAGAGTGACTTGATGACACGTAGCATAAACTCCCCAGGGATGTTCATGGTAAAGACTTCGCAGCTCTGTGAAATCTACTTGCTTGCCAACCCCATGAAAACAGCAGACTACAACATTTGGAAACTCTTACTCCCACTTTTTAAAAAATGACCAGCCAAGGTGGGATCTTATACTATAAAGATGTTTATATAAAGAGCACAGAGGATTCGTGTAAAGATTTGGCGGTTATGGTCACATACATTCCTGGAAAGGGATTGTTGCAAGATCTTGGAGTCCCAAGGTTCTGCAGCTTTTCCTACTATCTTGTTACTATAGGGCACGGGAACTGGGGGCCTCCAGGCATGGTAGGACTACAGTTCTTGTCGGTCCTAGCCTAGCCAGCCTGAGCAATGATGAAGCCTGAGGGAAATAACAGTACATCACATCTGGAAAGACAGAGGTTGCCTTACTGTGTTCCTACCTGCCCTCTCTGAGGTAAGTAGCAGGAGCAAGAAGTGGCAGGAGCTACCTCCAAGTGGAGTAAGTCGGGGGGGGGGGACAGTAAAATGGGTAGCAACCAAGGGAGTTAAGGAGACTCAACGCACCCAGGACATTCTGTCCAGGCCGCTGCCTCCCGTCATGGATCCCATATTGCAATAACAAAATAATAGCCTGAATGGCTGGAAGAAGTTGTGCTCTTCTTTTCTTTGAAAGATGGAATTGTTTTAAACATCATAACCAAGAGGGAAGGGTTGAGCCTCTTTTGTAGAGGTGCTGCAAAGGAGAGCCTGTGTTTCAGGGAAATGAATAGCAACGCTCATGTAAGTTTAAAATGATGTTTAAAATTCATCAAACATCATGGGAAAGGAAGAGAAGGGAGAAGCAGGCTTTCTCTTCAGGCAGACGGGGAGAGAAACTAGTACTTCTTCTCCAGCACTTGAGATCATAGAGGAACCTGGTCTTTCAGAGCAAATGTTTTGAGTGACAGTTCCTTACTCTTTTTCTGAGTTTCAAATATCTTGAGGTAAAATGACACATTTTCAAAAGAATAGGATGATTTCCTTCTCTCTCTCTTACCTTTGTTTTGGAAATGATTTTTTTCAGGAATAAAAAAGGGCATTTTCTTTTATTACTATGTACCTAGAAATGAAAAAATGTAACTCAATATAAAGTCTGTTTTGGTTTCTTATAAACTTGCAGGGCCATAGCCAGGGGGTGGCCAGGGGGAAATCAGCCCCCCCCCAGCTAACAGCCTGCCCGCCACCCCCACCCCAACCCGGGATGTCAATGTCATATATATGTGTGTGACATTGTCGCCCCTCCTGAAAAAATACCCTCCCTCTAGAATCCTGGCTACTGCCCTGTAAAGAAAATATGTAAAACAAAGATGCAAACAAGAACAATTAACCATATATTATGAGGAAAACTGGGGGTGGGTGGGTGTGAATGGAAGGGAGTTGTTCCATCACTAGCATTCGATACAGATCAGTTCTGCTTCAGCTACACAATTCTAAGAGCCACATCTGAACAAGATGTTAATCTTGCAATTTCATTAATTGAGTCTAAATCTGTATTCTTAAAAAAGAAATTGAGTGGCAGGGAGAGTTGATCAGTCTCAGCCCTACAGTGGATGGAGCCTGGAGGTATACATGTTCTTCCCTCAAAGCAATGAAATTATTTCCCATTTCCCAGTTGTTCTTGATCAAGAAAGCTTCCACTGGCTCCACTATGATCTCCTGGGGGCAAACAACAACTTTGGAGAGTGGGGTTTTTTAGCACCACTTACAAGCATGATTCTTTATTATATAACAGCAGAAAAACAGTATCATGCCTTGGGAGGCTTATGATTGAAAATTTGACACAAGGGAAGCAACAAAGAAGGGGAAGGCAAATGGAGGTGAGAATAAACAAAAGGAAAGCCTGTTTCTTCAGTTCTGCAATGTGAGTTTGTCTCAGGAGAAGAGGAGGGCTAAGAGTCCAATCCTGCACCAGCCTACTCAGAAGAAATCCTGAAGTAAGAGTCCCGTGAGGATTATTCCCAGGGAAAGTTTTCTAGAACTGCAGCCTTAGTGATAAAAGCCTTCACAGAAAAGCTGGGATTATAAAAAGGGGTCAACAAAAGAATTAAGAGAGAAGGAATCATGGATGTGTTTTGAGAAAGAGAGAGTTCTGGATACAGTTAAACCTCGCATAAAGAGTGCCTCGCTTAAAGAATAACTCACTTAAAGAGCAGAATTTTCTCTGAATGTTCGCTTCGCTTAATAAAACCAACCAAAAACTCACTTAACAAATAAATTGGGGTTCTCAATCCCCCCCTCCCCAATCACAATTGGTCACTTACAATGGTGTTTCGCTTAAGGAGCAAACTCGCTTAAAGAACAATCCTGTGGAACGCATTATGCTCTTTAAGCGAGGTACAACTGTACAAGAGAGTTGAATGGAGTGGCGACTCTGATTGGGGCAGTGTATGTGTAAAATTTTTCATCAAAGCTTGAAGGATGACACACACTTTTGGACATTCCTGTAAAACGTGGAATGAAATCTGGAAATGACTTACCACCCTCATGAAACTAAAGCCATCAACCGCCAGCATGGTATAAGCCACAAGAAGGGAGAAAAAGGAAAGCTGCTCGAAGTTGCCAAAAACAGACTTGGTGAGGGCCAGCAGAAGACTTGCCTGAGCGCTCAGTGGAGTCATGCCCTTGTCCTTTAAAAGCACCAACAGGATCTCACTGAGAACTCACTCTATCCTGCTACTGACTTTCACATTGCCACTGGAAACCGTTAGGGAGGCTGGGTGTCTTACTTACCAGAAACCAGACCTCTAGTTGAAGTCTGATGGAGAACAGTCCTGTGTGTTTCCTGGTTCTTTTGTGGACTCAGATGGGGAGCAGGAATCTGTTGGAGTCAAGAGAAATGCCTAAGTCTCCAGAGACTGCCTTTTAAGAAAAAAACCAAGTAAGTGTTAGAACTTCCGAAACTTCTTTTCACTTATAAGTTGAGTGTGCTTTTATAACAGTCTAAATCCCCGAACTGTTATTGTTCTGATTTAAAGATGTGAGTGATCTGTGGAAGAATTATCACCAATGGAAGGGAAGTAGCAACCATGTGGGAATCAGTTCCCAAAACAAACATGGGACCACTTAGCTTTGGGGGATCCAGGCCTACCTTTGGGACTCACACTCTCCATTGTAGAGCTCAGACAAGAGAACTGCTGGAGAGGGAAGTCAGTGGAGAAGTACTTAGTGAATACTGTATTATAAAGCAGGGGTTCCCAATCTTTTCAAGCTGGGGGCCGGGTCACACTTCCTCAGTCAGCTTTGAGGGTCAGATGGCCATTTTGCCCTGCCTGTATAATGGGGGTGGTCATTTTTCCCCAACAGCTTCAAATGGGGTGGCCATTTTGTTTCTTGAATGCCCTTGGAGGGATGGGGGGGCCACATGAAATGGAACCATGGGGCAGATCCAGCCTGCCGGCCTCAGGTTGGGAACCCTGTTATAAGAAACATACTCCAGCCTTTCATACTCATCACTGGAGCCAAAATAAAATAATCCAACATTTGAAGGATTTCACAGAATATATTTTGTATGTCCATATTGAGGCCAGCATCTTCAGTCTTGTTTCCCGCAGGAAAAGCATCTTGAAACTAGAAAAAAACCCTTGACATTTCAAATTTAGAAAGAAGAAAAGGATGGCATGAAAGGCCCAGTGGAAAACAGCCTGCTCAGTCTTGATGTTTGCCCTTAAATCTGTATCCGGTCTTTGAGACTTGGTGTCTCAAGGGTGTGCCTAACAGGGTGGCCTTAAAGTCCTCTTTTAGGGAAGGCGGTCCTTCAGTCAGACAGCTGCCAGTTTAATCCTCAGTGTGAAGCTGTTTTCTGCTTGAGGGGTGGTCCAGGTCAAGTTTTAAAGAGAAAGCATTGTGAGGAGGGAGGACACAAATTTACATGAAATTGCATAAACTAATTTATATTTATCCATGCAAATTCATATATATATATAGAATACCCTTTTGCATCTGTACATATAAATTAGCTTATACAAGTTTAAGTAAATATGTGTCCTCTTCTATTCTTTTTATGTGTAACTGACCACCTATTTTCTGTGTAGAGAAAAGGACTTTCTGACACCAAGAGTAAATGTGCTTAGATTAAGAGGTTTAGAATTTGTTTATTTGTGTATTTATTTATTATTTATTTATTTATTGATCTTTTGGTCTATGACTCCCAAGACCCCCTGACATATGGGCTATGCTCAGGGATTATGGATATTGTAGCATGGTCTAAAACAGTGATGGCCAGCCTTGGCACTCCAAGTGACCTTGGACTTCAATTCCCAGAAGGTCAAGTCAGCTCTCCTGCTGATCAGGGCTTCAGGGAATTGAACTTCAAGAACACCTAGAGTGCCAAGGTTGGCCATCACTGATCTAAATCATTTGAAGGGCTACATGTTCCTTTCCCTTTAAACAGGGAGTTTCAGCTAATTCCCCAGTGCTGGTGCTGCCCTACAGATGCAGTAGAATACAGTTCCCATAACCCCCAAAGGGAGCTATAGTCCAACATACGGGTGGGAGCACCAGTTGAAGAGGTAAATAACTGGGGTTGATTTTCTATGTAGCTCCCAGACTGTAGCAAAGTTGCTCCAGCTGCTGGGTGATCCAGCATTAAACACACATCTTGAGTGACTAATTCATCTTACATAGCATGCTTATAGTCTCACAGAGGTAACACTCCTTGAGGAAGGTCTGGATCAGCACTGCCCTTCTTCCCACAATATCCTGTACTGGAGCCAAGTCCACAGCCATGGTAATCTAAGTACATGATCAGACACAGGAATACCAAAGCGACTCAAGCACTTTCTCTGTCATTTCATTATCTTGTGTCACTAAACAGAGCATGGAAAGAGCTTTCCCCAAAGCTGAGGAAGAGCCATCAGTAAAAGATTTAGCCTGGTTTGGTTAGCGAGGACCGGGAATTCATGTTTTGTGGCTTGCATGCAAAAGGATTTTCTGGCTTCTCCATTATCTGGCTCACTTGGAATAAAAGTTTTAACATCTTGGCCCAGCTGGAAAGCTAATCCTCTGAGAGCACAACTAGTCCCATTAGCTTTTCAAAGCAGAAACAAACAGCCCATGTACAGAGGGGGAGTTCTGTGAAGGGCGGTTAATATTTCATAGCGGAGAAGAATTTGATGCCGTGTCAGTCATTCAGGCAGAAGCAGGTTGCTAGCTGCCCTTCCTCCCCAAGGGAACAAAAGATTCCATCTTCTGGCAAGCGTGACTGTTGACAACCCCTGGCTCCCTTCTTGATTAACTAAGGATTCTAAGATCATCTTGGTCTCAGGTACCTGAAACCGAGAAAAGAGAGATAAAAACAAAAGGAGTTACCTTGACAGTCGCTCCAGCCAGCACAATGCAATGGCAAGGAAACAGTGGCTAACACTGCTGAGCAGAAACCAAAGATGAGATAAGACTCCCATGTTCCTATGAATGGCAAACAGGAGGTGTTGATGGAAGGAAGACTGTAGTGTGGTTACAAACACCCATTCTGCCTGTCATGATTTGCAGCTGCTCCTCTAAGTTCTGCAGGACTGGACTCCTCAGACTGGAAGCAGCTGCTTTAAATCCTGTAGGTCTGGACTCTTACCTGCTGCAGCTACTAAGCCCCACCTGAGAGTGCTGGGGAAGGTTCTGGACCTTCATAGGCTCCACCTGGAGAACTTGGGTGACTCAACTATAGAAAAGCCGGTCCTTCCTCTCTGAAGCTGTTTCAGCAGACTTGCAGTTGCTTGGCTTCTAGATTGTTTGCCCTGTTCATGGTTTCTGCTGTTGAAGAGCTCTGTCTTGCTTCTGAATTCTCTCCCAGAAGACCTCCTGCCTTGTTCCTGCTCCTGAAGACTTCCTGCCCTGTTGCTGTTGTTTTGCTTTCCCTGGATCCTTGCTCCTGGAATTTTATCCAGTTCCTGAGGGGTCCCTGTTTTGTTTGCTCTCCTGGTTACCTGACCTCTGGCTTGTTTGGACTATGCATTCTTCAACTGGACTAATCCTACATCTCTGATTTTGCTTGGGTGTGGAGTTTGCACTGTTCATCCTTTAACCTGGTTGTCCTTGGTCTTGGCATTTGTGTGGCCTACCAGCCACCCACATCCTGAACACTGACAGTGCTTCATTAATATCAGTGCCTACACAAAGCACACACACTCACTCTGTCTACATAAAGCAGCTGTGAGATGAAGGCTGTTGCTGACAGTTGTTTAATGTTGCTAGATTTTCAAACCTTTTCTTGTTTTGCTGCCAATTTATTTTGGGTGAGGTTTCTTATACTTAGACAGGGTAGTCCTGAGCCAATATGGAGGTACTGACAACCAAGGCAAACTTGCTCAGTGATGCTGCTGTTTATTTCTTTGGTTTTTCCATTTCTGTGCTGCTTTTCCTCCAGTGAACTCAAGGGAGCATACATGGGCTCCTTCCTTTATCCACACAACATTCTTATGAGGTAGGCTAGCATGAAAGGGCAGGGGGGGTGACTAGACAAAGGTTTTCAGCTTAATGGCTCAAATTTTTAAAAGGGGGATGTTGAGGATACAGTAAAAAATTGGGAGCCTGCAAACCAGTGGTGGGCTGCTCCCGGTTCGGACCGGTTCACTCGATTCGGTAGCAGCAATCTGGAGGGGATTGCCGGGGGATGGGTGGGTAGTAAACTCCTGGATGACCAGTTTGGTTGCCTCTCCAGCCACTCTCCAGATTACATTTCCTGGCAGCCCAAAATGGCTGCTTGGAGGTACACATTCATCAAAACTCCATCTTTAATTTTTTAATTTTTTTCTTTGGCTCCGCCCATGACATCATGACATTGGCTCCGCCCATGACATCAGCTCTGCCCACAGTGTGGTAGTAAAAAATTTGACAGCCTACCACTGCTGCAAACCCATGACCATCTTCAATTTGGCCTCTCTCATGAACACTTTCCCTTATCTTCTTCACTGCTGCACAGGAGACCTACATGGACAGATTTAATCTTTATGCCTGTAGACCTTTTTTCCCTGCAAAGCTTGTGATGTATCCAAAGTCTTCAGAAATTCATTCCCTGGAACAATAGCATTGCTGTTCCCACTCAGGTTAGAGACACACTTTAAAGAAGATGTGTGGTTTTGGACTACAAATCCCATTGAATGTAGTGCCTGGAGAATTCTGGTAACGGAGGTTTAACACACAAACCTTCATTCCTCTAGTTCAAGTAATCAAACAGATGGTTGCCATGGTCAACCTGTCATAAGAACCTTAGATTTGTCTGCAGCAATACTGAAATTCTTATCAATTGTTTCCTTACTCAGGCATGCCTCTCATAAACTCCCTAGAAGGATCTGGATTAAGGAATAGAAGAACGTCTTTCCCAGATCCTCGTTCAAATTGGTATCTACTCCCTGGTTCACCTTTTTAAGATGTGAGATAAGCCAAGGCACTTTCTTCTAAACATCCACCGTGCTTAGCTCTGACTCTAAATTGTATTGCAGATTGATTGTGTAGCCAAAGGGCATCCCACTTGGAAATCAAACAAATGCATCCATGTTACAGATTAATAACATCATTATAGGAACATATACTATTTCAGGAGATATCAAGAAGATATTTCTCCCTTTATACATGAGGGATTTTTTTATTATTATTCTACTGTAAAAGAAGAAGAGAATGTTATGGAATTTTTTTTTATCTATCTCTGAGGAGGGAAAATGCAATCTTGCATGAAATAAACTTGAAACCCTATACCCCTACATTAAAGTTACTCTTGCATTTATTATTTATAAATCAGATGAATATGGTGATAGGTACTGCCTGTTAAGCCGTACCTACAAACAAGGGTGTCATTCCTACTCAGCTTTTCATGTCAAATACGTTAGATGGAATTGATTAGAAGTTGAATGCCACAAAAGCATTCTTTAACTGAAGATTCACCAAGCTGATTGTTCTACTGTTTTGGAGAACAGATTTGGGAGGTGGATAGGATTCAGGTAGATTGGATTGCCATGCTGGGAATTCTTTCTGTTCCTATTGCTCTTGACTTGTATAGGGTCTCATCCCTTTTTACTTTCAGATGGCAATCTTCCTCCTGGTGCCTCCCTCATGTGCCTGCTCCTTACAATTTACAGATCTCAGTTATTCATAGCCCTCTCCCTGCCCTCAGTGCCCCTGAATGCATCTTGCGTCACAACTGATCTTTGCCCCCTGTTTATCTGCCACTTTAGGAGGACGTTAGAAATGCATTTGATATGAATTTGATCGTGAAATGCAGTCCTCTCCTGACAGCTTATAAATAGCTTCTTGGAGTCCAATTTTGAGATTTGGATTTAAAACAAGTACTGTGCAAAACTCTACCAAAGGGAGAGAAAAAACCCTATCAGCTACGGTATCTCTCTGGAACATAATCAAAGGTGCCTTGCCTCTCTATTTTCTGACAACCTCTCTGATTTCCATTATGTCCTGCAGCATGCTCACAGTTCCTTAATATCCCATGGGAAGAGAGTCCATTTAGACAAAGACTTATATCAATCTCTCCCTTCTAACTTAATTAAGTTTTTATAAATATTAAACCCCATATGGAAAAAAGTGCAACCCAGCACCAAATTACCAAGGCAAATAGAATCCAAATGAAGCTATTTTCTCTGCCTTGTTTGAGTCCAGTTTTAATTAGGCAGCTGTTGGGACTTGGTGTTGCCTGCATGTAATTGTGTCACTGCCATTCATTAGAGGTTTGATTGGAGTTATTGTTTGCTTGCCTCCCAATGTTTTCATTTCTTCTGTTTTCCACAAGCGACCTGGCCAACTTTGCCTTTCAAGTAATTACAGTTTAGTAGCATACATTATTTATCTATTAGGGCCTCATTGGAGCTGCTTCTGTCCTGGTTGCAGGAGTGATGCTTTGTTCTTTCACCCTTGTTAATACTTGCGGATCCTAAGGACTGGAGAGGAAGGACCAAAATCATTTGTCATTTGTCATAAACATCCACCATGTTAAATGTAAAGGCTGGCTCTAAATAAGTTGCCCATGTTAGAGCCTTCCTTGTTACTAAAGCAGATATTTATTTCCTTGAATTTATGTCAGAGAGTTGAGATTTATCCACAAACTCATAAGGTATTACACAACAAAGGGTGTACAGGGAACCTGGACAATTCAAACATTTGAACCTTAGTGTCTGCATTAGTGATGGACAGCCAAAAATTTTACTACCACACTGTGTGCGGAGCCGATGTCATGGGCAGAGCCGACGTCATGGGCAGAGCCAACATCATGATGTCATGGGTGGAGCCAATGACATGGATGGTCGCCTCAAAAAAAAAAGGGTAACCATCTCAGGTGGTCTCCCAGAAAGGTTACTACTCCCCCCCCGGTGAGACCACCCAGGATTGTTACCACCGGTTCTACAGAACCAGGGCGAACCGGCCCATGCCCACCACTGGTCTGCATCCAGTGGTGGGATTCAAAAAAAATTGCTACCTGCCCCGTGGGCATGGTATGGTGGGCGTGGCCAAGGGAAAAGCCCTGCTTTGCACCCAAATTAGGACTACTTTATTTCAAAACTTGGATTGGCGGGGCCAGCCAGAATTTCTGCTACTGGTTCTGGCGAACTGGAGCAACCCTGCTGAATCCCACCTCTGTCTGCATCTTTGGTTTTGTGTGCATCAGACAACTTACCCTATTTTTCTTTTTTCACTTGTTTGTCTTAAACCATGAGCTCACCCAGTTTGTCAGGTAATTCAATCATTTTGAATGGATCTTACCTCAAATATACCTAATCAGTGTCCAATTTCAGCTTTGTTATAAGGGAAGTATATTATACAGAGTTTGTGCTGTGGGCTGCAAAATGCAAAGGAATATAAACACATCTTCTTTGTATCTCCACAGGTTTATCTTCATGGCAAATCTGTCCACAAATACATTCATGTGCACCCAAATACACCACACACTATGCTTTAAACTCCACCTCACAGCACTTCCAGAATTTGGGCGAAACATTACCTCCAACCGTTAAAACTAAAGTATGAGTGGTATGTACAATTTGAACACATCACAGATGAAAATGGAAGTATACTTGCAGCTCTGTTATTTTCACACTAAGTGTGCCTGCATAAAACTTGGTTACCTGAGGCAACAACAAAATGGTACCCTCTTCAATTCTACCCCACAAAAGAGAATTGCACTGCAGATGCTAGAGACCGCCACCTCACAACTGAAGGCAGCAGTCTGGCTAAGGAGGCATTAAGTAGGCTCTGCAATGCACAGTGCTTCTCATTCAACATCTGGCTCAACTCGTTCCAATATCTGCCACTTGAGGCGTAAGCCTGTTCTTCCAAGTGATAGGCTGAAGAGAAACCTTCCTAGCTGCAAAATATAAAAGGGGAAGTTGTATTCTACCCTCTCTGCCTGTCTGCAGATTAACAGGTGTATGCTTTAGAAATAAAATGCATCTACCATCCATTCAGAAATGTTCCTCTTAGAGACTAGACTAGAGTGGGTGGTGAACCCTGGTTAAAAAAAAAAAAACCCTCTAGTAATTGACACTAACAGACACTGGGGGGAAACATTGCCCAAAGACAAAGAAATTGAAACAAAACAGAGGTGGTATTTAGCAAGGACAGGCTTCAGACAATAGGGACTGTTGCTGGTAAATGAGAAGAAGTGGAACATATGCTGTTTTCCACTATGAAAACTCCCCAGCCTCGCCATCTGTTTGCTCTGCTACTGACAACAGTAACTGTGGCAGGCCTTGCAAAATGGAGTCACCCAAGAGGTTCTTCACCGCCCAGCTTGCTTTGACCTTGAGCTCTGGATTTCCACACAGAAGAACCTAAAAATGAACCCTGAGCCAGGCACTTCAGGTAACCTTTAGGAAAGCAACTTACAGTGGAACCTCATATAACTATCGCTCCATAATGGAACAAAATCGCATAACAATTAGGTTGGGGGGGGGGGGATATTGTCCTGCATAACAATTTTCCCTATGGAAAAAATCACAGAACAATTTTTCAATGGAAAAAAAACCACTTAGCAAAAAATAATAATCATTGTACAGTATGATGCATCCCATATGGAAAATCGCTATTAACACTGAGGGTGTTAAGAATTCTCTATTAAACATCTCTAACTTTTTTTGGAAAACTTTTTTATCTGCTTTGCTGTTTTCATGTTTTAAATTTTTTATGATTTTTTTTAAAAAAAATTATGAATTTTTAAGGTTTTAGATATTGATATGATTATAGTTTATCCATGACGGTAATTTACGCTGTAAGCCGCCCAGAGTCGGGTCTACCCGATTGGGGTGGGATACCAAATGTGAGCAATAAATAAATAAATAAACTAGCCTTCCTGTTTTCCCCTTGAGAAATAAAATAGCTAGTAAACCAGCTAGGAAAGACACTCATCTTTCAATTCAGACAAGTCTGATGTAGGGGATGTAGGGGCCTCTGAGACACCTAACACCTTTTTGGAGGAAAGAGAAAAAAACTTTTGCTGTTTTCTTTCTTCCCTGATTAGGTTTTCATCTGCCCTTTATTAATTCCCTTCCTGTGAAATCAGAGCTGCTTGGTAATTTGAGTTATGAAATTGTGGGAGCTAATCTGCCGCTTCTGGTCTCAAGCCCAGGTGGGAAAGGAGGAGCCTCGTAAACCTTTGTTGCTGAACAGGCCCATGTTGGCCATTTGGAACACAAGGACAAGTCCCAAAGCGCCCCAGTGACTGGCGCTCCCCAGAGGTGGGCAGAAGTATGTCAACTGGCGACTACAATCCATGACTTCATGCAGTACCCCCCATAGGCACCGCCCCCTCCCTCCCTGTCCAATGCCCTTTTAGTGTAGCCAGTTTGCCCCTGGTGCAGAAGAAATGACAAGGAGCCTTGTTGTCCAATATGCTATAGTGGCAGAGACAGGTGCCACTATGCATGAGAAGGTACCACTACTACTACTCATCCTTCAAGTAATGTTTCTCATATTACATTTCCCTTGTAAATAATTCTTATTTTTTTATTCAAGCAACTCATGCGACTGTTTACTTATTTTGATACCTCACCCCATGGGAACGGAAGGTCTCACCCAGCGGTGTTTCATGTAGATGTTAAATAGGAGAGGCGAAAGTACCGAGCCCTTAGGCACCCCATATTGGGGCAGTCTAGGGCTGGATCTCTCACTCTCCAACCACACCGACTGGGTCCGGTCCTTCAGAAATGAGGAAAACCAGGACCACACAGTGCCCTGGATCCCCAATCCTCGGAGCCTTCCCAGAAGGATACTGTAGTCGACAGTATCGAAAGCCGCTGAGAGGTCAAGAAGAGCCAGGACAGATACAACAATTGAGTCAATAATAGCAGAAAATACCTCACCTCCTTGCAAGGTGAGGAAGGGAGAAATGCAGTTCCTAGTACTGTACTTGCTTTTGAAAATAAGATGAGGAAGAATTGGAATCCCTACCCAAGAATATAAATTACATCCCGGCCCAGGCCAAATAACTTTTACTGGTGAGCTGCAATCCATGTTCTGGCCAGGTTATCCTGCGATGGTAATATTGTAGACCATACTGTGAGCAATTCATCACAAAGTGTCAGATAGCAGTTAACTAACCTGACAACCCTGAGGACTAATGGCTTTGGGTGGCAAAGTCCACAGGGAAGGGTGATGGTCCCCAAGTGGATTTAATCGCACTTGAATTCATCTTGATGGAGGGCAGCAGCTTCATCCATACTGGCCTGGGGCTGATGAGGACTTTCCATGCCAAAAGAGCTCAGGACCAGAAAGTGACTCATGGAATTGAATCAGTGGTCCGGGGGTCATGCTGCGATGCGGAAAGCAGATGAAAGGCCACTGCATTATATTCTCAGGAGAGTCTTCATGGCTGATCGTCATGATGATCACTTATATTTGGATTTGGATACAGCAGCAGCAGCAGAAGAGCCATATGCCAATCAACCTGTCTCACCCAAGATCTCAAATATCAGATTTAACCACTTAGTCACAAATATGTCCACAAGAAAGGCAGTTTCTGGAGCACTGATATGATTGAGGGTTTGCAGCAAAGGTCACTGAGGCCTAAGGTAAAGGAGATAATAGGCACAAGGCTGTTGGGATATCCAGTTATCATTCAGAGAAACATCAAACATAACATCACAATTCATTGCTGATGGACATTCAAACTGGCTCGCATGTATGTATGTACGTATGTATGTACATATGTATGTATGTATGTATTTATTTATTTATTTATTTATTTATTTACATCCGATCTCTTCAACCTTTAGAAAAATCTGGCCAACAAAAATAAAGACACTAAAAAGCATCAGATGAAACTAAGCAGTGCATAATAAACCAAATAATATAAAGTGTGAGGAGGTAGAAAGCAAAAGAACAGGTAGCTGACCTAGGCCAGGGATCTGCAAACTTGGCTCTCCAGGTGTTCTTGGACTTCAATTACCAGAAGCCCAAGTCAGTATGCCTGCTGATCAGGACTTCTGGGAATTGAAGTCCAAGAACATCTGGAGAGCCAAGTTTGCTGATCCCTGACCTAGGCTGATATCATTCATTACCTAAATATGCAGAATTAGGAGGTTTCCCTGCTCTTGAGGACAGTATATTTCTATAACTAGGGTGCTGATCAGAAAAGGCCAAATATGCTATTGTACATCGCTTGTGTTTCTGAAGGTGATGGGCCACAGCCTGGAACTTCTCTAATTATCACTGTTGTGGTTGTCTAAGACAGTCTAGAGAACAATCAGAAAACATGGCCCTATCCTAACAGGTGTGGGTAAACCTTTGGGATGCCAGATCCTTTGTATTATAGCTTGCATGATCCTTTGGTATGGATCTCTTCTTCTTCTGCCATATCCAAATCCAAATATTGGCAATCCTCATGGCTATGAGCCGTGAAGACTGTCCTGTGAATATAAATTCATGGCCTTTCATCTACCTTCCGCATCGCAATGTGACACCCGTAACACTGATCCAGTTCTGTGAGTCACTTTCTGGTCCTAAGCCCTTTTGGCACACAAAGTCCTCCTCAGCCCCAGGCCAGTATTGATGAAGCTGCTGCCCTCCATAAAGATAAATTTAAGTGGGATTTAATCCACTTGGGGACCATTACCCTTCCCTGTGTACTTTGACACCCAGGGTCATTAGCTGTTAGGGTGGTCAGGTTAGTTAACTGCTGCCTGACACTTGGTGTTGAGTCATTGGCGGTATGGTCTACTCTATTACCATAGCAGGATAATCTGGCCAGTAAGACTTGATTAGTTTAGCCCTGGCCTCAGTAGCAACCTGCAAGTGGAGTTCAGGAGCATTCCCAAAATGGCTTACCTATTTGTCTGTCTGTCTGTCTGTCTATCTATCTATCTATCTCACCCAACTAACCAAAAGTTACTAAGGGAAGCATATATACAATATAAATGTCTTTGTGTATAATAAGTAAACTCACATACAGTATAATTTAAAAATAACTTCTAAGCCAGATGTGAAGCTGCCAAAATGAAGGCACCCTTTGGTGAGTTCATTCTGCAGTTTACTTTGCCAGCCCTAGTGGGAGAAAAATTAGCCGGTAACACAAGGTTGCCCTTACCAGGGTACGCCCATCGTGGTTCAAGAATACCACAATCTTCAAGGAGGCTCTTTCTATGTACCCCTAAAAAGAACTAAAACATAGCAGCAGTAAATCAGTACTGTATATCTAAACAGACACCCTCCTGTTACCAAATTTAATCTAGTGTGTCCTGTCCCTTTAACAGCAGCTTATCTAAAATACCAGCAAATGATTTCACTTATTTCATTTGATCTTTCTGCACAGAATACCCAAAGCAGGGAAGCAAACATTAAAATAGCCATTGAATGATTAGAACATAAAAATAGCAATAATAAAGGTTATATGAGATACAAATGATAACATAAGACCATAATAACTTTTTTAAAAAAATAATCAGCAGTTGTATAATGCATAGATATCTGCAGCAAATTAGGCAGTGAACTGATCTATCATTTGAAGATTTCTAGAAATTTTCACCATCTGTTGGAGAGCCAAAAGAAAGAAAGACATAAGGACTGCTTATATGAAAGAATTATCTTATAAAGGAAGATGGAGGGACTGCATATGAGAGAGAATGCTCTAATGGCTAGGTTGTCCACAGGTTGTTCGACTACAGTCCAATGAGTCCCACCCACCCACCCCTGGCTGCTGGTGAGAGTTTGTGGCTTAATTCATTGTCAGCTGCAGAGCCACAGGCTGGCCAGCCCTGCTGTACTGCCTGGGGTCAAGCACTGAAAAAACCTTCAGGTATGTAGCCAACTGCCCTTCAGAGGGAAAATGTACACAGAATAGCATCTTTAATGATGAGCTGCGAGGGTCCTCAGTCCATCCCTAGGTGAGTGGACGTCAAATTAGATCACTAGTCATGATTGCCTTCATAAGGAAGGTGCAAATAAACAAGCTTTTACTGTAGAAGGGGTGACAGGACCAATGGGCATCTCAATCAATACTTCTTCAACCTATATTCCAGCCCTGGACAGTCATACTTTGCTCCTGGTGATATTATGTCTCACACACAGACAGAAAGGGAAATCTCTCCTATTTCATCTGTCTTCCAGGCCCATGGTCATCTGATGCAATTGTTTAAACTCTCTGAAGTCCCCATCTTCTCAGGCGGGCCAGGGTCAGTTTGATTTTGTAGCTGGGGTTCTCACCAGGTACTGCTGACAGGACCTCCCAGTGACCCACAGTAGATACCTATCCTTCAGACATGAGCTAAAGTGCTTGACCATTGCTATTTTGGGGAGCTCTGGGTTTAGAAGTTAGAGAGAGCCTGACAAAATAGGTATAAACTGGTGGGCTGTCAGCCCCACTTAGCTAACTAGGGGAATCTGCCTGTTCCTCAACTCCATACTCCTCCTCTTCTGCCTTCATTGAATCCTCCATCTCTACCTCAGTCCTTCCAACTCTCTCTCTCTGTCCAGTTCTCTCTCTCTCTTGCCCTCCAATAACTCCCTATTTTATAGTCTCTGCTGAGCTTGAAGCGCCTTGAAAGGGATTTTCCCTGCCTTTCCCATCTTCTTTGTATTCTTCAACCCAACAGCTGAGGCAAAAGGCACCCCTCCTGGTGGGAAAGGAAGCCATTTGTAGTGTTCCATGAATCTATGGCGGAGACCCTGGACTGGCAGGGAAGATGCTAAGATTAACTACAGCTCAAGGACCTTCCCTACCACATCATCTCAGTGTGAAATATTGGCAGCTTGAAGTTTAGTGGAAAATTTTGATTCTTCTGAAATTTGATGGTGAGATTCCCCCTTTCCTTGGACTGCCCCCTGATGTTTATCACAGCAGCTTGATCCTTCAATTCCATTTGGTGTTTTAAAGGACTACACAAGCTCCTTGTATTCAATCCAGAAACAAATCAGTAGGCAATAAAGTCACAGAAAGCACTGAAGTAGGATGCTAAGTATGATGGCTTCCAAGTAAGGATTTTCACTGCTTTCTTCTGAACCAACTGAAGAGTCTAAACACTCTAGAAGAGCAAACCCATTGGGTCAAAGTTACATAATCCAACCTAAGTTTTGTCAAAACTTGGTGTAAACTATGGCTAGATCATTAAAAAAAACCAGTAAACCAACAGTACTTCCATTTTTGTCAGATGATGCTTCAATTTGTTTTCCCACATGTCCTTCATACACTGGTTTTGACTGAACTTAGCTATACATTAAGGATGGGCAAATCTGTCAATATAACATTCCCCTGCATTTGATCTAAACCAACAATCTTCAGTACTTTCTATGTAAAACAAATTGCTAACTCTGGTAAAATCTTTTAAAATGAATCAAACCAAATTAGCCAATGTTAATAGGTACTACTTTTCCTAGGATGGAGACCATTATCAAATTATACCTATCTGTTGTATAGGTATAGAAAGGGGGGCA
The DNA here is from genome assembly GCA_030440675.1 of Furcifer pardalis. Classification (NCBI taxonomy): domain Eukaryota; kingdom Metazoa; phylum Chordata; class Lepidosauria; order Squamata; family Chamaeleonidae; genus Furcifer; species Furcifer pardalis. Next base: position 43,021,868 of record CP126893.1, read on the forward strand.
TGTGAAGAAAAAATCTAAGTCAGTACCCACAGGGTTAAATACATAGCATAGGGATTCAAGCCTTGGCTAAGAATTTATTTATTTGTTTATTATATTTCTATACTGCCCATTTGGGTGGCATCCCACTCTGGACGGTTTATAAGCAAATATCAAATAACATGACATAACACACAACAAATCAAAACAGACAACCAACAAAGTTTAAAGTTCTCAGAGACATGGACATGAGCAGACAAATGGAGACATTTTTGAATGTTGGCAAGTTCTTACCAAAACAATAATTTTAAATTTCCACCCACCCCTATATCATGACATGAAAAATATCATTTGCAACTCTATACAGGTCAAAAGTTAAAGGACAGCTGGTTGCTAGCCTATCTATGTGTTCTATGGAAGAGAAGATGTAGCAAAGAATAGCTGAGTATTTGGCTTTGTGAAAATCTCAGTTTTCTTGTTTAAAGGGCTGGAAATCAGCTCTCAGCCGTTATGGTTGGAAAGTTATGCTTGAAATGTACAAGCAATGCCTATGGAGACCTCAGGACACTGAATATTTTGAATATAGTAATAAAAATTCAAAATTATTAGCAAGGGCAGCTAAGGAAAAGACGGCTAAAAGCCAGATTGGTGTCCTAGTAGATAAGAGAGGGAAAAGGTGTAACAAGGTGCAGAGAAATTAAAAATAATTGAAAGTTTTTATCGAGACTTATACTCAAAAAAGGAGATAAGTTTAGAAAAACTTTGAGAAAACTTTGACAAACAACAAATAAATCAGGTATCAGAAGAAGATAGAAATAAAATGGAGGAAAAAAATATCAGAAAAAGAAATCTGGGAAGTCATAGGAAAACTAAAATTGTATAAGACCCCGGGGGAAGATGGGCTACCGGCAGAATTTTACAAAGATTTTAAGGAATTAATAATCCCAAGATTGCACAAATTATTCAATAAAATAATGGAAGGTGAAGCTATACCAGACTCATGGAATAGATCGATTATTACTTTGATACCGAAACCAGGAAAAGATTTAGAAAAAGTGGAATCGTACAGGCCAATTTCACTAATTAATCAGGATGCAAAAAAATTTACAACAATACTGACTAATAGATTGAGTGGTTTTATGGCAGAATATATAAATAGAGATCAAGCAGGATTTGTGAAAAATAGGTATATGTCAGATCTAGTAAGAAGAGTGGTGGATTTAATGGACCTAACAGAAAGAAATAGAGAAAAGATAGGGTTTTTATCATTAGACATTTTTAAGGCGTTTGATTTGCTACAATGGGCAACTATCCATGAAATGATTAGACTATATGGATTTGGGAATAAATTTCAGGGGATAATTACAAAATTATATCAACAAGGAATAGCAAGAGTAAAGGTCAATGATAAATATACAGATGATATAAGATTAGAAGCGGGTACTAGACAGGGCTGTCCATTATCTCCAATTCTGTTTATATTGGCAATGGAATTTCTAGCCAATTCTTTTCGTCAGGATGATGAAATAGAAGGAATTGAGGATAATAAAATAAATTCATATGCAGATGATACACTTATTATTATAAAGCATCCACTTAAGGCTTTAGAAAGATTATATACACATTTAAAAATGTTTGAGATGACAACAGGGCTGAGAGTGAATTGGGAAAAAACAGAAATGATATTTTGCAATGGAGAAAAGGAGGAATGAGAGAGTATAAAAGAAAAATATAAAATACAGGTTAAAACTAACTTAAAATATTTGGGAGTGGTAATATCAAACAAAATTGGGGATCTTAAAAGATTAAATTATGGTAAAAAGAAGGACATTGAAGAGAAAATAGTCCAATACAATAAATTGAACCTTTCCTGGTTTGGTCAAGTAGCTTTGTGTAAAATGATGCTATTGCCTAAATTAAACTTTCTATTTGATGTATTACCAATAAAACATAATGATAAAGAATTGGATGAATATCAAAAAATTATAAATAAATTTTGTAATGAAAATCAAAGAGCAAGAATAGCCAAAAAATTATGGTATGTACTGCAAAAGGAAGGTGGATTAGGAATACCAAACATACATAATTATTATAGAGCCTTCCAGGTAAGAAATGTTGTAAAAATCTTAATTAGAGAAGAGTCGATCTAGGAAAAAATAGAAAAGAGGGAATACACACAAGTTGGTAAAGCGATGTTTTTAAGTGAAGATATAGGTAAAAGGAAGAAAGGTATCCAGAGTAATCTGATTAAAACAACTATAGATGAATGGAATAAGGTAAAAAAGAATCTTATTTTAGGAACCTCACCAATTATAGAGTTGGAAGATTTTAATAATTTTCTAGTTAAGATAGATGATAACATCAAGGTAATACTAGTAGAAAAGGGGGTATTACTGTTGAAAGATTGGATTAAGATTTGTAGAGATCCAGAAAAAAGATCGGAACTTTTTGCACAAATGAAACTGAATTGGTTTAAGATTCTCCAGATAAATAATTGGAATAAAAGATTTTTATATTATAATGGATTAAAAAGGAATCTTACAACATTTGAGGAGTTTTTGGTGAAATTGAGAAGAGGAGAGATGGGAATTAAAGGAATAGTGAGTAAGATTTATAAGATCATTAATAAAGAAGAGAAAATTTAGGAGATTTTGAAAAATACTTGGGAACAAGAGTTGAATATGGTGATTTCAGAAGAAATTTGGAATAAAAAATGGAAAAGAAGAATTATGCGAACTATGTCTGTAAGAGTCAAAGAGCATAATTACAAGATACTCTGGCGATGGTACCTGACCCCAGTCAAGCTGCATCAGATGAATAACCAAATAAGCAATAAATGTTGGAGATGTAAACAATCAACGGGGACATATATACATATGTGGTGGAGTTGCAACGTGTTAAAGGATTTTTGGAGAAAAGTAGAGAAAGAAATTGAAAATATATTGGATATGCGGCTCGAGTTGGGACCAGGTACCATCTTGTTAACAGATGTGGACAAATTTGATTTGAATAACGATGGAAAAGAATTGATGGCTGTGATGTTGTCAGCAGCGAGACAATTTGTGGCAAAAAATTGGAAAAATGATATATTGTTAAACATACAAGATTGGTACAAGGAAATGTGGGAACTAGCTCTAAATGACAAACTTACATGGGAGATAAATGTTAAGAAAGGCATAGTTCAAATGAATAGATTCTGGAAAATCTGGAGACAATTTGTGGAACATGTAATTATAACAAAGAAAGGTATACAACCTGTACCAGAACAAATAAATTTTTGGAAAACATAAGCTGTTAAGACCTCCCGGACATTGTATATAGCACAGAGGTGACACTGAAGGATTAAACTTTTTTTATTGTAATGAGGAAAAAAGAAATATATATGTAGAAAAGTAGAGCATTGAAAGAGATAATACTCTTGTTAGAGGTATAGTTTAAGAGTTTTTTCTGTTAACAAAAACATATATTAGTACAATGCTTATTGTTCTTTCTTGCATATTATGTCTATTTTCTTGTGTTATGTGTTCTGTTATATTTTTTCTTCTGTTATTTTGAAAATTCATAAATAAATAAATAAATAACAAAAAACAGAGGGGGCTGAATATGATCTTCAGTAAGCAGGATATTAGACTTCAATTCTGCACATAGTTCTTTGCATTTTCTCCTTAACTAGGAGAACCAGATTTGAAGATTCAAAGAAAGGGAAACCACAAAATAAATAATGAAAATGTTGATTCACAAAGTGACCCTGAACCTATACAGTTGTACCTCGCTTAAAGAGCATAATGTGTTCCACAGGATTGCTCTTTAAGCAAGTTTGCTCTTTAAACGAAACACCATTGAAAGTGACCAATTGTGTGTGTGTGTGGGGGGGGATTGTTAGCCCCGATTTATTTGTTAAGTGAGTTTTTGGTTGGTTTTATTTGTTAAGCGAAGTGAACATTCAGAGAAAATTCTGTTCTTTAAGCGAATTACTCTTTAAGCGAGGCGCTCCTTATGCGAGGTTTGACTGTACGTTGGTGTGGTCAATGAAATTTACTCCAATGCTAGGTGGAAGAAACCCCCATTAAACTTATTAGACCTTACTTTCAAGTAAAAGTGCAATTGCAGAGCAGGTAAAATGCAGATAGATTCACTGTGAAGTCTTGCTAAGGAAGTCAGTTTCCCCCTACAGTTTAGCTGACCTCATAGGGGTCAGCAGAGAGCAGGAAGGAAATTAGCCTTATTTACCATTTGTTAAGACTGTCCAGATCTGTTGAAGAAACACCAGGTCCTTTTTTAAAATTGCTTTAGCCAGTTACACAAATATACTGCCCCATAACACTTAGTGCACTCTCTGGGATGTTCAAAGGTAATTAACATTTTGCCCCCAACATGCTAGGTACTCATTTCACCAACCTAAGGAAGGATGGAAGACTGAGTTAACCTTGAACCCCATCACGATCATTCTCAAATTGTCTATTGTGCAAGAGGTTTATATTAAAGAAAAGAAAATATGACACAATATGAACAATTGTTATCATGTGCCATTGGGTTAATTCTAATTTATAGCAATCCTTTCCAGGGTTTTCTAGGTAGAAAAAATCCTCAGAAATGGTTTTCTATTCCCTTCTTCTGGGGTGCCCTGAGACTGTGCAGCTTGCCCACAGCCACCCAGGCTGGCTTTTTTCTGAGGGACAGTGGGCAATTGAACTCCCAAGCTCTCTTAAACCACTAAACTATCCATAAATAAATATATATCCAGGCATACAAGCGCATAAAATAAATCCAGGCATACAAGCACATACAAAAGTGGAAATACCACACTTAAAAAAAATTTTTTGCACAATCTTCAGAAAGGATTACTAAATGTCCAAACATATGTACGCTTGTTGTCTATATACCATGTGTTCAACTACTGAAAGGGTTACATGGTTCTCCATTTACTGAGCAATGGAAGGTGAGCACTTGTCCTTTCATTTACAAGCAAAGCAACTACAGCTTCTGAACTGAATCAAAATTATTCAGTTCCCCCCAAAAGTAGAAGTTGCAACAATGGAGAGGTGAAAAACAACAGATGGGTTCATGGGTTGGACCATAAGCTTGTTTGCATTTACTTCTTCTTCGGTTTCTAGGCCAGACTTTAAACTTCCAAAATGAAGGCACCTTCCTTGGTGCCGACGAACCTCCATGTGGCCCGGGGCCACCCGGCAAGGCACGCTGCCCCCGACTGTGCCCGTTTCCTCCTACGAAGGCCGCGGCCGGCCCTGCGTCCGCCGGCCACGGCCGCCACAGCCGCCTGCAGCCCCTGCCTGGCCACCGAACTCCCACGGGCACGTTGGTGCCTGGCTGCGCCGTCCGCCCGCGCCGCGCCCTCCTAGGGACTTGGGCCTGACAAACCCCCATGCCCTGATTAAGCCCGGCGGGGCTCGCCACCGCCGCATCGTCTTCTGCCGGGCGCCTGCAGCTTCCATCCTCGGGCCATTGCCTTTTCGGCCCCGCCGGGCTTACCCAGGGCATGCGGGTTTGTCGGGCCCAAATCCCTAGGAGGGCGCGGCGCGGGCGGACGGCACGGCCAGGCACCAACGTGCCCGTGGAAGCCAGGTGGCCGGCTAGGGGAGGTGCCCTTCTCTTAGGGCTGCCGCCGCTGCTGCCGGAGCCACTCTAAAAAGGGGCGGCTCCAGCTTCGGAAGATTTTTTTTTTTTAATTGGAGCCATTTGGCTCCAATTTAGTGCGCATGTCCAGAAACTCAATTTGACGCATGCGCAATGCGTCAGATTGAGTTTCTGCACATGCAGTCAATTGGAGCCATTTTAGCTCCAATTTTTTTTAAAAAAAATTCTTTCGGTGAGGCGTCCGGAACCGGAAGCCTCAAAAGTGGACTCCCCTCCCGGAGAACTCTCCGGGATTGGTTCTACCAGTTCCAGGGATCCGTCTGGAACCGGGGACATCCCATCACTGCACAAGACCATGAAATCTTAATTTGCAAATGCCTTAATATCGATCATCATATGTTTTATATGTGACAATAAGGTAGCCAGCAAACCTACCAACTGAAAGATAAGATGCAACATTTTTTCCCTGTTGTTGAGGAAGACAGAGGAGAGATTGAAACAAAGAAATAAATTTCTCCTCTAGTGCCTCCAATCCGTACAGATGCAGGAACCATCCTACTTTCTATGCCAGGGGTTCCCAACCTATGGCCTGTGGGCCGGACCTGGGCCATGGCACCATTTCATGTGGCCTGCCACCACTCTTGCTGCACCCAGAAGTAGAAGAAGACACATTTACGACAGCTGTAAAACATGCCTGTGCATGCATAAATGTGGTTACATCAGCCATAAATGCACGCACAGGTGTCATAAATGCAGAAGCGGGCACATTTACTTCTGCTTCTGGGTGGCCTGGTCAGCTATCCTGGGGCATGGGTCTGTGGCATTAAAAAGTTTGGGAATTTGGAGATGTATTAGATTTGACAGTCCCCTGGACATCGAGGAGAACAAATAGGTCAGTCTTAGAAGAAATCAACCCTGACTGCTCCTTAGAAGGACAAATAGTAAAGATGAAGCTAAAGTACTTTGGACATCAAATGAGAAGAGAAGATTCACTTGAGAAAGCCTTGATGCTTGGAAGGGTGGAGGGCAAAAGAAGAAGGGGGCAGCCAAAAATGAGATGGCTTGATGGTATTGTAGACACAATGGGCACAGAGCTGAGTGAGTTGAGGAGGATGGTGGAGGACAGAAGTGCCTGGAGGACAGTGGTCCATGGGGTCTCAAAGGGTCAGAATCGACTGTGCGACTGAACAACAAAAATTAGATTATTAAGCATGTACTGTATTTTGTTTGCATTTTTATGCCTTCATTTTTTCTTTGTCTTGTTTATAATTTTACTTTGAAAATTTAATTAAAATTTGCTTTAAAAAAATTAGAACCCCTGTTCTATGCTGTTGCTTGAAGTGCAAACACATTTTAAGCTTATGATCAAAATACACACTAAGAAATAGTGCTCTGGGAGACTTGCTATTGAGGAGCTGAAGAAAAAGCATTCTGAATTGCGTAGCTACAAACCATAAAAATGGGATTATGATAGTAGTTTACAAGGAAAAGTAAAGGTAAGGTGCTAAAAGCTGGACAAAGAGTGGGAGAATTTGACTCTTGCTGTGTTGACAATTTGCAGAGATGACAATTGTGTGGATTTTTAGATGTTGGGTTATAATTCCCATTATCATTCATCACTTCCTGTTCTGGACAGGGCAGATGGGACCTGCAGTCCAACAACAACTGGAGACTCTCACACTCTCTACCAGGAATGAATGAGTCATTTACAGAGGACTTGAAATGACCTACTGTACATGTGAAGAAGAAAGCACCTGCCTCCTCATCCATCCTTGCTATCACCGTCTTCGTACATGTCGATGGAAAGACGGCCATAGAGAGAGCCATGACAGCTCTCCACAAGAGTCAGGACCCAAAGAAATAAGATCCTGACCTCTGATGAGTCTCCACAGATAGGTTTTTTTTTCAGAGATGTCTTCCTCCACAGGTGGAAGGATGATGAAAATAATAGCAGAGGGGCAGGGTTATAGTGCAGTTTTCATTGTGAGATTAGTGTACTCACCTGTATAATGCCAGAATAGGTGTCCTATCATATCAAATGCTAATAATGACATCTTACCCAGAATGGAGCATGGAGACAACCCTTTCTGGTGAAAATAAAGTCCAAATTGCAGCACATGCTCAACAGGGGCCGGCCAGCACAACTCAAGACCTGCTCCTGCCCTGAAAGCCTGAAACTCTGAACAAGCAGCCATGTAAGACCCCAGGTGCTAGGAGCCATTGCTATGCCCATGACCTTGTCTACTTCATCTCACCAAGCTTCCAAACCTTCAGAGGTAGCTGATCAGGCATCATATAATCTGCACCAGGGATGGAGATTAGGTATCACTGGACTGCTACTCCTGTTATACCCCTTTAGACAGATGGTCCTTGCAGTTGAGCAACATCTGGGGAGACATGTCACTCAACCCTAATCTACACACGTACATATAAAGGTGATTATCTCCTGCCTTCACAAACTAACATAATAATCTAGCCCCACTATCTCTTCCTGATGATAATCATGTGGCAGATGGGAAGCAGAAAGATGAGATCCTCCCTCCCTTACCAGAAGTGCAAAATTGGGTTGTTCCCATTAGAGGGAAGAGTCCAAGGAGAAAAATCAGGAGGTTACATATGCCTTAGAGCAAGGCACTAACTTCTTGGACTTGTGGAGGATAGCAAGCCATCCGGCTGCTTCATTTGTCTAATGATGCCCCAGAATTGGCGTGTCTATTTATAGCATTAGTTTCCTTGGGGGGGGGGGGATGGAGTGTGAGCCAGTTTTGTATGAAGCAATTTTGAAAGGGCAGAAGGTTGAAATTTTCATTGATTATTTTAAAAATTCCAGCTTAAACAGCATGAAAAAATGTCTTTTTTGGAGAGAAAGGGGACATGATAATTTAAGGAGATGAAGTAAAAGTAAAACAATAGGTATTTTCAAAGTCCTGAAGGTGTTGGGGTCACATGGTATGTATTATAATTTGTTTTTGTCTGTCCATTGTGTGCATATTGATTTATGTTTATGTTAAGTTAAAATCAAGAAGATGAAAAAAGGAAAACAATCTGTGATAACCAATATTACTAGAGTTTATGATTTCTTGATGATAAAGGTGAGGAGATGTGAAGATGTCTCAAAAATCAACGTACAAAAAAATCACTAATGTATGCTAATGAAGCCTCTGTGTCCAGACTGGAGCTTACCAACAAACACCCAGAAGAACCCTAAAAATGTCCTACCTTTGCCATACCCCTTGCATTAAAGCTGACAATCCTGACTTTGCTCACCTCTTGCTGTGTTTCGCTTCATCTTCACTGTGATGGTGTGCAGAGGCCACATGTTAAAAAAGTTATCCTTGTTCCAGTATTTCTGGAACTGACTGTAGTCTTTCTTTCTCACCTGTTAGCCAAAACGTCTTCCACAATAGCTTTGAAGATAAATGTAGTGTTCTATCCCACACCTTCATATTTGCACTCTAAATATATAGCAGTACTGTACAAGATTTCTTCCAGATTGTTGGGAGAGAAAAATCTGCCAAACAGTCAGATTTTTAAAAAAAGGCTCATTGATTTCATTGGAAATAATAGGCATATGCTCAGTGCCATTTTCCTAGTGAATGTCACAGAACATGAGACTGCTTTGTGCCTTTACATGCTATTGTGTCTTTATGGTGTTGCTTGGCTTGGCTTTTCCCTTTGACGTCTGTCCTACGACCTTTGAGGAAACAAGGTTCATTCTATTTTCACCTCCTCATTTTGCTACAATCAAGACCAAATGTTTGATATAGTTTTGTAATATTTCAGTGGTTATTTTATATCTTTGCCTCTCTCTTTTTCTTTATGGGCTGTGCGGCCAACTTGCAATTTGTAGGCTATTACAAAATACCACAGCTGGCTGGATAGCTCAGTTTTTAAGGGATTTGGCTGAGAAGCAAGAAGTTGGGAGTTTGGTTCCACATTGTGCCTCTTGTGTGGAGGAGTACATCCATATTGGACAAGTATCTTATTATGATGGAGGAGTTTCCATGTGTTAATGAGGCTGAGAACAAGACCATCCGGTGGACAGATTACATTATAAGTCTCGACTCCGAGCAAGGTCATCAAGGCAGAAGGATCACACCTGAGGTCCCAGACTAAGATGTCTCTGTCCCCTTCAAGGTAATAACTGCATCAGCAGAAGAGAATGGATTGTTCCAATGCTAATAGGAATGCTAACGTGTGGCCTCTGGGCCGGCCCCAGCCCCTGACACCATTCCATCTGGCCCGTGGCGACAACCCAGGAAGCAGAAGTAGATGCGTTTATGACATGCCCACACATGTGAAAGCATGTTCATGCATGTGCAAACATGCCCACTGCAGTTTATGGCAGCGTTTGTGGCAGGGGAAAACCACATGTCTGGCCCACTCAGCTGTCTGAGGGGGAGTTGTCCATCCCATGGTGTAGTAAGGTTGAGAACCCCTGGTGTAGAGGGGGGGACAATGTTAAATCATTGCCTCCTTGCAGAACATTTCTCACCTTGGAACCCTATATTGAGGCAATCCAAAGTGAAACAACAGATAGTGCTGGAAGATGAGACTCAGAAGGCACCTAATCTGCTACTGGGGGAAAGCAAAGTACCTAATGCCTCAAGTGAAAGGAAAGTCTGGTGCTGCACAAAACTACAGAATGAACTCACCAAAAGGTGCCTTCATTTTGGCAGTTTCGTCTCTTAGCAACAGCTTAGCAGGGCTGTTGCAAACAGAACATTCTGCAGATCACTCATTCATAGCATTGCTGTAAGTTGTGAGTGACGTGACTGCACACAACAACAACAACAACACTTAAGCCATAAACCTGTGGCTTCTAAACAGGAAACAGTCATTTGCCTGAATCTCAACTAACTCTCTGTTCGTTGGCTGATGGAGAGATAGGGTGTTCCTGCAAGTTGTAATGGATTCCTTCGGCCCCTGGGCCTGCATTCAACGCTTCACAGAGACTACGTGGCATGGCTAATCCTCCAGACTAAATAGTTACACTTTTTTTGTCTTCTCCTACCTTCTAATTTTTGTACCACCATAGCTGACAAAGCCTTCTGGAGACCTCAAAAGCTTGTGGCACCTTTGTAAAATCTCAATGATCTTAATAAAAATTACAGCCCAACATTGAATTTTGTTTTTACAGCTGCTTTTGATGGGCTTCTTTTAACATTTCCTTTTAGTTATGTTTGGAGTCGCTGGGATATGGTTTCACTAAATATGTGAGGGTGGATGTTACTTGGGTCCAGAGTTGGCTTCTGCTCTTTTTTTAGTGTTCTGCTTTGGACAATCAGGTGGTGACAATGTTAGACAGGGGGAGAACATTGAGCCCCAGAAGTGGAACGAAAGGAAAGACAGGACAAGGCCAAAGTCAGGACATAAGGTGGAACATCTGGCCTGAGAGAGCAATGAGGAGAATCCGAGGCAGGCCTCTGGTCCATACTATAGACGGCAGAGCAGGACATGGAGACCAGCTGGCAGTGGAAACAGCCAAGGCACTCTCCTTCTCATGCATGTAGATCTGAAAGAAAACAACGTGCAAATGACTGTTCTTGTGTCACTCTGTGGGTGTTGCTGTTACTGCTCATTCTGCTATGTGCAAATAGTGGATTTGAGGTGCACAATCCTAGCCATTTGATTTTGTTTTCCATGTGGCTCATTACTGGAACAGAATAACATGCCTCAGCGGACATTGTAATGTGCAGTCAAGTCACTTCTGATATACCCTGTGTCTTCCTGACCCCTGAAAGGTCTTTAACCTTGCGAGCTCAGGTCCTGCAAATTCAAGGCCATGGTTTCCTTTATGCCATCAAATAGGTAAAGGTCAAGGTCAAGGTCACCCTTGCTTGAAAGCCAGTCATATCTGACTCTAGGGTTCAATGCTCATCTCTGTTTATAGCCAAAGAGCTGGCACTGTCTGCTTTTGCAGATGTTTCCGTGGACATGTGGCAGGCATGCCTAGACACTGGAGTGCACGGAACGCTGTCAAATAGTATGCTATCAATAGTATGGCTCTAATTGTTTTTTTCTTTGTCATTTCTCTCACATCTTGCAACAAGGATGCTTCTCAAACAGACAATGACTTTCCCACTAATTCTAACACTTGAAAGTCAGACACTGGCATTGAGTGTTCTTTTTAAAGATTATTGAAGTAATTATTTTATTTATTTTTTCTAAGAAATGGGAAAGCAAAGGATTCCTTTCAAAAAAAATTGAAGTAACTAATTAGCATTTGAACTATTTAAAAAAAAAAACTTTCCAGACTATGCCTGGAACTTTGGTAGAAACATTAGGGAGGAATAAACACAAAGGCTGGAGTATGTTGCCACTACTTTATACCACTGAGAATGAGAATATATCCCAAATGGGTGGTAGATCGATCGATAGATCGGTAGATAGAAGGTAGACCTACCTTTCCTAATAGTAAGAAAATGTTCACTTGCTCTTTCCACCCCCTGTACGCCATGACTGGGAAACAGAAATTGTGTTCTCTCTGTCTTGTTTTCACCTCTCCCTGTGCACGTCTCTCAGACATGCATACAGACTCACACACACACCCCTCTACAAAATAAAGTTGAAAATCTCTATCTTAACCTTAGCATATAAACTGTTTTTTATTATCTCATGCTTTGTGGTATTTCTTGCTGAGCGAGTACTGCTAACGTTCTTAATATTAATGGAACAAAAATATGTCTGTTTAGTTCAAGGCTTCTGTTCTACTTGAATTTCAAACAGCCTGGGTAAGCTCATTTATAAATCTATATTTTCCAGACAGTGAGCTTGTTTAGGTGGGTTTTTTTAAAAGTAGGCAACAGCTTCTGAGCTAAAAAAAAACAAGCATTTTTCAGTCTATATGCTTGAAATGTTAATAGTTCTAAATTGCTGAATTGCTGATTTCCTAAATTGTCACTAATCTCTTCCACTGATTTTAGTGGGTGTTCCCATCTGTCACTATAGGGACCCTCATCAAGAAACAGCTTGAATCTTCACCATAAACAGTGATCAACACCCATGTAGCAATGCTGTTTGAACGGCAAGGGATGTACCAAAGCGACAAAGGGGTTGGTAGCTCATGGCTCTTCAAATGTTTGACTTCAACTCCCATCAGCCCTGGGCAAAATAACCAATGGGCAGAGATGATAGATGTTACTATTGAACAACATTTGGTATTCTCATACCTTGCATCTGATTGTCTAAAGCAGGGATTCTCAATCTGAGGCCCATGGGCCGGATGTAGCCAGCGGCACATTTCATGTGGCTCCACATAGCCTCCACCACACCAGGAAGTGTCATGTAGTGTAGGAAGGGCAAAATGGCTGTTTGGCCCCCAAAGCTGTCTGATGGAGCATGACCCAGCCCCTGGCTTTAAAAGGTTGTGAACTCCTGGACTAAAGTAGTGGAAGCCTATAGAGCAAGTGACCCTTTCTGGCAGCTGACTCATTCTCCTTCCTTTATCCACTCTTCCTTGTATCTCCTGCCTAATGTCACTGGGGGTTTGTCATGGAACTATTCATCAAACCCACAGTCTTGTGAAGGCTTCCATCTACAAGCATTCTTTCTGCCACTCACTTATGGTTTCCAGAGTCATCCCCTAGCGATGTTACTTAGGGGTGAATGTTTTGTGTTTCATCATTCTATTATATGTTCTTTTGATGGTTGCCAAAAGAGTCTCAGAATGATTTGTGTTTATGAAACTGGAGTACAGAAAAGTTTCATGTTTCTTTCATCTTCCCTCCTTAATAGAACCTACAGGTGCCTTTTTTTTAAAAAAAAAAAATTGCTTGATAAATTTTTCATCCAATAGCATCACAAGGGTTGTCACCTGGGGAAGCAGGATTTTTTGAATATGTAAAATGGCTTGAAACTTAGTGAGGAGTGATATTTTGCTTCAGTTATTCCTTGTTGTAGGATTAGTGTGTGCTGAACATTTGGTGCCCTCCATCTCGGATTGTATTTACTGCCTATTTGACTGCCTCTACCTTTGATCCTTTACTTGCCTTTTCCCCTTGATTTGAGAGGAAATTAAAATTATAATTGCTGGGAGTAACGTCAACAATTTGAGATACGCAGATGATACTACCCTAATGGCAGAAAGTGAATAAGACCTAAAGAAGCTCTTGCTTAGGTTGAAAGAAGAGAGTGCAAAAGCTGGCTTCAGATTTAAGATCAAGAAAACCAAGATAATGGCAACAGGCCTTATCAGTCCCTGGAAAATAGATGGGGAAGAAGTAGAAGCAGTGACAGACTTTACATTCTTAGGATCCAAGATCACTGCAGATGGAGATTACAGCCATGAAATTAAACAGAGACTGATCCTTGGGAGGCAAACTATGAGAAATCTGGGGAACATAGTTAAAAGTGGAGACATCACCTTGCAAACAAAACCAAAAAAAGTAATAAACCAAAATAAAAACACTGTAGCACTTTAAAGACTAACTGCTATATTTTAGGCATATCAGAAAACAAAACAAAATAAACAAAATAAAATAAAAATAAATTTAAAACACTGTAGCACTTTAAAGACTAACTGCTATATTTTTATTGTTAGCTTTCGTCGATCAAGTCCACTTCTTCAGACAAAGAGTGAAACTTAGAGGCATAGTTTTTATACACCAAATTCAGGGGGTGAAAGGGAGAAGGGGTGTGGTCAAGCAAGATGGCAGTGTTTTTATGTTGGTTTATTACTTGGTTGTTTTTGTTTTCTGATATACCTGAACCACAGACTAACACAGCTACTATTTAAAAAAATGCAAACAAAAGTTTGCATAGTCAAAACAATGGTATTTCCGGTAGTAATGTATGGTTGTGAGAGTTGGACCATAAGAAAAGCTGAGAGCAGAAGAATGGACACCTTTGAGATGTGGTGCTGGAAGAGAATTTTGAGATTGCCCTAGATAGCAAGGAGACAACAAATAGGTCAATCTTAAAAGAAATCAACCCTGACTGCTCCTTAGAAGGTCAAATATTGAAGATGATGCTAAAGTACTTTGGACATCAAATGAGAAGAGAGGACTCACTTGAGAAAGCCTTGATGCTGCGAAAGGTCGAGGGCAAAAGAAGAAGGGGCAGCAGAGAATGAGATGACTAGATAGTATTGTTGATGCAATGGGCACAAAGCTGGGCAGGTTGGGGAGGATGGTGGAGGACAGAAGTGCCTGGAGGGTGGTGGTCCAGGGGTCGCAAAGGGTCAGACATGACTATGTGACTGAACAACAAGAACAACAACAAGCTTTTTCTATTTCTTATTTTTGTTGCTGTCAGGCAGCCTGCCTGTGGTCATATGCCTCCTTCAGATTACTTTTTGAATTCCCCGCCACAATTTCTTTGAGGAAGTCCTCCCTGCTTTTGGGGGAGTATCACTCCATCGATTATTTTCCATTTCTCACACCTGCTTGCTGCTACTCGCTGCTGCATGCAAAGAAGAAAATAGAAGCCTTCAAATTATAGAACTGAGTTCAGTGGTGGGCAGGAAAAAATTTCGCTACCACACCATGGGTGGAGCCTATGTCGTGGTTGGAACCTATGTCATGGGCAGAGCCTACATCGTGGGTGATCTAGTCATGCCTGCCATATGGCCATGTATTCATCTGCAAACACAGGCAGCACTGGCTCTTTGGCTGTATATGGGGATGAGCACTGCACCCTAGAGTCAGATATTACTGGCTTTTGAGCAAGGGAGCCTTTGAACCACTTGCAGGGACAAAACCTGAAGGGGCAGGGCAGGGAGGTGGACGTGGCCACCCAATTTCTCTACGCCCCCCTGCCTAAAGGGCACCCAGTTTCGCCACCCCCCTGCCCAGAGGGCACCCAGTTTTGCTACCCCTCCCCTTCCGGGGGTGCGTGTGCAAACCTGTTGCTGCCTGCCACTGCCTGAGTCTATCAGGTAGATAAGGTAGGTTAGCCATTCCCTGTGAGTTTGCTTCTTTGCCTTGGTAAAAGGAATAATAGAGAAGATTTGTCATTTCCTTCCTTCTCAAGGATCACAAAAGAGGAGTTTCTTTGCATGTTCCAGGGAATCTAATCAGGCTTTTTGCTACCTTGTCTTTTCATGCTAGGAAAAAACACAAGTTCTTCAGGCTGTGTTCAAAGCTATATTTCTCATTACTGAAGATTTAGCCAGTGTATATTTCAATTGCTGCTTTCCCCCATCCCCTCTTTCTTTGTTATTGTATTTGGGCAAATTCTTTGCTGTCAAAGCATGCTGTGCACACAGCCCTTGGGAATGAAGCTGTCTGTCTACTGCAGCCCAGTGGTTTCTTTTTTTCTTTTTACCTTGTAAAAAGAAACAAATAGAGAAATAGATCCCTGTCATTATTTCCAATTGATATCCAGTGACAACCCAGAGGTTCCTTCTTTTCATTCATTCAGATTGCGATTATGGATTTTCCTGTTTGACATTTTATTTTTTATTTCTCTAAGGATAGACTTAAACATTATTTTTCCTTTTTGCAGTCATGGTGGCAAAGATGATGATGACAGTGACGGTGATCATCATCTTATCAGCAGATGCAGCAAAATTTCACAGACTGGTTACTGGTAACACCATGAGAAGGTTGCAAAAATTATTGGTTGGAAACTTTGACAAAAGTTTGGATTTGAATGCAGCAAAAATATTGGGAACATCAGGTAGAGAAAGTTTTGGAAAATGAGAGAGTCAAGATCCTGTGAAAATTTAAAAATTCAAACAGATAGACATCTGACTCGCAACACACCTGTAATAACTGTTGTGGAAGAGGAAAAGATCTGGTTTGTTGACATTGCTATACCAGGAGATGAACAAATTGAAGACTGGAGAAAATCTCAAAATATCATGATTTGCAAATTGAAGTTGAGCATTTATAGAGGAAGAAATCTGTTGTCGTACTCATAGTGATCAGAACCCTTGGAGCAAGGCCTAAAGGACTCCCTAGCCTAGACATTTGGAAATTTTGGATTTATTGGACTTAAACATCCTAATGCTGCAAAAAAAACAACTCTACTAGGAAGTGTCTACATACTTAGACACTACCTTAATAGTTCTTAGGTCCTTGGTTAGATCTTGAACTATTAATTTTACACCAGTGTTAAACTGTAAATCTAATGATAGATTTTCATTGATAATAATAATTGCATGCTGTCAAGTCAGTTTGGACTCTTGCTTCTTTTGGCTTTTTAATTCTAAGGGAAGGTGTGGGAGGAAAAATTAGCTGCATACTGGGGTTTTTTTTGGGAGGGGGATGGTTTTTTTTGGTAGTGCTGGGGAGCATCTCAGTTATGAAAAAGTTACCTGAGATGCCTTCAGTGGGCTCACCTCTGCCATTCCTGCCTGATAGTAACTGTGCCTGGGTGTGGCACTAGTTGCAACATGGACAAACAAAGTACTGTACCTTTATGGACTGTTCTGGAACAGTAGCCAGCTGCTCTGGGTGAGCGGCTACCTTTTGCATAAGAGAAGGCAAACTTCAGAGCCACTTTGCTTCTGTTCTGTAAGTCTGGCTGCTTCGTGCCATTTTGTCTGTGACTTTGGAACTCCTTGTCACATCGTGGAGGAAGGACTGGTCGTGTCTATCAGCATTGTCTGATGGCATTTGAACTGGAGTTTTGTTGCTTCCAACCGAGGACCTTGGCTTAACAGGTGCTCCTGATAAGGTTTGAAAGCCTTTGCCTTGCCAGTTGCCCACACAGACTTGTTGCAGCTTACTCAGTAGGAGAGTGAGCTGAGGAATGCTTCCTATTGACTGTGACCTTGTGTAAATGTTCCCTTCCGTTCAGCTGATGATAAGCCTGTTTATGTTTTGCACCACTGAATATAGACTATCTGCCTACACCTCAACCTGCAACTAAAGTTTGTTCTGTTCTTTGCCAAAAACTGCGTGCTTGTGTTTTTGCTCTTTGGAACGCGAACTGCCAGCAACAGACACCATAGCCACTAGGCATGGCCAGGGCGATCACGCTGCACAAACACACTCTCTGCCTAACTTGTATGATATTCCTTGACACTGTAATTAATTCTCCCTAGAAAGAAATGAGAAGGAGATGCAATCTTGCCACTTCTTCTCAATCAATGTCTCAGTTCAGCTGTTTGGAGAGAGCAGGTGGTGGCTGAATGTACATCAGAAGACTTTGCCTCTCTCAGGTAGCTTCATTCAGGAACTAGAAGATACGTGTACAGTATATAGAAAAGCAAATGCTGACAGCAAAGCAGGCCTATTGTTTTTTGTTAATTGCGCATATAGCTCATATCCTGTAAAGTCTTGACAAACAGCAAGCTGTTCTTCAAAGATACAACAGTGTGTGGCTTTTCCCCCAGACGGCTTTTCTGTGTAAAAATGGCAATGGGTAGAAGAGTTGCCAGGTCAGCAGCCTCCTTTTCCATGGAATTCACAGATCAAATTCTGAAATTGGGTGGGAGAAGATTTCTAGATGCCACAGAGGTAAGCAAAACTAGGGAAAGGGGACAAGAACTGCTTTTAGACCAGCAGATTGCAGCACGGGAACATAAAGAATGGGCCCAGCCTCTGGATAGGTAAAGGTAAAGGTCTCCCTGCTCAAAATCCAGCAGTGTCCTACGCTAAGTTTTGGTCCTAGGTGCCATTTACAGCCAAAGAGTCTGCGTTGTCTCCTGCAGATGTTTCCATGGTCAAGTGGTAGGCATGATTAGACACTGGAGTGCACAGAACGCTGCTACTTTTCCACCAAAGCAGTATCTATTTATCTACTTGCAATTTCTTGCTTTTGAACTGCTAGGTTGACAGGTTCTGGGACAGAGATGGGAGCTCTGTTGTGCAGCACTCAGGTCTTGAACTGCTGACCTTCCAGTCATCAAGTTCAGTGTCTTAACCATGAAGCTACTGCAGTTCTAGACTCTGGATACAACCCAGTTAATTAAAGAGTGTGGCAAGCTAGTGACTGAATAATATGGCCACCCAGTAAAAGGAAAAGCCTTTTTGATGGGCAGCTAGGCAAGTAGTGAAATGTGCTAAAGTTGCTGTAGAAGTTGTTGCCATTCCCACTAGGGCTTGTATCCCATGTGATTCATGGGAAATTACTCCTGGCCATAGATTGCTTCTGGAGCTTTTGGAAAGTCACCAATAGCCATGGGAACTATCCTGTTCTAGGTCTTGTATCATGCAGCGAGATTGTGTGCGACAAGAAGGCTTGCGAGTTATGATGTTGGCACTCCAGTTCTCCCCAGGGTTTAAAGCCTTCCCCATCTAGCTTTCCTTCATTTAGCACTGCTGAGCCAGAGACATGATGTATCCCTGCCTGAAGACCCAGCAAAGCATAGTACAGGTATTTCACTCAGACTTCAGTTGGTCCCTTAAGGTCTGCCAACCTGACAAAAGGTCTAGAGGTCTCCAGGAAGTTGGTGCTGGGCCTTAGCAGGTGCCTGTCAACACTGGCCATGGGTGCTAATCTTAACACAAGCTTTGCTTCAAACATTACATGGGGTTAGTATGCGATCAGAGACCCCAGGGAAGAGGTGATGTATAGTTTACGGAGTTTGACCCAAGTCAAGTTGTGGAGGGAATTGCCTTGAGTTTCTGATAGTGATTTTAAAAGCACCAATAAAGATAAGGCTGAGTCTTTTCTTCTTTTAAATCAGCTGACAATACCATATCTTACTAAGTAAACATCCGCATCAGGGAATCATCAAGAAATATAACTAGTGTAGGTAAAGGTAGCCTTTGCTCGAAAGCCAGTCGTGTCTGACTCTAGGATTCAGTGCTCATCTCTGTTTATAGCTGAAGAGCCTGCACTGTCTGTGTCTGCAGACGTTTCTGTGGGCACGTGGCAGGCATGCCTCAACACTGGAATGCTGAGACATGTGTAGCTAGACATTAAACTGAAGCAGAGAGTGCCAGCACTTTGATGGGCTTTAAACTGTTCATATTTGGCACAGCCTTAATCATGATATTTTGAGGGCCACTCATTTAGCGTTTAACAGTAATGTTCCTTGTTCTTGTTGCCAGCTAACCTTTCTCACACTGGGTCAGGCAAAAGGAACTGCAGAATGAACTCACCAAAAGGTGCCTTCGCTTTGGCAGTTTCATCTCTGGCCAGGACACGGAGGAAGAAGAAGAAGAACTGACAAGGCCCCATCAGGTGTCTTTTGGAGACCAAATGGGATGAAAAACCCAAGCAAACAAGCTATTCATCATTGTCTGTTGAGGTTGCCAAATCCTAGGAGAGGTTAAGGGGGTCTTTTTTTCCTCCTCTGGGTTACAAGAAAACAGTTTTGACGGGGACCATCAAAACAAGCTGCCGCCACTTCCAAGAATTAACTTAAGTGACAGTCGCTTTGTACACACATGTTTACAATCAAGAGCAGATGGTTCGGCTATTGGATAGATTTCAACAGCACTTGAATGTATCTCAGCTGAGCCAGGGTTCGGAAACAAGACATGACAACAGATAAACACCCTCTATTCTATTGCTGATCTTCTGAGATATCTGTTCTCTCTCAGCATACAGGTAGATGGAACTCGTGCCAGCTGTCAGTGTTTTTAGCTGGCTTCCTGTTTTGTTTCTGTTCTTCTTTAAAGGAAAACACTTAGGGATGTGATGGTTTGGCAGGCAAGGTGAGGAAGAATCCACAAATAATCACCAAGGACATCATTTATGTTGCCACATTATTTATAAAGAGCAGAAGGGGGAAAGAATTACACACCCCAGCACCGCCCCACAATCTGAGGCCTGATCAAAGCAACCTGTATCTTCCCCAAACATGACATAATAAATGAGGATAACTGAGAGCTAGCATGCCAAGTGGTGATTTATAAAACATCAACCAAAAATGCATAATAATTGGACTGGTTGAGCATGTTTGTTGGGGATGGAGGAGGAATCTCAATGTGGCAAATGTGCTCTGAAGAACGGAGAACAGGTGGGCAGAGCTGTGTGGTGGGAAATCGAGACAGCTTGGGCTAGACGAGATGCGACTTTGTCACAACAAGGCTGCACATTTTAACTAGTCTCAAAAGGCAAAGCAGATTTTTGCACACTTAATGCGTTTAAAAGGAAGCTGAGGCTGGTTTAGGAATGGGTCCAAAAATAGCAAATGAAAGTCTTCCAGCTGGCAGTTTCTTTTCCTTCAAGGATCCTTCTTGTGGTCCAGAAAGCCCAGCCTCACACAGTCACACATCTATATTAGGGCAGTAAAGACAGAGTGAAAGTATAAATAAATAAACTCTGGCAAAGATAAATCTTTTTGTTGTTCAGTCGCACAGTCGATTTTGACCCTTTGTGACCCTATGGACCATTGCCCGCCAGGCACTTCTTTCCTCCACCATCTTCCTCAGCCCGCCCAGCTTTGCGCCCATTGCATCTACAAGAGAAACACTGAATTCTGCAACATGTCAATGCTACATAAATTTATTTAAATTTGCACTTTTTTTGCTCACTGTGCATAATTTATTTGGCTTCTGCCACTTATGTAGGGAGCAAAGAGGCAACATGGAAAGCACGAGGGCTCTACAATCTTCTGAAATTCCACTCTATGTGCATAAGGTAAAGGTCTCCCTTGCTCGAAAGCCAGTCTAGGAGAGGGGTGTGTATTTGTCTCCATTTACAGCCAAAGAGCCAGTGCTCTCTGTGTCTGCAGATGCTTCCGCGGCCATGTGACTAGATGCCGGAGCACACAGAACACTGTTACCTTCCCACCAAAGAAGCACTTATTTATCTACTTGCAATCTTTTGCTTCCCAACTAGTCCATGATAGTTTCAAGAAGACTCTATATTATTTTCAAGAGTACTTCTGCTGCTCTGAGGAACAGAAACAAGAAAGGAAGGCAGATTAAAAAGGTGCAAGATCCCAGGATGACTTCTGCAGCTGAATTAGAGAAAAGATCAGCTAACTTCCATGGGACATTTGCTGTATGAGGAAGGCTCTCCTGCCTTGAAGGTGGCTAGCTTCAATCAATGGACTGACAGCTGGCCTTATCGTTAAGTAGGAAGTGAAGCAGACAGAAAGCTTGGGAAAGTTACTTTTTGGAGAAGGCCACTCCTAGAAGGTCTAAGACAGGAGATCCCCACCTTTTCAAGCTGGAGCCCAGGTCATGCTCTCTCAGGCAGCTTCAAGGGCTAGACAGCCTGCATGATGGGGGTGGCCGTTATGTCCCAACAGGTTTAAAGGGGTGGCCATTTTGTTTCTCAAATGCCCTTGGAGGGGCGGGGTCCACATGAAATGGTGCCATGGGCCAGATCTATTACACAGGCCTTAGGTTGGGAAGACCTGGTCTAAGATTTAATTTTTCTAGGTGATCACCCTTCCCAGGCAGCAGATGCTGAAAAGAGGCAGCAATTGTAGCCTCCCTGATTCTATCTTTTTGGAAGACACAGCTGTGCCTGCCTTGCCCTCTCCTGTCAAAACTAGCTGCTCCTTCCTAAGTGGAGAGGACACTAATGGATCGCCAAGGTTGAAAGAGAATCCCAAGCCAGTCTAATCAGCTTTCGCACAAGCACTGCATAGAGAGGTGTTATTTTTATACCTTCGCCTAAGGCAGCAAAATGGCACAGACTAGTCCAGACTCTGTGAGTTTGCCAAAGTGAGTCACTGACCTCCATCCTCAGTTCCTGTCATGGTTTCCACCCACACCTCAGCCTATGTCTCAGAGCTCTGGCTGAGACTTTAACACATGAATTACAGATCACGTGGCAGACTCTGGGGTGAGCAGTGTGTGTTTATACATGTGCATTCACATGTGCAATGCTGAAGAAGAGGAGGTGATGGTCGTACAGAGGGAAATCCCCCCCCCTCCAACAGAACAGTTCACAGCAAAAACAAAAAACAAGCAAGTAACCAGAGGCAGAGATCAAATAACAAGTTTAGGAAGGGAGAAGCAGCTGAATCACAGAGATTATCCTCGTGAAAGTTGGCATAATCAAGGTACAAATTGAGGGTGTTGTCAGAGAAGCGGAAGACAAAGTCTGAAGGAAATGTTAAGACCAAGATAGCAAACCCGCGATGTTGAGTCATGCAGGATGAACTGGGAAGGATGGAGATGCAGTAATCTGGGGTTGCAGCTAGTTGAATTTAGATAGGGCTACATCAACAACACAGCCCTTGGTGCTCATGATGTGCAAATAAAAGTCCACTCCCAAAGTGGTATGCAAATACACCTGGTGCATATCTACTGGGGTGAGGGGAGATATTTTGGTTTCCACTGCAGGGAACATTAGCAACTGCTGAATCAGGCATGCCCCTCACCAATTTCTTACATCCTGCTCTTCCAAATCACCAAGGAGATGTGGGGAGATCACTATCTGTGCCCATTGCGTCAACAATGCCATGTAGCCATCTCATTCTCTGCCGCCCCCTTCTTCTTTTGCCCTCAACCATTCTCAGTATTATGGCTTTCTCGAGTGAATCCTCTCTACTCATTTGATGTCCAAAGTACTTTAGCTTCATCTTTACTATTTGACCTTCTAAGGATAGTCAGAGTTGATTTCTTCTAAGATCGACCTATTTGTTCTCCTCACTATCCAGAGGACTCTCAGAATTCTCCTCCAACACCACATTTCAAAGGCATCTATTCTCCTGCGCTCAGTTTTCTTTATGCTCCACCGCTCACAACCATACACTACCACCAGGAATACCATTGCGTTGACTATGCAGATTTTTGCTTGCAAGGTGATGTCTCTACTTTTAACTATCTTCCTCAAATTTCTCATAGCTTGCTTCCTGAAAATTAGTCACCTTTTTATTTGATGGCTGCAATCTCCATCTACAGTGATCTTGGATCCTAAGAAAGTAAAATCTGTCACTGCTTCTACTTCTTCCCCATCTATTTTCCAGGGACTGATAGGGCCTGTTGCCATTATCTTGGTTTTCTTGATATTAAGTCTGAAGCCAGCTTTTGCACTCTCTTCTTTCAACCTAAGCAAGAGCTTCTTTAGGTCTTATTCCCTTTCTGCCATTAGGGTAGTACAATGACAAATAGGTAAAGGCCTGCAAATAAGAACTATCACAAAATCTCTACTTTCTAAGGCAAACAGGGGAAGGTGCATGGGAGAGCGTTGTGTGTGGAGGGGGTGTTAAATGTATTTACAGTCAAACCTCACATAAAGAGCGCTTCACTTAAAGAGTAACTCACTTAAAGAGCAGAATTTTCTCTGAATGTTTGCTTCACTTAACAAATAAAAACAACCAAAAACTCGCTTAACAAATAAATCAGGGTTCGCAAACCAACCCACCCACCCCCGAAGTCCCAATTGGTCACTTACAATGGTGTTTTGCTTAAAGAGCAAACTCACTTAAAGAGCAATCCTATGGAACACATTATGCTCTTTAAGCGAGGTACCACTGTATTTATTAAATGTATCCTGCCCTATGTATCAATTGGGGTACACAGAAATAGCCTCCTCGAAGATTGTAGTATTTTTGAACAACAATCAGGTGTATCCTGGGCAACAGCAACCTTGTGCCTGATAATCTTTCTCACAGTAGGTCAGGCGGAAGGGACTACGGAATGAATTCACCAAAAGATGGCTTCGTTTTGTCAGCTTAAAAGACTGATCTAGACACAAATGAAGAAGTTAAGGCACTACTCAGTGCAGTTTACAACAGGATGAGCCACCGAGCCTGGCTTACCCAAGGGCATCTTGGAGGAAGGTGCCCTGCCCGCTGGTGGCTGGGCATGACAGCACCTGGAGGCCCCACTTCTTGCCAGGTTGCAAAACAGGTCCTCCATTGAATACTCAGAGTAACCCTGGCTTGCAAGTCGAATGCCCTTGGAGATTCCCTGTGACCTTGGAGATCATCATAGCCAGCTGTTTGTCCCTGCCCAAAAGATGAGCAGTGGCAAATGGCATGGGTGAGAAGGGAAAACCAAGAGCATCATCATCAATACTCCAACTTCAGGTAGCAGGAGAATTTAGACTGCTGGGTTGGCTGACATTTGGAAGGAAAAACAACCATGTGTGGCTGCGATTGTGCCAAAGGCAGCTACTAATAGGATGGCAGTAACCAGTAGACAAGAATCCCCAGGAAATAGGAAGAGGTTCCAAGAAACGGGCTTGGCAGAGTCATAAGCTGTCTGTCACAGTGAGTGGAAAGGTTGGTCATTCATTGCTGCTTTTAGCCAAGCTTCTTGTAGTCTCCCTCAAAGTTTGACTCCCCCTCCCTTTTTATTGCAATAGGGATAAACTCAGAGTGTTTTTACGGCACAGACTTTATTCTATAAGCGGGTGGGTTAAGTGTTATGTAGTTGGACCTGGCTTTAAAGAATGCGGTACAGAGTTGTAAATACATTTATTTTCTCATTTCGCCATGACTGAGAGCCAGGCCATTCCAACCCAAAGCATTAAAAGCGAAGGATATTACTGCTGCCTATCTCCCTCGTAGAGAATGATAGCCCTTGTCAATCATCCCCTATAATCAAGTGAGGGCTGGGAGACGGGGGGAAAAAACTCATCCCAATCTAATTCCCTCTAATGCTGCTTCTTGAGGGGGGGGAAATGCTCCCCCCCCCCCGGGTGAAATGGTCAGTTGCTATTTTGTCTTTAGTGGAAAAATCTAGTCACAGTTCCTAAAAGACATAACAAATGAGGTGGATGTGAAGTATTTCCAAACTCCAAGCTAATGGATCTGTATATTCAATGCTGCATTAAATGTGGAATGAAAAGGACACATGGGTTAAGATGACAGGGTTTTCTAACCACAAAAGGTCCTGTGTTCTGCTTACATATATGATGTTTTTTTAAAAAAAATCACCTCCAAGCCTTCCTCACCTTCTTAATGTTTCATGGGGATTTTGTGGACATAATCAGGAATGGCTGAAGAACTGAATCCACAGCTCACATCAAGAAGGAAAAATGATGAGGTTGAGAATCCCTGCTTTACAAGATACCCAAGTGAAGTGGACATTGCTTTAGTTCTTCCTGTGAGGCAACGTTCACCCCCTTTGGGAGCTCTCTTTACACCCAGGATACTGCATTAAGCTCTGTAGCCCAGATACATTCATTAGCAATCCATGGCCAAGTTAACTATTTGACTGCTGTCTTTTCATCTAGCACAGGGGTGCCTAAGCTGCAGCCTGGGAGCCAGATGTGGCCCCTATAGCCAATTCATCTGGTTCATGAAGCCCTCATTGCTCCTGGAAGCAGAAGTAAAATGCGCCCGTCCAGGTGTGTTTTACTTCTGCTTCCAGGAGGGATGAGGGCTTCGTGGGCCAGATGAATTGGCCTTGGGGGCCGCATCCAGTCCCCAGACCATAGTGACCAGCTCCCTGAACCACGTGACCGGCCCATGGCCCAAAAAGTTTGGGCACCCCTGAACTAGCATGGTGTCTTACCTTTGTCACTCTTGTTCCAAATGTTACTATAAGAAAACATGGAAAACAATGTTTTGAAATTAAATATGAATTTCTGCATGTGCAACTGTTAATGTTAAAATTAGATGCCCTCTGGAATTATCCCTCTGCCTTCTACTTCTAAGATCATAGCTGTAAATCTTTCTTGCATTTTCAGCATGGACTAAGCATACCAAACTAGTGTGAATGAGGTTTAAGGAGCAGCCAAGATGGTAGCAAGAGATCAATAAGATCGGGGGGTGGGGGAGACACATTTTTATATCATTGTTGGAGAAATGCAACGTTGCATCTTTCTACTTAAATTGGGTGTCTGCAGGGAGCATGCTCTGTGTCTGGCACTAAACCTCAGACTCTTTGAGACTTCCTCACATTTCCTGATACATTCTGTTGTTATCCACATTTCCTCTCCTTCCTTCATTTTCTGCTCTCCAAAGACAGATGTTTGGAGATATATTAAAAAGACACTGAGAAAACTAAACAAGTGAATGAACCTCGACATCCTCTGAATGGATATGTGCCTCAAGTCTGCTGGCTCACATCCAGGAAGAGCTTTATGGCAAGAACAGATATTATTGAGGGTACACAGAGCAAAATCAAATTAGAAGATGGAAGAAGGAGCTCACTTGACAAGGAATAACATTAAAGGAGGATATAACTGAGGGACTCAACCTTCCCTACCTCCCGTGGAGGACCCTGAATAGGCTGGGGGTCAGAGTCTCTAAATGCAAGACTGACATGCTCAAGTGGGGGTTGCTGGAGGATAACAACACACTGTGTGAATGTGGAGAGATACAGAATCTGGTTCATTTATTGGTCTGACGATTACTATCAGAAACATGTACCAATGAAGATTTAATTTTGGTCAATGACAAAGCTAAGAAAATGGCTTCATCTTGGCAGTCCAGGGTTTGATCTGGCCACAAAGGAAGAAGATCCCTCCAATCTCCTACCCAGCAGTTTCATAGCTCTGCTGCCCAAGAAATATAAGAAGGGGTAGTCAAAAGCAAATTCTCTATGTTCAAGACTACATTTCCCTCAGTATTGAGTCACTACAGTTTAACTCTCTATTCCCCAGTTTAAGCAAGGCCTGAGATTAACCATCTTCTGAGGAAGAAAGATTACTGGAACAGGATTCATATGCTTCACATCAGAAGCGTAGCTTACCTTGCCGGGGCCCCGTATAAAAATTGTTTGGGGGCCCTTTAGATGTGGGGCGGAGCTAACATCATGACATCATGACGTCATGGGGGGAGCCAACGTCATGACGTCATGACGTCGTGGGCGGGGCCAAAAATAAAAATAAAATAAATAAAAATAAAATAAATAAAATAGAATTAAAATGTAAAAAAAAAAAAAACCACACACACCTCAACCCACCCACCCACCCACCCGAAACACAAAAACCTCACTTACCTTAATCCTGGGGCCTCTTCTTCCTCCGCCTCTGCTGTCACCGCTGCCGCGCCGCCGCTGCTGCCGATCGCTCCCTCGCCGCGCACGGCGAAGGCAAGGGGCAGTTGTGGAAGGCGAGCGGGCGAAGCGAGGCAGCCCCGAGGCCCTCCCCCCGGTTGCCGCGGGGGCTCCCTGGCAGGCTGCGCCAGCCCGGGCGGGGCTCTCCACCTCGACGCTGGGGTGGGAGTCCACCAGCTGCAGGACCAGCTCGCGCGCCCCATCCCGCACGCAGGTGGCAGGTGAGCTCCAGGCGCACGCGGCAGGTGAGTTCCAGGCACGTGCGGTAGGTCAGCTCCAGGCGCGCTCCAGGTGGCTGCGCCTGGCTGGAGCTGACCTGCCGCCTGCCGTGGGACGGGGCGCGCCCGCGAGCTGGTCCTGCAGCTGGTGGACTCCCACCCCAGCGGCGACCGTGGAGAGCGCCGCCCGGGCTGGCGCAGGCAGGGAGCCCCCACGGCGACCGGGGGGAGGGCCTCGGAGTCGGGGCTGCCTCGCTGCTTAAAAGCTGCGGCTCCGACTCCGACTCTCCGACTCCGGCTTTTTTTAAAGTGCGCATGCGCAGAAACTCAATCTGACACATGCGCAATGCATCAGATTGAGTTTCTGCGCATGCGCAGTAAATTTTTGCTCTTTTTTATTTTTAATTTTATTTTTTGCCGCTGGGGGCCCCCGTAGCCCGGCTGATACGGCTGATACGGCGGTAGCTACGCCTCTGCTTCACATGCATAAATTCTTGGACTCAGTCTTGGGCATTTCTCATGAAAAGGACTGGATGGTAAATGATAGAGAAATACCTAATATAAGGCATCTTTCCCTTATTTTCTATAAGGCATTTTATGAACTTTTGAACTGCCATGCACACTGAACTAGAACTGCACTTGTGAAATTTATGGGCACGTTTTACTTCCATTTCTGGGAGCGACGAGGACTTTGTGGGCCAGATGAATTGGCTTTGGGGGGCCAGATCAGACCCACAAGTCATAGTTTAGGCACCCCTGCTCTACAGATTGTGCATCTACAGGGACTACACACACCGTCTAGAAGGCACAGATAGGCCTGACATTATAATCAAGTCGTGATACACATGCACACGCAAAAGCTTGGGAGATCTGTACATACTCAAATGTATATACACATAAGGTTAAAACTTACGAAGATCCTTAATAAACCAGAGAGAAGACAAATGCATTGGTCAATTATAATCTTCAAAAAATTGTTTAAATGAGGCCTTCAAGAGCAATGGAGAGCTTTCTTTTTGCTGATTGCCATGAACTGCCAAGTTCAAGGAAAATCAGTAGAAAACAAGCAGGCCAAGAAATGCAATAAAAATTTCAACCTGGAACTCTGGAGCATGTTGAAATATGTGTGTACCTTAGAATTAGCTGTAGTGAGCAATAGGCTCACAGCTATACAGTAGAACAGAAAAGCTTCTTGAAAATGAAGGGTGTAATTGCAGCAGCAGCAGCAGCAACAAACCTCTTAACATTGGCTTTCAGAAAGCTCCTTGTATGAGACTTTGTATGCTTGTTTCTCCTAAATGGCATGAAATGGTGGGCTTCAGTATAGGCCACTATAAAGTCAAAGACTGAAGCATGTGATGTATGGATTTGTCACAGGAAAGTAAGAACATCTCGGTCCAAGGAGATGACCGAAGCCTATTATTAAGTAAAGGTCACGGTTGCCCTTGCTCAAAAACCAGTCGCATCTGACTCTAGGGTTCGGTTCTCATCTCTTTTTATAGCCAAAGAGCCAGTGCTGCCTGCATCTTCAGATGCTTCTGTGGTCATGTGGAAGGCATGACTTGATACCAGAGGGTATGGGACACTGTTTACCTTCCCACCAAAGTAGCCTCTATTTATCTTCTTGCAATTTCTTACTTTCGAACTGCTAGGTTGGCAGGAGCTGGGGCAGAGATGGGAGCTCACTCCGTCATGTAGTACTTGGGTCTCAAACTGCTGACTTTCCAGTCATTTAGTTCAGCGTCTTAACCACGAAGCCACTGTAGTTCCCCCATTATTCAGTACTGTAGTGCTATTAATACAGAACACCTTTTTTTTACTACAGAATGGAGTCCGCACAGACTTAAAGGCATACCAGATGTAACTTTCCTCCACCCAGGGAGGCAGTAGCTCTTGGGGAATTTGGTTTTGTAATTGAATTCTTTCTCTCCCTCCCCACTTAGCCCATCAGCTAGTATCTTTTGAGCGGCTGTTATTTGTAGCGTCTCCTGAAAAAAAAACCTTTCCCCTTGTGTATTTTGAAGGCTCTGCTAATTTGATTTCCTTGCTTCATCCTGTGCTTGAGTTGTCTTTCTTGTTTTTATTAAATGGCAGCAGGAGGAGTGAATGCTGACAGAGGAGGGTATGTATTTGCGTGTGGGCTTAGAGCAATCAACTCCCCTGTATGACATTGGATTCCTTCTGCATTCACGCTTATTAAATTATGCCCAGTGAAAGAAAACACATTAGTCTGCAGCAACAGATAATCCTTGGAGGTTACTTTAACACCTACCTCTCAGATGCATTTGGAAGTCTTCTGTGAAGACCGCATCAAGCTGGCCCAAAACACGCCGCCCAAAAAGTGTCTGGCAGAGGTAGTTACACATTGATCTTCTCAGTGTTACTCCATTTATTTCATGGACAGTGGAATAAGGAAAATGCATTTCTTCATGATGAAATAGAGGAGAATATTATGTCTGTGTTGCCCACATAACCCCATTTCTGAGAGATGCAGTGTTTGCTGTATTAAAAAAAAGCAATATATTCAGGAACAACTTAAGAAGGAAAGATTGAAAGATGTCTGATGAAGTGGACTTGATCCACAAAAGCTAACATTAAAATATAACAGTCTTCAAAGTGCTACAACATTTTGGTTTTGTTTATTCTCTGATATACATAATCATTCACTCTGGTTTCTTTTTGTTTTTTGTTAATGCTCTTTCATACATCTTTGTGTAACATTGTCCTACGCCAGTGATGGTGAACCTTTTAGAGACCAAGTGCCCAAACTGCAACCCAAAACTCACTTATTTATCACAAAGTGTCAACACAGTAACAGGGGAGGAAGGAAACACTCCCTTTGGGCTGCTGGGCAGAGGGGCTGGGTGAACTCTGTGTTGGGGAGACGGAGGAAGCACTCACATTGGGCTACTGGGCAGAGGGGCATGGTGAACTCTGTGCTGGGGTGACCCCACAGGTGCCCACAGAAAGGGCACTGAGTGCCACCTCTGGCATGCTTACCATAGATTCACCACCACTGTCCTACGCGAAGACAAAGTGCGCAAAATCTCCAGGACCCATGCCTATGCATCACCTTATATAAGACCAAAGTGTTATGATTGAAGGCTGTCATCATCCAGTGCAAATTTCAGCTTTTGCTTTTATTGTGCTAAAAGCCTTTACGTGTTGGCTGGGAAGAATGCATGGGTTTTTATTTTGCTATGACTGAATAGTTTTGAAACTCTGCTGTGTGTGATTTTTCCCCCAAGACGTGCTATCACAGCAAAATACAGCAGATGTGACCTTACCAACACAATGGTATAGAGGTCTTTTCTATATTGAGATGATCTCCAAGTACAAAAAAAATTAGGAGGAGGATAATGCTTATACCAGTCCCTAAATTTCTTTCCCATGGCTGCTTTTCAGATCACATACTTGTACTGTGGGTATGAAATGGGGAGGGGGAAGAGTTGTATAATAAAAGGGAAGCTAAAGAAATGGGGAATTCTAATGTTTTTCAATGAAAGCTGAATACAACTACCAAGACATTCCCCCACGGCAGTGCTTCAACTCTTGACTGCATAAGTGGTATGAACAAACCGAGGATGTGTAGTTCAATATGAGTTTCACAGACCATCTAATCATTAGAGTGGTCAATTCTTACAGGAAAACACCTGTTATTGATCACCTAATCCTGGCTGACCTAAAATGGATTGGAGTCATCAGCTGTTGTATAGATACTTCAAAAGCATCGTACATTGAACTTGAAAATAACAGGAGCTAATCTAAAATGAAGCCACAGCTTCAATGAAAACAAACTGAACAACCAATATTAGATAGCCTAATATTTTTTGGAGATCCTAAGTGTACTTGCGTAACTATCTAATATGATCTGTGTTTGTGTAGACACATAAACACACAATAGTGATGTAACAAGACAATGCTATAACTTGTACATTCCAAGTTTTTTTCCATCACTACTGAAAAAATAAAGATGAGTTCATATGTCTCTTTGCAGGGGTCAGCAAACTTGGCTCTCCAGATGTTCTTGGATTTCAATTCACAGAAACCCTGATCAGCAGAAGTGCTGTCTTGGGCTTCTGGTATCTGAAGTCCAAGAGCACCTGGGGAATCAAGTTTGCTGACTCATGTCTTTTTGAAACCAAATGAGAAAGTCCAAGGTATAGTCATCAACTGTGGTAGGACATCCACATCTTAGAACTGGCTTCACATATACAGTATCTAAAGCCCTTAAAATGTAGATGCAAATACATAAGATCACTGTGTGAATTGACCCCTCCAGTGCCCTACCTACACAAACATTTTGAAATTTTACTAACTAAACCAAGGTGGGAAAGGTCTGCTCCTTCTCTGTGGAACAGCAACTCCTGTTTCCCTAGCTCTTCAGCTCTTTCCAACTTTAATCCAGAATAACAGCCCCTTCCTAGGATTTCCCCACCCACTGAGCTGAACCAATTAGCCCATGAGATGACACTTGCTCAGAGGAAATCCCCCTCCTCTTGTTCAGGGACACTTCATCCCTGCTTAGTAAAATGGGAAACCCATTTGCTCTCCAGATGTTTCTGGACTTCACTTCTTACTAGCCCCAAACAACTCCAGCACTGGCAAGCCATAATAGGAAGCTGCAGTTCAGCAATGCCTCAAATGGCACAGCCTTTCAACACCAACATATAGATGAACAGGACTGCAACCTAAAGATCAAGGAGAAAGGGTAATTATTTTAATTACATGATCAGTGTGCTTTGTCTCCTGAGCTGGTTCATCTATTGAACACCAGTGGAAAACGGTAAGTCTTAACAGCGCCATGCATTACTGTGGTTTCTTCTAATCTGCACAGCTTCTCTGTGACTAGTGGTGGCTCATAGACTCATATAAATTTCACATGGAAGGTGCCCCCCCTCCTCTAATAACAAGGTGGCCATCACTCTGACTCTAACTGGAAATTCCAAACAGGCAAGGCCAGGAAGTAACTTACTTTGAAGGAGTTACTTTGAGAATAAATTACTTTTCACAATAATAGGAATTTTTTTTTGTAATGGCTATGACTTTAACTGAATAAGAATGAGAGTCTGCCTTTTACTTGTTAGTGTGGGAGGGGTTGGCGTCAGCAGTGAGAGTGGAAGAAGAAAAGTCACAGGGGAGAATCATTATGTCCTGCTACCTCCCCACATCCATGTTTCATTGTAAGGTCTGCATTGGTGGGAGATGGGAACAAAGGAGGAAGCCAATCAACGGTGTGGAGAAAGAGGGTGTTGTTTATGTGAATTGCTCAAGAGCTGGTGCTACCTATTGAGTCTAACCTGGTTTCCCCTAGAAGAGGGAGAGGAGGTTGCTACTGTTGAATTTTAGGAGTCGTCTTTGAGATATATGGCATCAGCAAAGTCTATAAAACCGTATTCCATATCATCTCTAGAGGCTATAACCGACAGATAGTGCTTTGGTAATAAATCAGGAGGAGCCCTAAGAAATGTCCCACACACACACACACACACACTCTATGTTGATGGGTTTGAACATAGAAACTTCATTTCAGAGGAATTCTTTTCCAACCAACTTGCATGTAATCTTGAATTCTTGAAGCTCACCCTGCTTAGGAAAGTGCCCAGATGGACGGAGTTTTATGGAGCAGCGTTATGTTACTACAGTCCAATTTGCTTGATAAAATAATTCTTGGTTATTGACTTTCCAGCCAGTTTCTTGATGTGTCAGTTTACAAACTTCCTTCCCATCTTCATGGGTTTTTTTATTCTTCTTCTCAAAGTGTGGCTCAAAGCTTCTGGGCAGAAAGTGTCAAAGGAGGTTTTGCTTTGCAATCTGTCATTCACAGCATTGGGGGCTGTGGTGGCTCAGTGGTTAAG
This sequence comes from Furcifer pardalis, assembly GCA_030440675.1. NCBI lineage: Eukaryota > Metazoa > Chordata > Lepidosauria > Squamata > Chamaeleonidae > Furcifer > Furcifer pardalis. Next base: position 43,055,270 of record CP126893.1, read on the forward strand.
AAGCTTGCCTTGTTAGCTGGAAGGCCAGCAAGTCAGCAGTTCAAGACCCGGGTACAGTCAAACCTCGCATAAAGAGCATCTTGCTTAATGAGTAACTCGCTTAAAGAGCAGAATTTTCTCTGAATGTTCGCTTCGCTTAACAAATAAAACCAACCAAAAACTCGCTTAACAAATAAATCGGGGTTTGCAATCCCCCCCACAATTGGTCATTTACAATGGTGTTTCGCTTAAAGAGCAAACTCACTTAAAGAGCAATCCTGTGGAACGCATTATGCTCTTTAAGCGAGGTACAACTGTACTGCATGACAGATTCAGGACCATAGCCAGGATTCTAGATATTAGTGGGCGAATATTTTTTCAGGGTGGGCCACAAAGCCTCTTTTCAATGCATTCCTATGGGAAACTGCACTTTGCCAGTATGGGCAAGTTGCTAATTTAGGGTGGGCCAAGCCCAGCCTGGCCGCTGGCTATGGTCCTGGATGGACTGAGTGCCTGTCTCTGTCCTAGCTCCTGCCAACCTAGCAGTTTGAAAGCAAGAAATTGCAAGTAGATAAATAGGGACCATTTCAGTGGGGAAAGATCTTGGGGACATGAAAGGAGCCTCATTCATGTGTCTCCTGAGCAGAATTCCTCCAGCAAAAGTCCTTTCAACTCAGAATAATTTCTGACATGAAATTATTATTACCACAGCATTTTCAATGTGAAATAAACAGAATGGGCCACTTGAGGGAACCAGTGAGCACTTCCATGCATTTCTCAACGGCTCCTCCAGTAATAGTAACGTATTAGTAACAACAAACAGACAGAGCTACTTACGCAGAAGGGGTAATGATAACAGTAATGGTCTGCTACTGATGTGAAGAAGCGAATAACATTAGGGCTGCTAGCTGCACATCAGGGAACAGAGTTCCCCCACAATATGATTGTGTATGACCCATATGGTGCCCCCAAAGCTACCCTTCTGGCTGCCCATGAAACAATGCTAATCTTTTATGTCCACTAGAGGTCAGCATTGTGTTATGTGTCATGTCCTGATTTCGGTTTCTCGCTGCCCAGCACAATTTATCACAACTTCATGGATGTTTTCTGATTAAATGGGTTATTTGAATGATTCTGGGTCTCAAAGGCTTATTTGGCCACCTGGAAATGTTAGATGAGAGGTGTATTTTGTCCAACATCCATACAGATCTCAAAAGATTAAGTGTTCACTTTAATGCAAACTTAACTATAGCTTATTTATTTATTTATTTATTTATTTATTTAATATCCTGCTCCATTCATGCAGACAGTACTTTGGGTGGTTTATAAGTTAAAAACTAAACCCCACAAAACCCCATCTTATGCCATCATCTGCTTTTAGATGATTAAAATACAGTATTTTTTTTTTTTGGGGGGGGGGAATCTAACTTCTATATTGTTGGAATTCTTGCAAACGTACTGACTAGTGAATTTCTTTGTGTGTGTGTGCATGCACACTACATCATCATCAAGACTTCTCAGCATCTTTTTATGGCTAGAAAATTGCTTGCATGCTGTTATCCTTGCAGAGTTTTCACCATAACCACGTTTTAAAAAACAAAATTAGAAACATTATTATTTGTTTTTCAAATTCTCAGTGCAGAATAATTTCAACATAATGCAATAAAAATAAAGTAATAACAATAGGTTGAAGATATAATCCCTGTGAAAATGGACTTTATATGGACTTTAATTTCTTCAGTAATGTGACTTGATCCGAACAGGGTGGTGGTGGTGTGGGTTGGTGGTTGCCAGGATGAGAGACTGTCTTTTGGACAAAGTTGCATGTTTCTAAAGGAACAGGTACCTTGGGGAGTCTGTAGAGAGTCTCTCATCATAAACAAACAAATCAGCCATATACAAAACAAATTTAGAAGAAGAAGGTGGGTCAATAAATAAAAAATCATTGCAAGCTTTCGTGATTCAAGATCACTTCTTCAGGCATGCAAAGGTAGGGAAATCATCAATGAAAGTCCAAATGTTCATGGCATGGTGATGTTCGCCAGGCTCTATTTTTAAAAAATAAATGTGAAGTAGCAGTCCATTTTATATCCCTCCCCCATTTAACAGGCCCAGGAAACCAGGCTTCTGCTTATTGCTCTTTCCGAATGGCTCCACTGAGGCCATAGGCCCCCTCTCTGGCCAGGTCAAAGCAATGCAAATTTAAGTAACCTCCATCAGGGAAGGGGGGAAGATTTGGTTTACACACTAGGTATTCCAATTCTAGCCAATTTAAAGTCAATTTAAATATTACCTAGTGCAAGAGTTCTCAATCTTCTTAACCTGGGTACCTGGTCATGCTCCCTCAGACAGCTTTGAGGCATGGATGGCTATTTTACCCTTCCTCCATCACATGGCACTTCTGGGTGTGGTGGAGGGGCACATGAAATGGTGCTGCAGTTGCATCCACCCCACAGGCCACAGGTTGAGAATCCCTGCCCTATTGGTTCAATTACCTAGTGGTTCAATTCTCTGATCATAGTTACAGTGTCCAGCAGAATCTAACAGATCTGACAATAAGTAAGAAGAGGGACATTTCTGAAGTGATGGACATACTCTAGAGCAGTATTTCCCAACCTTTGGTTTTTGGACTTCAATTCCCAGAAGCCTAAGTCAATTCCCCAAAGAACTGATCAGCCAATATCCTTGACTTAGGCTTCTGAGAATTGAAGTCCCCTGTGGGTCAGACTCATGGGCCCCTCATTGAGAACCACTGTTCTAGAAAATTGGCCCCAGTGAGATAAAACCTGCACTGATTCTTCTACAGTTACTTTAGGAACACAATGGAAAAATATTTGCTTTGGTGTTTGATCCTTAATTATTTGGTTGGGGGGTTTAGGACTACTAGTTATGAGTTTATAGCTGTTTTGCCCTTAAGTTTGATTTATACTTCTATTACAGCTTTTGCAATTGTGCACTGTTAGTGTATAATTATCTCAGTATATATAAAATAATATTTCACAGGAACCTTGGTACAAAGAATGGGATGGTGTGAATGACCTTTCCCACTTCCCCTTCATTCCTTCTGAGCTGAGTAGCTTTTAGGCAACAATAGAACCCCAGAAAGTATTGTTCTGTCCCTTTAATATATACCAAGTCATTGTCTCCTTCCAGAATTTAGATACTGGTTGAGAGACATTTCCTGAAGACCAATAGAAATTAAATAAAGGTCCAACACATAACTGTACAGTAATGGCTCCCCAGCAGATGTGGTGTAGAAGAGGCCTCCTGTTTTGCTTTGTTTTACTTTGGTTTACTTCATTTTAGACACATTCTGTTCGGTTAACGGCTTGTCAACCCCCTCTAGGACTGCTGTATACCAGATGTGGCAGACTAAGCTATCTAATGTGCACATTATGAAATTTATTATTAGATAGCATTATTGGTTTAATATTAACATTTTCATATTATGTAAATAATGCAAATTAAGCATATTGATTATTGCACTACAGAAACCAGGAATTTTGTAGTACCTTGAAGACTGACTTGTTTTTATTTTTCATAAGCTTTTGGGTGTCCACAAAAATGTATGAAAAATAAAAACTCATTAGTCTTATAGATGCTGTAACTTCAGGTCTATGAGAATACCACCAGATTCCGCCTTAAGCGACACAATGTAATGTGTTTCTTCTCTAAACCCCGACTCATATAAGCTGCTGATTTATTTCACGGCTATAGAACATACTATAGTATGCATGGAGAACAGACTTTGAAATGTTACTTTATGGACAGGACCATCCACAGTCTCACAACTAGAATATTCACTAGCCTTGCTGGCTAAGGGATTCCTGGGCATGTAGTCCGGGAAATAAAATTGCCATTTTCTGCTTCCTAAAAGGTATATAGATGCCCTTGCTTGAAAGCCAGTCATGTCCGACTATAGAGTTGGGTGCTCATCTCTGTTTACAGCCAACGTGCCCGTGCTGTCTGTGTCTGCAGATGTTTCTGTGGACATGTGGCATGCATGAGTAGATGTGGAACTCTGTTTACCCTTACTTGAGCCACTGCAGTCCCTCAAAATTGTATGCTGTATACAAATTTGATCAGACTGGTTAATTCTGGGATTTGCAGTCCAAAGCCACAAATCTGCATGCCTCTAATGACAACAGTTTAAAAAAAAACCAGCAATGGCATGAAACTGAGGATTCCAGCAGCAGAAAAACAGAGAAAGAAGATGGAGGTCAGAGACAGACCCAGGAATATTTGGAATGTGAGAACTTTGCAGAAGAAAGATGGAGATTCTGGAACAACAGGAAGAGATTAGCCAGAATGAATTTGGAAAGACTGGCTATTAGGGAGGGAAGACCTAGGGAGGAAAGGAGATATTCATGGTTTTGGTTGTGGACAAGGATGTGTGTGTGTGTGGAAGGAGCAAAGGTAACCAATGTAGCTGAGGTCAAAGTGGTAAATATAATTAGCAGATGAAGAAACAGGGTGACAATAAACAAAACAAGACAAAAAAATTGTGGCACCTTATAGACTGACTTCTGTATTTTAATGGAGGCTTTCATGGATCAAGTCCACTTCATCAGACATAAGAGTGAGTTTTCATGGCATCAATTTATATCTGAGGGCTGCTTTTGGGGACATGAAAGGTGCCTCATTTGGGCGTCCCCTGAGTGGAGTTTCTCCAGCAAAAATCCTTTCAACCCAGAGTAATCTCTGACACTAAATTATTATAGGTACAAAGGCACACAGTGGCTGCTCGACTTAACAGGTAGGTTTGCAAATCAGTGTGCTATTTACAACCAGTAATAACATACAAAGTGGAGTTGACCCATGAAAACTAACATTAAAATGCAGGAGTTAGTCTTTAAGGTGCCACAATGTTGTTTTGTCTTGTTTTGTTTACTTCCACAGATTAACATGGCTACAACTTCAAAAAAATTAGGGAGAAAATGTTTGCAAGGAAGATGGTGAAGGCAAATAGACCAGAGGAAACGCTGCCAGGGAGTGTCCCTATAGTTCGCAATTCCATTTCTCTACTGCCTCATAGCACTCTCTGGCTGATTCACAAGGTAATTAGCATTTTGGCACCATGATGCTGGAAACTCATTTTACCAACCTCAGATGGCTGAGTCCACCTGGATATCCATTAGGATCAAACTCACAACAGTAGTTTTGGCTGCAGTACAGCAGTTTAACCACTGCACCACCAGGGATTGTCTAGTTGTTCCTTCACCAGAGTGAACAAGAAGACCAATTTATTTAGTCTCGTCCAAGAGTTTATTGATGAGGCTCCAAGGGCTTGTCAACTTTTGTTTTATTTATATGTTGAGGCTGTTTTTTTAATTCTATACAAGCTAGGTAAAAGTAAAGGTCTCCGTTGCTCAAAAGCCAGTCATGTCTGTCTCTAGGGTGTGGTGCTCAATCTCCGTTCACAGCCAAAGAGCCAGAGCTATCTGTGTCTGCAGATGTTTCCATGGTCATGGGCAGACATGGCTTGAAAGCCAGAGAGCATGGAACGCTGTTACATTTCCCACCAAAGCAATACCTATTTATTTGTAATTTCTTTCTTTCAAACTGCTAGGTTGGCAGGAGCGGGGACAGAGACAAGATCTCACTCCGTCATGTAGCACTTAGGTCTCGAACTGCTGACCTGCCAACCTCCTGGTCATCAAGTACAGCATCTTAACCACTAAGCCACCACAGTCTGTCGAGATAGGCTACCTTGTATTATTTTGTCCCCTTTAAAAATTTTAATCCCCATCAACCCACTGAGTTATATTTGACACAGAGAACAGGCCACTATAACTCAATATATATTGTTTTAGCTGTCCGTGCAGCTTTCAGCTATTGCTCAAGCCATTTTCTCCCTGGCAGCTGATACAGCCTTTTGTCGAAGAGACCTGGCAGATGCTTGGTTTGGCAGGCCATGGCAGCTAATATGCCATGGATGAGATAATTCTTACTTAATCGTTAGAAGGGAAGCCAAACTCTTTCTTGCTACTTCACACTAGCGTCTCAGTGGCAGAGCGTGTGCTTTGTATGCAGGTTCACTTGCTGGTGGATCCAGTTTAAAAGGATCAGGTAGAAGGTGATGGAAAATTCCCTTGTGAAGCCCAAACTTTAGAGAATTGCTGCCACTCATAAGACAATATGCTAGGCTAGAAGAGCAAGAAGTTTCACCTGGTATGCAGCAGCTTCCTTTAGACCAGTGTCTCCCAACATGTGGCCCACACCCCACAGGGGGACTTCAATTCCCAGAAGCCTAAGTCAGTACATTGGCTGATCAGTGCTTTGGGGAATTGACTTAGGCTTCTGGGAACTGAAATCCAAAAACCAAAGGTTAGAAAACACTGCTTTAGGCACACGTATTTTCCTGGAAGCAGCCATTACAGATTAAGGGCGTAAATTAAATAAAACAGATATAAAGGGACAGTGATGCTGCATTGGCACTACGTGACTGAACTGTGAACTGGAGAGCACCCTCTTTGAGCCTCATTCATGAACTCACTGGGGTAGCTGGTGCTTTTTGGTTTTCACCAAACTAATGATGATGATCATCATAGTGATAATGCTGCTGGTGCACTATCATGTCATTTCCAATGTATGGTGACCCTTTCCAGGGTTTTCTAGGTAGAGACTAGAGAGTACTACTCAGATGTCATTTACCATCTCCTTCTTCTGTGGCTGCTGGTTCTTTTCCCTAGGTGCATGATAGGGAACTGAACTCCCACCCTCTGGCTCTGCAGTCAGAGACCCAATCACTAAGCTATCCAGCCATATTTCTGCAATAAAGGGATAGTTTCACAATACTGACCTACTATACAGACAGTATTCCTCTGGCAGAATATGAGTTTTGCTTTTACTTTAAAAATGTGTGCACAGACAGAAATACTCTACTTAGCTACTGAAATAGAGATGATGAGAAAAATACAATTAAACAATGATGATATTCCTACAAGATTGAGTGTCAAAGTTTAGAGGATGATGTCAATCTACATAGTACATTCTGAGTGAGTGCCACATGTTTCTCTTTGTTAAGTGAGCAGGTAGGGGATTCTGAAGGCCTCCAGCTATTCATTTGCTTGCTTTTCAAGTGCACAAGTAAATGATGTAAGGAGGAACAGCAATGTGGTCACCTAGCAACCTTCCTTGGTTTTCAAAACAGGTGATCCAAGAGTGCTAGAAATGGAGTACAATTGGTGTGGGATGGAGACAAAAGAGTAGTAGAAATAGCAGAACAGTAGTCTCCCTTCTTCTTCTTCTGCCATATCTGAATCTGAATCTTGGCAATTCTCATGGCAATCAGCCATGAAGACTGTCCTGAGGCAGTGGCCTTTCATCTGCCTTCCACATCGCAGCACATGACCCCTGGACCACTGATCCAGTTCCACAGTCACTTTCTGGTCCTGAGCCCTTTTGGCATTGAAAGTCCTCCTCAGCCTCAGGCTGGTATGGATGAAGCTGCTGCCCTCCATTAAGATGGATTCAAGTGGGATTTCATCCACTTGGTGACCATCACTCTTTCCTGTGGACTTCAACACCCAAGCCATTAGTCCTCAGAGTTGTCAGTTTAGTTAACTGCCACCTGACACTCAGCATCAAGTCATTGGCAGTATGGTCTACAGCAGGATAACCTGGCTAGACAATTTGTAGTCTCCCAGATACCACAACTTTCAAACTCTAAAGCAAGAATTCCCATCAACCTGCAGCCTAGGGGATGGTACCACGGTACCATTTCATGTGGCCCCCACTGCCTCCAGTGACATGTGGTAGAGGAAGGGCAAAATGGCTCCTGAAGCTGTCAGAGGGAGCGTGACCCTGCCCCTGGCTTAAAAATGTTGAGACGTCATGCTCTAAAGTGATAAGGAAAAAGCTTTTTTGAATGCTGTTGCTTCACTTTTAAAAAAGTGAGTACAGTATGTGTCTTTTTTTCACATAGACAACTTGTGACTGATAAAATCGCCTCCTCAGATGAGGAACCCAGAAGTGGATCTGATCCACTGGTTAAACCAGCACAGAAAGGAAAGGAATTGTCCAACATTTTCAGTGTTCTTCATATTGTGAATGGAAAGAACATGAGAGTAGAAACGGAAGGCTAGAGGAAGAGAGAGAGAATGTTCGGAATAAGAAGTGACAGGTTTGTCCATCCAGATTCAGGGCTTAGAGGGATTAATTCCAGATTTGAATCCCTGTGCATTTAATTGAATTAGAGGTGGATTAGAGTTGCCTCCCCCCACTCGCCTCGGTCAGGTTCCCTATCTTAATGTACACGTACCAGTCAGACACAACATAGCCAGTACTGTTATGTAGGGAATAGCAGTGGCTGTTGAATTTGCCCAACTCAGATGCATTTTGTTCTGGTTTCTTTCCAAAGAAATTGCTAACATTTGCTAATCATATATACAGGAGAGAAAGAACCTAAAGTTTAAAAAGCTCAAATCTGGGAAATGGATTATACGATGGAAGGTTGAGTCAACCTTGATCCCTTGTCAGATTGAACTCACAACTTTTTGGTTGCAGTACAGCAGTTTAACCACTGTGCCATCCCCTTCAGTGTCCCTCAAACAGCTATTGAGGCAGCAGTGGAGAAGCACCTGATTGATAACATAAAATTCTCCCCTCAGCTCTTAGGAAGAAGTGGCCAAATTAATCGATATTGTGCATGAGAACCTAACAAACTAGGGATAGATAGAGCAACACTACTAACAGTACTAACAAGCATCATTCTAGGGTTACTATTGTTGATGGGGGATTTTTTGAAATGTATGTGATGCTTTGATATGTTATTGATATGTGATACTTTGATATGTTAGTGATATGTGTTACTTTGATATGTTTTAATATGTGATATTTTGTGATCTATGTTGTTAGTCACTCTGAGTCGCTTCGGCAAATAGAGCGGCATACAAATCCAAAAATACATACACAAATATTATTGTTGATGTGCTCCCTGCCTCCAACATAGATTCTGACACTTCCCTTCATCTATCAGCCATCAAAATGGAAGTGAGCCTGTATGACCTATTGATATGACATGGTTTCATGTCTCACCTAGACACGGAAGAAGAAGGGATTTGACATGCCAACCACCTTCAAAATTATTCCCAGTTCAAAGTAGGCTGTTTTCTACATATAAACATGATGCTGGGAAGTGTTTGCAGACTATTAAGCAGGTACCCACAAGAAAGAGCTCACCTTCTGTTATTTTGCTTTGGCCACCCAAATGTTTTGGCTTCTAATTCCCATCAGACCCACCCAGCACGGCCCACAATGAGCAATTATTGGATAGTCCAAATTATCTGGCAAGCCAGCAATTCTGTAACGCTGGCTTAGAGTGCTCTGTTTTCTCTGAGTTTACAAATATCAATGCTGGATCACAATTCCCAAAAGCTCCCAGCTGCCACAGAGGCAAATGCTGTATTTGCCAGCATATAAGATGCACTCCCCCCCCCCCAAAAAAAAAAAAAAAACACCAGAAAAATAAGTGAGTCTTATACTCCAATCCATCTACTGTATATCCTGGCGCATAAATGCACTTCTCCCCCACTCCCTTAAAATACACCAGAAAAACTGAGTGCATCTTATACTCTGATGCATTTTATATAAGCCAGCAAATATGGTATATATTGTACTTGGTCCATTTAGGCCACTACATGTATTGACCTTGTCTGGCAGCTGTTCTTCAAGGTGTCAGGTAGAACTCCTTTGTGGCTCTGTTTGGTTATGCCAGAGAGTGAATCCAGGTCCTTTGGCATGTGTGGTCGGTTTTCTAGCACACTCCCATGAGTTCTGCTCATTTTCCAGCAGAACCTTTTTGATGATGGTATGGGTACATCACTGCCCTGGTTTAGTGATGGAAAGGAATCGCCTTCAAAATTTCATCAGCATTGAAGTGCTAGGCTGGAACTGGCAGAAAGTCTGGTGTGAACTCATTCGCTATACCTCTTAGGTGTTATAGAAGGGGGAACAAACCATGAACTATGCACAGTGGATAGAAAGAGTATGCTTTTTTGGCAGCTCTTAATTAACATAATTCTATTAGCATCCTGCCTCGTGCTCTATTCCTTTATTTCCCTTGTTGCTTTTACTTTTTGATCATTTCCCCATGCCACTTTGAAATGGAGATAAACCCAAGATGGCCCCAGGGTTCCCTTTGAAACGCGACAGTTACGCCACTTACAATAAACCACACTCCTGACACACCGAGACTGTTAAATCAAATGGGCTGGAGGCTTTGAGACAACTTCGTTTCATGGTGTGTTTATTTAAAAACATTTTTTTAAAAAAATGCTCTTGTTGAGTAGCATTACAAAACAAACATACTTAAAATGATGCCTGCCCCCCTGCAGGGTTTATATTCACTATGTTTTTGTTTTTTTAATTTCATGTGTTCTATTATTCGTTACTTGACTGTGATGAGACTAAAGCCCACACTTTCAAAACTGAAGGACAGAGGAGGGAATGGTTTGCTGTCTGTCTAGGAAACTCTGGCCACCTGGAATGCTCGTAGTAGTGGAAAGCAAGTACTATGAAAAATAGGACCACCTCTTCTGTGGTTTAATTCTGCCTAAGCAGGAGGCACCTGTATCAAGTTCTTTTATGATGAACTGTTAGTGAAAGTAATTTCAGTTATGCAGAAGAAAGACACTGAATTGGGTCTTTAGTGGGAAGTCCAGATTTTCTTCATACTGTGGAACATTACCGATCCTAACTGGGCTTGTTTGGAATTTACGCCTACATACTGATTCCAATGGGATTTACTACCAGCTATGCATACTTAGGGGACTGGAGTGGCTTAGTGGTTAAGATACTGAACTTGACGACTGGAAGGTTGGCAGCTCAGCAGTTTGAGACCTGAGAGCTGTGCAATGGACTGAGCTCCCATCTCTGTCCCAGCTCCTGCCAACCTAGCAAACAAGAAATTGCAAGTAGATAAAGAGTATCACTTTGGTGAGAAGGTAAACAGCATTCCTAGTCATGCCTGCTACATGTCCATGGAAACGTTTGCAGATGCAGACAGCACTGGCTCTTTGGCTATAAATGGAGATGAGCACCTAACCCTAGAGTCAGATTTGACTGGCTTTCAAGCAAGGGCAACCTTCACTATGCATCCTTAAGAATACCTAGGGTGGTGTAGTGGATAGAGTGATGGATAAGGACTCAGGAGGCTTGGGTTTGAATCCCTATTCACCTATGGAAACTCCCTGTGGGATTTTTTAAAAATAGTAGCCGTGTTAATCTGTGGTTCAGGCATATCAGAAAACAAAAAAATAAAACAAAACAAAAACACTGCAGCGCTTTAAAGACTAACTGCTATATTTTTACTGTTAGCTTTCGTGGATCAAGTCCACTTCTTCAGACCTTCCCTGTGGGAACGGAACTGGTCAAACCACTCCTTAAATCCTCACTTTCTGTATGTTGAAAACCCTATTAGGGTCACTTTATTTAAGTCAGTTCTGACTTGAAAGCACATAATAAAAACAACAATGCATATTTAGGTTTCCTGTCAGTGCCTGATTCATCAAAACCTGAAGAAATGTCAGGCTGTTGACAGGCTGTTCCTTCAAGTCATTGATAATGTTCAATTGAAGTGTTGACAGAGCCCTCAAGCTAACTGACACTGTTTTGGTAGAAATATGAAAATATCAGAAAACAAATTGAGAACCGATTCTACATCACTCACAAGCACAACTGATTCATTCTGTACCTGGAAAAAGTCTATCAAGATATAAACTCTGTATGCCAAAAGTCCTGGCTGCTGAGGGAAGAGCATTGGCTTTTGGCTGTCCAAAGGGCTGACCTGGGTGAAATTTGAGCAAATCCAGCAGGAATCACCTTAATTGTTTTATTCATGAACTATTCTCTCAATACCTGCAGAATACTTTATTTCAACAGTGTGAGTAATCCCCTCCAAGTATTTCTCTTGAAGTGGCCAGTTGGTTGCCCAGTGGCCAGCCTTCTGGGGAGAAGCCTGTCTACACTGAGCAAGGCAACAAGCGTGCATTGCAGCCTACCACGGCAGACTTGCTCAAGGCTCATTAGCTTGGCTGTGGTCACCAGAGCTTTTGAGATGACATAACCCTTGAGATCCCAAGACTTTCTCCATCTCATGATAAAGTCAGTCATAGGCAGCAACAAGTTCGCACCAGTTCGCTAGAACTAGTAGTAACTTTTCCCGGTGTCCCAGAGAACCAGTAGTGGCTTTTGGGGGAAACCACCTCAGGGGCTTACCTTTTCACCGGTTCTCCCACTGTGCATGTGCACCAAGCGCTTGGTGTGCATGCACGCCTACAGCGCTTGGCGTGCATGCATGGCCTCCTTCCTGTCCTCCCAGGTTGGGGGGGGGGGAGAAGAGAAGCTGCTAGCCTGAAGCTCCCTATAGCCTGCTCCCCAGGGTAAGTGACTCACCTTTGGGTGTGGGGTGGGTGGGTGTATTTTAATGTGTATTTATTTTTAATGTGTGTTTTTATGTGTTTTATGTATATTTAATTTGTATTCTATGTGTTTTTATGTCTATTTAATATGTACTTAATGTGTATTTAATTTGTATTTTATGTGTTTTATGTATATTTAATTTGTATTCTATGTGTTTTTATGTCTATTTAATATGTACTTAATGTGTATTTAATTTGTATTTTATGTGTTTTTATGTCTATTTAATGTGTATTCATTTTAATGTATATTTTATGTGTGTTTATGTGTATTTTTATATATTTTTATGTCTAGTTAATTTGTATTTTTATATTTATTTTTATGGGGTTTTTTACATTGGCTCCGCCCACATCAATGGCTCTGTCTATGATGTCATGATGTTGGCTCTGCCCATGATGTCATGATGTTGGCTCTGCCCATGATGTCATGATGTTGGCTCCACCCACAATGTTGGCTCCCCCCACAGTAGTAATATTCCATAGTAGTAAAATTTTTGGCTGCCCACCACTGGATAAAGTGATAAGGTCGGACTTTATAGATACCATGTTTTATAATACCATATATACCCGAGTATAAGTGGGGGGGGTTAGCCCCCAAAATAAGGTCCAATAATGGGACTTAACTTATACTTGGGTGAATGTATACACTCAAAAACATACCCACACAAATATCTAAATTAATTAATTTTACCATATTTTCATGTATTTTAATTATTGAAACTCACTAGCAACTGCTGCATTTTCCACCCTGACTTATACTCGGGTAAATCTATTTTCCTAATTTTAGAGGTCCAAATTAGGTACCTCAACTTATATTTGGGTTGACTTATAGTCGAGTATATACGGATTTGCACAGATACCTCATTTCCATTTTGAAGTCATATTACGAATGTGAGGTGGAACTGTGTGGTGTCACAATACTTCCTTCATGGTCCAGAAAACTATAGGATGCTATTTTTCTAATTATGAAAAAGGAGGCGCAGTTCCATGCAAGTTCCCGCCAGTAATGTTGCATTGCAAACATAAGTCACATCACTCGCTTCCACTTTGCAGTTGCTCAATTTTATTATAAAAGGTTGCTTGCAAAAGGCCTTTGTGGAAGGACATAAAAGTGAAAGAAAACTGAAGATTGGGGGGGGGGGGGGAGAGAGATATTTTAAATTTGGTCTTTCTGCTGTGAACTGTCCAAAGAGTGATGTCAGTAATGAGGCAGTATAGAAATGTAAATAAGTAAATTTCTAATTTGAGAGGGTGAAGGTGACCATAAGCCCGCCAAATTGAATTCCTCTATCACCCATTGATTTCAAAGGGAGAAGTTAAGCATGTGTTCCCATGGAATACAAAGCAAGGGGTCTCTATAAGTTTAACCTCATATCCACATTGTGAGAGGTGGTATCAGGGCACAGTAAGGGATTGCTAGGATTGGGTGAAGTATGACCCTCAGATCATTATCTCCTAGCCTTGTCATAAATAGATCAAGTGTATGGCCTGCCATGTGTTTTTGACCAGTGACATATCGAGATAGTCCTATGGGTAACAAGGACTCCATGAACTTCAAGGCTGCATTGATTACTTACTACACCACATGGATCTTCAAGTCCCCCAGGGGCAAAATCCTGGGGGACCCCAACTCTGCCATATCAGCCAGCCCTGGTAGGGAGCAGGCTAGGTCATGAGATGTGTGGTAAATTAGCACAATCCCCATCCTATCTCTGTGACTGACACTTATATGAAGAGCCTCCAAACTCAAACTTGAGGTGACAGAGCCCCTACTGACATTGGTGGTGTGGTTTATATATATATATATATATATATGACAGCAACCCAACCCACTCTTCCCAGAAAGCTTTAAAGGATGCATTTTCGGGAATATAATGGGAAATCAGGCAGGGATCCAAACAGCATTTAGGCCAAAAACTACAAATGTTCATATTTTTACATGTGGAAACCTGTGTGATAACAGTGTTGCTTTAAAACTTGGGAGATCTGGGTTCAAATATTCTCTGAGCCATGGAATTTGTTGGCACATCACTCACTTTCTCTCAACCTCATCATCTTCACAGGTTGTAATGAGAAACCTCTGGGAAGGAGGAGAGCCATGCATACTGCTTTGAGCCTCGCTGCAGAGAGGGAAGAATACACACACAATTAATAAATATTTGTTTGTTTGTTGAATGTATTTCTCAGGTGCCTGACAATTCCATACTCTCCCCGGGGCACTTTGCAATGCAAAACAATAAAATCCAATACCAAACTATAAAACCTCCTTAAATATAGACAATTGTAAAACAAGACCATTAAAGCAGAGCATAATGAAGTGCAATATAATGGTAGTAGAATAAAAAGCCAATAAAATACAACACAGGTTTTTTTTAAAGCAGCAAAGGCTGCAAAGCATTTTACGGAGAGTGAGTATTTTCTTATGGCCCTCTTAAAAACAGGCAGAGTTCGATCCTGACCCTGCTCCCACCCTGTTGCCCCGTCTTTTAAAATTTCTTTCCACTCTGTGTACACAAGAGAGAGGTTGGCCACAGTTGATCTTCCAGAAACAACAGAAACAGAGACAAATGGAAAATAGAAGTCTAAAAGCCATGTGCCTCCTGGAAATCTACAAACAGAAGGCACCTGTTCTCCTTTAATTTCCCCCTCCAACATCCGGGATGTTCAGAGTTTCTGAATGTCGTGGCATTGAAGGCTCAACTGTGTTTCAAAATGGAGTTTCTTCTGCTAGGAACAGGTGTGCGTGTAGAAATGTGCAGAAATGCCAATGTTCTGTTCTTGCTCTGCTTGCTTATCAAGCAGGTCCTGGGAGTTAAATGCCAAGGCCTTGAGTGGTGCCTCAAGGCTCAGTTGCTCTCTACCCAGTAGGAAGGAATGTCAGGAGTAAGTCAACATCTCATCTCTGGGAACAGGACAAGTGTATTATGAGAACGGTAACATGTTGTGAGTTAGAGTCAGTGATGGGATGTCCCCGGTTCTATACGGTTCCCTGGAACCGGTAAGAACAATCCCGGAGGGTTCTCCGGGAGGGGAGTCCACTTTTGAGGTGTCCGGTTCCGGACGCCTCACCGAAAGAATTTTTTTTAAAAAAAATCGGAGCTAAAATGGCTCCGATTTACTGCGCATGCGCAGAAACTCAATCTGCCGCATTGCGCATGTGTCAGATTGAGTTTCTGCACATGTGCAATAAAAATGGAGCAATTTTTACTCCAATTTTACTGCGCATGCTTAGAAACTCAATCTGACGCATGTGCAATGCGGCAGATTGAGTTTCTGCGCATGCGCAGTAAATCGGAGCCATTTTAGCTCCAATTTTTTTAAAAAAAATCGACAAAACCGGCAGTCCTCAAGAACGAGATAGTGGCGGCGGCGGCGCTGACGGTGGCGGCAACACAAGCAGCAGCGGCGCTGACGGCGCCAGCAGCGGCAGCAACAATAATGGCAGCGGCGGAGATTGCACCGGCGATGACTTTGGCGGCGGCGTGAGCAGGCGGCACCAGCCCTCAGAGGAGGGCACCTCCCCCGGGGCCACAAAGCCCCCACAGGCAAGTTGAGGCCTGCCCTGCCCTGGCCGTCCGCCCCTGCCGAGCCCTCCCAGGGGTAAGTTAGGGGTTTGTGTTTGGGGTTGTATTTTTATTTAATTTTAATTTTATTTATTTATTTAATTTATTTACGGGTTTGTGTGGTGGGTGAGTGGGTTGGGTTGAGGGTGTGTGTGTGTATTTATTTTATTTTTTATTTTAAGGCCCCGCCCACAACGTCATGATGTCATGACATCAGCTCCGCCCTAGACGTCATGACGTCATGACATTGGCCACGCCCATGACATCGTGACGTCATGGAGTGGTGGTGACAAATTTGTCATCCCATCACTGGTTAGAGTGTACTCTTACTAGTTGTGTTCTGTTCAAATTAGCCAAGCCAGAAGCCTTGGTCTAACATATAGACATGTGAGCTTGTGAGTTAGTACAGTACAATTCTTGGTGGCGCCAGTTTAGTTCGGATGACTGGCTGGAGTTGGAGCTGGAAATTAGCTAACTTCCAGATCTTCATCATGATTACTTAAAATAGCTAGATTATGCTTATTTCAAGGGGAACATAATGGTGTATGTGTTCCTGCTTATTCAGAACTATTTTTGAACCTGTTTCTGTATCCTGTATTTGATGAAATGGACTTTATGCTTTATCTTCAATTTAAAACTGTTTCTTTCATCATGACGTTTGATTATTTCAAGGGGTAAGAAATAAAGTTATTAAATGAAGATGCCTCAAATGCTACCATAACAATCTTTACTCTCTCCGTTTCAAAGATCACTTTAAAGGAGTGAATTCTCTGTCACTTCCTGAATTTGGCAAGTGTTTGCCAGGTTAAAGACAGTTGGATGAATTAAATGTCCAGGTTTCCCCGCAGTCTCAGAAGTTCAAGAACTAGCCTTGGTAACGGTCCAGGTAGTTCACAGTGAACATGGAGAGAGCTGAGCCAAGGGGAAAGGAATTTTAATTCTAATACTGAACATGAACAGGGACTTTTATATTGCTTCTTGAGAGGGTTGCTTCCAACATAGAGTGTCTATCTTGTATGGTTATACCATGTGTGTGGGGAGTTGTGTAAATGCTCTCCCACCAAGCAGAGACAACCATCAACTCAGCAGGAGATGAACCAAACATCCATTTTCAAATGGTCAATAATGAGATGAGCTGTGTAACAGCCTGTCCTAGTCGTCTTTGTTGTATTAATTAATAGATTAGCATCATGTGTGCCATCTGCATAGAGCAGAGGCAAGATCTTTTTTAATCCAAAATAGAAATGGTGTGCATTGAGGATGGAGGGGGATACTGCCCCAGTTTAATAACTACACTATCTGCATAGAAATAAGCTCAGAAAAGACAGAATCAATAGCTTTCATTGCTGAGCTCCCCTCCCCCACCCCACAAAGAGAATGCAACCTGTTAGTTCATTACAGAGCCTTACCCTTATTCTTCAGTATCTTCCTTTGTTTATAGAAAAACCCTTTAATTTTAAAAATGCCCTGAAGTGAGGATTATTTTTATGAATTCATGCCATGATCTCCCTTAACAGATCAAATCAAAGGGTAGTGGAAGATTGACATATTCTGCATAACACAATTTAAAAATCATGTACAGTAGATATATTTATTATTCAATTTATGTCAATCTGAACGTAGATCTCCCACCACTCTTAAATCTTCTAGACAGTGAAAACCTGTTGTCCCCTTCTGCAAGGACCTCTTCCCTTTACCACCTGGCTTGTGCAGTATTTCCATCTATACACGTCCAAAGTTTGTGTCGCTTGTGGTATTAGGAGTTTATGTGGCTCCACTGAACTATTACCACATGGGATGCTTAAGGAAACCGCTTTCTTGCTTTGCAAAATAAAGGTAAAAGATTAGTTGGGCAGAAGGCTTATTTGCATTACAAATGCCTTGTTCCGGTTTCTTTCTTGTATTGACATTGATAAGATGTTCATGCACATAGCCTAAGTGGTAATAGCATGGGAGAGGCTCAAAGACAATTTATGGCATGCGTACCACGATGCCCTTTAAAAGCCTATGGAAAGCAAGTCATCTAAGTGAAATGAAGGCTTTTTAAAGATGTGCCACCAGTGCAGTTTTCAAGCATGCTTAGATTGCTGTCACCACGTAATCACCATCATGACCAAGACAGATATACTTGTCACTTTTTAAAAATCTGTATGTTTGCAAGTATTCCTCATTGATGGTTTAAACTACATGATGGTTTTGTGCAGGACATAATGAAGGATCCAACGTAAAACCGGTCTCACTGCCTGGGGACTTCAAAGCCTTCCTAGCTGTCGGGGGAAAGCCCAAGAATAAACCCATCCCTTTGAAAATAGACTTCAGGACCCTCCATTTCAAATTGCTAACTGTTCATCATTAGAACGATGATAATACTTTTCTCAGTTCGAAAATAACACTGACTTTGGAACCTTGGAACAGCTCTTCCAACTGATCTTTAGCTCCCTTGAGATATTCTCTGCCTTTCATTCCCTGTCTCTGAAGGCTGAATTATACCAAGTGTGACAGACAAACTGCTTCCCTTGGGCTTCTTTGGTACAGCAATACAATCAACAGTGAATCAAGGATGGGGGAGGCAGGGGCATAAGATGTGAGGGGGTGAGGGGGATCATCAGGAAGCACGAAATCTTGGACCAAGACTCTGGTTAAGACCTGAAATGTGGTTCAGAAGTATCTTCTTAGAAAGAACAGGGATAGTATAGGAGCTTTGATTCTCAAATTTTTAAGTTTGATCCCCTTCCTCAGTGGGGCATATCACGATTTCAGAAGAGGCTTGAGTAAATGGGAAAAAGCACAACCAGAATTGTAATATATAATTGTTATTTGGAAAATGTGAATAAACACAATTACATCTATTCCTTTCTTGGTATGCTACTGATTACAAACATTGTATGCAGTGGTGGGTTGTCAAAATTCCCGCTACCTCACCGTGATGTCATGGACGCCGTGGGCATAGCTGACATCATGACATCATGGGTGGAGCAAAAAATAAAAATTAAAAAAATGTCTGCACATGCATCAAACCTCCATTTGATGTATGGAGGGTTTTTTTTGTGTGCATGCATCAAACCTCTATTTGATGCATGCGCACTAAAAAAAATAGAACCATTTTGGCTGCCCAGAAATACATTTTTGGAGGGGGGCAGAGAGACGACCAAACCGGTCACCCAGGGTTTTAAACCCACCCACCCCCACAACCCCTCCTGATAGGGTGCTACCGGTTCAGACGAACTGGTCCGAACCGGTAATATCCCATCACTGATTGTATGTCATAAGGTATTGCACAGCTGTGTTTAAAAAAAATGAAAACTGAATTAAGATTTTACCAACTCTTATCCCCATTGACAGATGTTTTCAGTTGACTCTAGTCGTGATCCTTTCTTTTCTTTATTCATATCAGAGTGCTGCCCAATTCAAAAATACAGATGTATAGAAAATATACTAGTAGGTAAAATTCAAAACAAATTAAAATCTTAAAATAATTAGATTATTTCTGACCAGAAGTGGGTTACTTCAATAGCATTATCTCAAGCAATTAATAGATCTTCTTTTGTAAATATAGTGGGCATAAATTCTTAGAATTTTTTTACATTTACAAAAAATGTGTACTGTATCCAACTAGCCCCATTTTAATCGATTATTCTTTGATCTTCTTACTTTGCTTTAAAGTTTCACAAGTGTCTTCCAGAAGGTCCAGCCAGAATCTTGTCTTGGTGGGAGACTCACTTTAGCCTGTATCTATTTGGCAAGATGTGTTGTTTTTGCTCTCCATAGGTTTAACCAAGTCTCCTCTGGTTAAACATTTAGAGTTTGAGAGGTATGTAGAAAACTTTTCCTTGATTTTAGCTGTCATCTAAGTAGTTAGTGTCCATGAAGTGGAAGAGTTTGGTGTTGTATTACCTTATTTCATTCATTATTTGTTAGTACCTTTCAACATACTTCTGGAAGAGCAATACCAGAAAAACAATAGACATTTTAGTGGGGTTAGGGTTCAGATAGTGAGTAATAATCCTGCATGTTTAATTAAGAGCTACATCCACTTGCTTAGCATATGCTGATTTATACCATACGACACTAACATATGCTATTGTGGAGTAGCACAGGGGCAAAGTTATTGCTCTTATTGTTTGTGGGTGTGCATTCCAGTAGGACCCAGCTAGTTTCCTAAGTATATTATTACTGATGGCAATTTTCCTTTAGACAATGTTTTTGTAGGTCATGGTTTGATCTAGAGTAAAGCAGACAGTGCTGGGTCTTCCGCTTTGAAAGAGAGATGAGCACTGAACCCTAGAGTTGAATACGATTGGCTTTTGAGCAACAGTGACCTTTACCTTACTTTACCTAATGTACAAATACTTTGGAATAGGTTACAAAAAGCTTGCTTTTCTAGATAATTCAGAGCTTCCTATGAGCTTCTCTTTTCTCAGAGTGGAAGGCATAGACCTGTTTTAAAAGGGTTTGGTTTCAACTAGTTGTTCTTATACCATAGATAAAGATCTTCTAATGCAGAGGATAGCTGGTACTTGATGTACACAAAGATTTTCCCCTGGGCTGTCAAGATAAGAGCATCAGCATAGGTGAAACTCCTGCAGTGTGGGAACATTGGTTGATTGTTTCTGTAAAAAAATAATAATGATGCCACAACACTGCCCTGTAGGAGACCGTTCCTTTGAATTCTCCAATGTCTGTCCCTCCCTTGAAATTCAACAAAAAAATCTTCAGTTTTGAAGTAGAACAGCAATCATTTCTGCTAGTTCATGACCTTTAGTAAGGAGGAAGAGCTTTCTGAGCAACAATTGGTGGTGGAAAGCATCATATGCTACTGTAAGGTCGATAAATGCTGCTCTAGTTATTTTATGTGTTTCAGAATCATCTTCTATGTATTGGGTTAGATTTAAAATTTGAGCCATGTAGCACTTGCCATTTCAAAAGTCTGCTTGTCCTGGAATTAGAAAAGGTTCAGTTTTAGACACTAGACAATTTAATAGCATTTGTTCAAACACTTGATATTAGTGGCATAGTAAAGAGCGAGATTGGCCTGTAGCTTTTGGAATCTAATGGCTCTTTGCTTGATTTCAGTATAGTGATTAGTTTCATCTTTTGCCATATTTTTGTAATTGGTTTACTCATCCAATAGTTATTAGAGAATTAAAGAAGCCATTCCTTTGCATTTTCTCCAAAATGTTTCACTTACTCAATCCAGTTATCATCAAGTCCTGCTGCTTTGCCGTTCTTGCATCTTCTAATGGTTTCCTCTGGCTCTGCCAATATGAAGGGAGTAGAAAGTTCATTGGATTCGCTCTGAATATCCCCTTAATGTCTAACTTTTATTATGCAATGGTTGATCTTCCCTGGTGAGGAGCAGTTGGTGTCCTATTTGGTTTGGGGTTTATACTTGCATAAAGTGTCCTTTTGTTTGGATTGTTGTTCAGTCTTTTCAATAGTCTAGAAGCTTCTTGTCATGTCAGGCTCTCTTATATAAGGCATATTGAAAGAGATTCTGTCCATTTTATAACAGCTTTGTCATTTTTTTTTTTTTGTCATCATATTCATAGCCTCAAATATTGCTTTGGCTGTTGAAATCTAGAAAGTAAGTCTTTTGGTTTTCCATAACAGATGGCTTCTTAAAGCAGAATGCCATATTAGGTGTTTTATAAATTGATGTTACTATACATGCAGTCAGTTAAGCTGGCAAATTCTCTACAGCATTGACAGAAATTAATGCCTAGTCTTACAAAAATAACACTTCTGTATTGTTTGTGCGGCCACCCTGCAACTAGACACATCAAAGGAACTTTTGGTCTATGCTGATCATTTTCTTTCTGAGTTTCTTGGACACAAAAAACATTACATTTCCATTTTCAGCAAAGTGAAGCTCAGAGTTCCTACTTAGATGAAGAGGTACCTTGTATGTACCTCTAGCACCAGAAGGAGGGCCTTCTCTGTGTCCGCCCCGGCCCTTTGGAACCTCCTGCCAAATGAGTTACATCGACAGACAGAGCTCCTGACCTTTTGGAAGGGCCTAAAAACCTGGCTGGCAGGGCAGGTGTGGGGCTCAAGTAATATGGGGTCTCATGTTGGGTGGTTGATCTGATGGGACAGCCACCCCTCCCTCGCTCTTTTAAACTTTTAAAACCTTTAAAACCTTTAAAACCTTTTAACCTTTTAAATCTTTTAGATTCTTGTAAATTCATAGTTTAATTTTTATTTATTTATTTTTTAAGTGACTTTGAACCTTAAGGTTTTAATTTCTGAATTTGTAGGGGGATTGTTTAATTGTTTTGCATTTATTGTGTATAGTCTTTTCCCCTTTTCTGTAAGCCGCCTAGAGTCAGGTTTGCCTGGTTGGAGTGGGATAATAAATCTAAATAAATAAAATAAATGAATAAATAAATATGTTAATAGAAATTACTCTCATTTGTGGTCCTGTAAAGGATGTGTTTGTGTGACTGTGGATGATATTCAGGTAAAATACTAAGCTGGGCATAATGTTTTGAACACCAAGAACAACCACCTCCATGATATTTCTCTCTAGTTGACACACACAAAAAATGTTTTTAAACAATTAAACCACCAAGTTTAGCACCAGATCACCTTGACATATTAGTTTAGCACTAGAGCACCTCTGCGCAGATAAAAAAGAGATAAAAATCAATATGAAATACAGTGGAACCCCATATAATGAATGCTTCACACAATGAAAAATTCGTACAACAAAGAGGATTTGCAAAAACCATTATACCCCTTATATCGATTGTTTTTGTTATACGAAGCAATGCATCTCTATAGGAAAAATTGTACAACAAAAATCTCTATAGGATGCATCGTACAACAAGAAAATTTCATTGTACAATTTTTCCCATAGAGATTTTTGTTGTACAATGCATCCCATAGGGATTTTCGTTATACGAGACATACTTTGTATAATGAAAACATTCGTATAACGAAGTCCCTCGCAGAATGGACTTTTTTCGTTATATGGGGTTCTACTGCAGAATCAGCTCCAACAAACTACAGCACACAACTGTGTTTCCATAGTACATGCATAGGTGGTTGTACATTAGAGAACTTTGGGATACTATCTTTTTTTTCTTTTTCTTAATGCCATGTGACACTTTAAACAGCTCTATGGATTTACAACAAACCATAAAGGAGAACCAGGGATGGGCAGAGGGCAGGATCAAAGGAAGAGGAGCTGTGATCTTTGGCATGGGTCAAAACACATTGGACTGAGGAGCCGGTGCAGACACTGGGGTAAACCAATCCACAGACTACCATGTAATCACCTAATCCAAATGGAACCATAAAACAGCCTGCAATTCAAGCTGCAGGAAAACTAAATAGTTCTGGTTCAGCTTGCTAGTACAATTGAACCTGCTGTTGGAACAGTATGCATTTTTGGGAGTATTCTTAAATATATCCCAGCTTATACCTTCAACTTAACTTGATCCAGTCCAAGTAGACCCTTTGTGCTCTATTAGACCTGAATTAGCCTTTGATTTTGGCTAAAACAGAATTCTTGGATTTCTGTTTGCTTCAACTAAGAAGGAGTTTAGCCCTGAGTTGTTAAACACCTTTGGATAAACATTCAGGGAGATTTAAAATGGATGAGGAGGCAATGACTTTAGAAAGTGTGGGCATAAATAATGAAAAAGGAATCTATAAGTAATTACTTTATTATTAATTAGGAATGATAAATACAGAACACCAAATGACTACACAAGAGCTGTACAAGTCCTAGTGCCCTTGTACTTACCCTGTTAAAATTGATTTGCTGGTGAGAACAATATATGGCCACTTAGGAGGGAAATCAGGGGGAGCGTAAAGTGGTTGTTTTTTGAAGATTTTTCCCTGCAGGAGCACAGAAAATGAAACCCTACGGCAGGGTTTACCAGTTTGACACCTTTCAGACATGTCAGACTAAATCTCCCATAATCCACAGCTGTGATCTGAGGATAATGGGTGTTATTCTCAGAAGCATCTGAAAAGTGCCAGGATTTGGCCAGGGGAAGGAAGAAGGTCATCTTAGCATATTTCATGATAACTGTGAAATTTCTGCAGGGCATAAGGAAACATTAGGCATTCTATCTCCCTGGAGATGGAGAAAAGCTATATAGGTCAGAGGAAGGGCGGTAGCACACAGCTTGGCGTCAGATAGACTATTTTGCACAGGTAAGCTATCATGCACCTACAGGAGGACATGTTCAGTACCTGTGTAATACAAATGAAATTAATCTCTTTCATTAAAACATCAAATACCTAAGAGTCCCTGTGGAGCAGTTGGTTTAAGCTGCAGTACTGTGGTCAAAACTTTGCTCACAATCATAGTTCAATTCTGATGGGCCTGAGGTTGACTCAGCCTTCCACCCTTCTGAGGTCAGTAAAATGAGTAGCCAGCTTGTTGGGGGTCAAAATTCTAATGATCTTATGAACCACCTAGAGCAGGGGTGACCAACCTTTTAATGTTGTGGGCCTGACCATGCCCCCGGACAGCTGAGCAGGCCAGACCACACCCCTGGAAGCAAAAGCAGGTACATTTACAGCTGTCATAAATGCACCCACTTCTGCATTTATGATAGCTGTGAGCACATTCGCGCATGCATGGGCATGTTTTACGGTTGTCGTAAATGCACCCGCTTCCACTTCTGGGTGTGGCAGAGGCAGCAATGGGATGGGTGGGCTGGTGTTGCAGGCGGGGTCCAGCTGATGGGCAATAGGTTAGAAATCCCTGACCTAGAGAGTGCGCCAAGCACCATGGGGTGATATGTAAGTGTAATTGCTATTTGAGATGACAAATCTATCAAGCCAATTTCCACCTTCTTGTTTTTCAACATCCGCATCCATTCTGTGCCTGTTCCAGATTTTTTTTTCAAAATATATACATTTTTTTCAACAGTGCACCCTAAGGAATGCATGTCTCTGGCTAAAGTATGTTCAAATCCATTTTAGTGTCTATTTCCCATATATCCACTTGCTGTTGAGAACCACTGATGTAAACTGTTGTTCAGGAAGGGGTTTTAATAGGGAGCTTGTCTTTTTTATTTTTAGAAAAAATATGGTTTTGACGGAATTTAATTTAGTACTTTTTTATGAATGATGTGGAGGGCCATGGTGGCTTGGTGGTTAAAATGCTGAGCTTGATGACTGGAAGTGCTGTGTGACAGAATGAGCTCCCGTAATCTGTCCTAAAGTAAAGGTAAAGGTTTCCCTTGCTCGAAAGCCAGTCGTATCCGACTCTAGGGGTCAGTGCTCATCTCTGTTTCTAAGCCAAAGAGCCAGCGCTGTCTGCTTCTGCAGACGTTTCCATGGTCATTTGGCAGGCATGACTAGACACCGGAGCGGATGGAATGCTGTTACCTTCCCACTGAAGTGGTCCCTATTTATCTACTTGCAATTTCTTGCTTTCAAACTACTAGGTTGGCAGGAGGTCATCTGCCCTAGCTCCTGCCAAACTAGCAGTTTGAAAGCAAAAAATATAAGTAGATAAATAGGTACCACTTCAGTGAGAAAGGTAGCAGTGTTCTGTGCACTCCAGCATCTTGTCATGCCTGCCACATGACCATGGAAACATCTGCAGATACAGGCAGCACTGTCTCTTTAGCTAAACGGAGATGAGCACTGCCCCCTAGAGTTGGACATGACTGGCTTTCAAGAAGGAAGACCTAATGATTGATTATCCGATAGTAAACAAAACAGAACAGTTAAAAAAAGAGAAAATAAATGTTGTGGCACCTTAAAGACTAACTTCTGTATTTAAATGTAATATTTTGTGGACCAAGTCTACTTCATCAGACACAACTATTTTAAAGACAGTAACCTACTGCATTTTAATTGTTTTGATATTTATAACATTTTTGGCAATCTGCCTTTGCTGGGGAAAAGTGTATAAATTAAATAATACATACTTGATAGCAACTCAAGAGAGGGTCTTGTCCCACACTATGGAATAAGGTGGAAGACCAGATAAGACCATTTTTAAAGAAAAGCCTCAATGGAGCAAATTTCACATGTATTTCTAATATGTCTTTGGAGCAGATATATGTTGTTCATCACTAGAAGCATCCTAGGCAATGTTTGATAGAGAGCTGTCATGCGTTGCAGGACACCTGGATGGAAAAGCTTTCTGTAAATGTATACACTGCATATTGTTTAGCTTTGGTTAGCATCACTTTGACACCTTGGCTATGGCCATTTTGTTCTGAGAAAGGCATTTAGAACAAAGGACTTAAAAGCTACCAGGTGCAAAAGGATGCTTTTAGATGTGTCTTCCAATTTGGGAAAGGTAAGATAATTCCAGTAGTATGAAGCTCAAAGTAAGCCAAAAGTTCATTGTGGAATTACACACACATACACAGCTGCAGTCTCAGAAGGAAGCAGACATTGAGCTCTCTGCTCTAATGTTACCTTGTCAAGATTTGAAGCTTCTTTTTTTAGAAGATAAAACTTGGTTGCTGTAACACATGGTCTCAGTGTTTGGGGCTGCATTGATTTTGCTTCTCCAGTGTCAAGTTCATTTAAAACCACCTTCTAAAAATTGTCAAACGGCAAGCGATAACTTTTTTATTGTTCCCATCCTTCTCCCCCTCCCACCCATACACACTGTTTTATGGATATTGAGAGCATACCTGGATTGCCAAATCTGAGTCAGCTATATAATATTCAGCCCAGCTTTCTGGAGGCTAAGACCACGAGACTAGTAGGTCCCAAGCTACCAAAGCGAGATCATTCCTCTGGTACCTGGGATACCAGGCCAGTCACTGTCTCTTATTATAACCTCTCTCCACAACCCATCCAAGATATTTTGGTGCCAGATGCAGCATAGCAAACACAGTCCTCTCACCCACAAAGGGCTATAGTACCCAAAGCCAGCCAGGTTATTTTGGTATGTGAGGCAGAAAACCCCTCGTACATGTTTCCTTATCCAAGGCAGTAAAAATCAAATAGAGGCCAGAATCCTATTGATGCTGACATAAAGTTGCATAACTTGTCACAGCTAATTGACTGAGATTGTGGGGCAAACAGCATGTGATTGAACTACATCACAACATCTCACTATTTACACAAACCATACATGAACACCAGTAGCATCTTGGCCAATCACAAAGTAAATAACTAGTGCTTTCTGACTGTTTTGGG
This sequence comes from Furcifer pardalis, assembly GCA_030440675.1. Lineage (NCBI taxonomy): Eukaryota > Metazoa > Chordata > Lepidosauria > Squamata > Chamaeleonidae > Furcifer > Furcifer pardalis. The sequence goes on from CP126893.1 coordinate 43,082,361, forward strand.
GGATCACCACACATTGGTAAGTTGCAATGAGAGTAGGCCCACTGACTCACTGGGGATTTAGTGAGTCAATACCTGTACACACTCTATAAGTTCAATGGGCCTACTCTAGTAGTTGTAACTTATTACTGGATTGCAGCTTCTGTCTGATAATTAACCAATCCTTGGCTACTTCACAATTGTTTTTTAAATGTGTGTGGGGAGGGGAAGCATGCATGCTCTTTCAAGAAAGGGTGAGAGGCGGAAAGAATAAAATGAACCATACGTTGCCTAAAAACATAGATGCTCCTGGGGAACAATCACATTTGTTGAGATAGCCAGGAAGAATAGAAGATAATTCCCTTCTTTTAAAACAAATATATGGCACCTTTGACTACTTGCACACTTCCAATGTTCAACTACGGTGCTGTTAATAAAAAGAGAGAATGTTTGGGCACGGATGTGGCATGCGGCTCAATTCCTGTTTGAGTCAGAGGGGACCTAGTCATTAGCTGCAGGCTGACATTCCCGTAGCAATACATCTCAGATTCTACATCCTGCTTAGCCACTCACTGCATTAACTGCATCACTGTTTATGAAGACCCTTCTGGGAGTGTCACATTAATTAAGACTTATTGTCTTATTAGTACCTATTCTTCCTTAACCCTATGCAAAAACAAAACAAAGAACAGCATCTTTGAGCTGCTACTTGAAGTCTGCTAAATTCAAAGCACGGGAAAGGAATTATTCCTCCCCCATACCAGAAATAAAGAGGAAGGACACAGTCAACTTTGGTGTAAACTTGAGCCACAACTTTATTGAAATTTAAAACTCCTGACCTTCAGAGGAGCCAGTAGTGTACAACCTGATTGTAGGGCAGGTAAATTCCTCTTCACCTCTCTAGACTGGACTGGCAAATCTCTTGCCCCTGCGCAGTGCTGATCCTTGCCAACTGCTGTGCAGTGGAGACAACACTGCGATCATTTCCAACTCTATTCACGTGAATGGATGTTAGTCATATCACAGCACTTCGCCATGGTGTCAAATGCATGCCCCAAAATCACACAGATCATGTTGAGCATACTGTTTGCACCTCATCCAATAATGCCCTTAGGGATTCACCTCTACCTCCCTAACCCCACACTACCCACCAGTAATGTTGTGACCTATTTAAAGATGACCCCCTCTAAGATAGCCCCTCATGTCCCGAAGACCAGAGTGGGATCAGCTAAAAATGATCTGACCCTCATTTTTCAATCTGCCAATGGGGGTCAGGTCTGAAAATTCCTATCCGGCTCCCTTGAGCGACCCCTTAGCACTCGAGCCTGCAGGATGGGCAAATGGGCCATCTGATCCAACAAAAAGAGGCCAACATGAGGGGAGGTTGGACAATATGTAACCCAGGCTGCCCCTGCCTCCGTGCTGGCCCAGAGGAAGAAAACATCATACTGACCTCTGCCTCCTCATTCAGCCAGGAGAATGAAAACCCTTTCTCCCACATCTGCTTTCACTGAGGTTCAGGAAGGGGCTTTTTTCCTGGATTGCAGCACCCCAGCTCCATCAGCATAACCACTGCCTGCATCACTGGAATGCATACATGCACGCACGCACAAAGATACAACCCTTATTTTCCTCTGCTTTGTATTCCACCAGCCTCAGAGCACCGCAATACCGTTTAGAGCTACTTCATTTATGAATCAATGATGCCTACACATTCTCTTTTGTGAAGAGGGACTTTTGTGATATTACCTTGGAGACTAATTAAGCTGAATATGAGTGCCGGAGCATCTTGACACCAAGAAGGTTAATGGTCCAAACCTATCTTCCTCTCAGAGATGAGAAGCCCACATGGAAGTCAACTTGGTGACATTAATCGCATATCGAGCGGAGTGGAGTGAATGGTTCTGAAGTCATTCTTTGCCTATTACGTTAATGGCGTTGCTGCTTCTACGTTCTTTAAGTAATTGGCAGTCTTTCCTCACAGGTCTTGTCCTCCATTTACTTTCACAGAAGATTAGGCAGCATTGTGTATACTCTCTTCTCAACAGCATGAAATGCATGTATAGAAAAACCTGAGCATAATAATGTTGACAGGACAAAAAGAAGAGGGAAGTCAGAAGAAAAAAGGTTATAAGGGCAGGTAGGAGAGAGATTGAAGAATCAAAATATGTCAGGTTTGTCTCCTCAGCTCATGTGTGTTGTGTTTCTATTGCAAAAGAAACCTTGTAGGATGGCAGCTTCCATTGTCTCTGAAGTTGGATTGGCCTTTAATTTTTTATTTAAAAAAAATCAAGTGAAAGTGTCTCAGTCACAGCTGCTTTTGTCTGTAAAAAGCAGGAACTTAAATGTATTTTTCTATATACAAGATAAAGGAAGGTCAGAGCTAAATTTGGCCTCTGGGGTTGTGTGTAGCTTATTCAAACACTGCTCTGCAGGCAGGCATTAGCATTCTGATCCAGCACACAGAAACTGATAACTCTGGATTCTGCCACATATGAAAAGGAGTAACCATTTATCAGAAACTTGACTTGTGCTTTATGTTTCTTTGCCTGGCCTTGTCCGTGCCAATTTCTCAGCTTGGGAGGCATTACAAGCAGTGCTATTTCCTGCTGTGTGCGATCAAAGCACAGACAAGTGGCGAGGTGGAACGCACACTGGACAGGGCAGAGTGGCAATCCCATTCCACATAATACTTCTCCCTTGAGAAACGTTGTTGTTTTGTTTTGTTTTTGTTAAAACCAGCTTAGGGCAGCTCACAGAACACCCAAAAATAACATTACATAAAACAATATTACAATATAAAATATAAATACTGTATAACAATCCATATACACATTACAACAGAATAAAATGCAATGGGGTAACAACAAATAGATCACAATATCATATCATATCACATCATAACACATTACAAAGAAAATACTAACAATAATAATAAAGCATTCTTCCACACTCCTACATTCTTAACTATTAGGAAGAAGCTAGTTCAACCCAGACTGAAGATTTTTTTATGTTTATGAGGTTGAGTCCACTTCTTAAAGCAGTGGTTCTCAACGTTTTTCAGCTGGACCTTTCCCCCTCAGACAACTGAGAGGGCTGGACTGGTGCTGTAAAACACATCCGTGGCTGTCGGAAACGTGTTTATGATGGCTGCAGACTTATTTACGGCTGTTGTAAATGTGTTTACGTAGCCTTAAATGAGTCTGGAGACAATTCCAGCTGCGGCTCCGGGGGCGGCTAAAGCGAGGTTGCAAATCCCTGTCTTAAAGGGTTTATTGCTGCTCATGGTATGCACATGTGTTTCTAATTTGCCACCAATAAACAGGTTTTGGAGGTTTTCAGGCAATTTCAAAATCTGCAAAACCTGGTTGATTAGTGATAGTAGTAGGAGAAATGATGTGTTATGTACCATGAGAAATAAAAACGCCCTAGCCTTTCACATCTCTTAAAACTTCTACAACTATCTAAGTGAATGCACTGTAATAGCCACATGAATAGCTTAGGATGGAGAAGATCTGATTCTGTCCATATTGTTATTGTTTTTCATGCTTAATTTTTTTTTAACTTCAATTCTTTCAAACCCATTTGTGAAGAAATGCATCAGTAGAATACAGAAATTAACATCCCTTATCTTGGAACTGCTTGCTTATTGGAACATCTAAAGTTTAGTAGTTGAAGTGAATCATCAAAAAAAGATATAAGAAAGGGGAGATTCAGAAATTTATCATTTCTCCCTCAACATTACCTGTAAATTTGCAGGTGGCATTCATGGGAGATGGGAAGGAAGGCTCAACAGGATGGGCATGGGTGGATATTTATGTCTTCCATTGTGGTGGAGGAAATGGCAAGCCAGAAGAGTATTCTTAGTGGACTTTTCTGAGCTGCAGAACTCTCTTCCAATATTGTTTTAATCAAATCATGTTTGGGCAATTTTGATTGTTAAAGAGAAGACTTTGAATGGGTGGGTGGCATGGATTTCATGGCTATGCTCCAACCGCTAACCCAATTGGGTGTAAATATGACAGTTTCTTAATTGTACTGTAATATCACTTTTGTGTCCTTTTTTACTGCTTTCTTTTCATCTTAAGGTTGACGTTCCTTGAGCCCAGTTTTGGAAGAAAAGCACAAATAAATAAATAAATAAATAAATAAATAGACTCCATTGAAAGTAGAGTTAGAAGACAGCTGAGAGAGCGACAGATAACATTAAATGGCAAGCTCCTTTTGAAATAGAATCTGACAGACAGCATTAATTAGAAGGAAATTCCATTCATTTTGGCATGTGATGAATACTCAAAAAAGTGTCTTATTGTCAGTGATATTCTGAGTCTTGCCATGCTGAGACACACAAACACACAGACATGTGCATGTGACAGGGTATCCCATTTCCCTGAAAAGTGGGGTCACAGTTTTATTTTCCTATTGCAATAGTTGTAATTGTAACAATGTCATTTGGAATTTCTTCCACATTTTCTGGGTGAATCTTGCACAGAAATGATGTCGCTTTGCACAAAAATTATAATAGCACAGCTTGGTACTGGGTTTTTGGTAGGGGGGAGGGGGACAACCTACAAAACTTCTCAAAACTCCCATGAGATTTCTTGCAAGGTTTCTTGTGTTGGGAGGTATTGCTTTCTGGTAGGAGAAAATATACTTTTGCTCTCTGTTTCTCTGGCAGAGCAGAAGGCAGTAGGAATCTCATCTCTAGCTTTTAGAGATGTGTTAGAGCAGGAGTCCTCAACCTTCTAAAGCCATGGGCCAGATCATGCTCCCTCATACTGTTGGTGGGCCAGATAGGTGCCACCACTGCCAAAGGCAGTGGCGGCAGGGGGGAGTGGTGGGAGCTCATGGTGGTGGTTGCAGAGGTGGTAGTAGGACCACCCCAAGCCCCCCCTCCACCCACCGCCCGAGCCACCCACACCACCACCACTGCTGCCGGGATGACCTGAACCCAAAACATCCCCACAAGGACAACTGCTGCTGGTGGTGGGACCAGCCCCAAGCCCCAAACATTCCCCACCATACCACTTCCCTGCTTACCAGGAGGATACTGGCTGTCTTTGTCCACACTCAGCTAGAATGGCCTCTGGGAAAGGCACAGGTGTCCTCATGCATCTGCCAGAAAAGCCACTCTTGGCCAGAACGGCCCCCAGGAAAGACGCAGGTGGCTGCATGCATCTGCCGGAAAAGCCTACTCTCAGCCAGAGATGCTCCCAGGAAAGACATGGGTGGCTGTGGGCATCTGCCACTTCTGCTTCCACCACCACCACCACCACCACCTCAATCCTTGTTCCCTCTGCTTGGCTTGGCATGTCCCTAATAGTGCGCTGTAGCAGGGCAGATGTTGCAAGCCTTCTTACAACATCCGTCCTGCTATGGAGCACAGTTAGGGACACACCAAGCCAAGCAGAGGAAACAAGGATTGAGGCAGTGGCAGCAGCAGGACCGAGGGTGCATGCCAGATGGAATGTGGCTGCAAGCCGGATTCAGCCTGTAGGCTGTAGGTTGAGAATCCATTTTAGAGCCTCATTTAAACATAGTGAAAATGATGTTTGCATAAGTTTTCCCATAGAGAAAGAAGGCCCTTAGTCTGCCTATTTTTAGCTGCCATCAAAGCTAGTTGTACCAGTATGGATTATGCAGAGCAACTCTTTTGCTGATTTAACAAATCCAGAGTTATTCATATGGGAAACTGGAAGTGAGTCAAGGGAAGAATCTGTGTTGATCTGTAATGAATATCATGTTGGCTATTGATCTCAGGTCACAAGCCATTTGCAGGTGCTAAATGCAACCTGGGGTGTGTGGGCATGGGAATCTGTAAGCAGGAAAGCTCATTTTTAATTCTTCCCTAATCAACAATTTGCCACTTGTTTTGTCAGCTTGGCTTTGCTGGTTAGCACAATGATGGGTTCTTAGTACAATCCCAGTTCTCGTTTAAAATGGAAATAAAGAAGCACAAAAAAGGGTAACAATCTGGCATCTGTTGAAAAGAGGAAAAGATGAATCAATTGGATTTGGCAGCTGTGATATCCAAAACCATAAGGAGCATATCTGTCAATGATGTGAAATGGAGAAATAAGCTGTAGGAACAGTTCACTTTTGGCTGCCAGCCCTTTGTAGACATGAAAACTCGGCTCAGTGGCTTTTTCTGAACCATGCAATGTGGCATTTGACTGCCACTGATTGATTTCAATGTACAATGTACAACTGAAATGGGTGGCAAGCTGCAAATTCTAGTACTCCAGTACTAATTATTTAACAATAGGACAAGTCAGTTCAGATTAAACTATTCTATGGGTATTTTATACATGACATGCTAGCCATCTGAACCTCATTTTTTATTCATTTTTTTGCGGTATATGTAGGCAGTTTTCACTGCCTGATGAATGCCTGTTAAATATGCATCAAGCTGGTACGGAAAGCAAGGAAACTGTTCCTTTGCAGCTTTGATTAAACCACAGGCCTGCATAACTTGCGACTGCAACTTAAATGCACCCTATCAGCCATCTATTGTGGATTACCATTCTTGACACTTTTTCCTGTTTTTGTCAGACCTAGGGAGGCAAAAACAGTTAGTTTATCAAGCCTCTGATTGGCCTTACTGAGTCCCAAGTTGTGCAAGCTTGCTGTGTTATTACAGGAACTTACTATTTTGTGTAGAAATGGGAAACCAGTAAAATGCTCAAATCCATCTGGGTCCTAGGGCATCCTTCTTTGCTGCTGCTTCCCAAGCCTTATCCCATTTACAATTCAAAAGGGTGAAAAATTCACAACTAAAAACAACCAGAGATCTTTTGCTATTACCAGTTGTAAAAAAGCCATATTGATGTGTATACTTATCTGTTACCTCTGTACCAGATGTGTATAAACTGATGCCATGAAGTCTCACTCCTATGTCTGATAAAGTGGACTTGATCCACAAAAGCTAACATTAAAATATAGCAGTTAATCTTTAAAGTGCCATAACGTTTTTGATTTTGTATTTTGTTTACTCTCTGAGATACATATATGTGTGTTTCTGTTTAGAAATCATTGCCTAATTAGAATTGATGATCATGTATTTATCCTAAATGACTGCATTTTGTTCACATCAGTTTGTCTCATCACATCATCCATCTCTCCCTGAACTAGTTGGTTTTTTTAGAGTAGTAACTTCAAGGAAAGGGGAGTATGTTTTAGGTTTCAGTGTTGGAAAATAAAAGTATTTGGGAAATGGATACATCTTAGAAAGCTTGACGGTATAGGAGACAGAGTGGGAGGGTTAGAAAGCTATTATTTTTTCTCTGGCTTGGATTCTATCAACCACTTTCTTATGTCCTTCTCATCTCTGGACCTAAAGACTTTCACATTGCTAGTAGAATGTATAAATCTCTAGTGAAATGTTTTTAAGACCGTATGGCTATTTAAGTGTTAATGCTCTACATAGCCATAGGGCCTTTAGTAACGAGGAGAGAATATAAGGTACTGGATTTGTGCCAAGTTGGTTCACTCTAGGCCTTATTGTTTGGCCTGTGGGCCAACCTTTATATTATAACAAATAAACATCTAGGGAAAGTGTCCCTAGATACCCCTAGAGGCACCACAGAATGCAAACAGGATTGGCTATGTGTACGTAAGGCAGATTTTTGTTTGCACATAGTGCTACTTTGTCATAAGTTGGATCTACAGAATAGTGTCCATTGATTTACACCTTCTGAGAGTATGGAAATGTTTGCTGATCTCCACCTGCTAATGCCATTCTGTTGTGGGGGTACAAGCAAGATGAGGCAGAGGCTGGGCAAAGCAACTATCAAAGTGGCATGGGCCCCCACAGAAATTTGGGTAGCTTTGTCTGGACTTGTAGAGACAAAATGAACTATTCTTCTCATAGATGCAGCCATAAAAATACATTCATATTTATTTGGACTAAAATGGTGGTTTCTCCAACAGAGCAAATGGCAGTGGAATAATTCCCAGGGAAAGTCCAATTTAGTGTTCTCATATCCAGATTCCTCAAGAGACTCAAGTAAACAAAACAAGGCAAGATGGCCGCTGTCTTAGGATATGCTTTTAGGAGACATCTCCAAACATCCTGAACAGAGTGTTTAGTATCTCTTCACACTTCTGTGGTTTGCTTCTAGACTAGCTTCAAAACATGTCCCTCAATTTCATTCCAAACTCCTGACTGCATTAATACGATAATGATGAGTCATTTAACACTAAATTCCAAGGGTGAACCCAATTACCTGTGTGCATATTGGCTAATGGTGTAGAGGCTAATGAGACCTTTTACAGCTGGTGTGAACTGAAATTGACCTATCAGAAGGCACCATCCCAGCTCACCTAAACGGCAGCTTTATTAAATGACCGAGAGACAACATCATGGCAGAAAGGAACAAAAGAATAGCAGTACTGATTCCCCAGGTCTTAGGACACCTTCTAATACTGTCTCTATGACATGGGAATGATTACAGTCTAGGTCCATGATGGTGAACCTTGGCACTAAGTGTTCTTGGATTTTAATTACTAGAAGCCCAGGTCAGCACTGCTGCTGATCAGGGCTTCTGGGAATTGAAGGTCATGAACACCTGAAATGCCAAGGTTCACCATAACTGGTCTAGGTATTTCTTATACTCCAGTGACATTTGCTAAGCTGGTCTCCATGAGTGGAGCTCTTGAGGCAACTCCTCCCCATTGCTCCCATTTGTGAGCTGGGCTGACATTGTCATAGGATTTGGATCTTTGGATGTCACTGGAATTGGGTAGGAGGAGCAAATGGACAAAATACAGATATCTGGAAGACACACATGTCCACCACTGACCCTTGGAAGGCTGCATTTGTTCCTGCAACCCCAGAGACAAAAATAACAACTTACTCATAAAAATGTGTTTTTAAATGGAAAAAACCCACTTCTTCTCTCCTAATGGTCAAAAACCTATTTTTAAAACATTTTAGGAAGATGGGGGGCCCCAGGGTCTGTGATTGATCAGACTACAGTGAAACTGCCCTCACACCCCTTGAGAATCCAAGGTGAATTCTGAGGAGACCACATGCAGCTTGTAGACCACATGTTGCTTGCACCATGTTGTAGAGTAATTCCCATACCTCCAAAGCAGGGGTGAGGAGGGTCTGACCCTTTAGAGTTTCTTCTTCTTCTGCCATACAGTATCTGAATTCTAACAATGGTGACCCTCATCGTGATCAGCCATTAAGACTGTCCTGAGAATATAATGCAGTGGCCTTTCATCTGCCTTCCGCATCACAGCATGACACTGATTCAGTTCTTCAAGACACTTTCTGGCATGCAAAGTCTTCCTCAGCCCCAGGCCAGTATTGATGAAGCTCCATCAAGATAGACTCAAGTGGGATTTAATCCACTTGGAGACCATCACCCTTCCCTGTGGACTTCAGCACCCAAGGCCATTAGTCCTCAGGCTTGGTCAGGTTAGCTAACTGCTGCCTGACACTTGGCATTGAGTTGCTGGCAGTAGGGCCTACTCAATTAACATAGCAGGATAACCTGGCCGGACTAGTTAGAGTTTGCTGGAGTACAATCTCTGTGGCCCCTCACCAGTGTCTATGTTGGCTCAAGCCATGTTCAATAAGGGTAGAAAGGAACAGCATCTCTTTCGGCAACCAAAGACTAGAGTTTGGGAAACGCAGCAGGAGAATGCCAGGATTTGACCTCCAACAGTGTACATTTCCCAAAGTTTGTCAAGGACTCATAAAATTGCCTAAATTTTATAAATAGGGAGATTAGTGCTGTGTTGAATAGTTTCCTGCTTTGATTTTGGGGCTGAAAGGAGCTATTTTAATGGAGTGGAAATGTCTCCTTAAATGCTCACACACTTAGGTGGTATAGGGTTAGTTAGTTAGTTAATTTGTTTGTTTAATCTCGTTCTGTGCTCTGTTTCTTTCTGCGGCAGCTGTTTCACAGCCATTTCCCCAGGGTTGCTCCTCTGCAGATTAGTTTTATGGCTAATCCCCCCCAAACAGGGCTCATGTAGTGAACAGAATTATATTTGAACACTGCATAGCCAATCAGCCTAGCTACATGATCATTTCACTGAGGGCAATAGCAAATGAGGGTGAGTAAAGGCAACTTGGGGGGAAAAACAGATATTTTTGTGAGTTTGCAAACAAATACTACAAGGCAACAATCTTCCTGCCATCTGTGTGATAACAGAGGCCCATTGAATTTAGTTCTGAGGAGACATATATAGGATTAAATTGCTGTGTGGGTTCCTGTGTTGGGGTCACCACTGGCTCCTCTAGTAGGCTGTCCACTCTTTCCTCATCCTCCTTAGAAAGCTGAATTGAAATTCTGGTCCCTGGGACCCAGGTTGGGGATGATGGGTCCCATCTGGGTGGAAGAAGGGTGCTGGCCCAGCAGGTAGGAGCCAGGAGAAGTGGAAAAAAGAGGGCCTCTCAAGCTGAACCGAGATGACAGAGATAGACAACAAAGAGTAGGAGAAGGCAGAAGAGGAGCTGAAACCCATCTTTTGTGTTGCTGGGTAGGTGGATTACACTCTAGAGCCACAACTCTGGAAAGGAGTCCTGTTAGAGTCCCCCAGGGCTCAACAGAGAGGATGTGTCAAGGGATTTCTGATCTTTACCCCACCAGCCTCCCCCCTCTGGCATCCAACCAATGGAGACCACAGCAACTAGTAATATGAAGATGCTGAAGGTACAAACCTCAAGAAGAGATAGTAGCATAAGGGACTGGAGAAAACCAGACATTATTCAGCAAAGCTCTTTGAAGGAAGGATAGCCATGAAGTTAATGGCTGAACTCAAGACCCAATGGTGTCTTGAGAATATGACTAACTTGACCTCAGTGATGGGAACTCAGGGTTGGGAAGAAACTGGGCTTGATGGGGAGCTTGTGGAGCCAATTTAGTCACCAGAGGACTGGCAGGAAGGAGTACATCTTTCTTTTCTTGTACATCACTTTCTACCATTAATAAAGCCAAATTCAAGGAGCTCCATGAGTTTGCCGTTAGTCAAGACTATGGAAGAGGGACTCATAGTTGTACTTGGTTTGGTTTGGTTTTGTCTTGTATGGGTGAAACCATTCACACAAACAAAAGAATACTTTCACCCTTTACAGCTGCCAATAAGAACATTATAAACATGTATGAGATTTAATCAGCAAGTTATGACAAAAGACATAAAGGCAGGGATTTTAACCACACTCGTTCAGATGTTCAGGAAGAGAAATAGAAATTGAGTTCTCATACCACTGAGCCATACAGAATCCAATCCTCTCTGTTCTTTCCTTCCTTCTTTCCTTCCATTCCCTTTGATTGTATTCCAGTCTGCAGCTTTGTTGTCTTTAATCCATACTAAGGGCAAGGTGGGCAAAACAGCATTGATGTGCTTTGGGATCTTTGTGGATGCAAATTCTGTCAAAGGATTCCTTGCAGGGAGAATAAGCACACCAGCGGGGGCTTTGGAGAAACCAAGAGGTAAATGAAAAAGCTCGAGGGATAAATGTACTGTGTACTGGAGCTGTTTGCCCTTGAAAGAATGAAATTATAGATTTCATTAGAGGGCTGCACTGCACAGCCACAATGCATAAATAGAGCATATTTATCCCATTAGTTCCTCACCCTGCTGGGCTGCTGACACCTTGCTAATGGGAAATTTGTGGAGTAGTAGGATTTACCTGGCACGTTTGCCAAGCTGGCAGGTTTGCTCGGTGTAGTATGAATGGGACCAGCAGATTCATGGGCACAGTCTGTCATGGATGAACTAGCTGGTATGTCAGGCCTGAAATCTCCAGCTGATCTGTTTGACTTCCATCGGTCCACAGCACAATAAGCCTGTGTGTTTGTGCTTCTGCGATTCCAGACACACAAATAGCAAAGGCCATTAAGGAATTCATTAGTGTAACAGTTATCTATCGAGCATTTGAGATGACGCAGGCCATCCTCAAGCAGTATGGAAAAATAACATTTCCAAATATCGAATATGCATAAACAAGGGCCATCATTTACTTACGTTGCAGACCCACATCAACTTACTTGGCAATGAGACTTTGGATACATTTCTGAACAGTGGGGAGTGGAAGGGGCAAAACCTATGTGTTGTTTGCTTAAATCAAGGGTACGGAATCTCATCCCAATTACCCCCTCTGAGATGCCCCCAAATAGCTGTACTCCCTCTTCTCCCTCTCCCTTCCCCATGAACTTCTGGATGCTCCCCCCAGGGCCTAGTGACTGATCTTAAAATAGGCTGGTGTTTTTGGTTCTGCCACCTTGTCCTTGACCATGCCTTTAACTGGAGAACCTGAATTTGCCCCTTAGGCCAAGAGAGGTTCCTCACCTTGGCTCTTCACTCAATCTGCAAATTATCTCTCTCATCCAAGAGAGCTTATACTAATCAAAGGAAAAGATAATTGATCTATTTGAATGGATGGCTTGGTTCAAGCCAAGGTTCCATGAGTGTCTATAAAACATCCTCTGGCTATATCTATCTCTCTGTCTATCTGTCTATGAGTACCTCAGACAAAAGCTTCTCACAATGTTTTTTCTATACAGTATATACTTATATTTTAAAAAATAATAGTAATATAACAAAATTGAATGCTACAACTTGTATGCCCTGAGTTCTTTTTTCCAGCACTAGAATAGGAGTTGCTCGAAAAATTGGAGAATTCAAATGAGAATGAAGTCAAATATATAGTAATCAAATAAATGAAGGGATCTACGACACAGAGGAAGACTGGAGTGTGAAGGGTGAATTTTTTTGGTCTGATTTCATTCAGTTTCTTATTTGCTCAGTCTAAGATTTGTCTTCTAAACCTTATCAGAGATGTGTATTTTAAGGTTTGTATTGAAATTTAATATACAGTTCTATGTAAAATTCTTCTAATTTTTCAAATACTGTACACTACTTTACCAAACCACATTTTTTGGCAAACATTATTCCTAATATGCTGCATCCTGAAGATTATTTTCCCTGGTACATATATTTTCATGTGTCTGTGTCCCTAATGTGCTCATTTAAAAAAAATGTTTTTATATTCTTCCTAAAGGCCAGCAACTCCATCTGGAGATGCAGTTCGGTTGGCAGAAGGTTCCATAGGGCCTGAGCGAACACTGAAAAGGCCCTCTTTCTGATGCCAGAGAGATGCACCTCTCTGGCTGATGGAACAACTAGAGAGCCTCTCCGGTCTACTCTGGTGGGACAGAAAGATGTTCCTGGGGTGACACAATCTCTTAAGTATCCTAGCCCACTACCATGTAGGGCTTTAAAGGTGATTACCAGCACCTTGAATTGCACCCGGAGACATACTGAGAACCAGTGCAGCTCCTGAAGCACCGGTGAGGCATGTGCATTCCACCCACACCCCATCACTACCTGGGCAGCCGCATTCTGGATGAGTTGAAGCCTCCGAAAGGTCATCAAGGGGAGCCCCATGTAGAGCGCATTACAGTAATCAAGTCTGGAAGTGACCAGGGCGTATGTGATCATGAGCAAGGAGTCCTGATCTAGGAGTCGGCACAACTGGCATGTAATACAAAGCTGTCCAAAAGCCCTCCTGGCCATGACTGCCACCTGCTCTTTGAGCACTAGTTGCGAGGCCAGGAGGAACCCCAGACTGTGCACCGGATCTGTTTGGGGCAAAATAGCCCATCCAGAAGCAAAGATGGTCGCTCCTGAGATAATGTGGGGGCCCTGACCCATAGCCATTCAGTCTTGTCGGGATTCCGTTGTAGCCTGTTGTCCCCCATCCAGACCCTAACAGCCTCCAGACACCTGGATAGGACTTCCACTGCATCACTTGGATCTCCACGGGCCAGTGTACAGCTGAGTATCATCTGCATATTGATGATACCTCACCCCTTGGGAACGGATGATCTCACCCAGTGGTTTTATGTAGATATTAAATAGGAGAGGCAAGAGTACTGAGCCCTGAGGCACCCCATAACGAAGGGGCCTCGGGCAGGACATCTTGCCCTCCAGCCACACTGACTGGGTCCGGCCCTTCAGAAATGAGGAAAACCAGGACCACACAGTGCCCTGGATCTCCAATCCTCAGAGCCTTTCCAGAAGGATACTGTGGTCGATGGTATCAAAAGCCACTGAGAGGTCAAGAAGAGTCAGGACGGGTGGATCACCTCCATCTCGCTCTCGCCAGAGATCATCCACCAGCCAGACCAATGCAGTTTCCGTACCATATCCGGGGCCTGAATCCTGACTGAAAAGGGTCCAGATAATCCACTTTATCCAGGACTCCCTGTAACTGCCGTGCCACTATCTTCTCCAAAACCTTGCCCAAAAATGGCAGGTTGGACACAGGCCAGTAGTTGGCAACCACCGTGGAGTTGAGAAATGAATTTTTCAGGAGGGTGCTCACCAAAGCATGTTTTAAAGTTGCTGGAAAGACCCCCTCCCACAGTGAATGATAGCTTTGACCCAACCACCTGTCACCGCCTTGGATGTTTTAACTAGCCAGGCAGAGCATGGATCTAATGTGCAGGCAGTGGCACGAACAGCTCCAAGTAGCCTGTCTACTTCATCAGGGACAACTGGATCAAACCAATCCCAGATAACATGGCCAGACTGCACTCCGGACAACTCCAGCTCTACATTTTCCATGCCAGGATTAAACTTCAAGCAAATCTGAGTGATTTTCTCCATCAGATAATCAGCAAAAACCTCAGCAGATCCCTGCCAAGTTGGTATTAAAATGCAAACCAGATAGATTTCTCCTCCATCCCTTGCTAGGAATAATCAAATACCAGCCCTAGGAAGGTCCGAGATAGTTGGTGCCAAGAAGGCTGTGCTTCAGAGAGCAAAATATTTTAGTCTGGTGCAAATTGTGATAACTGTGAAAAATGTTCACTTATGGGAAATTATTCCGCCCCATCATCATATTTCAAATGCCTAAAAACTGACTTCTCCAGGGAAGAGAGGGGAGAGCTCCCACTGATTGTCTGTACAATGTTGTCCAGGCTACTTAAGTAGTAATCAAGCCCTTCTGCTTCCCCACATATGTCTTCATTTGCCGTTAACTGGTTGCTCTTAGTCTCTATTTTCATGTCAGCAATGGTTGGATGACGTCCCTAAGTGCCTTTTTCACCCCCAGAAGGCCAGAACAGAATTGGGACAGTGATGTCCTTAAAGGATTGTGGTGGCTTAGTGGCTAAGACACTGAACTTCATGACTGGAAGGATGGCAGGTCAAGACACGAGAGCTGCATGATGGAGGGAGCTTCTGTCACTATCCCAGCTCCTGCCAACCTAGTAGTTTGAAAACAAGAAATTGCAAGTAGATAAATAGGTACCACTTTGGTGAGAAGGTAAACAGCATTCTGTGCACTCCGGTGTCTATCCATGCCTGCCACATGTCCACGGAAACATCTGCAGACACAGACAGCGCTGACTCTTTGGCTATAAACAGAGATGAGTACTGAACTTCAGTGTTGGATACGACTGGTTTTCCAGCTAGGGTGACATTTACATTTACTATAATGTCCTTAGCTGCTGTCATTCCAGTGAGTAATGTATTTTGATGAGATGCATAGTGGAGCCACTCTCCAGCTCAAAAGAGGCAACCTGTATGGTCTTGGGCAAGCTGCAAAGTCCCAGGATGCCTACAGAAGAAAGGAAAGGTAAACCACTTCGGAGTACTGTCCCTGGAAAAGCGTTGCCATAACTACTCAGAATTGACTTAATAGCACACCATCATTATTATAATATCCTTGCTGGTGTCTTTCCACTTAACTTATGCTGTACAGAATTAATCCCTAGCCTTCTGGTTCTTCTCTAGGAAAAGAATATACAATGGTGTTTCGCTTAAAGAGCAAACTCGCTTAAAGAACAATCCTGTGGAACGCATTATGCTCTTTAAGCGAGGTACAACTGTATTTTAAAATGTCAGACAGTAGATTTGCTACAAGTCATACACAAATTTGTCAGATGCCAGAGGATCTTCCTTCTTTACCAGTGCCAATGGGATGCCCGTCAATATGGATGTCTGCATGAACATGATTAGTACACTATGTCTTTCAGGTGACAACAATCAGACTGAAGACCAAAAAAAGGAGGAGTCAAAATGTTGGGGAAGATCAGGAAAAGGCTAATGATCTGCAGGGTCAGAGTGCCTAAATGCAAGACCAACATGCTCAAAAGGGGGGGGAGGGTGCCACTGGCAGACAACAACACACTGTGTGAATGTGCAGAGATACAGAATCAGGCTGCCAATTGCTACCAGAAACATGTACCAATGAGAATTTAATTTTGGCGGAAAAAACAAAGCGAAAAAGGCGGCTTCATTTTGGCAGTTTAAAGTTTGACCTGGACACGAAAGAAGAAGTGATTCTCCAGATCTGGAGAATCAGAAACCTGTTTCAAATCTACCTGGACAGTCTGCACGAGATTCAAAAGTTGCCATTCTGGAACAGAAAAATTACAGGAGAAGGACCTGAAGAGAAACAGCAGAGATAAAATAAATACATGTGCTGTATTGCCAGAGCATAATAGCAAGCCAGAAGACCACTGTTATTTCAAGTTTAGTGACACATATACATTCCTCCAACAAGCTCTTGACTTGAAATGGTTAAAATTATATATGCTTAATTAGTTTAGTTGGCTTACTTAACAGGGAGAGTAATGTTGGCAATTTAAAGTTTGATCTGGAAATGAAAGAAGAAGTGAATCATCAGAACTGGAGAACATGGATGGCAACTCTGAAACCATACTAACCAATAGGATGCTTATGAAGTTCCCAACCAAGTTTTAACTTCTTCTTGGGAACCAAGATGTGTGTCTGCATAGACTTGGATTTCTAGCAGAAAACATGGAAGACACCATCTAGAGAACTTAGAAACTAAGCCTAAGAAAAGCCATTGTGCTATATGTCAAAATCCCTGCCTTTTGCTTTAAGTAGAGCAACGGTTTGGAGATCTGGCAGTCCTCATTCGATTTGACAGTCCAGATGAAATATGGACCCCAAGCCACAGCTTTCCCAGATAGGTTGAACTACATCCCCAACTCACATGGCCTTTGGCCATTTGAGTTTTAACCAGAGAGCTCTGGAGGAAGGTTGTTGGTTGGTTGGTTGGTTGGTAAATGCCCGTTTAGCCAATATGCCACTTGGGGCAATGAATATACAAAGTAAAATAGACATGTAAATATGTTTGTAAATATGTAAAGCTATTTTATGTAGATTGTTAGCTGCTCTGACCCCTTAGAAAGGAAGGAATATAAATCCTAAAATGATAATTTGAAGTATATTAAGAGCATCATAACCATTGCTGTTACTGTTGCTCGTGCTGTTGTTTGTTCAATAGTGGCAACAAAACTGACAAAATTTGGGATCTCTGTTAGTTTCCTATGCCTACACTTAATTTAGCAGTGAGGATTTAATGAGGGTGAAAGCATTACCAAATTCACTGAGACTGCATCACTGTTTGACATTCTCTGACTGAGCCTTGTGAGTAATTAAAATCAGTCTGAAATGCAAATGCAGATGCTCCATCATCCTTACAAAATAAGAAGGGGCATAAAGGTATGTGTTGCTCTACATCGCTGGAAATCTCATGGAGGTTCACAATCCACACACATTAGGATCTTGGCCAGAGTTAGGCTGTGACTACACTTCTTCTTCCGCATCTAGGCCCAGCGTAAAACTGCCAAAATGAAGGCACCTTTAGGTGAGTTCATCCTGCCGTTCCTTTTGTCTGACCTATTGTGAAAAAAGATTAACCAGCAACACAAGGTTACCATTACCAGGGTATGCCTGATTGTGGTTCAAAAATACCACAGTCTCAACTCTGTGTACATTGGCTACACTTGCAAGCCAAATCAGAGCAATTCAGTTTAGCTGCAGCTTGATTAACAGCCTTAATTACACTTCTCTTTATATCAGGTAATCACACAGAAGCCATGGATTTTTTTCAGTGCCAGTGTCCACATTATCCAATCTGAATAGCCCCCTTTCTTTGATCCCATCCTGTGCTAAAGGTGGCTGTTCTTTTATGGTTCATTATAAGCCCAGTGGGCTGTTTTCCAAGGTTCTCCATAATGTACAAATATACATACTGCAGAAGCATAGCCATGTGTTGTAGTTCATCAGAGTTATTTCTATTTCTTATCCATTTTTATACCTTTTTTGTCCATGCAGAGGTGATCTAGCACCAAACTGATATGACTCAAAGCAGTGATAAGATGATCTGGCCATAACGTTGGTAGTTTGTTTTTTAAAAGATACAGTACATTGAGGAGAAAGATCACAGGGTGGATGTTCCCATTGCCCTAAATGTCATGCTTAGCTTAGCACATTACCAGAATACTTACCCCTGCATCCTTTGGGAGAACAAAACTACTGATCACATGGGGAGAACACTATTTGAATTACTGCAGCTTGAAAAAGGTTATAGCAGCCCACAAGTGGTGGAGGGGAAAACATCCACTTTAGAAACAAAAAGGACTGGGCTGATTCCTATTGGCCTTTATGTCCACGTGATCAGTTAAAAATTGTGAATGCATCCGTTTTACTCCCACAGCAAAGCCTATGCTGCTTATCCATATAGTCACAGTCACAAAACTGGAAAGGCTGGAATCATGGTTGAAAGACAAAGAGTTTGGACTCTAGATATTGTTCACTTAAGAACATGCCCTGCTGGATCAGACCAAAGAAAAGCCCATCTATTCCAGCATTTTGTTCACACAAATCCAACTGCTTGCTTATGGGAAGCCCACCAATGAAACATGAGTGCACCTGAACTCCTGGTGTCATGTTTTTAGTAACTGATATGCAAAGGCATATCAGATATGGGAGGGGTAGCCACTTTTCTAGTAAGCATAAATGGCCTCAGTAACATCACATGGATTTCAGCCGCCCAGGGCTTAACCCAAATTTGCCGCCGCCGCCGCCCCCGGTGGACACCGGCGCTCGCTCCCACTAGGGCTTCTGGGAATTGTAGTCCAAGAACACCCATAGCCCCAAAAGTTCCACCTGGGTGCCCCCCTGCCACCCCACCCTACACCACTGAATGGCTTTAAGCTCCATCTCAAGATCAAATCACCAGAGATACCCGCGAACAGTGGTGTAGCATAGGGGGCCAGGGGGCGCTCTGCCCCGGGTGGCACTTTTTTGGCTATGGGTGTTCTTGGACTACACTTCCCAGAAGCCCTAGCAGGAGTGGGTGCAGGCTTCCACCAGGGGGCGGCAATTTTGACTTAAGCCCCGGGCGGTTGAAATCCATGCAACGTTACTGCCCAAGAACTGAATGAAAACTTAGTGAGACTCAGATAAATGGACCTCAGCCATTTGTTCTCCTTGCCAATGTAGCCAGTGGTCAGGAATCCTGGGAGCTGAAAGTCAGAATATTTGAAAGAGAAAAAAGGCTGAGAATCATTTACATGGAGAATGGCTGTTCTTCTACATTTTACCCTCTTGCCTTTGGTCAACTGGTATTTAAAAATTTACCTTTTATTCTTTGTCATGCTTTGATATCTCATCTGTTTGTGCAATCAATTTTATCCTTAAATATTTCAAATTACATCTATCTCCAACATGCATTAGGCCAAAACCCTTACGTGGACTAAAACTGTCTCTCCGTTTTTAGACTCACAATTTGAAGTAAACACAGGTTTCTATGAAACAAAAGTATTTTGATCACATTCTCAAGTGTCCATTTTAGAACAAGGTCCCATTCCCATGGGAATATGTTTTCAGTCACCTTGTAATTTCCACTTAATAGCGGTTGCACTTTGGGTATTGGGGGTGAGGGATGTAGTGTGATAACAAAGCAATCAAGGAGTTCTTTCTTTACACACTTAGAAGTCCTTTGACTAGAATGTAACCCAAAGATAACCCAAGGTGCGGCCTGTGGGGTACATAGAGCTCCTGTCATCTCAGATGCCTTTTGATTTAGCTTTGTCTTTTTTCCTTCAAAAATTTGTACTATGATAACATGCAGCCCAACCAAGATATTGTTGCAGCCTTTGAGGCCATCCGATTGTCTTCCTTTCAAAAATAAATTGAAGGAGGGAGTTCTTCTGTATCTGGCATTTTTTTCCCTTTTATTTTATTTTTATTTATTTATTTATTGTTCACACTTAGTACCCCGCCCCACTCGGGTGGACCCGACTCTGGGTGGCTTACAGCACAAATTACCGTTGTAGGTAATCTATAACATAACAATATATAGAACCTTAAAAATTCATACAAATTCATAAAAATTTAAAACAGTAAAACAGTAAAACAGATAAAAACAAATAATAACAGATACAGATACCAGGTTGGGGGGGGGGGATGGCTGCCCTTAAATCAGCCATCCTGGATGGGAACCTACATTATTGTGTCCCCACACTTTTGTGGGAGGGTATTACCAAAATGCCATTTCCAGGCCTGGTTCAACCTACTGCACGGTCTGGAAATAAAAACATTGGCTCTGAAGTTTTCTGAGCTTGCCCACCCATACTCTAGAATGGTGTATCACAATCTTTACATTTTGGACTTCAATTTCCAGAAGCCTAAATCAATCCCCCCTGCCCCCAAGCATTGATCAGCCAATACACTGACTTATGCTTCTGGAAATTGAAGTCCACCAGTGTTCTATGGAACATAGACTGGGAAACACTGCTCTAGAAAATGCATGGGGCTATTCTGTCATGTTCTTTCAAAACTATCAAAGGCTCAGTGGAGCATTTTTTTTAAGCTAGAAGTTATTTCCTTTTTTAAAAGAGCCTTTCCTGGGCTTAAAACTGCTCAAGAGAAGGACAAAACACAGCATGTTTCCCCATACACTTTCTAGTCATTGCTAGGGACCTTTTGGGATAAACTTTGTTTCAAAAACTTGTTGGCATGTAAGAGGGGCAGGGACCAGGTCAGTCACACTCTTCCAAGGTCTTGGGTTGACCATATGAGGGCTCATAGACGTTGGTCACCTCTGTTCTAACGTTATGGGAGGAAAGCCCAAAGAGCAAAGAATATGGTCAAACTCATTGATGGAGCTATTTGTTCTGAAACTTTCACTACTTTTTAATTATTATTTGTTTGTGTGTTTATTTGTGTGTTTATTTCAAACATTTCTAAATACCCTTCACCCGCATGAAAGCCCAAAGCAGTATGCACACAATGCACTCAAAGCAAACACTGTGTTGATTAGTTAATCCAGTTAACTAGCCACTTATCAAAGTCTTCTGTGTGGTGTACAATAAGCTGAAAATACAAAATATGTTCAAATAGAACAATCACAAAATGGAACAATGTCTGAAAAGGTAAGAGAACACCAACAGCAGAGAATAAAGCATTTCAGCAGATGCAATTAAATTAAAAACAGTGGCACAATAAAAAGGGCAAAGAGGCAAGAGCATTAAAAATTGTCTCTAAAAGGCCTGAGAGAATAGAAAGGTCTTCACCTCCCACTGAAAACAGCATGTAGATGCCAAGTGCGGGCAGCCTACAGATGGGCAGCCTCCACTTAAAATTACCCACTCAGTAATGTAATATACAAAGTACACTGTAACAATTTCATCATACTATAATACTAAGGGGCAAAATTATCCTGAGGAACAATACAAGTGATTTAAAATGCAAGACCAAATAGAAACAGCTTGACCTGATGCCAAGAAAAATATAAATCAGCACCAATCACCAGAACTGGTGACTCTGGAAACACATGCCAATCCCTGAGCTTCATTTTCATGAAAAATGCATTGGGTTGTAAATGTATGACTCACCCTTCTTAAGTGTTGAAACGCAGAGAAGCAACAACAAGACCATATGCAGTACGGGAAGATAGGTTGCTTTGCAGTCTTGGATGCCATAGAGCAGATGGGCTCTGAATATCTGAAAGAATACCTCTTCCTTTAGGACTTTAAAGTTGCATAACAGTATTCTGAACTGGGCTCAATTGCTAACACAATTGGTGTAATATGGCTCCACCACAGACAGCGCATGACCAAGGCATGGGATGCCTCCCAAAATTTGGGACAAAGGTGTTCCTTGTCCCATTCCATGAGCTGCATCATGGCTCTACTTAGATAAACCAGTCAGACTTCTAAAAATAAAATGCAATATTAAATGGGGCTTCCAAATTATCTTCAGGACCAATTCTAGTGAGTTAATAATAATGCCAGCTGGGTGTGTGTGGCTGTGGGTATCATGACATGGGTCAATGTGACAAGGTTATCCCAGTCCAAGAGAGGCCACAGCTTGCAATAAGTACAATCCAGAAAAAGAGACTGCAAACCACCAAGACAATTTATGTCTCTGATGACATCAAGGAGAACTCCCAAGTTGTACACCTGCTCCTTTGAGGGAGTGCAATCTAGTCCAAAACCCAACTGAATTGTAATTTTCTGGAATTAGGAAGAACTTGCTCAAAATGTCTATGCTTCCCTAGAACTCAACTTCATCCTCTTGGGCTTTATCCACACTAGGACTGAATCCTGACCTCTTCTGAATCAGATAACACAAAGAAACAAAACTGGGTGTCAACCTCTGACTGATGACACCTCAAAACTTTGATGATCTTACCTTGCAGCCTCCTGTGGAACATGAGTAGATAAATTGAAAATGTATCCTTGAAACATCTATTCTACTGTTTTCTTGAACAGTATCTAGACACTGATGCTTTATGTTGGCAACTGACCAACCCACATGAAAGTAAAATATAAAATTACATGGCTTGCTCCTGTCCCTTTCAGACCAGCTGGGCTTCCAGAAACCTGCAAATGCAGTTCTTTATTTCATGATGACATAAATGACTGCAAGTCTGGCCAGGTTATGCTGCTATGGTAATAGAGTAGACCCTATTGCCGCTGAGTGTCAGGCAGCTGTTAACTAACCTGACAACCCTGAGGACTAACAGCCTTGGGTGCCAAAGTCCACAGGGAAGGGTGATGGTTTCCAAGTGGATTAAATCCCACTTGAATCCATCTTGATGGAGGGCAGCAGTTTCATCCCTACTGGCCTGGGGCTGAGGAGGGGGGCATCTTAAAGATTACTAACTATCTGCCAAAAGGGCTCAGGACCAGAAAGTGGATCAATTGAATGGATGTCATGCTGCAATGTGGAAGACAGATGAAAGGCCACAGCATTATATTCACAGGACAGTCTTCATGGCTGATTACCATGATGATCGCCAATATTAGGAATCGGATAACAGAAGAAGAAGAAGAAGAAGAAGAAGAAGAAGACGAAGACGAAGACGAAGACGCCGACGCCGACGCCGACGCCGACGCCGACGCCGACGCCGACGCCGACGCCGACGCCGACGACGCCGACGCCGACGACGACGACGACGACGACGACGACGACGACGACGACGACGACGACGACGACGACGACGACGACGACGACGACACCGACGACGACGACGACGACGACTGCCCAATGTCATCTGCAGATAGATCTTCTGTTAGAGGGTCAAAGGAGCAGGCCCATGAAACAAAGTTTGAAATTAAATTCTCTCCTAATTTTAGAACAACACGTTGCAATCAGCAAAAGGTAAGGGTTTAAAGAATCTTTACAAGCCACAGATCTATGGCAGCCTGGGTATTCGTAAGGAATAGCGTTTGAACATCAACAAACACTGTAACAAACCAGACAATCCCTTGGGTGCTATAGCACATTTTGTCATCTCCCTCCATGGATGTGTTTCATCTCTTTTTTGAACCTGCCACAAGCTGAACCGTTTAAACAAATAACAAAACCGTATTTGACGTCTGAAAATCCATTTGCAATTAATAATGCAAGGTGCTATTAGCCACACAGCAAAGGAAATTTGTTTTTGTTTTATATTTTGTCAAACTCTAATTTTTTTAAGGTGGTGGTGTCCCTTTAATTAAGCGATCAGCCGAGATGGCACTCGAATAACAATGTACTAATTCATGCCTAACGAGTCAGGCAGAAGGCCAAGAAGGAACCTCTTTACTACCATTTTTTTAAAGTCATTAAAATGTTTTATTTTAATGTGGGCTTTTTTTTTTTACACTTGTTAATTTGTCAAGCAGACTAATAAGTTACAAGCAAGGGAAGTATTGTTCTATTAATCTTCCAACTTTGTCGCTGTCGCATGGACCAAGTGGATCCCTAGTTTCTCCTTTGCGGATGCATGATAATTCATGATACCATTAGCTAGATGAAAGAGGAGTGAAATTAAAATGAAAGTCTTGGGAAGGGATTTTGAAGGAACGGGAGAAAAACATGTCCAATACTTAAACTTAACCCCTAAACTTTCGTTGGCCATGACTTAATTTTAATCCATAACTATTTCATTACCATTAAACGTGGGGGAGCAGTGGGGTGGCGTTTAAGTAGCTGTTTATTAAGAGTTGTAAGTATCATTAGAAGGAGTGATGTGGTGAAATATAGATCAGGGTAGGATAGAGCTGGGAGATCAGAATGCAATTTTTCCTGTTCAGAGTGTCATTACACATTCCATCGTGGCATATTACCAAGATGATTAGTGGCATCAAATGACTTCTGAAAAATGATTATGTGCCATTAAAAACATTAGTCTGTCTGGAACCAGCACAAACAAATGGCCGTGCAGGGGATGAGTCATTAGTTTTAGAGGCTGGGTGATGTGACGGGAATAGCAGGGAAGCATCTTTGCAAATTAGTAAGTGCAACAAGTTAAAGGGGATGTGGTGGAGGTGGTTTCTTTTGGAGCTGAGGAATCAATTGAGTTTCAAATGAAGGAAATAAACAGTCTTGAAGGATGGTGCAATTGCAGCAAGCTACTGGGGGGGGGGACATTGATGAGTTATGGCCTGAGTTCTCAACCTTTTAAAGCTGGGGGCCGAGTCACGCTCCCTCAGACAGCTTCGGGGACCGGACAACCATTTTGCCCTTCCTAAACCACATGGCAATTCCAGGTGTGGTAGAGGCGGTGCAGGCCACATGAAATGGCATCACAGGTTGCATCTGACCCATGGGCTGCAGGTTGAGAATCCCTGAGTTATGGCATTGCTTCGAAATAACATTGTTCAAGAGCAACAGTCATCAGTACATACAGGCATATGACTTAATTGCTATGTGATCAAATGGGTCACAAGTTATTCAATATGGAGTCTGTTTGGTTTTGAAACTGTCTTAGAATGTAGCTTTGCTTTGTTGCAAAGGCCTCATAATTTTTTCTGCTTCGCTTATCAAGCAGGTGTGCTTAGTTGAAGCTTCTCAGAGCTTCATGCCTCTGTTTTGTCTTCTCCTCCAGGCCTGGAATGTTCACTTTCATCAACATCCTGAGCCTGGAAACCCCAGATATTTGTTATGGGAAACAGGGTGTGCTTATACAATCCCCAGGCCCTAATTGGCTGTATGCTAATTAGGAGAGCCAAGCTCATGTTCTTTCTTTTAGACACATGGGTTTTGGGATGAGATTTGAGTTTGGGGTTTCTGAGAGCTACACACCAGTAGGGAGAGCGGGACTGTACCACCGAGTCCTGACTCCAACCCAAGCATAGTCATGATTACCTAGATTAGTCAGATTTTCCTTTTATTTCTGGGGAAAAGCCTGAGTGCAGATTTTCCTACCTGTACTTTTGATTAGTATTTTTTTCTGCTGTATTCATGTATCCTGAACCAATGAATGAACTGTTATTCTACAATATGCTTCGAGAACAATAAACATCTTTAATTCATCAACAACGTCTGTTCTTTGGAAGAGGGGGTATGACAAGAGTTAAGCCATAAGCCACATGCTACCACACATACCACATACTACTCTCCTCAATACTTGCTGGGCTCCGTTAAAACAGGTAAGCCCCAGGTTGCTCCAGGATTTTGCAGGGCAACATTTAGGCATCCTGCACTTGGAGTCTTGGGGAGTTCCACAGAGCTGGCTCGTCTTGGAAGCTCGGAAGGAACGGGGAGAGCCCCAGGGCAAGGGTCAGGTCAAAAGCCTATCTGTCACATGCTCCAATGACTTCACAGCAATTCTTGAAACAGTTGTGGGAGATGGGCCAGTATTAGTATCTTCCAAATTCAGATGGAAGGGATTGAAGATGAGATTGTGTGGCTTTTGAAGAGCATCTACATAGTGCTTGATTAAGGTGAGATTTGATGTGAACCCAAGCCAGTAGCTTGAGGGCTTTCCAATTTACACTACATGCTGTTAAGTACAATTGTCGTAGCTTGTTTTTCTTAGGTTTAAGCTTAGCCTTAGGCTGGAGTGAAGCTGCTAGAAGAGGTTCTGCAGAAAGCAACTCCCTCCAGTTTCTCTGAGCAATAGCAGGGATGAAAATAAAATGCCTGCAACAGTTGAAATATTCAGTAGAGTTTACTAATCTGCATTTAAGATCAGAACATAGTTCACATGTCAGAATCCATAAGCCATTGCCATTTTTCTTTGTTATGTAAAGTTTTATTTTATTGTTTATATCACTATGTCCACTCCAAGTGCCATTACAAGTGGCTTAGAGCCAGGATGATGAAATCACACCTTCACAAGGGCATAAAAGAGGCAGGTCCCAGTCTTAGATCAAAGCTTTCCACAGACCAGAGATGCCAGGTGCTGTTGGCCCATTGGGCTAGCGACAGTCTCTGCTACCTTTCCTGGACTTCCAGGCAGATGATTTGAGAATCTTGCTTGGTATTCACTGCTGCTTTGATTTCTTGTTTTATGTTAGTTTTATGATTGTTTCTTCCCATCCACTGGGTACATATTGGCTCCAGATCCTCAAGAACCTGAGCCCAGCAGGCCCAACCAGCCTTCTGGCAATACACATGCTGGATACCCATCTCAATTGTCTGAATACAGTATTAGTCAAGAGTTTTTGAGACATTACAAAATTTGAAACACCATAACTATTAGAAGTAGTTTACCATCCCCTTCTTCTGGGGATGTCTTGGGATCATGCAACTTGTCCAAAGATACAAAGGCTGTTTTTTTTCTCCCAGTGGTGCAATGGGGAATCAAACTCCATACTCAGATACACACTAAACTATCCAGCCAGCTATCCACAACTATTAGATTGTGGAATGCTGTATTTTCCCACACCACCTTTACAGAACAAACTTCAGAAGTATGGTCAGTGATTCTTATTCAATACCACATGTTCTTCAAAGCCTGAGGCCAGCTGATAGAACAAAAGAACTGACTTGCAATCTAGGTCCATTCACACCATTGTCAATTTTCACACAAGTAGTCTTCTAAATGCAAGGTCTGAAAGGAAAACTCATTATCAATTGTGTAATGCCACAATGATTATTTTGCATCTGTTTACTAACCATTTATCACTTCGCAGAAATAAATCAGAATATCAATCGGGGATCTTTGGTCATTACCAAGTGTAAAATGCCACACTAATTTACATTTGTATCTAATATACTAATAAACTATTGTGCCTTTCTGTGTCCCCACCTAGTCATGGGGCCATGTGTAAATTATTGCCATGAAGTCTTTCTCTTATATCTGAAGTAGTGGACTTTTTCCATCAAAGCTAACATTAAAATGTGGCAGTCAATCATTAAGGTGTCTTACTTTACTTAGTGGCTGCCTGCTTTCTTTCATCTTCATGGATGCCAAATTATGGATTCCCTCTCAAACTCTGACTCCTGCCAACCTAGCAGTTTGAAAGCAAAAAATTGCAAGTAGATAAATAGGTACCACTTTGGTGGGAAGGTAAATAGCATTCTGTTCACTTTGGTGTCTAGGCATGCCTGCTACACATGCAAACGCAGACAGCAATGGCTCTTTGGCTATAAACAGAGATGAGCATTGAACCCTAGAGTCGGATACGACTGACTTTTGAGCAAAGGTGACTTTTACCTCAGACTCAGATGCTGTGTGAGTGTCTAAGACACTTGTATCTTATCTTTCGTCGGTGAAGAACCCTTTTGTACCTGGAGTTTCATACCAATAAGGGATGACCCATTCTTATCAATGTTCGAAGGAGCTCTGTATATTTAGTATATAGAACTATCCTTATCACTGCAGTCATTCCGTGAGAGCAGGATCAGCTCCAAAGCCAGTCCAATGCAGTACTCTTTCCCATGCTGGTCACTTTGACACTCATGGCAAGATTACAAGCAAACTATGAGTGCAACAGCAGACTGTCACTCATGTTCTCCAGCAAATGCCATTGAGTAGTATGCTGCCTCTAAAACTGTAGAGGTTTTACTGTAATTATATATTTAGCTGTAGAACCATGTACACATATAAAAGCTAAGAGCCAGACAGCACAATGTGAAGTGAGTAGCTAGTATTAATATCTCTCCAAGGCAAAAGCACTGCCTTTCAAACATTATAGCTCCATGCATCTAATGCAGAGGTTCTCAACCTTTTCAAGTCAAGAGCCAAGTGATGCTCCCTCAGACAGCTTTGGGGGCCAGATGGCCATTTTGTCTTGCCTGCCACATATGGCACTTCTAGGTATGGTGGAGGCAGTGGGAGCCACTTGAAATGGCATCGTGGGCCACATCTGGCCTACGGGCCACAGGTTGAGAACCTCTCATCTAATGACACAGCTCTGCCTCTCCGGAGCACACCAGTAACTTTTTAAAATAAGGTAGGAAGTGGCCTGGAGACTTCATTAAAATCTGAGTTAATTGAGGTTAACAAAGTCAAACTTTCTTTTAATTAATTCATAGCCTAGTAGAGCTTGAAGAAATCTGGAAGTAATCCAATGTAACCTCTGATTGGTGAGTCAAGATCTTTTTGTAACAAAAATATTTGGATATACTGTTAAACTGTTACTGTTAATATATACTGTATATATACTGTTAATCTATATAACAACTTGTTCTTAAGCAAAGTTCTAGCATCCCAAAAAGCAGAAATGTGGAGTTTCAAGGAATACCAATGCCTTTGAAAATATTTTAAAACAAAATTTTATATTGTATGTATGAAATAGGAGCCCTTGATCCCAATAGACTTCAACAGTTACCAGATGGTGGGTCAGAGGAGGTCAAGAAAATGAGATGGAGGGGTGGGTGTATGTGGGAGTGGGGAGATACAAGGCTACTTCATACAACCATCTGGCACCCAAAAGACCACTTGAAGTGACTTTAAATCTTGGCTGCTTGCCGGCAGTATGCAAGCTTATCTGCAGGTTCCACTGCACAATACAAAGCCGTTTACATACCATCAGCAGCTACAATGAATGTGGATGGTTGTAAGTGTGACACTACCAGTGGCCTATGACAGGGCCTACCCATGAGCATACTACTTAACAAATAGGGTCTGAATAACTGAATGGTGCAAAATGGCATACATTTGGGTGATGGTATAAATCAGGGGTGCCCAAACTATGGCCCACAGGCCAAATCCGGCCCCCAATGCCAATTCACCCAGCCCGTGCCGCCCTCATCACTCCCATATGGGCACTTTTTACTTCAGCTTCTGGGATGATGAGGGTGGTGCGGGCTGGATGAATTGGCTTCAGGGGCCATATCTAGCCCAAGGGCCATAGTTTGGGCACCTCTGGTTTAAACAGAGAAAATGACAGCAAAATGTTGCAAAACAGACTGCAAGGTGCACTTATGGTGGAAGGAACTACATCACCGGCCCATTGAACCATGTGACCGGCCCATGGCCTGAAAAGTTTGGGCACCTCTGGTATAAATCGACCCATGATCATCCAAGCTCTGGAAAATGAGTGGGAGAAAGATATTTATTAATGTCACCGTGGAATGTTGAAATAAACAGTTCAAGACATTTACTCAAGCTATGTGGTCCTATACAGACTTATCAGTAAGTGATCAAGAACCCACAAATAAATTAAATCCAGGGTTAGAAGTGAGTTGTTTCTATCAGCCTCCCTCCCTCCCAAAAAATAAAAGCAAATGTGATTCTGAATGTGTGTAGAATATCTTTAATTTTCTACCTAAGAAAATAAAGCAAAGTGCCTAATAGCAAAGTTTTATTATTCCTCAAATGCCCAAGACCCCTGTCCTTTTCTGAAGAAATTGAAAGCACAGTCCAGCAAGCACGTTTTGCAAATTGAGGACTAAAACAGAAGAAGAAACACCATCTTTCGTACTCTCCCAAATAAAACCACAACAGATTTTAATTCCTTCTCTGCTGCAGCCTTTCTTCGTGATTCAGGCTTTTTGCTTCTTAATCAGCCTCCAGAGATTATTCAAACCTCCCATTGTGGGTTTTTTCCCTGGTATGGTAAGTGGGAATAAGAAGATAAGCAGGGAGTAAGAGAAAGATTGCAAAAGTGGAGAAGAAAGTAGAACACCAAAAGACGAGGAGTGTAACCAGATGGGCATTTATCTTGTTGTTTCTCTCCTGCTCCTCACTGATTGTTTCAATATTTTCTCCAGTGATCAGAAAATGTCATTGCTAATGCCACATAGACCTGGCCTTTCTGTGTAAGTATGTGGTATGTTTTCCTCAGTCCTCAATGCCCCTTCTTCTGCTGTTGTTTTTCTGCTTCCCCTCACATTTTTTGAAAGAAATTTATTGTGCGAATGATTTTTCTATCATTCCAGAATATTTACTAGTGTGTTTTGGGAAATGTGGAGTGGAAATGAATACTCTTGCCTCTTCTCTCCCATTTATCACCTTCATGACCATCTTTAAAGACTAATACCAGTGGTGGGCATCAGCAGATTTGCACCAGTTTGCCAGAACTGGTAGCAGAAATTCTGGCTGGCCCTGCCCATCCAAGTTTTGAAATAAAATACTGTACTTCTAATTTTGATGCAATGCATGCAGTGATGGGCAGCAACAGGTTTGCACCAGTTTGCCAGAACTAGTAGTAACTTTTCCCGGCATCCCGGAGAACCTCGGAAGCTTACCTTTTTGCCGGTTTCCCCACTGCACATGCACACCAAGTGCTTGGTGTGCATGTGCGCCTACAGTGCTTGGCGTGCATGCGCGGCCTCCTTGCTCTCCTCTCAAGCAAGGAGGAGGAAGAGAAGCTGCTAGCCTGAAGCTCCCTATAGCCTGCTTCCCAGGGTAAGTGACTCATCTTTGGGTGTGGGGTGTGTGTGTGTATTTTAATGTTTATTTAATGTGTATTATTTTAATGTGTATTTTTTGTGTTTTATGTGTATTTAATTTGTATTTTATGTGTTTTTATGTCTATTTAATGTGTATTCATTTTAATGTGTATTTTATGTGTTTTTATGTCTATGTAATTTGTATTTTTATGTGTATGTACTTATTGTTATGGGGGTTTTTTATGTTGGCTCCACCCACATCACTGGCTTCACCAATGATGTCCTGACTTTGGCTCTGCCCATGAAGTCATGACATTGGCTCCACCCACAATTTTTGCTCCGCCCATAGTGTGGTAGTAAAATTTTTTGGCTGCCCACCATTGAATGCATGGCTTTTTCCCTGGCCACGCACACCATACCACACCCACAGTGTGGTAGTAAATTTTTTTGGAGCCCACCACTGACTAATACCTATGATCAAGCTGCTGTGTTACGACTGAGAACGGTCATACGGACTTTTTTGAGATTGCCATTAGGGTTAGGCAAGGCTGTGTTCTATCTCTGTTCCTCTTCCTCATGGCCCTCGACTATGTTATGGGACAAACAGCATGTAGTGGGACAGGCATCCATTGGTCTGACCAAATTGCCTTGGTGACCTAGATTTTGTTGATTGACATCACTTTGCTCAAGGAAGCTGAGATGAAACTACAACAGGTGACAACTGCCATGGACAGAGAAGCAAAGAAAATTGGCCTTATGCTGAGACATAAAAGCTCATTCATGTGAACTCCACAACCTGGATGCATGGAATCATACCCGGATCACAGCAGCTAGAGAAAGTGGTGAGGTTTACTTATTTGGGCATTGTAGTCACTCAAAATGGAGATGCAGAGGTGGCCATCAAATGGGGTCTTGGGAAAGCAACAGCAGCTTTCCATAGAATGACTAAGATCTGGTCCTCTCCATCAATATCACTGAAAATTAAACTCTGTTTGTTGAGCTCCATAGTGATCCCGACAGCCATCTATACCTGTGGGACTTTGAAGCAAGTATCAGCAAGTATCAACAAGGAACTTGATGTCCTCCAAAAGAGGTGCCTCTGCCTAATTTAATTTTAACTTAATTTTTAATATTTAATTAACTTTATTCTCAATTTTAATGGATGTTGTGAATTTTTCATGTGTGTGTGGTATGTCGGAATGCCATATTGGCGGTGTATTACTACATACTGCTGTCTAAGTTATACCATTTTTTTGTTGTATTGTAAGCCGCCCAGAGTTGGGTCTGACCTAATTGGGACGGGATAACAAATTAGACAAATAAATAAATAAATAAATTTTAAAGATTTGCTATTTTGACCACATTACCAACGAGGAGGTGCTTCAAAGGAATGGTTTGTGCAAATTACATAATATCGTTCCACAAAGAAGATACCAAATGGTAGGGCATATTTTTCGTATGGAGAAAAAAAAGATCCCTAGGGCAGCAATAAGTTGGACCCCATCCTAATGTCAAACAACAGTGAGGATGCCCTTGAAATACATGGTAAAGAACTTTCATGAGAGACTTGAAGACCCTGGAAATGACATGGGAGGGTGCCAAAGATTGCTTGAGATCCCTTGCTGACCAATATGCTACATAGCATGGGAGGATCTAAGTCTAAGTAAATAAGTCTTCTCTCCCAATGGATTGCACTGTTACTAAAGTAAAAATAATATTTACACTTGTTAAATGGTTGCATGTACAACCATTCAAGTGATAGTTTTAACTAAACAGGTTTAGTACAATGATGCTATACAGCTTCAGTACTATATTTGCTTGTTATTTTTAAAAAGGGACTTTGAATCAAGAGCTTTCCCTCCCCAACAGTGAAATAAAGAGGTGAGACACATTCAATACATGGTGAATAGACATTGGGTCACAATTTTATTTAAATTTTAATTAACTTTCATCCCTAAACTGCGGGGGGTGATGGGGGTAGTGCTATACCTGATACAGCCCACCTGTGGCATTGCTGTGATGCATCAATGAATGTGGGCTACAATTCTGGAAACAGATTTACCAACGTTATTGTTGTACATTCATTTCATATTTATATTGCATATAGCTACATTTCTAAAATAAAATCAATGTTCTGTGGTGGGCATCAGCAGGTCCGCACCAGTTCGCCAGAACATTCTGGTTGGCCCCCTCTGCCCATCCAAGTTTTGAAATAAAGTATTCTAATTCAGTGCAACACAGGGCTTTCCCCCTGGCCATGCCCCCCGTACCACACCCACAGTGTCGTAGTAAAAGTTTTTTTAGCCCACCACTGGATGGGTGGGAACAAAGTGTAAAAGGTTGTTTAAAAAACAGCCAGGGAAGAAGCAGCCAGGGCAGGTTGAGGACTTCACCGCCCCTCCCCCTGAGACCCCATCAACATATTGTATTGTAATGTAATGTATTGTTTGCAAGCCCCCCTGAGTCAATATAAATTTGAACTAATAAATAATAAATAAATAAAAGGTGCAGGTGCTAATATTAACAAAGAAGGAAGACAGGTGGGGGTTGATCAGAGAATGAATAAACAAAGAGAGCCCTGTGATTCATACACAAAACAAATGCAGAAACTCACCTTTTCCCAACCACCTGTAAGAAACGTAGTTTGGTACATCTTGCCACGAACATTTGGGACTTTCACTGGTAATTTTCCTGCCCTATCCAAAAGAAATTGGTGCATACCAGAAGAACTGATCTTGAATCAAAAAAGGTCATGTAACGTTTTGTTTTTTAATGATCCAATAAAGGAGAAATGCTGCAAATGATCACTGAGTGGGTACACAGCTGAAATGGAGCAACTTAGCATAAAAGTAACACTGACAAGTGACTCATGCAACCATTATGACCTGCAACTTTGCGGTACAAGGTACATGTGTCAGCGCCGAGCAATAATCTTGTCTAGAACAATTTGAAGGAAAAAGATAAGCTGGCAATTGTCCATCCCCCCCCCCCCCCCCAATTCAGCCACTTTACTGATTCTATGTAAATAATCTACCTGCGGCCGCATTTTACTTCTGCTTCTGGGAGCGACGTGGATGTTGTGGGTTGGATGAGTTGGTGTCAGGGGCCAGATTTGGCCCATGGGCTATAGTTTGGGTACCCCTGCTTTAAAGTACTGAGATGACTTTTGTTCTTCTTTTGTTTTATGTGTTGAAACAGAGTGACTGTGGAACTGGTCAAAGATAGTCATCCAGGACTTGGTCTGGGGGAGAGACAACCAAAGAAAGAGCTGTGCGTGCACAGAGAGTCGGGAAATGCCCACGCAATACTGAGCCACAACAGAAAGAAAACTGATAGTTGGCACCAGCTGAGATCTACTGTATTCCCAGAAAGGAAGGAAGGAAGGAAGTGAAATCTTGCAGATTGCATTCAAAATTAAAGAGACTGTCTCTTCTACTCCTCAGAATTCAGACATTACTACCAACCCATCCTTGGTGACCAAATGTAAATGGTGTGACACAGGCTTCCTCACTCCTTGAGCATTTCTGCCCTGCAAAATTAATGATCAATTTTCTTGCCCTGTTGATAAATGGGGCAGTGTTTCCCAAATGCTGGTTTTTGGACTTCAATT
The DNA here is from genome assembly GCA_030440675.1 of Furcifer pardalis. NCBI lineage: Eukaryota > Metazoa > Chordata > Lepidosauria > Squamata > Chamaeleonidae > Furcifer > Furcifer pardalis. The sequence continues at coordinate 43,116,787 of CP126893.1, forward strand.
TCCAGAAGCTTAAGTCATTTCCCCAAAGCACTGATCAGCCAATGTACTGACTGAGGCTTCAGGGAATTGAACTCCACTAGTGGGCTGTGTTCCCCTTGTTGGGAACCACTGGAACCGTTAGTGGAGTCTGCTAAAGGCCATTGGCAGGACGGAAAAGCCAGCAGTATCTTTCTGAATGAATACTAAATGTGGAAATGTGAGTCAGCAAATCTCACTCTCCCCCCCCCCACCCCCCCTTGATAATACAGTCTCTTTCCTCTCTTTTAAGAGAACAATTGCTGGTAAAAACTGTTGATAATCACCATTGAAGAAGTGATTATCCGCTAGGGAAGGTATTAACCAATTGGGGAAGAAGAAGAAGTAGAAACCCTGTGCTAATCCTTTGCATTGTTCTCCATTGTGCTTCTGTTACACCATACAGAGCATCTCTCTTGGACTGCATTTCAGACTGTCTCAACCAGCCAAGCAAAGATAGTTTTATTATCTTTGATTTGACATGTAATTATTTCTGCCCCCTTTACATGGAAATGTGACGAGCACTCCTGATACCTATTTAAGGTTGCCTCTAGATACTAGCTTCCCCCAGGGTTTTTTTAGCTCAGCAGTGTGAAAACAGGAGATGATGCCTAAAGGAAAATACATCAGCATGTGCTTATGTGAAGCCTTCTTTCCTCTGTTTCTGGCTTGTAGAGGCATCCTAAATATACAGTAACTGTAGTTTTCGAAATAGTAGCTGTGTTAGTCCATGCAAGCCATATTGGACAAGGAGTTAAAATAAAGATGCCCAAAACCTTGTGGCATCCTAAAGACTCGCTGCTGTTTTTTAATGTGAGTTTTCATGGATTATGTCCATTTCCTTAGATGTCATAGTGAAACAATATGACAACAAATTATACATAGCCCAATGACCAAGAGGGAATACAAAGGGTGGTTGGTTGGTTAGTATAGTAGAAACACATTGTAATTCATGTGAATAAGTGTGGCATTTCACACTGGGTAATGACTGAAGACCTCTGACTGATATTCAGATGTGCTCCTATGAAGCTTTGTTCTATAAAAAGAAGCAAACGGTTAATAGATAGATGCAACATAATATTTGTGGCATTAGAGATTCAGTAATGAGTTTATCTTTCAGACATTGCATTATGCATTTACAGACTTTGTTCTGTAAAAAACGACAATGGTTGGTCAGTCAATTGACCTATCATTGTTGTTATGTGCCACCAAGCCAGAACTGATTTATAACAGCTTTCATAGGTCTTTAAGGACAAGTGAGGAAATCTGAGTGATTTTACTAGTTTCACTCTGCCAGTGTGTTTCCATAACTGAGTGAGGGATTCAAACCTAGACCTCCTGAATCTTAGTCCATCACTCTATCCACTAAACTACTCTGAAAAATGACCTAGGCTATAGACAATGATGTAACTATTTAACTTGGAAGCTTTGTTCTGTAAACCCAAGAAAGGTAGTGGCTGAAAGGACATCAGACTACTACGTATAACACGTGGTAACGGGTCAGAGACAGTGACCATATCTTTCAAGTTTGTCCTGTAAAGGTAGTTTGAAAAAATCTGGGTTATGGAAAGTCAAAGCAGATAGAAACATAATTATTGTGGCATTTCAAATGTGGTAATGTTTCAGAAACCTTGACTAATATTCAAACCATTCATATGAGTATCCACCATGTGTATATATTTTATCTCAGCTGTCTCCCTCTCTCTTGTCCCATAAGTTTTCTGTTTCAGAATGACAACTTTCAAATCCTATGCAAATGTCCAGTTTTAGACTGAAGTGATTTGAAACAGCTTGCTCTGTCAGTCATTATGTAAGAGTTTTTGGAAGATATCCTATGCTGCCTACATGACCTAAAACATAGAGACAGGAGTGTTCTGTCTAACAGATTGATTATCAGTAGCTTACAAGTCACTGCCCTGTAGAGGAAGCAGTTGTAAATATATGGTGGATATTGGAGTGACCAAAGAATTTCAGAAGATCAGTCTCTGTGTTATAGACCACAGCAAACCCTTTGACAGCGTGGATCATGAAAAACAATTACGGTAGCTGTTCTGAAAGAAATGAGGGTCTTTCAGCATAATCTATATTGTGGACAAGAATCTACCTTTAGAACAGAATACAGAGAGACAGAATGGTTTCCTATGATCAAGGGTGTCGGACAATGGTGCATTTTATCCTCTTATCTGTTCAATTTGTATGCAAAACTTATATGGAAAGCTAGACTGGATTCAGATTTAAGATATACAGATGATATCATCTTACTGGCAGATAGCAGAAATGAGTTGAAACAACTTTTTAAAAACTTAAAAGAAAAGTGCCAAAGCAGGGCTGCAGTTGAACATCAAAAAGTGAAAAATTATGAGTACACACAGAAGAATTACACAATTTTAATAGTATCAATGAAAAAATTGAAATAGTGAAAGATTTGTTACACTTTCATACAGTCATAAATCCAAATGATGACTGGAGCCATGAAATCAGAAGAAGGTTGAGACTCAGAAGTGCAGCAATGAAAGAATTAGAAAAGATAATCAAGTGTAGGGATGCTTTAGTAGAGACAAGGTCAAGATAATCCACACTTTTTTATTTTTATTTATTGAATTTATTACCCCGCCCCACTCGGGAGAACCCGACTCTGGGCGGCTTACATCGTCATAAAACAAAGGTAAAAGATAAAAACATATAAAATCATGAAATTTAAAAATTATCTAAAATCATTTAAAGTTAAAAAACAGTACAAACTACACGCCAGTATCCCCCTGGTTCAAATCCGAAGTGGCACTCCTTAAATGAGCCACTTAGTATGGGAACCCATGTTCCCTGGTCCCCAGATATGTCCTGCCAGCCAGGTTTTCAAGCCCTTCCGGAAGGGCAAGAGCTTCGTCTGCAGGCGCAGTTCGATGGGCAGGAGGTTCCAGAGGGTTGGGGCGGACACGGAGAAGGCCCTCCTCCTAGTGCTAGAGAGGTGTGCCTCTCTAGCTGATGGAACAATAAGGGAGCCTCTCTGATCCGCCCTGGTGGGCCGGACAGATGTTCTTGGGGTGACGCGGTCTCTTAGGTATCCTGGCCCACTACCATATAGGGCTTTAAAGGTAATAACCAGCACCTTGAATTGCACCCGGAAACATACTGGCAACCAGTGCAGCTCCCGGAGTAGCGGCGAAGCACGAGCATAACGCCCACACCCCGCCACTACCCGGGCCGCTGCATTTTGCACCAGCTGGAGTCTCCGGATGGTCATCAGGGGCAGCCCCATGTAGAGCGCATTACAGTAATCAAGTCTGGAGGTGACCAAGGCATGTGTGACCATGAGCAAGGAGTCCCGGTCCAGGAGGGGGCGTAACTGGTGTATTACACGAAGTTGTGCAAAAGCCCTCCTGGCCACGGCTGCCACCTGCTCTTCGAACAGTAGCCGTGAGTCCAGGAGGACCCCCAGGTTACGCACCGGGTCTGTCTGGGGCAGGGCTGCCCCATCCAGCACCAAAGATGGCAACTCCTGTGTTAACACAGGCCCCCGTACCCACAGCCACTCAGTCTTGCCAGGATTCAGCTGTAGCCCGTTGTCCCCCATCCAGACCTTAACAGCCTTCAGGCACCTGGAAAGGACTTCCACCGCACCACTTGGGTCCCCACGGGCAGAGATGTATAACTGGGTATCATCTGCATATTGATGATACCTAACCCCATGGGAACGGATGATCTCACCCAGCGGCTTCATATAGATGTTGAGTAGGAGAGGAGAAAGCACCGAGCCCTGAGGCACCCCATATTGCAGGGGCCTAGGGCTGGACCTCTCCTTCTCCAGGCACACCGACTGGGTCCTGCCCCTCAGGAATGAGGAGAACCAGGACAACACAGTGCCCTGGATCCCCAAACCCTGGAGCCTTCCCAGAAGGATGCCATGGTCGATCGTGTCAAAAGCCGCTGAGAGATCGAGAAGAGCAAGGACTGATGGCTCCCCTCCGTCCCGCTCTCTCCAGAGATCATCCACCAAGGCCACTAGTGTGGTTTCGGTGCCATATCCGGGCCTGAATCCTGACTGAAACGAGTCCAGATAATCCGCTTCATCCAGGACCTCCTGTAACTGCAGCGCCACAGCCTTTTCCAAAACCTTACCTTAAAAAGGTAGGTTGGACACTGGACGGTAGTTGGAAATTACCGTGGGATCGAGAGACGGCTTCTTCATGAGGGGGCGCACTAGAGCATGTTTAAAGGGCGCTGGAAAATGCCCCTCTTTTAACGAAGCGTTGATAATCACCTCGATCCAGCCAGCTGCCACGGTCTTGGATGCTTTAATTAACCAGGCAGGGCAAGGGTCCAGTGCACAGGTCGTGGCGCGAACAGATACAAGAAGCCTGTCCACTTCCTCAGGGCCAACAGGATCGAACCGATCCCAGATAACATGGCTAGACTGCGCCTTGGTCAACCCCAGCTCCATACATTCCACGCCGGGATTCAGCTTCGAGCGGATCTGAGAGATTTTCTCCGCCAGATAATCAGCAAAATCCTCAGCCGTTCCCTGCCACCCAGGGCCTGGCCCCCCTCTACCGAGGAGGGACCTGGTCACCCGGAACAGGGCCGCTGGACGATTATCTGCGGAGGCAATAAGGGTGGTGAAGTATTGGCGCTTCACCACCCCTATCGCCACTAGGTAGTCTTTAATAGCAGCTCTAACCAGTGATCGGTCGGACTCGCTTCGAGTCTTCACCCAGCGGCGCTCTCGGCGTCTCTTCGCCCGTTTCTGCTCCCTTAGTTCTTCTGAAAACCAAGGGGCAGATCTATCTCCACGGACTCGGAGAGGCCGTAGTGGCGCGATTGCGTCCAAGGCTGCCGTCGCTCTCTTATCCCACGCGGCGACAAGGGCCTCAGATGAATCGCTTTGCAGGTCAAGAGGACAATCCCCCAGTTCCCTCTGGAATCCTTCTGGATCCATTAGTCGCCGGGGGCGGGCCCACTTAATCGGCCCTGCCTCCCTGCGGTGGAGTCCAGCCCCTAGGAAGTCTAGAGCCACCAGATAGTGATCTGACCATGGCACTGGGGTGGTATCTAATTTTTGTAGAAACAGATCACTCTGCCACAGCTCCGACAAAAAGATTAAATCCGGGGTGTGGCCACTGCTCCTGGTAGGCCCACGGCTGCCATGGAGGCCGTGAACTCCCGAGCCACCTCTGAGCCGGTCCCCAATGATGGCAGATTGAAGTCCCCCAGGACCATAAGCCTGGGGGTCTCCAACGCCAGCATGGAGACCGCCTCGAGGAGCTCAGGCAGGGAGTCTGCTACTCTGCAGGGAGGCAGGTACATGAGCAGGACTCCCAACTGACCCTTAGGGCCCACACGTAGAAACAAGGCCTCACAACCCGGAATTTGTGGTGCCGTGGCCCTGGTGACTCCCAGAGACTCCCTAGCTATCATGGCCACTCCACCGCCCCTTCCCCTCTCCCTAGGCTGGTGCCAAATACTGAAACCGGCTGGGCATAGTTCTGACAGAGGGACACCATCCTCTGGCACCAGCCAGGTTTCGGTGATGCATGCCAGATCAGCCCGCTCCCCTAAAATGGTATCTGCGAGCAAAGGGGCCTTGTTGCAGACTGATCTGGCATTCACCAGCAGCAGTCTAAGGGAGGGGTCACTCTTGACCTTCTGCTCAGGGCCTAGAGGTGTAGCCAGGGGGCCAGAACACGGGACAGCAACCAAGCATCTGACCCGTGTTCTCCGAGTGCGGCCCGCCCCTCGGCTCCCGACGTAACGCCCCATGCCCGTTACCACACTTGTGTTCCTGATAACTATGTATGGGTTTAAAAGCTGGGCAGTAAAGAAATCTGACAAGGAAAATATATAGTGTTGAAAGAAAACTCTGTGGATACTCTGGACTGCCAGAAAGATGAGCAAGTGGCTCCTATAGAAAATAAAGCCTGAACTGTCTTTGGAGGTAAAAATTATGAATCTGAGGCTGTCCTATTTTGGGCACATCTTGAAAAGGCAAGACTCTCTGGAAAAGATGGTGATGCTAGGAAAGGTTAAAGGCAGCAGGAAAAGAATAAAACCAAATATGAGATGCATGTGAGGAAGCCTTAACCTGATCTTGGGTACCTATGAACTGAAGAGAAAAACCACTTAGACAAAATCTCCTAGCAATTATTTCAAATTTTATGAAAATGCAGAATCTCTACCATTCCTACTGCTCAATTTACAAGTTCCTGTGAGGTTAGTGGAACAGAAAGTTTTAGGTAGGCTTATTTGGGGAGATAAGATCCTTCAGATAGCAGTGGCTGCCCATATATGTCTATATTTGTCTTCACAGGTTGTAAGTAAATGAAGAAGAATGTAGAGGGGGAGGAATAGCTTGAAAGTCTAGTGAAATGCAAAGGAAGCCCATATCAGCACTGAAACTAGCTTCAGGCTCTATGCATGTTGCTTTTATTTGAGTAAGCATGTTTCATTTCCATCACAGTCTTCAGATATGAACTGCCCTTTGTTGCTTTCATTGAGACTAATTTTGAAGTCAGAATTGAAAAAGAATGTGAATGAGACAATAGCCAGCCAAAGGCAAGCTAGTACCTTTAATCAGATGGCACAACCTGGTGGGAATGTCTCTCCTTTACAATGCAGAGCTTTAGAAGTGTAAAGATAAATTTCAGATTGAGGGATATTGATATATGAAATCCAGAAAACCCATTTTTATTATGTTTAATAAAGAAATTCCCCGATGGTTGCTCCTGTCCCCCTTCACATGTTTGCACAACCAGCACACTTGTACATGTGCATTCACACAGGCACGCAACCTATCATGCATCACAGGTGGTGACTGATGTAAGTGGCAGGTTCATGGAATCAAAGCTAACAGGTGGTGCATGCCAATTGAGAGCCACTGATCAAATCAGTGAAAGTGCTAGGCAAAACAACTAGCAAAAAATAGGAAAATATTCAAAAATTAATATCTCAATGTAGAAAACACGTAGGAAATTCAGGTCAATTTTATTTGATTCTAAAAATCAGAGACTTGCTCCTCAACAAAGCTGTGATGTTAACATTGAGTGCATAATGGTGATATGTGTTCTAACATTTTAAGATATCTTAGCCCAGGAAATGTGTGGTCTATACCTGTGAGACGTGTAATACATAATCCTTTCCAAAGTACTAAGGCCTTGCCGTGCAGTTGAGGAATGTAGTCTAGCCCTCTGGTTCACCAAGATAATCAAGGACTCTTGGGGACTTTGGGGCTAATCCAGTCATCCCGGAATGGATTTGGGATGACAGACAACTGCTTCACCAGACCTTATCAATGATGTGGCATTCTTCACATGCCCGATAGGCATGGCCATCAGAAAAGGCAAGGGGCCCTGCATAGCAGGAGATCATTGAAGAGCCAGCATCCAGTCAACTCTTGCAGACTTTTGACCCCATGTGCAACTAAATGTATACATTAACTGGGTTATGTAATTGTATGAATACATTGCCTGGATCATGTAAATTGAATGCATACATTATCAGGATTGTGCTTGTGTGGACTTACCTGTGTACATAATTGTTCAAATACTGAAATACTTTTGTATCGCTTAATGTTGGTTGGTTGTATGGTGCAACTAAGCTTTTGTATGATTTTCCTAGACATGTGATAAGCTGCAGCTTCCCATTTGTACCCTTTGTATGCTTGTATACCTGGACTTGAATGGTTTGGGGCTGACCCCACCCTTTGCGTCAGTCCTGTGCAGGGCTTTTCATTGCATAAAATTCCTTGGACCATATTCAATAAAAGTTTTTATTTTTCCCAACAGTTCTTTGTTTTTATTGGTATGATTCCATCTCGGCCAGAGGGTTTGGAATCTAAATAAATTAAATGATACTGAAAGGTTTCCTTTTAGGGTGTTTTATTAACATGTGGTTCCAGGGAGTTGCATCCACTCACTGTGGGAGCTACAAACGTTGGATTTTCAGGTACTTCATGTAACTACCAGAATTTCAGCTATCACTATTCAGCTATCACTATTCCATTTTCTTGTACAGATGAACCTCCCAGTGGACTGTGCCCTTAGATGTCAGAGGTCTCTATCCTTCAGTCTACCACACTCAGTGGTACTCAAGATGTGCCATTTGTGGTGGCCACCATATCTTGGCCCATTATATGAACAGAAGAGGTATAGCTCAGTTCTGAAAAAAGAATTTGGCTCCATAGCAGTTATCTATCTTCATGTACCTACAACCCCATGCTGTGTAGATGAAGGTGCTGTTTAAAGTTTCATACAAGAATGATGGGTTTTCAGAACTGCCTGTTTTTGTCCCCTGTCCCATGCACGTTAGCACAGGCCCATCTAAGCTCTCCCAATTTCCATTCTGCTCCCTCTTTTAAGATGGCATAAATCTGGTTAATAGTTACATCTGTTGCTGAAAAAAAATCAAAATGTCACATCAGGAGAGACGGTTCAATTGAGAGCATATTGATTGTCGCAGAGAATAATCTCACTTTATTCACCTACTTAGTCTCTTCCCCTAGGCACATATGAATTCATCAAATATTGTTACGGAGCATAACAACACTTGTTCTTGGAGTTGATGTAACAGCTCAAGCTTTGTACCAATTTCTCCAGGCATGTTGACATTTAGAAATGGAATGGTATCTTCATGAAATGAATATGTCTAAGTTTCAATAGTTCCTACAGGTAGAGCACACTCATAGGTTATGCTTCCTAGCATACCTCACACCACACACTTGCACACCTACTGTATATTCCTGAGAGTTAATACTTGTTCAATTGGGCATCAAACCTCAAAGTCATGCATTCTCCTCAGGAAGCTTATACAGTACCTGATTCACAGATGCATGAAAGTTGAATATGCCTCAAAGCTTTCTTATCTGTTTTAGTTGTTATTTAACACATGCCAGGAAGGAATGGAAAACAGATTTTTGACACAAGTGTCTGCCCTATATCTGTGAGCTCTGTTGGAGATGATGGGGCTTTATTTAAATGTGAGACTTTCTGTACTTATAGAAAGATAGTTCTGCCACCGGGCTATAGCCTAGCCCTGTAGACATGGCCCTCAGGATTTACACCAGCCTTGGAATGATATTTAAACAGTGGCTGAAATCCTGTTGCTCAGCATAGTAAGTCACAACTAGAATAAGCCTGTTGAATCAGTGCAGATTGGGTGAGTAAACTCCTCTATAACTTCCACTGATTCAATGGGCTTATTTTAATTGTGACTTAGCATGCTAAGCAACAGAATTTCCACCAATCCAATATGGCATTCCAGAGTGTAGAAATGTACCTGTAAAAAGTAATTTATCCTTGTTACTCAATAAAGTCATTCCGAGTCTCTACAAGTTTTGACCCAGTCTTTCAATAATAAGACCCTGTTTTCAATCAAAATATCCTTAGTCCTCCTGTCTATCTTTATTGGAAAGTTGTTAAAATCTTCTAATTCTATAACCAGTGAGATGCCTGGGATAAGGTCTTTCCTTACTCTATTCCATTCCTCTATAGATTTTTTAATCATCCTACCCTGTACTTTCTTCTTCTTATTTTCCTTTTCTTCACATAAAAACAATGCCTTACCAATTTTCGAGAATTCCTTTCTTTCAATTTTTCCCCATATTGCCTCTTCCCTATTTAGTAATTTAATAACATTTCTTATTTGAAAAGCTCTGTAATAATTACAAATATTTGGAATATTTGGAATGCCCAATCCACCTTCTTTTTGAGATAAATACCACAGCTTTTTAACTATCCTGGCTCCTCATTTTCCATTACAAAATTTATTTATAATGCTTTGGTACTCTTTTAATTCTTTATCTGTATGCTTTACCGGTAGAGCATCAAATAAGAAGTTTAATTTGGGCAGCAACATCATTTTGCATATTGCTACCCAGCCAAACCATGACAGATTTAATTTATTATATTGTATTATTTTCTTTTCAATCTCTTTCTTTTGTTTACTATAGTTTAGCCCTTTAAGTTCCCCAATTTTGCTAGATATTATTTGCTAGATATTATTACCCCTAAACATCTTATCTTCTTTTTGACCTGTATGTTGTACTTTTGTTTTATTATTTCCTCGTCATCTTTGTTCCCGTTAGCTAATATCATTTCTGTTTTATCCCAGTTCACTCTCATTCCTGTTACATCCTCAAATCTTTTTAAGTGCATATTTATCTTTGTTATTGCTTTTATTGGATGTTTTACAGTTATTAATGTGTTGTCTGCATATAAACTTACTTTATTCCCTTCAATTCTAAATAGTTCCTCATCCTGGTGTATGGAATTTGCCAAAAATTCTATTGCCAATATAAACAACGTTGGCGATAATGGACAGCCCTGCCTTGTACCTGCCTCTAATTTTATATCCCCTGTATAATTATCATTGACTTTAACTTTTGCTATTCCTTGCTTGTATAAATTTTGATTACTCTTTGAAATTTATCTCCAAATCCATATAGTCTAATCATCTCATGAATTGTTGCCCACTGTAATGAGTCAAAAGCTTTAAAAATATCTAATGACAAAAAACCCACCTTTTCTTTTTTTCCTTTCAGTTGAGTCCATTAAATCCAATATCCTTCTTATTAGATCTGACATGTATCTGTTTTTAACAAACCCTACTTGATCCTCTTTTATGTAGTTGGCTATAAAACTATTTAATCTGTTTGCCATTATTGTTGAGAAAATTTTTGCATCTTGATTAATTAATGATATCGGTCTATACGATTCCACTCTCTCTAAATCTTTTCCTGGCTTTGGGATCAAAACAATTGTTGATCTGTTCCATGAGTCTGGAGTTGCATCTCTTTCTAATATTCTATTAAACAGTTTATACAGTCTTGGAACTATCCAGGGTTTAAAATCTTTGTAAAATTCCGCTGGTAATCCATCTTCACCCGGTGCTTTGTCTACTTTTAATTTCCTTATCACCTCATCAATTTCCTTTACTGAAATTTCTTCCTCCATTTTGTTTCTATGCTCTTCTGATATTAATGTAATTTGCTGTTTTTCAAAATAATCTCTCAGTTCTCCCAGTTTTACCTCTTTTCTTGAATACAGATCTTTATAAAAAATTTCTATTATTTCTGCTTTCTCTTTTCTTTTGTTACATCTCTTTCCGCTTTTATCGATCAAGACCCCAACCTGAGTTTTACTTTTCTTCTCTCTTGCTGCCTTTGCTAATAACTTAAGAGTTTTTATTGCTGTATTCAAAGTACTCTCTTTTTTAAAAAAAATCAGGTCTTTTTTTGACTCTTTCTATATCTTTACCATCTAATTCCTTCTTAATTTTTTGTATCTCTTCAAAAACTCTCTGATCTTTATTCCTAGCATGTTCCGAATGGAGTTGTTTTAGCTGTTTTTCTAATTCCTGATACCTGTTGTTATTCTGTCTATTTTTCAAACTGTTTAATTTTATAGATTCGCCCCTGAAAATTGCTTTCATCGTGTCCCATACAATACTATAGCTGGCCTCATTATTATCATTCCATTTCCAATTTTCCTCCTATTTCTCCATTATTTGTTTTTTAATAATCTCCTCTTTAAAAAGCTTTGCATTATATCTCCAATTATATCTTTTTCCTTCTGTTTCATCTAATTTTATATTTGTAATTATCTTTGCATGATCAGATTCTTTAAATGTTCCTATTTTAATATCTTCTATTGTTTTAATTAGTCCTTCTGTAACAAATATATAATCGATTCTTGAGTACATATTATGGACGTGAGAGTAGTATGTATATTCCCTTTCCTGACCTTTGAGTTCTCTCCAAACATCCTTTAAGCCCATTGATTTACCCCATTCATCCAATATGTACTTTTTACCTTTCTTTTTGCTGCTTGTACTGTCTATATCAGATCTTAATAAATTGAATCCCCCCCCCCTAACCATGTTCTTTGTTCCTTCCTTTCTTAAAATTCTTCCCATCTTATCTAAAAATTCTTCTTGGTTATTATTTGGAGCATAAATATTAACAAAAGTTATTTCCTCCTCCTCTATACTCCCTTTAATGATCAAATACAATCCCTCTGGGTCAGCTATACTTTTTGTCATGTTATAACCCAGTTTTTCCAAAATTAAAATTGCAACTCCTCTCGCTTTAGATGAACCATAACCCTTTTCATATATTGACATTCCTCTCACAACTAATTTGTTTGTCTCTGCCGATTTTTGGTGGATCTCTTGTAGAAAAATAACATCAACTCTATCTTTATTAAGCGTTATTTGCAATTTCTTTCTCTTCAAAGCATTCCCTGTACCTTTCACATTCCATGATACTATTCTTAAATTTTTAACTGTCTGTTATTTTTATAATCTTCTGTTCTTTACACTCCTCACTGGATGTGTTCCCTCTATCCCATACGAGACCGAAAAAAAAAAGAATTAATTAGGAAAAAGTAAAACAAAGACATTGAGAAATAATACTGTGAGTGCTTGAAAAGAAAAAACTTTTTAAAAAGAGTATTAAAGAAAAGAATAAGAAAAAACTTACCTATCTTTCTATCTTCTACTACCCTCCCCACACCTTTCTTCAAGATGTCGTCTCTGTCTTCCAAAGAGGGGAGGGGGGAACGGGAGAAGTTGGCATTAAATTCTTCTAACTTCCCCCTCCCTCCACCAATAACTGAAAATTATGTAATGTAATCATTCTACAATTTCAACACTCAGTGACTCTGAAAGATCTCATCCTCCTACTGCTCCCCCCGCCTCCTCCCCCATTTTCAAAACCGTCCCCATCACACCAACTGCATATAAATCTGTTCTCAAAGCAATCCACCTTGATCAATCCAATCTGAGTCAAATATTCCAATGCATCGGTCTTCACATCCAGAACATGCCATCTTTTATCATAAAAGAACCTCAGTTGTTGTGGAAACCTCCAATTATACTTGATGTCATTAGCAATCAACAATTTTGTAACAGGCTTCATCATATATTTCCATTTTCTTTCTTCTGGTGCTATGTCATTATAGATTTCCACATCAACTCCTTCTATCTTTAGAACGCCAGACGCTGCTTCTTTGATGTAAGCTATCACTTTCAATTTATCCGCCCAATTTGCAAATTTAACCAAAAAGTTCCTAGGTGATCTCCTATCTCGCCTTCCCCCCACTCTAAATACAGCTCCATTGTCCTCTGGAACAAAAATCTTTTCCCATTTTTAATGAATTCAACCAATCTACTACCCTTTCCTTGAGCTTGTCTGGTGTTCGTTCCACCATCTTTTGGATCACAATATTCTGTTTTCTCCATCCCTCTTCCACCATCATGATCTTTTTCTCTTGAGCTGAGACCCTTGTAGCAGTTACATGTTCTTGAATAAGAAGTTCATTCACTGTTATCTTTGTTTGTTGTACGTCTTCTTGCATTGTATCTGTAATCATTTTAATTTTCTTTGTATTCTCTGTGATCTCTTTTTGCATATCTGATAGGGTCCTGGCCAGGCTTTCATGTTGTAACCTGGCCAGCTCCCTATCTTTTTTCATTTCTTCACAGTTATTCTCAACCATTTTATTCAACTTTTGCATTGTTTCCCGGTTATCATTAACACTTTTAGCCAATTGTTGCAGTAAAACACACATATTGTCCATTCTTTCAGATAGCTCAGGTGCGTGCCCTCTTTCCACTGCTTGAGATTCTGTTACTGTTGCTGGTACTTCCATAGTCGGTGACGGTGTATGTCTTTCCTTGTCCTTCTGTTCTTTCTGCTCTTTCTTCTCCCTTGTTGTATTTGGTTTAACCACTTCCTCTTCCTCCCCACCCTTCCCTCCCTCCATTCTTTATCAATCTAAAATCTATTAGTTATAATTTCAGCCAGTTGATTTAGCTACAATTTGATTCGACCTTCAAAACCCAAAATTCAGTTCAATATCAGTTATTTAAATAAAGTTGTGCAATACTTAATAATAATAATAATAATAATAATAAATAAGCTAATTGATTGATTGAGTGATAATTATACTGAACAAAATTAATCAATTAACACTTACATAAAATTCACTTATTCAATTGATCTACTCTAGTTGATATTAACAATTAGATTTAAACCATAAACTGGTAAGTGTGCCATTGCTATTATTTCTTACAGTGCTGACTAAGTTATTTGTTTCATTGGTCAAAATTCTGTTCCATAAATTGTGTTTGTGTATGGGCAATGGTATCACTGAGAGGGAGAGGTGGCCAGTATTTAGAGTTCTCCACTTTGATTCTGAGCCTGCTCTACTTATGTGTAATCAGTCTCACAGTTTTAAGCAGCACTGCCTGAGTACCAAAGCCAAAGATAGTACAAGGAACAATATCATCAGGAAACTCACAAATTATAAATGGGGAACTCAACCGCTCATGCTGCATAAATCAGCTTTGGCCCTGAGCATCTCTGCAGCAGAGTATGTTACTCCAGTATGGAACGCATCCACACATGCAAAACAAGTTGACATCGGTGTTAATGAAGCAATGCATATAGTGACAGGATGCCTCAAAACTACACCAGCTGAGAAAATATATCTTCTTATTGGCACTGCTCCACCTAAGATAAGGAGAGAAGTAGCAGCAGATGCTGGGAGAACTAAGCATGAGAACGAACCTTGACATCCTCTGAACGGATATGAGCCTCAAGTCTGCTGGCTCAGATCCAGGAAGTGCTTTATGGCAAAAACAAACATTCTTGAGGGTACACAAGAGCAAAACCAAATTAGAAGATGGAGGAAGGAGCTCACTGGACAAGGAACAACATTAAAGGAGGATATAGCTGAGGAATTCAACCTTCCCTATGTCACTTGGAGGACCCTGAATAGGCTGAGGTTTGAAGTCCCTAAATGCAAGACCAACATGCTCAAGTGGGGAACTGCCGGTGGAGAACAACACATGGTGCGAATGTGGAGAAATAGAGAATCTGGGTCATTTACTGGTCTGCCAATTACTGCCAGAAACATGCACCAAAGAGGACTTCGGTTTGGCCAATGACAAAGCCAATAAAGTGGCTTCATTTTGGCACTCCAGGGTTTGATCGGGACATGAAAGTAGAAGTCTCATTGTGTACATGTATATATTAATTTTTAGAAGGAGGACACCCCCCCCCCCCCCGTTAATTGATAAAAGAAAGCCATAAAGCTTGAAACATTCCCAACAAAATGCTATTAAAATGTTTCACAATGCCTCTTAAAAGTCAGTTTTGGAAGTATGGAGAAAAGGCTACTTATCATGACACTGATAACATGACTTCGATCCTGCTCATTAAAAGGTATAATTACATTTCTGCTACCCAGAAAAGTAACTGAAACAGTTAATAAATTGCCTCAAGACACTGCTATTCCAGGCTCCATTTAATCCTTTTCAGTTTAATTTTAACACTTGAATATTACAGTAAGAAAGGTTCATTGTGGTGAACAAAGCCAAAAGCTCTGTATTTTCCAGAAATTTCACAACACTCCATTACAACCCATATTGCACAAACCTCTCTGAAATCCAGCACATACAATTATAATGCAATCATCCTTTAGCTGGTTCTCATTTTAATATATCTCATTTCTATTCCTTTGGTCTTTGAGATCAGTGCTTGCTTGTGCTGACTTCTTTTTGACAAAACAACAATAAAAAGAAATCTGCCAAGCAACCAACAAATGACAGATTCCCTTTAAACACAAGAAAATTAAATCCATGCTTTAATTTCACCTACTTGCAATAACTGTTTATTTGACAGTATTTTTCATCTTGTGGGCTGTGGGAGTTATGCTTGTAGCAGGCAGAGATCAATTTTAGTTAAAGTGATGTTAAAATTACCTCGGGTTTTAAAATATAAGCAAGCATTAACTGAACAGCTGTTATAGACATCACATCAACTTTATTTACAATTTATTTGATCTTTGTCCCAAATACCTTTTAAAAATACCATCTATTTCACTTGATTTATATTCTTCTGTTTGTCTCCTAAGCCAGGAGTCAATCACTTCAATAAGATTGAACCTATGCAATTTAAATTAACTATAGTTATGGACCTTATTTTAAAATGAATTGGTACTTTTCAGCACACTAAAGCAATTTCAGGTTTTTGTTTGTTTTGTTTAGGTGTGAAGGGGAGATTTGACTAAAGAAATTTTCAGCTGTTAATGATTCTCTCCATCAACTGAGCTTTCTTTGTTCCTTCAGAAAGATACGCCCCCACATTAATTTGGATAAAGAATCTGGCATGACATTTTACATATGCATTTCCCTGAGGATTAGTTGTAACACAGACACACCTTTTAACACCACCCTTGCTGGGGACTCATTTTACCAACCTCAGAAGGATGGAAGGCTGGGTCAACCTTGATCCCTGGTCAGGACTGAACTCACAACCTTCTGGTTGCAGTACAGTAGTTTAACCACTGCATCACCAGGGCTCTTAATAGAATAGGTAACTCTGCCATTGCTGGCCCCAAGCTCGAACAAGAAAGGAGAAAGGATGGGCATTGGGTTAGCACCCTGGCCCCATGGAACTTTATTGCTGAAGAAGCAATGAGGAGCCTCATTGCCCAATATGCTGTAGTGGTGGAGACAGGCACCAGGAAGCATGAGAAGGAACTACTACTAAAACAATAAGTAATAATTCTTTGAATCTACCAGCAGGAGGACACACAAATGAGGGGAAGTGGATTCACAGTACTTGTTCTGCAAATCCTGTGCCTCATGGCTGCCATGCACACCACAGGTTGAAACCCCCTAGCATAGGTCATGGACAGCCGGAAGAATAGGGGCTCTCCAGTTAGAATGTGGGGATTCATCACAACTTTGGGCTGTACACACTTGTTTGTTCTCTCCAGGAAGAGCTGGTGAGCCTTGAAAAGATCGTGTAAAATTGCAAAATGCTGAAATCAGGCAGGCTGTGTAAGGCTTGTCACTCCTAACTGAAATATGTATTGGCCATAGAGGGGTTGGAATGGATAGAAGTCTCTTTTGTGGGCAGAAAGTGCAATATACTATATAAAGTAATTTTTGGAATATGGATATTCTTTTCTTAGTTAACAGAGGGAAAAGGAGTGAGAGAGCAGTAGCACAAGCTTAAACTATCTCTTTTATTAACTAATACTTAGTGCAATAAAAATCAGTCTAAAAGCAGCCTACATAGAAAAATGTATTTTATTTGTAGTCCTGTTGTTCAGTTGTAGTTATAAAGATAAAAAAAGACAATTATGCAATTTCTGTGTAGAGAAGACATGCTCCGATGCAGCTGCATGGTCAAAGATTGGAAGAGAGAGAAATTTATTCTACCTACATTTCTGGACACATGCTAGCAAACAGCTAGTAAACAAAATGCAAACTGGAAACAGGAAGAAAATGGGCAGAAGTTTTTCAGTTTGCCTCATGTCATGAAACCAGCCGGCCCCCTCTGCCTTGGCCTTCCTATACCAAAGCCCCCAGAGGGCGAGCTGGCCTGCAATGCAGCCCTTAGCTGCTTCTCTTCCACAAGGAGGTTTAATCAGGTAGTGTATTCAGAGGCTTGTGTGTGAATGCATTGCTGCTCTTACTCTTTAGTCCAATGAAGAGACATTGTTCAAGCAAACGAAGGTTTATTGATCAGGTATATTGATCAGGTTCATAAAGCATAGGTCAGTAGCATAAGACAGTCCAGTAACAGTCCACAGGTACATTAGGTAACCATTTTGAAGAAGCAAAAAGGCATAGCCCCCAGGCAAAGATGTTAGCCCATAGACATCCAAAAATGAACTCCCTCTCCTCTCTCCAACATGGAGATTCTGCAGTCAGGTGGGATACCCCCAACCAATCAGAAAGAGCTGTTAGTGAAACAGCAATTTCCCAAAACATGGGAACATGTTTACACACATGTAGAGACCTATAGTCATAACAGGAGATAAAGGTTATGGTGAACTGGAAACAAGCTGTCTCGTGACACCCAGTCTTGTGAGACAGAGAGAACAAAGGATTTTTGAGCCCTAGCTAAAACTACAACGTCAAGCCTTGAGAACATTAGGAAAAAGATGTCATTTCCTGACACCTCAAGAGCCACATGTAGGAAAAAAGAACCCTGCTAATTGATTAGTGGTGAAAAGACAGACACTTGAGCCTGTAGAAAGTCCCTCCTTATACCCAGCATTAGTAAGCATGCAAGATTGTCACTATTCCAACACAGAAACCCCTTTTAGTAAGGAGAAATTGACTTGTGCTGGCTGATTGCAAAGATTTTGTGGCAGAGGAATCTGTTGGCAGAATTGCTAGATAAGAAAAGTCAAGGGTGCGTGTGGAGGAAGTGTAGTCCAAATATGCATCACATCCTTTGCCAAAATCCAACTCCCTGCAGACTACAAACAGTGTTCACAGATATTTTCTACTTTTGGTTGTTGAGAAAGGCTGAGGAATGTCCTACCTTAGGTTTATCAAGCCCGTCTCAGGTGTTCATTAGAAAAGAAGAGAGGAAGGAGGAAGGGAGAGCCTGAGGCTCAGTGCTGTTCCCTAAATGGCCACACATTGCTGGCAAAAGTTTTCCAAATCTGGGCATTCAGTTCCAAAACCTCCTTCCTACCAAATTGTGACTGAAAATTGGGAACATTTACAGACTCAAGGAGAAGCAAGGGTATCTTTCGTATGAGTGAATGGCAATGCAATACAGTAATACAGTAATACCCCGTATAACGCGAGTATCATATAGCGCTAAAACCGCATAACGTTACAAGATTTTCGGAAAAATCTTGTATCGAATAACGCGATTTTAACGTTATACGATACAGTCGTTCTTAGTAGCAGGGTGGGTGGAAAGCTGAACGGGGTTCTCCGTTCAGCTTCCCAGCCACCCTGCAGCTACGGAGGCAGGGGTGGGGAGGCTGGAAAGCTGACGGGGGGCTCCCCCGTCGGCTTACCCAGCCACCCCACAGCTGCGGAGGCAAGGGCAGGTGGCTAGGGTAGCCGACAGGGAGTCCCCGTCAGCTTCCCCAGCCACCCTGCAGCTGTAGATCGGGTCCTCTGATCTCTCTGGAGCAGGCAGGGGACACGATCCAAGCTATTTCTGGGCTTCCCCGATGTCCTGAGCCAGTGCAGCAACCCAGAATGTCAGGGTTCGAATCCCAACATTCTGGCTTGCTGCACTGGTTGAGGACATTGGGGAAGCCCAGAAACAACTTGGATTGGGTCTGCCCACCTCCCTGGACCCAGCAGGGGGTCAGAAACCCCAAAATTGGTAAAAAAAAAAAAGTCCTTTTTTTTTTTAACCAATTTTGGGGTTTCTGACCCCCCCCCCCCCCCGCTGGATCCAGGGAGGTGGGCAGACCCGATCCAAGCTGTTTCTGGGCTTCCCCGAAGTCCTGAGCCAGTGCAGCAAGCCAGAATGTCAGAGTTCGAATCCCCCGCTGGGTCCAGGGAGATGGGGAAACCCGCTCCAAGCTGTTTCGAAAGTTCCCCCACCTCCCTGGAGGCTGCAGCAAGCCAAAATGTCAGGATTCAAATCCCGACGTTCTGGCTTCCTGCAGCCTCCAGGGAAACAAGGCTTTTTTTAACATTGTGTGATCAATGTATCACACAACGTTAAAAATTGGATAACGACGGGACTTGTGGAACCAAGTCATAATGTTATTCGGGGTTCTATTGTACCTCGGATAACGTTTGCATCAGATAACACTAAAACCGCATAACATTAAGCAAGGTGGGGAATTTCATTGAATAACGTTAAGATCCTATGGGATGCATCGGATAACATTTGCTAAAGCCTGTACAGGTTACAATGTATCTCCATGGAGTTTTAATGTTATCAAATGCATCCCATAGGATTTTAACATGCATCAGATAACATTAAAAATCAGATAACACTAAGACTTTGTGGAACCAAGTTTTAGTGTTATCCGAGGTTTTATTGTATCAGAGAATAAACAGTACTTTGAAGCCTAACTGTTATATTTTAATGTTAGCTTTTGTGGGCTTCATCAAATATGGGAATAAGACTTCATGGCATCAATTTAAACATATCAGGTACAGAGGTACAGAGTGATTGGTTAGCATTACAGATAAGTATACAAATCAAAATGGGTTTAAAACACCTGTATGGTTTTACTCAGTGGTGGGTTGTCAAAAAATTTACTGCCCCACCGTGACATCATCACAGTGTGGGTGGAGCTGGGCTGGGCCAAATAATTTTTTTAAATAAATAAATAAATAAAATAAATGAAAATAAAAATAAGCATGCACACACACACACCACACACATACCTCAACCCACCCACCCACACCACACACCTGTAAATAAATTAAATAAATAAATAAATAAAAATTACATTAAAATACACCCACTCACCTCAAACACAAATCAACCCACCCACCCCAAACACAAACCCATCACTTACCTGTTAGTAAAGTGCCTGGGCAGCACCATGTTGCATGGATATGGTCATTGTACCAGTTCTCTAGGATAATATGCCTTAATGTAAATGTAAAACAGCTGTACCTCCTTAAGGATTCTCCAATTGGAACAGCAATTGGAACAGCACAGGTGTAGCTCATTGATGAGGTAACTGGACATTGCTTAAAACCCCCAAGCCAGGCTGCCAGGCCTGCCGGTCGCCAAGCCTTTTTAGGAACTGCGGTAGTACATCAATATAGGTAAAGGTATAAAATATACATTAAAATACACACAGACACACCACATCCAAAGGTGAGTCACTTACCCTGGGGAGCAGGCTATAGGGAGCTTCAGGCTAGCAGCTTCTCTTCCTCCTCCCCGCAGGGGAGGACAGAAAGGAGGCTGTGCATACATGGCAAGCACTCTAGGTATGCATGCACACCAAGTGTTTGGCGCGCATGCGCAGTGGGGGAACCAGTGAAAAGGTAAGCCCTGAAGGTGGTTCCCCCCAAAAGCTGCTACCCGTTGTCCGTGACACTGGGAAAAGTTACTACCAGTTCTGGTGAACTAGTGCGAACCTGTTACATCCCATCACTGGTATTCAGCAATTGATTCAATGGTCTACTTTGACTGAATGAACAACTGGATGTAGGTCAAACATTAAAGGATTTGCATTGTATCTGGACAAATTCTGAGCCAAATCAGTCTACTTCAGATCAGTCTGTTGCTATCCATGGTGAATCAAGGCAGTTCTCTTTGGAAATAAACCTTGATCATATATAGGAAGCTTCCTGCAGGGTTTGATATTCAGAAAACCGTGGGGTTCCTCCCCTGCTAGCAATTTTTTACATTTCAGTTCTGTGAAAATGCCTAGGGAAGGTAGCTATTTTCCAAACTACTGATTCAGAGTCTGACCTGAACCTGACACAGACAAAGAGATAAACACTTTTAGATGCAGCATCTTAGAACAAAAGCTATTTCTGAAACACTTCACACCCACAAAAATACAGGCTGAGGCTGTTAATTACGTTTTGCTGTAAATTCATCTATTTCTTTTCTATGCATTTTTTGTCTTGTATTGCTGGCATTTGATACTCCTGTGGGAATGCAAAGAGGGGTCCAGTTCTATTTTTGATCTGTTAGCTGAAATGTCATGTCATGACATCAGTTGTGGGTCCATCAAACTAAGAGCATCTCTCTGCCTCAGACAGGGTCTAAGCTACCTTTCTGAAGCAACAACACATTCTTGCTGAACATCCCTCTGGTCATAAACCAAAGCAATCACATGAGACCTCAGTAAGAGGAAACCTTTTGACTTTCACAAGGGTAGAAAAATGAGTTTTGTGTGGCCTTTTAAGAGCTGGCCCAGCACAGACTGTGCGCATGCTAAACTCCAATGCAACGGCATGTCTGTTCAGTGACAGGCCTGGATAGCTGGTCTTATTGAATTTTTTTTCACAGCTTCTGATTTACAATTCATAACCTGGATTATATTATGAGTTCATCCCTGCTGGGGTTGGTGTGTAATTTAGATTGAAGAAATATTTGCAGAGCTTTCAATTCCCTTGACATCTGAGCAAGAGAAATGGATTCTTCCCTGGAGCAATGATGCCAACCATACAAAGCAGAAAGGAGTCAAGGTCAGAGGATTCTAGGGAGAGTTAAACACTGCATTGGAAAGGGGATGTTGGTATTCAAGAAGGAGGGAAAGAAAAAGAAAACCCTTCATACCCATCAGAATCTCTATTCTGGTAACGCACTTAGCACATATGGCACATTTTGTAAAACATTTTGTTTTACAGTGCAGTAAAAAAGATGCTTTTTAAAACATATGATACACAAAGTACACTGTTGTGTTCGGGGTGGACTATAAAAAGCATTCCATTGATACTGGTCAACAACAAGGTTGCTTTGTAAGAGGATATGACAATCAAATACTGTACCAAAGTGACTGTTAAGGGTAACATTTGAATCCTTGCTTCATTCTAAAACAGTGTTTCCCAACCTTTGGTTTTTTGGACTTCAATTCCCAGAAGCCTAAGTCAATCCCCCAAAGCACTGATCAGCCAATGTACTGACTTAGGCTTCTGAAAACTGAAGTTCCCCTGTGGAGCATGAGGCCCATGTCAGGAATCACTTCTCTAAGAGTAACTTTCTGTCTACCAGCCATGTGCCTTGATCCTCAAAAGGAACAAACTCCAGGTCACTAAACTGCCTGTAACTAATAATATTGAGCTTTTTTGTGTGTGCCCAGAATTGGTTATGTCTAAGCTCTGTGAAAGGCTCAGCAAAATCATACTTGCCAGCCTGAAAAGATGGTATAGTCAGGAACTGAGGGGTTAAAGTTAAAGCCTCCACTGTCTGTAATACAGTACCTCGCTTAAAGAGCATAATGTGTTCCACAGGATTCCTCTTTAAGCGAGTTTGCTCTTTAAGCGAAACACCATTGTAAGTGACCAATTGTGACTTCTGGTGGGGGGGATTGTGAACCCCGATTTATTTGTTAAGCGAGTTCTTGGTTGGTTTTATTTGTTAAGCAAAGCGAAAATTCAGAGAAAATTCTGCTCTTTAAGTGAGTTACTCTTTAAGCAAGACACTCTTTATGCGAGGTTTGACTGTACTTCACACTGTATTAAAGGTGTGGAGGGGCGGGGTACTTCACCTTGTGAATGATCATCTTGGCATATGACCACTCAGTGTACAGGGAAGAAAGAAAGGGGGGATGACACAAAACAAACACTCTTGGATACAAAGTGCCAGCATGAATGAAAGAGAGCACAATAATGAGGATAAAATGAATTCCCTCCTGTTGAATAGGAGACAACAACAACAAAGGAAACCTATCCCATTTCTTCCTTCAAACCTCGGTGTGGAATTTTTCTGTAAGCCTTTACCTGTGTAATAGACATGGCGTCCTATTTGTTACATCCAGCAGAAAAGAAAGGCATACAGTATAATGGAGATGGGTAAATCTGGTTAGAACCTGGCAACTTATGAGGAACACTGTGGGAAAGGGGTCATAGAATCATAGAATAATGAGATCATGCCATCTTGTCCAACCCCCTGCTCAATGCAGGAATCCATGACTGAAATGCTAAGGTTACATGTGGCATTGGGAGCCAGGAGCCAGGCATGGATCAAACAGCCATGGGCGATTTCTCAAGACATTTTAAAAAGGGGTACTCTCTTAAGTAGAGTCTGCTTATCCTAGCATTTGAGATGGGAAGTTAACATGAGCTTAATAGGCAACCTAGCAGTTCGAAAGCAAGAAATTGCAAGTAGATAAATAGGGACCATTTTGGTGGGAAGGTAAACAGTGTTCCATGCACTCCAGTGTTGAGGCATGCCTGCCACATGTCCACAGAAACGTCTGCAAATGCAGACAGTGCTGGCTCTTTGGCTATAAATTGAGATGAGCACCAAAGTTTAGAATCAGATATGACTGGCTTTCAAGCAAGGGTGACCTTTGCCTTCACCTAATAGGCAAGCTTGCTTTGTATCTACCTCTAAGGAAATCTTACATGGGAAAGAAAACTAATAAAGAGGATAAGAGGCACATTCTCAGTAATGTCTAGTATGATGTGATGTGACTGATCATCTACTCAGCATTTTGTATAGTATGAGAGATCCCAGTTCATCAGTAGGAATAGTCCCTGCAACACTGATTACTAGGTGCAGGGCTCAAAAGAACATGATGAGCAGGTGTGGGTTGATCTATAGTGTGGGTTGACCTATATGGATTTGATTGCCATGCTGGCAAGTGGCATCAGTCAGTTGCCAGCACTGGAACACCATTTTGTTGGTTTCACTTTTGCTACTGCAGAAATTATGGCACTGCTATGGAAGACATCTCTGCTGTTTATTCGGTGTGCAGGAGGGGACAATACCATAAGAGTTAGGGTGTGTGTGTGTTATGTAGTCTCTTTTTTAAAAGGAATAGGACCTGGAGAGAGCTTCAGAGGAAGCTTTGGCTCAGACACAAAGAGATGATATGTTCTGCTTTCATTCATGTTATTAAAAGAGAACCGTAAGGCATGTTCTCAGGGAAGACAAAGGCCTGACCTTTTATGAGGAAGTCGCAGTGGAATAAATCCATTACACACTCATTTTAGCCCAGAATTTGTTTTCTTGTTGTACACATCAGTGAATGTCAGAAGAACCTCTTTTGAGAATCCCAGCTCTACAAACAGGCCAAACCACACTGATTTAAGCACCAGAGTACAGTGGTTATGTTTTGCACTGGTACTTCCTCTCCTCACACACTCAGCTCTTGTCTGCAGTGGCATCACTCTAGGTCGGGGTGCCCAAACTTTTTGGGCTGCGGGCCAGTCACAAGGTTGAGTGGCCTTGTTACATAAAATTTTTAAATTCACCCTTTAGTTTAAGACATATTCATTTATTTTTAAATAAAACTATTTGAACCTTTCAGTTTCCCTTGAGATGGCCCCTGAAGTGGTCATCACACGTTCATATTCTGCAGAACACAGACCTTGATGGCAGACAATACCTGCATCAATTAACACCCATGTCCTGATCATATTTTAATCGAACATTAATAGAAATTTCCTTTTAATCAATAAAGATTTCCTATACCACCATGGACCATGGTAAACATAAGCTTCACACAATATACTCAAATGGAGCCTGGAAATTAGTGGAATTTGACCAGGTGGTGATCTGGAGTTACTCACCTTTGACAGAATGCTAAAATATTAATCTCATCTTTCCTGCTAGCCAATACAAATGTTTGACTTGAAGTTTAAGACTTTTGGTCCACTGAAGTTTGATTTCTTTAAGATAGGAATATACAGTTGTACCTTGTTTAAATAGCATAATGCATTCCACAGGATTGCTCTTTAAGTGAGTTTGCTCTTTAAGTGAAACACCATTGTAAATGACCAGTTATGGGGGGGATTGCGAACCCTGATTTATTTGTCAAGCGAGTTTTTGTTTGGTTTTATTTGTTAAGCGAAACAAACCTTCAGAGAAAATTCTGCTCTTTAAGCGAGTTACTATTTCAGTGAGGCGCTCTTTATGCGAGGTTTGACTGTATAGGGAACCTCTATGGAATAACTTCTGTTTGTGTTTGACAATGATATTAATACTGGATTTTATGTCTCCTCATTCCAAGGAACAATCAAATGGAAAAATTATAACTAACATGGTAATTTTGATATTAAATCAATACAGAATACAATACTGTATTAAAAGGAAGTCTCCCTGCACTGCTAAGGAGAACATCTGATAATCTTGCCTAAGGAAAGGAGCTGAATACTTCCTCTCCTGCCTATCCCTCCAGATGTTTGTTGATGTCTTTCTATTGTTGGATTAACACTCTACTATGAGAACTCATCAACAGAAGAATGCAGAGACCTGGGAAATTCCAAAAGTTGCTGTTTCTTTTGTGATTGTAAAACTGTAACATTTACTCTTTAATCTGTGTACTTATTTTATTTGAATAGCCATGAGCTTCTTTTCTTTGTTTTACTGAAACTTTAAATAGTTAGTTTGGGGGCCCTGAAACATTATAAAACTGAATATTTTTTTTTTTGGAATAGTAGCGGTGTTATAAAACTGAACTCTGCAGTCAGTGGACTTTACCTATTTTCCTGACTTTACCATCTGCCTAGAGATAGGTCAAAACCCACAGGCCCTTCGTCTGTTTAAATCTGCATTAATTGTTGTTGTTTTTTAATTTGATTTTCAAGTAAACTTCTTTAATATGTATCAAACAATTGGTCTATGGCTCGGTTTTAAAGCTTCCGCCTGTGAAACGGTTCTTTAATATTAAAAACAAAATGATGTCAGACTTTGTGGCCTGGATGCCTGCAGCTCTAAGATCATGGAGTCTGAAATTCAGGTAACAGCCTGGTCACGTGGTTTCTCCCACTGGAAGCAAAGTAAAAACATGCCCGTGCATGTGCATAATGCCGTAAATGCAGCCATGGCCACCCCCACCCCCCCGTCTGACTCCTTAACTGTCTGAGTGAGCATGACCCAGCCCCCGGCTTCAAAAGGTTGAGAACCTCTGCCCTAGAGACTGAACATGTTTATCTACTAGTGTGAAACACATTGAAAAAGACTGTGTCCTTGCTTCAACAGCAAAACCAGTCGTCTTGTTTTCAAAACAACTTTATCCACAATTTTTGCAGTATTGACCAGCTCCACTGACATTTCCATTTTATCCACAAACTTGGTTGCCAGTTGAGTGTGCAAATAGCTACTTGTTTAGCTTAATTATTCAAAACATCCAGATACTATAAATATACACAGTGAAACTGTTAGCAATGATGCGAGCAGGATGCTATGGAGCAGCAGGCTTCATGAGCAGAAACTAGCAACAAACACAAAAAAAGGAAGATCATGGTTTTCCCTCTACAAATCCAAACTGGCAAACAGCAATTTAACATTTTTCACATGCTAAAAGCTATAACGCTTGAAATTAAACTTTCTGGAAATGTAGTCTTTATTTCAGAGATGCAATCTGTTTGTTTTTTTAATACCGTATTTGCAGACGTATAAGACGACTGGGCGTATAAGACGACCCCACAACATTTCCACTCAAAATATAGAGTTTGTTATATACTCGCCATATAAGACTACTACCCCCTCTTCCGCACACCTTCCACACACCAACTAAAACGTAAAAGAACATCAGATTTGATTTCAACATCTCCCTATGGCCGGCACTAGTGCGCAAGTGCGCATGTGCGAGCTCTGCGTAGACAAGAGGCGGGGCAGAGCGCCACTGCTTCCCGCCGAGCAGAACAGGCTGGTCATTCCGAAAAGGCTGGCACCCCTGTCTCGCTGCTGATGCTTGCCGCAGCCACGCTGGATACCGCACGATACTGGATGATATGTAGAATGAGGTGGGTGGGCATCGGGAGGCCACTATTGGCACCAAGCGGGCATCGGGAGGCCACTATGGGCAGCTATGTCTATCCCAACTGAAGTGCACCCAGCGTATAAGACAAACCCCCCACACACACACACTTGGAGGCATTTTTTCAGGGGGGAAAAGTAGTCTTATATTCCAGGAAAAACTGTACTTGTTGCTCATGCTATAGGTTTCTGCATTGTGGGGAATTATGCTCCTGCAGTTTTAAAACATGGTTATAACATGATCTAGGACTAGGTTTCTCTGCAACTTAAGCTTTGTCTATATACCATGAAGTATTTCCTGTTTGTAGCTTCACACACAGTGATGGGATGTTACCAGTTTGGACTGGTTCGCCCGAACCGGTAGCACCCCATCAGGAGGTGGTAAACCCCTAGGCAACCAGTTCGGTTACCTCTTTGGCCCCCATCCAGAAATGTATTTTCAGGCAGCCAAAATGGCTGCCCAGAACTGCGCATGCATCAAACCTCCATTTGACGCATGTGCAGTTCTAGTTTTTCGTGCGCATGCATCAAATAGAGTTTGGACACATGCACACGAAAAAAGAACTGTGCATATATGTCAAACGGAGGTTTGACGCATGCACAGACATTTTTATTTTATTTTTATTTTTATTGCTCCTCCCATGACATCATGACGTCAGCTACACCCACGACGTAATGATGTCACAGTGGGGTAGCGGAAAATTTAACAACCCACCACTGTTCACACAGCTGTAAAGAATTTTGATATATTTTACATGATTTATGAATTTGCACCTACAGCTTTTTTCATAGCTGTAAGACTGATTTCTGCATAACCAAAGTAAGAGTGCCTGCAACTTCCAGGATGCATGTTTTCATTACTTTCTGATTACATTTCATGCATATGGAACACAGAAGCAATTAGATGACTAAAGCTTGTAAAGTAGGCAAACTGATGTCATGGATGTGAATGTCTATGGAAGACTTACTTCACCATGAGTGAAGCAATGGTTTATTCTCATACTCTGATGTAGTAAGTAAACAATGAAAAAACATATATCCAGATGAATTTGACATGATTGACAGGGTTACCTAATCTCATGCTGGAATTAAACCTTGAAAAAGATAAATGTCAGCTGTGATGGATGCCCATAAACTCAAACTCCCAAGGAGTAGTATAAATCTTATAGTGCTCAGAGGGTCATACTGTATATTTGACCTTGACACACTTCAATCTCTTTAAATACCATTTTTGCTATGTGCTCTGATTACCTAAATCCACTTAATTGTACAGAAACGAGTACTAACACATATGCACACCTGTAAACAGTCTGAATACACCAGGTGAAGTGGTTGCTGCAGCCAACAACAGTGGCATCTTAAATTCCCAAGAAGGCATATGGGTCCTACTCTTTCCTCCTTTCTCTTCTGAACATGAGCTGGCTTTTGCCCCAAGCCTGCGAAGCACTATTTATTTATTTATTTAATTCAACTTGTTTAGCCACCCGCTCACCAAGGCGACTCCAGGCGGCTTACAATAGAAAAAGCATCCATTAACATAAAACATGTCAAAACACAATACACATGACTAAAACATCATAAAACTCTAAAATCTAAAAATCTCAAATCTAAAATGCTAAAATCCAAATGGCAGAATTGTCCAATAATCATATGAGCCAGCGAGGGGGAGTAGGTCCAGTAGTCACACCCCACACCCACTGGGCCAACCATGTCTTTAAGTCCCTTCTAAAGGCCAGCAGTTGTGGTTAGAGGTAGAGGTCAGTCGGCAGGAGGTACCAAAGGGCCAGAATGGATATCGAAAAGGCCCTCCATCTGGTGCTGGAGAGGCGAACCTCTCCAGCTGTTGGTACCTGTAGGGAGCCCCTCCGGTCCGCTCTAGTGGGGTGGGCAGATGTTCTCGGGTGACGCGGTCTCTTAATAACCTGGGCCACTACCATGTGGAGCTTTAATGGTCATAACCAGCACCTTGAATTGCACCCAGAGGCACACTAGTAACCAATGCAGCTCCCGCAACAAGGGTGCAGCGTGGTTGTAACGACCAGACCCCATCACCATGCAGGCCACTGCATTTTGCACCATGCCCACATAACATCATTCCCTTCAAATAAACACACTAAACATCAACAAACTGAGCATAAAAACATGTGCCACTGATTTCCCTAACACCTCTTTTTATTTCTGATTTTCCCAAACAGCTCCAAGTACCTTGCGATTATCAGTCTTGATCCCTGGTGCTCCAAGCACAGAATCCTAATTACCAGGTTTCCTTGGTCTCTCTCTTTTTCCTCCCATTCCCCCACTCCCTCTCACCCTCTTTCTGTGTCTCTTCTCTCATCTGACTTGAAATGATTTTTTGAGGCAGCTGGCGGCAAGGGAGTACAGCTGCTGCTAAGTTATCCAAATGATTTATCTTAAGATTCATACAGAATTCATTGTACGGGGAGCCTGGGCCTGCTGGCATTTAATATTCATGTGAATTGGGAAGCTGCATTAATCACACAGTCTGGATCATTCATACAGGCCCTTAATTGTGCTTATAGAAAGTTGTGTCCAGCCTATGCCTGCCAGCCTTGTTCATTCCTGTTCCCTAGGCTATTTACAGCTTTGGTCCTTGTATATATTTTACAGCACAGATATATTAATTCCATGGAGAGGCTAAGTAACATGTCTTGAGCAGGTGGTTTGTGTGATCTAACACATCATCTGCACAGCATTATGCACAGTCCTGCCTGTTCAGGTGTAATGAGGTTGTGGCTGTATCATTATCAAAAGGCAAACTGCTCTGATGCAAAAACTGATCCTCACTTCCTCGGGGCTTGTCTTTATCGTGTATTTGCTAGGAATGTATGTTCTACACTGTAGATTGCCATTACCAAGACTAACGTTCACTATTAAACAATGAAGAGCTGAGGCCAAACAATTGCCAGCAAGTACATATAGAGAACATAGAGGTGGCTTAATGGTTAAGACTCTGAACTTGACAACTGGAAGGTCAGCAGGTCAGCAGTTCGAGACCCAAGTGCTGCATGACAGAGTGAAATTCTGTCTCTGTCCTAGCTCCTGCCAACTTAGCAGTTTGAAAGCAAGATATTGCAAGTACAGCTAAACCTCGCATAACAAAATTAATTTGTTCTGTGAGGCTGCTCGCTATGGGAGTTTTTTGCTATGGGAGTTTTTTTCGCATAGCAAAAATTCCTATGGAAAAACTCGCATAACGAAAATTTCTATGGAAAACCTCGCATAGTGAAAAATTTTTGTTATGCGAGTTTTTCCCATAGAAATGCTTGTTATGTGAATTTTTCCATAGGAAAAGTCCGACTTGCATAGCAAAAATTTTCATTATGCGAGTTGGATCGCTTTTTGAAAAACCCATTCGTTATGCGAGTTTTTCGCTAAGCGAGTCACTTGTTAAGCGAGGTTTGACTGTAGATACATAGGTACCAGCATTCCATGCCTGCCACATGTCCATGGAAACATCTGCAAATGCAGACATCCCTGGCACTTTGGCTATAAATGGAGATGAGCACTGGACCCTAGAATCAGATACAACTGGCTTTTGAGCAAGGGCAACCTTTACCTTTACCTTACATATAGATCACGCGGCAGGTGGCCAATCACTATCAAAAAAGCTGACATCCACTTATTGCTCTTGTCAATAGTGAGCAGAGTAGGTTGACACAGGACATGAAATGGCCATCCGGCCCCCAAAGATACCTGAGAGAGTGTGACCCGGCTGCTGGCTTTAAAAGGTTGAGAACTCCTGAGCTAATTGCACCAACTTTGGCTTCAGAAGGCAAAGCAGAAGACCCCAACCTAGACATGTCAAATGAGAAACAGACCAAAGGAGCTTTGAAACTGAAAAGTGGGGGGAGAGGAGAAGTGGGGAAAGAAAGGCAGACCTTACCAGGCAAAAATTGACTGAAGTCTAATCACTCAAATCTCAGACAAGAAAACAAACACTTATTGCAATGCACAGTACTGTACTTGGTATCTGCCAACTTAGCAAAACGATGTTACCAACAACAGCAGATTGCCATTAAAGAGTTTCTTTTTCATTTTTCACAGACAGTCAGACAAAGTTGCCCAGCTTATTTAGCCAAAGTGAAACGTGAACTCTTTAATTAGTGGCGATCTGCTGGCGCTGGTGACATCACTTTGACTGTGTTGGTGGAGCTTCACTTTGTCCTAATGTAAATCAAAGTCAGAAAGTAAACAAGCCAAGAATCTACTCTAATTTACCTACCACCTAAGCAGCTTGAGAAGAAAGGCAGCAGACAAAACAATATACAAAATTGAGAGTACCAGAAAGGTCTCTCTTTTTGTCACTGGTGGTCAATTAGCAAGGCCCTTTTCCTCCTTTTTCATCAACTCATCCCAGGTCAACATTTGCCTTGTGTGAAATTCTAACTGTCTCTTTCCTTTACAGAACTCTTAACTGTGCCCTTTTAAAAAAATAATAAACCTTTCAAATGCTAATTTTTCTTTGTGCAATCTGGGATAGATCCCAATCCACATCAGAACTAGTCAAAACCGTCCAGTTCTATCCAGGGTATATCTTCCACATTTGGCCTCAGCTGCTACACAGCCTACATATCTATAGGGATAATATAATCTCTGCCACAGGGTTGTATCTAAAGAGAGAAATATATAAGTTTCCCAGTGGTGGGATGCAATTTAGAACCACCTTGGTCTGCCTGTCTGCATCTTCTGTTTAATGACAAGAGGGAACTAGCCTTACCACACTTAGTATAATTTTATATGTACCTCATAGCTCTCTGCCCTCTCCTTGGTTTTCTCAAAAATATAAGACAGGGGCTCCCAAACTAAGACCTGTGGACCAGATCCAGCCCCCGGTGCAATTTCATGTGCCCCCCACCCCTCCAAGGGCATTTGAGAAACAAAATGGCTATCCCTTTGAAGCTATTGGGACAAAAATGGCCACCGTCATTGTGCAGGCAGGATAAAATGGCCGTCTGGCCCTTGAAGTTGACTGAGAGAGTGTGACCCGGCCCCCAGCTTGAAAAGGTTGGGGAACCCCTGACATAAGAGATCTTTCAGCCCTTCCAAGTCGCTCTTGGTTCAAGAAATTCTATTCATCCTGTCTGTTCTCCTCCAGCCTGTTTCTAACATATTCATTTCCTTCTCAAAGCACAGACCTTGCAACCATTGACAAGATGAGGTCTAACCAGTGTCAAGCACAGCAGACCCATTACCCTTCTGTCTGTTATCTCCCATGACTTCATTAGCGGCAACTGTTTTCTCTGCCAGAAAGGAAAGCCAGGAGGGGCAGCTCCATGCCGAGCGTATTGACATGTTACTTTATCCACATGTATGGATGGCTGTGCCGTGATCTGATCAGCAGTTCGCTCCGTCGTTTCCCACTCTCTACTGGTCCACTTGTACAAAAGGTAAGGCAAGCCAAACTGCCTCTCTACCAAATCCCACAGTCTCACGAGAGAAATGGAGAGCCTCTTAAGAACTGCGACAGCAACAGGCAAAAACAGCAGGTGGGAAGACACTCACTGGACCTCTTCACTCCTGTGCAATCAAAGAAACTGCGGGTGAGCAACTAATTGTGAGAAATCCAGGCCTCCTGACTGAGTTTTTGAACTAATCTTGATATACTCTTAGACTGAAGATTGTTTCAAATGTTGATTCCTATGAACAAGTGGCTGGCTAGTTACAACCAATACCAGAGCAATAATTTGTAAGATGTGTTAATGAATAGCCCCTGGAATAAGGCGTCCAACCTTACAAAACTGAATCCGGGATAGTGGGGCGGGGCCAACGTCATGACGTCATGGGCGGGGCCAACGTCACGACGTCATGACGTCATGGGCGGGGCCAAAAAATAAAGGAGCAAAAAATGGCTCCAATAAACTGTGCATGCTGCGCAGAAACTCAATCTGATGCATTGCGCATGCATCAGATTGAGTTTCTGCGCATGCACAGTTTATTGGAAAATAAGCCATGTGCCGATTTTCTAAAAATATAAGCCACCCCCCGAAAATAAGGCATGTGTTATGAAAAAACACAGCCACCCCACTGCCTGCTCGGACACAGAGAATTCACCCCCCAACTGAACTCTGCTTACCTTCAAGCTCTGCTTATTTTCTCTCCCGACTAACAGCTGATGAGACTAAAGAGGCTTTTTTTAAAACTCCGGTAGGGAAGGGGGAAAAATTCAGTGATTTGATTGGCTCTCTATGTCAGCTGACATAGAGATCCAATCATATCGCTGAATAGGTGTTTCCCCTATTCAGCGATATGATTGGATCTCTATGTCAGCTGACATAGAGAGCCAATCAAATCACTGAATTTTTCCCCCTTCCTTGTTGTAGTTAAAAAAAAAGCCTCTTTAGTCTCATCAGCTGTTAGTCGGGAGAGAAAATAAGCAGAGCTTGAAGGTAAGCAGAGTTCAGTTGGGGGGTGAATTCTCTGTGTCCGAGCAGGCAGTGGGGTGGCTGTTTTTTCATAACACATGCCTTATTTTCGGGGGGTGGCTTATATTTTTAGAAAATCGGCACATGGCTTATTTTCCAATAAACTGTGCATGCGCAGAAACTCAATCTGATGCATGCGCAATGCATCAGATTGAGTTTCTGCGCAGCATGCACAGTTTATTGGAGCCATTTTTTGCTCCTTTTTTTAAAAAATGCCTGCTGCTGAAGAGAAATCGGGACAGCCGGGACGTCATGGGGGAATTCCGTGACCATTTTCCTAAAAATGGTAACTCGGGATTCCCCCTCTCAAATCGGGACTGTCCCTGAGAATCCGTGACGGTTGGCTACTATACCCTGGAAAGCTTGCGACCCTATCCAAGGATTATTAGCAAGGCATCTTCTCTGATACTGAAAAGGCCTGGAAGTCAGTCTTGAGTTTCAACTTATGTTTGCTCACTTGTTCTCTTTCCAGTGGCGTAGGGCAGGTTTCAGTCACCCGGGGTCACAGGCCAAACTTGTTTTCCCCCCCCCGGGTCACCCCTCCCCCCATAGGAAAGTCCTACCTTTGAGGTTCGCTGGGCTAGGAAGCGGGATGGCCATGCACCTGGGACTCCGACAGTGTGGGCAAGGCCCAGGGTCCGGGGTGGTGCGGCATAGGCCCGGTGGGGAGCCCATCATTGGGGTCCCAGGCGCACAGCCACCCTGCCTCTGAGCCCGACGGTGGCAGCTCATCTGTCTTTGGTGGCAGCGGTGCCCAGGAAGGCGTGAATCGAGGCCGGCGGTTTCTGCAGCTCAGCGCCTGCGGTTGGAGCAGCACCGGCCAGACCTTGGGGAGAGGTCCTGCCACTAAAGGCAGATGAGCTGCCGCCGCCGGGCTCAGAGGCAGGGCGGTCGCACGCCTGGGATGCCAACAGTGGCCTCACCACTGGGCCCACGCCACGCCACCCCAGACCTCGCCTGCGCCATCAGGGTCCTGGGTGCCTGGGCACCCCACTTCTAAGCCCAGTGGCGGCAGCAGCAGCCAGGAAGGCAGGAAGCGAGTCCGGTGGTTATTGCGGCCCAGCGGCTGGAACAGCACCGGCCAGGCATTGCAGGGTGTGTGGTGGTCCTCTACCTGGCCAGCGCTGGGCCACGACAACTGCCAGCCTCACTTCCTGCCTTCCTGGGTGCTGCTGCCACTGCCACCGGACTAGGAGGCGGGGCGGCCGCACACCTGGACCCCCGATGGTGGGCTCTCCGCTGGGGCCACGCAACACCACCCCAGCCTTGCAGGCTGTAAGGAGGGGACACCTGGGGAGGAGGGGGACAGAGGAGAGGGAGTGGCATCCCTAGCCTCCACCACGCTGTCGGGCCCGTGCCTTCCAGCCCAGGGAGGGGCCCAGGGTGTCGGTGGTGACAGAGGGTCCCGCCGGCTGCCCCGGCCACCAGGAAGTCCGGGGGTAGTGGCAGCACCCCCAAAAAAGTGCCACCCAGTCCAGGCTGCCACCCCTTCATCCCCCTTGCTATGCCTCTGTCTCTTTCGTCCTCTATATTTATCCTGGGGTCTTCTCAAATGTGTTTGTGTTTTGATCACAGCACTGCTTTCTTCACTGCAAAGAGAAACCCCTCTTCTGGACTTGCTATTCAACACATTTTACAGCTGAAACCTCTTGAAAATGGAAAAGTATCATTAACTACATTGTGGTATGCAGACGTGAAGATCCTGAAATAACGAACAAGCATGAAATGTGAAAAGAAAGGACTTTGCTTTCACACAACTACCCGTATTTGCCGGCGTATAAGACCACTGGGCGTATAAGACGACCCCCCAACATTTCCACTCAAAATATAGAGTTTGTTATATACTCGCCGTATAAGACTACCCCCTCTTCCGCACACCTTCCACACACCAAATAAAACATAAAAGAACATCAGATTTGATTTCAACATCTCCCTGTGGCCAGCACTAGTGCGCAAGTGTGCATGTGCGACCTCTGCATAGACAAGTGCTTCCCACCGAGCAGAACAGGCCGATCATGCCGAAAAGGCTGGCACCCCTGTCTCGCTGCTGATGCTCACCGCAGCCACGCTGGATACCGTGCGATACTGGGTGGTATGTAGAATGAAGTGGGTGGGCATCGGGAGGCCACTATGGGCACCAGGCAGGCATCGGGAGGCCACTATGGGCAGCTATGTCTATCCCAACTGAAGTGCACCCAGCGTATAAGACGACCCCCCCACTTGGAGGCATGTTTTTCAGGGGGAAAAGTAGTCTTATACGCCAGCAAATACTGTAATTTAAGCTGCGGCACTCAAGCTGCCGTGGAATGTCCTAAAGGCCAATAATATTATCATACTGAAAAATGGCAGACTTTTCTCCTTTCTTTTTCTTTTCTTTTTTTGCTTCAGCCTCACATGCTTGTGTTGGTTTTTAAAAATGTGCTGCCAAAATTATTCATTTTGCCTGTATCATTTTCCACTAGTGGCATGGGGTGCATAAAGGATGATCAATGACCCATCTAACTAAATTCTCACTACAGAGGTAACCAAAGGCTTTTCAGGTCTTTGCCAGAATTGTTGTCTGAGATCTTTTTGTCAGAGATTCCCCTAGCAATATGTGTGTCTCGATAGCAGAGTAGCACTTTAAGATGTTACACAGCGAAAGCTTTAGGTGCAATGACACACACACATATGCCTTCAGTGAAAGGTGTGCTTTACTTAACAGTGAGGGGAAGACAGACATATACAGATCTATATACAACAGTCTCTCTGTCTCCAAGCCCCACAGTTGGTACACAGCTTGGATTCCTCTGTTGGCTCCAATCCCAAGAGCATGCACAGAGTCCTGGTAATCTTCAGCAGTTCTTCCTTCTCAGTTGAAGGAAACTCTCACCAACAGGACGACCTTCTTCAACAGTCTCTCTCTGAAGTCTCTCAGTAGCTCAGTCCTTCTCTTCAGTATGACAGACCTTCTCAGTATGATAACCTCCTCCAAAGACCCTTCCCAGAGGGCCACAGTTATACCCTGGTGTTGCTGGGCAGATTCTCTAATCAGCCACAGCTGGGCTGTTAATGGAGCACATAGACAATGGCATGCACAGCCGGGCAATCAGTCTGGGGCTCTATTATGTACACCTGTGCTTAGAACACTTGCAGGGCCTTAAAGTTGTACTATTCCACTGGGCAGCAATCTTTCTACAATACCCCACAAAAGAAAAATGCCCTAACACTTTTAACTAGTGTGTCAGCTACATCATGTGCAATTTTAAACCTGGGAGGCTCTCCTTTCCTTTGCTCCATCATACTCTATTTAAACCTTTTCATAATTTATATCTTATAATAGTTATTTATTATGTTTATTACCTCACCTTTCTACATCAAAGCAGTGCTCAAGGTGATTTACAATCTTCATAAAATGATAAAAAGTGAGTAGAATCCAGTTTAACCATAAAGTAATTAAAATCTAATAAAATTAATCCTATCCTTAAAGCAGGGGTGGCCAAACTATGGCCTGTGGGATGGATCCATCCCTGACACCAATTCATCCAGCCCACACTCTGCTTCTGGGAGTGATGAGGGCAGCGCAGGCTGGATGAATTGATGTTGGGGGCCGGATCCAGCCAATGGGCCGTAGTTTGGGCACCCTTGCTTTAAGCAGAGAAAATGACAGCCAAACTCTGTCTCATCCTTTTGTAAAACAGATTGCAAGGCATGTTTTACTTCCACTTCTGGTGGGAGGAACCACGTGACTGGCCCTCTAAATTATGTGACTGGCCCACTGAATCATGTGACCAGTCCATGGCTTGAAAAGTTTGAGTTCCCCTGCCTTAAAGCAATAGATGCTACACAATGTAAGGGAGAAGGTAGAGTCATGAGGAATACCACATGCCAAAGGCCATGATGTCTGATAGTGCTCCTTCAATACCACCTTTAGAATGCAACCTAAGAGGAAGGATTGGTGCCACCATAGTTCAGTGTCCCAACACACAACTAGTCAGGTGGACCAACAAGAAACAATGATTAAGGGCATCACATACTGTCAAAGGTCCCAGGAGAACGAACAAGACCACACTTCAGTCTCCAGTGTAGGTTTTCTATCAAAGTGTCAACAGTTTCATACCCCCTCCTAAAAGCCCCATTGAAAATGGTCCAGATAGTCAGTGTCAATCAGAAGTGTTTGGAGTTACAGTACTCCCATTTCTCAAGCATCTTTTTTTTAAAAAAAAAAACCAATTAATTTGAGATTGACCTGTAATTGCTCAGAACATTTGGACCAAAGGCAATGTTTTTAAAGGAGTTTTCAAATGAGCTAAGATTTAAAAGGTGTGTGTGTGAGAAATGGAAGGCAAATAGTGGTGGTATTCAGCAGGTTCGCCCTAGTTCGCCAGAACCGGCTGGCCCTACCCATCCAAATTTTGAAATAAAGTACTATAGCCCTAATTCGGATGCAACAAAGGGCTTTCCCCCTGGCCACGTCCAACATACCACACCTACAGAGTAAGTAGTAAAAATTTTTGAATCCCACCACTGAAGGAGAGGTGAACTACCACGGCATACAAACAAGTAATCAATATCTGTAGGAAGAATGTTAGGAGAATCTGCCCCCCCCCCCCAAAAAAAAAGGACCAGAAAAAGGAGTTTCCATCTATACTCAGAACAAACAGGAGAACATTGCCTCCATGCAGAAGAACATGTAGGTTTTCTTAATGAAGACAATGCAGAAGTACTAATGGATGCAAGGAAAGGCAGAAATGCTGTAATTATATTTTGCCTCTGTCTTCTCTCAAAGTAAAACAGTGTTCAACATTGTAGAATATAGGTGGTAGTGAAGGGGTTGCTGTGATACAGGAACTTTGTGGTATTCTAAGTTCATGACTCCAGGCTCAATGAACTGTAGCCAAGAATACTAAACATAGCTGCAGATGTAATCTCAGTTGTAACCTCTTTGAGTATTGTTGGCTAACACACAACATCTCAGAAGCCTGGAGGTGGAAAATGCCATCCATGCTTTTAAAAGATGAGGAGAAAGACTCTGGACAATTACCAGCCTTGACATTGATATCACTAATGGTTTTAGAACAGATCATTAATCAGTCTGTAAGTATTTAAAAAAGAGCACAGTGATTGCTAAAACTCAGTATAGGCTGCTCAAAACAAGTCATGCATATTAATCTTGTTTTTTTCCCCTCTTTTAAATAGAATCAGAAGCTTGGAAGATGAAGAAATGGTGTTATCATGATTTCAGCAAGGCTTTAAACAAAGTCCTTCACAAAATTATTGTAGCCAAACTGGTAATATGGTGGTTAGATGATACAATTAATAGGTGGCTTTGTAGCTGTTTCATTTGCTATGCTCAAAAAATCTCATCAATGGTTCGTCCTCATCCTAAAGAAAAGTGACACAGGGGATGTTCCAGGTTTCAGTCCTAAGCATAGCATTGCTCCCAATTTTTATAGATTACTTACATGATACCATATAATAATTTTGTGTCAAAAATTATTCTGGGTTGAAAGGATTTCTGCTCAGGGAATGCCCAAATGAGGCTCCTTTCATGTCCACAAGAGCTGGGACAGAGGCAGGCACTCAATCCATCATGTAGTACCCAGCTCTCGAACTGCCGACTTGCCAGCCTTCAGGCTAACAAGCTGAGCATCTTAACCACTGAGCCACCGCAGCCCCTATGATACCATAGAATGGATGGTAGTAACAGTGGGGGGGAGGTCATGCTCCCTCAGACAACTTCAGGGGCCGGGTGGCCATTTTGCCCTTCCACCACCACATGACACTTCCTGGTATGGTGGAGATGGCGGGGGGGCACATGAAATGGAGCAGTGGGCCACATCCAGTCCAAGGGCCGCAGGTTGAGAATCCCTGATCCACACCAAGGGAAGTCATAGTACTAGTGTATTTTGTTTCAATCTCACCTCACTTTAAATGCTATGTCCAGGTCTGTGTCCAGAGAAGGGTAGTCAAGATGCTCAATATTCTAAAAACCAAGCTCTATGAGGAACAGCAGTTGAGAGATCTTGGAAGAGTGAGGGATGCTATGATTGCCATTTTCCAATATTTTGAGAGCTGTCAAATGGAAGATGGGAAAAGCTTGTATTTTGTGGCTTAAAATGGCACAACTTGAAATAATGAATTCAAATTACAAGAAAGGAAACTTCAACTGAACACTAGAAAGAACAGTAAGAACAGTCTGACAGTAGAATGGTCCAGTTCCGAAGAGGTTGGTTTCTTTCACAAGAAGTTTTTAGTCATAATTTGTATGATCATCGGTTATGGATGCTTTTGCTATGAATTTTCTATCTCATCTGGGGGTTGAACTCAACGTATCTTGGGTGGATTCCTACCCTGTTATCATTTCTGTGCCATGCAGAATCTGGGAAAGAAGGCGTTCTCTTAATCAATTAATTTTTATTTAAAATATCACCATTGACAACAAAGTTCTCTGAATTTTTGTGAGAGGATGACTAGCTTTTCAGCAGTTTCATATTAAGCATAACAACAGGAAACAGTGTTTAAAACTCTTCTGCTGCAGCTTAAAATTCTATTTTTCCCATTGTACCTACATTTCTGCAAAATAGGGGGGAGAGAGAAATCAATCTGTAGTGAATTAATGTCCTTCAGAAAAGGATACAGTCACAAAGCAGTGAAAGAGGGATAGGAGAATAGCACTATTGAATTATCAGCAATGGTGATATTGTTTTCCCTCTTCTCTTAATCTAGCATTTCCCAAACTATGTTCCACAGAACACTGGTGGACTTCAATTCCCAGAAGCCTCAGTCAGTACACTGGCTGATCGGTGCTTTGGGGAATTGACTTAGGCTTCTGGGAATTGAAGTCCAAAAATCAAAGTTTGGGAAACACTGTATAAATAAATGGCCAAAAGGCTAGAGTCAGTTTCTGTTTGAATAATAGCAATCTTGCATATGCTAACACTGGGTATCACTGGGAGAGGGCTTTTAAATCCTAATGTGATTGGCCTTGCCACTGACTTGATTAGTAAAGTTATTTTCTTGTTTGTTTTAAGTTATGTTATTTTGTTGATAGTCCCTTCTTTCTTTGACCCCTGATCAAGAAACAAACATGAAGGTTCTCTTCATGTGCTGGAAACTCAATTTTCTTATTTCCCCACCTCCCCCCCTTCTGACTAACTTCCAATGGTGACTATAAGTAAAAATACTTTTTTTTCTACTTTATATTTTTCTAGAACACTTTTATCATACATATACATATATATACTAAGATTGACCTGATCTCTTCACATTTTCAATGTGTTACTGTCCCCACCCCCCCACCCCCGTTTCATACTTGGCTAAGCAAACGGAATAACGAAAATTTCCCTATACAGTAATTTGAAAAGCCTTTACAGGTTACAATCATGGCTCTAAATGCCTCCTTATTTAGGTGTGTCAAGAGTTGCAACCTATGCATCTTCCTCCTTCAAAACAGCCCTTCCTTCCAAAGCCTAAGGTGGCTGCGGTATTACGAAACTCTTTGTACGTGTTTGGTTCTTGTTCACATTGAATGCATGGAGGCCAGGAACCTGCTGTCTCTGTCACAACCTGTACCCCATCTGCCGATTAGCTTCATTCTACCAGAACTGAGTTGGAAGATGAAAAGAGTAAACATAATCCTCCTGCATTCTGCTCATTCAGAACATGTATCGAGGCTTATTCTTTGTACCTCTTCCTTTTTTCCCCTGCAGAGAAAGCTGAACAAACCATCCTTTCATTATAACACCAAGGTAGGGTATTAAGAATTATTCAGCATTGCACAGTCTGTATAATTGTTCTGTGAGTAGGGTTCACCCAAGACATCTTGCTTCAAGAGATAAAGGACAAGATCCTTCTCAGCTCCTTTCCAACTCCTCTGATTTTCATGTATAAAAGCCAATTTCTTCTTCTGTGTCTACGCCAGATGTGTAGCTTCCAAAACGAAGGCACCTTTGGGTGAGTTCAATCTGCACCTCCTTTTGCCTGACCCAGTGTGAGAAAGATTAGCTGGCAACACAAGGTTGCCATTACCAGGGCACACCCAATTGTGGTTCAAAAACACTGCAATCTTTAAGGAGGCACTTTCTGTGTACCCCATGAAAGCCAATTGAGCAGTGCTGTTGGAGGTTTAGTATCCTCCTCTTCCCCTGAAGGCAGTGGTCTAGTACAGTAAAACCTCATATAACACTAAAACCTGGTTCCACAAGTCTTGGTGTTATATGATTTTTAGTGTTATCTGATCCTCTATGGGATCCGTAGAGATACATTGTAACCACACAGGCTTTAGCGGTTGTTATCTGAAGCATCCCATAGGATCTTAATGTTAT
This sequence comes from Furcifer pardalis, assembly GCA_030440675.1. Lineage (NCBI taxonomy): Eukaryota > Metazoa > Chordata > Lepidosauria > Squamata > Chamaeleonidae > Furcifer > Furcifer pardalis. The sequence continues at coordinate 43,158,726 of CP126893.1, forward strand.
CTGATGCAATTCTTCCCCCCAGATTCCTTAATGTTATGCGATTTTAGTGTTATTCGATACTAATGTTATATGAGGTATTACTATATATTATTAATCATATGATACAGCTCTTCCTCAGCAGGGAATTGCCATTCCTATTCATAGTTGATGTCTTCAGTGAGAGACTCTGGTCTGAAGCTCTTCATTACTACCAAACTAGCATGCAAACAAACAAAAAGATTATAGCAGAGAGATACAAACCAAGAAAAGGATGTATTAAAGAGAAGCAGTTTTCTTCAAGAAAAGAGTGGATTTTTAAACAGATATTTGGATGTAAATCCTGGCAAATCTCATACTATTTTAACACTGACAAAAAGGAAGTGGAATAAATACTCTATTTGAAGCACCCCTAAGCCTAATGCAAGTGCTGTTCCAGTCTACATCTCACCAGTAAATCAAAGCATAATCAGATATGAGCAGAAAGAGAAAGAGGATTAACTTTTAAGTCTTAATATATTGCTGTGAGTAAATACAGGAAGACTGCTAGGCTTCAGTTTTATGCATGTCTATTTTAGAGCATGTTCAAATGACCTCTCTAAAACTTATTTCCAAGTAAATATGTATAGGATCAGAAAGAGACAGTCAGACAGATGTGGCAGTCATCGCCTTATTCCAATCACTCTTTACACCTGATTATTATGCCATCCTCATGCTGAAACAGCCGGTTGGTAGAGAGACAGATAGACAGGGAGTGACGTCCAACACCAGCTGGAGTTAATGGCAGACTGAAGCCCAGCAGGAAAGTTGACTGTGTAGCAGTTGTATTTCAGCTCCTTCAGTCAAAAAGAGGCCCTTTGGTTCATCTTGGCTTGTTATCACTTCATTCTAGCTCTGAGGAACAAAGAAGACTAGATGTTATATCATCTTCCCTCTGCAGGTCAGCTACTCATTGTTCAGTCAAGGACAGGAGTGCCGAAACTACTGCCATGAGCCAGATCCAACCTATGATGACAATTCGTCCAGCCCACACCACCCTCGTCGCTCCCGCTCCCGGAGGTGGAAGCAAAACGCACCCGTACAGGTACAGTTTGCTTTTGCTTCCGGGAGCGACAAGTGTGACGTGGGCCAAATGAATTGGCATGGGCTATAGTTCATAGGCTATAGTTTGGGCACCCCTGGTTTCAGAAGAGAAAATGGCGGCTTAAAATCTATCTCATCTTGTTGCAAAATAGATTGCAAGGTGCATCTTACTTCTGCTTCCGGTGGGAGGAACCATGTGACCAGCTCGCTGAACCATGTGACCAGCCCGCAGCCCAAAAGTTTGGGCACCCCTGGTCTAGGATCTCTTCCACGTTTGGAAAAACCTGGTGAATCCTACTTTCAGTTAAGGTGGCTATTGTCCTTTTAGGGAGGACAGCCTCAACCAGAGGGGCTACCAGAAAAAAATCCTCTTTTTGAAGGATTCTCCAGTCTATGCCGGATTTAGCAATAAATAATACTTTCGTGTCAAAAATTATTCTGGTTTGAATGGATTTGTTTTTGCTGGAGAAACTTCACTCAAGGGATGCTTGAATGAGGCTCCTTTCATGTCCCTAAGACAGGCACTCAATCCATCATGCAGTACCCGGGTCTTGAACTGCTGACTTGCCAGCCTTCCAGCTAACAAGGCAAGCTTCTTAACCACTGAGCTACTGCAGCCTCTTAACAATAAAGAAGCACAAGACGGGAGGAAATCTGGACTATAGACTCAGTAGACACACAGGTCACCTTATTTTTCACTTTCTCACTTGACTTAGATGCAGAGAAATTCTGTTCCAATTATTTTTTTAAAAAAAAATCATTTTGTCACCTTAATCTATTCGTATAAAGTACCATATGAAATTTTACACAAATCAGCATGTGTGGGTGGGGTGGGGTGGGGTTGGCCCTCCTTATTGGTGGCACACACACTCACTTCTGGTAACTGTAAATCGCACAGCTTACTTTCAAGTCGTGACAAATACAAATTAACTAATCTCTGTGTTGTTGTCATTTGTTATCTGTTTGTTCACCGCCCAGAGTGGGATACCACCCAAATGGGTGGAATAGAAATACAATAAATAAATAAATAAGGAATTTGTCTTACACTGTGCCTGACCTAATTGGTTTGATATGGTCTACACAGACTGGCAGCAATGATCTTAGATTTCTGAGATGACAATCCTCTGATATATGTACAGTCAAACCTTGCATAAAGAGCGCCTCGCTTAAAGAGCACCGTAACTCACTTAAAGAGCAGAATATTCTCTGAATGTTCGTTTCGCTTAACAAATAAAACCAACCAAAAACTTGCTTAACAAATAAATCGGGGTTTGCAATCCCCCCACACACACCAGAAGTCACAATTGGTCACTTACAATGGTGTTTCACTTAAAGAGCAATCCTGTGCAATGCATTATGGGTTGTGACATTAAAATAGACAGTGCAGAAATTCTTTCCTTTATTTTCACTTTCTCTAATTTTTATAAAATATTTCCCTAACTAATGCATTGTAATTCTTGTATACCATATTAAGCAAACCCACTGTCATAGTGCTATGTCACTTTCTGTACAACAACAAGAAGAAATGGAAAGTTATTTTATTCTTATGCCATATCCGATTCCTAATATTGACTATCATCTTGGCGATCGGCCATGAAATTTGTCCTGGGAACAATATAATGCAGTGGCCTTCCATTTGCCTTTCACATTGCAGTATGACACCAATACCACTGATCCAGTTCTGGAATCACTTTCTGGTCCTGAGTCCTTTTGGGACACAAAGTCTTCATCCCCACCCCCAGGCCAGTATTGATGAAGCTGCTGCCCTCCATCAAGATGGTTTCAAGTGGGATTTAATCCACTTGGGGACCATCAACCTTCCCTGTGGACTTTGCCACCTAAGGCCATTAGTCCTCAGAGGTGTCAGGTTAGTTAACCACCACCTGACAATTCCTGCTGAGTCGCTGGCAGTATGGTCTTTTCAACATTTCCCAAACTATGTTCTGCAGAACACTTCTTCTTCTCCCATATCCAAATCTGAATATAGGCAATCATCATGGTGATCAGCCATGAAGACTGTCCTGAGAATATAATGCTGTAGCCTTTCATCTGCCTTCCACATCGCAGCATGATACCCATACCAGTTCCACCAGTCACTTTCTGATCCTGAACCCTTTTGGCACACTGTCTTCCTTGGCCCAAGGCCAGTATTGATGAAGCTGCTGCCTTCCATCAAGATGGATTCAAGTAGGATTTTAATCCACCTGGCCAGACTGTAGGAAATTCATTGTGGCCTGCCAAACAATGGATACAAAATCGATGGAGAAGGGACAAGAAAGGAAACAACAGTAATTCAACAGGGGACAAATGGGAACAATCAAAAGACCAGTGTGACTCCTTTTCATTGGAGGAAAATCTTGAACCAGTGTGGATAGAAGGGTAACTCAAGTGAGAGATAAAATAGATCACACTAAAGACAAGAACCTTTTAAGCGCACACCAAATAACTCCAAATTCTTCCAGGAGGACAGGCCCTCAGTTAATACCATTACCTCAACATTCAGTCTTGAAATAAAGGAGAGGAGTATGTATAGCAATAGCTGAGGAAAAAAAGGAAGCTCATGGAAACACAAGCATCAGGATCAGCAACTGGAAAGCAAAAGCTCTTCTTTGGCACCAACTTCTGGGGTGATTCCACCAACATAAATCTAGATCAGTGGTGCCCTAACTAAGGCCCGGGGGCCAGGTGCAGCCCCCGAGGCCAATTCATCCGGCCCACGAAGCCCTCGTCGCTCCTGGAAGTGGAAGTAAAATGCGCCCGTACGGGCATGTTTTACTTCCACTTCCAGGAGTGACGAGGGCTTCGCGGGCCGGATGAATTGACCTCGGGGGCTGCACCCGGCCCTCAGGCCTTAGCGACCGGTTTCCTGAACCACATGATCGGCCCACGGCCCAAAAAGTTTGGGCACCCCTGATCTAGATCCACACATACGAAAGGGAATATAGGGTTGCTCTGTCTTTGTTTCAATTGCAAGAGTGGTCTCCTTCTGTTACCATTTATACTCGAGTACAAGTTGTTCCGAATATAAGTCGAGGTACCTAATTTGGACCTCTAAACCTAGGAAAATAGATTGACCTGAATATAAGTCAAGGGTGGAAAACGCAGCAGCTGCTATTGAGTTCCAATAATTAAAATACATGAAAACACGGTAAAATTAATTAATTTAGACATTTGTATGGGCATGTTTTTGAGTATTTATGATAGTTACTGCTTTTTAAAAAACTGTATTTGCACCTCCCAAACAGTGGTGGCACAGCAGGGGAATTGGGTGGGCTGGCCAATTGCACTGAGGGAGGAAGTGATGCTCTAACCTAGCCTCTTGCTCTCCCTGGAAGCAGAATCATGGCTTTCCCCCTCCATCTTGGCCACATGGACCAGGGACGAAGACATGAAGGCAAGTGAAATCTTTCTTTTTATGCACAGTTTTGGTTTCCCACAGAACTGCATTGAAAACAAACAGAAAAGCTTCAGAATAAAAGAAATAAGTCAAATAATTGAATTGAATTGAATTTGCGGGATAGCAAATATGAGTAGTAAAGTAAAGTAAAGTAAATTTCCAATGCATTTAAATGAGAAATCACAATTTGCACCCTCTTATGGCCACCTGTAGTAATGGCCCACCAAACATATGTTTTCCTCTCCCCCCCCCCCGCCCCAAAAAAGCTTCCAATTGCACTGAATCCAGTATGGTTTTGGAACCCTCGTGGTCGTTGACCCGTGTATGAGTCAAGTCACCTTTTTGGAACTCATTTTGAGGGCTAAAATAACTCAGTATCTGCCACCCACATTGCCTCCACCACAGCAGGAAGTGCCATGTGTTGGAGAAAGGGCAAAATGGCCATCTGGCTCCCAAAGTTGTCTGAGGGAGCGTGACCTGGCCCCTAACTTTAAAAGGTTGAGAACTCCTGACCTATGCCCTGTTCATACAGTAGATACAATATACAGTAAAACACCAGATAATGCTAAAACTTGGTTCCACAAGTCTTGGTGTTGTCCGATTTTTAGTGTTATCCGATCCATGTTAAAATCCTATGGGATGGATCGGAGAACGTTAAAGCTCCATAGAGATACATTGTAACTGCACAGGCTTTAGCGGTTGTTATCCGATTTATCCCATAGGACCTTAACGTTATTCAATCCAATTCTCCTCCCCAGATTACTTAACGTTATGCGATTTTAGCGTTATCCGATCCAATTGTTATCCGGTGTTTTACTGTACCTGGATGTGATGTGGTGAACCAGCCAGATTTCAGACAACTAGCTTCCATCATTTGCATATTAGATGTCTTTAAATTTGCTTTTTTTAAGAAAACAAATTTTTTTTTTGATTGAATTGCTTTCTGCTCCACTGAATTTGATTTGTGCCCCAGGCATAAATCAATCTGTAAATTCATTTTGCTTCATCCTGGGACTGGATCCAGCCAACCTGCTTCAATATGGATCCCATTCAAATCAGGCAAATCCAAGTAGCAATCTGTTCTTTGGCTGAAGCTGGTCTTCACCCCTAATAATACCAGCTCGGGATAGCTATCATGCAGCCACCGCCAATACTTGTTAAAAAACAGCAAACAATTTTGCAAGGGGGAGAAAGCATGCCACCACAGGCACATTGCACAGATGAAAAGATGGTTGCCCCTGTGGTGGAGACATTTGCATCACTGATCTCAAGCCCCAGGCTAGATCTGCACACTCAGCAGCGGTTTACCCTTGGACCACCACTTTGTAGAGCAGTACGTCGTTGCGAAATAAGAACACCATCAACTAACTAATCTTAGTTGAGGAATAAGTCATGCCATCTTTTCCCTCCAAAATACTCAGCAAACAATTTTCTCAAACATCTCTACTGTCAGGTACTCAGACTGAGCTAGGGCTGCCTGGCCAGGTATAATTTGTGCAGCAAGAAATCTTAAGCCTTAAATAAAGCCTGAATCAGAAGTATCCTGTGGAGGTAACACATTCATAAAGCCACAAGTAAGTCAGTGGTGACTTGATTACACATGACAACAACAAGAAAAGTACTCTAGACTTACGCATGGGGAAACTGTTGCAAAACTAGAATGGGAGGATTTAAGCACTGCAGGTCCAGTTCTGCTTGATAGACATTCTATCCATTAATTTTTTTTAAGTGTTAGCCATGTTGGTCAATGCAAGCATATCAGAGAGTAACCAAGACAAAACAAAACTAAAGCCAAAAAGCATTGTGGGTCCTTAAAGACTAACTCCTGTATTTTAACGTTGGACTTGATCCATAAAAACTAACATTAAAATACAGGAGTTAGTCTTTAAGGTGCCATAGTGTTGTTGATAATGTTTTTTGTTTACTCTTTGATATCCATTTTAAGGTTCATTATAAATTTTCTTCCCAGTAAACATGGCAAAATTCAATCTCACAAATGGGTAGATTGATTCAGCTCTCTAACAAGATTAGTCGAACCTTCTGTTTATATCCTGGCTCCAGTTGGTGTGTCTGTGTATCATTTTTCTGTTCATGCACCTGTCAGAGTTATCCTGAGCTAGAGATTCTACCTGGCCCCTTAAAGGTTGCAGAACAGAAGACAGAAATGTTGCTTCTGGTTTTCCCTCTCAGTTCATTGAACAATCACCTGACTCCACCATCTGCTCTAGAAAAAATCTAAAAGTCCCACGATCGGCAGCAAACCAGAGAAGCCAGCAAATTGTGGGACAGCAGCCACCAATCCTCTCTCTTGTGGCTTTGGATCTTCTAAAGGAGCCTATGGCATCACAGGGTTGACATATGGCAACCGAACGATGCTTTGAAAAGCAATCATTGCTTCCTTTTTCTTCCTCTAGGAAATTTAAGGCTATATATTAAGTAGTTCACTTCTAGTACAATCTCAAACAGAAAAATGGTACCTTATTTATGGAACATCTGATTTTTAAATCAGATTCTCTTTTTCCCCTGTGTAGCAAAGTGGTATAATTGTCCTAATTAGATAGGCTTATTTTGATGAGAATTTAAAAGTAATAATCAAGTGTAAATGACATTTGCTGCACCCTGCCTCTTCCTGCAGGAGTGTCAATGTAATTTAATCTGAAAATTATGCGTAGAAGGAAGAAATTATCATAATACCCCCTCACGGAACCATAACATATCTAACTCCATTTTTGTTTGATATGCCAAGCCACAGGGAGACAGACCACCAGCAAGAATCATTGGACTTTTATTCTGAGTTGCCCATGTTTACAACCTAGAATTCATGAAAGCTACTTGTTTTGGGTGCTTAGCAAGAATTAGGAATTATTTCTAGAATGCCCTCTCCCCCCTGCCCGGGGTCACAATCTGCCTCTACCTAGGAGGGTATTTGTTGCAACAGACAAATGTCTTCTCATTGCCACTTGGTTTGAGCAGATGGCTGACTTGCATACCTGATAAAGAGTGAGGTCCATTGTTACACGCTGCCCTGCAACACCCATGGGATCTGAAAAAGACTTTAGTGATTTAGGGATTTCTTGAGTGGCAAGACTAGTGATATTATTGAAACCCATGTCACTAAGGAACCTCAGGATGGAAAAGCTACCAACATAATTGCTGTTGAGCACCCTCTCTTCTGTCCACACTGGACCATTAGGAAAGGTGAGTGCAGAAGAATAGATGCCTTTGAGATGTGGTGTTGGAGGAGAGTCTTAAGAGTCCCCTGGACAGCGAGGAGAACAAATTGGTCGATCTTAGAAGAAATTGACCTTGACTGCTCCTTAGAAGGTCAAATAGTAAAAATTAAGCTGAAGTACTTTGGACATCAAATGAGAAGAGAGGACTCACTTGAGAAAGCCTTGATGCTGGGAAAGGTGGAGGTCAAAAGAGGAAGGGGGCAGCCAAGAATGAGATGGCTAGATGGTATTGTAGATGAAGTAGGCACAAAGGTGGGTGGGTTGAGGAGGATGGTGGAGGACAGAGGTGACTGGAGGGCAGTGGTCCATGGGGTCGCCAGAGGTGACTGGAGGGCAGTGGTCCATGGGGTCGCGAATGGTCAGAATTGATTGTGTGACTGAACAACAACCCTCTCTTCAGCTGTGCAGCCTCACATCTGGCTTAGACACAGAAGAAGAAGAAGAAGAAGAAGAAGAAGAAGAAGAAGAAGAAGAAGAAGAAGAAGAAGAAGAAGAAGAAGAAGAAGAAGAAGAAGAAGAAGAAGAAGAAGAAGAAGAAGAAGAAGAACCACCACCACCACCACCACCACCACCACCACCACCACCACCACCACCTCACAGTTTCTCCCAACAGAGGAAAACTCAGCAAGCTAATGAAGGGATCCAAAGTAACCCAGCAAAACACCCAACACAAAAGTGGCAGAAAGAGGGTTGAGTGTCTGCTTCTTGATTGCTCTGCATGAGCACATTACATTTGCTTCCAGATCTGCTCAGCAGAACAGCCTTTATCCCTTTTCACTGTGTGAGCTTTGTTGGTTGCTAAGCATGCCAATAAGTAGGAGATGAGGAGAAGTACTGGTTGCTTCAAGCTTTTAGAGAGGCGCCTTTCGTTCCCTGAAGCACAGACAAGCACTGCCATATTGTGGTCCAGTCCAAAGCAGAAGAAAGAGCCCTGTTCCAAGAGAAAGTTGCAGATTCTCCAGAATCTTTCCCCTTTTTTAAAAAAAAACACACTCTTTCTTCCTCTCCTCATTTTATGTCTTTTCACCAGAAGCTGAAATTTGCATAATAATATCCCAAGCGAAAGCCTCTCCATGTCAGTGGTGCTGTCAAAATATAAAAATGTGAGAAGGAGACTTCTCATCTCTCAGGCCATTCTTGCGTGAGGATAAAAGCAAAGGCTTTCCTTGCAGTTCCTTCCAGGCTCATGAACTTTCCACCAAAGAGAGGCTAAGATGATTCTCCCCCATTCTCCTTCTGTGAGCAGCCCAAGACATTCCTATTCAGGCAGGCCTTTTGGTAACTGATGACCTGTTAAGGTCGGGCATTTTAACTGGTTGTTCTGACTTTCTTTCACTTTGATTAACATGTTTAACTCAAGTGTTTTAAAAGACTTTAATTTAATTTAGTGGCTTTAATTATAATGTTTGCTATTAACTTCCCCATAATGAAAGGTTTAAAATTAAGATGTAAGCAACACTGGGTCCCAATCCTAGGATGAGCTAGGCATAAAAATAAAGCAAATAAATAAGCATGCCAGTCTTTGCTGCCATAAAGCAATAAATGAATGAAACATCTACAGTGGTACCTCGCTGAAAGAGCATAATGCATTCCACAGGATTGCTCTTTAAGTGAGTTTTCTCTTTAAGTGAAACACCATTGTAAGTGACCAATTGTGACTTCGGGGGGGGGGGATTGTGAACCCCGATTTATTTGTTAAGCAAGTTTTTGGTTGGTTTTATGTGTTAAGCAAAGCGAACATTCAGAGAAAATTCTGCTCTTTAAGCGAGTTAAAGTCTCTAAGCGGGGCACTCTTTATGCGAGGTTTTACTGTACTTTAAAATGTATAGCACAGTCCAATCCATACCATGAATCCACACTAGAGATCCACTAGCCAATATCTTAAGATCTCATTATAGCACAATTTCTTTTAGAGGCTCCTCAGCCTGCAGTATCCTTGGCATCTCAATGACAGATCCGCTTCCCGGACTGCCTCCAACAGTCTTTTTAGATTGACTCTTTATTCCCTCCACTCCAACCCACATTTATTTGTAATTTTATATATACCCATCATATCTAGGGGGGACTGCAGTGACTTAGTGATTAAGACACTGAGCTTAATGACTGAAAGCTTGGCAGGTCAGGAGTTCAAGACCCAAGTACTGCACAACAGAGTGACATCCCATCATCTGTCACAGCTCCTGACAACCTAGCAGTTCAAAAGCAAGAAATTGCAAGAAGATAAGTAGGTACCACTTCGGTGGGAAAGTAAACAGTGTTCTGTGCTGACATCTAGTCATGCCTGCCACATGACCATGGATACATTTGCAGATGCAGCCTTATACACAGATGAGTACTGAACCCTATAGTTGGACATGATTGGCTTTTAAGCAAGGGAGACCTTTACCTTATCTTACCTATTGAAACTATGCTTAATACACTACTGTGAATCTTTGTCCGCAACCCACCCAGAAGGTATGTTTGCAGAAACCTTTTGGCTGCTAACTGAACCACAGAATTTAGAAACTGGAATGGCAGTGGTCAGATCTGTTATTTCCTGTATTCACTGATAAAGAGAGGCCTTTGAGAGTCATGAAGCAGAACCAAACTCTTCCGGACACACCATCCCAACAGGTCCTGAGCTTCTGGAGACATCTGTCTCCTGCTATGAAGACCAGTTTTTAGAACGAGCTTTTGTTTACACAGCCAATAACTATGAAGGTAGGTATATTGGAAGATACTCCCAAAGAACTCTGTAGTCCTCTGGGAGGACTACGGAGGATGGCAAATGACAGCAGAGCCTGGCATGCGGTGGTCTATGGGGTCATAAAGGGTCAGACTCAACTGTGCGGCTGAACAACAACAACAACATATTGGTAGATAAATAATCCAGGAGTTGGCAAAACTGAAGCCCATTCTGTATTTTTAGTCAAAGGTAAATGCAATAGTGTGTCAGTGAAGGCAGCGGGTGGTGCTTGTACTCTGAGCAGAGTCTGAAGGACAATGAAGTGTGATATTGTGCCGCTCAGCATAGCAATCAGCAGTGAAAACACAGCATAAAGCGTTTCGATCCTACTTTAGCCATCAGACTGTAACGAAGATAAAGCTGTTCAATTTCCCAGCAGTGCTGCAGGTGGGGAAAGAGAATTACTGCAAGGGCTGCAAGTTGAGGGGGAATGGATCCTGCTCTGCTTAGTGGCAAAATGGCTGGCTTTCTTAGGAGGCAGGGAATAAAGGGGACAAGAAAACTGTGGGTGCTCTGTGGCTGTCTGCATTCAAAGGATCCCCATGGCTGCCAACACAGCCACATGCTCACACTGAAGCACATGCAACATGGAATTATTATTATTATTATTATTATTATTATTATTATTATTATTATTATTATTATTATTATTATTATTATTATTATTATTATTCATGTCAGAAATTATTCTGGTTTGAAAGGATTTTGCTGGAGAAACTCCACTCAGGGGACAACCAAATGAAGCTCCTTTCATGCCCCCCTTTCATGTCCCTAAGAGCTGGGACAGAGAGAGGTGCTCAATCCATCATGCAGTACCCGGGTCTCAAACTGCCGACTTGCCAGCCTTCCAGCTAACGTGAGCTTCTTAACCACTGAGTCACTGCAGCCCCAAACATGGAAATGTGATACAATGAACAAGCACATGTGCCCCCATCTGCATCTGTGTGCACCAATAACTATAATGGGAAGGCCATATTGCAAGAAGGCCATCTTCATCTGATGCAGATTCATCATTTTAGGGGGTCAGGAGGAGAGAAAGTAATGAGCGGTTAAGATTGAGCAGTGGCATATTGATTGACACAGAGGCAACTAACTAGCCCAATACAACCCCAAAAGGTACGAAAACAGCAGAAGCACGTTAACTGTTCCTGGGCTTTTTGTGTTGTCAGGACATTACATCCTTTCCTTCTCACATCTCTCTTCCTTTGTGCATCCTTGATTCTTTTTATTTCAATTTATTTAGCCCCTTATTTGATGACATTCCAGAGACACTTCAGTTTTGAGTGAGAGCTTCCTAGTTGACATGGTCAATATTAAATTCTTTCAGTGTTGCCTACTGTGCATCTTTGAATTGTTTCTTTTGTCCACCACGCCCTCAAGCATGTACAACAAGTTCTCCACAGAAAACACATTTTGGAAGATGACCAGCCTACATCCTGATGACATTGTCATCTCATTGAAATTGTTGTTGTTTAAAGATTGTAAAAATGCATTTTCTCCAAGACTTCAGTGTTAGGGACCTTATCCTGCCATTTGATGCCACTTGACGTTGAGAATTCTTCAAAGATAGGTAAGATCAAAATGACTGAGCTTTCTTCCACTCCATTAAGTGGAGAGGATAGAACACCAACTTTGTACATCTTCAGATTAACAAAAAGATTGATTCCATATTGATTCCACACAGAGAACTGAAGCCTTCTGAATGCAGTGAAGACTTTTAACGTTTTGTGAAGTCACTTCATCATCAGTGAGAATGCAGTGAAAGACAATGCTGCCAAGATGTGTGAACTTAACCAAAGCAGAAAGTGTATGCTCATTTACCTTCACAACAGGTTCTTTATGAGGTTCAGCTGGAGCAGGTTGGAATAACACCAACCTTAGTTGTAATATATGCACAAAGGGTAGCTGTTAAAGTCATCATTTAGAAGGGAAGTAAGGTCTGCACTCAACTAGCAGATATAACATGCTGAATCTCTTGAGCTTTATACAAACAAGGGGATGGAGTATCAATCAATCAATCAGTTTATTGTATCAGTCAATTGACCATGCCAAAGTGGGGATGGAGTATCTGCAGAGGAAGTGATGTGAAGTGTATTCTACATAATTCATGAGCACATGAAAGTAGCAGTGATACAGTCGTTGCTGTCAAAGTGCAAGTGCTTATCCTGATAGCTATTAAAGTCATGCTTTTAAGGAGAGTCCCAATACAGAGGCATACCAACATGCTGGTTCTAATGGTGGTCTTCTCCACCTGGACAAATCTTTTGTGAAGTGAATGGGTCTTCATTGCTCACCCTGGCCTAGACCAAATCATTCCCAAATACTTTGTATTACAACTGGGGTAAGTTCAGGAGAATACAATTTTGCTGTGGGTGGGGAGTCTTCCAGGAGAACCTGAATGAGATGCCACCTGATGCCATAGTCCCAGCTAATCATAAGGACCATAACTTCAACTCTGTGAAACATGGGCTCACTACAACACCGGCTGAAAGTGTTTCTGAAAGGAGCAGGTATGATCAGGCGCATGCTGGTATATTGGGCAATCGGGCTATGTCCCACCCCGCCCTGGGGTGCTCCCTCAGCTGGTTTGCCCCGGCCTGGAGGGAGGAGGACACACTTGGTGGGGTTGAGTTGGTGATGTGTGTGTGTGTGTGTTCATTCTTTGAAGTGTTTTGTGATGGGTTGATATTTTGTGATGGTGGTTGGGATATTTGCTGTAATGTTTTTGAATTGCTTGTGACTTGATATTTTGTATTGTAACTGTGATATTGTGTTTTCTTTGTTAGCTGCCCAGAGTCGCTCTGCGAGTGGGGCGGCATACAAATTGAAAATTTAATTAAATTAAAATTAATTTTCCCTCCCGCACTGGAGTCTGAGCACAATTTTGTTGCAATCACATGCTCTTTTGAGGGTCTGAATGCATCCTTCTGCACCTTCTATCCACTTTCACTTATGCTTTTAAGCTCAGTAGGAAACGTAACCATCTTTTTGGTACTTTGGAAAGCTTCCTACCTCACCCACAGCTTACTCATTTCCCAAGTCTTGAACCAAATTAGCACAGTCAAGACAGCCGAACTTTTTTTTTTATCTTTCCAGTTTTAGAAGGGAAATCCCACAGCCTGGCTCTCAGCGCCATTCTCTAGAGGGAAACAGAGCTCGACTCTGAAGAGTCTTTGCAATTCAAGCACACTAATGAAATGCAATTAAAAGATTGCTCTCCTAATCCTCCTCCCTCTTCTCTCTCTCTCTTGCTCCCTTCTGAATTTAATAAGAGCTTTTGCTGACAACCACTTGGGGAACCAGCTTCTGTTTCAACGACTTTTCACACCTCAAGGGCCTGGAGGGCTCCTGCCTCCATTCTCTGGAATGCACTGGATTTACCTGCTTCCAGAGGACACTCTGATTTCTGCCCAACTACTGCTCCTCTTACCACTGGGGACTTCACAACCTTTCGACTCTACAAACATTACCACAACTCAGATAAACTGTTGTGGCTCCTCTTATCTCCCAGACCATAGTAGTCTGCAACAAATGTCCAGAACCCAGAAATACAGTATTTCCAGAGATCTCTTAGTGATTTCAGAGAACCCAGAGATTTCTCAACCTCCCAAGATTCTTGCAGATGCTCCTGGATGAGATGAATAGTCTAGAACAGTGTTTCCCAAATGCTGGTGTTTGGACTTCAGTTCCCAGAAGCCTAAGCTAGTATATTGACTGATCAGTGCTTTGGGGAATTGACTTAAGTTTCTGGGAATTGAAGTCCAAACACCAGCATTTGGGAAACACTGGTCTAGAATCTAGTCTAGACTCTAGATCCATTTAAGTTGGGTTTCATGCTGCGTCAAAGGACTGAGACAGATTGGTCACCCTTCAAGGGAACCTCCTAAGGGAGGCCAACAGGGGGGATGTAACTCTGCTGGTGATCCTAGATCAGTGATGGTGAACCTTGGCACTCCAGCGGTTCTGGGACTTCAATTCCCAGAAGCCCAAGCCCCTGTGAATTCACACAAATGGGTTTACTGTGTGTATGCAGTGTGGATTCACAGGGACTTAGGCTTCTGGGAACTGAAGTCCCAGAATAGCTAGAGTGCCAAGGTTCACAATCATGGTCTGAGATCTTTCTATGGTTTTAGATACCATTGACAGGCTATTGAATTTAGGGATTGGAGATGGGTTTTTTTGCTGGTTCTTGTCCTACCTTGATGACTGATCCCGGTTGATACAGATTGAGGATTTTGTTTCAACACTGTCGAGTCCCACATAGGTCAGTCCTTTCCCTAGTGCTTTTGATCATGTACTGTATATGAAGCTGTGTGGAAAAATTATTCATTGACTTGGAAAGCATTGTTACAAGTACAGTAAAACCTCACATAAATAATGCCTCACTTAGAGACTAACTCACTTAAAAAGCAAAATTTTCTCTGAATAGTCACCTTGCTTAACAACTAAAACCAACCAAAAACTCATTTAACAACTAAATTGGGGTTCGCAATACCCCCTGCCAGAAGTCACAATTGGTCACTTAGATTGGTGTTTTGCTTAAAGAGCAATCCCATGGAACGCATTATGTTCTTTAAATGAGGTACCACTGTACACTGATAACATACAGCTCTATTTCTCCTTTACTTCATCTGCAGAAGATGCTGTTCAAATCTTTCACATTGCCTGATCTTGGTTATGGACTGGACAAGGGCAAACAAATTGAAACTGAATCCTGACAAGATGGAACTTATGATGTTATGAAGATCATCTGAACAATTAGGGGGAATCTACCTGGCCTAGATGGGGTTACACTCCCCCTGAAAGATCAGGTTTGCAGTTTGGGGGTTCTCCTACCAAGATCCAGCACTCTCTAGGATGGGTCAAATATCAGCCATATTCAGGAGTGGCTTTTATCAACTTTGGTTGATTGCCCAGTTACACTGATCCCTGGGTTAAAAGGTTAAGGTCACTCTTGCTCAAAAGCCAGTTGTATCTGACTCTAGTGTTCAGTGCTTCTCTCTGTTTATAGCTGAAGAGCCAGCGCTGTCTACATTTGCGGACATTTCCATGGACTTGTGGCAAGCAGGCCTAGACACCAAAGTGCATGGAATGCTGTTTGCCTTCCTACCAAAGTAGTATCTATTTATCTCCTTGCAATTTCTTGCTTTCAAACTGCTAGGTTGGCAGGAGCTGGGACAGAGATGGGCACTCAAACTGTCATGCAGTACCTGGGTCTCAAACTGCTGAACTACCACCTTCCAGTCAGTATCTGAACCAAGTGCCTAATAACAGAAGTGCACACAATGCTAATCTCAAAAACAGGCTATTATAATGCTCTCTATGTAGAACTACTCTTGGAACAGTACAGAAACTTCAGCAAGTCCAATATGTAGCAGCCAAACTGATTTCTGGGACTAATAAATTCAGTCATATACTATTGCTCTTGGCTCGAGTACATTGGCTTCCCATTAGTTTCCATACTCTATTCAAGATGCTGATTTTGACCGTTTTAAGGCCTTTAATAGTTTAGGACTTGTCAGAATGTCTCTCCCCAAAAACTGCCTCTTGTTTCACACAATCCTCTTGATCCACAATGTTGAAGGTGGCTATATCAAGGCAGCCCAGAAGGGCAACAAGGAGTTGGGTTTTCTCAGTAATAGCCTCCATCTTGTGTAGTAAACTGTAAGTTGAGATGCACCAGGCACTGTCCCTCCCCATAATAAAGCAATTACTTAAGACAGAACTAGACTTTTTTCTTTGTATGATTGTGTAATGTTCCTATGGGTTTTGTAATATTTTTGTAACTTTATGATGTATATTGGGGTTTTATCTTACTGTACTGTATTTTATGATATTCTATTGTTTGAATTATTGATGTATGATATTTCATTGTGTTGTGACATTTTATTGTTCTGTTGAATTGTTGCATTGTGTTTGATTGTGTTGTGAGCCGCCCTGAGTCGGTTTTCGCTGAGTAGGGCGACATATAAGTTTAATAATAATAATAATAATAATAATAGATAAGGCAGCTTTTAAGAACATTGACTCAAATGGTATCAGTTTTAATGGTTCACTTTAGGTTTTGCATAGATTACCGCATCCGAGTCAAAGTAAAGCCATAGAATAGACCAGTGTTTCCCAAATTTTGATTTTTGGACTTAAATTCCCAGAAGCCTAAGTCAATTCCCCAAAGCACTGATCAGCCAATGTACTGACTGAGGCTTCTGGGAAGTGGAAGTCCATTGGTGTTCCATAGAACATAGTTTGGGAAATGTTGGAGTAGACCATGCTACCAGAGACTCAACACCAGGCAGCAGTTAACTAACCTGACAACCATGAGGACTAATGACCTTGGGTGGTGAAATCCACAGGGGAGGCTGATGGTCCCCAAGTAGATCCACTTGAATCCATCTTGATGGAGGGGTAGTGCTTCATCAGTATTGGCCTGGGGTTAATGAGGACTTTATGTGCCAAGGAGCTCAGGACCAGAAAGTGACTGGTGGAGCTGGATCAGTGGTACGGGTGTCTCTCTGCAGTACAAAAGGTAAATGGAAGGCCACTGCATTATATTGTTCCTGGGACAATCTTCCTGGGTGATCGCATGATGATAGCCAGTATTTGGAATCAGAAGAAGAAGAAGTCAATTCTAGAACAAGTTGATCATGTTATTTGGTAAAGTATGGGTGGGGTTTGGGGAGTTAGTTTGCCTTGTACACCACTCACAATAATGTGCTCTCATTAATTCGGTGCTATAAAAATTCAACAGAGAAACCTATAAAATATTGAAAAGAAGTACACACCCTCCTCAAAGTCTAGGGAAGTGATGGCCAACCTTAGCCCTCCAGCTATTCTTGGATTTCAAATCCCAGAAGCCCTGATCAACAGAAGTGCTGACTTGGGCTTCTGAGAATTGAAGTCCAAGAACACCTGGAGTGCCAAGATTGGCCATCACTGGTCTAGGGCTACACCACTTTCCCACTTGTTCAGACATCCTTCATACTTATGAGCTTGTACCATTGCTGTAAGCTCTTTTCAAAAGTAAAAATCTCTCTTTACTGAAAAGATATTTACATAACAGCTCTTTGCAGTTTAGCTACATTCCAGTTAAAAGTTTAGCACAGTAGTTAAAAATAACAGTGTTAAAAATAAACAAAGTATTAAGAATATAATAAATCTATCTTCTTAAATTCAGTAAGCCTAATCCGTTATGTAAAAATCATATTTTCTGTCTCTCTTGCAAACTCACTGATAGTATGTGCACAAACTGGCAATGTAGGAAGCACCCATTTCTCTTTGAAACACCTCCCCTTCCTCCTCTCTGTTCTTATAACTTTCCAGCTGAGAAACAAGGTTATCATTCCCTATAATTTTGCCAACTCAATGTTTTTATCTCTCTGGGACAGGATAATGTGTTTATATCCTTGATTCACAGAAGGAGGCTCAGCATCCAGTCTCATTCCACCAAAAAGCAAAACAGAAGCTCATCAGCCTAGACCAATATGGCACCTTGCGCTCATTCCCATTAAAGTCAGAACAGCTGCCGACTTCTTTAATGATTCTGTATACCACCCAATCCTTGGCTTTCCTTAAGAGAATCAGCTCTTGAACAGAAAATAAAACTCTATTACCTTCATTGGCTCACTGAAACCTTCCAGGTGGCCATATTTTCTTAACGGCCCACCCTAATCCTTTTTCTCAAGTCCTGCTCCTCAAAACTCAATCTGGGATTTATACTAGGTATAACATATGAAGGCTACACTAGCAATGAGAAGTCGTATTCTCTCATCTCACAGGAGTGTGCCTGGCATCCATCCTGGAAAACAACCAAGGGCTAGAGCAACTTTAATATGAATCTTTCTAAGCAAATGAATTTGACATTTCACCAAGAGGTAAGAATGGTGTGAAGCTCTCTTGCCAGAGTTGCCAACTACATAAGACTGGCTTGGAAAAAGCAGTCCAAAAATTGCAACACTTGTCTAATGATGAGAAGAATAGCGTTCACACTGCTTGTACAACATTCAGCCTATACAAAAAAGCCATGACTACTGTAGTTAGCTCTGGAAGGTGAGCAGGATCTGACATTTCCTTCTGTCCTTTGCAGTTTGTTTGCCCCACTGAATAGATCTTCTGCTTTCACCTGAAATGGGATGTCTAGTGGGGAAATGTTAAGAAGAGTTATTTCCATGTAGGGTGGCCAAATGTCCTCCTTTAGATAGGATGGACCTCTATTTGAAGAGCTGCTGTTCTTAGTAACATACAAGTGGCTTCCCTACACACCAGTTAACTTACCTGACTGAGCAGGGAAAGCAAAAGTTTTAATTAGTAATAGAATCTAATCAGCTCACTCTCATTTGTAAATGAAAATTGCTCAGACAGACAGACAGATAACATTAGAACCCAAATCCCTAGAAAATCTTACCCAAAGGTTGAAAAGCTGTTGCACAAACATAATTGGCAGTAGCAATTTGTGACTGGTTAAAACCTTCTTTGCCAATTTTAATGTGTACAAGACTCTCACACAATGCAACGAAATCACATGCGCTCAAAATTCCAAAAAGGAAGCCTTTATCAGCTGGCAGTTTGATGATCATGACGGCATCATCTCCATTACTCAGGAAGAGTCAGGAGGATCTCAGCTGGTGGTTTTTAAAGTGCAAGGAAGAAAACAGGATCCAGAGGAAGGCCATGATAAAACTGCCACTGGCCAAATGGCCAAGCAATCATCTACCAGCACCATCTTCTGCAACTCTCCTCCCAAGTAGGAGCAGACCCATTGCACTGCCACACCTCTACACTCTAGTTCAGACAACCTCTTCGAAGGAACATAAGGGTTGTTGGTATGAAAAGCAAATAAGGTACCAACAGACTGGCATTCCCACATTCCTCCCTCTCCCAGGCCAAGTCATCAAACAGGATGGAAAAACAGTTTCATTTCCAAATCCAGGTCTGAAACCAGATTATTATTATTATTATTTTGGGGGGGGGGGACCCAACAGTTTGATTTCATTCACCTTTCTGTTTTTTAGTTCTTAATTAATTATGCAATTTAATGGACTGATTAGCTTACTTTTCAAAATAAAGAGTATCGTGATTTTTTAAATGATAAAATAAGACCAGGTCAGTCTTCTTTATACAGAAGTGGATTAGTTGTTAATTATGCTTAGACAGAAACTTGGCCTTTGCCTTTGATAAAGTTCACCTAGAGACTATCCCAATGGGGCATTGGTGGAATTATCCCAGGACTCATTCTGAACTGTCATCAACACTGAACACACAATCTACAAAAGGATAGTCCTGTCAATGAAATTTTGCACATTAACATACTCCTAAAAACAAAATGCCACCACACTGCTTCCTAGTCATGCCACGCAATCCAGATTTTTGCTGAAACTTGCTATGTGCAACATGTACAAGAGAGCCTGACACTTCAGGTCATGTTTTGAAGAGTTGCCTTGTTTTCACTACACTATTACTGCTGGAACACAAAAGAAGAGCTGTACCATGGAATTCATAAGGGAGAAACTTCTGGTGGATTACTGTGTCGGTGTCATTGCCTTTGACATCAAGGTGAGCCAGGCAGGTGCCCTTGCTAAGGAGACATGCTGTGTTGTTTTCATGGGTTTTTGTCTGAGCACAGTGGCACCTTACACCTAGTGTTCCCTCCTGCTATGGCTTATTAGGGAGTACTGGAGAGATTCATCAGGGTAGATTTGCTGAACAGATGTGCATGGTGGAGGCCAACGCTGTTGAGCAGAAGTGTGAAATTGATCCATTTCCCTGACTGGCTGATGATATTTGCCTGGGTGAACAAATTCGAAGAATAGCTTTTTCTTCTTCCAGATTCAGCATCTGATGTGCCTGAATTCTTCAATAAGCAGCAACTATTGTGTGTATTCAGACATGAGATACAGCACATATACATAAAGAGAGGCTGCAGTGGCTGAGTGGTTAAGACACTGAGCTTAACAACCAGAAGTTCAGCAGTTCAAGATTTGAGTACTGCATGACGGAGTGAGCTCCTGTAGTCTGTCCCAGCTCCTGCCAACCTAGTAGTCCAAAAGCAAGAAATTACAAGTTGATAAATAGGCACCATTTTGGTGGGGAAGGTAACAGTGTTTGGGGTGCTCCAGCATCTAGTCATGCCTGCCACATGACCATGGAAATGTTTGCAGACACAGAAAGTACTGGCTCTTTGGCTGTAAACAGAGATCCAACCCTAGAGTAGGATACTACTGGCTTTCAAACAAGGGGGACCTTCACCTTCACATACACATAAACATAGATTGAGAGAGATAGTAAAGCTAGAGGAATAGGAACAAAGCTATATGTGATATAAATGTGGAGCTGTCACCACAAATGACTTCTGCATGTCCACTGATGCCCCTTAATAGCTATCGGGACTCCACAGGCCTACTTAGACTTTCGTAAAACAAAGGGGAGAACTGGTTCCTCTTGTGGTCTCCACTACAAATGAGAACCTCAGGTTCACAAAATCGCCTGAAAACAGCCAGGAGGCCTTTTCTCCAGAGGTATCACTCCCAAAGGTTCTCCTCTAAATGGCAACTCCTACAGACCTTGGCCATAATGTCTGTCTCACTCCGGCCCACTACCAAAATCAGGAAGGCAGCACCCATAACAAACTCTGAAGATTAGGTCCAGAGATGTGGAACTCATTCACCAATCTAAGCTCGCCTAGCTACCGAGCCTAGATATAAAGAGGACACAATCACCTGTGGAGCCTGGCCTTCAGTTTGGTTAAAATATAGTAAAGGGACTGACATTAAATGCAGAGAATAATCATGTTTTACATATATGAAAGGGTATTTATAGCATGTCAAAGTTCTACTGTTCACGGTCACTATTTTGGGCTGAACATGTAGACACATGTTCTCTGCCTTCTCATGTTCCATTTACAGATACAGTACTTGTGGATGATGAAAGAACTAGAATGGGTCCAATGTGATAAATGATCTTTGCCTGCTCTCTACTTACAGTGAAGGATTTCTGGAAGTGAGCTCTGTGAAAAATGGATGAATGAAATGCA
Source organism: Furcifer pardalis (assembly GCA_030440675.1). Taxonomy (NCBI): domain Eukaryota; kingdom Metazoa; phylum Chordata; class Lepidosauria; order Squamata; family Chamaeleonidae; genus Furcifer; species Furcifer pardalis. The sequence continues at coordinate 43,180,166 of CP126893.1, forward strand.
AACTATGAATGAAATGCAAACTAATCTAGAGATAGGTAACATATGGCCTAGAGCTACATGTGCATACGTGCACACAGTCATTTTTACAGTCCTCGCTCTACTGTGTACCCTACTGTTGCCATAACACTGAATTTCAGTAGATTGCAACAGACAAATGACATCACAGAAATGGTGCTGTAAATTGAATGGCATGGGGAGTGCATACTTTGTTTCAAATGCTGTTAGCATTTCCAGAAGTCTCCCAGACCCCCAAAAAGAAATGAAGCCCACAAAACAAGATTCTCCCTCCCTTTGCACCTTATTTAACTGTGGAGTATTTGTTTCAACAATATACAGCTAGACTGCACCAGCACATCAACATGTGTAGCACTAGCAGGGCTGTAGCCAGGGGATGGCCAGAGCGGGCATTGCCCACCCTGAGTTAGCAGTTTGCCCACTCTCAAACTCCAGGCTGCTTATGATACTGTTCCCCATCCTGGAAAAGAATTTGCCCACCCAAATCTACAATCCTGGTTACGGCCCTGAGCCCTAGTGGGTGTATGTGTGTGTAGAAGCTGCTTAATTCTTACTCTTTGAAGTCAACTGCTAGTTCAGGGGTTCGCAACCTATGCCCCATGGGTGGAACCTGACTCCCGATGCCATTCCACCCGGCCTGCGGAGGTGACCTCGGAAGCGGATGCGCCCACACATGCACAAATGCACCCACCACAGTTGTGTCCGGCCTGCTCAGCCGATCCAAGATCCCCTTGCAGCAAAAATCGGCCCTACCTTGGGGAGAGTTCTCTGAATGACATCTCAAGGTGTTGGTCATAGCCAGGTGACGTCTTTTACTTTCAGACGCGAATGCGCCCACTGTTTCAAATATGTTTGTAATGTCCTACTAAAGGAAATCACCCAGTTCACATGGTGACTTGTTGCATATGAGAGACAGCCATCATGTGGAGAGATTTAAAATTGCTTCTATACCAGCCATAATAAAGCTATGTAAGACTGGGCAGCTCTGAAACTTTGCAGTCCACAGTACATGTAGTTGAGAAGGGACGTTCTTAAATAAGCAGCATTTAAGAGACAACTGCTGTTGTCCTACTTTCTTTTCAGTGACTGTAATCTGCTGGCGTCAATGGAGGACTTTATAAAATGTGGTTTTTGTCTTCCCTCCTCCCCTTCTGTGAGAAATGACTCGTCCATTATCTGGTGAGCTCTGAGCTTTGTGGATGCGTTTTCCCCTGCTTCTTCCCTCCCTCGCTTTCATGTTTTAAAGGGATGTGGCTCTATTGATTTTTGTTGGCAGTGTCTAGCATACAGAATGGAGCATATTAAAGGCCATGCCAGTGGCCTGTCTCTGTTCTCGGGCAATTTGACTGTGCAAAAGATGTAGAAGCCTCAGGAGAAAGTAGGTTGGCCAGTAGGCGACACCCCCCTCCCGTCTGAGTTCTCTGTTCCTAATTTTCTAGAAGCAATCAGCCTTTTGAAGTTTTCACTTTGCTAGTCCACAGCATGTAGTCAAGAAAGATGACCCCGAATATAAGAGGGCAGAACAAAGGAAATTGCAGAGAGGGGGGGAACAGCAAGCCTTCCATCCATGGGAGACTAACAACAGTACATCCTTGCCCGGGAAAGGCAAATAACCGATTGTACCAAGCAATTACTTGTCACTGTAGTCCAAATCCCCAGATGACATAGATTGATATATCCATGCTGACTTTAAGAAATCTTCCTCACTCGCTCGCTCCCTCCCTATTGTAATTATTAATACCATATCAAGTCTTTAACACTTCAGGGTGCACAAGAAAATTCTCCAGATTGGCAAGGATACCTGAGACTAAGACTACCTTGTCCTGAGACTGAAATGTGTAGAGTCTGAAGATTCAGAAAATGCTAACTTCCCTAAGTGTCAACCATTCCCTTACAAAAGACTGGAAGAACACTAGGCTAATGCATGCAGTTGCAATTCCAAGAGCCAGAGCAGGAGGGCAGTACTGAGCAATAGGTAGGTAGGTAGGTATATAGGTACTATCTTACTGTTTGTTTGTTTGTGTTTATTTGTTGCATTTTCAACTTGCTTTTCCTCTAGTAAGGTCAAGCAGATGTATATAGCTCCTCTCCTCTCCACTTTTTCCTCACAATAAACTGAGAAATAGATCATGTTGAGAAGGGAGAACAGATCCAACACAGCCCAGTAATTTTCATGCCCAAAGGGAGATTTGAGTCCAGGGCTCTCAAGCCCTAGTCCAGTAATCTTACACTGATATACCACTCCGTCACTATTGCATCTCATCCCCCTGATATAATTAATGTCTGTGGGTTGGGGTGCTGTCCTATTTTCCCCAGGGTCTGGCAGATATAATTGGATTGATAGGAGGCAAGGCCCCTTGTCCATTCTGCCTTTCATAGCCACAGCCAACATGGTAGAGGCACTTTTGGAGAGACTGGTGGGAGAACATTCTCTGCTCCTAGTTCATCATCATGCTATTCATGATTTAGTTTGCTAGCTCTTCTGCTAAGGGAGTTGAAGTACTGACCAGAAGTGTCATTTCAGCCTTTATTCAGGAGAGGACAAAAGTCACTGCACAGTTCGAAGTCCTGCATTTGGATGTGTTCAGAATAAAATTGCATAAAATTGTGGCAGTTGCATTTTGTAATACCTGACAGAAACTTTCCTGTAAACAAATTGCTTGGAGTCTGAAATATAACAGAGGAGGTGAGGGGGGTATAACTCCTCAATTGTTGATCAATTGACAGTTGAGAACATCTGGCCTTGTGGGTCATATGCCCTGGCCCTGATTTGAAGACAAAAATGGAGAGGTGTCTCTTGAGGAGTTGTCGTCCAGTCTCTGTCACATCTAATTTACCAGATTACTTCTTTTCAGAAGACTTGCTCCCCAAACAACCCATCAACCCAACACTTCATCAGGGACCGATGGATGTAGAACTAGGCATCAGCGATATATGGGGCTAGACCAGTGGTTCCCAGCCTTTGGTTTTTTAGACTTCAATTTCCCAGAAGCCTAAGTCAAGTTCCCAAAGCACTGATCAGCCAATATACTGACTTAGGCTTCTGGGAATTGGAATCCCCCTGTGGGGACTGGGCCCCACATTGGGAACCACTGGCCTAGATAGTTGTCAGAAATCTAGGTGCCCAGCCTTCGTGAAACCTCAGAAAGCCTATGTCCTTTGTGGAAACAATGCAGTTCCCCTTTCATGGGCAAGAAAGCTCCAGGCCAGCTTTCTTAGCACTGTGATCTGTCCAAGGTCCTGACTACTTCTGCCCCCTTCCTCACCTCATCTTGATGCAGGAGCTGTAATGGTTCAGTGGATGCCTTGTTAGCTGGAAGGCTGGCAAGTTGGCAGTTCAAGACCAGGGTACTGCATGACAGATTGAGGGCCCATCTCTGTCCCAGCTCTTGGGGACATGAAAGGAGCCTCATTTGGGCATTCCCTGTGCAGAGCTTCTTCCACAAAAATCCTTTCAACCCAGAATAATTTCTGGGATGAAATTATTATAGCCTTGCATTGCCCTTACTTGTCTTATTCTGATCATACTTGATATTCCTGTGTCTTCCCAGCCTCTATCCTCTCCTGCCATTAAGTGCCATTACTGTAGCTCACCTTTGTGGTGAGTTTTGAGGCTGGTTAAAGCAGCACAGCCAAATTTGTAGATCCATTTTGTTACTTTATTTATTTATTTATTTATTTATTTATTCTTCAAATTTCTATTACTGCCCAACTTGACAATGACTCAGGGCAGCTAACAACAATTAAAAGCAACATCAAAACTAACTAAAAGCCCTTAAAAACCCCATTAAAAATTCGAAATAATTTACCCACTCACTCCATTAAGTGGTAATGTCTGTCTAGTTTAGTTGACATTTCGAAGTGCTTATGTGTAGGACAAGGATGAATCTGTAAAATGTTCCTATTTGTAAAGGATTCCTCTTCCTGCTGTTATTTCTCTTCTGTCAGAGGCCAGTCATCATCATGACTATTTTGGCTTCAAGTATGGCAATTCTAGACAAATTTATCAATGTTGCATTCAAACTAGTCTCCCTGGCATTTCAGTCAATATGTGTTTCTTATTCCTGCACTTCTTTTTGCATTGAATTTACTCAGAATGAAGGGCACTGTGCCCATTTTTTGGAAGGTGTTCTGCTTTATCTTTGGTCTTGTCTACCAACGACTCTCCAAAATTCAAAACTTGGAAATAGGTGGAATTTTGCCAGCCACAAAACACTTCTTTAAAATTCAGGAGTCTGAGACTTAGACCAGTGTTTCCCATCCTTTGGTTTTTGGATTTCAATTCACCAAAAGCCTGTGTCAATTCCCCAAAGCACTTTTCAGCCAATGTACTGACTTAGGCATCTGGAAATTGAAATCTTCCTGTGGGGCGCATACCCCACATTGGAAACCACTGACTTAAGACTATGAGGATGGTATGAAAACAAAATTGAGAACTCTCTATATCAGGGATTCCCAAACCTTTCAGACCGCAGACCGGTCACATAGTTCAGGGGTACCCAAACTATGGCCCAGGGGCACATTTTACTTCCACTTCCAGGAGCAACGAGAGCTTCATGGGATGGATGAATTGGCATCGGGGGATGCATCTGGCATCCCTGCTCTATATAATGGATTTCTCAAGAAGGAAATTAACCGAACCTGTTTCTAGTAAATGCAATGTAAATATGATGGATGATGAGAAAGTCTGTCGTGCTATTTAGTGAGTTCACTCACTATAAGCCAAAACTTAGCTATGAGAAATCATAGAAATAACTTGATAGAAGTCTCTATCCTACATTTGACTACTGTAGCTCATCTGGAGGGAAATATGCATGAAACTTCCTTCTGTATTTTTTAAAGCTTTGTTTGTTTTAAAATGATTTGTGAGCAGCCTTAGGCCCCTCTGTTGGGAGAAAAATCTAATGTAAATACAATTAATGAATGACCCTTACCTGCTGAACAGGTATTCCTGCAGTGAATCAACTGGGGTGGGGGAAGTAGGTTGTCAATCCTGGGGTGATTTGATATAGATTTTCCATCCCTAACAAGAGGAGCAAACTGCCCTGCCAATTGAGGTTGTGAAAATGAACGTGGGAGGAGAGCAACTGTGGATTTTCATGTGACAGAACTGTAAGTGAAATTCTCATGCTGAAAACTTTCCTTGAGGTGATCACAGGGATCCTCACTACCCCCATTTTAATTCCTTCTCCTCTGAGCCTCAGTGCTGTCCCTGCCCCCTGTGGGTGGATCTTGAAATTTGAGTTTAAAAAAATGTTTCAAGCCTGAAATCCTCTCATTCCTGATTTAAATTATAAGAAAGCAAACAGCATCTAAAAGCTAAGTGGTTTCTGGGGAAGGAAACAGCTACACCAGAAAATCAATTTAATTAATCTGCCTAGGTGGGAAGGTGCATGATGTAAAATGTCCTGAGTGGGTGAGCAGTTAAGTATGTCACTGACACTGAAAGCAGGAGAGGCAAAAGGGAAGTAAAATTAGTGCCTCTTTCTGTTAAGTCCCCCCTACAAATTAGCAACAGTGAAGCAGCATGGAGGGGCAAGAGCAGGGATTCTCAACCTACGGCCCATGAGCCAGATCCAGCCCACAGTGCCATTCCATCCAGCCTGTGCCACCGCAGCTGCCACCACCACCATACTTTCCCCCTCCACCCAGCTTGGTGTGTCCCTAACACTGCTCCATAGCAGGGTGGATGTTGTAAGAAGGCTTACAACATCTGCCCTGCTACAGATCGGTGTTAGGGACATGCCAAGCCAGGCAGAGGGGGAAAGATGGTGGCACCACCAGTGGAAGTGGCAGACACATGCGACCACACACATCCTTCCTGGGTGCCACTCTGGCAGGGCCCCTCCTTCACCCACGGCAGGCCATAAGCAGGGAAGTGGCAGCATGGGCAACATGAGGGGAGTGTTTGCAGGCTGGACTGATGGCATGTGGGAGAGTGTTGCTGGTGGCAAGGGGGGCACCAGGCTGGCCCCAAACAGTGTGAGGGGACATGGTCCAGCCCTTGGCTTTAAAAGGCTGAGAACCCATGGGCAAGAGGAATGGCACCAAGGCATTCATTTGGACTGTTTTCTGATCCATTCTCCACCCCCACCCCGGAGTCTTGATAACTCATGCTCTTCAAGAAGTGAGAAATCCCATTTTTGCTCTGACTGTTGGCCAATATTAGCTGATAAAGAAATAAACTGATAAACCAAGCTCATCTGTGGCTGGTATATATTGGCTGCACTGTTAATAATAACAAACATTTAGTAAGTCGTGGAAGTTTTCTCAGTCCCAGGAGCAAACACTGCCATCTCTACTTACTTTGCTAAGCCTTTGCATGGCAGGCATTTGACAGAAATTTGGGTTGGAAAAAAAGCAGGCCCTGTAGCTCTGAGTCCAAAAGTGGCAACCTTCCAGAGGACATCTTCTGCTACTGCCCCTTTTTGCTTCTGTCTCTGCCATGTCAGAAACCAAAACCCAATTTTGCCACACAGCAGGTAGGAATGGTAAGTGGATAAGTGCACAAAGATGGGAGACAACTTTCCCCAAAACCCTCTCTACTGTTCCCTGGAATCAGGGCCGGATTTACATGAAAAGAGCCCCTAGGCTATTCCACTTATGTGGCCCTTTCACCTCCCATTTTTAAGTCTGTAAATTACATGAGAGATAATAAAATACATAATTACTGTGATATATATCAATATATAGGCCCCTCTTGATCTTGAGGCCCTAGGCTGAAGCCTAGTTAGCCTGTAGGAAAATCCATCCCTGCCTAGAACCGACAAACCTGGAGGGCAGAACCGGAAATTCATGCAGGTCACACTACTGATCACTCGCAATACACAATGAAGCTTTTCAGACAGTGATATCTTCTCAGCCAAAGCTGAAAGGCAGCTCACTTTACAGATCAGAGGAGGAGGCTTAGTATCCAACAGCCAGAGCTTGGAAAGAAAGGATTAAGAAGCATAAATAGAATGAGACGTTGAAGCCTACCAGGGTCAGCCATTACCCGAAGTGAGTTGGCTGCCTCATGTGGCAAAGTGCTTCCTCTACTAGCATTTTCTCTTCTCCATTCAACACCTGCCCATCTCCATACCACAGCCACTTATTGTCCAGCTATTTTGATACTAGGAGGAACAGTAAAACAAAAATACTTCTCACAACCTCCCACAATACCTTATCTTGAAAGATCCTCTTAGCCAAGCATTAACCAAGTAACAGCCTAGAAACAGCAGTGGGGCAGGCAATGACAAGGAAGTAAGATGGTAATGCTGCTCACTTTCCTTTGAGCCCCCCATTCTTCCTCTCTCTTCCACCCCCATAAGGTTTGTCCTATGGCAGCAATGGGTCAGGGACACTGGCTTCTCTTCTAGCCTTGGGAAGAAGAAGAGCTTCCAAAGGCACTGAAGCCCCACATAACTTAACAGGGGTAGTTGTTGGTGTTCTTATGATCACATATACTATATACCTTGCACATTTGATAAAATAGCATTGCATATGATATAATGCAGGCAATAGGAATCCATCTCCAAAGCTACAGGGATAAGGAATAAAGCAGTAACGAAAGAGCATGTCTAAACAAGTCCCTAAAAAAGTTAAATAAGTAAGTATTTAAAAGCCTTTCTGAATACTACAACAGAAGGAGCTAAGTACATATACCAAGGGGGAGGGCAGAGTTGCACTTAACCAAAACCAATGGCAGGCTAAGGAGCAGAACTTTTGATACTGATATCTAAGCAAGAACCAGTCTACATGTTAGCACAGCAGGGAACCTTTGAAACAACCTGGACCCCAACAAGTAAACAAACACAGTATTTAATGGCAATTTAATGGCAACACAAAACACAGTACAGTAAAACCTCTACATATGAATTTTTTTCCATTCCATGAGTTTATTTGTACTGTATGTTGAAAACACATTGCATTTTAGCCAGGATTTCTATTTGTATGTCGAATTTTTGTAAGGCAAATTGTTTGCATGTTGGGGTTCCACTGCATTTGTAAGTCAGGGCTGGAAGCGCAAAAGGTAGCATGAAAATGGAACAGAACCAGAATAGTATGTTCTTACAGTCTGGCTGCAATGAGCACAGAAAGGCCAACTCTCTGGACTAACTGAGGTTTTTTGAGTTGACTTCAAAAGCAACTCCATTGGATTGTCATGAGCCAGAAGTAATTTGTCAGTGTATCATATAAGGTGCACAGGAATGCACATAGAGTCTTCCACCTTGCCTTCCATTCATTCCTGTATTTTGTATACAGAAGGAGAGGACTGTGGATGGGATCAGATTATGAACATGTACGTTGTGTGGTCATCTGTTATGCCCTTTTGAAACCTCTGGGCTACCAATAATGAATTACTTTTCTACAACAAGAAGTGCAACTAACAGTAACAAAAGTTACTTTCAAGGTAAAAAGTGCAACATGTAACTCCTAAGCACTTTTTAAAACAATACTTTTTAAAGGTATTAAAATTACATTTTAAAGGTTTCTAAGGCATTTTAATATCATTTTTCAGGTTTTATGTCAGTCTCTTATCAATACTGAGTAGAAAAGGAAGTATTTTGTAATTTTGTTTGGGGTTTTCTAAATATTTCCAATTAGAGAAAAGTCGCACTTCTCTTTCCTCACCCTCAAAATGACTACAATCAAATAATGCTACTAATAGCTATCATTAACTGTATATCCCATGTCATATAGTCATTTGCTGCCCAGCTTCTTCCATTGCAAGATCCAGTATACTTAACACTTAGCAGATCAGCATCTCATCTTGGTTCAAAAGGTAATACTTGGCTCTGGGATTGTAGGAAAGGCAGCAGAGTTTTCAGAGCATATTGCTATTTTGCCTCATCTTTCCAGTGAAGCATTTCAGGAGGGGGGTGACCCCTCTCCCCCCCACACACACACACACACATTCAACCAGCCAAATACTCACATACATACATGAGAGCTGGCACATGGACATTCAAAGCAATACATGTGACTCTTCTCAGCCTCCTTGCTTTCTCTTCAAAACAACCCAGTTCAATCAGGTTAAAAGAAGGACGGGTCTGAAGGTCATCTTGCAAATTCCACAGCCTAACAGAGATTACAGCTTCATCGCGCCGAACAGAAATGAGTTTATCCAGTATAAGGCCTTTGAATTTTAATTGGTACAGATATAATAATCATAATTCTATGCCGTCAAGTTAATTTTGAGTTATGGTGACCCTTTTCTGGATTTTCTGGGTAGAGTGCACAGAACTGGTTTACCGTTCCTTTCTTCTGGGAGCATTCCAGGACTGTGCAGCTTGCCCATCAACTCCATAGGCTCCCTCTCCTCCCCAGAGATACAGTGGGGAATCAAACCCCCAACCTCTAGCTCCACAGTCAGATAACTAAACTACTGAGCTATCCAGCTAGCCAGTACATAAATACTGGCAAAGAGGAGAGAATGCTGGGGAAACAGAGAGTATATAAAGGGATTTTTTTAAATGAAGTTTGCTATTCTTGAATGCAGAACTTGTTTAAGTCTTGGCAATCTTTATGAAAGTCTATATCAGGGGTTTCCAACCTAAGGCCCACAGGTTGGATTCGGCCCATGGCACCATTTCATGTGGCCACCACCCCTTCCAAGGGTATTTGAGAAACAAATGGTCACCCCTTTGAAGCTGTTGGGGCAAAATGGCAACCCCCATCATGCAGGCAGGGCAAAATGGCTGTCCGGTCCTCAAAGCTAACTGAGAGGGTATGACCTGGCCCCCAGCTTAAAAAGGTTGGGAACCCCTGGTCTATATCCTGTCATACATTCATGAAACGGGAGATCATAAGTTATCCTCCAAGTGCTTGCCTGAACACCCTAGTTTTGCCTACCTGTCACCCAGCCCAGGCACCTCTTTTCAACCCCTCTTCCCACATCTGTCACTTCCTGGGTTAACATACAGATTAGAACACACACCTCAGTTGGATTCCCCATTTGCTCTGGAACAGGCCTTAGCAGAAATATTGAATTCACATCTGCATAAACTGGGGGACGGGACATTGCCTCCAAAAATGATTGCATTGTGAGAAACAGCACACAGCAATAAATGTAAATTTCCATGTTTAAAAAATAATGCAGAAGTTGGATGGAACGGATATAGGATAATACGTGCGAAATTGACATAGACTAGAAATAATCAGATTTGACTATCCCTAGCTGATGGTATTATACAAAAGTATTAAAATAAAGCAAAACATCTCTTGAGATTAAACTCTAAATACAGATTCTGTTAGCGCCTAGGAAAATAAAAGGGGGAGGGGGATGAAGCTTTTTTGGAAACAAACTCTGCTCTCAGTTTATGCCAGTAGAAGGATGCAGAAGAGGAAAGGGTTAACTCTGCTGGTTTTCATAAAACATTTCTGGATTTTCAGCACGGTAATTGAGATCAGAATCCAGCTCTAATTTCAAAATAAAATGTGAGTTCTTCAAACAGCTTCCAATGCCTGGGGGGATAACTTTGAACAGCATTTTATACTCCTTTTATCCTATAAGAGGCTGGGCCTCTGGTCTAAGAAACACCCGTGAAATTCAGCATAGATGCATGGGGTTGGGTGGGGGAGAGGATTGAACTGCTTTTATTTCTTCTCCCTCCCTGCCCACTGCCCCCCTCTGACACTTCATCATTTCATTCTCACTTCCAAATCATCTGTGAAGATCCAGGATCATTGTTTCCAGTGACTTAATCTGACTGTTCTCCAACCTGGAAGCAATTTCTTTCCTTGTTTTCAGCACAATAGAGAACAAAAAGGCAAAGAGATAGATAAGATGCTCTTGTTTCAGAACTGGTTGTGTAGTCTAGTGTAGTGAGTTTAATATTATTATTTTCCTTCTCTTGCTACTGCTGGTTTCCTCCCAAGAACATGCTCCAGGCCCCAGCTGTTGTGTGAAATTTGAGATGATGACTGACGAAGGATCTTGCTTGGCATTAGCTGAGAATTTATTGGTTGTCATCCACCTTGCTTAGAATGGCAGTTTTCTCTTCGTCTTTTCTGTTCTTTACTTTTCTTCCCCAACCTTCTCCCCACTACCTCCTTATTTTCCAAAAATCAGAAAAGAAAATACATTGTGATTGTGAACAGTTTTCACTCTCCAGCAATAATAATAAATGCATTCGGCAAATTGCACTCTCTCTTTGGAGCAGCTAATCTTGATACAAAAGCCTTTCTTCTTGGCACCAGAGGGGAAAAGAAGCCATAGCAAATGGGGGTGGGGGGGGGAGAGAGAAAATCAATTTCTAATGCACTTTGTTCATTGAATAGGGGAAGTTCAATCTGAACCTGTCTTTTCATGTCTTCTATTAATTCTGTCAATTTCCCACCTCAGCTTCAGTTTGCAGGATGAACACATTTCCACAGGAGAGAAGGACTTGCTGCTTTAGAAGAGCAAATCTCCTGCTGATATTATTGCTTCCTGGGCACATCCGATGCACCGCTAACATGTTGTCAAAAGGAGAGTGGATCACAGGGGCTCTGGTGCTGAATGTGCACTCCCCACTTTAAAAAAAAAATTGCCACAGGAGAATATGTTTTCACCACTAAAGGACATATACCCAATTGACCTAATTACAAATGTTCTTACAAGTTATACTTTAAATGTTTCTGAGGGGCAACCATATTAGACTTGTAGCTTGGGGAAGCAAAACCAACCAAGATCTTTGTGACATCTTAAAAACTGAAAATATTGGTGTCTCCAATACGCAGATGACACCCAACTCTCTCTCTCCTTTTCATCTTCTGCAGTTGATGTGGTCTGATGTCTTGACGACTGCCTGGACTTGATAATGGTACGGGCAAAAGCTAACAGGCTGAAACTGAACCCTGACAAGACAGAGGTTTTGGTGTTTGAGAGGTCGTCTGCCTGACTAGGAGGCCTGGTCCCTACCCTGGATGGAACTACTAGGAAACAGGTCCGAACAGGTCCCTGCATTCTGGGGGTTAAATATGGATCCACTGCTCTTACTTGAACAACAAATAGTGGCAGTGTCTAAAGCTGTTTTTTCCCCAGCTCCAAAAAATTGGACAGACAATCTCTCATAACCCTGACCCATTCATTGGTAATCTCGTGGATTAACTACTGTAATGCTCTCTACGTGGGGCTGCCCTTGTATTTGATACAGAGATTACAGCGGGTCCAGAATCCAGTAGCCAGGCTGATGACAGGCTTAAAGAAATTTGATCATATTTACCCAGCCTTGGCAGGCCTCCACTGGTTACCTGTTGTCTACCATGTCAGATACAATAAGTTAATGTTATCATATAAGGCCCTACACAGTTTGGGACCTTGCTGTCTGTTGGAGCATCTCTCCCTCTGAACAACTCCCCACATCACCCGGTCATCACAGTTGGTGCAACTGCAGGTGCTGACCCTGAGGATGTCTCAAAAGTCTTTAACTAGAAATAGAACCTTCTCGGTGGTGGCACCAACACTGTGGAACACTCTACCAGTAGAGCTGTACCAGGCCCCATTACTGGCTATCTTTGAAAAGCAATTAAAAACTCTCTTCTTCAAGGAGGTTTTTCAGGGTGTTGTCCCTTTAGTGATAAATTAGTCAGTCAGGTTAAATCCCTATGCCCTCAAACACCAGTTACTTTACTTTACTTTAGTTTGCGACGTATTTGTCAGTTGTTTGTTTTGATTTGCTGTCTGTTCTGTTGTTATTTGTTATCTGTTTGTACACTGCCCAGAGTGCGACACCACCCAAATGGATGGTCTAGAAATAAATAAATACTAACAAGTATTAATATGCATAGTCTTTTGTGTACTATCGCTCATTGCATCTGAAGAAGTGGATTAGAGCCCACAAAAACTTATGTTCAATTTAACCTGATAGTATTTAAGATGCCATGAGCAATTTTACTGACGTTATCATGTACATGGAACATGGTATGAATCTGATCTATGAATCACTGGCTACAGATAGAGACCTTAAAAGCATTGGCATTACCTCTCTGTGATGCAAGGCTGGTAGGCAAAGTGATTGGTCAATATGCATGTACACAAATAAGAGTTCATGTGAGATTATATTGGATTGGATTTTTGTGGGAACTGGCTCTTTAAGAATGATCTTCCTCTCACTTACTACAGACTGCAAAATAATGGCTGAAATCCTGTTGCTTAAATAATAAGGTAAAGGTAAAGGTTGCCCTTGCTCAAAAGCCAGTAGTATCCAACTCTAGGGTTCAGTGCTCATCTCTGTTTATAGCCGTAGAGCCAGCACTGTCTGTATCTGCAGACATTTCTGTGGACATGTGGCAGGCATGCCTAGACACCAGAGTGCACAGAATGCTGTTTACCTCCCCACCAAAGTGGTCTCTATTTATCTACTTGCAATTTCTTGCTTTCGAACTGCTAGTTTGGCAGAAGCTGGGACAGAGATGGGCTCTCACTCCATCGTGCAGTTCTCTGGTCTCAAACTGCTGACCTTCCACCTTCCAGTCAGCATCTTAACTGCTTGAGTAACTCACATCTATATATTTTTACAATCAGACACAGAATCTCTATAGAAGCACTGGCCTCTGTCAAAGGAGGAGTTAAAAATGCAATTGAGTCCTGATTGACAGAGTCAGAAGTTTGGCTGTCCCTTGAGCTGGAGCTGATTTCCCTTTTTAAAAACTCACATCAGGACTCAGGAGCTAGTCTCAGAAATCCTGAGAAAATGTTTAATGAAAGCACTCAGAGCTGGGACAAATATAACTGAGCTGTGCTTTTGCAATGTAGTGATATTTTAATATACCTTAAAAATTGAATGCCAATTCCCTGGTGACACATGACAAAATGGCTCTAATCATTTCTAGAGAAATGACAATCCATTACTTTTATTTAAAAAAAACAAGTTTTGTTTTTATTACTTTTAAAAAATGTCTCTTGACTCTGCAACCTTTCAATGCCTACAGCAGGGTTGGCCAACCTTCCATGGGCCAGACCACGCCCTCTCAGACAGATCTGCAGGCAGGAGACGTGACTCTTCCTGCTGGTTCCACCACTTCCGGTGGTGGTGGTGGCAGGTGCAATCATGGTACATTTGCTGCTTTTTTTTTCTGCTTCTGCCACTTCCCGTGATGGCAGGAGTGAGGGCAGTGCATTTTTGCTGCATTTCCAGCTGTTTTTTGCCATATTTTTGGCACGTTTTTACCTCTTCCGGTGCATTTTCGGTGCTTCTGGTGATGGAGTCCTCAACACAGGCTGGATTAATTGGGATCCTGGGCCAGGGCCAGCCCATGGGCCATAGATTGAGAACCCCTGCTCTACAGCATTCCCTGGCCAGGAATAACGTATCTTCTTTGCAAAGCTCTAGCTGCTCAGTTTACTACAATATCATTGCTTTTCCTTTTGGAACACATTTTTGAGGATCAGCATTTCAGCAACTGCAGTCTAGATTCTTTCCAATTTATGCGAACTATATTAAATCTGAGACCATTTAGGGTTGTCTATTTCTGAATTAATCTTTGGAAGGCAAGCTATGGCAAACCTAGTTTTACCAAAGAGAAAAGGGAATGTTAATTTACATAGCTTGTGTTCAGATAATGTCTAGCAGATGGCAAAACTATAATACAGCAGTTCACTTTCGTTGTTGTTGTAACAGAAGCAGGAAGAACAATCTCCCAAACAAATGATGGTTGCAAAAGGGTACTGAGTTATTAGATTTCTGAAAGTAGCATTTTGAGTCAGAAACATAATTAGAACCAGTCAGACAAACTAAACCAAACTAAACTAACAGTACAGCCCCACATACAGAGTCTAGCATATATGAGCAGTTACCTTTGACGGGAAACATTTAGTCCTGTTGGTTGGCTGTTTAGATTCAAAACTGTCAACGACTATGTTTGTTAAATGCTGGCCCATCTCCATGTTAGTGTACACAATAAACACAACATATTATGAGACTGCCTGCTGGATGTTCTTTTTCTCTACTTAGAAAACCCTAGAAAGGGTCACCAGAGTCAGAATCAACTTGGAAGAATGCAGCGATTAACACTAATATAGGCAAGCATTCGCAAATCGAGTGTAAAGGAAAGAGGAAGTCCTCAGTGCAAACTCCACCTATGGCTTTGTTTCTGAATCAGTTCAGGATGGCAGGAGGCCAGGCTGTAGGAGATGCTTCTATAGGTAAGCAAAAGTGTCTGGCAATAATTATCTCACTTTAGCTCTCATATCAGGTCACAGTTTTCACTTGTCAATAGCTGATGGGCTGGCTTTGCTATAATGGAGCTCAAAGCATTCATATATTCCAATTTAATGGTGATTATAATGATGGTGGATTTCCTCAACAGAGAGGCTGTGTTACTAATGCAGGCATTCATAGTGATGGTTTGAAAGATATTTATGGGCTTGTATGTGTATGAGAGAGAAAGAGTGAGAACATGTACACCATGGTAGAGAAACACACACACACAAACACACACACACTGGCGAAGGCGAGAAAATCAGGTGATGGAACGATGCACAATTGCTACAGAAGCCAGGATAGAGAGGATAGCATGATGGCAACCAAGGGATGGTGGATTTATCGCCTCATTCTGGACATCAGAGCGTGGTCAACAAGACAGCATGGAGAGGTGGATTACTATCTCACACAGCTGTTGACAGGGCATGGATGCTTCAGAACCTACCAACATCGCTTTAGGCTGGATGATGATGCTTCGTGCTCCGTCTGCCAGCCCGTGGAGGAAGACATGGAGCACATGTTTTTCCACTGTCCATGCTTTGATGCAGAACAGGAAATTTTACGGAGGCATCTTCAACAACAGCTGTCTCCGGAAGACATCATTGGCGAGATGTTGAGCAGGGAGACTGCCTGGGTCACGATGTTCAATTATGCGGCTAGAGTCATCTTGGAACTTAGATGTGTGGAGATACACTAGTACCCTGGATAACATTATGACATGGTTCCACAAGTCATGACGTTGTCCGGGTTTTAGCATTGTCCGGGGTATACATTGAACAATGCTAAAAAAAACCTGAGAAGAGGCGCTCGCACGCGCGCGAAAAGGCACGCCAGCGGGAGCCTCTTCTACCAAACAGGTATAGCAACGGGGATCGCACGTCAAGGCAAGGGATCAAAGCGGGGGGTACCACCCCCCGCTTTGATCCCTTACCTTAACGTGTGATCCCCGTTTCGCACGCCTGGGCAAGGGTCGGCTTTTCCGAATTCCCCCTCTCAGAAAAGCCGACCCTTGCCCAGGCGCGCAAAATGGGAATCGCACATCAAGGCAATGGATCAAAGCAGGGGGAGCCACCCCCCGCTTTGATCCATTGCCTTGACATGCGATCCTCGTTGCTATAGAGAGCCCGGGAAAGTGGCGGCTTGGCTGAAATTGCAGCTCTTGGCCACTTTCCCTGGCTTGCTATAGCAACGAGGATCGCACATCAAGGCAATGGATCAAAGCGGGGGGTGGCTCCCCCCCCCGCTTTGATCCATTGCCTTGAAGTGCGATCCCCGTTTAGGCACCCAAACTCCCATCGCAAAGCTCCTAAACAAGGGTCGGCATTTCCGAATTTCCCCCTCCCGGGTGAGGGGGGAATTCGGAAAAGCCGACCCTTGTTTAGGCGAGCGAAACGGGGATCGCACGTCAAGGCAATGGATCAAAGCGGGGGGAGCCACCCCTCGCTTTGATCCATTGCCTTGGCGTGCGATCCTTGTTGCTATAGCGAGCCCGGGAAAGAGGCGGCTTGGTCGAAATCCTCACCCCCACGCAGGGGGAGGGAATTTTGGCCAAGCCTCTTTCCCAAGCCGGGGAGACCCCGCGGAGAGGCGCCTCTCCTCTCCCGATGTTCCTCTCTCGGAACATTGGGAAGCTTGCAGGCGCTCGCGCGTCGGTGGGGGTTAGGGCAGGATACGGGGGAGACCTCCCCCGTATCCTGCCCTAACCCCCACCGACACGCGCCGCTCACCCGAAGTTTCGAAAGGGTAAGGATCCTTACCCTTTCGGAACATCAGGTGGCTTGCAGACGCGCGCGCGTCAGTGGGGGTTAGGGCAGGATATGGAGGTCTCCCCTGTATCCTGCCTTAACCCCCACTGATGCGCGCAGCTCACCTGAAGTTTTGAAAGGGTAAGGATCCTTACCCTTTCGGAACATCGGGTGGCATGGAGGCACGCATGCGTCGGTGGGGGTTAGGGCAGGATATGGAGGTCTCCCCCGTATCCTGCCCTAACTCCCACCGACGCGTGCTGCTCGCCCAAAGTTTCGAAAGGGTAAGGATCCCCGTACCCTTTCCAAACATCATGGGGGCGGGCGCTGGGGGGGTTGGATTGGGTAGATGTTCTACCCAATCCAACTTCCCCCCCACGCATACGCTTGTTCCGAATAACACTAAAAATCGCGTTATTCGATACAAGATTTTTCCAAAAATCTTGTAACGTTATGCGGTTTTCGCGCTATACGGTACTCGCGTTATCAGGGGTATTACTGTACTGAGAAGAGGGCAGCCAGAGGCATAGAGGAGGAGAGTCTCTCTCCCTCTCTCTCTCTCTCTCTCTCTCTCTCTCTCTCTCTCTCTCTCTCTCTCTCTCTCTCTCTCTCACACACACACACACACACACACACACTTTAATACTTCTTAAATGATAATATTAATGTCAAGCCAAACAGAGATTATCATCCCTCTTTTATGTGCTATGTATTTCTCCCTGCTTTTTTAAATAATTATTTGTAAGACTGCATTAAGAGAAGTATAATTATGCATAATAAAAGTAGGTCTGCCCTTGTATATGTAAACACAGATATGACTGAGTACCCTTTTGCAAACAACCCTTCTGGCTTCTACAGCTTGACAATAAACCATGCTAAACATATGGCAGATTTCCAAGCAGTTGAGGGTGACTCTGTAACTCTACAATGGCTGGTAGCAGAAAGACTAGTGCCTGGAAAGGAAAGAAGAGGAGAGGTCTTCAGAGGACAAAATCTCATGGAGAAATGAAGTCAGGAGGATGTTTTTCCTCACTGTTGTTTGAGATTGATTCTAAATTTTGCAAGATTAGGATGGAGGAGAAAACAACCCCAAGATGGTGATCCTTTACCCATCTTTGCTCTCTGCCCATCCAAGGTTTTTTAAAAATGACCTTGGAGCTGATGCATTTGGATTAGATGATGTTATCATCTCCTACTATTAAATACAGTGGTCAAGCCTATTACTGCAAGAAGCACATTTCAAAAATATTCCTGCACTAAAAAGAAATTAAATCTGGTGCCAAGAAAAGATACATTCAACAAACTACAGTACTTACGTTTTGCAAGGGTACATACAGTATATTCCTTTGACCTTGGCAGGGAGCATTTATTCTGTTTTTGCTAGACAAGGAATTATACAGGGCACTGAACTCTCTGTCTCTGTCTCTCTCTCTCTCACACACACACACACACACACACAAACGGAAATCCTGTGGGGTTGTGCAGCACATAGTTGGCTTAATTATACTTCCCAAGACCAAACTTCACTGATGCATAAAAATACAGGAGGTACTAAAAAGCAGGATCTGTACCTGTATGTAAGTCCAGATCAGGGGTGCCTAAACTACACCCCATGGGACAGATCAGGCCCCCAATGCCAGTTCATCCTGCCCACATTGCCCTTGTTGCTCCCAGAAGCAACAAGGGTGGTGCAGGCAGGATGAATTGGTGTCAGAGGCCTGATCTGGCCCACAGGCCGTAGTTTAGCACCCTTGGTTTTAGCAGAGAAATTAGTCCTTAAAATCTACCTCCTCCTGTTGCAAAACAGATTGCAAGGTACGTTTTACTTCCACTTACAGTGGGAGGAACCATGTGACCGGCCCACTGAACCACATCACCGGCCCACTGAATCATGTGACAGGCCCACGGCCTGAAATGTTTGGGCACTCCTGGTCCAGATAGTGTGACTAGCCAACAACAATGGGTCTCCCCCCCCCCCCAGTCTTTCTGTGACAGGTATTTACCAGACTGGGATGGGACGGGAGTGTAAGTGGTGTCATTTTGTGAGTGACAACTCCAGTTTGCCATCACAGTATTTATTTACAGTAATACCTCGGATAACGACTGCATAGGATAATGCTAAAATTGGATAACGATGCAAAATTACCAAAGAAATTTTGCATCGGATAACGATCTGTTAGCGTTATCCAATGCAGTTGTTTCGTAGCAGCAGGGTGGGTGGAAAGCTGAACGGGCTTCTCCATTCAGCTTCCCAGCCACCCTGCAGCTGTGGAGACAGGGATGGGGTGGCTGGAAAGCTGATGGGGGGCTCCCCCGTTGGCTTCCCCAGCCACCCCACAGCTGCAGAGGCATGGGCAGGTGGCTAGGGAAGCCAACAGGGAGTTCCCATCAGCTTCCCCAGCCACCCTGCAGCTGTAGATCGGGTCCTCTGATCTCCCTGGAGAAGTCCATTTCTTTTTACCCATTTCGGGCTCTCTGACCCCCTGCCTGCTCCAGGGAGATTGGAAGACCCAATCAAAGCTGTTTCTGGGCTTCCCCGACATCCCCGGCCAGTGGAGCAAGCAAAAACGTCAGGGTTCGAACCCTGATGTTTTGGCTTGTTGCACTGGCCAGGGAGGTGGGAAAAGCCCAGAAACAGCTTCTATCGGGTCCTCTGATCTCCCCGGAGCCAGCAGGGAGGTCAGAGAGCCCAAAATGGGTTAAAAATGTCCGTTTTCTTACCCATTTCGGGCTCTCTGACCCTCCTGCCAGCTCCAGGGAGGTCAGAAGAACGGATCCAAGCTGTTTCAGGACTTCCCCCACCTCCCTGGAGGCTGTAACAAGCCAAAATGTCAGGATTCAAATCCTGACGTTTTGGCTTGTTGCAGCCTCCAGGAGGGTGGGGGAACTTTGGAAACAGCTTGGATCGGGTCTTCCGACCTCCCTGATGGGCATTTTTTTCCCATTTCAGGCACCCTGACTCCCCTGCCAGCTCCATGGAGATCGGAAGACCCAATCCAAGCTGTTTCCAAAGTTCCCCCACCTCCCTGGAGGCTGCAGCAAGCCAAAATGTCAGGATTCAAATCCCAACGTTCTGGCTTGTTGCAGCCTCCAGGGAAACAGGGCTTTTTTTTAACGTTGTGCGATCAATGCATTGCACAACATTAAAAACCGGATAATGACAAGACTTGTGGAACCAAGTCTCATCGTTATCCGAGGTACTAGTGTATTTAGTTCTACTTTTATCGCCACCCCTTCACCGAGGTGACTCCAGGTGGCTTACAGTCTAACCAATGACAATACTGTACTAAAATATATAAGCATCCCCACAATAACAATTAAAACCATAAAAGCATTAAAAACTGTTAAAATACCCTTCCAATTTCACAACAGTTGAAGACTAAAACCCAGATGGCCAGTAAATGGTTTTGGTGTGGTTCTCCAACTATAGTGCTTTGGGGAAAGCCATACAGAAAGAAGATGTAGGTTAAAAAATTATGGTTGAAGCTATAATCCTCCCTTCTCTCATCAGCAAAGAATTCAGACCACAGATCAACATACACACTCCTCAGTCAAGGCACAGGAAGACTGATGCATACTTTTTGTACTCTACCTTCCATCTCAAGAATACAATACATCACTTTCCCACTAGCCATTACACTTCCTCTATAGCAGTGATGGTGAACCTTGGCACTCCAGATAGTCTTGAACTTCAATTCCCAGAAACCCTGATCACCAAGAGTGCTGACTTGGTCTTCTGGGAATTGAAATCTAAGAACACCTGGAGTACCAAGGTTCACCATCACTGTTCTAAAGCATTGGGGCCCACACTCCACAAGGGTACTTCAATTCCCAGAAGCCTAAGTCAGTACATTGGCTGATCAGTCCTTTGGGGAACTGACTTAGGCTTCTGGGGATTGAAGTCCACAATCCAATGGTGGGGAAACACTGATCTATGTTAAGCAACTAGCAACATGGAGAAGCTGAAATTAAACATAGACACTGATATTGTCAATACAAGCACCAGATTCCCAGCTCAGTCCTATCCTCAACTACATTACTAATCCAGCCAAAGTATTCAAGGGTGCCTTTTCTTGTCCTTCAGGGAGGGAAGGGCCAAGCTTGCTGTTGGCTGTTAGGGTACAACTGCACAGCAACGTGGATATGTGTAGGAGTAAATGGTAGCTTGTATAGGAGTAAATGGTAGAACAGCATCATTAGTAAAGTTGCCAAAAAGAAGGGAGTGGAAACATAGCCTCCACAATTTTTTTCTGAGGGAGGAAATATGAAAGCCAGTTGTCAACAAGAACTATATGATAAGTAGAGCCATTGTATACTATATTGTAGAAATGTTTCCCTTCTTTTTTCATGTCTAGGCCAGACTCTAAATTGCCAAAATGAAGCCAGATTCTTGATTGCCAAAATGGTGAGTTCATTCCATAGTTCCTTCCACCTGACCTAGTGCAAGAAACATTAACTGGCAAAAGGTTGCTGCTGCCCAGGGTATGCCCAATTGTGGCTCAAATATACCACAATCTTAGAGGAGGCTCTTTATGTGTACAGTACCTCTATTGTTTCACTGTTTTAGGGTTCTTTGCAAGTTCTCTTTCCCATTTTTAATGTTCCTGAGGAGGACCTTGAAAGGTGTAGCATCTGGTGGTTGTTTGGAGAATGCTGGATGATGAATCTCTTCTGCCTTGGCCACTCCATCATATTCTACCCTGTTCTATTGTCCTCCATATGACTTTAGCAACAACTGAGCAGAAAACAAAAAAGCCTTGAGCTGTTTTGCAATCATCATAGCTTCCTTTCTTGTATATCTAAATCCTTCCAAAATTTGCAGGTTTCCTAATGGAGAAGCTTCTATGGCAAATACCATTTTAATATACACTGCCTAACAACAATAATAGAAATAATATCATAGTGAGAAAAAAAAACAGCTCTTTAAAAAAAAACCTTGAAGGTTTTTTTCTGTGGAATTTTAGGACTTGTAGTTCAAAAAAGTAACTTTTCCAAGCTATGCGCAATGGACAAGTGCCAAGAAGAATTTTCCTTTTCCTGCTACTGATTCTGAGGAAAATATGTTCAAGAGGAAATCCTGTATTAGTTCCAGGGAGGGATTTGTGCCCAAAGGAAATGCTCATTTCAGAAGGATATTCATTCATTCATTTTACTTTCCTTAGGTTACAGCAGGAGAAGAAATGGATAGCGTATGTTTACGGATAGTGGGTGGGGTGACTCCACATTAATTCATATTGACTTGTACACCAGACAGTCATAGAAAATAAAGTGAATCAGGCTCTCCCAGTCCTGGAACACTTCCTACATTATTTGTGAATGTAGTTGCTCCCCTACTTTATCTTAGAAAGAACAGCAGGCGAAGGGTGTAACCAAATGGCTCCAAAGGCACACACCTGATCACACTGGAAAGGGTTATTTTAATGGGAGCTATCCATGGTGGTTTAGTGACTAAGATGCTCAACTTGATGACCAGTAGGTCAGCAGTTCGAGACCTGAGTGCTGCATGATGGAGTACCAATTTAGCAGTTCAAAAGCAAGAAATTACAAGTAGATAAATAGTTGCCACTTCAGCAGGAAAGGTAACAGCATTTTGTGTGCTCCGGCGTCTAGTCATCCCTGCCACATGATCATGAAAATGTCTGCAGATACAGACAGAGCTGGCTCTTTGGCTGTAAATGGAGAGGAGCACCATACCCTAGAGTCGGATACGACTGTCTTTCAAGCAAGGGGGACCTTTGCCTTTCAATGCATTTAAAGCAGCTATTCTCTCTACCAAGGAGCCTCTTCAGTCTGACCACAAAAAGGTCCAGTTTAGGCACAGATTGGGGTCAGGTTGGAGCACATTTCTCTGTCCATTGTATCATCACCAGGAAATAAATTATACCAGACTGCTCCACAAGCAATCCAAATTACAATCTGTGTGATTGCACCCTAATCCTAATAGGAGGGGGGGAAATGCAAGTCCAAAAGAGGCTTTTGACGAATAACATTTCTTAGTCTTTAAGGAGCCAGAGGTCCCTTCATTGTCTTTCTTCTTATAAAGTCAGTAATTACTAATTGACTTCTGGCTATGGCTATTTGAAATCCATGGACATTAAAGGAGGTGACACATCTCTAATGGGCTGCATCTAGCATTGCCTTCAGTTTAAGCAGTGCAGGTGGGAGTGAGATAGATCCCTGTCTGGTTCATAATCATGTGTTAACCCAATAGAATACAATTCAGATATCAATAAAGTGAAACCTTTTATTGTATTGTCTATTAATATTTATGACACAGGATTTAAGTATATAAGCTACTGTCAGAACGTTTGAATTATTCCTGCTTTGTTTGCTTGTTTTTTTCTGAAAGGGGTGAGTCATAGATATTCCTGAGCAAACCAGATTAAGACCTTATGTTTTCTTCCCTAGATGATTTCACTCTTACATGGACCCAAGAAAGCCTGTGCAGACTTTTATTTGTCCTGAGCTTTGCACATAAAGCTCCTTGGGTAACACAGATACATGCCGGGGTGGAGAATCTATGGCGTGCCCTTTGAAAACAGGAAAATTAGTAGCAAGTCAGTTCTGTGTTTAGCACCGTTTGCAACACACAGGGTCTCTTGTAGAGCAAAGAAGAGAAGGAAAACACATCCATCCCTTTATGACTAAAGCTGGAGATCGATTGTCAGAAAGCATGCTAAACAAAAAGTCAATAGAAGCCAAATTGGGTGGTCTTACCTAGTAGTCAGAGGGCTCATTGATGTGTCCCCTTGGATAGTTATTAAACAACAATGTTAGATAGACATCTTGGGGAGTGACATGAGCTACTTTCATGCCATTCTGCCTCTGTCAGCTAAATACTCCTAAAACAAGAGATAGACATTTTCAGCGTCAGGGTCTGCAGGCACCAATAAGTGGCCCGTGACCCAAGCAGGAGGGGCTGATTCCCCAAGTAAGGGAATAAGGTGGTATACTTCATACTACTAGATACCCATCATGCCACTCCACTGCTGAAATTAAGTAGCATGGCAGCAAAAAGAAATCCCTTTAAAAACAAAGAAAGTATGCTTAGCACTTACAAGTGGCTTCTGGGAGCACTGATTTGCTCCAGAACAAGGCCTATCCTCCCTGTCTGCCTCATTTTCAATGTAGATGCTTGCTTACATGAGTGGTTTGCTGTCTTGGTACCAAAATCTGATGGTGCAGTAGAAGCAAATTTAAAGGCAGTGGTACTTTTGGACTGCTACCATCACTATAAACATAGCGCAAGTGGCTAAAGGTGACTTGGTCACAGAAATTATAGGGTTTGCGTGTGACCAACAAACTGTATGCTGGCCACCTCTGAATTAACTAATTAAGTCAAAGAAGTCCCAGCTCCCTACGTAGCTGGAGCGCCATCTTTGTTTCTGAAATGTGGGAGACAGGATGGAGTGTTAATGGATCTTTGCACAAATCTGGGTAAGGTTTACTTTTTCTGTACCTTTCCCTGCAGTGTTGAGGTATAGTGTTTCTGCTCCAAGAAAGCCAATGAAGGTGAATTGCAGGAAGCAAACACTGGAATGGACCTCAACAGACATCTTTCCTCTCTCATCTGTTCTGAGGTTATCAATTATAGACCCTCCCAACAATTTAACCATTGCCTCTGGTTTTAGTGCCCATATTTTCACTGCTATGGACAGAGACACAAAACAAGGAATAATTTAGAAAAAGCCATGTGGTTCTTTCTTAGGTAAAGGTCACCCTTGCTTGAAAACCAGTCATATCCAACTGTAGGGTTCGGCGCCTATTTCTATTTATAGCCAAAGAGCCAGCACTATTTGTGTCTGCAGATGTTTCCATGGACATGTATCAGACATGACCAGACACCAGAGTGCATGGAACATTGTTTACCTTCCCACTGAAGGAGTACCTATTTATCTATTTGCAATTTCTTCCTTTCAAAATGCTAGGTTGGCAGGAGCTGAGACAGAGATGGGAGCTCTCGAACTGCTGACAGTCGTCAAGTTCAGTGTCTTAACCACTAAGCCACCATTTATGTGGTTCTTAAGATTACACAAATGCAAGAGTAGGCAATACCATGATTAGACTCCTTAAAAATCTAACAATCAACAAGCTTTGATGGAAAAACATCCAACTCTTTCGGCTTGGCACCATTGTTTTGAGTTCAGTCCAAAAAAAATTGTAAATAAGAGTCCCCAAAATCCATGGTTACAGATGTCTCTTGCCAATTCTTCTTGGGAGAGGTGAGGTGAGTTCAAATTCTGACTCCAAATCACCGGAGGGTATGTGTGGTTCCAAGCCCTCCTTTGTGCACACCTCCCCTGAATCAAAGTGGAAGAAGATGTGGAGTGACCTTTGGAATTTACCAAAACTTTTCTTCAGCCTGGATGCTAAATAAAATCAGGAGAGATTTATAAAAAGGAGAGTTTTTTTAAAAAGTTCGATAGCCTGTAGTTTGTAACTGTTTTAAAATGGGGTGCCTGGTGAGGAATTAAAACTAATTAAATTAGACTGTGTTGTGGGGAAAAGATTGTAGATGTTACCAAAGGCTGATCAATAAATGGGAAGCATGTTTTTTCCCTGAGCAGGAATGCTGAATGGTATTTCTCACTTGACTAGCCTCTTTACATGTAATCTAAAGAATGTGATGGAAGAGTCCTCAGTTTTCCAGCAAGCTGAAAAAATAATTTTATGTGGATGATGCCCTTTCATGTTGTTTTTCCCCAGACAAACATCTGATCAGAACATGACCCCAAAACAAAAAGATTTTAGCTCCTTCAAAACAATAGCTTTTGTGAGGAGGGAGAAAATCTGAAACAACCTCTTTCTAGCAAACAATACCTTTGGCTAAAGTAAACTTTGATTATATGGACAACAGAATATTGTTTGCTTGACAGAAATGCCAACTTCAGCATCCTGCAACCTTTTCCTGATAGGATAGTTGTGCTAGGAGTCACACAGAGGTCATCCCAGTCAAGAGATCACAGACCTCAAATATTAAATATAATAAAAACTGAATTACAGTCAGGTCTGAAATAAGAGCCACAGTCTCCTTTCTGGGATCCCAACTCATATACCTTCTTTCAACAGAGTACTTCAAGTGAGTAAAAGAACACTGGTGTAAAAGACAGGAAAGGGCTACAGAGAAGCTTCTCACCTGCTACACAGCCAAGTCAAAAGAGTTACAGTACTTCTAAAGATATATATAAAGTGGGTCTGAAAGATCTTGAGGTCAAAGCTGAGTGGAGGCAATATCATAAAGGCAATTAATACCTGGGCCATTTCTGTTATATGATATTCAGCTAGAATAATTGATTGAACCTAAATAGAATTAAGCAGCCTAGATTTTATTTATTTAAGCAAACTTTTATGCCGCCCTCCTCAAAAAGACCAAGGGCGGCTGACACAACTCTTAACAACCTAAAACACAATAAAAACATAATATAAAATCAAGATTAAAAGATTAAAAATTTTAAAAAGCTAAAACAAGACAAACAGAGAGAGGGGGTTCAAATGAGCCAACAGACTGGGGCAACTGTCTGGCCCATACCCCACGCATGCTCTGCCAGCCAGGTCTTGACCCCCTTCCTAAAGGGCAGCAGCTCTGTCTGGAGACGCAGGTAACTTGGCAAGAGGTTCCATAGGGCCAGAGCAGACACAGAGAAGGCCCTCCTCCTTGTGCTAGAGAGATGCGCCTCTCTAGCTGATGGTACAACCAGAGAGCTTCTCGGGTCGGCTCTGGTGGGACGGACAGATGTCCTTAAGGTGATGCAGTCTCTTAGGTATCCTGACCCACTACCATTTAGGACTTTAAAGGTAATAACCAGCACCTTGAATTGCACCCAGAAGCACACTGGCAACCAGTGCAGCTCCTGCAGCAATGGTGAAGCGTAAGCATAACGCCCACACCCCATCACAACCCGGCAGTCGCATTCTGGTCACTAAGGGCAGCCCCATGTAGAGCACATTACAATAATCCAGTCTGGAAGTGACCAAAGCGTGTGTGATCATGAGCAAGGAGTCCCGGTCTAGGAGCAAGTGTAACTGGCATAGTACACAAAGTTGTGCAAAAGCCCTCCTGGCCACGACTGCCACCTGCTCTTTGAGCAGTAGTCGTGAGTCCAAGAGGACCCCCAGATTCCGCACCGGGTCTGTTTGGGGCAACAATGCCCCATCCAGAACCAAAGATGGTAGCTCCCGAGATAACACAGGGCCCCTGACCCAAAAACACTCAGTCTTGTCAGGATTCAGCTGTAGCCCGTTCTGCCCCATCCAGACCCTCACAGCTTCCAGGCACCTGGAAAGGACTTCCACTACATCACCTGGATCTCCATGCACCTAGATATACAGTTGAGTATCATCTGTGTATTGATGATACCTCACCCCGTGGGAACGGATGATCTCACCCAGTGGTTTCATGTAGATGTTAAATAGGAGAGGTGAGAATACTGAGCCCTGAGGCACCCCATATTGGAGCAGCCTAGGGCTGGATTTCTCACTCTCCAACCACACCGACTGGGTCTGGTCCTTCAGAAATGAGGAAAACCAGTACCACACAGTGCCCTGGATCCCCAATCCTTGGAGCCTTCCCAGAAGGATACTGTGGTTAACGGTATCGAAAGCCGCTGAGAGGTCAAGAAGAGTCAGGACAGTTGGATGCCCACCATCCTGCTCTCTCCAGAGATCATCCACAAGCGCAACCAATGCAGTTTCCATACCATATCCAGGCCTGAATCCTGACTGAAAAGGGTCCAGATAATCCGCTTCATCCAGGATCTCTTGTAACTGCCTTGCCACTGCCTTCTCCAAAACCTTACTCAGGAATGGAAGGTTGGAGACAGGCCGGTAGTTGGTCATAACCACAGGGTTGAGGGATGGCTTCTTTAGGAGGGGCCGCACCAAGGCATGTTTTAAGCTAGCAGGGAAAATCTCCTCCCGAAGCGAGGAGTTAATAATGACCTCGACCCAACCACCTGTCGCCGCCCTGGCAGATTTTACCAGCCTAGGCAGGGCATGGATCTAATGCACATGCAGTGGCGCACACAGAACCCAGGAGCCTGTCCACTTCCTCAGGGACAACTGGATCAAGCCGATCCCAGATAACATGACCAGACTGCGCTTCAGACAACCCCAGATCTAACATTTCCATGCTGGGGTTCAACTTCAACCAAATCTGAGCAATTGAAAGGATTGAAAGTCGAGCTACAAATTGGAAAAAGAAGCCAATATATAGTCAATAAAGTACTTGAAAAACATAGAAGGAAAGGCTGACCAAAAGATGACATGGGGATAGTTAAGAGCAGGAGTTTTGAATAAGGAAGCTGAAGGACTAGTCTTGGCAGTGCAGGGACAAGTTTTGCCAACAAATTCCATGAAGACTAAAATACAGCCTGTATTAATGCTGACTTTATAATGAAAAGGATGAAACAGTAGATCATCTGATCAGTGGATGCAGCAAAATTTCACAGACTGTTTCTTTGCAATGCCATGACAGAGTTGCAAAAATTATTCATTGGAAACTTTGTCGGAAATTTGGATTTGAATGCAGTAAAATTATTGGAAACATCAGCTAAAGAAAGTTTTGGAAAATGCAGGTATCACATTCCTGTGGGACTTTAAAATTTAAACAGATAGACATATTGGCAATATTCATAGGGATATAAATGCAACAGACATGCAAGAGTTACTAATCACTATGGGGGGATAACAAGATAAGTCAAGATAATTAAAAATAATGGACAGCTTCCAGTAAAAATGAAATTCATGGGTTTTGGCTCAAAAATGTAACCACATTATACCCAACATTAGCAAAAAAATATAATACTTTACTGAAGGCAGGTGATGTGGATGACAAATGGTCAAACCTTTCTGATTATGAAAAATAAAGGAGTTGTACCAAGCAATTGGAGGCCCATAACTTGCTTACCAACAATG
This sequence comes from Furcifer pardalis, assembly GCA_030440675.1. Classification (NCBI taxonomy): domain Eukaryota; kingdom Metazoa; phylum Chordata; class Lepidosauria; order Squamata; family Chamaeleonidae; genus Furcifer; species Furcifer pardalis. The sequence goes on from CP126893.1 coordinate 43,209,006, forward strand.
TTCAAACTATTTGCAGATTCTGTTTATTAACATCTAACTATGCCGATCTTATACCAAAAAAACAAAAAGGGAATTGTCAAAATTCACATGGACCAAAGAACCAATTACCTATTGATAAGACGATATTGAGGAACTGTAGAAGAAGGAAAAACAATCTGCATGTTGTTTGGATTGATTACAAAAAGATGTTTGATAGCCTACTACATATTTGGATAAATAAAATGTTGTAGTTTTGCAGAGTCAACAACAACAGCTGGAGATGCTTGACAAGAATGATGAAATAATGAAATGCAACCCTAATGGCAAATGGTACTGAGTTAGGAAACGCCAAGATCGGACAAGGCATGTTTCAAGGTGATTCATTATCACCTTTGCTATTTGTAATAGCCATCATACCACTGACAATACTGTTGAATAATACAGGTGATGCTTATCAAGCATCAAGGACATTTGGAAAGATTCCATACCTGTTGTATATGGATGACCTTAAACTATATGGGGGGAATCAAATCACTTCTGCATACAGTCCAAATATTCAGCAATGATATTGCAAACAATTTTAGAATAGAAAAGAGTGCAACTTTATCAGTAAGAAAAGCAAAATCTGTTGAGTCAGAAGGAATACAGCTGGCAAAAGGAAGAACCATACAGAATCTTGGTTATGATGAAAATTATATTTGGGAATTTTACAAGCAAATAATATAAACCATGTGGTAATGAAAAAGAAGACTAATGCAGGGTATTTAAAGAGAGTAAGAAAAATCCTGAGATCACAATTGAATTGTGGAAATATCATACAAGCAATAAATGCCTGGGCAATATCAGTGTTAAGATATAGTGCTGGGATTGTAGACTGGACAGTGGCTGAGTTGGATACTATGGACCAAAGAACAAGAAAACTCATGACTGCAAAGCATGTTCTCAATCCATGAAGTGAGGTGGTTAGATTATTTCTGCAATGGGAAGATGGAGGACAAGGATTGTCACAAGTCAACCAACAGTGGAAGAGAAAAAACGGTATCTAGGTGAATATGTTCATAGCAGTAAAGAGAGGGTGCTGAATGAAGCTTCTAGGGAAGGTATCATCAAGAATGCCAAGACAAAAGATGCATACAGGGAAGAGGTGTTAAGAAATTGAATAATTGCTTCAAATAATAAACCATTACCAGCTCAATATATAAAAAATATTGAAACAAAAGTGGATAGGGCCAAGAAAAGGAGGTGGCTAAAATCCAGCACCCTAAAAAAGGAGAAAGAAGGATTTATATTTGCTTCTCAAGAACAACCATTACAAATCAACAAACTAAAGCAAAAATTGGAGGGAGGGGGACCTGAAACTGACAGTAAGTGTGGGCTTTGGAAAGAAATGGATGGAACAGTGGGCCACATTATCAGTGGATGCAGTAAGATCACATAGACCAGGGATCTGCAAACTTGGCTCTCCAGGTGTTCTTGGACTTCAATTACCAGAAGCCCAAGTCAGTATGCCTGCTGATCAGGACTTCTTGATCCAAGTCCAAGAACATCTGGAGAGCCAAGTTTGCTGATCCCTGACATAGACCAAAGAATGCTATAATCAAGTCACAGCAAATGTTATATTGGAAACTGCACAAGTATACTGGAATACCGTCTTCAATGTACTGCTGGAAACACACATCTGAAAAGGTGGCTGAGAATTGTGATAAGACAGTTAAGATCCTGTGGAACTTTAACATCCAAACCAATTCTTCTTTCATGTCCCGATCAAACCCTGGACTGCCAAAATGAAGCCACTTTCTTGGCTTTGTTGTTGCTCAAACCTAAGACCTCATTGGTGCATGTTTCTGGCAGTAATCAGCAGACCAGTAAATGAGCCAGACTCTGTGTCTCTCCACTTTCACACCATGTGTTGTTGGTCTGCCAGCAGCCCCCACTTGAGCATGTTGCTCTTGCATTTAGGGTCTCCAACCCTCAGCCTATTCAGGGTCCTCCAAGTGACATAGGGGATGTTGAGTTCCTCCACTATATCCTCCTTTAATGTTGTTCCTTGTCATGAGCTCCTTCCTCCATCTTCTAATTTGTTTTTGTTCTTGCATACCCTCAAGAATACTTGTTCTTGCTATAAAGCACTTCCTGGATTTGAGCCAGCTGACGTAAGGTTCACATCCATTCAGAGCATGTCAAAGGTCTTTCTCTTGCTTAGTTCTCTCAGCATCCACTGCTACTCCAATCTTGATCTTAAGTGGAACAATATCACCAAGAGGGTAGATTTTCTCAACTGGAATAGGTTTGAGACATCCTGTCAACTTGTTTTGTATCTGTGGATGCACCCCATACTGGAGCAGCGTATTCTGCTCCAGAGGCACTCAGGGCGGTTGAATTCCCCATTTATAGTTTGTGAGTTTCCTGATGATGTTGTTCCTTGTACTAACTTTGGCTATGAAAGTCAAGCTGCAAAAGCAATATGGGCAGTGTTTCTTAAAAGAGAGCATCCTGTCAAGCATCACACCAAGGTATTTTGGTACTGAATAATGGTGTAATCAGTTCCCTTGCGATGTAACATCCAAGTCAACCCTTGTCTCTTGGTTTTGAAGGTGGAAAGCACATACTTGAGTCTTGCTTGGATTAGGCTTCAAATGGTTGTGCTAATACTGTACTGTCCTAATTCTTCAAGTGCTCCAGTAAGTTTTCCAGCTACCTCATCAAACCTTGATCCTTGAACCGCCATTGCTGTGTTGTCCGCATAGATGAACAATTTTGTATCATCAGGAACTGGTTGATCATTTGTATATAGATATTGTACAGTATTGAAGCCAACACACTTCCTTGGGGCAGTCCATTCTTTGGCAAACTTCATCTGCTGTTCTTTCCATTTATCATCACATAGACCCTCCAGTTCTGAAGGAAGCTGCCAATGCCCCTAGTAAGCAAACTGATAAAAAAAACTTGAACACAATATTCTAAACATTACTGTGTTTGAGGGGGAAATGGTTAAGCTAATTAGTGTGGCGATCCCAGGTGATGATCAGGTGGAAGAAAAGGAGATTTAAAAGATGATGAGATATCAGGATTTGAGAACTGAAGTACTACATCTCTTGGAGAAAAGAGCAACAGTGATACCTGTAGTGATAAGAGTACTGGAAGCAATCCCAAAAAGGTTCAAAAACATCTCAGTGCAACTGGCAATGATGAGAATATGATAGAGCAGCTGCAGAGAATAGCACTACTAAGTACCAGCTACATTATCAGGTGATACCTCACTGACTATTAGGTCTAGGGTAGTGATGGCAAACCTTTTAGAGACTGAGTGCCCAAATTGTAACCCAAAACCCACTTATTTATTGCATAGTGCCAACATGGCAACAGGGAAGGGAGGAAGCGTCCCATTGGGCTGCTGGCCAGAGGGGTGGGACAAACTTCCATTGGGATGCTGAGCAGAGGGACAGGGTGAACTCTGTGCTGGGGAAGGGAGGAAGTGCTCCCATTGGGCTGCTGGGCAGAAGGTCAGGGTGAACTCTGTGCTGGGCGATGGTGTGCATGCTCCCAGAGAGGGCTCTGAGTTCCCCTTTTGGCACGCGTGCCATAGGTTTGCCACCACTGGTCTAGGCCAAGGATCTGAGCAGTGGGGTTCCCAAACTCCAGTCGAAACATCTGGTGGACCATGTACACCTTTAACAAAAACAACCTATGTTGACTGGACTGTTGTCCCATGTAAGATGGTACCACTTCAGAATACAAGTAGAAGTAATATGTGCAAATGTTTCCTCTTCCCACCCACCTACCAAATCTCAAAACCGTTGCCTATGTAAAGCAATCCCTCACCTACTTTCTGTGGGAGAGACTGCAGCTCAATCATTCATAAGATTTGTCACATGCAGAAAGTCCATGATCCAGGGTGCATTTTACCTACAACCCCCATCACCCCTATCAAGGAAGGCCACTTCTGAAGGATTATGGGAATTGCAATGTGAAAGCATCTAGAGGGCCATTGTTCCCCATCTATAAAGTAAAGGTAAAGGTCATGCTGTCTCGAAAGCCAGTCACATCTGACTCTAGGGTTCAGTGCTCATCTCGGTTAAAAGCTGAAGAGCCAGGTTATATGGTGCTTGGTTATATGGTAGGAATAAATAAACATGCATGGAATGTTATTTGCCATCCCACCAAAGGGGTACCTATTTATCTACTTACAATTTTTTGTTTTTCAACTGCTAGGTTGACAGGAGTTGAGACAGAGACAGGAGCTCATTCTGTTGTGCAGCACTCAGGTCTCAAACTGCTGACCAGCAAACCCTCCAATCATCAGTCAAGTCCAATGTCTTAACCACTAAGCCACTGCAGTCCCCAACCATAGGATGTAGTAATTAGTGGAAATTTACTCTCATTATATCACCTACCTTCCTGCCAGAGATTATCCAACTGCAACGTTTTAACATGCTGGTAGTGACTTCAGACACACATCATTTCCCCGAATCCCCTGATCTAACTGCCCTCCAGCTTAGTAGCTGAAACATATAACAACAAAATGAGAATATATAAAACTCTTCCTCAGGAAAAGTGAGGTTTTATTTTCTATTACAGAAGGACTCTAATTCTTTGATACCATGCAATGTAAAATAGTGGCTAAGAACCACTAGCATGAAGCAGTGGAATTTGGTCTAACCAAGAATATTGATTTGCAAGGCTCTGAGGATAAGAAAGGACTGGCTGGGGGTAGGGGAGGCCCTTTTTTTGGGAAGTATCAAGATGGAGACAGTGCTAATTTCACTTGATTTATTTCAATCTCAGGGAAAATTCTGGAGCAAATTACTGTATAAAAGTTACTCTGCAATAACCTTAAAAACAATGCAGTAATAATTAGAACCCAACGTGGATTTGTCAAGAACAAATCCTGCCAGACTAATCAAGCAACCTTCCTGGTAGCTGTAAATATAAAATGTCCTGATGTCCGCAAAGCTTTTAACAAAGTGCCCCATGATATTCTGACTAGTGAGTTTACTAGGTATGGGCTGGACAGAACAACATAGTTGGATAATGTTTATCAATGCTCTTTTTCAAACTGGAAGGAGATAAAAATCAGGGCACCACAAAACTCAAGTCTAGGGCCTGGGGCAATTCAACATTTTTATTAATGAAATGTTGCCAAGAATGCTTATCAAATTTACAGATGACACAACATTGGGTTGAATAGCTAAATATCTTAGAAGACAGATACAAAATTCAAAAAGATCTTTTGATAAGATCAAGCCAGGGTTGAAAACAGAATGAAATTTAATGGAGATAAATGCTAAGTTCTACAGCAGTGGTGCCCAAACTAAGGCCAGGGGGCCATGTGCGGCCCCCTATGCCAATTCATCCGGCCCGTGAAGCCCTCATTGCTCCTGGAAGCGGAAGTAAAATGAGCCCTTACAGGCGCATTTTACTTCCACTTACAGGAGCAATGATGGCTTCGCAGGCCAGATGAATTGGCATCAGGGGCTGCACCTAGCCCCCGGGCCTTAGTGGCTGGTTCCCTGAACCACATGATTAGCACACAGCCCAAAAAGTTTGGGCACCCCTGTTCTACAGAGAGGGGGAAACAAAAATGCAGTAACAAGATGGGGGATACTTGGCTCAGTATGATTACCGCAAGAAGGATTTTGCAATTGTTACAGATCACAAACTGAATATGAGCCAACAGTGCCTTGTGGTTGCAAAAAAGGCCAATGCTATTTTAGGTTGCATTAACAGGATAGTCTCCAAACACCATGAAGTCTATTTCCCCTCTATTTGGCACTGGTTAGGCCTCATCGTGAGTACTGTGTCCAATTATGGACACCATTTTTAAGGATGATACCAACAAACTGGAAAAGTTCAGAAGAGGGCAACGCTGATGATCACAGGTTTGGAAACCAAGTCCTAATGAGGAAAGACTGAAAGAATTGGGCTTGTTGAGCCTTGAGATTAAGAGAAGATGACGGCACTTTTCAAATACTTGAATGTTGGTCCTAAAGAGGAGGGACAGGACCTGTTCTTGATCATCGCAGAGTGCAGGACGTCTAGCAATGGGTTCATGTTATAGGAAGCCAGACTTTGTTTGAATACCCGGGTGGGTGGGGGACTTAACAATGAGCGCAGTATAATGGTGGAATCAATTCCTTCAGGAGGTAATGAGCACTCCAACATTATGGGCATTCAAGAGAAAATTAGACAATCATCTGTCAGATATACAGTACTTTGAATCAGATTCTTGCACTGAGCTGGGGGTTGGACTCAATGTCCTCATAGGTCCCTTCCAACTCCATTATTCTGTGTTTCTAAGACTCTGGGAATCTGTGATGACAGTGCTGAGGGTGCCTCCACCACCCCACCTTGCCTCATCACAGCAATTTTCTGTCTGATTGTTAATGATTCATTTCCTAATGAGATTTTTAGTACAGTTCCCCTCCTTTCCTTGGTAATTAGAAAAATCTTTTGGTGCGGCTGGGTTTTTTTTTTCCTCCTCCCTTTTCAGGCCCAGCAGGTTGGATTTTAAAACTAATCAAGGCGCCGGATCTGTAGCACCAGTGTCAAGCCCCCTGTTTCCATCCATGTTCTTGCTTTCCAGTCACCGATGGAAGCTCATGCATCAAGGCACAGTGCCAGCCGCTTAATATTCCACACCTCTCTCATCCGCTCTGCCTGTTCAGACAGTGAAGACCACCAGCAGCAGGATGGGTCCAGACTCCAGAGAGCTGGCCACTGTCATCTGTGTGAGGTACTTCCCAGGATAGGAGTGGAGGAAATGCCTGTCCTGCTTCTCAGACTAGAGGAACTGGCATTGTAGGCAGCAATTTTGGAAGGGAAACCACCAGCCTCTCTTCCCTACCATACTAAAGGCTCCTTGTGTAACCTTGTGCTCAGATAGCTAAATGCACAAGAGACTAAATGGGTGGCAGGTGTGTGTGTGTGTGTGTGTGTGTGTGTGTGTGTGTGTGTGTGTGTGTGTGTGTGTGTGTGTGTGTGTGTGTGTGTGTGTAAACGGGTTGCTTTAAAAACAAAATAGACCCACACCACCATATGAATGAATGTATGGTAAAATAATGTTTAAAAACTGACTGTGTTTAATCTTCCCTTCCATACGCATGCTGGACGTGAGCCAGATTGCAGCCCTGCATATGTACTTAACAACAAGAAATAAACCCTCGTAAAGTTAAATGATGTATTTACACTTTCATATATATTTTTTTTGCATATTATTTCAACCTGCAGTTCAATGGGCCATGCCACAGCTAGCAGTTAACTTTATACTGCGCTTTTAAAAAGAGTAAGAACACCTTCTGATGGAATACTCCACCTTAGCTACTTTAGTGACACTATATAAACCACATGGCCAAGCACTGACCAGGGGTATTATGGGTGCAAGATCTTGTGATTAATCTCTTCAAAAATAATAAACAGGATCTATAAACAAAATAATAAGTTTGTCTTTTAAAGAAATTAAAAAGTTTTGATTAATAGCAAAGAGTAAACCATAGGAACAATGTTCAAGCTGTCAAGTTCTTTATCATATAGCCATAAGCCTTTATTTTACTTAAATCCGACCACAGTATCCCACAATGACCATATAGCTTTTACTAAACTACCTCACAGTTCTGACCTATATCTGAATCCTTGCTCACACACACACACACACCCATATATTCAAAATAGAAGGTCTCCAGCCAGGAATATACCAACCAGTCAGTTTGCAGTTCTATTCACAAACACTTTTCCACATACTTTGACTGTTTTAACTGTCTCTCCTAGCACACATCCAGCCCTCAACTATCAATCAAATCCCTGTCACCAGGTATGCAGACACAAAGTTTTATAGAAAATATATTGAACACGAAGATGATGAAAATATATTTACAGTGTAAGACTGCCACATTCCAATTGGCTCTAAAGGCACTGATTGTAAAACAGCATTTTATGAGCAGGGCAAAAATCCTGAAAAGCCTCTTTTAAAGGAGGAGGAGGAGGAGACCCAAACTATTATTTTGGATCTTGCTGGTAGCATTTGAATTAGCAAAGGAACCAAGTCAGCATTTAAGGGACTGCAGAACGTTGGTGTTTCAAGTGAATGCATCTGATTTCCTCTCCCCTTTTATGTAGCCATGTCTTAAATCAAGGGTTTCCAATGTTTTCAAGCTGGGGCCCAGGTCACACTCTCTCAGTCAGCTTTGAGGGCCAGGCAACCATTTTCCCCTGCCTGCACAATGGGGGTGGCCATTTTCCCCCAACAGCTTCAAAGGGGTGGCCATTTTGTTTCTCAAATGCCCTTGAAGGGGGGGCACATGAAATGGTGCCTCTCCTATGGCTCAATATTTCCTTTCCACTGAGTTTTCTGCCTCTCAAAATTATTGTGATGGAATGAAAAGGAAGCAGACCAATCCCGATGTGAACAAGCAACCCATGGAGCATGCATGCCGAGCACTATTTTCTGTCACTTGAGGGTCATCCTAAATATGTTAGGTATATGAATGAAATCAAACCCAAACATTTGTTAAGTCAACGGCAAAGCTCAGAAATGTAACTTGTCAAGGTTGTGATTCCACAGAACCCTCCCCCACAGCATTCCTAGTATCCACTCATGCTGGGATATTCTGGAAGTCATCATTCAAAAAAGTAATTTTTACAAGCATATGTATCTTGGTCTGTAAGATCAGATCCAGTGAAATACATAGTAAAAGGCTCTTTTGCTCAAAACCCAGTCATATCTGACTCTGGAGTTGCAGTGCTGAGCTCCGTTAACAGCCAAAAGATCAGCACTGTCTGTATCTGCAGACGTTTCTGTGGTCATGTGGCAGGCACACACCAGACACTGGAACACACAGAACGCTATTACCTTTCCCACCAAAGTGGTACCTATTTATCTACAGTTAAACCTCGCATAAAGAGTGTTTCGCTTAAAGAGTGTTTCGCTTAAAGAGCAGCATTTTCTCTGAATGTTCGCTTCGCTTAACAAATAAAACCAACCAAAAACTCGCTTAACAAATAAATTGAGGTTCACAATCCCACCCACAATTGGTCATTTACAATGGTGTTTCACTTAAAGAGCAAACTCGCTTAAAGAGCAATCCTGTGGAACGCATTATGCTCTTTAAGCGAGGTACTGTACAACTGTACTTGCAATGTCTTCCTTTCAAACTGCTAGCTTGACAGGAGCTGGGATAGACAATGGACACCCACTCTGCCACACAGCAGTCGGATCTCGAGCTGCTGGCCTGCCAACCTTCCAGTGGTTTGCCTCTTCGTGGTGCCTGAGTTTGCTCTGACCCACCACCACCACACCATGGTAATTCCATCATAGTGTCTATGGCAGGGATTCCCAACCTAAGGCCCATGGGCTGGATCTGACCCACGACACCATTTCATGTGTCTCCCCGCCCCTCCAAGGGCATTCAAGAAACAAAATGGTTGCCCCTTTTGAAGCTGTTGGGACAAAATGGCTGCCACCATCATGCAGGCAGGGCAAAATGGCTGTCCGGCCCTCAAAGCTGACTGAGAGAGCATGACCCGATCCCTGTGTTGAAAAGGTTAGGAACCTCTGGTCTATGGTCATTTGCTTCCTTCCCTAGACTGCCAGCCATTCAAAAGCTACCAGTTTGCACCTAGGAAGAATCATACAATAGGAAGGCAAACATAAGTGAAATACAAGGAACAGCATTCTGAATATAAAACAAACAGTTTCTAGAAATTGTTACTGAAAAATCTATCCTTTCAATTTCTTTTTTTTTTTTAAAGACAAGGTGTGGGGTTGTGAGAGAGCTTTAGCTGGGATTTTTTAAAAAGGAGCTTAGGTCTCCAACACGACACTTCTCTCACGTAGCAGGCTCCATGTTCCTGGCTGCCAAAAGGTAACATTCCTTACCTAATTCTTACCATAGTTGGCTGAATAAGTAATCAGTTCAGTTTCAATTTCTATACTGCCCCAAATATCTGGCTGCAGAGCCAGCAAATTCCCTACTCTGCCACCCTGGAGAAGAGCAACCTGGGTGATCCTGGGCAAGCTGCACAGTCTCAGGGTGCCCCCAGAGGAAAGGAATGATAAACCACTTCTGAGTATCCTCTACCATCCTAGAAAATCCTTAAAAAGGCTGCCATATAAGTCCGAATGGCACAGAATTATTATTAATTCCGCAACATGCTATAGGAGTCTATTTTCCACTCCATCGCTGCCTGACACACCTATGAGCAATAAAACCAGCGGGGGCTGGAGGACTGATTTCACTGGGAATTTCTGGCTTTTAGTCTGAGCTTTAAAGATGTTATTCAAAACTGTGATGGATTTTGTTAGAAAGGTGAGCTCACAGGATAGGATTTGCCACCTGGAAAGAACGTTTAAAATTCGGACTAAAACTCCAAGAGAATCCCGTTCCACAACAAGAGCTTTGCCTCCAGTCTTTGTTGAGTAGAATCAGCTACAGTTGTTGCTTTTCTACCCTGCACCACACACTGCTGTTCAGTCTTCCCCAACAGGTTTCTCCTACAGAAAGTGGCCAGAGGTCCTCTTTCAGGAAGGGCTGTCCTCCATTTGAAGGCCGGCCAGAGGGCACCCCTCCTTCTCATGGTCTCCTCCCCTGGAAGAGCTGTACAAGTCCATGCTTGATTTCAGGATGAACAACCAAATGGATGAGGGTAATTCTTCTGTATCTGGTGTCAGAATGCAGCCGTCCCGATCAAGGGCCCCTCCCTTCCAGTTCCAGAGACCCAGTCTCTTTACGGGAACTGTAGCCCTTGTTAGCTCTATGGGAGAGCCGGTCTGCATTAACAGAACTCTTACTATGCTCAGGCAATGAAGCAAATAAGGGAGGTTTAGGGTAGCCAGCCGTTGTGTGTGTGTGGTGTCAGCTTCTATTAAGGAAAGAGACGATCTTCAAGCGAAAGCAGTTGTTTATTGGTCAGGTTTCTTAAAGGATAATCCAGAAAAGCGTAAATAAGTTCAGTAACAATAGTCAGTCCAAAAACAGTCCAATCACTCTAGGTCAGGGATCTGCAAACTTGGCTCTCCAGATGTTCTTGGACTTCAATTCCCAGAAGTCCTGATCAGCAGGCATACTGACTTGGGCTTCTGGTAATTGAAGTCCAAGAACACCTGGAGAGCCAAGTTTGCAGATCCCTGCTCTAGGTGATCATTTTGAAGAAGCAAAAAGCCATAGTCCCCCAGGCAAAGATGTTAACCCATAGACATCCAAAAGCGAACTCCCTCTGCTCTCCCCAAGATGGAGTTTCTGCAGTCAGGTGGGGTACCTTCTAACCAATCAGGGTACGCTCCTATTGAAACAGAAAGTTTCTCAAAACATGGAAACTTGTTGACATACACACAGTCATAACACCAGAGAGCTCAGCTAGCTACAGATAAGAATACTGGGAAGCAGGCAGTCTTGTGACACAGCCTTGTGACACAATCTTGAGACACAGCGAAGAAAGGATTTTTGAGGCCTAATAAAATCAGGTCCTCTCCAAGCTTTGAGAACGTTAGAAAAGATGTCGTTTCATGACATCTGGGCCAGAAGTGAAACTGCCAAAATTAAGCCACCTTTTGGTGAATTCATTCTGTAGTTCCTTTCACCTGACCTATTATGAGAAAGACTAGCCAGCAACCCAAGGTTGCCGTTACCAGGGGACACCCAACTGTGGTTCAAAAATACCACAATCAGGACATACAGTTTTATGCAGATCAACCCATTTTATCTTCCTTTTTGGCAATATGCAAGTGGCCACATTTAGCCTCTACCGTGTGTGTGTGTGTGTGTGTGTGTGTGTGTTTTAAGATGACACTGACCTGGTCTGAGTTTAAGCCAGTTTGAAGGAAGGGCTAGATTAGATAACCTCCTGAGCCACTTTTTAGGGCTTTTGAGACCAACAGAGACAAATGCGGATCTCAGGCAGCCGATCTAGGACAGAAAAACGCATTGCAGTAACTATGTCCTATGACTCCTTCTATGAAACATAAAAAGGTTACACCGTTTGAGCCTAGCACGGGAGTGGAGTGTGTGTGACAGAAATCTGTCTTTGTAACTCGCAATGTGATCCCGATGTCATGCAAGAGCCGACGCTCTCCCTGTTCCTCCTTCATCCCCTGGCGCAGGTTTGCAGGCGCTCGATCCAAGTTTCACATTGTCATTACTAAAGTACTGTACCTGGTTGTTGCTTTACTGGCAGAGCCTCGCCTGAGCAAATTTAGATTCTACCGCCTGCTGTATATTTATCATCATCACAGCAAAAGACATCCAGGGGTGACCAAGAACACTGGCAGGCATTCAGAAAGTTACTAATAAACGTCAAGCAAGGGAAGAGGGTCATGGAATTGGATTCTCTCCCCCCCCCCCCGCCCCCAAATAGCAGCTACATTGCTGATGCCCTCTGTGGATACCAGACTCAGGTTTCTCTGGGGAGATGAGAACTCACTGCTGTATTTCAGGAGGTCACACAAATTGCACCAGAGGCAGTGATACAGAAGACCCCACTACTACTATTTAACCCAGGCAATTCAGCTTAGAAGAGAATAAAGGGCAACACCAAGAGTCAGTATGTGGACTGGCTGCCTTGTTCCATTGCTGACATTGTCAGCTACAGCTGAGAAAGACTCTGTCACAGACCAACAACTGGACCAAGGCTGGCCTGACATAGTTGGCCCTCTGAGACAAAGGATGTATTGGTGCCATCTCTCCATTCCACTTGGAGAAGCAGGTGACAGGACAGCATCCAACAGAGGCGGCTACTTCGGGAGGCTCAGTATAGGCTGTGCAACATACACAATTCTCCCTCATTACAATGAAGGAACAGCCCCACCCCCAGCATCCTGCCACCTGTGAAGAGATCCCCTCACTCTGCTTAATGGTAGAGCTAGCTCTCAGCCAGGTTTGGTATGAGGCAGCTTCTTATGCTCCTAATGGCACTTCACTGAAATGACAGTCTTCCCGCAATCTTTGGCTAAGCCCCATCGTTTAGTGCTTGCAAGCTTACCAGAGAATATCTGGCTGCTAGAGAGTGTAGCCTATGCAGACAGAGAGAAGAGTGGTGGAGATTTGGTTCCTGCATCTCTTGGGTGGAAGCCACCATTTCTAGGGAATAGCTCCGCTCCGCTCCCACTGCCACCTATAGCCATTCAGGCAAGAGGAGAATAGTTCAGACACTCAGCCAAAGAACCAGATGGAAAATCTTGACCAGGTTCTTCAATTGGAGAACCAGATGATGTCAGGGATATGATCTTGCCTCCTTATGTTATCCCTCCCATCTGAATGGTACAAGAACGATGGCCCACAGCCTACCTCAACACCATTCCCACTGCTGCTATGAGGAACAGGAGCCCTATAATCTTAACGTCAGGAGTTCTCAACCTTTTTAAGCCAGGGGCTGGGTCACACTCCCTCAGATAGCTTCGGGGGCCAGATGGCCATTTTGCCCCCCCTCCACCACATGGCACATACTGGTGTGCTGGAGGCTATAGGGGGCCAACATGAAATGGTGCTGTGGGCCACATCTGGACAATGAGCCACAGGTTGAGAATACCTGCTTTACATGTTCCAGAACCCTGATCCTTCACCTGAAGTTGATGCTGACCTTGCCAATAATTTCCAGGAAAAGGATAAGGGCCTGTTTCCATTGCCACCCAAGTGCTGTATGATGGAGTGAACTTCTGTCATTTGTCCCAGTTTCTGCCAACCTAACAGTTCAAAAGAAAGAAATTTCAAATAAATAAATAGGTACAGCTTCAGCAGGAAAGGTAACAGGATTCAGTATGCTCCACCATCTAGTCATGCCTGCCACATGACCATGGAAATATCTGCAGATGCAAACAGCACTGGCTCTTTGGCTGAAAACGGAGATGAGCACTTCCCCTTAAAGTTGCACAGGACTAGTTTTTGAGCAAGGGAGACCTTTACTCCAAGATTTGGAGTGGAGGGTGGTTGTTATTCCAAAGAGATACTTAATTTGGTAGGATGGCTCGATCATGTCGGCATCAGCCTGGAGCAAGCAAACATTTTGCCAGCTCATGCAGGGTTGTTGAATTATAAAGCTCCTTCTTAGAACTATGAATGTGATTACTGTTGTTCATTTCTTCAAAGTACTTTATTCTTGATGTTCTTCTTGCTATGACCTGGGGGAAAAATAGAACTTGAAAAATAAAGCCAACAGGGCCATACTGAGAAACATCCATAACTGCATGACAAAGCAGTGAACCTAGAGGCAAACATGGACAATTTTAAACTCGGTTTTCAAAGCTGTACCCATTCAGCAACTATTGCTGAATTTTCCAATCTCAGTCATCTATATACCTATCCAGCACTGAGACAAAATAAACCAAATGGGCCTTTCTTCTGAGTGGGCATCATTAAGGATTTCATTAACAATTAGACCATCATACCAGAGATCTGCAAGAGAGAAGAAAACACCCTGTCAAAATCCCAGCCTCTTATCCAATTTCATTCATTCATTAAACAGGGTGACAAAACATTTCCAGTACTGTGAAGGAGCAAGCAGATGATTACATATAACAGGCAAAATAATTACATGGTGCTTAAATCAAACGGCATCAAATTAAAAAAAAAATCAACTCAATAGGAAGTGCAAATATAGTTCCCAAGAAACCCAAGTCCAAGCCAATATCTTCATCTTGACTCATGGAAGAAAGCTAAGCATCTTTAACGTCACATAAAATTTACAACTAGACATGTTGTATAAATTGCTCCAGGGATAGATAAGCATGAGAGAGAGAGAGGGAGAGGGAGAGGGAGAGGGAGAGGGAGAAGAGTGGTGGGATATTGGATTCCTGCAATATCAAGTTGGAAGCCACCATTTCTAAATAATATCTCCCCTCTCTTCCTCTAGCATCTAGAGGGGTTTAGACAATTTTTGAAAATCCCTTTCTGGGGCTTCTGTTGTTCAGTCACACAGTTGAGTACGACCCTTTGTGACCCCATGGACCACAGCACACCAGATTCCTCTGTCATCTGCCATCCTCTGTACTCCGTCCAAATCAACACCCACTGCATCAATGATGCCACCTAGCAATCTCATCCTCTGCCACCCCCTTCTTCTTTTGCCTTTGATCTTTCACAGCATTAGGGCCTTCTCCAGTGAGTCCTTTCTTCTCGTTTGGTGGCCAAAGTACTTGATCTCCTTGCAGTCCAGGGGACTCTCAAAAGTCTTCTCCAGCACCACAATTCAAAGTCATCTATTTTTCTGCGCTCAGTCTTCCGTACAAGACTTCACGGCATGCCAGGGAACAAAGGAACCAGCAGAAAACAAACCTCATCCAGTCAGAGAAGTCTAGAATTTGCTCATGCTGTTGCCTTGTTTGGAGAACTATTTAAAATACCCAAAGGGGTGGGGAGAGGAGCGAAGAGGGAAAAGTCCAAAACTTGATCTATGAACATTTTGCTACCTGAAAGCAGAGCTCTGCAAAATAAAATAAAATAAAATGGGGGGGGGGAGAGAGAAGGGAGATCTCAGGGCACCCCAGGGTTAAACACGCTGCGATTCCAGCATGAAGTGGAACTGAGCAAGGCTTTAAAATATAAAACCAGTAGCCGTAGGGCAAATTAAAGATGCTAATTTAATTCATTAGATCCACTGAACAGCAAGTGGTGGGAGGCAGGAAATGCATTTGATGTATTTTAAAAGCTGCAATTGTGCGTGTCTTATTTTTTCACTATTCTAAAGGGGGAGAGAAAATAGCTCTGGTTGCAAAAGATACTGATTTTGAAGAGCTAATGACGCTTGTGAATTATTTTGGTCGATGTATACACCCACCCCAACTTTAAATAACATTAATAAAGAAAAAAGTGGATTCATTTTCCACAAGGAAAGATGGCTGCTTTGCTAACAAGGTCATACACATTACCTGCTGGCAGTGAGGACACAAACAGCCCTTGCATTGTTGCTCTTGGCAGACCAATCCAATCAACACATTCTTCCATGAAAACTGGCATTTTGATTAGAGGTTGCTCAGAAAATATCTGCTTAGATAGAGATTGTGTTTAATTAAAGATTTGATATCTCAAATGCTATGGATTTATCATTTGTTGTGGCTCAATTGGTTAAGACACTGACTGGAAGGTGGTAGGTCAGCAATTTGAGACCCGGGTATTGCATGACAGTTTGAGTGCCCATCTCTGTGCAACCTAGCAGTTTGAAAGCAAGAAATTGCAAGTAGATAAATAGGTACCACTTCGGTGGGGAGGTAAACAGTGTTCCGTGCACTCCGGTGTCTAGGGATGCATGCCACATGCTCACGGAAACGTCTGCAAAATGCAGCCAGCGCTGGCTCTTTGGCTATAAACAGAGATGAGCACTGAACTCTAGAGTCATTGAGAAACTGGATGTTAGTTAAACTAGGTGTGAAGTGTTATGGGGCATTTCTCCAGCAAGGTACAGCTAGAGACTGGCTTATGTTCTTTCTTCTTTGAATGGCAAAAAAGAGAGAGAGAGAGAGGAGGCCAGAACATGCAAAGCCTTAATACATGCAAATAAGTCAGATGATCCCTAGAGGCATGAAGAGAGGAAACTTTCCAAATGGTTACTTAGAGACAAATAATATAAAACAATTTCCTTTAATTTAGGCTTGTATTTCTTTCTCTATGGTTATTGTGCTAACACCCACTGCCTGCTGGGGTTGCACTACAATATTCAACATGCATAACATGTAAAGTTACTGATGTTCACATTCATGTCCCAAGTTCCCCATTCCTATTAGCTGCTCACATATATGTAGGAATAAGTCATAACACTGAGGCCATCAGTGACTGCATACATCTCAGAGCAGACTTTATGAGTCCATAATTTAAGGCCCCTCACAAAAGGAAGATGACTTCAAAAATTTGACACATTCATTCTTAGACTACTAAACATATAAAACCCAGTGGCTGTGGTATATGGGTAATTCTGGGAGTTGCTGTCCAATAAATTAACTTCTCTGAGCTCCAGGTGACCTGGCTAGAGAGGCTGCCTAGTGGTGAATGCTAACTAAAGATCACAGGTTATCAGATACCTACCTCACTGTTGTAGTTCCTTTTCTATATGAAAGCAACACTGTTCCATCCTTCCTGATCAGGCTGGGCACAATATTCTCCACTGACAGGGAGCCATGAGCCCTTTTGAATATCTTGTGCCATAAATCATGAGATTTAGAACTTAGTACTGGAGGTGGAAGTAATGGGTTTTCTGATGGACCCTCTTCGCCCGCCGCCGACCCCCAGTTAAATAAAATAGTTACATACTGTATCTTGGTGAATGGTTGAATATATGCTGGAAACTAACAGCTATTCAAATGCATTCAAGTTGTTAATTTCAGCTGATGTTCTTCTTTGCACCAATGAATTTAGCACAGACAAGAATTTGCCTGGTTTTTACAGACCCTCCATGGACCTGGCAGAAGCCTCTCTCCTGATGAAGTCTCCGACATCACTGTCATTATCATTACTACTAGTAATTATTACTATTATCATCATTATTACATTACCATTATTGGGTTTTCACCTATAAAAATTATCATTTCCCTTCTTCTCACCTATCCACTTCCCATGGTATCTCAAATTCATATTCATAGTTTCGTGTTTTGTTTTAGTACATTTTGCTTATTATAATTCACCTTTTCTAGAAAAGGAATGGGAGAAACAACGAGGTATGAGAAAAAGCCAAAAACATTCCTTCTTTCTTTTCCTCTTTTTAAGAAGGTAAGTAGAGAAAAAGACCCTCCACTTAGGAAGCACAGCCAGTAGAAAAAAGAGAAGACCTAATCAGAAACCAACTTCCAGGAAAGTCAAGAAGGAGTCAAAGAAGTGGGGAAGAGCTCGAATGAATAATATTATTCAGTTTTAAATGTGTGTACCACCCTAAGAGCCCTTTAGTAGTGATGGGATGTAACAGGTTCTTGCCAGTTATCCAGAACCGGTAGCAACTTTCACCAGTGTCCCAGAGAACCGGTAGCAGCTTTGGGGGGGGGGGGGGAAACCACCTTCAAGGCTTACCTTTTCACTGGGGAAGAGAAGCTACTAGCCTGGAGCTCCCTATAGCCTGCTCCCCAGGGTAAGTGACTCACCTTTGGATGTGGTATGTCTGTGTGTATTTTAATGTGTATTTAATACCTTTACCTATATTGACGTACTACCACAGTTCCTAAAAAGGCCTGGTAGCTGGCAGGCCTGGCTTGGGTTTTTTAAGCAAAGTCTTGGAGTTACCTCATCAATAAGCTACACCTGTGCAGTTCCAATTGCTGTTCCAATTAGAGAACCCTTCAGGAGGTACAGCTGTTTTACATTTACATTAAGGCATATTATCCTAGAGAACTGGTTAGGCAAAGACTTAGTACCTAACTTTTTTAACTATTGAAAAGTTGAAAAGTGCCAAAATGAAGCCATCTTGTGGGGAGTTCATTCTGTAGTTCCTTCCATCTGACCTAGTGTGAGAAAGATTAGCCAGAATAAGCTTTAAACTCTGGTTTAAAAGCTCTGGTTGATTTGTGTTTGGGGTGGGTGGGTGGGTGTTTGGGTGGCTGGCTATATTTTAATATATTTTTATGTATTTATGTATTTATTTGTTTAATTTATTTACGGGTCTGTGTTGTGGGTGGGTGGGTTGAGGTGTGTGTGTGCGCGCACGCTTATTTTATTTTTTATTATTATTATTTATTATTTTTTAATTTTTTCTTTGGCCCCGCCCATGACATCATGACATCATGATGTTAGCTCCACCCACACTGTGATGACATCACGGTGGAATAGTAATTTTTTTGACATCTCACCACTGCCCTTTAGACAATTTTTTTATTGCATTGGTAGAAACGGATAACATATTTTAAAAACAATCCATCTACCAGGGGGTGGGGAATAAAAGGTACAGAATAGGGACAATCTGTCCATAGCAAGCAGCAGCAGAGTGTTAGGCATGGTGGTACAAATACAAGTCTCACCCTACTCCCTGCCACCTGGGCATTCACATATTGTCTGGCTTCCACAGCATCCCTGAGGCTGAGGTGTTGTGGAAGGAATGCCCTCACCCCACCCCAAAATTCCCTGTAGTATGGAGATAGTGATGCAGTGAAGCAAACACAACCATAGCTCGGGGGGGCAGGGGGGCATCACCCATCCTGAGCTAGCGCTGCATATATATATATATTACACACACACACACACACACACACACACACACACACACACACACACACACACACATATCTAGAATCCTGGCTACAGCCCTGGAAGCAAGGCTGCTGAAGGAGGAGCATGTGCAGAAATAGTTTGTAGGGGCTTACATTTACAGAGTAAAGTAGATTTTTGATTTCTTGATTCCAGTGGCAGAGAAGGAGTTCGACCTTCAAAGCAGGTGCTACATAGTTTATTGTACTTGCAGTCATAACAGGCTGATGACTGTGGGAACTGAACTAATTTGATGGGCATTGTATGCTGTGCTGTAATTGGTTGAAACCTTTCAGGAGGAGGGGTGAGTGGGAGAAATGTGTTTTGGATATGGGAAGAAAAGAGGGGGAGAGAAAAATTGTCACCATGGTTTATGATCGCTTGGATCGTTGGAGGCTTGTGAGTGAAAGCAAGCAAAATGTAGACATTATGTTAATAGGCCAGGCTAGGCCAGGCAAACAGCTAGAAAGGCTTCATTGTTTTATATGGAAACAATATGTTCCTTTGTTTTAATCTTCTGAAACTTAATAACTGTGCACTAAATAAAATATGATTGTATC
This sequence comes from Furcifer pardalis, assembly GCA_030440675.1. Classification (NCBI taxonomy): domain Eukaryota; kingdom Metazoa; phylum Chordata; class Lepidosauria; order Squamata; family Chamaeleonidae; genus Furcifer; species Furcifer pardalis. The sequence continues at coordinate 43,228,687 of CP126893.1, forward strand.
CAGAACCATTGTCTCTGGTCTTTATAGAACTAAGCTGGTTGGAGGAGGTCTGGTGTCTTGGCAATGCTACCTTAAGTAAATGTACACTGCATGTCCTACCTGATCTGGCTGGTTTGTAAGCACAAATAGTCAGTGGGTGAAACCTATCAGTTTCTGTAGCCTAAAGCAGGACCATAGGTACTCCAAAGTGGCACCATGGGGTGTGGGCTTCACTGAGGGGTACAGGTCGCTGAGGTGGAGTGAGATATGCGATAGGGTGGGGTGAAAGCAAGGGGCCTGAGACCCTTTGCCTATTACACCACCATTGCCTGCCTTCTCTTCCACTCCTTGCCAGAAGGCAAGGGCAATGGATATGGCAGACTCCTCCATCTGCCTTGAGCAGTGGATCAGCTTGCACCACCCAGGCACAGTATAAAACAAGTAGTTCCACAAACAGTTCTAACATCCACCATTATTTGCCTTTGGTCACTTTGCGAAAGCATCATTCAAGGACTGGCTCGATAGGCAAGATACCAACTTCTACAATTGTTCTTATTTTTTACTTTTATTTTTAGTGTCTTGTAAGCCGCTCAGAGTCGGGTTCTCCCGATTGGGGCGGGGTATCAAGTGTAATAAATAATAATAATAATAATAATAATAATAATAATAATACAAACCAAGGTGCTTGCGTAGGAAAAGGCTCTGCACTTCATACACACCTGGCTACCTGAGGGCCGCTGTTGCTGCTACAGCTCCTTTGCAACCATGTTGTTCTGCTTTGCTTCAGAAACCAGTGTGCCAGGCAGCAGATATTTGTGTCCTCAAGCCTCACTTCCTGAGGAAAATAAACAGAAACAGCACTGTAATACATGTTTTGCAGATAGCCTGTCTTCCAGCCCTGAGAAAACAGACTGCAAGCTGCCGCCTCTAACTCTCAGCTACTAAATTGGCAGCTAGATTGGGAAGCTGTGTCCCCCTCTTACCCATTCACTTGCCAACCCCCAGCTCTGTGTTTTTTGTCTCCCTCCTTTGCGTTCAGTAATGACTTCAGGCATGTTGTATAACAACAAAAGAGTCAGTCAAAAGTATCGACAAAAGAAGAAACTGCAGGCGCCTGGTCTCTCCACTTCAATGTGAGGCCAGAAATACAAGGACATGTTTTCTCTGGGCTCTAATCTGGCAGTTCTAAGAAGTAAACTCTCCCTTTGCTATTTTTGACCCGTATCTTTAGACTGCCAACTTTTGCCATCAGTTTATGGATTCTTCCAAACTAATTAGCCCCCCACCCCCCACCCCCTCAATTGTGTCAAGATATCAAGAGTTCTGTACCAGAAGCTCTTAATGTCTTTTCAAGGAACTAACATTTCCAGATGTCCAAATATGTTTGCTTTCTTGGTTTGTTGCTCCATTTTTCCAAGTACCTCACCTAAAACTTGCCAGACGATAATATCAAAGAGTAATGCAGTAGGTAAAATCCACAGTCAAGGACTGAAACATTAGAAGCAAAAGAACCAATTAAAGCAGACTAGCAGCTCCTTTTGAAATGGGTTTTGTTGTTGCTGCAGATGCTGTTAACTGTTTCTGTAACAGCAGGGTAGATACTCAGCAAGCAGTCTGTTACAGCTCATTCATTGCCTTGGGTTCTCACATCCTTTTATGATTTCCCAGCTGCTCTCAAACTTCAGAGATACTTGGTTTGCTAGATCAGTGACTCAATCTGTGGATTAGGCCATAGCAGAGGACGGGTAGCAGTCTCAGTGGCTCCCTCAGTGGAAGAAATGCCACTGGAAACCATCATATTGGGCCCAATAGCAAAATGAGTGAAGGAGGAACCGCTTCACCATTCTGATTCCCAACAGTCATGGAGGCGGAAGAGGCCATGCCAGGTGGACTGGTTGTGAAGGTCCACTTTGTCAAGATCCTCAAAGCCGTGGCCATCCATTGCAGTCCTGGTGTTGAATCCTGCTTGTGTCATTTAATACGTGCCACAGGAGATGGCTCCGTGATCACAGTGTGTGGGTCACTTCATGACAAGCTGGGATCCACCTTAAACAAATTCACACCAATGGCATTTTCCCTCTGGGAAAAATGTATACAGTTGTACCTCACTTAAAGAGCATAATGCGTTCCACAGGATTGCTCTTTAAGCGTGTTTGCTCTTTAAGCGAAACACCAATGTGAATGACCAATTGGGGGGATTGTGAACCCTGATTTATTTGTTAAGTGAGTTTTTGGTTGGTTTTATTTGTTAAGCGAAGTGAACATTCAGAGAAAAATCTGCTCTTTAAGTGAGTTACTCTTTAAGCGAGGCGCTCTTTATGCAAGGTTTGATTTGTACTCGGATATGAGTAGAAGTCAAATGACAACAACGACAATGATGACACATGGAGGGGGGCTCTCTATATATATTCATAGAAGTTTGGGGACAAAAATCTTATACATTTGGAAGACAGGGGGAAATGATCATATCTATTTGCTCTCTTAGAATGCAGTTTACTGCATCTTCTTATGATGCACTGTAACACACCTATTATCTTTACATTTCTTTATTCCTGACATGCAGGAGTGCAGAGTGTTTTGCATGTGGATTTGCATCCTCCTTAGATTTCCACCATCAAATCCACCATTTTTACTTGGTCAGAAACTAACTTTTTATCCAGTGACAGGCCCAGACAGAGGATGGCAGTCCCGCCCATCCCAAACTGCTCTCCCAATCTAAAACAACTTTCTGGCAGGTTTGATGCATGCATGTGATTTTGATGTTTACTGAAGAAGACAATGGTTTTAAAAGAAAATTAGAAACATTGCTCTATATCTTCTTCTTTTTCAAGTGCTGTACCTGATTCTGAATATTGACTATCTGTCATCATGGTGATCTGCCATGAAGATTGTCATGAACAATAAATTCAGTGGCCTTCCAATTGCCCTCCATATCACACTGTGACACCCATACCACGGATCCCGTTCAGAGAGTTATTGTCTGGTCCTGAGCCCTTTAAGCACACAAAGTCCTCCTTGACCCTAAGTCAATATTGATGAAGCTGCTGCCCTCCATCAAGATGGATTCAAGTGGGATTTAATCCAATTGAGGACGATCACCCTTCCCTGTGGACTTTGCCAACCAAGGCCATTAGTCCTCAGAGTTGTCAGATTAGTCTTCTTATTCCATGTCTAGGCCAGATGTGAAACTGCCAAAATTAAGCCACTTTTGGTGAGTTCATTCTGAGGCTCATCTTGCCTGACCCAGTGTGAGAAAGATTAGCCAGCAACTCAAGGTTGCTGTTACCAGGGTATGCCCGATTGTGATTCAAAAATACCACAATCTTCGAAGAGGCTCTTTCTGTGTATTCCGCCATGATCGGCATTGAGTCGCTGGCAGTAAGGTCTACTCTATTACCACAGCAGGATAACTGCTATGTGGCCAGACTGGCTTACTCTGTATTCTTCAGACAATTAAGGTTTACAGATCTTAGTTTTTTCACCCAGTGACTTTGGCTCTGTGCCTCTTTCTTTATACAGTTTCAGGAAACAGGATCCTGTTGCAGTAAATGTAAAGGTTTCCCTTGCTCGAAAGCCAGTCATATCCGACTCTAGGGTTCAGTGCTCACCTACGTTTCAAAGCCAAAGAGCCAGCTATGTCTGCTTCTGCAGACATTTCCATGGTCTGTGGCAGGCATGACTAGATACTGGAGTGCATAGAACGCTGTTTACCTTCCCACTGAAGTGGTCCCTATTTATCTACTTGCAATTTCTTGCTTTCAAACTGCTAGGTTGGCAGGAGCTGGGACAATGACAGGAGCTCATTCCATCCTGCAGTACTCGGGAATTGAGCTGCTGACCTCCCGCCTTCCAGTCAGTGTCTTAGCCACTTGAGCCACTACAGTCCCTGTTGCAGTAGGAACTCTGTATTTTGAGGTCAATTCCCTAGATTTGTGATATGCCAAATAAATATGCAGAGAAGCTCCCTTGTGGAGATTTAAAAAAAATTCATCTCACATGCTCTAGAACAGGAGTGCCCAAACATTTTGGGCCGTGGGCCAGTCATGTGGTTCAGAGAGCTGGTCACAATTACCCATGGGCCGGATCTAGCCCCCAATGCCTATTCATCCAGCCCACAATGCCCTCGTCGCTCCTGGAATCAGAAGTTCAAATGCGCCCAAATGGATGAATTGGTGTCAGGGGGCAGATCTGGCCCATGGGCAATAGTTTGGGTACCCCTGCTCTAGAACTACTGCTGCAATTCACATGGGGAACTTCACTTCAACCACAAAGTCTCTGCTTTTTGTGCCTATTTGATTCATTACAATGGGCAAAAATTCATGAAATGATTGGACTATATGGATTTGGTAGTAAATTTCAGGGAGTAATTAAAAAACTGTACCAACAAGGAACAGCAAGAGTTAAGGTTAATGATAATTATACAGGAGATATAAAATTAGAAGCAGGTACAAGACAGGGCTGTCCATTATCTCCAATGTTGTTTATATTGGCAATGAAATTTTTGGCTAATTCCATACGCCAGGATGAGGAAATAATTGGAATAGAGGGCAACAAAATAAATTTATATGCAGATGACACACTAATAATTGCAAAACAACCAATAAAGGCAATATCGAGAATATATTTACATTTAAAAACATTTGAGGAAGTTACAGGTCTGAGAGTGAATTGGGATAAAACAGAAATGATATTTTGTAATGGGGATAAAGAAGAAGAGGAAAGAATAAAAAAAAGATATAAGATACAAGTTAAAACCAATTTAAGATACCTGGGGGTAGTAATATCAAGTAAATTTGGGGAACTTAAAGGTTTAAATTATGGCAAACAAAAAAAGAAAATTGAAAAGAAAATAATACAATATAACAAATTAAATTTATCATGGTTTGGCCGGATAGCTTTAAGTAAAATGATGTTGCTACCCAAATTAATTTTTTTATTTGATGTTTTGCCGATAAAACACAATGATAAAGAATTGGAAGAATACCAAAATATTATAAATAAATTTTGTAATGGAAAATGTGGGGCAAGGATAGTTTAAAAATTGTGGTATTTACCTCAAAAAGAAGGTGGTCTGGGTATACCAAATATCTATAATTACTGCAGAGCTTTCTAGGTAAGAAATGTGGTTAAAATATTGAATAGGGAAGAATCGATTTGGGGAAAAATTGAAAGGAGGGAATTCTCACAAATCGGTAAAGCAATGTTTTTAAGTGAAGAAGGGGGAAAAAGAAAAAGGAAGTCCAGAATAAGATGATAAAAACAACTATGGGAGAATGGAATAGAGTAAAGAAAGATCTTGCCCGAGGGATCTCACCTATTATAGAACTAGAGGATTTTAATAACTTCCCAATAAAAATAGATAGAAGGATTAAGAGCATATTAGCAGAAAAAGGGTTTTTATTGTTGAAAGATTGGGTTAAGAGTTGTAGAGATAGGGGGGAAGGAGCTTTTTTCGCAATTGGAGGTAAATTGGTTCAAGATTCTCCAGATAAACAACTGGAATAAAAATGTTTACATGATAACAGTCTAGAAAGGGAGGTTACAGTATTTGAAGAGCTTCTGATCAAATTAAGAAAAGGGGACATAGGAATTAAAGGGATAGTAAGCAATATTTATAAGATTTTGAATAAAGGAGGAAAAATACAAGAGGTTTTGAAAAATACTTGGGAACAAGAATTGAACGAGACAATTTCAGAAGAAAAATGGCAGAGAAAGTGGAAGAGAAGAATCATGAGAACTATGTCCGTGAGGGTGAAAGAATATAACTATAAACTATTCTGGCGATGGTATCTAACCCCGATCAAGCTGCATCAGATGGATAATAGGATGAGTGATAAATGCTGGAGATGTAAACAAGCAACGGGGACATATCTACACATGTGGTGGAGTTGTGATGTGTTAAGAGAATTTTGGGGGGAAATAGAAAGGGAAATGAAGAATATATTTGATATGCAGCTTGAATTGGGGCCGGATACAATATTGTTAACAGAGGTGGACAAATTAAAAATGAGTAATGATGACAAAGAATTAATGACTGTGATGTTGTCAGCAGCTAGACAATGTATTGCAAAAAATTGGAAAAATGATGTATTGCTAAATATACAGGACTGGTATAAGGAAATGTGGGAGCTGGCACTCAATGACAAGCTTACATGGGAATTTAATATTAGAAAAGGTATAGTTCAAGTAAATAGATTCTGGAGAACTTGGAGACAATTTGTTGAATATGTAATGGTCAAAAAGAAGGGCATTACTCCTGTACCGGATCAAATTGGTTTCTGGAAATTATAAACTGTTATAATCCCCCGGACATTGTACATAGCACAAGGGTGATACTAAAAGAGTGAATTATACTGGAGTAGAAAGTATAGGATTCAATAAATGTATTAGAAAATTAGCTTGAAAAGTTTGATATTAATGATGGATTTTCACTTTTACTTTTGTTCTTTTTCTTTATATATCATGTGTATTATGTATGATTTTTTTATTGTTGAACATGGGATTGTATGATTTTCCTTATGTATATCTTTTTTCTTTTCTTTGAAAACCTATAATAAAAAAAACTAAAAAAAAACACTTGCTCCCTGGTCTCAGGTGTCTCTCCTTAAATTGGGCAGGATGGGATGGCAACTCCCCCTACATCTCACTTCAGCTCCCTAACACAATTACACAGATGCTGCCTCCCAAAGAAATCCACATGAAGACAGAATTACAAATGAAACACACAAAGAAAGCCTGCCAACGCGATTTGTCTTCATTTGGCCAGAGAGGGACAGAATGTGACAGAAGCAACTGTTACCTCTCTAAACCTTCCCCTTCACCACCACTCCCAGGAAATAAGCATCCTGAGTCCTCCAGCTTCCCTTCCAGATGTTTGTAAGCTTCTGCTAGAATTCAGGTGGCATCTCTGGGCAAAGGCAATGGCTGCTAAAAAAGACCACTGGCCTGGCCAGCAAGGGAAAACAGCCCCTTTATGCAGTGATTGGATTCAGCAGGTTCGCACCAGTTCACCAGAACCGGTAGCAGAAATTCTGGCTGGCCCCGACCATCCAAGTTTTGAAATAAAGTAGTCCTAATTCAGGTGCAACACAGGGCTTTCTCCCTGGCCACACCCACCATAACACGCCCACAGAGTAGGTAGTAAAAAAAATTGAATCCCACCACTGCCTTTATGTTAGTGTAGAATAGGAAATGGTTCTATAAGGCAGTGGCTCAAGTGGCTAAGACGCTGACTGGAAGGCGGCAGGTCAGCAGTTCGATACCAGAATATTGCAGGACAGAATGAGCTCCTATCTTTGTCCCAGCTCCTGCCAACCTAGCAGCTCAAAAGTAAGAAATTGTAAGTAGATAAATAGGGACCACTTCGGTGGGAAGGTAAACAGCGCTCCGTGCGCTCCGGTGTCTAGTCATGTTTGCCACATGACCATGGAGACATCTGCAGAAGCAGACAGCACTAGCTTTTTGGCTTTGAAACAGAGATGACCATTGAACCCTAGAGTCAGATATGACTGGCTTTTGAGCAAGGGTGACCTTTACCTTACAGGTAGGGGAGCACCTCTTAAACACAACGGGCTTATTTCTTTCTTATGGAGGATAATATACTGTCACACAGAAGAGAATGAACTTTTGTTCCCTGCACTTAGAAAAATTTCAAACATGTTATATAAGATCCCAAAACTAACTTTTCTAAACTGTTATAATCCCCCGGACATTGTACATAGTACATTGTACAAATGTACATTGTACATTTTCCATACTAGTTATGACTTGGATTTGGGACACTGAATTTACTCCTTGCTTCTTGCCCCTTTCCCAAAAGCTCTTAGATCTCCTCCTATAGGCGGTGGGGGCACAATGTCCATCAGTTTAAAAAAAAACCAACTTCTTGCATTTGGACAAGCTCTTACTTCTGCTAAGCCCAAATGGAATCTGTTGCTTTGTGTCCAGATCACCTCTTCTTACATCTCATTGCGGCAGAATACCAATGTGATATACACTACTGTATACACAGTGATAGCTCCCTCTGAAATCTACCTCTTACCTCAGTCCTTCTCAATCCTCTGCCAGGATTCGAAAATGATACTCTGTTCTGTGTCAGACCAAAGGTGGAAAAAAAAACAGATCCTCTTTAGTGATGCTGCATCAGTACAACTCCATGTTATCTTGAGAATAGTTGTATAGGAGACTGGAAATGCTAGCATTAATGCTCATGCGCCAACATGACACTGAATCCCATTTATTGATGTTAGTAATTCTAGGGGAAACCTTGCATGCATCAATATATTATTTTTAAATTTAAAAAAATCATTAAAAATGGACCATCTGTTCCCTCCAAATTGCCGCCAAGCACTTTAAAGTACAGTAATACCTCGGATAACGCTAAGACTTGGTTCCACAAGTCTTGGTGTTATCCGATTTTTAGTGTTATCCGATGCATGTTAAAATCCTATGGGATGGATCGGATAACGTTAAAGCTCCATAGAGATACATTGTAACCGCACAGGCTTTAGCGTTTGTTATCCGATCCTTCCCATAGGACCTTAACGTTATTCGATCCAATTCTCCTCCCCAGATTACTTAACGTTATGCGATTTTAGCGTTATCCGAGGTATTACTGTAATCTGAAACAGGAACTGCTGCTCAGCCTGTTAGTTCTGATGCTATAAGGAGGATAACAACTTTTAAATTTGTTACTTTTGTGGTTAGCAAATCCATTTTTAATTGCCTACTTCCAACCTCTGAGAAGGTTTCTGACACAGATGCAAAGGGTGATTCAACTGAGTGCCTCCTTCATCATAGCTTCTGAACCAGACTATACATTGTGTACACATAGCTCCACATCTATTAATGCAATTATGCAGAGCTATTCCTGTACTGTATATGCATAGCTCTGAAATGCTCATTCATAGGGTCACCATAAGTCAGATGCAACATGATGGCGTGTAACAACAACTATAACCACACCTTTTAAAACATAAAACAGCAGTGTGGGGATTAATCAATGGCAATAAACATGATGGTGAATTCAAGGATTATCACAGCAACAGTGAGGCCTTGGAAAGGTTCAGAGGTGTCCAATGTAGATCCCCACATCCAAAGGTTGTGTGTCCCTGGTGTATAAAGAAAGAAGCAACTCATTATACAATCCAAGTGTCTCACATAGGTTATACTTAATGTGTACTGTCACCAAATCTGAAATGGTTTGTTCTGCATAGACTTTCACAGCCACATCCAGACTCAATCAGAGGTTGGAAAAATTATTGAGACAAAATCAAAGCTTGGCTGTGGCATCCTGTGATGTGAAGTCCAAAATAATTGACTTTTTCCAGTTTCAGCCCAAAGAAATAGAGTTACCTGGTTAGAAGAAGGGATGGAGCTCAGCTGACAGTTCTGTACATCTTATTTTACACTAACCAATTCCAACCTCACTGCTGCTCTGCACAAGTATATTACAGCCAAACAATACTAAGTGATAATGAGACTCGTTGTCAGAAAAGAGCAGCAGGGTACCCAAAGCAAAGAAGCAATTTTAATCAGTGAAGGAGAGGTTTTAAGAGTGGAAAGATAATACAGTAGTACCTAAAATCAAGCATTTAAAGAATATAAACAGAAGAATAGGCTTTTGTGACCTAGCAGAAGATGAAAAACACCACACCAGAGCAAGAGATTATGTAGATCAGGGATTCTCAACCTGCAACCTGTGGGCTAGATGCAGCCCACGACACCATTTCATGTGGCCCACCACCACCACCACCACACCAGGAAGTGCCATGTGGTGGAGGAAGGGCAAAATGGCCACCTAGCCCCTGAAGCTGCCTGAGGGAGTGTGACCTGGCCCCTGGCTTCAAAAGGTTGAGAACTCCTGATGTAGATTATCACCCAGAAGCCACTTCTTGCTTGAATTTTTGACATGGTAGGATAACATTTCGAGTCTAAATGCCCCAAACTAACTGTAAGCACAGGGTATGCTAAACAGTGGGGTATTATCAGACATTTTCAATTGACCTTCTCAGATTCAAGACTTAGCCCTGAAGAGCCAAGAGCAGGCATCAGCCCCAAGAGTTTAGGGGTACTGACACTGCCCCAGAGTGTTATTTTCAAGTAGCAGAACACGCCTTGCTTACAACATCTAACAAGCTGAATACAAAATGGCTTTCCCGCTCTGCTGCTCATCAGGGGCTGAGGGGGGGGGGGGAGAACAATATTTGCCAAAAAAGGAGATTCTCTGCTTCAGCTTGTTGCCACCCCAACCCCTATTGAGTTTACAGCAGGCAATTCTATCAAGCTTGGGTTTTGTTTGCCATACTAAGACGGAGATGGAAATGGCCTGTATTGAACAAACATACTGCATATAATTGAGCATAAACCTAGTTTCTTAGACCCAAAAATGAGCCCCCAAAAGGGGAAACGGCTTATACTTGGGTCAGTGATCACGAGGGGCCCAAGACCGCATCAGATTGAAACATACCAAAAAATTAATTAATTTTACCATATTTCCATGTATTTTGATTGTTGAAACTTACTAGCAGCTGCTGCATTTCCCACCCTTGGCTTATACTTGGGCCAATCTATTTTCCTGGATTTTCAGGTCAAAATTAGGTACCTCGGCTTATATTCGGGTGGATTTATACTCAAGTATATATGGTAGTCATTGCCTGTTTTGAACCTAAACAACATGCTAGATGTGTCTTCCTTCCAAACATAACTCCTTTCCACTCTACATATAGGGGTACACAGAACGAGCCTCCATGAAGATTGTGGTATTTTTGAACCACAATCGGGCATGCCCTGGTAATGGCAACCTTGTGTTGCCGGCTAATCTTTCTCACACTAGGTCAGGCAAAGGGAACTGCAGAATGAACTTACCAAAAGGTGCCTTCATTAGTTTCATGTCTGGCCCAGACATGGAAGATGAAGACTGCATATATTCTGAGCTCTGTGCATGGGTAGTGTTGTACCTCAGTCTGTCTATCTTTTCTGTCTGAGTGGTTCAGTTGTTCAGCCTAGTTCAGTCTTTTTCTGACTCAAAATGTGTTAGTCTCAGAAAGCTACTCAGTGCTCTCTTGCAACCTTCATTTGCTTGAAAGATTTTCCTTCCTGATTTTTTTGTTTGCAATTAACAGCTCCTCCAGTGACATAGTGGTTAAGGCACTAGGCTTGAAGACCAGAAAGACTGGTTCAATTCCCAAGAGCTGCAATAAACAACTTTAAATTAAACAAGCAACTGTACAATGCCAACAAAGTGAACACTGCAGAAGAGTAGGTGAAAAGAAATTATATGGACTGCAGTAGCTCAAGTGGCTAAGACACTGACTGGACAGCAGGAGGTCAGCAGTTCAATTCCCAAGTACTGCAGGACGGAATGATCTCCCATCTTTGTCCAGCTCCTGCCAACCTAGCAGTTTGAAAGCAAGAAATTGCAAGTAGATAAATAGGGACCACTTCGGTGGGAAGATAACCAGCGTTCCGTGCACTCAGGTGTCTAGCCATGCCTGCCACATGACCACGGAAACATCTGCAGAAGCAGACAGCACTGGCTCTTTGGCTTTGAAACAGAGATGAGGACTGAACCATAGAGTCAGATTTGTTTGTTGTTGTTATTCAGTCACACAGTTGATTCCAACCCTTCGCGACCCCACCATCCTCCCCAACCCACCCAGCTTTGTCCCTACTGCATCTACAGTACCATCTAGCCATCTCATTCTTGGCCACCCCCTTCCTCTTTTGCCCTCCACCTTTCCCAGTATCAAGGCTTTTTCAAGTGAGTCCTATCTTATCATTTGATGTCAGCTTTACTATTTGACCTTCTAAGGAGTAGTCAGGGTTGATTTCTTCTAAGATTGACCTATTTGTTCTCCTTGCTGTCTAGGGAACTCTCAAAACTCTCCTCCAACACCACATCTCAAAGGCATCCATTCTTCTGCGCTAGAGTCAGATACCACTGGCTTTCGAGCAAGGGAAACCTTTACTTAAGATTAAATAAACTGCTGCATTCTATTTAGCTGACAACTTTATTTGAACACAAACCTTGTAAGTAAACATTTTTCCCCTTTTGTTAATGCTGTGCGTAAGTATTTGTTCAATAGTTGAACTAAGAGAAAAGAAATGGGGAATTGTGGACTTGCATTTGAAAGTATTCAACCTTAATTCTTGACTACACGTTACCTGCACTACCTGGAAAGATTATCCAACAACCCCCACTCAACTATGCCCATATCTTTTCAAAGTATTAACTAAAATAAGCATGAAGATCAGGGTATAGTAAGGGCTTTTGCACAGCTTTGTGTAATATGCCAATTGCACCCACTCCTTGACAGGGACTCCTTACTCATGATCGCACACACTCTGGTCACCTCCAGACTGGATTATTGCAATGCGCTCTACATGGGCCAGCCCTTGATGACCATTCGGAGGCTACAGCTGGTCCAGAATGCAGCTGCCCAGGTGGTGTTGGGATGTGGGCATTATTCCCATGCATCCCCACTGCTCCGGGAGCTGCACTGGTTACCAGTTTGCCTCTGGGTGCAATTCAAGGTGCTGGTTATTACATTTAAAGCCTTATATGGTAGTGGGCCAGGATCATTAAGAGACCGCATCTCCCCAAGATTATATTTCCGTCCCACCAGAGCAGACCAGAGGGGCTCCCTAGTGGTTCCATCAGCTAGAGAGGCTCGCCTCTCTGGCTCTAGACTGAGGGCCTTCTCCGTGTCTGCTCTGGCCCTTTGGAACCACCTGCCCCTAGAGCTGCATCTCCAGACAGAGCTACTGGCCTTTAGGAAGAATGTGAAGACCTGGCTGGCGGGACGAGTGTGGGGTAGCGATGGTTTACTGTCTTCTCCCTGCTGGCTTATTTAATATCTTATAGCCACCCACTCTCTACTGTATGAAGGAATAGCGGTTTTAAATTGTTTTTAGATTTTTAAAACTGTATTGAATGTGTTATTTTATATGTTTTTACATGATGTATTTGTAATCTGCCCTGAGTCGACCTGGCAAGTAGGGCGGAATAGAAATTTGAATGAAAGAAAGAAAGAAAGAAAAATAAAGAAAGTGAACTGCCAAAGTGGATATCTGTATCACAGCAAACTGACAAATAAGGAGCACAATCAAGAAATAAAAGAAATCAGTGAACCTTTGGTCCAACCAACCAAGTACTGGCAGCTGTAACTGGCAACAGCTCCTCCAGGGTTTCAGGCATTAGTTGTCATCCTTATCCTCCCACCTCCACCCTGTGTCCTACCTGGAGATATCTGGGGTTGAAACAGCAGCTGTAGGCTTGCAAAGCTTGTGCTCAACCTCCATAAATGGTCCCATGGTGCAAAGATACCATAATTGGTATATCAGAACCAACTGCTGCATTTTACATGAAAGCACTGCTGTGCTTATGGTGGCCTCTTTATGTCACAAGAAGAGGAGTGACACTGGCACCGACTCATCTCATTTTAAGAGACACAAATGGTTACATCTAGCTCAGGGCCAGGAAACCCATGCCTGCTGGATGCTGATGGACAATCCCTACTGGTCTGGCTAATGATAACAGATGGTGGGAGTAGTCTTTCAGCGACATCCAAGGTGCCACTGGTTCCCTGCTGTAGCTTAGCTAAGGTTCCAATGGAGTTCGGTCAACTGTTGTCAGCCGTTAACAGGTCAAGCATCTCCCAGCAGCAGTGAAGCATCTAGGCTGCAGAGTGGCTAGTGAGGAAGATGGCTGCAAGATGGAAAGGAGGCAGCTGTGGGAGTCATCTACAAAGTTCTGGCACTCCTTCAAGCCTCTTCAGTTTCCCTTCTGAACAGTATTTTACAAGTGCTCCTTGTTTCATTGACTGCAGGCCAGCTCCAGCTTGTTTATGCTTCCTTTATCACAAAACAGTTCAGATGAGTTCAATGAGCATATTGATTACCGTGCTTTCTTTCCACGCCATCTCTGCCTCACTGCTGCAGCTTGCTCAGACAGCGGTAAAAGATGAGGCAAGATTTGTTTAATTGCTGCCTTTCTCCCCATAGGGCACCCAAGGTTGCTCACAGCAATTCAAAACCATACTATAATAACAGGCTAAAATGATATGCAAAATTGTTTATTAAAACAACATTGGTCAAGATTTTAAAAGATTTAAAAACATCTAAAATTTATAAATGGATTATTCCTTAGTAGACCCTCACTTATTGCTTCAAAGCCAGCCTGAAAAGATAAGAGGGGGGGAACCAACCTGACCTCTTGGGACCGACCGTGCACTCTAGAACCAGTGAGCAATCAATGGAAAGGCTCTTTTTCTTGTGCTCACCAAATGAACTTGGGAAGGTGGTAGAATTAAGAGAAAGGCCTCCCCAGAAAATGTTAAGAGTCAAGAAGACTCATTGGGGTGATATTCAGCTAGCCCGGACCCAAGCTGTATAAGGATCATAAATGAGCCCAGGAAAAGACTGGCATCCAGTGAAGCTTTTGTAATAAGGGAGTTACCGTAAATTGTTCTGCATAACCTGTGGCAGTCAGCAGTTTGGCTGTAGTGTTTTGGTCCAACTAAAGTTCCCAAGGGACTGTGGTGGCTCAGTGGTTAAGACACTAAACTTGATGACTGGGAGGCAGCAGGTCAGCAGTTCAAGACCCGAGCGCTGCATGACGGAGTGAGCTCCCACCATCTGTCCCAGCTCCTGCTAACCTAGCATTTCAAAAGCAAGAAATTGCAAGTAGATAAATAGGCACCACTTTGGTGGGAAGGTAAACAGTGTTCCATGCACTCTGGTGTCTAGTCATGTGTGCGGCATGTCCACCAGAAACGTCTGCAGATGCAGACAGCACTGGCTCTTTGGCTTTAAACAGAGATGAGCACTCAACCCTAGAGTCGGGTATGACTGGCTTTCGAGCAAGGGCGACCTTTAGCTTTAGCTAAAGCAAGGGTTCTCAACCTTTTAAAGCTGTGGGCAGTACCACAGCCCCTCAGACACCTGAGCAGGCCAGACTGGTGGTACCCGCCCCCTGCTGTAAACGCTGCCATAAAATGCATCCATGGCTGTCACAAACGCATTTATGTCAGCCGCGGATTCATTTATGACTGTAGTAAATGTTTTTACGATGGCGCAGACTAATTTACGGCTGTTGCAAATGTGTTTACAATGGCCCTAAATGAGTCCGCAGCTGATTCAAGCGGTGGTGGTGGCTGGAGCAAGGTCAGGGGCTGGATTATTTAGCGCCATGGGCCAGATCCAGCCTGAGGGGTGTAGGTTGAGAATCCCTAGCCTAAAGTTTCCAAACTCTCTCCAAAGCCAGGCCCAATATATACAACTCCAAGGATCTCTTCTGTTCCACAGATCATCTTAAATGCCCATAATCTATAATAAAGGATTCTTGTTTCAGTGCATTAGCATTCTGGTTTGCTTTGTCCTATTGTAGTTCTTTGAGGCTAGTTCTATGGTGTCAATCGATACTAGTTATCACAGCCCATGTGGAGGACAGTACGAAAGGTTAAGAAACTGAATAAAAGCCCCCAAATGAACCCCTTGAAGTGGTGCTGACTTATAACTTCTTAATAATATAAATGTGCAAGCATTGTAAAGTCTTTATTGATCTTTACCCATCTGAGCGATCTATTACTTGCAAGGTAATAAGATCTTATAAATATGCAAAATAATAGTACGTTAACTTAAATTATGTCAATAAAATGAAAAACCTAGCCACCCTCTTCATACACACACATCGTCAGCAAATCCCTTGTGTAAATGATTGTTTGCATAATGTGCCTATTGCAGAAGTCAATACCGTTTTAAATTCTAGCCTGATTTTTATACCCTGAATATTTTGTGCTTCTTGAGTATGAAAAGCATATAGTTTTTAAAATGAGCAAATTCCCAAGAGATCTTTTGTTCTCTCCAGTGGAGTAATATAGTTTTCTAATATTTTCTTGGAAGCATGAAGAGTTGAAACCCACATTTTCTAGCATAACACAATTTATGCACTCATTCACCAACACACACACCCTTGTCACTCACTACAGCAAGGCTTTGACTTACCAACCCAATTTTTGGGGAGATCAAGCTGCATGTTTGAAATGAAATCATCACTTCACCTTTTTACTGATGACAAAAGGCACATCTCAGTCTTCATGTCTGCAGATAAACAGCCTGACATCCAAAGTGCATCAACAATTTATGAACATTTCCTCCCCAGAATTTTAGGAAAACAAGTAATGTTGACATGTTGGCTGTCTTTTCTTAATGTTTCTCCTGTGACCAAGGAAGAGCTATCAAATTGTGTGTGTGTGCATGCGCGCGTGCACGCATGTGCACGTGCATGCATTCATGCGTGGATGTGTGTTCAGATTACCTAATTCTAGCACAATAGTTGCAGAGAATAGTTTGCTCTTTAAAATGCATCATCTGCTCATATTAAAACATTTTTCTCAGTCCATCTAAAATCAGAATACAGTAAAACCTCATATAACACTAAAACCTGGTTCCACAAGTCTTGGTGTTATATAATTTTTAGTGTTATCTGATGCATGTTAAAATCCTATGGGATCCATAGAGATACATTGTAACCACACAGGCTTTAGCTGTTGTTATCTGAAGCATCCCATAGGATCTTAATGTTATCTGATGCAATTCTTCCCCCCAGATTCCTTAATGTTATGCGATTTTAGTGTTATTCGATACTAATGTTATATGAGGTATTACTGTACTTTACTCTGAAGAAAATGTCATTCTTGTGGCATGAGCTCTACCTACAATCCGCATCTCAAAAAGAAGAATGGTTCTCAAATACCCCACATAAATATGAATGTTTACCTAGGGGGTTTATTATTCCTTTGTTAACTACATGCTTTGAATTTCTGGATTCTACTCATATAGGAATAAAGGTACCATCATGTCTGTTCTAGTAGCTGGAATTTCAAGATCCTATTGTTGAATCAAACACTGCAATATTTGGTTTTGCTTTTCTGTTGGTGAAGAATTATCAGAACCTCCTACTGCTATACTAAAAACAATGCAAATTACAACATTCTGAGTTATTGCACCTGAACAAAACAAGCAGAAAAAAATCAGCTGACTGCAATGCCAGCATTTTAACTGCAGTAACATAAAAGGACACATATTCTCACTGGAATATATAGATTTTTAGAAGGAAAACATCTTTGGAGAGAGATGGACTTTGTGATTTCTTTGTGCTTTTGACTATTTGGCTGCTATTTATTAATTTGAATAAATTAAAATATGTTGTTTTGTCATATCTGGGGGACAGGCATGTCCAAATTTGAATCCTGTGTGTTCTTGGATGAAGCAAAAATCAAATATCAAACAGGGGAGTTGGTTCCAAAGCTGTGAATTAAGAATCCCTCTTCTAGTTACACTTCACAATGAAAGACAGCCTTATGGCAACATGGTCAACAAATGATTTAATTGAAGGGCCACATGATGGAAAGGCCGAAGGTATGTTGGAGGAGAGCACTGATTCCCAGACATTGCTCCCTCATAAGATCCCTTTTGCCTTTGGGTTGTTATTGTAGTTGTTCAGTCGCACAGGCAAGTCTGACCCTTTGGGACCCCATGGACCACTGCACACCAGGCTCCTCTGTTATTTGCCATTCTCCATAGTCCAACCAGAATTACGACTACTGTGTCAATGATGCCATCTCATCTTCTGCTGCCCCCTTCTCCTTTTGCCTTCGATCTTTCCTAGCAGCAGGGCCTTCTCCAGTGAGTCCTCTAGTCTCATATGGTGGCCAAAGTACTTGAGCTTCAGCTTCAGTATTTGTCCTTCCAAGGAACAATCATGGTTGGTTTCCTTTAGGAAGGGCCATAACCAGGGGGTGGCCATCACCCACCTTGAGTTAGCAGTTTGGCCACCCTCAAACTCCTGGCTGCTTATAGGTATGACATATATATACAGTAATACCTCGAATAATGCTAAAACTTGGTTCCATGAATCTTCGCATTATCCAATTTTTAACGTTATGCGATACATGTATCGCATAACATTAAAATCCTATGGATACATTGTAACCGGCACTGACTTCAGCGAACATTATGCGATACATCCCATAGGATTTTAATGTTGTACGATGCAATTTTTTTCCAGATTCCTTAATGTTATGCGGTTTTAGCATTATGTGGTGCAAACGTTATCTGAGGTATTGCTGTATATGACATTCTTTCCCATCCTGAAAAAATATTTGCCCACCCCATCTAGAATTCTGGCTATGTGCCTGCCTTTAGGATAGACTGATTTGATCTCCTTGCAGTCCAGGGGATTCTCAAGAGTCTTCTCCAGCATCACAGTTCAAAGGCATCTATTTGCCTTTGAATTAACATGCCTTTATTTCATGTTTGCAACACAAATGAAGATAGCTGGTACTCTGTGGTGGAGGTTGTGACAGGATGCATGCATGGCTCCTAGGATACTGATCCTAGGATGTATGGGGTATCGTCATCTCTGGACATTACAGCTGTGTACATATTATGCTTTCTCTGAACTGACCCCCATTGCTACAGAAGCAATAAATGTGATTGAGGTTCAGTAGCTTAATAACTACAGAGGTATAAAGCTGCTTCCTCAGGTGCCATATCAATTCCAGATATTGTCTATCATCATGGCAATAGTCTTCCTGTTCTTAACTCATCAGAAGACTTTTTGTTGATCTTGTGGCTTCCGAGGACATGCCACACCGGTCTCTTAGGCTCTTTAGCCATCTACGTACAGGGCCTCTCTTCCCAGTATTCTATACTTTATGTTGTTCCTCACGATATGGCCAAGGTATTGGAGTTTTCGTTGCTTAATTGTCTTAAAGAGTTCTTGTTCTTTATCCATCTGGCTCAATACTTACATTAGTCAACCCATGATATCCTTAGCAGCCATCTATAGGTCCACATTTCAAAAGCTTCTATTCTCTTTTCAGATGTTTTAGTCAATGTCCAAGCTTTGACTCCATATAGCAACATTGGGAACATGTAACATTTCACTGTTCAGATCTTTGTAGTGAGAGTTAGATCTCTGCTGCATAACAAATACATTTTTATGAAGGTGGATCTTACTTTTTCTATTCATATTTTAATTTCTACCTTGGGATCCCAATTTTCATTTAACATACTCCCCAAACAAACAATTTTATCCACTCTTTCGATTTCCTGTGTTCTTGCCATTAGCTTGCCTTGAGCTGGTGTTCAGCTTATAACCAGATATTTCATCTTCTTGGTGTTGATATCCAAACCATATTCTGCGCTTGAAGCTCTAACTCGATCCAGCATCAATTGAAGATCTGCAAGGTTTGTGGCCAACAACACTGTGTCATCAACATATCAGATGTTATTCAGATATTCCCCGTTAATTTTAATGCCCATGTTTAAATCTGATAGCGCTTCTGAAAAAATTATCTCTGAATATATATTAAACAGTGTCGGGGATGACATGACACACAGCTTTGTCGCATACCTCTGTGCATTTGAACCTGCTCAGTCAGCTGCTCTTCAACTCTGACTTGAGCTGCCTGATTCCAATAAAGGTTGTTGATGATTCTGATATATTTATCATCTACACCAATTTTCTTCAGCACTGTGATCATCTTCTCATGCTGGCATCTGTATAAAGCAGTGGTCCTCAAATGTGGGGGCCCAGATGTTCATGGACTAAAACTCCCAGAAGCTTTTGCCATTGGCTGTGCATGCCAAGATTTCTAGGAGGTGAAATCCAACAACATGGGGGGGGGGAGGCAAGGTTGGAAATCAGTAGTATAAAGGATGGAAAGAATGAACCTTAATGTAAATATCTTGCATTACAGCTGCTTCCCCCCTGTGGCTAATGAATGGAAGGAATGAGGAAACTTATTTCTGGCTAGCCAGTTTTCACAGGCACAGAGGCCCTTAGAACAAGTGTGGTGGGATGTCTAGGTAAAGGTGGAGATCACCCTTGCTCAAAAGCCAGTCATATCCAACTCTAGGGTTCAGTGCTCATCTTTGTTTATAGCCAAAGAGCAAGCGCTGTCTGTGCCTGAAGACATTTTTGTGGACATGTGGCAGGCATGACTAAACACCGAAGTGCACTGAATGCTGTTTACCTTCCCACTAAAGTGGTACCTATTTATCTACTTGCAATTGCTTGCTTTTGAACTGCTAGATTGGCAGGAGCTGGGGCAGAGATGGGAACTCACTCAGTCATGAAGTACTTAGGTCTCAAATTGCCAACCTACCAAATTTCCATTCATCAAGTTCAGCATCTTAACCACTAAGACACCACAGTCCCCTGGCAGGATGTCTAACCCTCCCCATATTTTGTTGTATAGCTCCTATGACCACTTGCCACTGACTATAATTGCTTGGATCGATGGAAGTTGCATTCCAATCACATTTGGGAAGGGGCACACTGGAGGTCTACACAAGTAACCCCTGGAGGGGATCTCCTGCATCTGCTCCATATATGCATATGGATTCATGTTGTCCATCTCACCTTATCCCAAATTATTTTCTAAAGTGTTCCAAAAGTATTTGGGGTAGTAGGGTTCAAAAAGTTGCTCACAGTGAGTACTATCCAATCAGTGGTGGGATGTCAAAAATTTTACTACCCCACTGTGATGTCATCACAGTGTGGACGGAGCTAATGTCATGACATCATGATGTCGTGGGCAGGGCCAAATAAAAATAATAAAATAAAATAAAAATAAACACACACACACACCTCAACCCACCCACCCACAACACAAACCTGTAAATAAAATAAATAAATAAATAAATAAAAGTTACATTAAAATACACCCCCACCCCACCCCCCAAGAATAAATCAACACACCCACTCCAAACCCGTCACTTACCTGTTAGTATAAGTGCCTGGGCAGCACCATGTTGCAAGATGGATATGGTCATCATACCAGTTCTCTAGGATAATATGCCTTAATGTAAATGTAAAACAGCTGTACCTCCTTAAGGGTTCTCCAACTGGAACAGCAATTGGAACAGCACAGGTATAACTTATTGATGAGGTAACTCCAAAACTTTGTTTTAAACCCCAAGCCAGGCAGCCAGGCCTGCCAACCGCCAGGCCTTTTTAGGAACTGTGGTAGTATGTCAATATAGGTAAAGGTATTAAATACACATTAAAATACACACAGACACACCACATCCAAAGGTGAGTCACTTACCCTGGGGAACAGGCTATAGGGTGCTTCAGGCTAGCAGCTTCTCTTCCTCCTCCCCGCTTGGGAGGACAACAAGGAGGCCATGCATATGCGCCAAGCACTGTAGGAGGCATGCATGCACACCAAGTGCTTGGCGCAGATGCGCAGTGGGGGAACCAGTGAAAAGGTAAGCCCCGAAGGTGGTTTTTCCCCAAAAAAAGCTGCTACCGGTTCTCCGGGAAACTGGGGAAAGTTACTACCGGTTCTGGCGAGCTGGTGAGAACCTGTTACATCCCATCACTGTATCCAATGATCACACCAAAATATACACATATTTGCTCCAACAAATATGGGCTTGTGAAGGAAGAGTTTGCTTCTGCTTTTTAAAATATAGCTTGAAAAACTGCAGAGCCAGCACAGATCATTTGGAACACAACAAACCCCCTAACATAACAAAAACAATAACAGCAACAACAAACCACTAGCTAACATGCACTGGAGACAAAGACATTGTAAAATATGACTCCAAAAACTTCAAAAAGCTATTGTCTGCTTACATTATCTATTTATTGTCGGTTTAAAGATACACTAGTACCCCGGATAATGTTGAGACTTGGTTCCACAAGTCTCGTTGTTATCCAGTTTTTAACGTTGTGCGATGCATTGATCACACAACGTTTAAAAAAAGCCCTGTTTCCCTGGAGGCTGCAGCAAGCCAGAATGTCGGGATTTGAACCCTGATGTTTTGGCTTGCTGCACTGGCTGAGGACATCGGAGAAGCCCAGAAACAGCTTGGATCGGGTCTCCCCACCTCCCTGGACTCGGTGGGGGGGGTCAGAGAGCCCAAAATTGGACCTTTTTTTACCAATTGTGGGGTCTCTGACACCCCCCCCCAATGGGTCCAGGGAGGTGGGGAGACCTGATCCAAGCTGTTTCTGGGCTTCCCCGACGTCCTCAGCCAGTGCAGCAAGCCAGAATGTCGGGATTCGAACCCTGATGTTTTGGCTTGCTGCACTGGCTGGCTGAGGATGTCGGGGAAGCCCAGAAACAGCTTGAATCGTGTCCCCTGTCTGCTCCAGAGAGATCAGAGGACCTGATATACAGCTGCAGGGTGGCTGGGGAAGCTGACGGGGACTCCCTGTCGGCTTCCCTAGCCACCCGCCCTTGCCTCCGCAGCTGTGGGGTGGCTGGGGAAGCCGACGGGGGAGCCCCCCGTCAGCTTTCCAGCCTCCCCACCCCTGCCTCCGTAGCTGCAGGGTGGCTGGGAAGCTGAAGGGAGAACCCCATTCAGCTTTCCAGCCACCCTGCTGCTAAGAACGACTGTATCGGATAACGCTAAAAATCGCGTAATTCGATACAAGATTTTTCTGAAAATCTTGTAACGTTATGTGGTTTTAGCGCTATCTGGTACTAGCGTTATCCGGGGTATTACTGTACTGGGAATTATCAAGCAAAAAAGTCTGAGCATAGGGGTGATTACATTTATAGGATGCATTCTTTCCTTCATATGAGTTTTGCATTTAGCTGCATAAGAAACTTTTTTCATGACGTGACAAAAGATCCTCAACTACAGTAATACCTCAGTTTACAAATTTAGTGCGTTCTCTATGACATTTTGTATTGTGAAAAATCATAAACCAAAACATGCACGGGGCAGCGCTATAAACCTCCCAGTTCAATGCATCATGGGGAAACTTGCTTCATGTTTTGAAAAAAATTCATAAACCAAGCCATTAGTTTAAATGGCTTTTCATTTGTAAACCGAAAATTATGTTAACTGAGGCGTCCATAAACTAAGGTACCACTGTATACATATAGTTCAGCCATATCAAAATAAACCAATGAGTAAGACCAAAAGCATATCCAGATTCCCCCTTATGTGATGGTATGGACTCACTCATTTTTTGGACACTGGAGGACAGGGGAGGGGCAAAATTACAATTTCAACACACACTCCCCTCCCCCACCATCCAAACACGTGAAGTATCCCTTTGAAATGGCAACTGAAACACTTTCCATGCTCCTCTTCAGGAGCAAGGAAGGTGTAGTCCCCACCCCTTGGTGATCATTGTAGTGCTGGATAGGTAAGAAGGTGAGATTCCCACATGCACAGACATTTTCCCCTACCAAAGCCATGGTTTCAAAGGGCAACCAAAGGGAAAAGGGAGAGGGGATATTTTCCCCTCCTTTTCTATCCAGCACTACAACAATCAGCAAGAGGGAAACAATTACACTTTCCCTGACTCTCTGCAGGGAAGCAGGGAAAATGTTAAATGAAAACATCTGATATATTTACTGGGCTCATTAGTCCTGTCAGCACTGGATTGGATGTCTATTCCAGAAGTAGCCTTTGAAGACAGTAAGCCTCTCATATGACATGGCGGGGTATTTGAGATGCCATACTTTTTATTGAAGTAGAAAAGAACAACTCTCTGATGGGGGTTCTAAAAGAAGCACTCAAGAGGAGGTTGGAGTGCTCAGAGAAAAGCAGACAGATCATGCCCAGACTTAACCCCAAGAGCTGGAAAGAGCATGCTAAGCACTCGTCTAGACATGTTCCAGGACAGCATGGTGACCATAAGCTTTATAACGCAGTTCTCACAATGGCTAGGAGATAAATTAATTTACCAGAGACTGTAGACTATTGCATGCTTTGCCAAATTAATTCAGAAAATACGAAGGTGGTTTGGTCTTGAATAGGCAATTAAGAGCCATTAATTCTTTTTTAAAAAATCTGTTCCTCATTTGTTGACTAGACAGATATAGCTGTTTGCATTTTTGGATGCTCCTTTTGGGGAGTTGTTTGAAAAACGGCCATGATGAGAACCTGCAATTCCAAGTTTATCAATAAGCTCACTTTGAATTGATTTCATTAAGCCTACTGATTCAGATGTTTGGAGGCATAGAGCAGTCCTGTGGGGAAGAGACTGCAGCTCAATGACAGAGATGCTCTGCCCCACAGAATTGCTATATATGTACAAGCAAAGAGTCCACTTTGCTGGGAACAGTCTACAAGCAAGAGGATTTTCTGAAGTTCTGACAATTCCTCCAGCCCTACCACCTAGACCTTTACTAGTCTGTCTCACTCTAATTTTCAGTATAAGCTTCCTTTTCCACCACCAAGTGTCTGACCTTCCCATTAAGTAGTTTAATATTTTTAAAGCACTCTGCAGATGAAAGTGCTCTATAGGTACTAAGATTTTTTTATTTTTTTAATAGCCTTGGCATTATATCACAGAAATAACCTTTGTCTTTGGAATCAGCTCAGACATTTAGGACATTTTTAAGGACTGTTCTTCAAATAATTTTTACATTTGGAGATCTCCATATAATAAGAAAACCTCCAGCTCAAAGGACAGTCAAGTGCTTCAGGGAAACTAGAGCTATTTTTTTAATTCTTTATTTATAGATTTTGAATATAAAAAATAATAAGAAAAACAAACATACAATACAAAAAAGGTTTCACAAAAATACATTTGATATATATTGATTAATACATTTTTCTACTTTTCTATTACAACTCATCAATCAAAAGAAAAGATTCTAATACCTCTTTTATTCCTACTACACATATTCTTCGTTGCTTAGTTCACCTCTGTGCTATATACAATGTCCAGGAAGGTTGTATCCATTTACATTTTCCAAAAAGTGATTTGTTCTGGTACAGGATTGACTCCTTTTTTTTCAACAATCACATATTCCACAAATTTCTTCCAGATTCCCCAGAATCCATTTACTTGAACTATGCCTTTCTTAACATTTAATTCCCATGTCAGTTTATCATTAAGAGCTAAATCCCACATTTCCTTATACCAATCCTGTATATTCAATAACACATTATTTTTCCAAATTTTTGCAATACATTGTCTTGCCGCAGACAGCATCACAGCCATCAACTCTTTACTATCATTACTCATTTTATATTTATCCACATTTGTTAGTAGTGCCGTATCTGGTCCCAATTCTAACCGCATATCCATTATGTTTTCAATTTCTTTTTCAATCTTACCCCAGAATTCTGACACCTCATTACAATTCCACCACATATGTACATATGTCCCAGTAGAATGCTTACACCTCCAACATTTATTACTTATTTCCTTGTTCATTTGATGCAGTCTAATTGGGGTCAGATACCATCTCCAAAGCATCTTAAAGTTGTGTTCTTTTACTCTTACAGACATAGTTCTCATAATTCTTTTTTTCCATTTTCTATGCCAACTTTCTTCCAAAATTGTCATATTCAAGTCTTGTTCCCAAATATTCTTTAAAACTTCCTGTATTTTCCCTTGTTTATTCATTATCTTATATATTTTACTAACTATCCCTTTAATTCCCATATTTCCTTTTCTTATCTTAACCAAAAGTTCTTCAAAGGTTGTAAGTTGCCTATCTAAGCTATTGTAAGCTATAAATCTCTTATTCCAATTGTTTATCTGGAGAGTCTGGAACCAATTTAATTTCAATTGTAAAAAAAGTACCTTTCTTTTCTCCGAATCTTTGCAAAACTTCAACCAATCTTTTAACAGTGAAACCCCATTTTCTAATAATATTATTCATTCATTCATTCATTCATTCATTTCGATTTATATGCCGCCCTACTTGGTGAAAACCAACTCAGGGTAGCTCACAACATACAATAAAATACTGTACAATGTAACAGTTCAATAATACAATATCACAGTATAAAATATAGTACAATAAAATAAATATAAACACAATATAATCAGAATACCATCCATAAATACTACCCAGTACAGAATAGACAATAAACAATATAATCACAATACAATCACTAATCAATGCAAAAATTACAAAGTAATCAATTTAACAATATCTATCTGTTTGGGATGGCTCCAGGAGCCTTGTTGGCGGTGGCGGCGAGGGCAACAAAACTGTCCAAGTTTTAAAGCTCCCGCCCTGCCGCCCAGGTGTTCCTGCTCCTCATCAGCAAGCCAGCTGGCTCCAAGAGGCTCTGTTGGTGGCAGCAGCAGCGAGGGCAGCCCAGGCAGAGCCCCCGGTAACAGGTGGGAAGAGTCCCGGGGCTGAACGCTGAGGCAGCTTCTCTCCCGGGCCGCCCAGGTGTTCTTGGGAGGGCAAAGAGTCCTGCCTCCGTTGTGGCTTTTAAGCCCCCAGCCCAAACGGAGCCCCTGGTGACAGGTGGGAAGAGTCCTGGGGCTGAACGCTGAGGCAGCTTCTCTCCCCCGGGCCGCCCAGGTGTTCTTGGGAGGGCAAAGAGTCCTGCCTCTGTTGTGATATTAAGATATTAAGATATTAAGATAGGGATCTTAATATCCCTATCTATCTTAATTGGGAAGTTATTGAAATCTTCTAATTCTATAATTGGTGAAATCCCTGGAATAAGATCTTCTCTTACTTTATTCCATTCTTCTATAGTTGTTTTTATCATCCTGTTCCTTATCTCTTTATTTTTTTTGCCATCAATTTTGCTTAAAAATATCGCTTTACCCGTTTTCAAAAAATCTCTCTTTTCAATTTTTTCCCATATCGATTCTTCCCTCATTAAAATTTTTACAACATTTCTTACTTGAAAAGCTCTGTAATAATTATGTATGTTTGGGATTCCCAGTCCCCCTTCTTTTTGAGGTATATACCACAGTTGTTTAGAAATTCTTGCCTTTCGCTTCCTGTTACAGAACTTATTTATAATTTTTTGATATTCTTCCAATTCCTTATTACTATGTTTTATTGGTAAGACATCGAATAAAAAATTTAATTTAGGTAATAACATCATTTTGCTTAAGGCTACCCGGCCGAACCATGATAAATTCAATTTATTATATTGTGTTATTTTCCTTTCAATATCCTTCTTTTGCTTTAAGTAGTTCAACTGTTTAAGTTCCCCAGTTTTGCTTGAGATCGTTATTCCCAGGTATTTTAAATTAGATTTTACTTGTATCTTGTATTTTTCTTTAATATTATCTTGCTCCTCTTTTTCCCCATTACAATATATCATTTCCGATTTTTCCCAATTTACTCTCAGGCCAGTTGTTTCTTCAAATATTTTTAAGTGCCAATATATTCTTTCCAATGCCTTCTTTGGATTCTTTGCAATTATAAGTGTGTCGTCTGCATATAAATTTATTTTATTATCTTCTATTCCACTTACTTCCTCATCTTGGCGTATAGCATTGGCTAAGAACTCCATTGCGATTATAAACAAAACTGGGGATAAGGGGCATCCCTGACGGGTGCCTGCTTCCAATTTTATATCCTCTGTATATATATCGTTAACTTTAACTCTGGCTATTCCTTGTTGGTATAATTTTGCTATTACTCCTTGAAATTTGTCACCAAATCCATATAGACCGATCATTCCATGAATTGTAGCCCATTGTAACGAATCAAATGCTTTAAATATATCAAGAGATAAAAAACCAACCTTCTCTTTTTTCTTTTCTGTAGAATCCAACAGATCCAACACTCTTCTTACCAAATCTGACATATATCTGTTTTTCACAAATCCTGCTTGATCTTTATTGATATATTCATTTATGAAACTGCCCAATCGTTTAGTCAATATTGTAGTAAATTTTTTTGCATCTTGATTAATTAATGAAATTGACCTGTATGATTCTATTTTCTCTAAATCTTTTCCTGGCTTGGGAATTAAGGTAATGATCGATCTATTCCATGAGTTTGGGATTGATTCGCCTTCCAATATTTTGTTAAATAATTTACATAGTTTTGGAACTATCAGTTCCTTGAATTCTTTATAAAATTCGGCCGGTAACCCATCTTCTCCTGGTGCCTTATTTAATTTTAATTTTCCAATAACTTCCCAAATTTCATTTTGTGTAATTTTCTCCTCCATTTTGTTTCTATGTTCTTCTGAAATCTTATTTATTTGTTGTTTATCAAAATATTCTTTAAGTTTTACTATATTTACATCCTTTTTTGAATATAGATCTCGATAAAAACTTTCAACAATTTTAGATTTCTCTATACTCTTGTTACACCTTTTCCCTTTTTTGTCTATCAATACACCAATCTGACTCTTGACCTTCTTTTCTTTAGCTGCTCTTGCCAATAATTTTGAATTTTTGTTACCATGTTCAAAATATTCCCTTTTTTAAAAAAATTAAATCTTTCTTAACTTTTTCCATATCTTTTCCTTCTAACTCCTTTTTTATTTTTTGAATTTTTCCAAATATATCCTGACTTTTAGTCCTTGCATGCTCCAATTGAAGTTCTTTTAGCTGTTTTTCCAATTCCTGATATCTGCTCCTATTTTGTTTGTTTCTCATGCTTGTAATTTTTATAGATTCACCTCTAAAAACTGCTTTCATAGTGTCCCACACTGTACTATAATTAACCTCGTTGTTATCATTCCATTTCCAACTTTCTTCCCATTTTTCTATTATATAATTCTTAGTAGCTTGTTCCTTGAAAATTTTTGAGTTATATCTCCAATTATACATTTTCCTTCCTGGGTCTTCTAATTTTATGTCCATTAATATCTTTGCATGGTCTGATTCTTTAATTGTTCCTATCTCTATATCTTCCGTCAGTCTATTCAGACTTTCTGTAACAAAAATATAATCTATCCTAGAATACATGTTATGCGCTTGGGAAAAGTATGTATATGCTCTTTCCCCACCCTTAATTTCTCTCCATACATCCTTTAAACCGATTGTGTTCATCCAATTGTCCAAGATATACTTCTTGCTCTTTCTTTTATCTCCTGTAGTGTCCATATCCGATCTTATTAAATTAAAGTCCCCCGCTATTATCATATTCAGACTACCTTCTTTACTGATAATTTTTTGCATTTTATCTAAAAATTGTTCCTGATTGTCGTTTGGTGCATAGATATTAACAAGTGTCAATTCCTCATCATCTATATTTCCTTTAATTATTAAGTACCTCCCTTCTGGATCTGAGATGCTTTGTGTCATATTGTACCCAGTTTTATCAGAGATCAATATCGCTACTCCTCTAGATTTGGATGTCCCATATGCCATTTCATAAATTTGCATTCCTTTTAAGACTAATTTATTAGCTTCCGCTGATTTTTGATGGGTTTCCTGTAAAAAAATGATATCCGGTTTATCTTTTTTTAGCTCTAATTGTAATTTCTTTCTTTTCAATACACTACCTGTACCCTTTACATTCCATGATACTACTTTAATATTTTTGATCATCTATAATTAAACAGTTTCAACGTGTGGAAACCTTCCCTGGATGTGCAATCCACCACCTTACATTGAATAACTAAAACAAAACCTAAATATCTACCCCTAACTAAACTAGACAACTTACCTATTCTAATGAAGTCGTTGAACCTCCCCACTCTTCTCTTCAGAGTTATGCCTTCGTCTTCCAAAGAGGGGAGGTGGAGACATGAAAAGAATGGCATGATCTAATTACAGTCACTATATTTGCCCACCCAGCTCCACCCATCTCTCCCACTTTTTTCCCTTCACCCCCTTCTTCTCTCTCTCTTTCCCCCTTTCCTCTCCCTTTCTTTCCCCTTTCCTTTTTCCTCTCTTTCTATAAGAGCAGAAGAAACCAGAAGGCATAGAAAAAGAAAAATAATACAGAAGATAATAACTACTCACCTACCACTAACACACTCCCAGAATCGTCAGTAACCCCCGTGGCTCCCTCCTCTTCTTCTCCAGATCTGTCTCTTTTTATAGCTCCAGATTCCAACAAATCCTTTCTTAAGGACATCCATTCTGGCGTTCCCACCTTGACCAAGCCAATCTGACACATATACTCCAATACATCCATTTCTGAATTAACAACGTGCATCTTTCTGTCATAATAAAAGCATATTTGCTGTGGAAATCTCCAATTATATGTAAGCCCTCTAGCTTTCAGAAGTTTTGTCACTGGTTTCATTTTGTATCTCCAAACACATTCTTCTGGGGCTATATCATTGTAGACTTCCACAGAAGTCCCATCTATTTCCAGAACGCCAGCACCAGCCTGTTTAATAAAAGGAAACTAGAGCTATTTACCTGTATATATAAAAGTAGAGGTAGGTGAAGTTTGTTGAACTGCAGATGTCATTGGATGCTACATTCTGGCTTCCATACCATTGTTTATGATGGGTAGAATTGAAGGCAGTTGCAAATTAGCTGCATCTGACAGGCCACCTGTCTGTATTGTTAAAAAAAGGTGTTTGCACAACCTGTGTACCAATCTATGGCTGCTGAAAGACTAAGTCCCATGAGATTAAAACATGACGACCCATCCATCATTATCCAGGCAAATTAATCAAATATCCCTGCTGAAATCTACAACGGAAGAGGTTGTTGTGATGGACCATGTGATTGAAAACATTTTAGAATAGTACTATTTAATCTCCAGCTCTTTAGGTGTTTCTGAAAAGTGAAATATTAAAACTCTGCTTTTTGCTCTCAATAATAAAGATTTCCCATTCTAACCACTGGTTTTCCCTGCCCCTCAAAATAACGTGTATAAGCAGTACACACTCACACATCTGCATAAGTACACACACATCACCAAACTTCCCCATGAACACAAATAGTGTCAGTGATGGGATGTAACAGGTTCGCACCAGTTCACTAGAACCAGTAGTAACTTTTCCCAGTGTCCAGGAGAACAGGTAGCAGCTTTTGGGGGGAACCATCTTTGGGGCTTACCTTTTCACCGGTTCCCTCACCACGCATGTGTGCCAAGCACTTGGTGTGCATGCACGCCTACAGTGCTTGGCACGTATACATGGCCTCCTTGCTGTCCTCCCAAGTGAGGAGGAGGAAGAGAAGCTGCTAGCCTGAAGCTCTCTATAGCCTGCTCCCCAGGGTAAGTGACTCACCTTTGGATGTGGTGTGTCTGTGTGTATTTTAATGTGTATTTAATACCTTTACCTATATTGACGTACTACCACAGTTCCTAAAAAGGCCTGGCGGCCGGCAGGCCTGGCTGCCTGGCTTGGGGTTTTTAAGCAAAGTCTTGGAGTTACCTCATCATTAGGCTACACCTGTGCTGTTCCAATTGGATAACCCTTCAGGAGGTACAGCTGTTTTACATTTACATTAAGGCATATTATCCTAGAGAAATGGTTAGGCAAAGACTTAGTACCTAACTTCTTTAACTGTTGAAAAGTTGAAAAGTGTCAAAACGAAGCCATCTTGTGGTGAGTTCATTCTGTAGTTCCTTCCATCTGACCTAGTGTGAGAAAGATTAGCCAGAATAAGTTTTAAGCTCTGGTATAAAAGCTCTGCTTGATTTGTGTTTGGGGTGGGTGGGTGGATGTTTGGGAGGGTGGGTGTGTTTTAATGTATTTTTATTTAATTAATTAATGGGTTTGTGTTGTGGGTGGGTGGGTGGGTTGAGATGTGTGTGCTTATTTTTATTTTATTTTATATTATTTTTAATTTTTTTAATTTTTTTCCTTTGGCCCCATGCACAACGTCATGATGTTGGCTCCACCTACAATGTCATGATGTTAGCTCCGCCCACACTGTGATGACATCACGGTGGGGTAGTAAACATTTTGACATACCACCACTGAATAGTGTGCAAGATCCAGCAGACGTCAGGTCTCCACTTTCACTACAGCAGTGATGGCAAACCTATGGCACGCGTGCCAGAGGTGGCACTCGGAGCCCTCTTTGTGGGCACCCATGCAGTCACCCCAGCACAGAGTTCACCCCACCCCTCTGCCCAGCAACCCAATAGGAGCATTTCCTCCCTCCCCCCAGTACAGCATTCACCCCGCCCTTCTGCCCAGCAGCCAAATGGGAGCGTTTCCTTCCTCCCCTGTTGCTATGTTGGCACTTTAAGACAAATAAGTGGGTTTTGGGTTGCAGTTTGGGTACTCGGTTTCTGAAAGGTTCACCATCATTCCCCTATAGGAATACATGGCTGGGGCCTCCCTAAAAGGTTCCTGGCTTCATGGAACTGAGAAGCAGATAAGAGAATCAAAACCACCTCAGTATTAGAGCTCCCCTAGTGGCGACCCATGTAAGCAGCAAGTTAACTGATCAAACAGATTCAATGTATCATGGGGGGGGGGGGGTTCGAATTATCCTGTTAAGGTCATAAATGCCAGTAATGTCAGCCAGTGAAAGCGGAAGACAGGGCGATAGCAAAATGGGAATAAGGTTTAAAATACATAACTCTCTCCTACAGGGACCACGCCCAGGTTGGTTTCTATTAGCTGAAAAATGGGTTAACTTGCTTTCCAACATGACTGCCGTGTCAATGTTGGGTATATAAATAGAAATACTGTATATAATCTAATGCTTCCAGATTGTGTTTTTAGTCCAGGAAATGAGCAAGTTTACCTTCTCAGAGAGACAACAGCAACAGTCTGACAAATTTGTCAGGAATGTCATCGGTTGGTCACCTGGCCAGGAAACAAGCCTTCTTTGGTCAGTCAAGCTCCATGATGATTGTGTCTTCTCTGTGTTAACTTCCTTTGATAAGGAGATTTGCTGTCTGCATTTTATCAACATCATGAATTGCAGGAGAACATCCAGGCATTTATCTGCCATACCCTAAGGCTTGAAATATTAAAGAGATTTATGGGGTGGACATTGAACTTCCTTGGATGACCTCACCCATGAACTGTCTGAAATCCTAAACCTATGGTCTTTTACAGGAAGACCCCACTCCGGGGGGGGGGGGGTCCTTTGGAAAGTCAATGTGGACTTTTGACCTTTTATGGATTATGCTCATGTGTGCCATCTACAGATTATGCTTATATGTGCTTATGTAATTGTTCAAACATCAAAATCTTTTGTAACCTTTGTTGTTGGTGATATATGCTTGATTATGTTTGTGTGATATAACTTCCTGCTTGTATGATTCCCCTTACCCACGTTGACAGCTGCAGCTAGTCCCTCTCAGTGTCCTTGTATTCTTGTGTATTAATATACCTGGTTTTGAATTGTTCAGGGCTGACCACCCACCCAACCCCATCTTAGCATAAAATGTGCATAAAATTTCATGGGCCATGTACAATAAAAACTTTTATTTCCCCCCACAGTCCATTGTTTATTGGTCATGATTCCATCTCAGCCAGAGGGTTTTGAATTAAAGTAAATTCAATGATACCAAAACATTTTCTTTTAAAGTGTTTGAGTAACATGTGTTTCCAGGGCATTTGCACTCACCCATTGTTAGTGCTCCAGACTTTGGATTTTAGTTATTTCAGGTAAGGGGGGGGGGCCTGCATCCCCAGAATTTCAGGTATCCTTTCAAAATTTAGTTCCCACCACTAATTATGAATTCTTGACAAAGGTGAGAGTGAGTCATAGTAACCATCTAGCAATGAATGTAAGGGTATTAAGAAGACAATCTTAATACCAGGATTTAACTCAGCTATGACATGTGAATTGTTGTTTCTGATAAACAACCATCACAAGCGCTTGTGAGGATCTGCAGAATGAAATCCCATCACACGTTAAGGAAGAAGTATTTTCAGGTAGTGGGACTGGTGGTACAATGGTTCTTAAAAATGAAATGTCATGCTTGAAATGGTAGTGAGACAACTTAAGCTACGTCAAAAGATCATGAACAATGCATCTAAGGAGATGTGTGTGAATTGCTCATGACAATATCCACACTAGAAAAAGGCAAGCCATCATGGAAACTTTAATTCAAAATATTTTTAGCAGTTATTCCTGCTACTGAATGGATATATCTCAGTAGCATGAACAGATGGCAACTTGTTCATTAACTTGCCATTAGTTTTTTAAAATTATCACAGAGAGAGTGTGAAGGATTTTTGTACCACTTCAGGAACTCTCCTTTATTGTCCCTGGCACCGACCCAGATTTTGTGTTCCATTATCTGAAACCCACCTCCTAATTCAAACTAAGACCACTGGGGAGAGAGAAACTGAGAAGGCAGGAGAAGGTGCTGAGCCTTGTTCTAAATCGAATCAACCCTGTTTTGATTGGGACTTTCCAACAAAAGAAAAATACTATATGGAAAAACTAAGCCTAAAATTTTGTAAAGGCTAACTTCAACTATTCACCTCTCTGCCATGTCTATTCTTTAAAAACAGTCTTAGTAGCACAGAGCAAAGAAATAAAGTAATACGATCTTGTTTAACCTAATGCAGCAATTTATAGAAAGGCCTAGTTTCAACAGTTTAAAAAACTCTGACAGTGCAAACCCAATGCATGTCTTGTCAGATATGTTCCATACAATGGGGTTTACCCCCAGGTATGAGGTGTAATGTAAATGTAATTTGATCACAGCCTCCCTTCCTTCCTCCTCACAAAATATGTCCAGAATGTCTTTTACTGAAAAACAAGTACTGTATACTGTACAATTAATCAATTAATATTATTATTTATTTTAAATTTAAATTTCTATATGTTTACAGCAAAAAATAAACTATCTGAGAAAATATATTCATGTACAGTATCTGGTGAAGAAATAAAACTTTACATAGAAGTAGTAGCAGTAACAGTAACAGTAGCAGTAGCAGTAGCAGTAGCAGTAGCAGTAGCAGTAGCAGTAGCTATTATTATTATTATTATTATTATTATTATTATTATTATTATTATTATTATTATTATTATTATTATTATTATTATTATTATTATTATTATTATTATTATTATTGGTTGAAAGGATTTTTGCTGGAGAATCTCTGCTCAGGGGACGCCTAAATGAGGCTCCTTTCATGTCCCCAAGATCTTTTCCCACTGAAGTGGTCCCTATTTATCTACAGTAAAACCTCTACATACGAATTTTTCTGTTCCACAAGGTTATTTTTATGTTGAAAAATTTGTACAGTACTCTATGTCAGTGGTTCCCAATTAGTGATATGCGTACCCCCAGGGGTACGCAAGATTGCATCAAGGGGTACGCGCAGCAATCTCTTAACTAAAATATTAAATCCTTAAAAAACAATAATGCAATAACAATTGCCAAAAAAATTATTCAATTTAATTAAACGATCAGTAGGTAAGTCAATCATATGCATCAAGCGCTTTCTCCCACAGCGGCAGTTTTTCCCGCGCCTCCCGCGTCTCGCGTCACCCAATCGCGGCCACCCCCGTTCCCGCCTATTTGCTCGTCATTGTCAATCAGTCAGTTCGGTTTATGTCGCGTGAGCGTGTCGCTGTGCTCGTTGTGTTGTTTTAATTGTGAATTAATAAATATCCGTCGCACACTGTCATGTTGATCAGCCTTATATACCTACCTCGGTAAACGGTAAGATAATGTTTTAAAACTGTGTTTAAATTTGCACTTTCACTATAAACTGCAATACAATGTAATGATGTTTAGAAAATAAAAATAATATTCAAGCTGCTTCAGTTGTAAGCATGTTCGCGGATTCTGTTTTCTAGATTTTAAGTTACATTAATGCTATTTTCATTGTAAATTTCAATACAAAGCAATAATGTTTAATTTGTTTTCTACTATGTACCTACTTCGAATACAGAAGGACAAATTCAATTTTTTGCCTGTTCGCAGTTTCTGGGTTTTTTTCCCTAAGCTTTTTAATTACTTACATTACAAAAATACAAAAGCTGAGTTAATAAGTCCCCTTGTTTTTTAGATGGAGCAGTGGCTGCTAAGGCGCTGAAAGGTTGAGGAGGAGGTATCAGAAAATACTGAACAGTCGCCTGCTAATGCTGTGTCACCCTCTACTAGTACTCCAACACACACAAAAAGAAACCTTGATAACAAGGAATCGTCTCTCAAAAAAAGGAAATATGATGATAGTTATATTCAGTTTGGTTTTACAATCTCTGGAGATCCTAATTCCTCATTGCCGCAATGTGTCATTTGTGCAGAAACGCTGTCAAATCATTCATTAAAACCATCCTTACTACGTTGCCATTTAGAAACCAAACGTGCTAATTTGAAAATCCTTCTTTCAACATAAATTAAAAGACCTCAAACAAAGACAAAAATCTATTGAGGCGCTTTCTTTAAACACGAATATGAACGCCCTGCAAGCCTCTTTTCGAGTTAGTTATTTAATTGCCAAGCAAGCAAAACCGCATACAATTGGGGAAAACCTTATACTGCCTGCAGCAAAAGAGATAGTGAAATGTATGTTCGGAGAAAAAATGGCCTGAGAACTTGATGTTATTCCTATGTCAAATAACACTGTCTCTCGTCATATTGCAGACATGTCAGATAACCTGAAAAACCACCAAATTCAACGCATTTTACAAAGCGATTACTTTGCCATACAACTTGATGAATCCACAGACATATAAAACTTGGCTCAACTTTTAACATATGTTCGTTATGTTCATTCCAAAAAGGTTCATGAAGAGTTCCTATTTTGTCGTGCCCTTCCGATTCATACTACCGAGGAGGACATATTTCACATGGTTGACGGTTTTATAAAAGAAAACAAATTGGATTGGTCGAAATGTGTAGGAATATGCACTGATGGTGCCAGAGCAATGACTGGTCATTTTTCAGGACTTGTAAAGCGAATACAAGATGTAGCCCCAGAAGCAAAATGGACCCATTGTGGTATTCATCAAGAGGCACTTGCTTGTAAAAAAATTCCAGCCTGCTTAGATAGTACTCTTAAAAATGCTGTGAAAATTGTCAATTTAATCAAGGCCCGTGCCACAAACTCAAGAATTTTTACAGACATTTGTAAAGAGCTTGGCAGCGAGCATGAGACCCTGTTGTTACATACGGAAGTGTGTTGGGTGCCCAGAGGAAGAGTTGTTTCGAGAATATTTGAGTTGAGACATGAAATTGAGTTATTTTTGACCGAGCAGGGACATGCCGAGTACAAACAGATGCTGATTGATCCTTTGTGGCTACAAAAATTGGCTTACTTGTCAGATATTTTTACAAAACTGAATGAGTTGAATTTGGGGCTTCAAGGCCAGGATACAAGCATATTAACTGTGCAGGAGAAGGTTGAGTCAACAATCAAAAAAAGTCTCTCTGGACATCTTTGATCAACAGATGTAAATATGATCAATTTCCGAATTTAAAACTTTTTTTGGAAACTACTTCTTCATCAGTGAATGAAGATGTAAAATCAGCCATAAAATGGCACTTGCAAAATTTGTCGACTGCATTATGCACTTATTTCCCAGAAATATCGTCGCAATGGAACTGGGTAAACAACCCCTCTGGAAACTGTCCCACTGATCACCTATCCATCTCTGATCAAGAGGAATTAATAGACATCTCATGCAACAGTAGACTCAAAAGTTGTTTTGCGGAGCAATCACTGGTTAATTTTTAGGCTGGTCTTAAAGACGTTTATCGTGTCAGCAAAGTAGCAATAAAACATTTACTGCCATTTTGCACGACGTACCTTTGCGAAAGCGGATTTTCCGCAATGACAAACTTAAAAACTAAACATCGTCACAGACTTCAACTCGAAGACAACTTGAGATTGAAGCTGATCAAAATGCAACCAGATTTTTCAGAGTTGTGCAAAGAAAAACGTGCACATTTGTCACATTAATGAAACATGTGTTCTCTGTCATAAGAATGTCTTTTGATGATAATAAATATAAAATAGACCTGATTTCATTTTTTTATTTAACGTTCCTGCAATAAGGGGTACGCAAGTTTGAGGTCTTTCTTGAAGTGGTATGTAGAAAAAACTATTTGGGAACCACTGCTCTATGTCAAAAACACATTGCATTACCAGGAGAAGGCACTAGATGTCACCATATTTTTTATGTCAAATTTTTCCTATTAAAATTTTGTATGTCGAATTTCTTTTTAGCCAGGATTTCTATTTGTATGTCAAATTTTTTGTAAGTAGAACCATTTGTATGTCAGGGTTCCACTGTACTTGCAATTTCTTGCTTTTGACCTGCTAGGTTGGCAGGAGCTGGGACAAAGATGGTGCTCAAACTGTCATGCGGTACCCAGGTCTCGAACTGCCAATTCACCAGCCTTCCAGCTAACAAGGCAAGCTTCATAACCACTGAGCTACTGTAGCCCTACATAGAAGTAAAAACTAATAATATCTACTTGGATTCTGAAATTTTTGGAATGCCTAAAATAATGCCATATTCAGTCAGTTCAGCATATATGTGAATTCATATTTGATAGTTCCAAATATCGGTTTTAATAATTCCTAGTATTTGTAGTTTCATTTAATTATCTACACTGATAATCCATCTCTCCTCCAAAAAGCTCACAGCAGGGTATATGGCATCACTCCAATTCATTTCATTCTTTCAATAACCTTGTGAGGCTGAGTGGATGTAGCTGACCCAAGGTCACCCAGTAAATTTCATGGCTCGGAGAATTTGAGTTCAAGTCTCCTGAGTTCAATATTTTAACCAATACACCATACAACCTTTCACTGAGTGACTTTGGACTGTTATAACCTAATATTTGTCTTAGGGTCCTGCGAAAATAAAAATTGAAGGAAGGGGCAGTCCTTGAATTCATTTTAGAATCATAATGAGTACAAAAAAATTTAGAAGGATATTGGGGCCATGATTCTCATATCATGTGTACATGTAAGAATAGCTCTAAGATCAGTATGTACAGTAGCTCTATGGTCAGCATGTATATTAGATTATAATATGTAGAAGTTGATGTAGGTCCACAGAGAAGGGAAATAAACCTGTATCTCTTCTCCAGGTGAAACCCCAAAGGAATAATAGTTACCAAAATAATAGCACAATTTTAAAATAATCTACTCACAAAAGGCCCTATTAATTTCAGTGCTATTTCCTCCTATGTAGGTATAGGACTACATCATCATCATCATTATTATTATTATTATTATTATTATTATTATTATTATTATTATTATTATTATTATTATTATTATTATTATTATTATTATTATTATTATTATTTATTTATTTATTTATTTATTTATTTATTTATTTAGACTTATATGCCGCTCTATCAATCTTCAGATACAGTTTATACCTCCAACTATAATGAAGTCTGTAAACATTGTGGTGGACTTATTGTAAAGAACAAAACATGGAAAAAGTTTTTTTAAATCTCCAGCACAGTACCGTGCAAGTAAAGTACTGATAATTATCTAGTTAAATTATGAGGCAGTGAAATAAAATGAATTCTGTTTAGCGCAGCAAAGCTTCACAAGCTTGTGGTCTGAATGGTTTCACCTATTGCATCACTAATTGGTGAAACAAATTGCCATGAATGGTTATTAATGGTAACAGCCCTTTTTCTGACAACAGATTTTTTTCAAAGAAAGATTTAGAAAAGTGGAGAAAGGTTTAGAAAAGTGGAGAAAGGAGCTATAGGGAGCAGTTATCTCAGTGGATAAACCATCTCTGTCCACCCAAGTCTAGAACCTCAACTATGGACAATTTGTGATCAAAGTTCAGAGGTTTGTTGAAGCACAGAAGGAATTAATGCACACATCATCAACCCCTACAAATAGCTGGCAATATGAAGCCTACAAACACCAGCTGAGTGGTATTCTTTCTTTTTCTCTTGGATGATTAGCTCCAGTCTACTACCTTTCAACTGGCAGCTTTTAGAACTCAACAGACCTCAAGAGACCAAACTTGAGAACATATTCTCCATGGCTAGATTCAGCTTCTTTCAGGATAACTATGATTTGAAAAGTTTGTGATCTAGTTAGGTAAGAAAGCTAAGCAGTGGTGGGCTCAAAAAATTTTTACTACCACACTGTGGGCATGGTGTGGTGGGCGTGGTCATGGGGAAAGCCCTGTGTTGCACCCGAATTAGGACTACAGTCAAACCTCACATAAAGAGCACCTCACCTAAAGAGTAACTCTCTTAAAGAGCAGAATTTTCTCTGAATGTTCGCTTCGCTTAACAAATAAAACCAACCAAAAACTCACTTAACAAATAAATTGGGGTTCGCAATCCCCCCCACAATTGGTCACTTACAATGGTGTTTTGCTTAAAGAGCAAACTCACTTAAAGAGCAATCCTGTGGAACACATTATGCTCTTTAAGCGAGGTACAACTGTACTTTATTTCAAAATTTGGATTGGCGAGGCCAGTCAGAATTTCTGCTACTGGTTCTGGCGAACTGGTGCAAACCTGCCCACCACTGAAGTTAAGCCCACGCATTAAAAAAAAGCAGATCTGATCAGAAGTAGAAAACGTAGCTTAAAGAGAGAAGAGGTTTTTTTTGGGGGGGGGGGAGGAATCCTTGATAAAATAATATATTGAGGGATCTTGTCTAACCAGTTTCTCATTTGAGACAGGAAACACTTCACCATACATCCAGCAAATTATGAAGTGATAGACATATACCACACAATATACTAGGAAGACCAAGCTTGGTTGCTCAGCAGTTCTAAACACATATGAAGAGTGTTAAAAATCAAAAGAAGAAAACATAAAGCATACACCTTTTTCTTCAGGAGGGCCCTACAAGAGAATTCTATGAGTCAATGCAATTATTCTCATGGTTCAGTTTTGCAGTAAGACTCACTCTCCCACCCCTGGTCCACGAACCACCCTAGTCAGTGGTAGACTATTGGGGCTTTAACTGAGGTTTTAAGAGGGGATCATACTGGGAGCTTGACATGGCAAATAGGGAGAACAATTACCCAAGAAAACTGTGGTCTGCCTTTAGCAAGACCAAGAAAAATAGCATAAAATCCAGCTACAGAGGATTTTCTTCTTCCTCCTCCTCTTTAGTATCCAAAATCAAACTTTGCACTACCAAAATAAAGCCACTTTCTCAGCTTTGTTGTTAGACAAAATTTAATTTTTATTGGTACATTTTTGCTGTCAAGGCTTATATGATTTCCATCTTGCAAGTGTAAATTAGCAGATGGAGTCTTGCCTTTGTTTACCCATTGTTTATTGAAGGTTGCAAATAATACCATAATATACTCATTTAAAATGTACTCTGCACCCAGTATGCCACTTTTTTCATAATGAATATTGTCTGCAAGGGAGAAAAAAGTGAAAGAAATAAGAGAAAACATGAGAAATCTACAAATAGTAATGAGGTACTCTAGGGCCAATAAAGAAAGCTCAGTATTGGAGCATCTCAAGTCAGGGATTAAAAATTCATGCGCATAAGAATGGATTTAGGAGGTGCAGAAGGGTTCCTGAAGCAAAATTTCTTTAAGGATATTCCTTCAGTGTTGATCGATACCACTATCACTTTGTGCCCTAAGAAGAGCCATTGGTTAAAATATTTCTTTGTAGTCATTTCTGCTCAAGAAGGTGTTTCTGGGTTGAAAGGATTAGCACATGATAAATCACCTTTCCCAGGGGACACCCAATTGCTGAAATAGCAATCTTTGGAGATGCTCCTTTCATGTCCCCCATGAAAGAAGCCTCCCCTTGGGTCACAGCAAGATCCTTGGACACACACCTGCTACTTGATCATCAACCACCAAAGCAGAGACTGAAATCAAGGCATAGTTTTCTCAAAACTTCTGCTGCTGCCCCCCCCCAAAACAACTAGTCCCTGCAGACCGCCTAATAACTATGGAAGGTGAGCAAGTAGCTACCAGATAACTAGGCAGAACCACACAACTCTCTACCATCTAGCCAAGAACAACCATGGCCTGTGTAGAAAGCTTTAAACAAACTGTGTGCCGAGGTAGGAAGATCAAGGGCTAATCTGAGAAAGAGGGTTTTCCCTGTAGATGACAGCCTGTGCGAATGTGGAGAAGAACAAACTATCTCCCATATGATACAATACACATGATGCCCCTCAACGTGCACTGGGGAGGACCTTATGTTGGCAAGAGGAAATACTGTTGATGTGGCCCGATATTGGGCAGATGTCATCTAGCCATTTTAATTCTATTTTGTTTTAGATGTGTTAATTATAGCTTTGTATGTTATTATATGCTAATGGTGCATCTGGCACAGATAAAGAAAAGAAAGGAGAAGCAGAAGGAAAATCATCAAATAATTGTTGTGGGGTAGGGATGACAGAGGCTATGGATCCTAACAGAGACTTATGCTTCTAAGTAACAGGTCTACTCTGCTGCAGTTTACTGCTCTAAGCAACAGGATCTGGACCACTGCATATATTTATATATGGTTTTA
Source organism: Furcifer pardalis (assembly GCA_030440675.1). Classification (NCBI taxonomy): domain Eukaryota; kingdom Metazoa; phylum Chordata; class Lepidosauria; order Squamata; family Chamaeleonidae; genus Furcifer; species Furcifer pardalis. The sequence goes on from CP126893.1 coordinate 43,270,707, forward strand.
ATATTGTTCAAACTGCTTTAAACTCTTTCCAATTTCCTAATATTTCAGCTTATACTCTGCCCTGAAATCCTTGGATATAGTAATAAATAACTAGTTTTATTTAGTTAATAATAATTTTGTATCTGAAATTGAAAGGATTTTTGTGAAAGAAACTCTGCTCAAGGAACACCCAAATGAGGTTCCTTTCATGTCCCCAAGAGCTGGAACAGAGACGGGCGCTCAAACCGTCATGCATTACCCAGGTCTCAAACTGCTGACCTGCCAGCTTTCCAGCTAACAAGGCAAGTTTCTTGACCACTGAGCCACCACAGCCTAATTATATATTGTGTGAATAAAGCAGACACTTATAAATATGAGTATAAATAAAACAGATATTACAGTTAGGTCTATTTGAGGTCCTGGTCTGTTCTAGACCATTGGCCAGGACAGTCAATATGATCACTGATGAAACTGTATGCTTGACTCAGAGGTGAAATTCTGTCCACTACTATTTTGGGAATGGATTACTCTACCCATCCTGTGGTTTTCCTACTAATTTGCTAGAACACAAGGGCTGCTCTTAAAGAAAGGAAATTTGAGCTAAACTGAGCCTTTTCCATCCTGGCAATTCCAAAGGTGTGTGGTTTTTTTATTCTTCTGAACAACTGTGCAAACTATCCCTGATATAGAACCTAAATCTAACTAATTGCCTCTTAAGCCCATTCTTTCTTGATGAGGCTCCCTTGTCCTCCATAGTTCCCAATTGCTCGAACAGCAGGGAAAGAGACTTTGGCTGCCACCTCCCCCGATCCAATTTCCAGCAGCATCTGGACCCCAGCATGGTGGCGAAGTGATTCAGCAACCCAACGTAAGTCCTAATTAAAAGCAATTTCTATGTCATATCCTGTTTGCCACCATATGCTGTCACCATTTGCTACCTTTCACAACAGATAAGCTTCTGCTGCTCAGCTCCAGTGTGTAAGCCACCAGCCCTTACTCCATGCCTGTGCTGCTGGTAGAGTCTTGAAAAGGCTGCCTCTCATCTCCCTCTCCCTCTACCTCCTGCCTGCCAAACTTGGGAGCATTAGTATTCCTTGTCTCTTCCCTAATGGGCCCTTTTCATGCGGGTTTGATTTTATTATTATGCCAAGAAGCTCGCTTAATTCTCTGCTGTCTTTCTTCTGTGCTGTTGATTTACACTGTTAGTGTTTTAATTATACAATTCAGCACTCCTTAAAACATGAAAAACTGCTCAACTTTTCAAGCAATTAAAAAGCAGCAGAGTATATCAGGCGATCTGAGATGAGATAAGTAAATCAAGCAATTAAAAAACTCGTTTGGTTGAAAAAATAGTATCCCACCCCAAAAAGAAAGAAAAAATCCACCCTCTTCCTTGGGTTTTGTTCATTAAAATTGAGAAAATGCTTGCACATGCAAATACCTTTTGTTTGGTGACCTTTTTGAAACAATTTTAATTAATTAATTAAAAAGAAAGTTCTAAAACATGATTACTCATGTGAGCTTATCTATAAACAAATTGAACATCATTCACAAACTAGTACTCTAATAACATAGGTATTCATGGTCTCCTACATCCCCATGGAGCTGTAGTTCATTAACCAATATCCTCACAAAAGGTGAATCTTGTGAAGTCAAGCAAACTCACAGATTATAAATTTTCATTTCTGTTTTTGGCCCAGAAATCACCTGTCACTGCTGAATAGCCTTTCTTCAAGGTTGGTTGCCTCTTGGAACACAGGAACCATTTGAAAGGGGGCCTTTTTTGATGAACTTATTTAAATTAGCTCTTCTAAGGCTCAAACATTAAACACAGAGCAACTAGCTGGAGATGCAGCTTTGAACTAAGTACGTGTGGCTCCAATCACAATTGGGACCATGCTGAAGAACATGTGGCCCCTCTGATATTGGACTTCCAGTCCTATTTTCCATCACCATTAACTATTTTATAAGGCAGATGGAAGGTGCAGCCCAAAAACATCTGGAGTGCCACATATTCTCTATTCTTGGGACAAAGTACTTTGTCATTCAAGACACAACTAAAGAGGCCAGCCTGCTTGAATCTACTCAGGAGCCAGTCCTATCAAGATCATTGGGGCTTGCTCTCAAGGATATATGTATAGAGACAGTACCCAGATGTGTGGCAAATTCTCTGCCACATGACAGCCAGTAACATAGGTGCCATTAAAGAGGTATTAGCCAAATCTGTGGAAGAGAAAGACAAGGGAAAAACCATCAAAAGGTAATGTTCAAGTTAAACTTTTGTGTTCAAAAAGTGTGTTTGAATACCTGTAGCTGATGGATAAGCACAAAGGAAAGGTATCTCCATTATGTTCAACTTGTGAGCTTTGTGAAGGCACTTTATGGCCCATTATAGGGAGAAAGTTGCTGGATCAGGCGGACCTTTGATCTGATCCAGATTTATATCTTAAATCGTACAAACTTCTAATTTTGAGGATAAGACTACTGGCAAATCCCAGGGTTGCAGAATCTTAATTTATTCACACATGGTTCAGCACTGCACCCTGCCATTCCGGCCCAAATCCTTATGTTCAGTTGCAAAATGCTGCTGCTATTGTTGTTGATTATATTATATCATGGCTATTGCAATTGTTTTTGTTGTGTGGAAGAATTGTATTGGTGTTTGCGAAGTAACTGCATAACTTGCTGCAGCTAATTCCAAGTGATTGGCCAGGTGTTAAGGCACATGTCAGATACTCAGACAGGTGTATGACCAGGCATGTAACCAACAGGGCCTTGGCATTTTATGACTTTGCTGCAACACAACAAGTTTTACAGTCCTTCCACAAACATCAGTTGGATTCTGGTTGTTATTTAGTATTAATAGTAGTAATATTAGTAGTAAAACTTATATATTGCCCCTCCCCCAAAGTTAGCAATACAGCACAGTTATTTACTATTATTAACATGCTTCAAAGCTAAAATCAAATACATTTGTTTGGGAAATCCAATCATGTCTGTCTGAATGGCTATTTTTTGGAATTCAGTTATTCCAGAACCTCCAATTTATGGATATGGGATATTGTGCTTCTGTATTCATGATTCAAAACAATGAGGGAAAGAAAGACCCAATATTGCTCTACAATGTAATGACTGTATTGCAGCAGGAAAAAGGATGCCAAGCTTTACATAGCAAAGGCCATCCTGAATGCTGATAACACCAATGGCAGCAGTCAAGATAGTCTACACAGGATACCTTCTAGTGCTCACTATTATTCACAAAGAGGCCCCCAAGCAAGGGAAAATTTCAGAAGCTGACTCATATTGATTAGTTAACCACTTCTCATCCAAAGAAAAAGCAATTGTCATCTATATTGTTTTTGTTTGTTTGTTATTGACAAGTGTGAACACTCTTTTCAACAAAGGTGGCATAATCTGTCCCCTCCCTAAACTGCTGATGCATTAGGTGGCAGGGGATTTTGTTCAAGACACTCATGGACATCATCAGCAGGTAGGGTGGACATCTTATTTACAACTTTGTTGTATGTTTCTGTTACCTCAATAATCAGGCAGTGGATTTGGGATTTGTTTAATTTCTTACAAATTAGAGAGTAATTAAGGGAATGCAAATACAGTTTCAAGTTATTATATTGTGATTTTCTTTTTCTTTAGAAGGCATACATAGATTTCCATTACCAGAATTCTTTTTATTTCAAAGCTTGAGCTAACAGGCTTTGCTCGGACTGACTCTCCTTCATGTGAGGAAGCCTGCCCAGACATATGAACTCATTAATTCTAATATGTTAAAATGCTACTGATATACACACAGTCGAAAAATATTTGATCATGACAGCATGTGGGTGAAAAGAAGAGGAAATGAGACATTTTTGAAAAGAAATGAAGGGATTTTTTAAGTAAAAAACCAGCCTTCCTAGTGGGTAAAGCCAGAACTGTGGTGACTGAATGTCTTCCTGTTCAAAGTGGGAAGAGAGGAGACTTTGGAGACTGTTTAATAGTGCCTTGCTCTTTAAGACCAAAAAGTCACCAAAGCCCAGATCACTGTAGCTCTCCTCATTCAACTGGTGAAGGACTAGACAGAGAGCAAGGACATGCAAATGTTTGTAAACCATTGTTCTTTCTGCCATGGTTCTACTCAGAATGCTCCAGTTATTAAATGGCTGTTTTTCTTGTTTGAAAGAGCCATTTTAAGTTATTGGTTTTTCTATTACAACTGGATGGATTTGCTGCAAATAAAAAAATGGGCTCTAAGGTAATTGTTATCTTTTAAATATTGAAAAACAGTTGTTTGAAATACATTTCAGCAATTTCTTAACTCCCAGAGAAAAAAGTTACTTGTGTCTATGGTTGCCATATGTCCTGGAAAACCGGGATTGTCCTGGATTCAAGGTCAGAAAAATTGTCCTGGCCAGTTCAATAAAAATCGTGCTGAAGTCTCAGATTTTTAAAACTTACTGATTGTGTATTATAACACACCATTAAAATAAATTCAAACTCTTGCCGTCAAACGAACGATTTCTCGCCACATTGGAGTTGGAGTATACCTGGAGACAAATCCTAACGTCCTTGCCTCACACCTCTGCCTGATAAGTGTGACCAGTGTGTTTTCTGGAACTGAGGAAACACCCTGAGTTGACCGTGACTTGACTTCTCAGAAGTACAACAGGTTATTTTAAAGTAAGAATTAACTGTTGTAATTAAATTCATTTATGATATATTCAATGTAAAAGTGTTTTATAGCTGTCCTTATATCATGTTTGTTTTTTAAAAGGCTATTTTATAGATAACCTGACCATTTTTGTCAAATATACTTCTGTCCCAGTTTTGTAGGAGAGAATTATGGCAACTCTGCTTGTGTCTGAATGGAGGGAGAGGTTAAACCACTTCTATACCCTCTAAATCACCTCAAATCATAACTTTAAAATCATTTGACCAGACTTCACCTAATTTAGCACAGAGCAACATCAGACTGCAGTGGCTCAAGTGGCTAAGATGCTGAACCTGATGACTGGAAGGTCGGCAGTTCGAAACCCAAGTGCTGCATGACAGAGTGAGCTCCTGTCTCTGTCCCAGCTCCTGCCACCTAGCAGTTTGAAAGCAAGAAATTGCAAGTAGATAAATAGGTACCACTTCGGTGGGAAGGTAAACAGCATTCCTTGCACTCCAGTGTCTAGTCATGCCTGCCACATGACCACGGAAACATCTGCAGAAGCAGACAGCGCTGGCTCTTTAGCTATGCAACAGAGATGAGCACCAAACCCTAGAGTCAGATACAACTGGCTTTCAAGCAAGGGTGACCTTTACCTTTACTTTAACATCAAACTGTGTGCACCTACTGATGCTGGGCCAAAGCCCCATTTCAAAGTGATAATTTTATGTTTGTCCTGCTCCCATTTTCAGAATTGGCCTGTATAATGTTGACTTTCTTTGCCACACAATAAGAATAAGAAAGTACAAGAGAAGTTGTTGTTAATGGTGTCAATAATAGCCCCCTCTTTAAGCTGGTTTAAGCCGATTTCATTTTATATCAGTGGCAGTATGTTTTTCTAATAATCATGAGCAGAAATATGCAGGTGTTTCTTTACTACAAGGAGATGTCCATGGGAAGCTCAGGTAAGCACCATTCATCCATCATCCTTACAGAATAAAAGGTCAATCTGCCACATGCGCTATAGAACAAGGCATTCCAGGAAAGGCTGTTTAGCTACAAATTGAACATCATGCTTAGCATCATGAAAACAAGATCATGGAAGCAGTGACCTTCTGCAGTAGAATACCCCTGCCAGGTACCACGTCTTGGACATCTAAATCCCCTATTCAGACATTGATCTCCCATGGTTAGAGAGCAACTATGACATTCCAACCCCAGATGCTAATGCTGGTTTAAATGTGAATGCTGATGCCAGTCAGACTAGATTCACTGAATCAATTTACTAGATGTAAGTCAGCATTTATGGAACTTCCATTGATTCAGTGTATCCACTCTAGTTGGAACCAGCAGTTCCAGAATCCTGGCCATAGCACTGAGAGATTTTGGAAGTTGTAACTTAAAAAGTTTAAGGAAGGACTTTTCCACATTCTGCTCACTTTCTGCTAGGTGAGAAAACTCTAACAGGGCCGCCTGGTATTTAACCTTTCTCACCATGTTCATGACATCCATGGCAAAAGGCTGTTCTAATGAGTGAACCACCCTACCAGAGATTTATCAGAAAGCTGCTAGGGCAGCTCAAAGAAAAAAGAATTACACAGCTCTGTTTTCCTACCCCAGGAAATTAAAAGGCCAGGCGAGAGGGTAATTTGGCCCTTCATCTTTGTTTTTAAGCCTTCTTTAAATAATGCAAGATTGCTCTCCTCTCCTGAAAGCTCATTTAGGCAATTGTAACAGGGACTATATTTAATGTAAATGGAATGAATGAAACCAGAAGGATTTATGATAATAATAACCCAAGCATAATAATGTTGAGTAGGTCACATATCCAAGGAACAGTGGATTAAAAGGGAAGGAGAATACATCTCCGGGAGGCAGCCAAGAGCACAGCCTCTTCGTAAGCTGATTAAACAAAGTCCTCTGATATGGATTGTTACAGCGGCTTCTATACTGTTCTTTACTGATGGCTCTTTACCCGCTGGGGCAGACAAGGCTGGGGCGACAAGGCACTGACATTTCCCCAGCCCCAGCACCTATCAGCCATGAAGCAGCTCGCCAATTCTCACTGCATTGCAGGTTTCCAACATAGGACTGGCTCCTCAAATATTGCAAATGAAGTGTGCAAAGTGATTGCAAGAAGTTATGCAAAATGTATTTGTGCATGAAATATTAATGGAACACCCAGCACGTAGGAATTCTGCAGTGGCTGCTTTAGTAGCTTGCGATTGGTGCCAAGTGTCACATGATGACGGAGACCTCAGCATTGCAAGTGTCATTTTTGGCTCCACAAGCCCCAGCTCTTCCAACTTATTGGGGTGGACCCATGATAATCTTTAGTTTTGTTCAGGATCAAGCCAATTGAATCCAGTTCTATCAAAAGTCATACACATTCCCAACTTATTTTGAACAGAGTTAGCCTTGTATATAAAAGCAAAACCTGAAACACATGCTGGGAAGGAAGCTGTAATTCTGTTCAGTCATAGAGATACATCAACCAATGGGGCTTTTTTTCTCTCTCTCCCGGGGCCTGTGCTTCTCTATTCATCCAACTCCTCCACCCTCTCTATTGCTCTAATCATCTGCTAGGAGATTGAAAATCATCTGAAACTCATTAGAGGAACTGGTAGAAGTATTACACAGGAAGGACATTAGGGTTGTACCTTCTAGTCAGATAAGGACCATCTAAATTCATTTGCGTGATATTTTCTTGTTGGCTTAGAGTGGAATCTGAGGATGAATTATTACTACCTGCAAGCCAAAAGCGTACAAGGAACTGATGGTTATTTCCTCCTTGTACATATGGAGAGGAAGCAACTCCCAAATAAGGCAGCATTTGTGTCAATTTGCTGTCAAATCTCTAGTATCTCCCTTCCTGCAATATCCCAGGCACCTGTCAATTCAGAGTGCTTTTGCAAAATTGTTTTCCCCTCCTGTTGCTTTGATCATGTTATTCTTCAAGAAGGAATACAGGCTCCCTGTCAAGCTAAGCATCAACATTACACTCCTAGCTATTACTGTTATGACTCACAACCCATTCTGCACACCAGAGGAAGGAGAAGAGACCCACTGTGTTTTAGAGATTAGATATTTAACTAAATGGCTGACAAGTCATTGGGCCCGTCTACACTGGCTGTTTTGGGCTGATGTGGTCCAGAAAACTGAGAGTTGTTGGATGCCGTGGGAGGACTGTTCTCCTCATGACATCTCATAAAGACCAATCACTAGTGTCAGGGGATGAGATACTGCTCAACTGACAACCCCAGGTGCCAGTAGGGATCGTCTCCAACTCTAATAAAGATTGCGCATTATGTGCTCTGTGTATAAGTTGAATAAGCAGGATGACAAAATGCAGCCTTGTCTTACTCCTTTTCCTATTCCAAACCACTCTGTCCTTCCGTATTCTGTCCTAACTGTTGCTTCTTGATTCATGTACAGGTTTCTCATGAGGCATATAAGATGTTCTGGTATTCCCATCTCTTTAATTACTTGCCACATTTTGTTGTGGTCCACACAGTCAAAGGCCTTAGTGTAGTCAATGAAACAGAAGTAGACTTGTTTCTGATATTCCTTTGGTTTTTTTCCATGCCTCTTCTGAACCCCACCTGCACTTCTGGTAATTCTCTCTCCATGTGCAGTATACAGTCTATACTGTATTATCTTGAGCATCACCTTGCTAGCGTGTGGGATGAGCGCAATTGTTCGATAATTTGAACATTCTTTGGCATTACCCTTTTTGGAACGTATACTGATCTTTTCCAATCCTGTGGTCATTGTTGTGTTTTCCAAATCTGCTGGCATATAGAATGCAATAATTTGATTCCATCATCTTTCAGGGCTTTGAAAAGTTCAACTTGGATACCATCATTTCCACTGGCTTTGTTGTTTGCAGTGCTTTTTAGGGCCATTCGGACTTCACTCTCTAGGATGTCTGGCGCAAGTTCAATTTCCTCCTCATTGTTATTATCAGGAGTGTTGAGGTCCTTTTTGTAGAGTTCCTCTGTGTACTCTTTCCATCTTTTCTTAATCTCTTCTGCATCAGCTATCACCTTGCCATCTTTGTCCCTTACCATGGCCATTTTTGCTTTAAATGTTCCCTTGATTTCCCCAATTTTTTTGAAAAGATCTCTAGTCCTGCCTCTTGTTTTGTTTTCTTCTATTTCTTTGCACTGTTCATTCAGGTAGGTTTCCTTATCTCTCCTTGCTTTCTTTGAAATTCTGTATTCAAGTGATTGTATTTTTTCCTTTCTCCTTTGCCTTTTGCGTCCCTTCTTTCCTCTGCTATTTTAAGAACCTCATCGGACAACCACTTAGCTTTCTTATGCTTCTTTTCTTTTGGTATGGTTTTACTTGCTGCCTCCTGCATAATGTCCCACATCTCTGTCCATAATTCTTCTGGCACTCTGTCTATCTGGTCCAAGCCATTGAATCTGTTACACACCTCCACTATGTATCCCTTAGGGATGTTGTCTAGGTCATATCTGTCTGGCCTAATTGTTTCCCCTATTTTCTTTAGTCTAAGTCTGAATTTTGTGATCAGTAGGTTGTGATCTGAGCCGCAATCTGCTCCTGGTCTTGTTTTTGATTAATGTATGGAGGTTCTCCATCTTTGGCTGCAGAGTATGTAATCAATCTGGTTTCTATGTTGGCCATCTGGTGATATCCATGTGTAAAGTCTCCTCTTGTGTTGCTGGAAGAGAGTGTTTGCTATGACCAGTGTGTTATCTTGGAAGAACTCTATCAGTCTTTGGCCTGCCTCATTCTGTGTTCCAAGACCAAACTTGCCTATTATTCCATTTACTTTTTGATTTCCTACTTTGGCATTCCAGTCTCCTATGATAATGTGTACATCATTTCTTGGTGTCTGTTCTATGAGGTGTTCTAGGTCCTCATAGAACTGGTCAACTCTGGTTTCATCTGCACTAGTGGTTGGTGCATATATTTGGATTACAGTGATATTGAAAGGTTTGCATTGTATTCTGACTGACATCAGTCTATCATTTTTGAGATTACATCCCATTACTGTTCTTCTCACTCTTTTATTAACAATTATGGCTACTCCATTTTTTCTGTGGTTTTCTTGTCCACAGTAGTAGATATGATGGTTTCTAGAGCTGAATTCGCCCAACCCTGTCCATTTTAACTCGCTGAGTCCCAAGACGTCAATGCTTATTCTTTCCATTTCCTTTTTTACCACTTCCAGTTTTCCTTGATTGATAGATCTTACATTCCATGTCCCTATACAGTATTGTTCCTTACAACACTGTATTTCTCCTCCCCCTTTCCTGTTCCTCCCCTTCTTCTGATGTGATGTGCTGATCATCCTGTTTCATCTAAATTGCCCTTTTGTTTTGCCTTTTGTTTTGGTCCATAGGGTTCTCTTGGCAAACTTCCTGACGTGGTTTGCCGGTTTCTACGCCAGTATCCTCCCATCATACATATTATCACAGTTTAAAACAAAGTATTATCATGTATATTATCACAATTTAAAAACATAGTATAAGGCTAAAAGTTGAGCTAATTAATGCTGAATATATGTGGCCCAAAATGAGATGGCTAGATGTATTGTAGACACAATGGGCACAAAGCTGAGCAAGTTGAGGAGGATGGTGGAGGACAGTGGTCCATGGGGTCGCAAAGGGTCAGAATCGACTGTGCGACTGAACAACAACAACAAACATAACTAAACTTTTTGACCCTGAAATCCCTTGTTCCCAGCCATTTTTTTTACTTTATGAAGCATTTTTACTTCATGGAGTATTTTTATTACAAGATGGCTAACAAGAAAGGGTAACAAAGAAATGAAACGGCAGTATATCAACAATTGGAAAATGAATTAAAACAGCACAGTTAACAATATATTTAAACTGAATTGGCACACACAAATTAAAGCTACTCGTAAAAGGCCTTCCTGAATAAAACATTTTCAATCTGTTGAAAAATGCACAGGAGTAGTGGAATTTGCTCATTTCCTTAGAGAGAGAATTCTTTAGTCTTGATACGGCTATAAATGTAAACGTGTCCAGCCTTGCAAATCAGATCTTCCAAAGGAGATTTTCTGAAGTTGATGCTCTCTGGATGTCCCGGACTACAACCCCCATCATTCCCAGCCAACGTTGACCTGGTATGTGAGCCCTCCAAGCACCATCAGGTGCTATATAAGTTCTAAGCATTTTCATTAGCCTTACAACAATCGATAGAAGCTGAAGTAATTGCTGCTACCATATACTCATTGATTTGCAGTTTTACATTGGATTCACATACACTAATGAGCAAGGTTTTAACCCTCTGTCTCCCGTTTTGGGAAGGGCTTGCAAAATGCATCTGATTTAAAATCTGGCCTGTTAAACTGTGAATAATGGTTTAGGTGTTGCTTTAGGTTACCTGGGAGTAAGTCCCACTGAATTCAGTGGCTCCTGTTTTTAAATAGGCATTCATAAAATTACACTGAGGGAAAAGACTCCATGGCCTGGCAGGCAGCTGACAACATCACCCCTTCCTCTGGGCCCACAACAACGGCCTGAGGGAGAAGATTCCATGGCCTGGCAGGCAGCTGAAGACCTCGCTGCCTCCTCTGGGCCCACAACAATGGCCAGAGGGAATTAGTCTGTGTTCTGCTTAGTTTGTTTTGTGAGGTTGTATTTTATGATTTTTACTGTACTGTTGCTGTTTTGACTGTAAGCCGCCCTGAGTCGCCTCAGCGAGTGGGCAGCAATATAAATCTGAACAAACAAACAAACAAACACTGTTGTCGCTTTGTGTTGGCTCTACTGGTTTTGCTCTACACGCACACAGACACACACGTATGTGTATGTCCCTGCTGTATACTGTCTTGCGGAATTTTCATATTATTTATTAATAATATAAATATTTAATAGAAGTATTATTAATAATATACATTATTCATTATTATAATTAATAATATCAACATTATTAATACATAAACAAGGAGATGGAGAGACACCTGATGTGTACAAAGAAAGAGAAAAGGAGACAAGGTACCAGCATTCCAGACAGATCACCAAAACTGGTTGAACCTCCAGCTGAGTTTTTCAAAGCTCTTACTCTAAAGATTTGGCACCATCTTTATTTGATTGACTATTGCAGCCAGCTGTCTCTTTTCTAGCAATGACAGAGACACTTCAGGCTCCCCCGCCCCAAACCCAATTTTGTGTATGTGAGACACATCACAAGCTTCTTTTCATAACCTGATTTCCCAGCAAGCAGGTTGACATTTAATTTAAGCATGAGCGCACCTAACCTCAGGCAAGTGAAACAAAAACAAAAACCCACCAGCCTTCCTATTGCAAATAACACCTCACCCCTTCCCCCAGCTTCTTGTGTAAAGATCACAGAGACTGAATTAAAATCAATAACATGCCATTCCATAAGACACATAAGTGATCCTTCCTGTGGCATGTGATGGTGAACAAGGGGAAGCAGGGGCACAAATGTAACAGGAGAGGGGCACGCAAGAACATTATCTTAGCCATTGACTTCCTTAGGAAAAGAGAGAGTGTGTGAGAGAGGTGGGGGGACAGGGAGGGGGGAGAGATTGAAGGAATGGTAACGTAAGTTTTTTTTCCTCTTGGTAAAGTTTCCTTTGTTGTAAAAAATATTAATTTTTAGTGCCATGGGTGGATAACGTTGTATAAAGCTTCTGTTTTATTTAGAGGCACATTTGTTTATTTGCTGTAGATTCCCCATTTTTTTCTATCATATGCATTAGCTACTAGTGAAAAAGATCTTGGAATTGTTGTAGATCACAGGCTAAATATGAGTCAACAGCATAATGTGGCTGCATTAACAAAAGTATAGTCTTCAAAAATTGTGAGGGACTAGTTCCCCTCTATTCAGCACTAGTTAGACCACATCTAGAGTACTGTGTCCAATTCTGGGCACCACACTTCAAGGAAGATGCAAACAAATTAGAGCAGGTACAGAGAATGGCAACAAGGATGATTATGTCACTACAAACTCTTAATAATGACAAGCCTTTAGAAATACAGGTACTTAATTCAGGAATAAGAAATCAGTCAGAGTGTTGCTTGGAGAAGAAAATAGAAACCAATTTATTGGTATCTTGCATGCAAAATGGTGCCTTCTCTACGAACAGGGACCCTTACTGAATGCCATTGTACATCTTATATACTGACGAACAAACAACTTACGCTGTTACAAACAACATACGCAATGGCTCCTCCCATCATATTCCCAAAAATATGATAAATGTTGCACACACCAAACATATGAACTTCTTAAGAAGAAATACTAGGGCATTAAACTTATTAACTAAAGTTGCATGTCCAACTCTCAAACAGATAAATATGTGGACCAATCATACAAAGCAATGTGTTTAAGTTGGTTTTACGTAATTTCATCTTATCTATTTCATGTCAGGCTTGTTCTTAGCTCTTCTGAAGGAGTTAACTTGTAAACAAGTGGTCAAGCCTCTGTTTCCTTCTGCTGTTAGAACATCTGTTAGAATCTAGATAAGAAAGGGTGTGACTCACACCTGTAGACTGAGAGGGGATATGATAGCACTCTTCCAATACCTGAAATATCATCATAAAGAGTAAGGGCAGGATCTGATCTCCATCATCCCAGTGTGCAGGATGCATAATAATGGGCTGAAGCTACAGGAAGCCAGATATTGGCTGACTATTAGGAAAAACTTTTTTATTCTCTGATTAGTGTTTGGGAGAGGAGAAGTTAAAGCTTAGAAGAATGAAATCTTGGCAAGGACGGTTTCAGGAAAGTGATGATGACCTCAAAGTCCTTCCAACATTTTGAGAAGGAGCATATCGTTCACTGCCAACTTTTGTTTTCAAACATTCTGGCACCATAAACACTCCAGGAGCTCAGAAATATATGTAGAGTGGCTTTCCGCTGTAAAATGATCTCACTAGTATTTTAAAAAGTTGACCCAAGTGTCCATGAGAGGTTGTTTTAAAGTCACTTACTGACATTAAGAAGAAAAATGGAAACATCAAATGTTTATTTCCCCTAACTATTCACATTTTGGCAATAGGCCAAGTGGATGAAATTGTGGCTAGGCAGAAACTCTCACAGCAGCAATGTTCAGACTCTATCTATATGCACTCCTCTGCCCTTAGTATGTCTTCAGCTATATTTGTTTGTTTGTTTGTCTGTTTGTTTCAGATTAAGTTGTGATCTGTCTTGAATTCCATTTAGAAGAAAGATGGGATCTTTAAAAATGAAACCAAATGATACTATACAGGTTGCATGAGGTAATAGAAGCAATAGAGGACTGAGCATCATTATATACTATCTCTATCATCTTGGACAATACTAATTTGCCCTGTGATAGTGGTTTTGATAGTAGCATCAATGTGAGTAGATGACAGAGCACTTGGCATAAGCTTATACTGTTGCACATCTGTATTATAAGGAGTAAAAAAAATGTGTTCTAAGAATTCATTTTGTATCAGAGCATTTCACAATTTGAAATTATAGATTTATATAAAAATAGATAAAAATTGAACAAATTAGAATGTTAAAATGATTAAACTTCAAAAATAGCACGCAGCGGGTCTCCCGACCTCCCTAGAGCCAATGCGCGCTATTTTTGAACCCCCTCCTTCCTGGAGGCTGCAATGAGTCAAAATGTCAGGATTCAAATCCTGACGTTTTGACTTGTTAGAGCCTCCAGCAGAGTGGGATAACTTTGGAAACAGCTTGGAACAGCTCCTGTGATCTCCCTGGAGCCAGCAGGGGGGTCAAACAGCCCGAAATGGGTTTTAAAAAAGGACTTTTTTTTTTACCCTTTTTGGGCTCTTTGATCTCCCTGCTGGCTCCAGGGAGATCACAGGAGCCGATCCAAGCTGTTTCTAGGCTTCCCTGATGTCCCAGCCATTGCAACAAGCCAAAACGTCAGGGTTCGAAAACTGAGGTTTTGGCTTGCTCCACTGGCCGGGGATGTCGGGGAAGCCCAGAAACAGCTTGGATCGGGTCCTCTTTTAATGCTAGGGTGCCCCCACGCTAGTATTAAAAACAAAAAAATCAGGAGGAAAGAGACATCGCCTCTTTCCTCCGGATTTTCTTGCTTTTAAAACTCGCCGCTGGGTTTGGGGTGGGGGTTGGGGGGGAAATACCCACCCACCCCTGCAAAGGCAGTAACTGCCCTTGCTGGTGGTGCTGGGTATTCCCCCCAACCCCTCCAAACCCAATGCTAATTTAAAAGCAAGAAAATCCTGATTTTCTTGCTTTTAAAGCTGTTAATGAAGAAGGGGTGAGGGGAATCCTGAGCGCACATGCTCGGGATTCCCCTCACCCCTTCTTCATTCACAGCAGTACCTCTGTGAATGAAGAAGGGGTGAGGGAAATCCCGAGCATGTGCGCTCAGGATTCCCCTTACCCCTTCTTCTTCCACAGCGATTCAGAGAGCGCTGCGCTTGGGGAGGGGGGGAATACACACCCCACCCCACAAGCGCAGCGTTCCATCACTGTGCATGGGGGTGGGTGGGTATGCCCCCCCCCCAAGCACAGCAATGACTTCAGGGACAAACGCTTGGTTTGTCCCCGAAGTCAAGCTGACCCTAGGCTAGCAGTCAGGGCTTTTTTTTTTAGCGTTGTTCGATGTATGCATCGGACAACGCTAAAAACTGGATAACGTTAAGACTTGTGGAACCAAGTCATAACGTTATCCGGGGTATTACTGTACTTTATTTCAAAACTTGGATGGGCAGGACTAGCCAGAATTTCTGCTACTGGTTCTGGTGAACTGGTGCGAACCTGCTGATGCCCACCACTGGAACCACTGGCTTAGATGTATGGTTCAGAAAATGCACACACAGAGACCAGACCATCACATACCTTTTTTGCATGAGCCAAGTGGAGGTAAGTAACTTACCACAGTGTTCTGCTCTCTTTCACTTCTATAATAAGTATTTAAATAACTTTTAATGCTTGTTGCAAGGGTTTTCAACCTAGTACGAAGAGCTAATAAATGACATTGTTTTCTTCTAGCACATTATTTATTTATTTATTTATTTATTTATTTATTTATTTATTTATTCAGATTTATATTGCCGCCCACTCGCCGAGTCTTTACTTTGACATAAAGGTAGCTCAGAATGGTACTGTGCTTCTTAAAAATTGATCTGATTAGTTGCTGAGAGTTTCCTAAGGATCAGGCTTCTGGGAATTGAAGTTCAATAATACCTGGAGTGCCAAAGTTCGCCATCATTGTAAGGCTATGGTAGCTAAGGATGAACTGGCTGGAAGGCTCCACCTTCCTGTGTCCTGCTCTATAGACGTTGTGTTATAACAAAGAAAGCTCAGCTAGGAACATAATTTAAACCTGGGATCTGAAAAGTCAAAGGGAAGGGGGGGGACACCCCATGTTCCATCCAAATCAAGAAGCACAGAAATCACAGCCAACAAAGTTATCTTGGCATATGAGGTGAAAAGTCTAATCTCTCCTCATACATAGAAATAAAGACAGTAAGAGCAAAGAAACGAATAACACGTAATCCAAAATCTGCTGCCGGAGGCTGGCTATCTCTCTATAATAGTAGAGCTAGCTCTGATTTCACTGCTCAATCTCAGAATGAGGCTAATAAATCATATTCATATATATCTGTGATGCAGTTGGATTTTTGAAATTTCAGTCTTAGACTTTTGAATCTTGTGTTATTTTAAATATTTCAGACAAGAGCCTTAATTATTAGAATGGCCTGGACTGGTTCATCCACTGCGGCCATCACCAAAGCTTCATTCTGGCCCTGTTGTCTGTTGACCTTGCTAGGTCAGAATGTGGCTGCAGCTATACGATAGAAGCTTTGTATCTATAGCAATGACTTGCTTTATAGAGCAAGGATATAAATCTAATTGACTAGCGGCTGAAATTGTATTTGTGTAAGTTATTACACACACAGCTGATAATTTTACCAATAAAATCATCCTACTAGTGGCAGTTTCTGATAATTAAAGACTTCTTCCCCCAATAACACAGCCCCACAGGCTTTTGATAATAAAAGGCATCCCATGTGACTTGTGGGTGTTTCAGGACAAGAAATGTTTAATTTCCAAAACAAAAAGCATCATCATAGCTGATGGCATTGGCAACTGTATTTGTCTTCACTGAGACAAATAGGGTTTTAGGCAGTATTCAAGAGTCCTCATTTCTGATGCCTAAATGATTGACACTGGAAGAGATTATTCCTGGTTAGAAGGTTGGACCTACCCATTAGGCAAGGTGAAGCACGTGTCACAGTGCTCAAAAGTCTGAGAACAGCCTCTTATCCTTTCCTTTTTCTGTGTCTGTCCTACACCTTATACAAAATCCATAAACTTGCCTGTTGCCCTCAGGTGCAGTGGAAGATGCTACCTGTTGTTAGTGTTGAAATAATGTTCAACTGCCATCCCATGTAATGAAGTAGACTGTACAGCCAGTGACTCAGGCAGCAGTTAACTAACTTGACTCCCTAAAAGGCCCAACAGCTATGGGTGGATGAACCCCTTTAGGTGGGGTGATGGTCCCCCTCAGTGGAGGAAATGCCACTGGAAACCATCATACTGGGCCCAACAGCAAAATGAGCAGAAGAGGAACTCTGATTCCCAACAGTCATAGAGGCGGAAGAGGTCATACCTTGATAATATCCTCAAGGCTGTGGCAGTCCGTTACAGTCCTGGTGTTGAATCCTGCATATCTCATTTCGTGAGTGCCACAAGGGATGGCTCCGTGATCATAGCGTGTGGGTCACTTCATGGCAAGATGGGATCCATCTTAAACAAATTCATGCCAATGACATTTTTCCTGCTTCAGGAAAAAAATGCATTCTTGGATATGAATTGCAGTCATCTACGACAACACAACAGAAAGGAGTGTTGCTTGTTGTTGGACAGGAACGTGTCTGTGGCCACCCTTTACCTCAAAGAGAGAATGTTATCATAAAATTTAATATGTATCAAGTTTTATTGTGATATCTCAATGTTCAGTAGAAAGTTCTCATGTGTGAATGGGTCTGTCACCAGTGGAGCCAGTTAACCCCGTCCCTTCCATAAGGAAGAACCAACACTTGTATTTTGCCTAAAACCCAAAGTCTTTTATGAACATGAAACTATGTGCACATTTCTTGAGAGCTATTTACTTCACTACCTCTCTACAGTTCAAGCACCCCTACTCTCCTTGTTACATCACAAGGGAGACCAGTAACTCCTAGCTTAAGTGACCTCCCTGGATTTCAGCTAGTTGTAAAATCGTTAGGGTCCACTCCAATTCCCTCATTCAGCACTGTAGACTTCTTTGCCTCTGTCTTTCTCGCTCTTGCAGAGATCCAATGCTCCTGCCCAGCCCTTCAGCACCATCATTTTCTCCAATAGGAAGGCTTGGGGGCCTTGGAAGTACAGTACTAGCCACAAAATGCATCACTCTCAAAGATACTCGAAATTTCACAGGAGCTCCATTTTCTTCACTGCACATTCCCTTGGGGGCAAAATGCTAATTAACTTGTGAACTGCCCAGAGAGTGCACTAAGCGCTATGCAATTGCTTTGCTTTGCTTTCCTCCATTTAACCTCTTCTGCCAGCATGACCTCTCCAATTTGTTGTAAAGATGCCAGTGGACTACCCCTGGGACCTGAGGGCCAGGGGCAATGACTTGCCACCCAAGCTGGGGTCCTCATGACTTTCCTTCTCACATTGTGACAGTATTTGTTATCCTGCTCTTTACAAAAAAAAAGATGTAGGGATCAAGTGACCCTGTGAATATTTTTATTATTATTATTAAATTAGATTTATATGCCCCTCTACTCACCTCACTGAGGCGACTCAGAGGGGCTCACATAACACAAACATATACAGTATCACAATCTCAAATATAAATACAGCATAATATAAAAATATAACAACAGATGCAGCACAGATAACACAATAAAATTTTACATAAAAGAAAAAAAAACAATACAATAAAAATACAGTGTAAAAATACAATACAGTCAAGAGAGACAGCAAGGTCTTTATGGCTGAGCTAGCTGGTCCACACAGTTGGCCCTCATTCCCTCTCTCCAGCAGGCAGAGAGAGTTCTGTGATGTTCCTGAGGTGGTCATGGAGGCAGCAACAGCAGTAGCAGCAAGGTCTTTATGGCTGAGCTAGCTGGTCCACACAGCTGACCCTCATTCCCCCTCTCCAGCAGGCAAAGAGAGTTCTGTGATGTTCCTGAGGTGGTCATGGAGGAAGCAATAGTAGTAGCAGCAAGGTCTTTATGGCTGAGCTAGCTGGTCCACACAGCTGGCCCTCATTCCCCCTCTCCAGCAGGCAAAGAGAGTTCTGTGATGTTCCTTGAGGTGGTCATGGAGGCAGCAATAGCAGTAGCAGCAAGGTCTTTATGGCTGAGCTAGCTGGTCCACACAGCTGGCCCTCATTCCCCCTCTCCAGCAGGCAGAGAGAGTTCTGTGATGTTCCTGAGGTGGTCATGGAGGCAGCAATAGCAGTAGCAGCAAGGTCTTTATGGCTGAGCTAGCTGGTCCACACAGCTGGCCCTCATTCCCCCTCTCCAGCAGGCAGAGAGAGTTCTGTGATGTTCCTGAGGTGGTCATGGAGGCAGCAATAGCAGTAGCAGCAAGGTCTTTATGGCTGAGCTAGCTGGTCCACACAGCTGGCCCTCATTCCCCCTCTCCAACAGGCAGAGAGAGTTCTGTGATGTTCCTGAGGTGGTCATGGAGGCAGCAATAGCAGTAGCAGCAAGGTCTTTATGGCTGAGCTAGCTGGTCCACACAGCTGGCCCTCATTCCCCCTCTCCAGCAGGCAGAGAGAGTTCTGTGATGTTCCTGAGGTGGTCATGGAGGCAGCAATAGCAGTAGCAGCAAGGTCTTTATGGCTGAGCTAGCTGGTCCACACAGTTGGCCCTCATTCCCCCTCTCCAGCAGGCAGAGAGAGTTCTGTGATGTTCCTGAGGTGGAACATCCTAAACAAAGGATTCTCAACCTATGGCCCACAGGATGGATCCGGCCCATGGCACCAAATAATCCAGCCCCCGACCTCACTCCAGCCCCCCACCGCCCCAGCCACCACTAGTTTAGGCCGCGGATGCATTTACAACAGCCATAAATGAGTCTGTGGCCATAAATGAGTCTGTGGCCATCATTAACACATTTATGACAACTGAGGATGCATTTTATGGCAGCGTTTACATCAGGGGGGAACACCAGTCCGGCTTGCTTAGCTGTCTGATGGGGCCTGGTCCAGCCCATGGCTGAAAAAGGTTGGATTATATTTAAATCTAGTTTCAGTATTCAAAAGGAATTGTTTTGTTATACAGTACAGTATATCAAATCAGAGGATGCCCAAAAGAAAATTTGAACAAGCAATAGACCAATATTTATTGATTTAATATTCAGTTTAATATTATGCATAGAGTACCTAACTATCTGAAATCTACTTTAAGCATAGCTTTCACAAAGGTGAGTCTTCTTTCTGAGCCCAATCAACTCGGAGTCCCATGTGTATCTCATATATGTAACAAGTAGTCAACGATAATGAAGAAACATCTACTGTATATGATTCTGAGGGATGGGGAGGGATTTTGAATCCACACCCTTTAAGAACTCTGAAGAACTTTTATATGCTTTGGCTAATTTGGTTTGCTCATAATTCTTAATTTGTACCTGTGGCTTTGTAATTCACAATGTCAAATGTTCTGCTTGCAGCAGAAACATTCATTATTCAAAATTTACAGTAATTTATTAATCATAAAGTTACACAATCTTTTCTAGCCTATGAGGCCTGGCATAGATTTTGGGAAGGGGGGTGATGGGGCAAATATATGACAACAACCACCTGTTCTTTCTACTTCACAAAAAATACTGGCAGACTGGCTTCAACAGTGACCATTACCTTACCAGACACAGTTTCCATCCTCCATTGCCTTTCTGAGGAAATGGCTTCAACTGCCATCCTTTGGACAAGTCAGAGAACCTAAGGAGAGAATTCCTCACTCTTTTTACACTTCGTGCTGATTATGCGCAAAATAATAGCCCTGCTGGACCAAGCTAAGAGCTTGTCTAGGGTCTAGCAACTCGTTGCCCATAGTGGCAAGTCAGATGTGGATGGATGATATTCCCCTTCTCTTTCCATAACTGCTAGCCACATATACATACAAAACCTTGAGGGACAAATTGTATGATAACAAATAGCACATATTTATAAAAGGGAATTCTTTAAATGCTAAAAGATTTCTTATGGTTACAACACAAGTTTTTCATATCACCAACACTTCTAGGTGACTGGTCTTCAGGAACTAAGTTTTATTTGTAAGCATAATTGCTGAGGCACTTGCTGTAGGGGGGCTGGGGGGGAGCTAAAAGTTATGAGGAAAAAGCACTGTATGAAATGAGATACTGGGAATGTCATATGGATACTGAGAAAATACTAATAACATCAAACAAAGCTTCCCTACTTTGAAGAACAAGCACTCCTTACGGAAGAGACCTAAGTTAACTGCACACTCTCATGCAGGTCTACTCAGAGAGATATTGAAGTTCAATGGGTAAATATAAGATTGCAGTCCTGTTCTATAACATAGTTCTATTCTGTGCTGCAATAAAATTCTTCATCATCTACTTTTCTCTACATTATTCATTTGCTGTTAAATATCCTGTCTTGTTTTTATTGTTCTTGTTAATAACAGAGAAGATGAGGCTAGGTCGCTTTTCTTTTTCTTTGGACTGTAAATGGCTTTTGGTTATTGCACACTGTGTTCTTTTCATAGTGGTGGGAAGGGGTAAAATACAGAAATAAATATACGATCAAGTACTGGTCTGTAATTACCTGCCTGTGGGTTTATTGGCTAATTATAGTTTTTTGAAAGGATATGTAAAATATCTGCAGCTAAAAAGTAGGAGCCATTAAGTTGCAAAGGGAGAGTTACACATATGCCTAAATAGCATCTATTCAAGAAAACACAAGGGACTTAACAATATTCTAGTGAGATTCTGATGTTTGTATGGGCTTGTATGTATAATGTATTTGAAAACATGGTTACCAGTACTTATTCCATTTTGGTGGAGATTTCTCCATCTCTGTTTTCTGACAAGCTGCACCTCACTAAACTCTGGCTGAAGGTGATGTTTCTTTCTTTTTGATCTATGCACAGAGATTTTATATCACAATAAGAAGATAAGGGCACATCTTCTTATTCTTCCATGGGGACAGAGACCCAATGAGAGATGGACGGAGAGCTCTAATGTTTCCTTCTTGTTGTTCAGTTGCACAGTCAAGTCCGACCCTTTGCAACTGCATGGACCACTGCACGCCATGCTCCTGTGTCATCTGCCATCCTCCGGAGTCTGCCCACATCCATGTCCATATGTCAACAATACTATCAAATCATCTTATCCTCTGCCGCCCCCTTCTCCTTTTGCTTTCAATCTTTCCTACCACCAGAGCCTTCTCCAGTGAGCCCTCTCTTCTCATTTGTTGGCCAATTTTTTTCAGCTTCAGCTTTAGTATACAGTATGTCTTTTCAAGAAGTAGTCGGGGTTGATTTCTTTTAGAATTGACTGGTTTTATCTTTTTGCAGTCCAGTGGACTCTCAAAAGTCTTCTCCAGCACTACAGTTCAAAGTTATCTATTCTGCTTTCGCCTTTCCTTATGGTCCAGCACTCACAGTCATAGCTTTAACTATGTGTTGTCAGCAGGGTGATGTCTTTACTTTTTATTATGCTGCCTAATGTAATACCAATCTATAGTTCCTGGCTTTGCCAGCTAATACAATCAGGTTTACATTTCTCTAATTCCTTCTCACAAGCCTCTGCAGCCACCATCCTCCAGCTTAAGCATGGCATTCCTCTCCTCTATCCTAAGATTAACACTCCCACCTTTCTCTCTTATAAGATTCCAACTTTTAATGTCCATCATCTCTTCTGTTCTCACATTCCCAGGTTGTTTTGATTATTTCCAGAGGACAAGAATTTGCACCTCAGCACACTTCAAAGGCAAATTCCACCCCTCTGGCTTCTCCAGAAATTTACCCCCTCTGGGGAAGTAAAGTGAATGGACAGAATCCATTTTAAATCACAAAATCAAGGCTCCGTTTCAGATTCCTTACACCTAGGTTTGCCATAGCTTGCCTCCCAAGGAGTAAGTGGTTGTTGTTGTTTTTTAATTTCATGGCTCTAGTCACAGTCTGCAGTGATCTAGATCCCAAGAAAGTGAAGTCTGTCACTGCTTCTGTTTCTTCCCCTCCTATTGGCCAGGGAATGATGAGGCCAAATGCCCAAATGTTTTTTATGTTGAGTTTCAAGCCAACATTTGCACTCTCCTCTCTTACCTTCACCAAGAGGCTCTTTAGAGCCTCTTCATTTTCTGTCATTAAAGTGGTATAATCTGCATATCTGAGGTTGTTGGTATTTTTTCTGGCAAACTTAATTCCAGTTTGTGATTCATCCAGTCTTGCATTACACATGATGTACTCTGCATATAAGTTAAATAAGCAGGGTGACTATATACAGCTTTGTCATACTCCTTTTCCTATTCTAATCTGATCAGTTGTTTCGTATCAGGTATTAACTGTCACTTCTTGACCCAAATACATGTTTCTCAGAAGAAAGGTGATGGTCTCGGTACTCCCATCTCTTTAAGGACTTGCTACAGTTTGCTATGATCCTCACAATCAAAGGCTTTAGCATAGTCCGTGAAGCAGAAGTAGATGTTTTTCTGGTACTCCCTTGCTTTCTCTAATATCCAGCAAACGTTGGCAATTTGATCTCTCGTTCCCCTGCTTCTTCAGAACCCAGCTTGTATTTTTGGTAGTTCTTGATCCACGTACTGCTGAAGCTTAGCTTGTATGATCTTGAGCATGACCTTGCTAACATTTAGCATTGCTAACAGTTAGTTAGAATTTTGCTAATCATCACTACTTGGAATCTGTGGGCATTAATGCAGTCTGGAAAGCTTGGGTTTCTGAGAGATTCTTAAGGATTGTGGAACAACCAGTTCACCCTTCCCTATGGAGTTTATGGAGCCATAAATCCTTCCCTCATTTTGTCTTTGCATCAATCCTATAGGCTAACATGTGGCTTAAGGAAAGTAGCCAGCCCAAGGTTATCCCAGTTAATTTCATGGCTGAAGGGAACATAGCCTTGAAACTCTCCTGTCCAGTCAAAAATTTATCTTCACAACTACATGATACTGGAACTGTAGGGGCAGTTACAGTCATGGTATTTATGCCAGCATCTCTTTGCTATGTAGGCTAGCTTTTCATGCAACCTTCAGATGATTTTGTGCTCAGCTTGTTTATTGATTTGTTGACATTATTTATTTGTTTCATTTCTGGGCCACCTTTCTCCCAGTGAGAACATTTATATGCTGACATGAAGTCCATTTTACCCCATTACTTCCATTAGCAAGAAGAATCTGTGTTTGTTTGAGGTTGTAAACTTTTTTTTTTGTAAAAATTTGCTGTGAGATAAAGGTGTCAAGGAAAACACTGTGTCTTTACTTGTTTGGGAACAGGAAACTCTAGTGTGGCTTGCTGTTTTGATGGGGTATATTTGAGGCAAGGGACACCATGGCACTAGTACCAAGCCCCATGTTAATTTAAAACAGGGGAGAGAAGGTTAGGGACTATTTATGAACCACAGTTATTAGTTATTTGTTATGCAGTAGAGATCTAACTCTTGTTATGAAGATTTGAATAGTGAGATGTTACACATTCTCAGTGTTGCTATATGAAGTTGAAGCTTGGACACTGACTAAAGCATGTGAAAAGAAAATCGAAGCTTTTGAAAGGTGGATCTACAGACGGCTGCTAAGGATATCACGTGTTGACTAATGTAGAAGTGTTGCACTGGATGTCTAAAGAACAAGAACTGTTTAAGACAATTAAACAAAGAAAGCTCCAATACCTTGGGCATATCATGAGGAACGTTATAAGTACAGTAATACGTCAGATAACGTTTGCATCAGATAATGCTAAACCCGCATAACGTTAAGCAATCTGGGGGGGGAATTGCATCGTATAATGTTAAAATCCTATGGGATGCATTGGATAATATTCGCTAAAGCCTGTGCCAGTTACAATGTATCTCTATGGAGTTTTAACATTATCTGATGCATGCATCGGATAACATTAAAAACTGGATAACACTAAGACTTGTGAAACCAAGTTTTAGCATTATCTGAGGTTTTACTGTATAGAATACTTCAACTCGTTATGCAAGAAAAAATCCTTGGGAAGAGAGGCCCTGGATGTAGACAGACCTCATGTCTGAAGAACCTGAGAAACTGGTGTGGAATGTCCTTAGAAGAACTGTTGAAAGGAATTCAGAACAGCAAGACTATCACCTTGAGGATAGCCAATATTCAGAATTTATACAACACTTAAAGAAGAAAAAGTATTAGTCCTGGGCAAAAATAAACCTACTGTTCAAAGCACTGCCGAAAGTAAGGAATAAAATGGACAAGGGGAGAAGAGTCCCAACCCTGTTTTATTACATATAGTATTTTCTTTACTTTCTTTAAACCATAGAGCCTTTACAGAAATTCTACCTTAGGACAAAATGGAGGGGGAATGGAGGGAGGACACATTATTCTTGATTCACCCAGAGGGTTACAGCCCATCCAATGTGTGTGAGCTGAACACTGTAGAAGAAACACCCACACAGTGGAGATAAAGGAACTGCAGTCTCAACTGCCATTTACACTGGAAAAGCAATTATTTGCTAGGAGTTTGTGTGACACCTGAGATTGACTGTATTACCAATAATTCCAAATTTACCCAACTATTAATGTGAAAGTTGAATTACAAAAATGTAATACTTTGAATATTTGAAAATGAGGTTGAGGAAACCTTTTATTTAAACAACAAACTTGACTAAGTCTCGATGATATCTTTTGAAGGCAATCATGTTAACTACCAATACATTAAACCTTGCCTGTTCTTGGTCTATATTCAACAGCCACTATAACTTGTAATTCAGGATGGGTAAGAAAATAAACTCTACGGTATAATCCAACATGTCTATTCAAAGGGCAACTCCAATGAGTTTGTGTTTATAGGATTACAACCTTTATAAAAGGTACTTTAAATTTTCATGAGAAAGTCATAATTCCATTTTATCATATCCAGCAAATTTTTCCAGGAACCGGCAAACCCGTAATTAATCCACAGTACTGAACAGAGAGCAATTGGTGGATCAGCTTTGGTAGACTACTGAAGACTGCTAAACCTGTTATCCTTCATGGTGAACAATAATTCTGTTCTATTTTATGTTTTTAAATTTGCATTTAAAACACAGAATTTTCATAATGTGCATTCTCTATTCAGTAAATAGTCAGTCAGTAGTTTGTAAAGGTTGGGATGGAATGACTCTGGTTAATTAATGGCTAATGACAGCTATTCAAAAATATCATGTCTGTCAGAGTTGTTATCCTTGGAGAAGCCCTAGTGATTGTAGGCCGGGGATTACAAGTGAAAGTCTAGATAACCATTACATAGAGGAAATCACACAATTGAGCATTCTGTCTCAAAGCTGCTGAGAAAGTAATAATAGTATTTATGCAACATGATGTCAGAGGGCTTTCTTCTCAAATTTCTTCATTATTTTTAGAACAATGCATTTCTTAGTGGGGGAAAGTTGTTTCATTTAAAAGATGCATTTAATATTTGGATAGACGAACAGATGCTCAAACAGAACAGATACAAACCTCTAATTCTGAATCATAGACCCAAGGATTTATGTTCTGCGTGACAGACAAAAATTTAACTGTTCTTTCATTACAATTACAAGAGAAAAGAGCTACTTCTTTGTTTCATTTCCCAATTAAATTCCACAAGTGCTCACCAGGAATCTATAAACAAAGTTAAGAGCTGGAGAAACATCTACAGTTTCAGACCAGTTGGTTTAAAGCCGGGATTTGTGGCACACTGCTTCAGGCAACGTCTTAGTGACAGGTAAGGATGCCTGAGGATTTTGTTTCTTCTCTCCTTTTTATGCAAACTGGCCAAACTCATGCTTTCCAGACTAATATGGAGCTTTGGTGTTGTCCCTCAAACTTGCATGCATGCCTCTGAATTTTATGATGCATTTCTCAACATAAAAAATGTACACCTTTCCCTCAAGGGGGAAATGCACCTAGGAAAAAATGTACTTTGGAGGAAATGCAGAGCTTGAGAAAAATCATGCATTTATTTAGTTTGAATGTAACTCCCCAAAAAAACCAGCCAGCATGGCTAAAAGGATACCACCCAAGGTATTCTGAGATTTGTTAACCAAAAAAAAAAAACAAAAAACCCTCAATAACATTCCTAAACTTTTCAAAAATGGAGTATATGTGGAAAGTGCATGTCAAAATAAATGGAAACACCTTGAGTCTAATGTAGTGCTATTTTAAAATTGTAGAATAGACACAAATGTCAGACAGAACACATGAAATTAACTATTGAAAGTGTATATTTAGATATATTTAGCAGAGTAAATTAGACATAATGATAAGCGACATGACAGCCAGTCACAGGAGGTTAAGTATAGAGTTGGGAGTCCCAACAATCTTTAGCTATCTCCAATAAAGCAGACAGGTAAGTTGCTTAATTTGAACACAACTGGTGGCTTTACTGATTAACTCGAACCTCGCATAGTACAAGGTTTCATGTAACATTAAACAGGACCCATGCTGGGTTTAAGTGATCCTGCCAGAATTTAGAACTCTGTCAATATATTGAGAACGGGTAACACATTCACTGAACAAGACTTGTAACAGTCTTTGCTTAAGAAACAGGATGGAAAATTTAACTAGCTCTCTGACTGGTTACTTTAAACTGTTCATTTGAAGGTATGGGCTTAACCCTTCATTTGCCAGTTTGGTTCATACCACATTATTCAAAATTAATATGGCCCAAAAATAATGATCTCAAAGAATTATGTACATCACAACTTATATCATGAAGAATAATGTATAACAGTAGCTAGAAGCTTGATGCTTAGCATATTAAACTAAACTAGAATGGTCCCCACTGAATCAGTGGGGTTTGATGAGAAAACTATTTTGTAAGTTCCACTGACTCAGATGGACCTATTCTAGTCATAACTTATTGTAGCAAGTGTAGTCAGATGAAAAATAGCTTGCATTTTCAACCACTTGAGCTATCACCTGGTGCAAGCTTTTTCTCAGCAATCACACAACACTCAAGAGATCATGAACCAGTCAGCCCTGTTTTGTGCCAAAGTTGAATCTTTTTGGTCCAGAGGCAGTTCTAATTTTTGGCAGTGCTGGGCTATAATCCCTGTGGGGATGAAGGGTTGGTTTTAAGGAAGATCACTTCCAGAGAATTTCCAGTGTGATCCACTATGATTTGTCAAAAATAAATCCTGCCAAACTAATCTGGTTGCATTTTTTGATCAGGTAACTTCTATGGTGAACACTGGGAATACTATTGACGTAATATATCTTGAGTTCAGCAAAGCCTTTGACAAAGTGCCCCATGATATTCTGATTAGAAAGCTATCTGAGTGTGGCCTGGATAGCACAAGTGTCAGGTGGATATACAGTTGGTTACAGAATCATTTTCAGAGTGTTCTTATGAATGGTACCTTCTTAAGCTGGGAGAGGATAACAAGTAGAATACTACAAGCAGTGGTGGGCTGTCAAAAATTTTACTACCACACTGTGTGCGGAGCCGACATTGTGGGCGGAGCCAACATCATGACATCATGACGTCATGACAACATGGGCGGAGCCAACACCATGATGTCATGGGCGGAGCCAATGTCATGATGTCATGGGTGGAGTCAAAGTAAAAAATAAAATAAAAAATACAGTACACATAAAAATAGAAATAAAAAACACATCAAAATACAAATTAAAATAGACATTAAATAGAAATAAAAAGCATAAAAATACAAATTAAAATAGACATTAAATACACATAAAAACATACTACATAAAACACACACACACCTCAACCCACCCACCAACACCAAACTAAGAGAAACAGAATGTCTCCTCTCTTCCACTAGTGACACACTTTTTGTACCTAAAGGCTAATTTTCTTCCATTGCATCTAACATTTAGACACATTACAGTATTCAGATCCAAGGCCACAATAACTTTTTGCATAAATTAATGACATGGTTTGCATTAAGGTCAGTAACTTTGTCTCAATCATACATATGCATAACTACACGGGTAGCTGCATTCTGAACCAGCTGCAGCCGACGAATGGTCATTAAGGGCAGCCCCATGTAGAGTGCATTACAATAATCCAGTCTGGAGGTGACCAGAGCGCGTGTGACCATAAGGAGTCCTGGTCCAGGAGCGGGCGTAATTGGCAAATGACACGAAGTTGTGCAAAAGCCCTCCCAGCCACGACTTCCACCTGCTCATTGAGCAGGAGTCGTGAGTCCAAGAGGACCCCCAAATTGCAAATTGTCTACGGCAAAAAAAACCCCATCTAGCTCCAAAGATGGTAGCTCCTGGGATAACACGGGAACGCTGACCCACGGCCACTCAGTCTAGTCATGGGACCATGGCAGCAGATCTCAACAGATATAAAACAATAGCCCAGCCTATACAGTTCACACATGTGGAAAGTCTGAACCATTCCTTGTTCCTTTTCCCAAATATGTGATCTAAGGAAGAAACATTTGTTTGGATAGTTGAAACCAACTGAAGATAATCAATAAAAGCAACATTCATGCTATGTGATTTAGGCAAAAAAAAAAAAATCTTCAGGGTAGCCACAGAAACATGCTATGAGAAAAGAAGATTTATTGAAATAAAAGTCATAGACCATAAATGAATTTTCACTTGAGCTTTTCACTATCATATCTTCCTAGCAGAAAGTTATTTTTAATTCTGTTGTGATGCTGTCATGATGCTGGTAGTAAAACAATGTTTTATGTGGCTAATTTTTGTATGTCTCTAAGGGAATATAATTATTATAAACCATTTCATTAAACAATAAATTGTTGATTAGTTGCTAAAAGTACAGTCAAACCTCGCATAAAGAGCGCTTCGCTTGAAGAGTAACTCGCTTAAAAAGCAGCATTTTCTCTGAATGTTTGCTTCGCTTAACAAATAAAACCAACCAAAAACTCGCTTAACAAATAAATCGGGGTTCGCAATCCCCCCCACAATTGGTCATTTACAATGGTGTTTCGCTTAAAGAGCAAACTCGCTTAAAGAGCAATCCTGTGGAACACATTATGCTCTTTAAGCAAGGTACAACTGTATTGTAAAAAAATATTAGTGTGTATAATTAGCTAAAATAGCTATCATTTTATCTAACAAGTTCTCAAAAAGAAAAGAAATACACTAGAGCAAAATAAACCCCCAACAATACTAGGAGCATTTCAAGTCTCACCAATCTGGCACAAGATGAATGTATGGAATATAAAGGAACATAGATCACATGCTAAATGACAGGTATTGCTATGATCAATGACGGCTGCCCGCAAAGAATTGTCATACCATATTTTTCATAAGAATGACACAGTGAAGGGCTAGAAAAGACAGGTCACACTTTCTCATTGATTGACAAAGCTGACATAGCCACCAAACCTCTACATAAAGGATCATAAGGTCCTATGACATTTCCATTGGAGTGACAAACCAAGGCGTAAAAGAGGTCTGTCGAAACATTTTGATTGATGGCTACATACTTGCCAAACTGCCCAACATTTTTGCTGATAAGAAAAAAGTAAAGATAAGGACTGCTCTTGTTTCAGGAATGGGGAGGAAAAACAGATCTGGAGAAGAATTTGGCCACCATATGTTTTGGCCTACAATTCCCATCACTCTTA
This sequence comes from Furcifer pardalis, assembly GCA_030440675.1. Classification (NCBI taxonomy): domain Eukaryota; kingdom Metazoa; phylum Chordata; class Lepidosauria; order Squamata; family Chamaeleonidae; genus Furcifer; species Furcifer pardalis. The sequence continues at coordinate 43,301,092 of CP126893.1, forward strand.
CTCAGCATGGTTGGACATAATGTTGACAAGATCCAAGCCTCATCAGTGCTGGTTTAAAGACTCTGATGGTGTTACAGCAACTTCTAAATGAAAGAATACTCAAAGTAAGTGTGCAAAATATGGGCCTTTTCTTTTGTTTCACCAGTCCTCCCCTTCTCCCACCTTTTTCTGTACTGCTGTTGTACAACTTACACTGGCTAGAATGGACAATTGTCTTTGTTCTTCATTTTCTCCTATCTGAATAGCAGTTGTGTGTGAAACCAGTTCTGGAGTAAAGGCTCCCGAGAGCCCTACATTGTCTTGTTCTTGTGCTGTATCCAATTCTGACCATTGGCAATCCTTGTGGTGATCAGCCATGAAGACTGTCCTGAGAATACAGTGCAGTGGCCTTTCATCTGCCTTCCACATCACAGCATGACCCCTGTACCACTGACCCAGTTCTGTGAGTCACTTTGTGGTCCTGAGCCCTTTTGGCATACAAAGTCCTCCTCAGCCCCAGGCCAGTATTGATGAAGCTGCTGCCTTCCATCAAGATGGATTGGAGTGGGATTTAATCCACTTGGGGACCATCACCCTTCCCTGTGGACTTCACCAAGGCCGCTAGTCCGCAGGGTTGTCAGGTTAGTTAACCACCGCTTGACACTCAGCACTGAGTCACTGGCAGTATGGTCTACTCTATTACCATAGCAGGATAAATTGGCCAGATTGTCTTGCATAAAAATATTCTGGATGTGTGCTTCAGGGGTTAACATTCAAGCACCTCAGATTGGATCACTGCCCATGCTCTGGTGGTGGGTGTATAAAAGAGAAGGGGATAGATAGCTCTGATTTTTTATTTTATTTTATTTTATTTATTCATATTTCTATACCACCCTCCTCACCAGGGTGACCCAGGGCAGTTTACATATTATACAGTTGGGCAATGAATTCATTTTTGGGCCTCAGTCTGAGATTTGCAGTAACTATTTAAGATGTGGAACCTGAACTCCTAAATTGGTCCAATGCCTTGAATACCTCCTTTAAAGTTTGGACTAAAACATAAATCAAATTCTCTGCCCACTCCCTGCCCCCAACATCGGGACCATCTGCCTTTAATAAGATTATATGTCAGGTCTGTAGCCATGGTCACATGTTCGCCCACAACAATGGATTTAAAACAGCTTATTTATCTTTAGAGCAGTGGTTCCCAACCTTTTTCTGCCCACGTCCCACCTAAGCATCTCTAAAATCCTGAGGCTCTTATTATTCAAAAAGTAAACTCCTATTCACGTTGTGTGTGTGCCCCATGTTGGGGAACTACAGCTTTAGAGACATCTTTCTGTTACGATTACTCTTGATAGGTAAAGATAAGGACCTTTCTTTTCAGTGAGTGCATACCTCTGAGTATCAAATACTGGCAATAAAAGGCTCCCTCCATCTTTCCTATGTCCTGGCTGTAAGGTGAGCTTTCCAGGGGCACTGGGCCATTTCCTCTGAGGAGTATTATACAGTATTAGTGGGCTATTTTATTTCCTCAGTAACACAGCAATCATCTCCTTTGCCTGAAAGCTATATTCTCTAATTTAGAATATCCTCAGGTCCTTGGTACTCATTTCTGATCAACAGGATGGGGAGTGGGGAGGAGGCTCATAACTTGGGTCTCACATATAGAAACCACTTCAGGGCAGGACCTAAGATGTTTCCTGTTTCTCCATTAGAAATGTGGTAAAATGTTTTCCTACCACAGACAAACTACTTCATGTTAAGTTATTTGTAGCAGATACACAGAAAAATGGGGAAAGTCTTAGGCCCTTTTGTTTGAATCCAAGTCTCCCCAGTTCTCCCCCTCCCCCTTTTAGCCCAGCTAATAAACACACTTGAAATAGATGCTTAAGAGAAAGAAAAATAACATTTACTCACAAAATGAGGTCAGATGATACACATGCGCAGAAGTCTTAGTAAGGTTGCATCAGGTCAATAATGAAGGTAGGAAATTCAGGTTAGGTAGTTAAGAAAGAATGTAAGTAAAGATGGCATCTCTTCCCAGCCATGTGGCTAGCAAGATGGAGGCACTCAAAAAGACATCTTCCTCTTCCAAAGGCAGAAACGAGAGAGAAAAGACCAGACCAAAAAGTGGCCTTAAGACATGCAAATAGAGCCAGGTGACCCCTGAGGCTGGAAGACAGGAACTTTTCTAATTGGCTACTTAGAGACAAACAATGCAAGTAAATTCCTTTAGATCAGGTTAGTATATCCTCTCTCTCCAGTTATTATGTTACAGCATGCCAAATTGGAGAAAGTTCAGGCTAGGACAGATGAATATATATATTTTACCTCTTCAGGGAATTCTGCTTCTAATTACATAGATACTAACTATTCTCTGTTGTGAGAATACAGAGATAAATTTTGGTTGGTTGTTGTTGCTGACATTGTAGTATTTGACTCACAATAACCCTATGCATGAGAGCTATCCAAATGTCCTCTCCTCATAAACCCTGAAAGGCTCTTGCAAACTCAACTCTGTTGCTTCCCTGATGAAGTCAATCTCAAATTTGGTCTTCCACCTTTCCCAGCATTATTGTGTTTTACACGGAATCTTGCTTTCTCATGATGTGCTCAAAGTAGGACAGCCTCAGCTTTATCATTTTTGCCTCCAGAAACTGTTCAGGCTTTATTTGCACTGAGAACATTTGTTCATCTTTCTGGCAGTCTAGGGTATCCACAGAGATCTTTTCCAGCAACATATTTCAAGTGGATCAATGGTTTTCTCTGTCAGCTTCCTTTACTGTCCAGCTTTCACATCCATACATGGCAATCAGAAACACAATAGTGTAGTGATAACTATATCAATCAATTAAGCAATCTTGAGTTTCCTCTGGTGCTTCTCTCTGGCTATTAATATTGAGGAATGAGCTCTTTGTCCTATGAAGTGTAATTGAAACCCTCTGAGGGTGTCTTTTTTCAGATGCGCTTGGCAAAATGTTCATAAAAAGTGTGTCTATCCGGGGGAGGGGGGAGGAAATCTACATTCTTTTATAAATATCTGCTGTTTTGTACAAATGCTATGCTCTGCCTTGGTCTCTGCTTTTTTGTTACACTTCTAATTTTATTATTGTACTGCAGTTTGATATGTTTTTATTATATTTTATGGTGCTATCAATTTTAATTATTGTATTTCTCCACCCTGAGTAGTAATCTTGAAATAAAATTAGTAAATAAATAGCAAACTAGACAGATGTCCATCAGATTTGTCCATTCTTTGCGATGTGGAATTTTGTCTTCCATAAACGGCTTGGGTTTATTCAAGGGAACTGTGTGGGAAGAAATGTTTTCTTCAAAACAACAAATGACATTCAGAATGACACCAGAATGACATCAAATTTGCTAAGAAAATCTCATTAACTCCCGATGCAAATGGACAGCATAATATCTAAGCCTGGATTGTTTTGGATCATGCTAAACAGGATTGCTTTGACGTGCAGTATGTCATCAAGCACACTGTACCTGATTTAGACTGATCTTTCTTTTTAAAGGAAAAGAAAATGGCAACAACAACAAATATCCCCTCCTGTCTCCTCGTTGGTACTTTGCCTAAGCCACTTAGCAATCCTGAGAAATTGAAAGTTCCTTTGCTACTCACCTGCAGAAGGGAATGGAGGGGAAGTTTTCTATTTCTTTTTAATTGCTGCTAGAAGATGCAATGCACCAGCAATGCATTGAAAGGAAATTTTTAAAAGGCTTTTCAAACCACTGAAGATGGATTAACAACAATGAAAAAGAAATTGAAAACTTCCTTTATCTTCCCCTCCAAAGGTTAAGAGCAAGGAAAATTTTATTTTCTCAAGGTTGCTAAGTGGCTAAATCAAAGGGATAGTCTAAGCCAGCTGTTTTGGTTGGATTCCAGCAATCATTCACACTGCAGCCAAAGTAAAAAGTAGCCCCTGAAAGGGACTCAAAAGGTTGTGAGTAGGCATCAGATCAAGGTGGGCTGGTATGCAATAGTATGTAGGTTGTGTGCCTACCAGAAAAAGGAACATAGCCGCTCATCCACAGCATGAACTAAACTGCAGGACAAATGCCCATCTGATCATGCTTAATTCAACAATAAATACGACTATAACACTTCATGCCATATTGCAGCAATGACAAAATGGGGTTGAATGTCTTCCCATGTGTGTATCACTCTCTCATCCCCACACCCCTGGGAGGATTTCTCAGTGTTACAGCACAACCCAGTTAAAAGGATTCGGTAGCAAATGATGGGAAATACTATGCACTGAGACTTTTGAGACATGCTACTAGTCAGAGTTAATCATTTAGGATTAGGAAAGTCATTGGGTGAACCAGTAGTAATCTTCTAGTAGTCATTAAAATGGGGAAAAATACAGCCCAAGAAAACACAGGTTTGATATGGGAGTATTGTAGAGGTAGTCTGCTTTTATGACACATTATTGAAGCATTACTTTTCCAAAGTTAACCCAACACAGAATTAAAATGGTCATTCTATACAATGCTATGCTATCATTATCATGGATAATAATATTCTATATTATGTCTTCTCAGAAATGTGCTATTTGCAACTTTAATTATCAGCTTGATCTGTGCAGCATCTACTTCTAAATGCTTCCTGGTTGGGAAAGTGTAGCATTGGTAATGAATTGCCCTTAATACAAACACACACGTATTATATATAGATATATAGATGAATTGCTGTTTTTATATATATGCACTGAAGAGGAAGCAACTAGAAGGGCTTGCTGTAAGTCAGATCCTTCTAATTAGAAGCGCAGTGGTTCTGAAAACATTCAGTAATACTGGACATACTGTAACCATAGTAGCTTTTTAAGGTGGAGTGATCCTATCGACTGATAGATTGATCAATAAATCTCCCTCCCTCCCTTTTGGGCTATATGCACTCAGGGCAATAATCATATAAATAAGACATGTATATACTGTATTTGCTGGCATATAAGATCAACTCCCCCCCTCCCTTTAAAATACCCTGGAAAAATTGAGTGTGTCTTGTACTGTATATAATGGGCTATAGTGAGTTATTCTGGTAATAATGGGGTGTGTCTTCTACTCAGATGCGTCTTATAAGCCAGCAAATACGGTATACTGTATATAAAACAGATTAAAATACATGCAGATTAAAATTAAATATAATCAAACAAACAAGGTTAAAAGAGCAAGCAAAGCAAGGATGTGAATAAATAAACCACATGGGGGGTGACAAAGGAGACAGTAGGGTGTGACAGTTCAGCAACTTTAAGCTAAACTAAAAATGACCAATGTGCTTGTGTGATGAGCTTGGGATAAAAATAGGGTTGAATGAATTGTGGGAGCCTTTGAGAAACACTTCAGAGCACATTAATGGTTACACTAAACATGATTAAATTAGTCTGTCTCTTTAACCATTTATCGGGGGGGGGGGGTTGAACAGAGGAAGCATATGTATGTCCCTACACTAACCTTGGCCTGACTTTAACTAATATCCTGTTTTTTAAAAAACATGATCCACACAGAGCACAAAAAAATTGATCACAGGACACTTGAAATTGATGAGACAGCCATGAGTAATACACTAGAAAGAAAGAACTGGACCAAAGAGTTTATTTTGCTCTCCGGTATCTTGGCAGAGCATTAGAAAGAACAGCTGGAAATCTTTAGTTTACAAATGGCTTCCTTTCCTTTCAGCTTTCGTTCCCACATTTCAAAATGCAAAGGCAGCTGTCTCCAGCTGAGCAAGAACTTTGCTGGCTCTAACATTATGTCAAGGACTAAAGTCATGACACTGGCTAAGAATGGAGCTGTATGTTACCCTCAGCCTTTCCAGATTGCTCAAAAAAGGCACTTTTGGCTGCCTTAAAGGATATACTTTACCCCAAAGACCTGCAAGAGAGCAGTATATCCCACCCACTCCGCCCCCGTATTATGAGAAAGAATAAGCCTGGCCTGGCTGCCAATGGCAGGATGATGCACTCTGGCTTCCCTCAATGCCTCAAGATATGCATTCAAGTGTCAAGGACTGGCGGTGAACACATCCTGTAATTCAAAACAGACATGTGTTGGTGGCCAAGCCAAATCCTGGCATGCCTCTCAAGGTGTCATCAGCATCAACCATTCAGAGGTTAGAACAAAAGCCCTGAAATGTATTCAGAATAGCATTAAACATATGGATAACAACTGTTTTTAGTGTTTGGGTTTCAAGGAAATTGCTATCGTTCCCATGACTGGGGCACTTGCTGGGAAGTTGCGTGGGACATTTCACGACAGCTGTTCCATGAAGACAAAAGTGCTCTCCCTTTCCCAGCAAAGCTCTTTTGGAAATGCCAGACACAGAGCCCCATACCTCGGTGGCAATGCATAGCCTCACAGAGAAGGACCTAGTCAGGTCTGATCCCTGGCTTCTCTGGCTAAAAGCATCTGCTATCACTGGAGATGCTAGGAAGCAACCTGGAACTTTATTCAAAGCATGTGCTCCAGCCATTATATTATGCCCCTTCCCAGGTCATGAACTCCAAACTGGGTAGGCAGGATGGTCAGTTGGCTTTTTACACAAACCAGAGGTCACCTTGCCTCCTGAATCCCCCTCCTCTCCAAAGTAAGACTTTGCTTGGGGAGGGGGGCGCAACTGGCTAAACTCGCTGTGAGATTATGGAGTACACTCTTCAAAGATTGTGGTATTTTTGAACCACAATCAGGTGTACTTCGGTAACGGCAATCTTGTGTTGCCAGCTAATCTTTCTCACACTAGATCAAGCAAAAGGAACTGCAAAATGAACTCATCAAAAAGTGCCTTCATTTTGGCAGTTTCATGTCTGGCCTAGACACAGAAGAAGAAGAACTGAGAGTCTATGAGAGTTGGAACCAAACAATAGCTTTTCTCATCTTCCACCAAAGGCACCTTGCTTCTGGCTGGCACACAGTTTCCTTGTTTAATTCAGCTTTTATCATATCGGCAGGAACCTTTATATTTCTTGGCATGTTTTCTCCTCACCATCAGCAATTTGTGGTCTGGGTTGGGGAAGGAGAATGCTTCACACACACACACAACCCTCCAATCCACCTGTGTTTTCTTCTGTTATTACAGACAATGTGAGGCCTTGTCCTAGATTGAGATGTGCCAATCTTGGTTCTCAGGAAATGAATAAAAAAAATCAGCATAATTATAATAACAGTTCTACACTTCATAAACAAAAAGGAGATAAAACTCAAGGCATTTGGAAGAGTGGAAGACAGATATAAGAGTCTGCTTGTAAAGTCTTTTCCCCACTAAAATGGGATCATAGGAATTGTGTGTCACATTGAAATCTGCAGCTTTATAGTAACAGGCCTTCTTTAGGATGAATTGCAACAACTGAGGCTTCAGAGAAAGAAAACTAACTCAGGCATCTTCAAGTTTCTGAAGTCCTTTTAAACAAGGTTTCCACTAACTTATTCCTATAAGGCTTCGCGACAAAGGCACAGCAGTTCACAAACTAAAAAGAGAAGCTATTCCTTGAGCATTCGATTACTGTCAGCCTGTTAAGATGGAAGAAACAGCTTGGTTATTGCCACTGTCAGGTGGCAAACAGAAAGACAGACTACAGGCCAAGTATGGCTTACAGGGAAAATGGGCTGAAGCAGTTGTGGGCTCCAATTTTTTTTTACTACAACACTGTGGGTGTGGCGTACTTTGTGGGCATGGCCTACTCTGTGGACATGGCCATGTAACTGGGTGGGCGATCTAGTCATGCCTGCCCAGTGGTGGGAGTCAATTTTTTTACTACCTACTCTGTGGGAGACTGGGAGTGGTATGGTGGGCATGGCCAGGAGGAAAGCCCTGCATTGCACCCTAATTATAACTAATTTATTTCAAAAGTTGGATGGGCATGGTCAGCCAAAATTTCTGCTACCGGTTCTGGCTAACTGGTGCAAACCTGCTGAAGCCCACCACTGGGCTAAATCTAATAAAGTGAGATGTGCTAGGATGAAGAGAGTCAACCTTCTAAACATCTGGTATATTCCAGCCCTCTATACTAGGACAGGAAAACCAACAGATATTTGCACACCATTGGCTGGCTAATGTAAAAACCTATCATCGACTGCAACTCATATCCGAGAATGCATTTTTTCCCATGAAGCAGGAAAAATGTCACTGGCATGCATTTGTTTAAGGTGGATCCCATCTTGCCATAGTGACCCACACACTATGATCTTGGAGCCATCACCCACAGCACACATGAAGCGCAACATGCAGGATTTAGCAATGGACCGCCACAACCTTGAGGATATGGACAAGGTGTCACAATGCCTCTAAACATGCTTAAAAATAAATGTTCATGAAAAGTACTGCTCAAAAGCAACTAGAAATTTTTTAACTTGTAACACCTAGAAACTTTTAATTACTTGTTACATTATTTTTGCTTCACAGCCAGTCCATCTGTCATGGCCTCACCTCCATGACCGTTGGGAATCAGAATTCCTCCTCCGCTCATTTTGCCATTGGGTCCAATATGATGGTTTCCAGTGGCATCATCACAGTTGCAGCAAAAATAATGTAACAAGTAATTAAAAGTTTCTAGGTGTTACAAGTTAAAAAATTTCTAGTTGCTTTTGAGCAGTACTTTTCATGAACATTTATTTTTAAGCATGTTTAGAGGCATTGTGACACCATTTGTTCAGGCTTATGCCATTCTTTTGTCAACCCTAAAAGACAAAAAAAGTATTTTTTAGCTTTGTAAATATTAACAAGATGTAATATCAGAATTGGCCATTAGAAGGAACCAGAGTGTCTTACTTATTTTTTTCCTGCCTTCCCTGTGATAGGAATGCAACACTTTTAAAATGCCTAAACCAGGGGTCCCCAACCTTTTAAAGTCAGGGGCTGGATCATGCTCCCTCAAATGGGGGGGGCAGATTCTTGGTCATCCCCACCACCACATTTACAGCTGCCATGAACATGTTTACAACAGCCGGAAATGAGTCCACGGCCAATTGCGGCTGTGACTGGAGCAAAGACGAGGGCCAAATTATGTGGTTTTGTTGGCCAAATCTGGCCCGCAGGCTGTAGGTTGGCTCCCCCTGGCCTAAACTGTTAATACATTGTCCAATAAATTAATTGAGCAGTCATTGTAACAATAAGGGTGATTTGCAGAAGAGTACTGAGTCAGGTCATGACTTTCATTTACATAATAATAACCTTCCAAAATCTGGAGGCAAAGCAAGGGCTTCTGTCTTTAAGAAACTGTTCCAGTGCCTTTTGAATAACATTGTACAGTAATTGTGTTCCAATCCAGATCAGTCTACTCTTTCCCCTTTTCCCTTTCCTCCAGAAAGCAATTATTTTCCCTGCAACGTTTCTCTCAATTAAACAGCCCATCCCTTCCAATTATATTCCTCCCCATTCTTTTCCAAGTGCTCTTGCCTCTGGCACCTTTTGCTGACTCAATGTCTGCTCTTCAGAACAGCGTGCCCTTTCTTTCCAGGGGCTTCTGCAGAAACATCTATCAACGCATTGCCCAACAGTGTGATTAATCTTTCTGGAATCCATATTGTGACTGCCACAGCTTTGCCTTTTCTCCCTATCAACCCATTTCCCACCAAACCCTGAAGCTCAGCGCAAGTCTCGCCTCTTCCTAGCCTTCGTTCTTGTTCCTTCAATTCAAAACTATAGCCTCTTCATTTACCTGACAGGTCCCATCCTTTTCCCACACAAAGGACCAGCAGCAGCAATCAGAAATCAGGTAAGTTCTGCCTTTGAGCTCCGAGTTGTCAGCTCTTCTGATGAATGTCACTTTGGCACGTGCATTCCAAAGTTTAACAATGAAAAAGCCATGTACAAAGGGATACATGCATGCCATCCACTCATTGATGGGAGGAATTCATCAGAAGCTGTCTCATAACAGCCTCTTCTTAGTGTACTCATCAGACACTTACAAGCTGTCATTTGTGATGAAACATCTACCTCCTCTTCCTCATAACGTCTATGTAGATGCAGTGTGACATTTTAATGACCATTGTCTTGTCTCCATTTCACTTCATTAGTTACCAGCCTGTTTGGTAGAGTGGAGCTACACGGCACAATGCTATCAGATCCTGTGAATTTTAATTTGTTGTCTAAACTAGAGCTTGACAAAATGTGTCCTGTGGCCCAGATGCAGCCCCCCTCCAGGCGTTATGTAGTGTCCAGCCCTCCCATAATACCCAGAATACTGCTCAGAAGATACCTGGTATCCTCTAAGGGGCATTAGAGGGCAATTTTGCCATCTTTTGAGGGGAGCCTGGTTTCTCTGGAACCTTCAGAACACAAAAAAATGGTAATGTTTGTTATTAAAAAATATTTTACCACTAGAGTACACATGGGAGTTTACCAAAATATTACAAGTTAAGCCCATATGTTTAACAAACAAACAAACACCTGTTGGGTATTTTGGTAGTTGCGCACCAAAAGTGGAGCAGAGTTTAGGTTTAGTATCAAGCAAGTTCCCAATTCCTCTCAGCCAGATAGCCAAGCTAAAGATTACACAGACTAAAGCTTAAGGTAAAAAGAAAAATAACAGTTATCCACTAAAGATTGCTTTTACTTCCACTGATGCCCCTAATTTTCTTGCATTCAGGTTGCCTTCTTTACCTTTCCACTAAAATTCAGTTCTATATTGGTAGATGGCAAGCTAGGAGAAAAAAGTGCACTACACCATCTTTCTTTATTCCCAGAGATGAAATCCTCTTTTTGGCACATAATATAATTGTAACCTCTTATCTTCTACTCTGGGCTTGGAGCCACTGAAATTATCCACCTTTGTAGCCCCTCCATATTCAATTGTCTTCCAGCTCAGCGAGAGTATCGTTGCCACAGCAATCAAGTACTATAACTGTCTTTTTTTTTTCCTTTTGCTCTTTCCATTGTACAAAAATCCAGGCTGGGAGAAAACCTCAGCCCTTTTTGGCAACAGGAAACAGTCAAATGTGCTGTTTATTAAACAACCCCAAGATTTCCTTGATGGCAGTCCATAGCCAGGCCATTCCACAGGTTAGTAATCCAGTCCATCTATTTCTAGGTCAGTCCAATCCACATGTTCACAGGCCATCTGCCCAGTGTATCCCAGTATCCTAAAAGTAGGACCTGACTAACACTCAGAAGCTACATGTGCTCATGATTGGCATCCAGTCATTAGTACAGGTAAGAAAATTCAGGTGAGATAGTCAAAAATGGGTTGACCAAAAGGGCTCAGGACCAGAAAGTGACTTGCGGAACTGGATTGGTGGTATGAGGGTCATGCTGTGTTGTGGAAGGCAGATGAAGGGCCACTGAATTATATTCTCAGGACAGTCTTCATGTCTGATCACCATGATGATCACCAATATTTGGATTTGGATACAGAAGAAGAAGAAGAAGAAGAAGAAGAAGAAGAAGAAGAAGAAGAAGAAGAAGAAGAAGAAGAAGAAGAAGAAGAAGAAGAAGAAGAAGAAGAAGAAGAAGAAGAAGAAGAAGAAGAAGAAGAAGAAGAAGAAGAAGAAGAAGAAGAAGAAGAAGAAATAATCATCTCCTTAAAAAAATTAAAATCATGTTAAAGGTTAAAGAAAAAGATAACAATACCCTTAAAAACAGTTCCTGAGCAGCAATTTACTTATTAAAAGCCTACACACAAAAAAAGACAATTCTCTGGCTGACAGTTGAAGGACAAAAAGGAAGGGGCCATAAGAGAAGGGGGTTCCACAACCAGAAGCGGCACCTAGAAAAGCCTCCCCTCCTTTCCATCCCAAATATAACTATGAGAATGGTAGCCTCCACCTGAGAACCTCTTCATTAAATGTTGTTATATTGTAAAACATTGAGCTAGGATATATTGGCACTCCACCCTAAATCCCCTTGAGATTGGGTGCGGGGAGAGTAGACAAAGGGCAATGGGATGGATTGCATCCCTGCCACAATGCTGCTGAAATGGCAAGCAATTGTAAATGCATCTGTGCTGTTCTTCCTCTACTGTTTCTCTTCCTCCCTAACAAGATACAGAGAGAATAGCAAGTAGCTTTGAAGGTAAAGATAGGCTCTGTGGAGAAGCTCATTGTACTTCTCTTCATCTCTCCTAGCACAGAAAGCTGCCTGAGAGGTTGGCTAGGGAAGGTTTGGTCTACTAGGCTCTTCTACAAAAACTACCTTTAGCTTGCCGCTCAGCAGTTCTTCAAGCAGAATTAAATTCTCTTCATTTACACCACAATGCATACTCAGAAATTTGCTAGGTTGATCCACAGTAGTCTTTTTTTGTAACATGACACACCGTCATGTTTTGCACAGCACAGCCAATACATTTTTTGGTGATCTCCAGATGAATGTATCCCATTTAAAAATACTAAAAAGATAACAATTTCCTTAAAATTCCTTCCTGAGCAGCTGTTTATTTTAAAAACCTACCTGAAAGGCCAGTCTTTTCCTACCAGTGGAAGGGCAGTGGATAGTATAGCACTACATATCCTCATTGAAATAATTACCATCTCCCCCCAGAGCAATCCCTTCTTCTTTCATGCTTCAGTTGTACCTTCATAAAGGTATTGGGCAAAATAATAGTTACAGCATAGTCACAGGGTCCGTTCCCAAACTATGTAAACAAATGCCTTCTCTGACCCAAAGGCATCCCTCCCTCCCAATGGATGCAGAGTGGAGGCTTCTCTCTCTCTCTCTCTTGTGTTTACACGTTGACATGAAGTGGATACAGGCCAGCGGCCGGGGGGCGGGGGGGCCTTGGCCCACCCCGAGTTACACAGTTTGCCCACACTGGCAAAGCACAGTTTCCCATAGGAATGCATTGAAAAGAGGCTTTGTTGCCCATCCTGAAAAAATATTCATCCACCCACATCTAGAGTCCTGGCTATGCCCCTGAGTGGACAAATGCCAGCAGGAAGCCACAGGCCAATCATAACATCTCAGTACATCCCAGAGGTACACAGAAAGAGCCTTCTTGAAGATGGTGGTGTTTTTGAGCCACAGTCAGGTGTACCCTGGTAACAGCAACCTTGTGTGGCTGGCTAATCTTTCTCACGCTAGTTCAGGCGAAAGGAACTGCAGAATGAACTCACCAAAATGTGCCTTCATTTTGGCAGTTTCACGTCTGGCCTAGACATGGAAGAAGAAGTATTTCGCAGAAGGAGATATGTGTTATTTATTCCAGGTGCCACATAGTATATGAAGCAGCTCCTGGAACAGGGATTTGAATGAGTTCACATATCCAAATCCCACATGCTAGCCTCCAATCTGCATCGGTTTTCCAGTTTTTGTAATGTTTTCCATGTCTTTGCTGAAAAAGGTACCATCATCTCTTATCACTTATGAAGGAGGAAGGTAGCCTTGATCTCTTTTCACAACCGGAATGCAAACATGTACTGTACTTCGTTACTTCAGAGTGCATTAATATCCTAAGATATTGTTGACATACTCACGAAGGCCTCTCCTAAAGAACCAAAATTGGCTCTTTCACATCCATTGGCCTACAATGACACCTAGTGGTTACTTGCAGGTTCATCAGTCAATTATTTTCAGATGCAGCTCTCTGCATTTCATTAATTTCATTCATAATTCAGGAGTTCTCAACCTTTTTAAGGGCAGGGTCATGGTCCCTCAGACAGCTTCAGGGGCTGGACGGCCATTTTGCCCTTCCTCCACCACATGGCACTTCCAGGTGCGGTGGAGGCAGTGGGGGACTACATGAAATGGCGCTGTGGGCCTCATATGGCCCGTGGGGCGTAGGTTGAGAATCCCTGTCCTAATTCATCCTATTTCTCCTCCTGACTTTGTTTTTAAAAAAAACAAGGAATGCAGCATAAGCTTCCTAATTTGTTGAGATCAAGCCTATTTGATTGGTGCAGCTTAAGAACTAACATGGTATCCACCAACGCACAGTAGATTAACAGTGGCTAGATGAAAGGCAGCAGGCGGGATAGCTCACCTGTGGAGCCAAAGATTGAGAATTCAACTCCCCTCTGTGCCTCTTGGGAAAAGATCCAACCTGTGTAACTTTGGGCAAGCTGCACAGTTCCCAGGATGCCCCTCCCCGAAGAAAGGAATGGGAAACCATTTCTGGGAACTCTCTACCTCAACAACCCTGGTAAGAGTAATCATAAATCAGAATTGTCTTGATGGAACATAACTGAATGGGATGAAAGGTGAGAGTCTATAGCAGTGATGGTGAACAGTTCCCAAACAGAGGGGCAGGGTGAACTCTGTGCTGGGGGAGGGAGGAAGCGCTCCCATTGGGCTGCTGGACAGAGGGGTGGGGTGAACTCTGTGCTGGGGCAATGGTGCATGTATCCATAGGCTGTGAGTTTGTCACCACTGTTCTATAGCATATTGTAAACAAGAAAAAACCTGGAGGCAGGAGAGGATCAGGAAAACCACAGATACAAGATACAAATTCAGTAGGATTACCTAACTTACTTGCTCATCCTACAAAAAGATCCCCAAGTAGTTATTTCTACCTAGGATTTTTCTTTTAGAACAGGATTTTGTAACTTTGACAGGTCTGGAGATTAATATCCCTCCCATCCACCCACCAAAAATAAACTGCTTGGGATGAAATAGGCTCCATCCTATATCACACAGCTGAATGCTGGTGCAGAAGAAGTGAATAAATACCACTTCTCGTTCAAAAACCAGCAGATTCCTATTTATTAAGCCACCTGTTCCCTTTGGAATGAGCACAGAACTTCTGAAAAAGCCTTTGCTTTTTAACAATATGCATAATTAAACTCTCAAAAAGGAAACAGTGCTGGTAGCAAAATAGTTGCTATCTGAAAAATGTCTCTTATCCAAATGCATTTCATCTTAGTCCCAGCTGCTTAGACCCACTTTGCTTCAACTCACAAAATTCTGCAAGTTACAGATTTGAAGCATTTATTGTGAATCCATACATATCTCAAAACTATATAGTGTACTGTATTAGAATTTAAAACATGTTGGTGTTCTACCATTTGTGAAAATCCTTGAGGGATTCTGCTGAGTATTGTTGAAGTTTGAGGAACAGCCTAGGACAGGTAGATCTGTCCAGCTTCATCGTGTGGAAAAGTTCACTTTTTACACTGAATTTCCCACCCAGCATGGCCACCCCAGCTGAGGAATACAGGGAACTATAGAGCTGTAGTTTAAACAAAAATCAAGTCCTGCTTATGGATGTTTATTAGGGAAGAACTCATGCACAATTCAAATGCATGATATTCCAGGATTCCTAATTCGTCCTCCCTTATGTCATAGCAGTATAGTGTCTACTCAGAACAAATCCTTACTGAGCTCTTTGGAGCTTCTTCCAAATAAACAGACATAGGGTTGAAGATTTCATCTGAATATTTGCACATGTTCATGCAAGTATGTGTGCATACGTGTGTGTGAATGCACAAGTGTGTACGTGTACGTACATGAGATAACATGTTGTTCAAAGACAAACAAACATGTCTTTCAAAAGTCATATCATAATTCAACAACTTCATACTTTTTTTGGAAATACGTTTTTATGATTACTCTCTTCTGCTGTGACTTGGATGGCTGTTCTAGGATTGCTATCCTGGAAATTTTTATCCTTTTCTTCCTTCTCTTTGTTTATCCTTTTAACATTTCAAAGTCTTTAGCTGATGCAAGGAGCTTGATCATAAACCCAACAATTCCCAGTCCCCACTGCAGATACCACAGTACTGAGGCATGCTTTGAAAGCATGCAGAAGCCAGTGTATACAGTGGTGGGCAGCAACAGGTTCACACACACCTAGAAGAGAGGTAGCAAAACTGGGTGGCCTCTGGGCAGGGGGGTAGCGAAATTGGGTGGACACACTCACCTCTCTGCCCTGCCCCATCAGGTTTTGTCCCTGCAAGTGGTTCAAGGTCTCCCTTGCTCAAAAGCCAGTCATATCTGACTCTAGGGCGCAGTGCTCATCTCCATTTACAGCCAAAGACCCAGTGCTGCCTGTGTTTGCAGATGTATACATGGCCATATGGCAGGCATGACTAGATCGCCAACAACATAGGGTCCACCCATGATGTAGGCTCCACCCATGACATAGGCTCTACCCATGACCTAGGCTCCTCCCACAGTGTGGTAGCTTTTTTGTTGTTGCCCACCACTGAGTGTACGTGAATGGTACTGGGAAGGGCCTTTTGAAATAATAACCTCCAGGAGAGGAGAGAATCACACCAAAGGACCTTAAACATTGCAGTGCCTGGTGTCAGTAAACTAAAGTGGACTGCCAAATATTTTCAGTCAGATAACTACAAAGTGTTCTACACTGGAAATGGCAAACCCAAAAGAAATTAAGAGGCTCTAATGCTGAGAAAAGATGTAACACAGGCAGTTACGGGGTTTAATGAAAGATCTGACAGAATAATATCAGTCAGACTCCATGGATAACCTATCAACATAACCATCATTCAAGTCTACATGCCAACCAAAGATGCTGAAGAAGGGGAAATTGAAAGCTTTTATGCAAGCATCTAAGAGGAAATTAATCACATTCCAAAACAATTCTTATAATTATAAGTGACTTTTGGGACACAAAAGTTGGGAATAAAGCAAAACCAAACCTTCTTCTTCAAGTGCTATACAGTAAAACCTCAGATAACACTAAAACCTGGTTCCACAAGTCTTGGTGTTATACGATTTTTAGTGTTATCCGATGCATGTTAAAATCCTATGGGATCCATAGAGATACATTGTAACCACACAGGCTTTAGCGGTTGTTATCTGATGCATCCCATAGGATCTTAATGTTATCCGATGCAATTCTTCCCCCCAGATTGCTTAATGTTATGCAATTTTAGTGTTATTCGATACTAATGTTAACTGAGGTATTACTGTACAGTAATACCTCAGATAACGTTTACCTTGGATAACGCGAAAATCGCATAACATTAAGTAATCTGGGGAGGAGAATTGCATCGAATAACATTAAGGTCCTATGGGATGGATTGGATAACAACCGCTAAAGCCTTGCAGTTACAATGTATCTCTATGGAGTTTTAACGTTATCCGATCCATCCCATAGGATTTTAACATGCATCGGATAACACTAAAAATCGGATAACACCAAGACTTGTGAAACCAAGTCTTAGTGTTAACCGAGGTATTACTGTATCCGCTTCTGAATATCGGTTACCATCATGTGGTACCAGCCATGAAGATTGTCCTGGGAACAATATTATACAGTGGTCTTTCATTTGCCTTCCACATCACAGTGTGAAACACAGTTAAATTTTATTCTAACAACAACAACAACAACCCTGATATAGCGCTACTACAATGCATCTGCCTAGCATGATATACAAATTTGTGCTGCATCTGATGGAGAAATATTTGTTAAAAATAGACAAGATGAAAGCAGAAGAAAGGGTTTCTCAGCCATCCATTTTAACGTCACAACCTACTACGTACGTCACAGGAATGTCACCTCAGATAACACTGCCCACAACTCCACTTGGATGCAAACTAACCATCCAGAGGGGCTACACGGTGAGATCACTGGTAACACTAAAAAAAAAAAAAGAAGCCTTAGCGCCATACCAAAAGAAGACCACAACAGTTTTTAAAGGAGGGGTGTACACTCCACTCTAAGTAAAAACAAATGTAGATGCTGTAATTTTGAGCAAACCTAAAGAGATCCAAGTACCGAACTATATGCTCCATCTGGAGCTTCTCATGGGCCTACCCAGGTTGTGATTTACATATGCTTCTGGCTAAAATCTGATCCATTAGAAATACTTTAAACGCAGTGCTCAACAAGAAAATGTATATCGGAGCAGGAGAGGTAACCAGAATGGGAAAGCAGGGAGAGTGGCAAAGTGATGGCCTTTTTTTCTCCACAAACCTCCTTTCGCTTTGCATTACTGGTCCCTTGATTCAAGGTGCCAAGGCAAGGAAATACTTCTCTGAAATTAGTTATGCTAAGATGCTGGGGTGGTAGATTGTGCATAAAGATATACCTGGACAACCCATCTCAGCATGTTCAGCCTCATCAAGAAGAAATACTGGGCCATTAAAATACAATAAAAGAGAAATTAAAGGTAATCACTTTGTGAATTATAACTGATGGAAGTATCAATTGTCTCCCCCCCCCATCCACATGTGTGACATCTAGAATAGCAAATCCACCACAGCTAAAGAAGATATCTCAGTAAAAGAAGGAGCACCAAAAGCTGTGATTCATACACAAAACTTGGAAAAGTCGCCCTTTTGGTTAAGTCTCCCCACATTCTCCCAGTCAACACAGGCACTGATCATGGCAGTTAGAGCTCTGGAAGGTACCATCCAAAATGGAAGTTCTCTAAGCTTTGTTCAGACCTATCATGAACAGCCAACTTTATATATGTTGACGTAAACATGCAAGGAAGCCTCCATTCCACCTGATATTTCCTATCTGTCCCTTCCATATACCAGTACATACACACCAATATGTAATCAATAGGCATTTTTTTTTGCCTGAAGCAAAAGATAAAATGCCCCCTCAGCATTCTACATACAGAACCAACTGTACTTCTAGTTGGATCTTCCTTTAGCATTAGGATCCATATAGGTTTCTTCAGAGTTTGGAAATTTTTATTTTTGGACTACATTTCCAAAATCCCTGTAACATTTTAGTCAGTTGAGGATGTTTTGTTTTGTTTGCTCTTTTCTGTGATTCCCTTATAACAACCCTTCAAAGACCATCAAGTTCCCTACAACTCCAATCCTCTCTTAAAATATTTCTGCAAATTTTCTGTTCCTTCTGCATTGAAGGTTGCCTGGCTTAATTTTTCTTCCACAGTCACCCACTGCCCAGCCCACTCCACCATCTGTGGGAGCGGTTCTGTTGCTTCTCCTATTGCCCCAGCATCTGATTCCAGTTGCCTCACTCCGTTGAATGACAGGGCCGGCATTGACAAAGAGAGAGACATTCATTGGGCAAAAAAGTCCAGATCTCTGAGCCAAGACTCCAACACAAATCCAGTCCTCACAGGTGTAACTCAAAATATGTCATGGCCTGAAGTGTGCTCTCCCTCATTGCTTATATGCAAGCCAACCAGGCTTAACAATGAATGCTTACTTCAGCACTGGTGACTGAGCAGAGCAGGAAAGATTGAGAATCGAAGGAGAATGACTCTTCAATATAAGCCAGTGATGGCAAACCAAAGCACTCCAAGTATTCTCAAACTTCAATTCCCAGAAGCCCTGATCAGCAGGACTTCTGACTTGGGCTTCTGGTAATTGCAGTCCAAGAACACCTGGAGTGCCAAGGCTCACCATCACTGGTATAAGCTATGCTGCTCTGCCCCAGAACACATCCCTGTCACATTCTGCCACTTCATATCTGGCATCTTTATATGGATTACTTGCAGTAGGTTCCAATCAATTTCTCCTGATCAAACTCTAGATTTACAACCAAGTAACACATAGTTGTAAAATATTCCTGAGAAGACCTTTAGTACAACTCTCAGTCTCTGCTATTATCTGAGCTATTTATGATATCACGTGAAATTCATAAATATTCTACTTGTTCAAAATCATGTCTTAAGAGCAGTCAGTGGTCAAGGTTGGCACGGAAAATTAGAGCTAGTAGGTGATCCCAGAGTAGTGGACAAAAGAGCAAGAAACTAAGTGATTCACAGGTAAGTGAATGGTAACTGGTAGTAGAAGGCAAAGAAGATTTGAAGACAGTACCTATATTTTAAAAACAACAACTAACGACGATCTTGTTTAAGCGGGCTTTTCAAAATGTCCTACCTATAGCCAACTAATTTTTGTTAATGGTAGCTAGTTGGTTAATTTTAGTTAAGCCTAGTTAAATTTAGATATTTTTAGTTGCCATCTGAAGAGGGGTGATTATGTCTGTACTATGTTTATGTTATGATTTTAAGCATGTGAACTGCCCAGAGTGGGAATAACTCCAAGATGGGGAGGGGAGAGGGAGACAGAGAAAGATGGATGGATGGATGGACAGACAGATCTGAAGAAAGGGCAGAGTGAGAAGGTGCTGATTATTTAGCAGTGACTTGGTGCTAAGCTTATGACTATTGAATAGGACCACCACTCTATCAGGCAAAAGGGGGGGTATATTGTTTATTAACAAGAAAATCCATTTAGGGGTAGTGCAATGGAAAAGTATTCTAAAATTTATTACAGAATTACTTACAGCCAGCTTCTGTTTTCCAAATCCTGTATTGCTGCTGCAATTTGTGGAAAGCTCACCCTCAGCATATAGGAAGGGGGACTAACTGGGAACAGGTGGTGATGGGAGCCTAGGATTTCAAGATGCCTCATACAACTGAATCAAACTTTCTTCTCCAGCCCTACATACTGTGAGATTGGTCTCCCCAACAGGTAAAGGGTAAAGGTCGTCCCTGTTCAAAAGTCAGTTGTATCCAGCCTAGGGTTTATTGCTCATCTCTGTTTATAGCCAAAGAGCTAGTGCTGTCTGCATCTGCAGACATTCCCATGGACATGTGGCAGGCATGACTAGACACCGGAGTGCATGGAATGCTGTTTACCTTCGCACCAAAGTGGTGCCTATTTATCTATTTGCAATTTCTTGCTTTTGAACTGCTAGGTTGGCAGGAGTTGGGACAGAGACGGAAGCTCACTCCGCCATAAAACACTTGGGTCTTGAACCAGGCCAGTGCTGGCCTGGCAGGATACTGGGATGTGTCACCATGTGCTCCTACTTATAACATATAACTTAAAGGACCATGCCACCTCGCCAGTTTCCATTTCCACCTCGGCTTCTCTCACCAGGCTACCCTCCATGCCGTGATGGGCAGGAACAGGTTCGTACCAGTTCACAAGAACCAATAGTAACTTTTCCCAGTGTCCTGGAGAACCAGTAGCAGCTTTTGGGGGGAACCAACTTGGGGGCTTACCTTTTCACCAGTTCCCCCACTGCAAATGCGCGCCAAGCACTTGGTTGCATGCATGCCTACAGCACTTGGCGCGCATGCTCGGCCTCCTTGCTATCCTCCCAAGTGGGGATGAGGAAGAGAAGCTGCTAGCCTGAAGCTCCCTATAGCCTGCTCCCCAGGGTAACTGACTCACCTTTGGATGTGGAGTGTGTGTGTGTATTTTAATGTGTATTTAATGTGTATTTTTTAATGTGTATTTTAATGTGTTTTATGTATATTTAATTTGTATTTTTAAGTGTTTTTGTCTATTTAATGTGTATTTATTTTAATGTGTATGTTATATGTTTTTATGTGTATTTTTATGTAATTTTATGTCTACAGTATTTGTATTTTTATTTGTACTTATTTTTATGGGATTTTTTTACATTGGCTCCGCCCATATCATTGACTCCGCCCATGACATCATGACGTTGGCTCCACCCATGACATCATGATGTTGGCTCCGCCCACTATGTTGGCTCCACCCTCAGTGTGGTAGTAACCATTTTGGCTGCCCACCACTGCCTCCGCCCGGTGGGAGAAAGTCTGAACCACTTCGGCAGCGGTGCAGAGATAATAATAATAAAGCTTGGATTGGGGAAATAAACCCACAAAATTATTATTATTATCTCCACACTGCTGCCAAAACACTTCGGACTTTCTCCCACAGGGTGGAGTGGAGCCCAGCGAAAGGAGCCAAAGTGGGAGCGGAAACTGTCAAGGCAGCATGGCCCTTTAAGTTACAAGTAGGGGCGCGCAGCGACACGTCCTGTATCCTGTCAGGTCAGCATAGGCCTGTCTCGAACTGCTGACCTGCCAATCTTCCAGTCATCAAGTTCAGCATCTTAACCACTGAGCCACCGCCGTCCCTTATCCCAAACAAGAGACCCGCAAAACCATATAAATTTCCTGAGACTTCAGCTTGGCAACCCAAATAAGAACAAAGTGAGGTTTCTGTTAGTGCCCGTCAGTTGCTGAAGTGTCTGTCTGTTGCCGAAGTTACTTCTGTGGATGCCCCTTTGGTGCCTGAGCAGAAGCCATATGGGAATGTTGACCGCCTCATGCTGACTTGGTAGCTGCTGAAGAGATTTCTCACACTATGCTTCCACAGACAGGGAAACAAGGGAGGCTCTCTGCTGTACCTACTGCAAAATGGAGGGGTCTCAGAGGAGCTGTAATTCCTTGCTCTCCATTAAACAGCTTTGTTTAATAGGCTTGCAACAACAACAAAAAAAGGGGGTAGATTTTTAGTGAGTTATAAACATCTCCCTCAGGTACAGAGCTGTAATTACTGCTGCTGCTGGCAATTTATCTTTTTAAGCATATGCCCCCTCCAATGGTTACACTCAGGGATGCAAATTCAGGTTTGCATCCTTGGGGTGGTTTTTCCATCTGCATCTGGGTCTAGTTCAAGTAGTCAGGAACCCTCCCCACCCCCCAGCCAGTATTCATTGGAGGAAGAATTCAGGTCCACCTCTTCTCTGGATGGCAATGCAATCAATGTTCAAGGTCAACTCAGAATGAATCTGCTACAATGTGCCATCATAATTACAATGACAATTAAAATGAAACAGATTATTTTCTTTATTACCTCTCACATTTTAAAAAGATGTCTTCAAGTATTACAATACATACATCACGGTGGACATCCTGGGCCCTCTAGAAGTCATGTTGCCCCCAAGTATCCAAATGTGGTCTTGTGTACTCCCACGCTACCATAATTTAAGATTTGATTGACTCAGTCTTCCATTCTTTTCAAGATTGGTAAAATGAGTACCTAGCATGTTGGGGGCAAAAATGCTAGTTACCCTGCGAAATGCCCAGAGTGCTCTAAGTGCTATGAGGTAGTATATAAATATAATTGCCATTGCTATAATGTATGGGTCCAGGAACAGAAAGGCCTCCATCTGAGGTACATGACATGGTTTCCCTAGAACAGTGATGGCAAACCTTGGCACTCCAGATGTTCTTGAACTTCAATTCCCAGAAGCCCTGATCAGCAGGAGTGCTGACTTGGGCTTCTGGTAATTGAAGTCCAAGAACACCTAGAGTGCCAAGGTTAACCATCACTTCCCTAGTACAGAAATGTCATGTACTATTAATGTTGAGCAGGGAGGGCTTACCTCTGCTCCATGGCACAAATTTGGCATATGGTATGTTGGCATCCAACTTTTCAGATCATTCTCCTCTACCAAAGCCCTCCTCCCATTTCCTTCCCATGAAGTCTATGGCAGGTAAAAATGGGTTTTCCATGCTACAATGTTCAGTCACTGAACAGAAATAATGCCTGTACTTTATAAAGCTGTTTTGTTAATGAACAATGTTTCCTTCCATATAATAATAGTAAACAAGGAAAGACATTACTAGTTACTGACCTTCCAATTTGGACCTCAGTACAATATTTTGTCTTAGTGGCCTAGCGTTTGTGAGTTTGGTGTCCAGCTGCACAGCCAGAGGTTGGGAGTTTGATTCCCCCATGTGCTTCCTGGAGAAGAGCCAGCCTATGGGTCCTTGAGCAAGCTGCACAGTCCCAGGACACACCCAGAAGAAGGAGATGATAAACCACTTTTGGGGATTCTCTACCTACCTAGAAAAGGTTGCCCTAAGTCAGAATTGACTTGATGGTGTGCAATAATAATAATCATGCATACTTTCTCCTTTCCATGTGGTCCACAGAACAACCTTCTGGGGCAGGATGTGTAGTGAGATGACAGGACCAAACTCACCCAGTGAGCTTCAAAAAGCTTTTTTTATTGAAAGAGCTGAATCCAGGTACAGTATCTTCATTCATAGTCCAGCATTCAAATCATGATACTTTATTCCAATTATTCTGCACTTTGGCATACTAAACAAAAGCCAGAGAAGAAAACATTTCAGAAGACCATCCAGTTCAGGAGTTGCTTTGGGACATTAAGCTTAAGCCAGCAGCAGTCTGAGGCCATTAATAATATCCAGCACAGCCATAGTTAAGGGATAATAAGAACTCCAGGCTAACAGTGTTCAGGGGGCAATATGTTCCTCCGCTCTCTTCTGTGCTACTGTGACTTAAGATTTTTCAGAAGCCAGATACAGGCAGTCTCAGCCCACACTTCTGATGACATTAATGAATCTTTGTAAATATATTTCCAGAAAATCCATTCAGCAGAACAATGACTTAGATGGGTTGATACTCATTTAGACTACGGTAAGTACCGGTAATAGTTCTAAGGCCACATCTAGAATACATGGCATTCAGTCCAGGGTAATTATCAGACCAGTTCAGGGGGCCAAGCCTTTTTCCTTGTTGAAACAATGAACAGTGGTTTCACTTGTTCACAACAGACAAAACTGCAACTAGCAATTTTGGAACTTGGGACAAGGGGTATCACAGTCCCTGTGTTAAATCCTGCATGTCTCATTTCATACATGCCACAGGAGATGGCTCCATGATCACAATGTGTGGGTCACTTCGTGGCAAACTGGGATCCACCTTAAACAAATTCATGCCAATGGCATTTTTCCAGTTTGTCATCCTTCTTTCAAAGTCCAACAGTGATGGGATAAGGACAGTGGAGGCAGGTTTTGGGTGAAATTGGAGCCTCTAATTGGGACCTGCATGTTGGCAGAAAATGGTGAAAATTATTTTCAGGGGGAAATGTACATTCGGATAAAGGTAGCAACTGATGACAATGGAAAATCCATGGAGAGCAAGCCATGGCAATAAACAGAGTGCAATTGTTATTACACTAGTACATACAGAGAGCCTGGATAATTTAGACCAGTAGTTGCCAACCTTTTTTTGGCCATGCTCCACCAAGCATCTCTAAAATCCTGATTTCTCCCCCATCCCCACGATATATAATTCTTATTATTCAAAAAGTGAACTACTATTAACATGGAGAAAGCCTAAAAGGCTTTTATTGTAAATAACTCATTCTCAAATTGTCCCCCTTAAAAATCAAATTTCCCCCTATGGGGTGTGTGCCCCATGCTGGGAACCCCAGATTTAGACCAAAACTGTTTAGATTCCTAGATTTTTCCATTCACATGGTGGCCAACCAGATGCCAAGCAAGACCTGTAGGCAATATATAGCACCTTTCCACTCAAGTTTCCCCAAACAATACACAGACAGATGCTATGTAGAGATAGTATAGATAGAGCCATCATGTTTAGTAGCCATGGATAACTTAATCCTCCATAAATGATCCAGACTCATTCTAAAGTTTCCCATATTGATGGCTGTCATAAGTGGCAGCAAATTTCACAGTTCATCAACACACTGTATGAAAAAATACCTAATGCCTCTACTCCCCCTTATCATTTAGCTTCAAGGGATAGGCTCCAGATTCTAGCATTATGAGGAAAGGAGAAAGTTTTTCTCTTCATCTATATTCTCCACACCGTGCATAGCTTTATATATCTCTATCAGAGTTTGGGAATATTTGTTTTAAATCTCCAACTTCTAGAGCCCCCATCAGGTAATTCTGGAAGTTGTAGTCATTAAAAAATAATATTTCTCAAGACTCTCTCAGATATCCCTTAATTGCCTCATTTTTCTAAGTTAAACAACCTAACTTTGTAACCTTTCATCACGGAGGGAATTACTCCACCCCATCTATCATTTACAGGCGAAACAATATTTTTAAAATTCTTTTCCACCTGATGGTGGAGAGGAAAACATAGCAGAAAAGATTGGATGCAAATCTCTGTTCATCCGTTAAGATCAGTCAGTGAATATCATAATTTACCTCACTAATGTGATTATGAGGGGAAAACCAGCATGTCCACAAGCTTGAATTCCTCAGAAGAAAAGTGGAACAGAAACGTCAACACTGGTGATCTACCTGTTCCACACCATGAGATAGTTTCCGAATAGGTTATCTCCAAACTTCATGAAGCTTTCCCCTATCTACACCATGTAGTTTCAGCTCCTGAATACTGAACATCAAATCCAATTACTTTCCCTCAGAACAGATCAGCAGGATATCTATACTCTCCCTCCTCACAGCCAGGAACTGGATTTCAGTTAAAATTATCACTCATTTTATTAAGAAACTTGACATCCCCCCTACTTCCCAATTTATTACAACTCTATTTGGAAGAGCTGGGGTTTCCTTTTTTCATCCAAAGCCCTTCTGTAATTATACCATTGGAGGCATTCTGTGGAAAGCAATCGATAAAAAAGGAAACCCAAATGCTTCTGTTTTGCAGAGATTACATTTGAAAAATCATTCTTCCTCTGGTTTTAATTTTCTCTTTAGCCCAGAGCTGAGAAACTAAGATCAAAAGCTAAGTAGGGGGATAGATTGGGTAGACTCTTTGATGTGAGATCTCCCTGCAAAAGCTGAACATCAGTAATCAATAAAAGCAGGGGCAACTTAAAGGATTAGATGGGCCAGTAATAGATTTTCTCCCCTTACCAGGTTTTAGGTACAATTTATGGGACATATACTTCAAACTGGTGCATACTTTTAATCACAGATCAAAGTTTGTAGCACGGGTTTGTGAAATTCACATAGTTTGTCCTAGGAAGGACATTAACAAAGCTGAAAAGGAGTCCCTTAGAAGAGCTACAAAAATGACCCAAAAAATCTAAATTATCAAATTTAAGAGGAAAAGCTGGTAACTTTTCCATACATGCTGCCCTTCCAGTATGTTGGAGTATCATTCCTATCAAATACTGTACTCTATATACTCAAGTATAAGTCTAGTTTTTAGCCCCCAAAATGAGATCCAAAAAGGAGACCCAACTTACACTTGGGTCAACGATCCAGAGGGTCCCAAAACCTACCATAAAAACTCTAAAACATACCCACACAAATATCTAAATTAATTAATTTTACTGTATTTTCATGTATTTTTATTATTGAAACTCACTAGCAGTGCTGCATTTTCCACCCCTGACTTATACTTGGGTCAATCCATTTCCCTAGTTTTAGAGGTCCAAATTAGGTACCTCAACTTATATTTGGGATGACATAGTCGAGTATATACGGTAAGCCATGTTGCCTGTGATGATGGGAATTGTAGTTCACTTTATTGGATGCAACAGAAGGTAAAGGTTGTGGCTGAAGAAATTTTGTGGCCACAATCCAACGACTTCATTTCATTCAGTTTTGGAGGAAACTGTGATTAGACAGGCATTCAGCCCTCTGTTTGGACTGCTGTGGAGATGGGTTGGTTTTCTCTTTGTGAACGTGATCATATGATATAATCACTAGCGTGAGCTAAATCATCCCCAGAGCATTTCTACCTGCACTTTTCTGGTCCCCATTAGGAGTTTCTAATTTTTGCCATGTGTAGGATCGCTCTGTCATGTGATCACTGGGAACAGTCCAAAAGTGAGCCTTTTCCTCCACAAAGCCAAAGAAGTGATTAATTTGCCAATACAGTACTGTATCCTGAAATGGCTGTCAGTTCCTAAGCCAGTTCAGAATATTGCAAAGGCTGCTGCAGGCCGAGTAAAATTGTTTAAGGTCTGTTTGCCATTTGGGTGCAAAGGTAAAGGTCTCCCTTGCTTGAAAGCCAGTCATGTCTGACTCTCTAGGGGATGTGCTTATCTATGTTTACAGCCAAAGAGCCAGCACTGTCTGTGTCTGCAGGCATTTCTTTGCTCATTTGACAGGCATGACTAGACACCAGAGCACACAGAATGCTGTTACCTTCCCACTGAAATGGTACTTATTTATCTACTTGCAATTTTTTGCTTTCAAACTGCTAGGTTGGCAGGAGCTGGGACAGAGACAGGAGCTCACTCCGTCATGCAGCACTCAAGTCTCAAACTGCCGACCTTCCAATCATCAAGTTCAGCATCTTAACCACTAAGCCACCGCAGTTCCACATTTAAGTTTGGATGTGTTTTGTGTAAGGATCACACCAAATGGCATACTGAACACCTACCAATCCTATTCAGACTAATCCAGACTGCTTCAGCCAAGCTATGTAGACAAGCTCATAGTAAATTGTTTAGTCCATAGAAAATAAGCTAAAGGTGGGTTCTAGTCCTCATCACTAGGACTGTGACTACGCAGAGGTAAAATACAAATTTGATCCACGGTGTATTCGCAGATTATCAAATCAGGTTTCCCTGAACTTCAGAGAACTCGATTTAGCCTTTACCAAGAACGAATGCTTTGTGTTTTACACAGTAAGTAGCTTGGTATTAAGACTACCAACATCTGGAGTTCATTAAAGGATGTTCCTTCAATTTTAAGAGCTGTGTAACAGAGATCAATTCAGTAGGTTGTTTATTCTTTTGCTACAGCACTGAAGGGGGGTTACATAAATGAATTTCTCTTAGCCAAACAGAAATAAAAATGTGAACCTCATGCTAGCAGAAGTTGGCAGCTGATATCTGTCCTCCTTTGTTTCCCTTGTTTTGCAGCACATAGTTCATCAATGAAACTTTCCTGAGCCAAATTCCAATCTATGCTATTATGAGACAGAGTGCTTCTAAGAAAACTAGCTTTATATGGATGACAGACCATCTGTCTCTTCTTCTGTCCCAGCCTGTAGAGCTCTATCTTCCTGCCTTAGAAGGGAGTAGTAGTAGTAAATCCATATACCTCTAAGCATCTGAAAATGTTGGTCTCGTTATACAAGTGCACTGAAATGGTTGGTCTCCATCACTCTCCCTCTCTCTCATCAGTGAATCTGTCTTAGAGAAAACTCACCTTTCTGCTTAGAATGCCAGACGCCCATTCTGATGGCTTCAGCCATTTGCTTGCTAGCTCCCAGTGATTTCCACATCCCTGGCCCTATATAAAGGTTTGTTCGTTTTTGCGTCAGAGATTACTCTGGGTTGAAATGTTTTTTGCAGGGGACACCCAAATGAGGCTCCTTTCATGGAGATAAAGGTCGCCCTCACTTGAAATCCAGTTGTATCCAACTCTAGGGTTCAGTGCTAATCTCTGTTTACCGCCAAAGAGCCAGCACTGTCTGCATCTGAAGATGTTTCCATGGACATGTGGCAGGGAATGCTGTTTACCTTCCCACCAAAGTGGTCCTTATTTATCTACTTGCAATTTCTTGCTTTTGAACTGTTGGCAGGAGCTGGGACAGAGATGGGAGCTCACTCTATCGTGCAGTACCCAGGAATCAGCAAGTTCAGCATCTTAACCACTTGAGCCACTGCAGTCCCTTGGTCCTTTATAAAGCAGGCTGTCGTTTGAAGCAGGGACTATAAAAGAAGATCTTTTTAATCTTCTCACCTTGGGGACTGCAGAGACTGCTCTGGTAATTACTTTTTGCAATATATGGCCAATGGTTTAATTGCTCAGACCTGTTGCCTGGGTCTGATGTAATACAGTGAGGGCATCAGTCTGTTAATCTCTTTGCAGATTACTCTGCCAAGAGGGGTACTTTCCCACTGACGAATGGGGAGTCAGCCGGTGAGATCGCAAAAGGGTAAACTACAAAGACTCAAGGGATTTCAAATGATTAGGCTAATCACTAGTGCTTCTTTGGGTTGATTCACTTAAAATGTTTAATCAATGAAGGATGTCTAGTAGGAAATCTCTAACTACAGCTCCAGGAGGGCTTATCCAATGTTACTTTCTGCTGCTTCTTTCCTGCTCTGAGTCAGACCCTCTCATCCAGAGACAGCATTTGTTGCATGTTATATACTGTAATGATAGCAGACAACACAAGGGTCCAATTGATACAATCTGTGACAAATTTGATAAGAAATCTTCTTAAAGTTGGTTCCCTTCACTTTGTATCATTGACAGAATGCAGGCACCAAGAGCTTCCCCATTCAGAAACTTCCAGTTTTGTGCTGTTCTACAGAGAGAATCCCAGAACACCGAAATCCATTAGAAGACCACTTCTAGCGTTTCCTTTACATTTTTAAAAATAATATAGGGGTGTTGTTTTTTTCTGAAATAGAATGGCACTAGGCCTCTTCTATTTTAATATTTTCAATTCAGCGCTAAGTTGCTAAAAGAAAGGAAAATAAAAGATCCAGCACCCAATGGCATTTTAAAGTTTTTTTCCCCCTCAAGCTGTTTTGAAAGATATCTGGTCCATCTGCTAAAGATATTTTTAAGAGAAAAAAGATAGGAGGTAGTGTGGACAGATATTATGGAAAGACATGTGCTTTCGAGTGTCACAGTGCTATTAACTCACACAAAACAGGGATAAATCAATGCTCTGTCTGGGCAAGCCTTCTGTTTATTTCTCTGTTTGTTTGCTTGTTTAAATAGCTATAGCAGCTGAGTTGGGAACTGAAAAAAATAGATCAATAGTACTGCAGAACAGTGTATATCTAGCCCTTTTCTAAGGCACCATTTCTGCAAAATTGACCCACCTATATGCCATTAGCCCCATAGCCAGGGGTGGGGAATGCAAATGTGATACACAAATACGTCTATTATTTCCACAACAGGATTAAAATATTCCTGTTTGAGAAATGAAACATAGCATTGAAAACTTATTACCCTGTATTCCTCAAGGTGACAAAACACAGTACTGTATCTCCCTAAACCTTTTTTTTTTTTTTTTTTTTTTTGGTGCTAGGAAGAACTTGTAGGGCTTTTCATACTGTTTAATAAGGGTATCTACAATTATTTCTTTCTCACAGGGGAGTAGAAACTGTCTTATGGTTTGTGAACATACTAAAACATATGATACTACATCATACCACTGCATTTTACTTGTGTATGTGGGTGTATGCTTTTAATTTTAGTGTCACATTCAATCCCATTTTGAAGCTTCCAAATAAAGTATGCAGACTTGGGGGGGGGGGGGGTTACCACATCTTCCAAAAATCACCATATAACTCTGCTGTCTGGGGAATTCTGTAAGTTGGTATCCAAAAACACAAATCTCGCACATGCATAATTCTAACCAATGAGAGGAATATGCTCAAAACTTGGACTGCATTAATGTAGAACAGAAGAAGCAAGCAGTCAGTATAAACTCTAACAAAAGTTTATGTGGAGTAAGAGTGGGAGTATGGCAGGGGACCCAGTTTGTTTGGAAGTTTTTCAAACCTGTTTCCTCCTGTTTCTGCAGATGAAATTGATGAAGCCATCCACGCCAATACGATCAATTATTGTGTTGCAGGAGGAGCAGAGGCAGAAATTTGTTAAAAGGAGCCATCTTTGCTGAGATCCACACTTTCTATGTGACCATTCTTCATTACTTTCTGTTTTTTAATTATTATTTTTTAATTGATCTAGTGCTTAACTGGTATGTTGGCACCTTTATCAAGCAGGCACTCAGTTCAGAGGACCCAGTCACTGACACTCCTTTGACCAACCTTTGTGTTAGATCAGATGATCACACATGAAATTCTCAACACACCAGAGTGAAAGAAACTACCTTTTGCCAGCACAACCAAAAAGAGATGATACCCCAGGAAAAAAAATCAGGCTTCCCCATGCTTCGCTTTAAAATGTGTGGTTGCCCATTTTTACTTTCATTTTATTCTTCCTAAATCCAACACAAACTATGAAGCAAATAGCTAGTATGGTTGCCCTCTGTCCAGTAAGAGATGGGGGATTCATCTTCAGGGGAAGAAGGCAACCCCCACCCCCCAGGTGAATAAACACAGTATTGAAGAATATCCTACATACAGTTTTTTTAAAAAAATCACCATCTTTATCACAACATTGCATGTTTTGTCAGAAAAGAGGTGGTAAAATGTTCTAAAATGATTTCCTTCATCCTGGATGATTTCGTTCATCTTGGCCGAGAGACCGTAGAGCAGGGGTTCCTGACCTAAGGCCCATGGGCCAGATCCAGCCCACTGTGCCATTTCATGGGAGGGGCACCCCCTCCAAGGCATTCAAGAAACAAAATGACCACCCCTTTGAAGTTGTTGGGACAAAATGGCCGCCCACAACGTGCAGACAGGGCAAAATGGTCATCCAGCCCTCAAAGCTGACTGAGAGAGCATGACTCAGCAATTGGCTTGAAAAGGTTGGGAACCCCTGCTATAGAGAGTAGCAGTGGTGTCTATGTGGACTTCTTTTGACAGACAGCTGGTCATCAGCCATTTTCTTTCCTTACACTAGGAATCATAAAGCATTTTTGTACCTTTTGAGTTTTGAGCTTTACAGGCATTCTTTTGGGACTGCACATACCAATAATAAATTAACTCCAATAACAAATAGGTACATCTGGTCATTTTTTGAGCTTCTGTATATGAGTGAGGGACTGCAGCGGCTTACTGGTTAAGACACTGAACTTGATGACTGGAAGGTCAGCAGTTTGAGACCCGAGTACTGCACGACGGAGTGAGCTCCCATCTCTGTCCCAGCACCTGCCAACCGAGTAGTTCAAAAGCAAGAAATTGCAAGTAGATAAATAGGGACCACTTTGGTGGGAAAGTAAAGAGCATTCCGTGCACTCAGGTGTCTAGTCATGCCTGCCACATGACCATGGAAATGTCTACAGATGCAGACAGTGCTGGCTCTTTGGCTATAAATGGAGATGAGCACCGTACCCTAGAGCCAGATACGACTAGCTTTTGAGCAAGGACTACCTTTACTTTTACCTTACATGTGCAGAATTATTCTAGTCTGGACATGGAAGTTTGAAAGACAAGCCAAGGCTATTGTATACAGCCTGCCGCCTGCCATGGTTCCAACTCCTTCTCTGCCATCTCAATGCTCGCCACAGTATTCCAAATAACATTGTGAAAGCTTGAGGAAATCTATTCACAATGTGCAGGATTCATCCCAGGCAGACACTTTTAGATTTATTTTTTAATAATGTTCACTTTGCTTTGTTTGGCGTGGCCATTACATTCACAGAGCCTAGTGGACACACTGCTTGTGCAAACAATTGCAAAATTTCAACAGCACTGGATCCCTCTTTCTAGTTGTCCTGCAATCAGCATTGTTCATTACAAGAAAATGGGGGCATGACTACCAGCTAAAACTGGAAAAGTTACTTTTTCAGGATGTCAGTTTTCTAAAGTGTCCCAGCCAACATAAAAGCTAGACTAACGTGCCTCAGAATTTTCTCTGCAGAATTATTCTAGTCTGGACATGGAAGTTTGAAAGACAAGCCAAGGCTATTGTATACAGCCTGCCGCCTGCCATGGTTCCAACTCCTTCTCTGCCATCTCAATGCTCGCCACAGTATTCCAAATAACATTGTGAAAGCTTGAGGAAATCTTAAAGTTACTTTTTCAGGATGTCAGTTTTCTAAAGTGTCCCAGCCAACATAAAAGCTAGACTAACGTGCCTCAGAATTTTCTCTGCAGAATTATTCTAGTCTGGACATGGAAGTTTGAAAGACAAGCCAAGGCTATTGTATACAGCCTGCCGCCTGCCATGGTTCCAACTCCTTCTCTGCCATCTCAATGCTCGCCACAGTATTCCAAATAACATTGTGAAAGCTTGAGGAAATCTATTCACAATGTGCAGGATTCATCCCAGGCAGACACTTTTAGATTTATTTTTTAATAATGTTCACTTTGCTTTGTTTGGCGTGGCCATTACATTCACAGAGCCTAGTGGACACACTGCTTGTGCAAACAATTGCAAAATTTCAACAGCACTGGATCCCTCTTTCTAGTTGTCCTGCAATCAGCATTGTTCATTACAAGAGAATGGGGGCATGACTACCAGCTAAAACTGGAAAAGTTACTTTTTCAGGATGTCAGTTTTCTAAAGTGTCCCAGCCAACATAAAAGCTAGACTAACGTGCCTCAGAATTTTCTCTGCATTCTCTTCAGCCTAAAGCAGAACTTGTGTGTTGGGTCTTGACACTTGCATTTGAGCCAGGCTGGGAATTTGATGCTAATGCACTCTCTCTCTTAATTTAACAGGACTCCTCTGTCAGTTTCTTATTTTGGATTTTATGCAGTTCACTTTGATTTATGGTCTTTCATTTCCCACACTACTTGTTCTTCTTCTTCTTGCTTTCCCCTACAGGATGTCAGATGTTTATCTCCTCACTTCTCATTCTTTTCTCCTTTTATTAAATTTGAAACATCCATCTGGTGATTGCAATGACTGGAGAGTTTGCAATACTGAATGCATTAATGGCATGACAGCTTTATCGATTTCTTTTCTATCACCGCCAAAAAAATGCAAGAGACATACAAGCCGATAGGCTGGCCCCCTGTCCTTACTCTCCGAAAGGCTGGTATACTTCTCTGTAGTTAATGTTTCCTTTCTCCATCACATTTTGATAGATTGGGAGATGCCACCTTTCTTAGACTGAAGATGGATGTGTCCCAGCTTCAAAATCATTTTCGCTGATGTGCGGAAATGTCCTCATTTCCTTTGCTATGGCAGATACAGCATGGGAGGTTCACAGCATTAGCATTTTGAAGGACAAAAGAGATCATTGGCGTCCCAAAGGCAGAACTCCCATTTAAAGTATTTTTAGACAGAAGTTTAATCTTAACTTTAAAAGTTATAAGAGAGGGAACTCCTCATTCCTCCATAGTTTCCTGCTCAAATTTTAGTGTAGTTGTACAAAATAGACGCTTCTGGATGAAGTAATTTTCAAGTGTTAACCACCAAATTTGCCAGCACATAAGACACATTGGAGTATCAGATGCACTCCATTTCCCCGGTGTATTGTAAGGGGGTGCATCTATATGCCAGCAAATATATCTCACATGTACAAGATACATGGGTGCCCTAACACTCCCTGAGCTAACACCAGTGAGTTCAAAAGAACAGTCCAGGGGAGCTGTGAGAGCAAGATGCATGGTGCAATTTAATGAGAAAATATCCAGTAATTCTTCTATAAATCCTTGTTAAACTTTGCACCTCTATTTTCTTTGCAGGCACAGCCTCCCTTGTGTATGGAATAGCATTAAATTGCCCAACAGGAACTACAAGATGATGACTTATAGCTCTATTCACACATATACCCCCCCCCTTAAAAAGCAAGGCTCCTGCCACTGACAATGGGCTGCTATACCCACCTTTACTCTTCATGGATTTTCTCTGGCAAGGAAAAGGTAGAAGAAGCAGTGGAAAAACAAAAACAAGGAGTTAATTTGAGTGCTCAGTTTACAAGCCTATGCTTTCTTCTTCTTCTTCGCTTCCTCTTTTACCACTTTGGGTGCTGAGGAGTAGCCTGTATGCCTTCAGAGCAGAATAAACATATAGGGTCCAAAATGTTTATCAGACTGCAGTTAGGATGCCACCAGTGGGCCAAAGCTCAACCTCTCATTTCTCAGCTTCCCGTGTCTATCCCGTGTCTACCCACCACACAACCAGGTAGACCAAAAAATGAACTGTTGTTTGCTATGTCCCAGCACATAGACTAGTGACACTGAACAGAAGCAAAACCGGTCCAGCTTTGGTCAGTGCCTGGCTGGAAACCAAAGGTGAAAACTCATGCTATCAGACTGCGATCCCACCCAGCAGCCAGACATCCAATGAAAAAGGGAGATGATCTCCTAACCAATCCTTACAATCTCACCCTCCCTGGGTGTCTAGTAGATCAAGACTAGGGGTCAGCAAACTTGGCTCTCCAGGTGTTCTT
Organism: Furcifer pardalis; assembly: GCA_030440675.1. NCBI lineage: Eukaryota > Metazoa > Chordata > Lepidosauria > Squamata > Chamaeleonidae > Furcifer > Furcifer pardalis. The sequence continues at coordinate 43,336,376 of CP126893.1, forward strand.
GGACTTCAGTTACCAGAAGTCCCAAGTCAGCACACCTGTTGATCAGGAATTCTGGGGAAGTGAAGTCCAAGAACATCTGGAGAGCAAAGTTTGCTGACCCCCTGGTCTAGACTGTTCTACACTAGGCCTGGGTGTCCCTGTACTGGTTGTTTGAATCCTTGACCGGCTCTCTGACATTCTCTTATATACATAAACTGGTAAAATTAATTGGACTTCCATTTCCAGACTCCTCTAGCTATTGTGCTGAGGCATCCTGGGAACAGTATTTGGAGGATTTGTTTGTTTGTCTTTGCAGGGAGGAGAAAGTAACTTTTGTAAGCTGCCTTCATCCTCAAGGCTAAAGGATCAGTGGAGGAGGTCAGCTTGGCTTTAACCTCATGTTCTCTAGTAAACAGCCCAACTAGGAGGGAAAAAACCACAAACAGTACTTGCATTTCTGGACCTTTTTATGATGACTCCCAGGATTTGTAATCTAAAAGATCTCCCAGAATCCCCAGCTAGCATGGCCAAGTTCTGCAAAATGACATGGGAGCACTCACTGAGATCAGTCCTTAGTTGAGAGCCAAGAAAGAATTGGGGGTGTGGATGGGGACTTTAGCTCTCTTAGAAACCTTCTGTCTGAGCTGAGCAATTGACAAAGGAATAGCTCCAAGACAAGGCTAAGCATTCCGGAACTAGGGAAATGGATGCATGAGTGTCACCCTGAGTTATATAATGGTAGAATAGCAGGAAACAAAACTGTTTAAACAAGTGAGAGCTCTAACACATGTACACACACACACAACATTGTGGGTCCTGGATAATAACAAAGGCACCATCTACGTAAGACATGCAGATCTCCCTCAGAAATGAAAGGGGCAGCAGATTCATGAATTGGTCCAGTGGAAACAGGGCACACAGGCGCAAAGCCCCAGGAATTGGGGGCCATAACATCGCTCACCATCCCACTCATGCCTCCCCATTTCCTTTAACAGCACTCAATGAGAAACTGATTCTCCCAGCAACAGTATATTGCAATACAAAGGATTTGAGGGTGGTTTGGTCTTGAACAAGGAATTAAAAGCCAGTTTACAAAACATCTGCTGTGCTAAAAACCAAGTATATAGACTATGTTTGGCAACACGGGTCAATTCAACAAATTATTATTGTGAGTTTTATGAGGTGTAGGTTTTATGGGGCGTAATTTTTTAATAAGTTTGTTTGTTTTATGAGGGATTTTATGATGTTAGCCGCCTTGGGTAGCGATGTATTCTTCCCTAGAGGGGCGGGATACAAGTGTAAAAATTCATTCATTCATTCAACTACCTGCGTTTTTGGTCATGTCTTAGGGATGGACTAGTTATGGGGACAGTCATCATGAGCTCTTGCACTTCCAAATGTACCACTACCCCACTAAACTGATCTAAGCCTTGGTATATTTGGCATATGTCCAGATGTACTAAGCACTAGCACCAGCCGTTTGATAGCTTTCTGTGTTTGTTTATTTATTTATTTACATTTTTATACCACCCTTCTCACCGGAGCGACCCAAGGCGGTTTACAACATCGTATAAGCATAATAAAACCCAACCCAAACCCATTGTTATAAACTTCAAACTTACAATTATAAAATTTAAAAAGTTTTTAAAATTTATAAAAAATCCACAGGTCCCAATAATAATTTTAAAAAGTTAAAAACTTAAAAACAAAAGATTAAAAAGATTAAAAGACCAGGGGGAAGAGGGAGCTCAAACAAACCAGCGTGCTGGGGTCATGGTACCGCCAGGACCCCATACCTGTCCCGCCAGCCATGTTTTTAGGTTCTTCCTAAAAGACAGCAAGTCCATCTGAAGACGTAGCTCAGTTGGTAGGAGGTTCCATAGGGCTGGACATATTTGTGTTGACAAATATCCTGGTGAAGTGGCTTAGGCTTTAGTAAATAGTGTTGCCTGAATCAATAGGAGATGTTAATTTTGATCATGTATCTCACCTTCAATTTCCTATCTATATATTAGAACAGAAAAGACAAAAGGATATGGTTCCTATGCTTGAACGACGATTATTATAAAAACTTTACACATTCACCCACACCGAATTGTGTGTCCTAGATAATAACCAGGGCATCATGAACATAAAGTTGCACCTTGCACATCTTGAGTTTAAGATGTTGTCATTAGTTTTTCTAACAATCCACACATCTTTATTTTAAATCTGACACCTTTCAGCTTGACCAGGTATGTTCCTGCTTCTCATGTCATAATAAATAAAACTATTCATTCTTTTCAGCACAGCCGTCATCAGTTCACCCCATCCAGCTGAGACTTTATAATTACCAGAGAATTGCCAAGGAAGAAGATGTAAACATCTGTCAGTGTCGCTTGTAAATTATTTTAATTCCATAAAATAAAATTACTGTATATTCCATTTGTCGCATCCCATCAGAGGATGTGGCTATACAATTATCATGGTACTTAATGACAGGGTTAACATCAACTAGCAGGAGGCCCTGCTTTCTCTGAAGAAGGGTGGCCTATATTATAAGCATACAGCAATTACTTCCACTTCTCTCTCTCTCTCTCTCTCTCTCTCTCTCTCTCTCTCTCTCTCACTCACACACACACACACACACACACACACACACACACACACACACACACACACACACACACATTCTTTCAATGTCTCCTGTTTATTTTAAAGTTGTATTCAAAGTGCCCTCTTGTGTCTTACTGATGTTATTGCATAGGTACAAGACATAATTTGTTCTAAAAGTGAAACAGAACAAATTCAAACATGAATGAATGGGCCCCCATTACTCCCTGGCAAATAGAAGGGAAAGAAATGGAAGCAGTGACAGACTTTACCTTCTTGGGATCTAAGATCACTGCAGATGGTGACTACAGCAATGAGATGAAAAGATGCGTACTTCTTGGGAGGCAAGCTATGGCAAACCTAGGCAGCATAATAAAAAGTAGAGACATCACCTTGTCAACAAAAGTCCACATAGTTAAAGCAATGGTCTTCCCAGTAGTAATTTATGACTGTGAGAGCTGGGCCATAAGGAAGACTGAGCGCAGAAGAACAGACACCTTCAAATGTGCTACTGAAGACTTTTGAGAGTCCTTTGGACAGCAAGGAGATCAAATCAGTCCATCCTAAAAGAAATCAACCCTGACTACTCCTTGGAAGAACAAATACTGAAGCTGAAGCTCAGGTACTTTGGCGACTGAATGAGAAGAGCGGACAAACTGGAGAAGACCCTGATGCTAGGAAAGATCGAAGGCAAAAGAAAAAAAGGGGTGGCAGAGAATGAGATGGCTAGATGGCATTGACTCAGAGGGCGTAGATCTGGGCAAACTCTGGAAGATGGCATGCTGGGGTCCATGCCGTTTCAAAGGGTTGGACATGACTGTGCAAATGAACAACAAAATAAACTTCAATTAGGGATACTGAATGACCAACAAGAAAGCACACTATCTAACGAGGAGACAACAAGAAGGTGAGTATAGCATGTTGGAGATCTTCACAAAAGAGCTAAAAGGATGAAAGATGGCTTTGAATAGGAATCCAAAGAACCCACCGTTCTATATAGTGAAGTAAAACCAGTTCTGAAAGCATTAGGAAAAAATAAATCACTAGGGTTAGATGGAAGACTAATAAAACAGTTTCAAGCCACCGAAACAGAATCTGTCAAAAATCTAATGAGAATATGGCAACAGATGTGGAAAACAAAACAAAGGCCCATACATTGGCAAAGTTCAATATACATTCCAATCCCCAAGAAAAGAAATCCCAAGGACTGCAGTAACTATAGGGCTGTAATTCCCTTTGCACGAAATAATGACCCAGGTGCATCAAAGTGCAATAAAGGTTTTTTACCTTACATTGAGAGAGAATTGGCAAGTTTAAGCTGGATTGCAAAACAGAAGAAGCACTTGAGATCATATTGGAAACAACCGCTGGCTGCTGGAGTACACTAAAGAGTTCAGAAGAACATCTGCCCATGCTTTATAGACTACAACAAAACCTTTAACTGTGTGGCTCATAAGAAACTACAAAGTGTTCTGAAAGAAATGGATGTGCCTCAGCACTTCATTGTCCTGATGTGTAACCTATATTCTGGACAAGAAGATGCTGTTATAATATGGAGAAAAGAAGGGTTTCCTATAGACAAAGGTGTTAGACAAGGATGCATTTTATCCCCTTATATGTTCAATCTGTACACAGAACATATACCAAAAGCTGTACTAGATTCAAATGAAGGAGAGAAAATTGGTTGAAGAAACGTCAGCAATCTAAAATATACAGATGACACTATCTTATTGGCAGAAAGCAGCAATTACTTAAAGTGAAAGATGAAAATGACGAAGCAGGACTGCAGACTGCAATTGAACACTAAGACAACAACAACAAAACATGCCTACAGAAAAATTACACAACTTTAATGTTGACAATGAAGAAACTGAGATAATGAAAGGATTTGTATACATTGGTTCAGTGATCAATTCAAATGAAGACTGCAGCCAAAAAAATCAGAAGACAGTTAAAACTCAAAAGACAGAAATGAAGGAATTAAAAGGATGCATCCCTGGTAAAAAAGTTCAAGATCATGCACAGTCCTTTATAAGCAATTACCATGCATGAGTATGAAAGCCGGACAGTAATGAAAGCTGATGGGGGGAAAACTTATTCATTTGAAATAAGCTGCTGGAAGTGAGCTTTGTGGAAACCCTTAACTGCCAGAAAGACAAATAAATGGGTCCTAGAGTAAATGAAGCCTGAGCTATCTCTGGAGACAAAAAGGATGAAAATGAACATATCCTTCTTTGGGCATATCATGAGATTTACCGTAATTTTTTAATTTAATTTAATTTTTCCATTTATATGCCACCCACTCAGGGGAAACCCGACTCAGGGCGGCTCACAATCATACAGTATATATATATATATATACACACACACACAATATAATCAATATACAACACCCAATACAGAATAATCAATACACAATAAACAATATAGTCACAATATAATCAATATACAATACTCAGTATAAAAATTATACAGTAATCAATTCAACTATATACAATACAGTACAAACAAGATACCAGTACAATGCTAATCAACAACCTCTGTACCCTAACCGCAATTACGTTCAGGTGCAGCTGTGGTGAAATCCTACTGCCTGGCCAGGGCTGGGGTCCTGGGAACCAGGTGGTAGAGGTGGTCCTGGCACAGTTGCCATGGCGGCCTTCCGCCACACCCACAGATGGGCAGGAGACAGCAAGATTCTCTGAAAAACAGAAAAATTGAAGGCAGCAGGAAAAGAGAAAGACCAAATATGAAATGAAATGAATTCACTTCTAAATGAAGGCTTGAGTTTACAGCAGGTATCAATCAAACAATCTTTCTTTCAAGCAGTGCCAGCAGGAGAAAGGATACCAAAGTTTTATACAGCAAAGAACAGCCTAAATGTTGACAAAACATTGTACATTGTCAAATTGATTACTGTATAATTTTTGTATTGGGTATTGACTGTATTGTGATTATATTGTTTATTGCCTATTCTGTGCTGAGTATTGTTCATGGATTGCATTCTGATAATATTGTGTTTATATTTATTTTATTGTACTGTATTTTATGGTACTACAATATTGTATTGCTCTATTGAATTGTTATGTTGTATTCAATTGTATGTTGTGTTCAATTGTATGTTATTTATCAAACGAATCGATATACTAATGTAACAAACGATTGCTCTCCCGTTGGCAACGCTTAGCCCTCCCTGCTCTACAGCACTGCGGGCGGCGTTTCCTTTTACTCTTTTGATCCTTCTCGGCGCCCGTAGCCCAACCCCCTCCCTCCAACAACCGCCTTTAAACAGACCGGATACGGAAGTGGATTCTCTTTTTTTTCCTTCGCTCGCGCCGGTACGTTGAGAATCTCGGTAAGTGGTCATTAGGATCCGACGCCATCCGTGGTGGCACGGGGTTGTGAGAAACAACCCGGCCGTGTGGGAGGAACGGCGGGCGGCGAGGAACGGAACGGTGTGGGTTTGGGGGCGTTGGAAGACAGAAGGGCGGCGGGGAAGCTAAGCCGACAGCTTCATCCCCTTTCTGAATCTGCCTCCATCCCCTTTCTGAATCTGCCATTTTTATTTTTCCCCCCTTTAGGCCGCCGTCACTCAAACCCGTCGCCATGGTGAGTACGGGTGTTGGGAAGGGACGAACTTAAACACAGGTACCTGGGTTTAAAAGGCGGAAGGGACTCCGCCCGCAGGAGGTTTGTGTGCCTGGTTCTGAGGCTCCCAAGGGTGGATGGCTGGACCCTGTTGTGCTTCTCAACTTTGGCTCCCCAGGCGCTCTTCTTGGACTTCAATTCCCAGAAGCCCAGGTTGGCACATCTGCTGATCAGGACTTCTGGGAACTGAAGTCCAAGAACATCTGGGGGCCCAAGGTTGAGAAACCCTGATGTAGGGTTGCAGGAAAATGAAATGCATTGTCTCTGCCACGCAGTAAATTTGTCTTGGCCGGCTTGGGATAAGAATCTTGGTATCAGCTGCCTTTTAAAAAACTTGCTTGGAAGCCTTTACTGAGTCAATTCCATCCAGCCCCCTGTCCTGTTTGCAAGAGAGGTCTGTTGTATTAGGACATTTTTCATTTGGGGGTATTGTACAAAGATTGCTGCCCAGTGGAATAGTACAACTTTAAGGCCCTCCATGTGTTTTGAACACAGGTGTACATAATAGAGCCTCAAACTGATGGCCAGGCTGTGCATGCCTGGTCCACGTGCTCATGAAACAGCCCATTCATTCATTCATTTCGATTTATATGCCGCCCTACTTGGTGAAAACCAACTCAGGGCGGCTCACAACATACAATAAAATACTGTACAATGTAACAGTTCAATAATACAATATCACAGTATAAAATATAGTACAATAAAATAAATATAAACACAATATAATCAGAATACCATCCATAAATACTACCCAGTACAGAATAGACAATAAACAATATAATCACAATACAATCACTAATCAATGCAAAAATTACAAAGTAATCAATTTAACAATATCTATCTGTTTGGGACGGCTCCAGGAGCCTTGTTGGCGGCGAGGGCAACAAAACTGTCCAAGTTTTAAAGCTCCCGCCCTGCCGCCCAGGTGTTCCTGCTCCTCATCAGCAAGCCAGCTGGCTCCAAGAGGCTCTGTTGGTGGCAGCAGCAGCGAGGGCAGCCCAGGCAGAGCCCCCGGTAACAGGTGGGAAGAGTCCCGGGGCTGAACGCTGAGGCAGCTTCTCTCCCGGGCCGCCCAGGTGTTCTTGGGAGGGCAAAGAGTCCTCCCAGCTGTGGCTGATTAGAGAATCTGCCCAGCAACACTAGGGTATAACTGTGGCCTTCTGGGAAGGGTCTACGGAGGAGGTCATCATTCTGAGGAGGCTGTCGTACTGAAGACTAGGACTGAGCTACTGAGAGAGAGTCTACAGACAGAGACTGCTGAAGGAGGTCCTGCTGTTGTTGAGAGCTTCTTCAACTGAGAAGAACTGCTGAAAGATCACCAGGACTCTTTGCATGCTCCTGGGATTGGAGCCAACAGAGGAATCCAAGCTGTCTACCTACTATGGGGCTTGGAGTGAGAGAGACTGTTGTATATAGTCCTGTGTATGTCTGTCTTCCCCTCACTGTTAAGTAAAGCGCACCTTTCCACTGAAGGCATATGTGTGTGTGTCATTGCACTAAAGGCTTTTGCTGTGTAACAGCTTAAAGATGCTACTCTGCTGTCGAGACACACATATCGCTGGGGAATCCCTGATATGCTGGATGCTTCCTGGACTAGTCCATATCTGCTTAAGAGCAGCAACCCCGTGGCTTATTGGTTAAGAAGCTGAGCTGGAGATTGGAAGGTTGGGTTTAGAGACCGGAGGGCTGCACTTTGGGGCATGAAAGGAGCCTCATTCAGGCGTCCACTGAGCGGAGTTTCTCCAGCAAAAATCCTTTCAATCCAGAGTAATCTGACACGAAATTATTCTCCTCTAATTATTCTCCTCATTTTCCTCTAATTGATCAGTGATGGCAAACCTTGGCACTTCAGCTGTTCCTGAACCTCAGTTCCCAGAAGCCCAGATTAGAACGGACGATTGTTGCTTCTGGTAATTGAAGTCGAGGAACACCAGGAGTGCCAAGGTTCGCCGTCACTGGTATAGCTCTAAAGATGCTGTTCCATAAGTTACAGAATAGGCTGCAGCAGTTTTGGCTTGCCGTAGCAACATCTGGTTACCTCTGATGGGAACCCCTTTTCTTTCCACCCATGAAGACCCATAAATGTGGGGAGATCATACCTGTATTACCAAAATCATCCTGATTTTTCTAAAGTTGGGCACAAGGCTAGCTGTTGTTGTTTGGCAGCTGTGCAGCCAAGCCATCTAGAGAGAGAATGCAGAGCCAAGCAAAGGCCACCATCTTTTTTTCTTTTTGGAGTACAGATGGTTGGTAAGAAGGTGTTAGAGCTGCCCTCTAAGACACACAAGCCACCTGTGTGTTCCAGTTAGCTGTATCCCTGGGAAAAGGCAATGAGGTTTGGGTCCTTAAAGATACCCGAGTGGTGCATGTAGCTGCATACCCCTCACTAGGCTGATAGGATAGAAGGAATTACTTTAAGACACTCCAAATGTTCTTAAAGTAACATTCCAACAAAAATTGCCTTTCTTGAGATAGTTGGGTGGGTTGGTAGCTGGTGTCTCTGTAAGAAGCAGCGCTCAACCAACCACTCTCTGGAGGAAAAGAATGAGAGAGAACGTGGCAAAATTTAATGTACTTTGAATAACAGTTTTTCTATTGAATTGTACTGTGTATTATATTATTGAGTCAGGTTTAATTCCAAAACTAATTAGGATACTAGAAGTTGGGAATACCTTAGAGCTGCATAGGATGTGAATGCTCCATTTATGTTCTCTACTTATTGCAGCCTCGCAAAATTGAAGAGATCAAAGACTTTCTGTTGACAGCCAGGAGGAAAGATGCAAAATGTGAGTAGTGACTTCTGCCCTTTGTTTTATCTGTGGTTTTTATATCTGATCCAGTGTTTTTTCCATCTTGGGTACCTCGTCAATATAATATGCTACTCAAAACATACCACCATAGGTTGTTATGTGACTGATATTCAGTCTTTACTGTTCCTAAGACTGACATAATGCTTGCAGCCTTAATCCAGTTGTTAGCACCTATGAGATCAAGCCCATTAAATGAATGGGATTTAAGTCAACACTTAAATGTCATCGATCCAGTAGTCTTACTGTAGTTGGTCTAGCGATAGAATGTAGCCATGTATCTTTTATCAAAATGAGTGTAGTCTTGTAAAAGTGGGCAAGTCTGAAATTTTCACATTTGATTGTTTGTACCCCATGCAAGTATTAAAAATAAGTGCCTTTTTTGCACTTAGTGCTGGTGGAGTCAAGATGTTGGAACAGCAATAGACATTAAAGTAACTGATAACTTAGCTTCCTCCCCAAACTGGTAATATAAGTAAAAGTACTTCTGTGCTGTATACATAATCTTCTTTCTTCTTGTCAGTGGCACTACCAATAACATCCAAAGCTAAAATTAACATATCTAAAACAAAAAGGAATTAAAAGGACTAGATGACATCTGCCCAATATTGGGCCACCTCAACAGCATTTCCTTTTGCCAACATAAGGTCCTCAGTGCATGTTGAAGTGCATTGTGTGCATTGTATCATATGGACGATTGTTTGCTTTTCTCCGCATTCACACAGGCTACCATCTACAGGGGAAACCGCTGTAGATGGTGTACACACAATATCACCATGGTTCCTGGCTAGATCTGGAAATGTATGGACACTTGATTAGATGGAGAAACAGCATGGTTCAGATGTCTCTTTTCTTTATAAAACTTTAATTTCTTTTTGTAAAAAACAAGGTTTATTTTTTTAAAAAAAAATTCTGAACTAAGGAAAGTTCAAGGATACTTTGTGGAATAGTCAGTGGCTACTAAACCAGTTTTCTATATTAGCAAATAGTTTACAATTAAAATTACATTATATAATGCTCTGTCTTTAAAACCAGATTTCCCCATGCATCTTAAAAGATGGCAATAAAGTCAATGAAATTAAATATTTGAGTTAGCAAGGACAATTATAAAATTTAATTCTAAAAGAACAAAAATTAAAAATGTTAAAGCGTAACAGAGAAGCTTTTTGGGCTATACCTGAAAGAAGGCAGTTCAGTCCTTGATCCTATCTCTGGTGCTTAATCCCCCCCTCCCCCCGCTAAAAATGAGTCAGCCCTGATATTGTAGTGTTAAAATTAGATAGGTTCATATGATTGAAAGCAGTCGTCGAAGTAACCAGATACTAGAAAATTAAGAGTCAAAGTCAGCAATTTTAAGCAAATGAACTGGTAAGCAATAATACTGGTATTATTCTAGAAGCGTACTGGTAGTTATCTTTTGTACTGACTGATTGATATTTCCATACTGTCTTAGAAGGCATTGGGATAGTCAGATCTGGATATGGGTAGTACACAAGTAAATAAAACAAAATCTGTGAATTTGTACTTCAAGTTGTAAGTGCAGTTTGCCCTATTTCACTTTTCCATAGTTTGATTCAAGTATATGGATACATTATATAAAGCAATTAGAATGATCTATGTGTGATTGAGAAGCCTGAGAATTTTTTTTAGTATATAGTACAACAGTGATAAAATGAGCAGTCTTCAGATAAAAAGATAAGTAGCATTGGACAGATGTTCTGTTGAATGATAAATAGTGAACAGTGAATTTTCAACAATGTTCAAACATTGCTCTTTGTTGCACTGTGCAGTAGTTTTACTTTCATACAGCCACTGGTAAAAGGGTTAATTTCAAGATTAATATTCAGGGATGTGCATTTTCATGGACATGTAAAACAAAACAAGGAAAGACAGGTTCACAGATATCACTTGCAAAAACCATAAGATAAAGCAGAATTTATCAAAACCCCTTCTCTCGAGAGGTTGTACCATACTAGGTCTCAATTTGTTATTTAACAGTGTATTTTGATGCCAACCTCAATGTTCTTAAATTTTAGCTGTCAAAATCAAGAAGAACAAAGATAATGTGAAGTTCAAGGTGCGTTGCAGCCGATATCTGTACACTCTCGTCATCACAGACAAGGAAAAGGCTGAAAAATTAAAACAGTCTTTGCCACCAGGTAACTGAAGCATGGAGGGGGATGATGAGTCATTGGAGAAAATTAATGACATGGCTGTAGCCAAATAGATTTTCCTCTTACATTTGTTTCATGTCCCATCTTTATATGTTACAGCTCCAAAAATATTGATTATTCTGATTTATTTTAAAAGAGCGTATCTGAAATTCAAAGTGTAGTAAAGGTGAAGGTTTCCCTTGTTTGAAAGCCAGTCGTATCTGACTCTAGGGTTCAGTGCTCATCTGTTTCAAAGCCGAAGAGCCAGTGCTGTCTGCTTCTGCAGACATTTCCATGGTCATGTGGCATGCATGACTAGACACTGGAGCGTACGGAACACTGTTTACCTTCCCACCAAAGTGGTCCCTATTTATCTACTTCCAATTTCTTGCTTTCGAACTGCTAGGTTGGCAGGAGCTGGGACAAAGATGGAAGCTCATTCCGTCCTGCAGTACTTGGGAATTGAACTGCTGATCTCCCACCTTCTGGTCATGTGAAAATGCACCACCCAACCTTCTCCAAATGAGCTAATCCACTAGTAAAAGACCAAATATTACAATGGGAAATGGAAACCACATTTTCTGGTACAGATATTATATGCCCAGCAATCCAGTTATGTGAAAAGTTCACTGGAATTAATTTATTTGGCCCAGTATACTTCAGATCATGTAGCTCCCCCCGTGAGTCACAACTGAACAAGTTTTATACATATTTGTAATCTGGACTCCCTTTCACTTCAAAGCCTGGCACAGGTTGTTAACTTGGCCAGGCCAGGAAGGGGGGGGGGACTCACACCTCTTCACTTCTTGTCCTGGTATCAGGTGTAAAAGTGGCAGAGGGAAAATAGGAAGTTTCAGGACAGCCATTTCCCTTTTTGTTCTCAGGGCATGGCCTTATCTTTTGATACAATTGGAACAGTGTAGCTTAGTTTTGAGTTGAATTGTGACTGGAATATCCAATGTCTGGCTGAGCGGTATAAATACATTTATAGCAATTGATTAAAACAAGCACCAGTGCTTTTGTTACATACTTTAGAAGTTGCATTAGAGATGAAAAAGCCTTTGGTCAAGTAAGAGTGACTAAAGGACAATACTATTTCATCAGTTAAATCAGGGGTTTCCAACCTTTTTGTGCCTTGGGCCAGATCACACACCCCAGTCAGCTGAGTGGGCTGGTCACATGGTTTCTCCCACCATAAATGCTGCCATAAAATATCCGTGGCTGTCATAAACAGGTGTATTTAGGCAGGTGTGGGTGCATTTTACGGCTGTCGTAAATGTGTCCGCTTCCAGTAGTGGCGAGGGCGGTGGTGGGCCACATGAAATGGTGCTGCGGCTGTGTCTGGCCTGTGGGGCAATAGGTTGGCTACCCCTGAGTTAGATACTTAGTAGAGATAGGAAAATTTTGTTCCAATGAGTACAGCTTTTCCAATCATATCTAAACATCTGGTGTAGGAGGAAAGCCATAGAGCAAAATAAAAGGTTGAGCAACCGGAAGAATGACTCTTCAGATATTCAGTGAGATCTTACACCAAGCCACATGTTTGAAAAGCTCACATGTTTTCAGGTCACCCTGTTCATAAGCCAGCATGCCTATTGTGCTTTTTTGTGCACTTGCAAGGACGTGTGAACAAGCCATGGCAGTTCACACCTAGAACATAGTGGAAACTGTTTTGAGAGTTTGCTGCCTATGTGAGCAGAATCTGTCCTCAGCATTTGCTTAGCCTACACTTCTTCCTTTTCTCTAGGTTTGGCTGTGAAAGAGCTGAAATGATCCAGTTGTCCCTGGAATTCAGTCTGAATTGTAATAAAGGAGTGAACTGTTCTGTCTTCAGTGTCATCTTTTATGAGGAGAGGTTATGTGAGCTGTTGTCCTTGCCATTTTGTTCCTGACAAATAATGTGTATGAATATGAAAACTTCTGTGTAACACATTTTTAAATAATCATGATTAGCGAAATGCAATTTGAAACTTATCTTTGGATCAGCTTGTCACCATAACTTGAAAAATTATTGTTGGTGTATAGTAAGACTCCCCAGTCCAAGAATTAGACCTGTGGTTAAATTGTGTATTCGTGTTTCTGAAAGATTAAGAACTATGGTAAGTGTCTACCTTACTTGAAAGCCTGTCATGTCCAACTAGGGTGCGGTGCTCATCGCTGTTTAGCGCCAAAGAGTCAGCACTGTCTTCATGGGAAAACATTTTTGTAGTCTTGTGACAGGCATGATTAGACACTGGAGCGCACAGAATGCTGTTACCTTTCCTGCCAAAGTAGTACTTATTTTATCTACTTGCAATTTCCTGATTTTTGAATTGCTAGATTGACAAGAGTTAAAACACAGTTAAAAAAAAATCTCCATAGCTTTTTTTTAACTAAGCCCCCAAGTATTGGGGAAGAGTGGATTTTTTGTTCCTTAAAAGAGAAACTTAAGTGTTAGAAAGCAGGCTAAAATATGAGAGGCTGGAGAAAAAGAAACTTCCATTTCTGCTTTGCATACTCATCTGTTTGCACTGTAGTGGATGCAGTAGTGAAATGCTTTGCAAGCTGACTGGTGGTATACAGCTCATTTCTCCTTTGCTAGCCTGTCACATTTCTATGCTGGCCTTTGATTTTTCTACAACCAGAAGATGACTACTGAGCTGGCAAAAGGGATCTGTCAAGTCATATCCTTCAATAGCTCTCTTGGCTGCCTTGTCAAAATTCTGTCCATCTGCATGGAACTCATGCTTCCAAAGAATAATTCATAGTGTTCCTGAGGTGGAAACTAGCCGGAATGTCAGGAAATTATAAGATGGCACACGAAATAAACCAGAATTTAAGAATATAAGTTTAAGAAGCACTATACAGTGGAACCCTGGGTTACGTAATTTTCAAGTTACGAATGAAAATAATGACTAGTTACAAATTTTTTTCGCAATGCGAAACAAGTTTCCCCAGCTTCTATATTGCCAGCAATGGCCTCTAGTGGCCAGTTCTGGTAATGCACCTGAGAAAACATGTAACCTCAAGTTACGAAGTTTTCGTAATATGAAATGTCCTTGGGGAACGAATTAAATTCGTAACCAGGGGTTCCACTGTATTTCAATTCCATGCTCAGTGTAAGCCATGGACCCTCTCCATCCCTATTGCAGCCCTTCATGCTACCCTAAAAAGTCATCCCCAGGGTTTCCCAGGCTGCCTGGACAAGCTTTAAGGGCAGGCACAAACCTGTTGAGAGCCAAACACCCATTATCTAGTTTTGCTACTATTTTATACCGCACTGCAGTTGGTGCAAGCACCACTCTGGGTGGCTTGCAACGATTAAAAAATAAACAATAGAGTAATGAAAAATAATACAAACAATAAATGATAAACAATAATATGGAAGCACTTCAGATGAATGATAGTATTAATCTGCCTTGTGCAGTTTATGCTTTAAGCTTCAAAGAGCTAATAGAACATTTAATTTTTCACTGTATAAATTATAACTTATAGATGCAATGGGTATGGCTCATAGGTTTTTATGAGAGTTAGGGTTTATCATTACTACCTACTATGCAGTAGTGACAAACATTAGTTTGAGTGTCACTAGTTGCCTCTACCAGTATCCCTTTCGGCTATTGCTGCTGGCCAGTAATTGTTACCAACACCAGCTTTTGATCTCTAGACAGCTTAGAGCAGGGATTCTCAACCTGTGGGCCGGATGCAGCCCACAGTGCCATTTCATGTCTCCACCCCACACCAGGAAATGTATTGTGGTGGAGGAAAGACAAAATGGCTAGTGCCCAAACTGAGGGAGCCTGACCTGGCCCCCAGCTTAGAGCAAGGACCCTCGAGTTCTGGAATTATTTCCAGCCACAGTGAATCTCATAATCCTAACAATATGCCAACAAATCTAGAAAACTAAACAGTGGCCCACAGACTGGCAATGCTCAATATAGATTCCCGTCCCCAGGAAAGGAGATGCCAAGGAGTACAGCAGCTATAGGACCATTGCTTTAATTTCCTACATGAGCAAAGTGATGGTCAAGGTGCTGCAATAAATAATTCTATGAAGTAAGAAATGCCCAATGTTCAAGTTGGATTCCAAAAAGGAAGAGGCACCTTAGATTCTATTGCAAGTTTATGCTGGATACTGGTGTGCTACAAAGAATTTCAGAAGAAGATCAGCTAGTGCTTTATAAACTAGCAAAGCATTTGACTGTCTAGGTTCCTGGTGGTAAACCTATGGCACAGAAGTGGCACGCAGCCAGCGACGTTCCTTCCAGCACACGGACACTAGCACTTCCCTGCCACTTCTTCCACCAAAGGTGAAATGAGGGGGACCTTGAAATCCTGGCCGGAAGACTGTAGCTAGGCGAGGTAAGGTGGGGATCACAAGGGGGGGGGGATAAAGGACAATGCAGCATGCCTCAAGCTGTGCATACACATGCACCTATGTGACTTCTCCGGAGACATTTTTCCTATGGGGTTGCTTCAAGATAAGTAAAAAAACCAATTTACATAAAAGCCTATGGAATAGACTTTACATAAGTAGGAGTTTATTCCCTTATATCAGAAGTTCTCGACCTTTTTAAGCCTGGGGTCAGGTCACACTCCCTCAGACATGGCATTTCTGGGTGTGGGGGTGGTGGGCCACATGAAATGGCACCGTGAGTCGTTTCTGGCCTGTGGGCTGCAGGTTGAGAATCTCTGCCTTACATGTTCAATCTGTATAGAGGACATATTGTACAGAAAGCCAGATTGGATTCAGATGAAGGAATGAAAATTGGTTAAAGACACTTTAACAATTTAAGATAAGCTGATGACACCATGGTATCAAACAGCAATGATTTGAAAGGACTTTTAGTGAAAGAAGACAGTACCAAGGCAGGATTACTTAAATATTAAAACAATTATCAGTATAGAAGACAAACAGTTTTAACATTGGCAATGAAGAAATTGAGATCGTGAAAGATTTTTATACATTGGTTCAATTGATCAGTCCAAATTCAAGAAATTGCAACCAAGAAATTAGAACATTGAGACTCAAAAGAGGCAGTGAAGGAATTAGAAAAGAAGGATCACCAAGTGTAAGGCTGTTTCACTGGAGACCAAGACCATGTTCGTCTGTTCACACTATTGTGTTCCCAGTCATCAAGTATAGATGCAAAAGTTGGACAGTAAGGAAAGCTGACGGGAAAAAATAGATTCATTTCAGATATGGGTGCTGGAGGAGAGTTCTGGGGATACCCTTGACAGCAGGAAAGGCAAGTGAAGTGCGAATGAAGTCTGAGCTGTCTCTAGAGCAGTGTCTCCCAACCTTTGGTTTTTGGACTTCAATTCCCAGAAGCCTAAGTCAATTCCTATGACTTACGAGAAGTCATAGAGAAACCTAGGAAACATAATAAGTAGAGACATCGCCCTGCCAACATAAGTCCACATAGTCAAAGCAATGGTATTCCCAGTAGTAATATATGGTTGTGAGAGCTTGGACCATAAGAAGGCTGAGCACAGAAGAATAGACACCTTTGAAATGTGGTGCTGGAGAATTTTGAGAGTACCCTGGACAACAGGGAGATCAAACAGTTCATCCTGAAGGAAATCAACCCTGATCCTTGGAAGAACAAATATTGAAGACGAAGCTAAAGTACTTTGGACACCAATTGAGAAGAGAGGCCTCACTCGAGAAGGCCTTGATGCTGGGAAAGATCAAAAGGAAAAGAGGGCAGCAGAGGATGAGATAGCTAGGTGGCACTGTTGACACAATAGGCGTAGAGCAGAGCGGGCTACGGAGGATGGTGGAGGATAGGGGTGCCTGGCATGCAATGGTCCATGGGGTCACAAAGAGTTAGCCTCAACTATGCAACTGAACAACGAGTCAACAACAAAAGGGAACTTTTAACCCTCTCCTAACCCTTATCCTTTCTGGCCCTTGATCTGTTACATCACATTTTAGCTGAACTATTAAACAGTTGGTTTAATGCATACACACATAGGTAAAGAAGTGCAGCCAAGCACTTCATTAGCATATTCAGGATCATGACAACATGAAATTATTGTTATTAATGATGAAGTTATGGTGTCCTACTTTGGGGACATGAAAAGGTAAGGCTCTGGAAAAGACAATAATGCTGGGAAAGATGGAAGGCAGCAGGAAAAAGGAAAGACCAATTAGATGGATTGACTCCAGGAAAGCTACAGGCTTCTGTTTGCAAGAACTGAGCTGGGTTGTTGAGGACGGGACATTTCAGAGATCTCATATTCATAGTATCACTGTAGGTTGAAAATAAATTTCAAAGTCTTCCCCAGAAGAAGTTGTGTCCTCTATTTTTCGTAAACACAAAATTATGTATGAGTTTATGGATCCTAAAAACTGTCTATAATGTATATGATCTAGTCCAGAAGTTCTCAACCTTTTTAAACCGGGGGCTGGGTCACACTCCCTCAGAAGCTTCGGGGGCCGGACGGCCATTTTGCCCTTCCTCCACCATATGGCACTTCTGGGTGTGGTGGAGGCAGTGGGGGACCCACATGAAATGGCCCTGAGGGCCGCATTCAGCCCATAGGCTGCAGGTTGAGAACCCCTGATCTAGTCACACTCCAGCCCTTTGATTTTTGACACATTCTCCTGACAGTCTATGCCAAGGGTTCCCAACCTTTTCAAGCCGAGAGCCAGGTCACACTCTCTCAATCAACTTCAAGGGCCGGATGGCCATTTCCCCCTGCTGCATGATAGGGTGGCCATTCTGTCCCAGCAGCTTCAAAGGGGTGGCCATTTTGTTTATCAGATGCCCTAGAGGGTGACACATGGACCTTAGGTTGGGAACTCCTGGTCTATGCTGCTAAATGTAAAATGTGTAAACCTTAACCTACTGGATAATGTCTCACATCTATACCCAGAGTGTGATGGGACTCTTCTTTAGCATGATAAACTGCTGTGTTGCTTTTTAATAGCACAGAATTAGTCACATACTGTATGGTGTTTTTCTTGATAATTACTCACTTGGACAAGATAGGCTGATCCGATACCTTCAGTTATCTCTTTGAAATGAAGTGAAAAAGATTATAGCAAAATGGCATCTATCCTGCTTCAGCTTGAATGCTATGCTACCTTTAGATGTCCAAAAACCCCACTAATTATTTGAAATTATATTTATCATGTCAGATGCACACAAAGGTGCTTTCTGGGTCGAAAGGATTTTTACTGGAGGAACTCTGCTCAGAGGATGCCCAAATGAGGCTCCTTTCATGTCCCCAAGATCTTTCCCCACCAAAGTGGTCCCTATTTATCTACTTGCAATTTCTTGCTTTCAAACTGCTAGGTTGGCAGGAGCTGGGACAGAAACGGGTGCTCATTCCATCATGCAGTACTCGGGTCTTGAACTGCTGACTTGCTGGCCTTCCAGCTAACATGGCGAGCTTCATAACCACACAGTCCCTATTATTTGAAATACAGGTAATGGCTAATGAGGACTATAGCTTAAGCTGATCTCACCAGTCACAAACCCTTTTCACTACTAAATACTTTACAGACGAGCTGAATATTATCCAAAAACCTGCCTTTAGATGGTGCTGTGTGTTAAAAATAATACATTGCATATAGACAGTAAAACAAACTAGTGGCTTATTTACATGAAGTAACATTCTACTTGCTGCCCTTTATATCATACGTATCATAAATTTATAACTATTCAAATTCTGTGATGTTGAAAGAAAACTTGTAGATTTAAGAACTTTATTCTGGGGATTACTATGTCAAACACTGCAAAACAATTGTGGAACTTTTTCATAGTTTTAAAGGGTGACCAATTTTTAGGAGGTCATGATTTAATACAGTTGCATCAGTCTTTCCACGAAACTTGAAGACCAATGAGAAGGAGAAGTCATTTTGCACATCTCACTGGTAACAGTAGGAAGAAGGATTAAAACTGCAGTGCACACTGAAATACCCTGAGCTCATTACAAAGATAAAAAGCAAATTCCCTGGCAAATTATTACCCTGGGTCTCTTCCATGCAAAATTTGCTCTGTGATGGTTGATTCTTTGTTTTTCTAACAGCAGTTAGGATAATATTACCATAACCACTTCTGGTAGACTCAGGTTCAAGGTAGAGGTAGTGTTCTTCTCCTGCTCCAGCCCCAACAGAAATTCATATCACCCCTGGCAGTGAATTTCTTGCATTAAACCTTATTTAAATCTGGACGTATCCCCATCTATGCAAAACAGTTTAAAAGCTTCAGCAAAGTTAAGGTGGTGTAATTGTAAAATAAATTGCTAGACATGTGCAAATGATCCTACGTGCACAAGTGAGCACTTGAGGCCCATCCAGATGTTATAAAAATACAATCTTGTCCCTAATTATTGGCCACTCTAGCTGGACTCAATGGGAGTTGCAGACCAAAGGCATCTCAAGGTGGAGAAAATTCCCACCTTGACCTATAAGAGCAGTTTCTAGAACAACTACATTGACATATGTATATGATTGTATGGATGTTCACAAAGCAGAGATTTTGTAGGGTTTGCCTCTGCTTGCTTTATTTGCATGCCATAATAGTTAGGGATGGTGGGGAATTGTAGCTCAACACATCTGGAAGGCATCATATTCTAGAAGGCAGCTTTAAAAAAATTCTGTCGGGCTCTGTTGTCCATAAGCAATTCTACTTCCACTTTCTCAAACCACTGGTTTGTTCTTTGCTTTGGTTCTAGATGCCAATGTTTCCAGCAGAGAAGGAAACAGGTCCTAGGAACTTAAAGTAGCTTTATATCTGTGATAAATATACGCAACATTTAAGCTATAGCTCTGAACAATCCAGCCATGCAGCAATTAAACCTGATAAATTAAGCTTTCCATTGTCATTTCATTTCAGCCTCTAGGATATCATCTACATCTGGATGTCATATTTTGAGTTCGCCAGTGGCTGGCTTTATTGTGCATGCCTTGGAAACAATTCTGTAAAACAAGAAGTTTATGTGCTGATAGATGCCTCCGTATCCATGAATAGGCCCTTACATGTTATGGTAGTTTTTTAAAACTTCAGTGGTAGCTTAATGGGTTTGTTCAGATATATTAGACTCACCGTCAACTGCAACTTGAATCCAAGAATGCATTTTTTTCCCTGAAGCAGGAAAAATGTCATTGGTGTGAATTTGTTTAAGGTGGATCCCAGCTTGCCATTAAGTGACCCACATGCTATGATCTTGTGGCACACATGAAATGAGACATGCAGGATTCAACACCAGGACTGCAATGGACTGCCACAGCCTTGATGATATGGACAAGGTGTGCCTTCACAGCCAGTCCATCTGGCATGGCTTCTTCCACCTTCATGACTGTTGGGAATCAGATTTCCTCCTCCACCCATTTTGCTGCTGGGCCCAATCTGATGGTTTCCAGCGGCATTTCCTCCACTGAGGAGCACCATCACCCCACCTAAAGGGGCTCATCTGCCTGTAGCTGTTGGCCCCTTTAGGGAGTCAGGTTAGTTAACCGCCGCCTGACATTTGGTGTTGAGTCATTGGCTGTACGTTCTACTCCATTACTGTAGCAGGATGTCCAGCCAGACAATTAGATATATTAGAAATCAGATAGCAAATATGGTGTAGTGGTTTTAGATTAGGATTAAGGTGGTCCAGATTCTATTTCCTATGGAACTGTGAAATTTAAAAGATATCTCCCAACCATCTCTCTCTCTGTCTGATTTGGTTCCCAGGGTTATTATAAGACTAAAGTGGCATGAGAGAGACCTGTACATACTGCTTTGCACTCATCAAAGAAAATACAGGATAGAAAAGTAGTTAAAATGATATTAACAAGTATAATAAGTACTGTATAATAATAAACAAAAGTACAGTATAAGTTAAAAATGTCTCCTGTATGCCATTCTTCCTTCACCAGCCAGTTTTTCTTCTCATGTCCCAACGATCGCCACAGTAGATAAATGATGGCACCTACGTACCCCATATTGAATGGAGATTGTAATTATGATCTGGTTTGTCTAGTTTGGTCTGTATTGTAGTTTGTTGTTTAGATTAGAAACAAAGAAAAAAATGGAACATGAAGAAGAATAGGAGGGTGTGCAACTATGTCCTCAACATTTTGTGAACCAGCCCAAAGGATCTAGCACAGGGATTCTCAAACTGTGTCCCATGGGCCAGATGCAGCCCATGGTGCCATTTCATGTGGCCCCCACCACCTCCACCACATCTTGAATGGTCATGTGGTGGAGGAAGGGCAAAATGGCCATCTGGCCCCTGAAGCTGTCTGAGGGAGCATGACCTGCCGCCCAGCTTTAAAAGGTTGAGAACCCCCGATCTAGCACAACAAAGTGGGAAATAAATATAATTTGGCCTTGTCACATTGGTTTTGTGGCTCTGTAGAAAGGGCTGTTGTGGTACTGTGCTCATTCTCATTCTCAAGGAAGGAACTTTGATTTGGAAAGGAGTGAAAGATTGATTGCATCAGATTGGAGGCCATGGCATCACACTGAAAAAGCTCCAGGATTTATACATTCTATTAACCAAAGACTTAGCAAGCTATAAATACAGAGCACAGCTACTATGATTCATAGATAAGTCTGGCTAATTTCCTGCTGACCAATTGCATAAAACTTGCCTAAGATTTTTTTTTAAAGGTGCTTTTCTCAAATACATTTTTTAAAATCAATGTTTAAATGTTAGGTAAAGTTCAGTTCTCAAGGGGGGGAGCATATTCTCACAACCTTAGTAGACAGAAACAAGTGATGGCTATGGAGTAGAGTTGCCATAATTCTCTCCCACAAAACCGGGACAGAAGTATACTTGACAAAAATGGGCGGGTTATCTACAAAACTGCCTTTTTAAATAATAATAATAATAATAATAATAATAATAATAATAATAATAATAATAATAATAATAATAATAATAATAATAATAATAATAATAATAATAATAATAATAATAATAATAATAATATGACAGCTATAAAACACTTTCACATTACAGTAAAACCTCAAGTTACCAATAAAATCATTTCCATGGCCTTGTTCATAACTTGAATTTGTTCGTAACTCAAGGCATCCCCATGGGGTAAAGAAAAAGCCTCCACCCCACCCTCCAAAAATAAAAAAGTCCCCCAGACCATCCAAAAATCATTCAAACCACCCATAAACAACAGCAGCAGCATTGAAAGGAAAGCATGCATAAGCAAAAACGCTGTTCTTTGCTTTTCAGAAGATTTGAAAATGGACAGAAAACTCAGAAAAATCCAGCAAGAAATAGCAACTGGCAGCCATTTTAGTGCAAGAAACTCCAGGCAAAGAACTCCTCTCTAAGCACTCTACTGCCACCTACAGGGCTCTGAAAGGCTGCATGTGTATAAAATATAAACCCATGGGGGAAATGGCATTTTTTGCTTCACTTGAGGCAACACAGAGGGAAAAGAATTAATTCGTAAATCGGGGCATGTTCATAACTCAAGGCATTGATTTCAGTGCAGAACTAATTCGTAAGCTGAATTATTCGTAAGTAGGGGCGTCCGTAAATCTGGGTTTTACTGTAAATATATCAATACATAAATGAATTTATTTACAACAGTTAATTCTTACTGTAAGATGATCTGTTATACTTCTGAAAAGTCACGTCACACTCAACTCTTAACATCCTCAGTTCCAGGAAACACAGTGGTCACACTTATCAGGTGGTGGTGTGAGGCAAGGATATTAAGATTTGTCTCCAGGCATACTCCAATTCCAATGTGGCAGGAAATCGCACATTTGATGGTGAGAGTTTGAATTTATTTTAATGGTGTGTTATAATACACAATCAGTAAGTTTTAAAAATCCAGGACTTTAACATGACTTTTATTGGACTGGCCAGGACAATTTTTCCAGCCTTGAATCTGGGACAATCCTGGTTTTCCAGGACATAGGGCAACCCTACTATGGAGGAAGGGTGATCCTGTAGAAATTTCAAAGAAATTCTTCCCCTCCTTTAAGATGACGTATTTCCCTTGTGTGTATCAGATATGTGTATTGAAAACAGAAATAGTGTAAGACAATATTAGAAGAGAAGTTCAGGCTTGACTTGCTCTAGGATCTACATACAGTATTTGTCTTTCTGCCAGAAAGAAAAAAGTGATAGGCCAAATGTGAAATGGGCTAACATCATAAAGGAAACCATAGCTTTCAGTTTGTAAGAGCTAAGCAGGGTTGTTGAGGGCAGGACATTTCGGAGATCGCTCATTCATAGGGTTGCCATAAGTTGAAGGCAATTTGACTGCACATTACGACATCACAAAACATATCTTTAAAAGGGGGAAGAAAAGCCCCACTGAATTAAATTGACCTGCCCAAAAGTACTGTAAGTGTTTATTGGATTATCGCCAGACCCTGGAGGGCAGGATATCCCTGTTTTGAATGAGTCTCCTCGAAGATTGTGGTATTTTTGAACCACAATTGGACGTACTCTGGTAACAGCAACCTTGTGTTACCGGCTAATCTTGCTCACACTAAGTCAGCCAAAAGGAACTGCAGAATGAAATCACCAAAGGGTGCCTTCATTTTGGCAGTTTCACTTCTGGCCATGACATGGAAGAAGAAGAAGAGGTACTACTGCAGTTAGCAAGTAAAGAAGTTAACAATGAGAGAGTTTCTTCTCCATTTCATTCTTCAGTGAAAACCTCAAATTCTGGAGACAACCCACGGCACTGTTTAATTCTGCCAGGATGCCTGACCAGACGCTATGGATCACTAGGCATTCAGTCTGCGAAAGGAGATGGGTTCTGTGCTGTTACGGCCAATAATGTTTACAGTCACAAAAGCTTTCCCTTGAGGATTTAAATAGAAGGCGTAGAGTTGTGTTCTGAGCTAGTGAAGCCAAATATCACAAAAGCAGAGACACAAAGCAAATAATCCCACTGAAGAAAGTTTGTCTATGGGAGATGCGAGTGGAGCTTTCATAAATAGATGATTATTTCTTCTGGGACCTGCAGCTTTTCTCCTGTCACATATGGGAAGTGTAAAAGAGCAAATTGAAGTTTTAAGAGAGGAGGCCCCTTAAGAGAAATAGGGCAGAGGAGAGAATATGGCCAGGAAAGAGCCTTTCAATGCCTATGTCATGATTGCCAAAAGGAATTGAAAACACACTAACTATGAGGCCATCGCAGCGGGTGTTTGTAATGGGAAGAAAAATCAATACACAGATTTTAAACCAAGACATCCTCAGCAAGAAGAGAGGTGGTAAACAAGGTTCCCTGAAACATAGCTTCCCTTTAATTCCTCCCATAGCATCTCATTCACTGGGACCTCTACATCGACTGCATGCAAGCTCTGAGGCTTGCAGGCAGTGATGGGATATAACAGGTTCCGACCAGTTCGCCAGAACCAGTAGTAACTTTCCCCAGTGTCCAGGAGAACCGGTAGGAGCTTTTTTTTGGGGGGGGGGACCACCTTCGGGGCTTACCTTTTCACTGGTTCTCCCACTTCGCATGTGCGCCAAGCACTTGGTGTGCAAGCACGCCTACAGTGCTTGGCGCGTATGCAAGGCCTCCTTGCTGTCCTCCAAAGTGGGGAGGAGAAAGAAGCTGCTAGCCTGAAGCTCCCTATAGCCTACTCCCCAGGGTAAGTGACTCGCCTTTGGATGTGGTGTGTCTGTGTGTATTTTAATGTGTATTTAAAGAGCTGGATCATAAGGAAAGCTGAGCGCAAAAGAATAGATGCCTTTGAGATGTGGTGTTGGAGGAGAGTTTTGAGAGTCCCCTGGACAGCAAGGAGAACAAATAGGTCAATCTTAGAAGAAATCAACCCTGACTGATCCTTAGAAGGGCAAATAGTAAAGATGAAGCTAAGGTACTTTGGACATCAAATGAGAAGACTCACTTGAGAAAGCCTTGATGCGTGGAAAGGTTGAGGGCAAAAGAAGAAGGGGGCGGCCAAAAATGAGATGGCTAGATGGTATTGTAGACACAATGGGCACAGAACTGAGCAAGTTGAGGGGGATGGTGGAGGACAGGAGTGCCTGGCGGACAGTGGTCCATGGGGTCGCAAAGGGTCGGAATCGACTGTGTGACTGAACAACAAAAAATATTGACATACTACCACAGTTCCTAAAAAGGCCTGGTGGCCTGGCTTGGGGTTTTTAAGCAAAGTCTTGGAGTCACCTCATCAATAAGCTACACCTGTGCTGTTCCAACTGCTGTTCCAATTGGAGAACCCTTAAGGAGGTACAGCTGTTTTACATTAAGGCATATTATCCTAGAGAACTGGTTCGGCAAAGACTTAGTACCTAACTTCTTTAACTGTTGAAAAGTGCCAAAATGAAGCCATCTTGTGGTGAGTTCATTCTGTAGTTCCTTCCATCTGACCTAGTGTGAGAAAGATTAGCCAGAATAATCTTTAAGCTCTGGTTAAAAAGCTCTGTTTGATTTGTGTTTGGGGTAGGTGGGTGGCTGTATTTTAATATATTTTTATATTTTATTTATTTATTTACTGGTTTGTGTTGTGGGTGGGTGAGTGAGTTGAGGTGTGTGTGTGCTTATTTTTATTTTATTTTTAATTATTTTTTATTTTTTATTTGGCCCGCCCATGACATCATGACATCATGATGTTAGCTCCGCCCACACTAAGATGACGTCACTGTGGAGTAGTAAAATTTTTGACATCCCGTCACTGCTTGCAGGGATGGTAAAGGAAGAGAAATATATGCTGCCCTGCGTCCACTGGGGGAGAATAATTATGAGGGAAATGATGTGCAGTCAAATCAATTCAGACTTACAGTCTTTTCAGTCCTCCCTTTCTGGTGGCATCCTAGGCCTGTGCAACTTGTCTAAGGCTATAGCTTGCCCTTGCTCAAAAGCCACTTGTATCCAGTGGTGGGATTCAAAAATTTTTTTACTACCTACTCTGTGGGCATGGTATGGTGGGCGTGGCCAGGGGAAAAGCCCTGCGTTGCACCCAAATTAGGACTACTTTATTTCAAAACTTAGATGGCCAAGGGCAGCCAGAATTTCTGCTACCGGTTCTGGTGAACTGGTGCAAACCTGCTGATGCCCACCACTGGTCGTATCCAACTCTAGGGTTCAGTGCTCATCTCTGTTTATAGCCAAAGAGCCAGCACTCTCTGTGACTGCAGACATTTCCATGGGCATGTGGCAGGTATGACTAGACACCGGAATATACAGAACACTGTTTACTTTCTCACTAAAGTGGTACCTATTTATCTACTTGAAATTTCTTGCTTTCGAAGCGCTGGGTTGGCAGGAGCTGGGACAGAGATGGGAGCTCACTCTGTCATGCAGCACTCAGGTCTCAAACTGATGATTTGCTGACCTTCCAGTCATCAACTTCAGCATCTTAACGTCTAAGGCTATGCAGGCTGGTTTTTCTCACAAGAGGCACAGTGAAGAACCCAAGCTTTACCAAGGACTTCAACCCACTGAACTATCTAGCTACCAGCTGCAGATGTAAATAGAGCAAATACATAAATCAGTGTATAGGATAATATAATCATCTATAAGCAAACATTTAGGCATGAGCTGGGAACATATAAGAAACCTGAGCCTTGAAGATAGCCTTCAGTGAGTCACTATCTCAGCTTCAGTTCCCTTCCTGGAAAATGGAGCTAGCAATGATGTTACAAATTCATCCTCTGGAATCCTGAATGAATCACATCTTTGCAACTTCAACATACAGGAATGATGGCCATGATTCCTGCTCAAGAATAAGAAGAGTAACATTAAGAATACATGACAACATATTGTGTGGATATAAAAGTACAGGTAAACTAGGTAGCATAAATTTTCGTTTGCAGCAGTGAGGTCAAGGAAAAGCATATATATTTACGGCTCACTTTTCCCTGTCCTTCTCTATAGACATAAACACAGATATATTGCAAAAAAAAGTGAAATCACTTCTTTGATTCTTGTCAAGAATCTACATACATATAAAGCCAAGGTCTACAAAACATATCTTAAGAACAAAATAATTTCCTGTTTCCCTTCTCTAGCCAGTTCAAAGGAAGTTCCAGTTCTGAATTTTATTTTCTCCTAGAACATGCAACACAAGTCAATTTGACTTTACTTTATCCTGTGAGTAGCTCTAGCATTTGATATGGAGGTCCTTCATGTAGTTAGTCATAGGAGAGGCTAATGTCTTCATTTGGTTGATCTCATTAACTGCAAATTGCTAGGCCTTCACCTCCTGAAGTTCTTGCCCTATGAACAAAGATTTCACACACTGCAGAACCCATTTGATTGGATATTTCCTTCCTCCACCCCTGCTGCCATTCATCACTCTTCCCAGAATAAATGCAATAAAATGTGTCTGGAAGAACAATTTGTTTCTGTTTATCAGAAGGATATCTATTTCTTCCTCTAGAGGAGAGATCATGAGTTTCTGAATACTCTGCACAATGTAAGTTAAATACAGTGTCCAATACAGTATTGCCAATCAGCATGGGAATTTGCCATTTTGTGGACAACAGATGTTGTAGTCTGCTAGATCTGGAAGATGCCAGCTGAGGGAAAGCTGGTCTAAGCTGTTGAAATAGATCAGACAAGATTTAGTTAGAAATTGCAGATCCTTTCTACGAAAATTTTCCTAGTTCTCTATCTTGAGTAGGATATTGTCTTGGAGCTGCTGTTAATTATATAGCCTAATTTGAACACAATTTCGCTCATCAGCTGAGTGTTTATCTTATAAGCAACCTATAGTCAAACTGAGCCAATTCAGAGCTACCCACCACCATCTTTCTACAATATCCTTTAAGTCTATATTCCCATGTGTTCAGATAAAAGTTAACAGTTCCTTAGTGTTAGTAGGTCTATAGGATATGCAGAATGAGACTCCTCAAAGATTGTGGTATTTTGAATCGGGCTTATCTTGAGCAAACAGCAACCTCATTGTGCCAATTAAGGTTAGGCAACAACAGAATGACATCACCAAACTTGTCCAGCTGTGCAGCGTTGATGGCAGCAGTCTCTTTGGTATAGGCTCCTGGGCACTATGACCACATCTTTTAGACCAGTGGTGGCGAACCTATGATATGCATGCCAGAGGTGTCACTCAAAGCCCTCTCTGTGGGTACCTGTACGGTCGCCCCAGCACAGAGCTTGCCCCGCCCCTCTATGTAGCAGTCCAATGGGAGCGCTTCCTCCCTTCCCCAGCAGAGTTCACCCCACCCCTCTGCCTAGCAGCCCAGTGGGAACAGTTTCTCCCTCCGCCAGGACAAAATTTCCTTTGCCCAGCAGTCCAATGAGAGCGCTTCCTCCCCCAGAACAGATTTCATCCTGCCCCTCTGCCCAGCAGCCCAATGGGAGCACTGCCTCTCTCTCCTTTTTCTGTGTTGGCATTTTGAAGTAAATAAGTGGGTTTTGGGTTGCAGTTTGGGCACTCAGTCTCTAAAAGGTTTGCCATCACTGTTTTAGACTCTTAACTAGATATCTTTCCTATTAATTTCTGTTTTGTCTAAAAATGCCACACAACTCTCTCTTCCTGCTGGGATGTCTTGTATCACACTGTCAATATTCCTGCCACTGCTCTGTTTCTCCATCATCCTCTGATTTGCAGAGACTAAACATGGTTCCAGGTTTTGAAGATTCAGTAACATTCTGTTGTTTTTGCTGCAACATATTAATACAACTGCTCTCCTAGAGTTAGTTGGGAGAGTAATTTGGGAAAAATATTCTGAGGGTGGCATTACCCAACACTGGGACTGCCTTGTCCTTTGTGAGACAGACAGAATGCATATCTTTGCTCCAGAACACATGTGGGTATGCATGGTGAATAACAGTTCCCATCCCATTACCAGTTGGTTAGAGTTTATCGTCTTTCACTTGTTTTCCCATTGATTTGCACAAGAGACGACAGTTTGATAAATCCAGATGGACAACAATGTCCATTCAGAAAATTGATGCTTAAGGTCTCTCTGACCTACTGGCTGCCAGGCTGAGCTCATTAGGTGAGTCTTGTCTAGTCATAATAATAATTTCATGTCGGAAATTATTCTGGGTTGAAAGGATTTTTGCTGGAGAAAGTCCACTCAGGGGACGTCTGAAGGAGGCTCCTTTCATGTTCCCAAGATCTTTCCCCCCACTGAGGTTGTCCCTATTTATCTACTTGCAATTTCTTGCTTTCAAACGGTTAGGTTGGCAGGAGCTGGGACAGAGGCACGCACTCAAACCATCATGCAATACTCGGGTCTCAAACCACTGACTTGCCGGCCTTCCAGCTAACAAGGCAAGCTTCTTAACGGCTGAGCCACCAGTCCCTTAGTCCACTTTAGTGAAGGACTGGGTTTAAGAGGTGCTGACTAGACTGCTTTATTTTGCTACAGAGAAAGCTCTGCTTTCATTTTCACAGCTGCCTCCTCCAGAAGCCAGAGAGAGAATCTACACAGATAAAAAAAAAAATGAGCCTGGAAGAAGCTAAATTTAGTCACTCAACCCTCCCTGCACAAAAACTGGGATTGGGTCACATGATTTTTTCATTCATCCATTCTGCTGATTATCCAAGCTCAAAGGAAGTGGGAGGGGAGAGACCATTTTATCACAAAAGTTGGAGTAAATGAGTTATTTCCTCAAGTGTTGCAGCCCCTCAAACACCCCCCCCCCATGCAGATACTGTATTTAAAAACTAGGCATGATTAACACAATATATCATTAATGGCTTTTAATAACAATTCTGTGCCATCAAATCCACGTCAATTTATGGCAGCCCATTTCTAGGTAGAGGATGCACACAAGTGACTTTACCATTTGCTTTTCCTGGTGGCACCCTGGGACTGTGCAACTTGCCCAAGGCTACACAGATGAGCTCTTTTTGCAAGAGGCGCAATGAGGAATTGAACTCCCACTCAGATACCTAAAGGACTGAGTGTCCCCCACCCCCCAGTGATTTCTTTATCTTTACAAACGATTATTTGCACTTTCTACCCCTTCTCCAGTTATTTATTTATTTACATTTCTATCACTGCCTCACTCCAAGGACTCTGGGCAGCTCACAAAAGTAAAAAGATAAAAGAATCACAAAGTTACAAGATTAAAAAACCACACGATTTAAAGTTAAAAATTAGAATTAAAAGATTAAAAAATATTGGTAAAGATGAGATTGAGCGTAGTAGGGATCAACAGAGGCGAGCGATCGTGATTACAATATTTGTAATCCGCCATTACTGATGGGGCTGAATGGTACATATGGGAGCTGTAGACTATTTTTGAACCACCATTGGGCGTACCCTGGGCAATGGCCACCTTGTTGTGCCAGCTAATCTTTCTCACACTAGGTCAGGTGAAAGGAACTGCAGAACAAACACACCAAAAGGTGGCTTCATTTTGGCTGTTTCACATCCAACACAGAAATGAAGCCTAAGTACCCTAAATTGCATTTGTTCATGTCCCTGCTTTGCTCCCGATTCTTCTTTTCTGGACAGGCCTTCCCCTAAAACGTTGTATGGTCCTTGAGGTGCTTCCATTCAGTTGTGTGGGTGACTCTTGAGAGGCAAGTTGCAGAGTAACATCCTTGGAACTGAGGCGGGACATGTCAAGGTTAAAAGGGGGAACCGCAGGAAAAGCAGAGGTTTGGAGGAATTTGTATTTTTAACGATAAAGGTCCCCATTGCTTGAAAGACAGCTGTATCCGACTCTAGGGTATGGTGCTCATCTCCATTTACACCCAATGAGTAAACACTGTCTGTGTTTGCAGATGTTTCTGTGGCCATGTGGTACGCACAACTATACTTTGGAGCATAGGGAATGCAGTTACCTTTCCTGCCAAAGTGTACCTGTTTATCTAAGCCAGAAGTTCTCAACCTCTTAAAGCCAGGGGCTGGGTCACGCTCCCTCAGACAGCTTTGGGGACCAGACGACCATTTTGCCCTTCCTCCACCACATGGCACTTCCGGGTGTGGTGGAGGCGGTGGGGATCCCACATGAAATGGCACCGTGGGCCACTTCTGGCCCATGCGCTGCAGGTTGAGAATCCCTGATCTAAGAGCTATGGGGCAGTATATAAATGTAATTGCTATTGCTATGTGGTGGAGAGATAACATCAAAGTAATACAATCAAACCTCTCATAAAGAGCGCCTCGCTTAAAGAGCAGAATTTTCTCTGAATGGTTGCTTTGCTTAACAAATAAAACCAAACAAAAACTCGCTTAACAAATAAATCGGGGTTTGCAATCCCCCCCCAATTGGTCATTTACAATGGTGTTTCGCTTAAAGAGCAAACTCGCTTAAAGAGCAATCCTGTGGAACGCATTATGCTCTTTAAACGAGGTACCACTGTATTAGGTAAAGGTAAAGGTCACACTTGCTCGAAAGTCAGCCGTATCCAACTCTAGGGTTCAGTGCTCATCTCTGTTTCATAGCCGAAGAGTCAGTGCTGTCTGCTTCTGCAGACGTTTCCGTGGTCGTGTGGCATGACGAGACACCGTAGCGCACGGAACGCTGTTTGCCTTCCCACCGATGAGGTCCCTATTTATTACAATAATAATTACAATAATAGCAACATGCCAAGGACACCAAATAGCACCAGTGGAGGCCGCTAGAACTGCCATGACATGAACCTTGCAAGCATCTCCCTCGCCATCCGATGGGGTAGGTAGAATTAAAGGTAAAGGTTTCCCTTGCTCGAAAGCCAGTCGTATCCGACTCTAGGGGTCAGTGTTCATCTCTGTTTCTAAGCCGAAGAGCCAGCGCTGTCTGCTTCTGCAGACATTTCCATGGTCATGTGGCAGGCATGACTAGGCACCGGAGAGCGCATGGAACGCTGTTACCTTCCCACCGAAGTGGTCCCTATTTATCTACTTGCAATTTCTTGCTTTCGAACGGCTAGGTTGGCAGGAGCTGGGACAGAGACGGGAGCTCATTCCGTCCTGCAGTACTCGGGAACTGAACTGCTGATCTTCCGCCTCCCAGTCAGTGTCTTAGTGACTTGAGCCACTGCAGTCCCAGGTAGAATTAGCAACAAATAGGAAGATGGCGATGTGATCCTGCAGGGGGCGCCTTCCCCCCGTGAAGAGGAAAGGCTCCGCGCCCCCCTCCCCGCCCTCGCGTCGCCCCACCCAGCCATCCCCCCTCCCCAATAACCTTCCTGGCGGAGAAAAGAAGAGGCGGGGCCTGAGGGAGGGGGGCTGAGCTCAGGCAGTCAGGCGGCGGTGGCGGCGGCGGCGGCTCCGGGCTGCGCTCGGCGGGGCAAGCGGCGCGATGTTGCCGTCGGCGAGGGCCGAGTACCTGGCGCCCTGGTGGGCGTCGCGGCTGCACGGGCTGCCCCACTTGAGCTTGAGCCTGCGCCCGGTCTCCAGCGCCTTCCGCCCCTCGGAGGAAGACTACCAGCAGGTGCGCCTTTCCCTTCGCCGGCTCCGGGCATCCCTTCCCCTCCCGCATCTCTCCCTGGTGGGGTTGCGTGAGCCCCTTCGGTTCCGGGCGCCTGTCACCCCCCCCCCCTGCCCTGGAGATTAGATCCCCTTGAGAGATCTCGTCGGGGAGGGCTGGGGTTTTTGCCCCCCCAGAGCAATCTTGGGTGGCTTTGCCCTTTCGACTTTCCCCGAGATGTAGAACACGTGTCTTCCATGGGAGCGGGATTTCCCACTTGCGTGTCTTCCCTGGGCCCTTTGTCTCTCTTCCCTAATGGCTGCTGCTTCTCCACCGCTTCTGATCTAATACCAATTACACTTACATCCCCACCCCATAGCGCTTAGAGCACGAGTCTGGGCGGCTCACAAGTTAATTAGCATCCCCCTCCCAACATGTTGGGTACTCATTTTGCCGACCTCGGAAGAATGGGAGGCTGAGTCCACCTTGAGCACCATCAAGATCGAACTCAGGACACCTCGGCTGCGGTACACTAGTTTAACCCTTCGTTCCTTCACGGTATCTTCAAGGAGGGCAAGGGATCACTCTGGCACATCTCGATCTGCCCCTTGGCAGATCAAGAGGTGCCTGAGAGTGATCCCATCAGTGATGGGATGTAACAGGTTCTCACCAGTTCGCCAGAACCGGTAGTAACTTTTCCCAGTGTCCCAGAGAACCGGTAGGAGCCACCTTCGGGGCTTACCTTTTTCCTGGTTCCCCCACTGCACATGCACACCAAGCACTTGGTGTAAGTGACGGTTATGTGTTTGGGGTGGGTGGGTTGATTTATTTTTGGGTGGGTGGGTGTATTTTCATGTAATGTTTATTTTATTTATTTAATTATTTTATTTACAGGTTTGTGTTGTGGGTGGGTGGGTGGTTTGAGGAGTGTGTGTATGTGCTTATTTTTATTTAATTTTATTATTTTATTTGGCCCTGCACACGACATCATGACGTTAGCTCCGCCCACACTGATGACATCACGGTGGGGTAGTAAAAATTTTGACATCCCACCACTGGATCCCATGCCCTTCAAACTCTATACAACCCATCGAAGTCCTCTCCCTAATCCCGGAGTAAAGCGTGCCAGAGTTTCCCTGCAATGCCATGTACCACCCACCCCAAAAAATACGGTACATTTCCCTCCAGCCCTCCCCAGCTGATCACTAGCTGAAGTGTTTTCACTTACTGGTAGCATTAAAACCCTTTCAACCCCAGTGCTTGTTATTGGGGTGCCATAGGGCACCCGCAGAGATTTGGTATCAGAATCGGACCAGCCGCTGTGCTTTCTAGGAATCTGGACACAGCTGGAAATTCAGATGGTCAGTGATGAAGGTTGGAGTATTTCATTCTCTAAATGGTTTCCTTTTTCATTTGAACTTTTTACTGCTGTAAGCGAAAGAGAATTCAATCTTGGTATAATGACTTTGGGGAGTTGCAGGTTATGTTTTTGCCCTTTTCACATCCAGGTAACAACATCTAGATTTTTCCATTGGCTTTCCGGAGCCTCAGCTCCTACTTTTAAACTACCACAGGGGTGCCTAAATCTTTTGGGCCGTGGGCCGGTCATGTGGTTCAGCGGGCTGGTCACGTGGTTCATCCCAATGGAAGCGGAAGTAAAATGTGCCTTGCAATCTGTTTTGCAACAGGATGAGATAGATTTTAGGCTGCCATTTTCTCTGCTTAAACCAGGGGTGCCCAAACTACTACCTGTGGGCCAGATCCACCTCCTATCCCAATTCATCCAGCCCATGCCACCCTCGTCGCTCATGGAAGTGGGAGTAAAACCAGTGGCGTGTCATGGGTTTCAGCCACCCAGGGCACAGGCCAAACTCACCGCCCCCCCCCCCATCTAGGCTCGCCACCCCATCTATGTTTGCCACCACCCCATCTAGGCTACCCCCACACCTTGCGGGGGGCCCTCGGTTTGGCTAGCGCTGCTCTGGCTGTGGGTCCTGGACCGCAACAACCACCACCCTCGCTTCCTGCCCTCCTGGGCACCGCTGCTGTTGGAGGTGGTCGAGCTGTTGCTGTTAGGCTTGGCGGTGGTGCACCTGGGATTCTGATGAAGGCGCTAATGCTGCCTCACCTACGTCTCATGGCTTGTCGGGTGTCTCTTCGTGGTACTGTGCAGTGGGCAGGTGCTGACGTGGGCTGTTTTCTGGGCTTGCACTGCCTCAGCTTCTGGGTCTTGGCCTGAGACCATGGGCGCCTCCGGGCCCTGCACAGCCCTGCCCGGCGCTTTGAACTGGCAGTGAGGAAGAGGGCACCTGAGGAAGAGGAGGACGAAAGCAGAAGAGGAGGGAAAGAGCCTCCTGATCCCCGCCATGCCGTTGGGGCCGCACTCTCCTGGCGCCCTCCAGCCCGGGCCCCCGGCGAAGTCACATTTATTGTAAAATTTTGCTAACTTGCTGCCCCTCAAAAGTGCTGCCTGGGGTGGGCCCCCTCGAGGCCCCATGGGATGCTACTGAGTAAAACACACCAATACAGAGCAACGAGGGCAGCAGGGGGCAGATGAATTAGTGTAGGGGGCCGGATCTGGCCCAAGGGCCATAGTTTGCGCACCTCTGGTCTACCATGTCCCTTGTTAGACCCACAAAAGGAAAAATAAGGAAATGCTGTCTCTTATCTGGTTGAGAGATATACTAGAAACCTTGTTATCTCCCCCTTCAGATTGCTTCATTCAGTATATGTCCCCAATTCCCTGTGTATCTGCATGCTGTTGGAGAAATCTGTGTGAATTGCGATCCCATTAACCTCAGCTGATTAGCTAAATGCTTCAAATGTGCCCTTGGGGCTGTTCAGAATGAATTTTGCTATTTTCTCTTCTTTCATCTCTGCTTTGAAACAATCTGCACTTCCTTCCCTGTCCAGATATCAGTTTGCTTCTCTAAACAGGCAGTAGTAGAGTTATTTGGGTTTCTGTGTCATTTTGGAGAAAGCCGATTAGATGGTCTCTGAACTGTCTCATTCTGTCTATGTAGTAACAAAGGTACAGCAGAACCGGAAAAAAGCCACATTATTGGTTACTGTCAAAAATCTTTTTTAAAAACGCATTAATTTGAGAAGAGAAAGGGAATGGGCAGGGTACAGAAGTTTTACAGAAATGAATCAGCAGTTCTGAATACAGTACTGTACTTAACCTTCCCCCTTTTCAGTGTCATCGTTTCTATGTTCTGTTGTAACTTATGTAGTGTGTTTCTAGCCGTGTGATTTTGTGGAATTTGTATCCTGCAGAGAACTTGGTTTCTTCTAGAGCAGGAGTTCTCAACCTTTTTAAGCTGGGGGCCGGGTCACGCTCCCTCAGATAGCTTCGGGAGCCGGATGGCCATTTTGCCCTTCTTCCACCACATGGCACTTCCTGGTGTGGTGGAGGCAGTGGGGGCCCCACATGAAATAAGCACTGCAGGCTGCATCTGGCCCATGGGCCACAGGTTGAGAATCCCTGCTCTAGAGCATGATATTTTTTAAATCTGTTGGGTTTCCTTATCTAATTTCGTAGACTATGATATCAACATTTGGGGCTCACTTAATTTTCAGAGTTATTTGCTGAATGTTCAGGCTCTATCCTTGACTTCTCTTTTCTGTAACTTTCAGTTATGCAGAGTTAACCTTTGTAACACTCAGAAGGAGCCATCCAAGAATAAGTATTGCATCCTTATGATTTCAGACAGTAGCAAAGGCATAAAACACCGCTTCTTCCTGGTAATCTGGAGGTGGTGTTTGGTCATTTTAACCCTTGGGTTGGACAGACCCTTTTGTGTATTGTGCAGAATGTTGTAATTGTAGTCAAGATTACTATTAAGGACGTGCACATCTCTTATCTACGTTGTGTCTCTCATATTGTTAGAAAGTGGTCAGGAAAAGTGTGTGTGTGTGTTTGTCAAACATTTCTTGCTCATGAATGCTATACGTACTTTGAATAAGTTTATCCTCTAAAGCAGGGGTGCCCAAACTTTTTGGGCTGCGGGCCGATCATATGGTTCAGGGAGCCAGTCACTAAGGCCCGGAGGCCGGGTGCAGCCCCTGACGCCAATTCATCTGGCCCATGAAGCCCCCGTACGGGTGCGTTTTACTTCTGCTTCCAGGAGCGACGAGGGCTTTGTGGGCCGGATGAATTGGCGTCAGCGGCTGCACCTGGTCCCTGGGCCTTAGTTTGATCACCACTGCTCTAAAGGCATAGCTTTCTTTCTATAGGTGGTTCGTGCCAAATTTGGCACATTGAGTGTTTATTGTTTCAAAACAAGGTGTGCAGAAGATCACTAAAACATACTTCCACTTAACAGGATGTAGGCAGAAAGCTGTTACTCCCTCCAGCTTTGGTTGCACCACATGCACTTTGTTGCCTCAAGAGATTTATAGAATTGAGAGCAAGGGTGAAAACTCATTTACACCAGTCTGTGCTTCATGCAGGATCTGAAAGGGCAGGATGTAACTACAGCATCCCTGTAGTTACATCTGCTTCTTGCAGTTTCTACCTGTTAGGTTTTCCATCTGTCACTTAAAGTGATAAAGAACAGGTCTGTTTTGGCTTGCATGAGTTACTCAGAGATCGATATCATTTTTGTTTCAATTTTTCTCTTTCCCCGACAAAACATAATCAGCTTTATCTGTTATTACTTCCAGATGTCTCTAGTCATGATTTGGACATGTGTAGTTAGTCTACCTTTGGGATTTTATTTGCCAGTGCATTCAACAAATTATTATTCATGCTGATAATTTGGCCCATACACAATTAGCAGCAAAACTGTTAGATCGAAAATCAATCAGCCAAGTTTGACATACCCATTTCTGATCTGCTAAGACACTTAAGAGCCTTTCTACATGGAGTACTGCTATTCAAGATCCTCCCTTATCACTTTTGTGACTAATTTTGATGTTGCTGTTTTACACTTTAAATGCAAGGCATTATGTTTATCTTGGTCAATATAATCTTGATGGTTTTGCAGCAGTGGTTGAGCCTGTCAAGATCTTGATTCTATCTTCTTTGATATGAACTATTCTTTCTGTTTCGTACTGTCTGCATTGTTGTGTGCACCTCCTCTCTGCCATACTTACCACAAGAGTTGTTAGCGGCTGGCCAAGAGCCCTGTAACGTTTCACTCATCACAGCCCTCCAGACTGAAGCCTTTTTGAATACTTTCTGGTTAGGTTTGTTCAACCAGTCCTTTACTCACCTAACCGTAATGTCATTTTGTCCAGAAAAGACTTTGTGAAATTGTTTGCTGGAGCTGAATTTAAGGATGGAGGACCATTTTTCTTCCAGATTTGCTTTAGACTGCAATGGCCATCATTTTAGGGATGATAGGAATTGTAGTCCGACAGTGGAAGATCATGTAGGCTCCACCCCTGAATAAATCAACAGCATTGATATCATGTAGGTACAAACTAGCACTGAAGCTGCATATGTTTAGCTTAGGCAAAAAAAGAGTAATGATAGACATGATAGCAGTTTTTAGATGTCTTACACAAGCCAATGTAAACTTGTTCTTTTTTGCCCCAGAGGGCAGAACTAAAACTAGAATTGGTCAGATATGATTTATTTTTGATTACAAAAAAAAGTTGTTTTCTAGTAAACAATATACAATGGTGTTTCGCTTAAAGAGCAAACTCGCTTAAAGAGTAATCCTGTGGAATGCATTATGCTCTTTAAGCGAGGTACAACTGTATACATTTCTGAATTTGCCCCCCTTGCCCTGAAGATTTGTACAGTCAAACCGCGCATAAAGAGCATTTCGCTTAAAGAGCGTTTCTCTTAAAGAGCAGAATTTTCTCTGAATGTTTGCTTCACTTAACAAATAAAACCAACCAAAAACTCGCTCAACAAATAAATCGGGGTTCGCAATCCCCCCCACAATTGGTCATTTACAATGGTGTTTTGCTTAAAGAGCAAACTCGCTTAAAGAGCAATCCTGTGGAACGCATTATGCTCTTTAAGTGAGGTATCACTGTATTTATAGTTTTATTTTTTGACTTATATGCTGCCCCACTCGCACAGCGACTCTGGGTGGCTTACAGAAGAAACAGTTACAATTCCATAGCACATTCCATAGCATAAAAACAATTACAGATATCACATAGTAAGTTAAAAATATCACATAGCAGGAATAACATCAAAAAACACATCAAAATACATTCAAAAAAAATCTCTAATAACAATTGCAATTACAAAACATCAGGACATCCTAAAAAATACATCAGAGATACTATGATATAAATCATTACAGCATCAAAATTCAATAGGCAACAATATCAAGCAACAATCAAAGTTTCCAAATACCAATCCAGTTTACACAAAAATTACAAAAGCAGAAAACTAAACAAAATTTTTTGCTAAATCCTGCAACAAGTGACAAGCCTTTCCTCCCGGCCGCAGGTGTTTCTGGCAGCGGCTGAGGCTCGAGAATGTCCTGCCGCCGTAGTGGCTTTTAAGCCCTGGCCAGGGTGGAGCCCCCGGGGGCAGGTGGATAGAGTCCTGGGGCTCGACGTGACGATGGCCTCTCCTCCCGGCCGCAGGTGTTTCTGGCAGCAGCTGAGGCTCAAAGATATGGGCATTGTTTGTGCATGTACAGTTTGCTTGCTGCATTTCCTTTTGCACAATTTTTTTTAGAGATAACAGTTCAGAAATGACACTTGCATTCTTCTTCACTGTGAAGAATGCTTTATTTGTTTATCTGTTCCTGGAGATTTTGGTTAACCAGTGAGGCTAGGTGTTCTTAACCATTTCCGTTCTTATTCTGCTAGAGATGCATTGCCAACATTTGCGAATGCTTATTTTCCCTTTTAAAGAAAAGGAGGTCACAATCTGCAACCAGAGTGCAAGCACCTCGTCCTTTTTCATGTGTTGCTGCCTAAACTGCAGTGGCTCAAGTGGCTAAGATGCTGATTGGAAGGTGGCAGGTCAGCAGTTCGATACCTGAATACTGCAGGACGGAATGAGCTCCCATCTTTGTCCCAGCTCCTGCCCACCTAGCAGTTCGAAAGCAAGAAATTGCAAGTAGATAAATAGGGACCACTTTGGTGGGAAGGTAGACAGCGTTCCATGCACTCTGGTGTCTACTCATGCCTGCCACATGACCACAGAAAAGTCTGCAGAAGCAGACAGTGTTGGCTCTTCAGCTACCAAACAGATGAGCACTGAACCCTAGAGTCGGATACGACTGGCTTTCGAACAAGAGTGTCGTTTACCTTTAAATATGTGTTTAGGGGAGAAAGCTGCTATCTATCCATATGTGTGCCTGTCTTCTCTGACAATACATCTATTATGTGTTATTTGTACTATGGTACATCCAAATACAAAATACTGGCCAAGCAGGTTCTTTTTTCTATAATATAATCATTCAGTGCTTGCATTTCCCTGGGAAAAATGTAAATAAACAAGTCCAATAGAACTACTGTATTGCTGTCCCTTTGAAAACTACCTTGTTAGATACTAGGGTGGAGGTCCCCTTATACTTTCTGTACTGTACTTCATATTGGACATCTGCAGACATGCATTTGAGAGGTAGTTGTGTTTTCACTGTGGTACTTCTGTGTCTAGGCCACTTGTGGAACTGCCAAAATGAAGCCACCTTTTGGTGAATTCGTTCCATAGTTCCTTTTGCCTGACCTAGTGTGAGAAAGATACTACTGTATTTATAATTAATTTTTTGTTTCTGTGTTTAGGTACAACAGTACTGCTTCTTGATTGCATGTCGCAAAATATTATGTGCATTGTGGTTTTGCCTGCTGGTGGCAAAAGCTTTCTAATTATGCTGGCAGACATACTGAATTTGATCTGGGCTAATTGAATCCAGGACTTTTAAGTAGTTCCCCATGTGGTTGACAACACATGCATCTTTGAGATGCCAAGAGGTAGCACTGCAGACAGCAAAAGTGGGTAATTGCCTTGTCAGATCTGATGGGGAAAGAATTGGAATGGCTAGGATGGCACTTAACTGAACATAATTGCAGCCAGTCTTTAGGTGTTTGCCTGGAAAAACAAACAAATAGGAGTTCAGTGAGAAAAAGCACTGTAGTTTGACGTATTTTTGTGAAGTAGACTATTGCCTTCTATAGCAGGGGTGCCCAAACTTTCTGGGCTGTGGGCCAGTCATGTGATTCAGGGGACTGGTCACTATGGCTTGGGGGCTGGATCCAGCCCACAACACGGCACATTTTACTGCCACTTCCGGGAGCGACGAGAGCTTCATGGGCCAGATGAATTGGTGTCGGGGGGTGGATCTGGCCCCCAGACCATAGTTTGGACACCCCTGTTCTATAGGCTCCTCAAATGGTTTTGATGGAAACCTATATATTTTATTTCTGTGGAAAGACTTGATCTCTTGGGTTGCATGCAGTTCTGTGACCTGCACAGAAAGTTTTCCTTCTCCCTATCTTCTCACCGAGAGTGTGGTGGCTTAGTGGTTAAGACACTGAACTTAATGACTGAAAGGTTAGCATTTTGAGCCCCGAGTACACATTTTAAGCCCTGAGTACACATAGCTCCCCTCTCTGTTCCAGCTCCTGCCAACCTAGCATTTGAAACCAAGATATTCCAAGCAGATAAATAGGTACCACTTTGGTGGGAAGGTAAACAGTGTTCCATGCACTAGTCATGCCTGTCACATGTCTATGGAAACATCTGCAAATGTAGACAGTGCTGGCTCTTTTGATATAAATAGAGATGAGCACTGAACCCTAAGGTCGGATATGACTGGCTTCCAAACAAGAGTGACCTTTACCTTACCTTCTCACAATTGAACCCTTACATTTTCTAAAAGTCTGTTCCTGAAGGAAGAGGAGGAGGAGGAGAGAACCTTTGGAACAACTGTTTGTTTGTTTGTTTGTTTGTTCAGATTTATATTGCCGCCCACTGATAGTTCAGGTCACAAAAGGGACCCATAGCTTGAAGGAGCAATTGGTAATGAGTCCACAGTGCATTTGCCACCACTAGTGCTTTCAGTTGGAAGGCTAGCACCCAATGTGCCAGTATTACAGTATGTGACTACTGTTACTCTCTAGAACTAGTGGTAGATAGCAGATTGTCAACCTTGCTATACTCACAAAGGTTTGCGGATGTAGCATTTGTGGTAGGCACTATTTCTAAAAGCCTGTTCCGCCAAAGAGCAATGTAGGGACTGTACCTCCCCATCGCATCAAGAACCAACTGCAGGTATATCATCTTCAGGATATAGTCAGGAAGCATCAGTGGTACAACCTGGAACTTTATTCCAGGCTTCTGCTGCAAGATTCCCCATTTCTGTAGTAGAGAATACAGTTCACAACATGTTCTCCAAGTCTATTGGTCAGGCCCAGCACCCATACATTCTCTAGATTTGACTAGAATGAATTGGTCCTTGTTTGTGTGTTCTACATATGACCTCCCTGAAATGTGTGGAGTTGGCAGAAGCTGAAACAGAAAACCCAGTCTTTCCCCGCAGAATGCAGAGTTTATTGTAACCAGGCTTCTCATGAGCCCAGTGTATCTCCTGCAAAGATTTCAGTCATGCAGTACTTGGGTCTTGAGCTGCTGACCTGCCAACCTTCCAGTCATCAAGTTCAGCATCTTAACCACTAAGCCACCACAGTCCCACACATGACATGATATTTAATTTTTTTAAAAAATGTAGACAATGGATGATTTCCACCATACCATCCTGAGCATGTAACTCTTGCTTGATTTTGGAAGTTAAGTAGACCTAAGTCATTTTTAATGTCTGATTTGTGGGTCTTTTGTGGTTTGGACCAGCAGCTCAT
Organism: Furcifer pardalis; assembly: GCA_030440675.1. NCBI lineage: Eukaryota > Metazoa > Chordata > Lepidosauria > Squamata > Chamaeleonidae > Furcifer > Furcifer pardalis. The sequence continues at coordinate 43,378,579 of CP126893.1, forward strand.
TTTAAGGAATGTAAATGGCACCCACTATGTCTGTAGCAGTGATGTGGGTACTAATGGTATATCTCCTGTTCAGAATGATACAGGTGAAGCTAATGTTGTTGGGTTCTGTGATATTACCTCATTGAACAGATAGCAAGACAAAAGGGTACCTATTTTCCATGGACTGTTTTTGAGGTTCGCCCATCTACTGTGTATTCCATTGGTGTCCGGATCTTTTCACGGTCATGGTGGGAATAAACAAGGCAAGTCAGTTCACCTGAAAACTTAGAAGAAAGATCTCTCACAGGTTTAGTAACAAATCCTTCTTAAAGAAATTGAATGCTGTAGTTGATGACCAGTGATGATATATTAGAAGATTTTTATTTGTGGGTTCCCAAGAATTTGTACAGAGAGGTCTACATTTTCAGATAGTTCTAAATACTATGATATTTTGGACATGTTTCTAGAACTCTCTCCTCTCCGCTTATCCTTTTTTCTTGCAAGGGTCTGATAATTATCTTAGACAGTATTTTAAGAAATGTAATCACTAGAAGAACTTTAAAAAGTAATTGAGGAAAATGCTAGAAATATCAACCTTCAGCAAACACTGATGGAGTGCCGGATTAAAACTGTTCCGCTGTTCTGAGATGTTTGGCACATTCTGTGTTGTGATTGCCAGTCTAGCAATGCTTACGCTTGGAATTCAACTGTGCGTCCAGTACAACTGGACTAATGCATAGAAGGAGCCAAGTTTTAATTTGGAAACATCTGCAAAGCGGAAGTTTTTATACAGTGGTTGGCAAACAACCTGTTTTTAGCCTATGCAGCTTTTCATTCCAAACAGCCAGGCCATGGTTCCTGGGGTTGGCTTATTTTAAACTAAGCATTGTTAATCTTAACTACCATTCCCATTTTGAACAATGCCAAAATCTGTGGTTAACTGAAAGTGAGAGCAAAAACTGAAGAATTGCTTGTTCTAGTTGGGCAGAAGGAAAAAATGAGGTGAAAGAACTTGCAAGCCCAGCATTCATTGAGGCTCATCTCAACTTGCTCATATCATATACTTGGCTACATAAGAAACATCAAGGCTGAAATCATTAATGGAGCCCAACTTTGTTAGAGCAACCCAGCAATCCCAGTATACCACATACTGCAGTGCATTTTTAAAAAGAGAAGGATAAAAAAGTCATATACAGTAATACCTCATATAACTTTAGTATCGAATAACACTAAAATCGCATAACATCAAGGAATCTGGGGGGAAGAATTGCATCAGATAACATTAAGATCCTATGGGATGCTTCAGATAACAACTGCGAAAGTCTGTGTGGTTACAATGTATCTCTATGGATCCCATAGAGGATCAGATAACACTAAAAATCATATAACACGAAGACTTGTGGAACCAGGTTTTAGTGTTATATGAGGTTTTACTGTACCTATACAGCTCCAGGTGCCAACCCTGAGGATGGCTAGAAAGTCTGTAACTTGAAAAAAAAAGCCTTCTCAGTGGTGGCACCAACGCTTTGGAACACACTACCAATGGAGCTACGCCAGGCCAAACCCCTTGGATATCTTCAAAAACAACTTAAAACATTCCTATTCAAGGAAGCCTTTAAGAATATTACCCCCTTAACAATAAACTAGCTAGTCAGTTGTCCTTCTGTGCCCACAGATGCCAGGTATTTTATTTTACTTTAGGATGTACTTATTCAGAGGTTTTGTTTTATTATGTTTTGTTATTTGTATGTGGACCCAGAGTGGTTAATATCACAAATGAGAGGTATAAAATGCAATAAATAAATATTAAATAAATATGTGGCTGGTGTTTGGTGTAAAAACTCACTGATGACACCTTTAAAGTCTTCTGGTGGCAGACTTCCTAATTTTTTGAACTTGCTTTCAAATCTATATAAAATAGGTTTCAGATACTGTATGAAATGAGTAGTGTCAGTGATTATAGTATATCTCTTAGTTCTCAGCTCCAAAATTCTGAATCCTTTACTCTTAAACCCCTGACAGCTGCTCAGAATTTGCCCTACTATGTGCCATCATACACTTCTGTATGTTGAGTAGAGATGCTGAGTAAAAGTTTGTTTTAATGTTACTGAAAAATAATACAAACATGCTTACTGAAAAAAGCCCAAAATATCATATAGCCAACCCACAAATCAGAAGAAAGGTCAACTGGGAAATAGGTTCAGTCTGATGCAGCTAGTAGTGGATAATGTTTCAAACTTTGTCCCAGAAGCTGAGCTGTTGGCAAGGTCCATTGACCTATGTATGTATGTGTATGTAGGAGTAGCATACTAAAACATGTTTACAAGAAAGAAGGACATTCTTTATTCATGTCAGATGCATCACCAGCATATAATAACACACAAAGCTAAAATTATCACATCTAAAAATAAAATAGAATTAAAAGGGGCTAGATGACATCTCCCCAATATCGGGCCATTTCAACAGCATTTCCTCTTGCCAACATAAGGTCCTTCTCAGAGCTTGTTGAGGGGCATCGTGTGCATTGCATCATATGGGAGATAGTTTGTACTTCTGCACATCCACACAGGCTGTCATCTACAGGGAAACCCCACTTTCTCAGATTAGCCCTTGATCCTCCTACCATGGCACGCAGTCTATTTGAAGGTTTCCACACAGGCCATGGTTGTTCTTGGCCAGACGGTAGAGAATCATGTGGTTCTGTCCAGTTATCTGGTAGCTCCTTGCTCACCTTCCATAGTTCTAAGGCAGTCTGTTGGGGCAAGTTGTTCGGAGGGGCACATGTTGTGAAGAAGCTATGCCTTGATCTTACTCTCTGCTTTGCTGGTTGGTGATCAACCCACTCCTGAGCAGCACTTTCTCGACAGAATTTTGGTGGAGGGATGCCAGCTAAATAATTGACTTTTTGTATTGGAATTGGTTTTAAACATCCTGTGACCAATCTTGCTGTTTCATTCAAGGCCACATCCACCTGTTTTGCATGTTTTGATCTGTATCACACTGGACTAGCATACTCTCCTGCAGAGTAACATAAAGCTAGGGCAGAAGTGTGTGGTTGGGCACCTCAACTTGTGCCTGTTATTTTCCTCAGAATATTGTTCCTGGCAATGCAGATTTTTATTAAATTTCTGGACACCTCTGTGGGGGCCTGATTCAGAGTCTTGACCCCTTTGAACTTTGTTTCACAAGCTCAGCTAGTCTCAATGTAGAAACTGATTCTTAGTTGCCTTCAGTAGCACTGACTAGCAGAGTTCATTGTCATTTGTTTGCTGACACACAGATCAGAGTGCTTCCACAGTTGTTTATGTTGCAAACATTAATATACAACAATAGCAAAAAAGATTTCCTTCTAGCACCCCAGTTGTTTTCTTGAAAGATACATACTGTACTCCCATTTTGTACACTGTACATTGAATCCTGCATGTCTCAGTTTGAATTTCTAGCTTTGTAACTTTGTTGGAAAGGGAGAGGATTGTGGACACATATTTGCAAACCTGCTTGACTAAATTCAGTCCTGCTTCCTAAATATCTATGGAGGTTTTTTAAACTTCTGCTTCTCTTTTTATTTAGATTGTTTTGTTCCCTTCCAAATATATATACTATGCACAGTGCTGGATAAAATGTTCAGGCACAGTGATGGCTGGGTACCAAAGATTTTTCTAGACTTTGTTGAACCAAACAGATTTCAGTCCAGAATACTCAGTTTTCAGTGCGTCTCATATGGCCAATTCTGACTCCTGGTCATTTCTGTCTTAATTACAGAGGTCACAGTGTTTGAAATACTTCATCTAGAATTCTAGACACCCTTTTTTCACCTTAGCAGTATACAAAAAACAAACCTGGCAGGGGAGTATTGCTTCTCCTTATGCTGGTTGGTAGAGTATTGAGGAAGGTGGTAAGTCTCATTATGAGAGTTTGAGTTGATGCTGCTTTATTGCTTCCAAAGAAGGGGAGCCATCATATTGTCTTCTCAGTGGGTGATGCCAGATATGTTTTCTCTGATCCATGAACCCACTAAACTCCATTTTGGGATCGAGTTCAGCTTCAGACTTCAACAGTTTAAACCTGAGATTCCCAACCTTTTCAAACCAAGGGCCGGATCACACTCTCTGTCAGCTTCGAGGGCTGGACAACCATTTTGCCTTGTTTGCACGATGGGGGTGACCATTTTGTCCCAACAACTTCAAAGGGGTGGCCATTTTTTCCTTGAATTCCCTTGGAGGGGTGAGGGGCCACATGAAATGGTACCAGAGGCCATATCTGGCTCACAGGCCTTAGGTTGGGAACCCTTGGTTTAAACCAATGATGGTGAACCTTGCCACTCTACTTCAATTACCAGAAGCCCAAGCCAGCACTCTTGGTGATCAGGGCTTCTGGGAATTGAAGTTCAAGAACAGCTGGAGTGCCAAGGTTCACTATCACTGGTTTAAACTATCGAATTCACTATGTGAAAGGGGTATTCTATGCTTTTTCCTCCCTCCCTGCTTTCTTTTTCTATCTAATTCTACACTGAGGAAGAGTTTTTGAGAACTGGCATATTTTACGGGCTGACCTTTTGCTGTAACGAACTTATTGTATGTAGCTATAGGTTTGGGGTTCTGTAAAACTTTCTGCTGCTGTTCTTACCTCAGACATGAGCTGCAGAAAATCCCAAGAAGCAGTTGTGCATCATTTCAAAGGCAAAGTGATAGTTGAGTCTGGAAATCCTAAGGAAGGGAGGGAAAGGTCAAAATGGCTGTGAATGTTATGTGGCTTTAGCTTATCTGTTGACTGCTGAGAGAGGCAGATAACGAAGAGATTTACCTGGTTCCCGGAGATCTTGAGGCTGTGTTGTGACCAAAACTGGGGAATCTGGGAATGTCTAAGTACATAAGGATGTGCTCTGTTTGGAAGAAATCACGGTGCTACTGCTGCCTACATCTAGGCCAGTGGTGGCAAACCTTTTAGATATTGGGTGCCAAAAAAGGGAGGGGGGAGAATGAGGTAGGAATCGCACGTGCTGGTGATGTCACATGGGTGTGTGGCCACCCACATGACATCACTGTGTACTTCATGGTGCGCATGCACATCACCAAGCTTTGTCCCCTTCCACAAGCCCCCAATAATTTCACCACTGCCCCTGAAGAAGCCCTACACAATTGCTGCAAAACCATCATGCTGGGCACTGGAAAGGCAAGAGCTCTCTGCTCCTTCCCTCCCTCTTCCATCCCTGCCCCTTTGCTTTAAAATGGGTAAAAGAGAAAAGAGTGCTCTCACCGGTGCTTAGATTTAGGGTGCTCCTAAAAAGAACTCAAATTGGACGTGTGCTTGGGAGATTTTGCTATGTAACCAGGAAGAAACTGGCGAGCAACATCCTGCACCAGAGAGACAGGGGTGGGGGTGGGGGTGGGGAGTTTAGCTGGAAAAGAAGGTCAGGTCAGATCCCTGTCAGTCCACCATAGCTAAGAGGCTTGATCATCCAAGAAGGAACGTGTGACCATCTCCCTCATTTGCTAGGCTTCCTCTTTCCCACACAAACGAGAAGCAGAAGGGTAACTAAAGTTGAGAACTTTTATAGGGCATCTGGCCCACACCAGGGGAAAGAAGGCTATATCACACACATCTCACTTAGACAAACCCCAGGCTCGGGTTCCTCCCCTCTCCTTCCCGGTGGCTCCGAGTTGCTCCTTCACATTAGGCTGAGGGGAGGTGAAGCCATGAGTGGCTTTTCAATCCTTTCCTTTTACCTTCTGCCTGTGGTTTCAAGGTGGAAGAAAACCTCAGCTGTGGTGGTGTCCTAGGAGAGGAGGTGTCCTAGGAGAGGAGGTGAAACGCCACAGAGCCCAAACTCCAAGGGACTTGCTCCTCAATGCCAGGGGACTCAAGATTGTCCTCCCTTCCTCTTGGGCTCTCTGTTTCTCCTCCCTCAGACTTTGCTGCTTAAAATGGGGCTCTCCAGGACATTTGGCTTGGGGGGGGGGATCTACTCCTTTTTCTCTCTCCTTGTGGCTGTCTCAGCAGCTTCTAAAGTCTGACAATTAGTGTGTTAATTCATGCTTCACCAAAATTGCTTTTTACATGGTTATTAGCCCAGGGCCATAGCCAGGATTCTAGATTGGGGGGTGGGGTTCAGGAGGGGCAAAAAAAAATTCAGGGGGGAACAATGTCACACTCACATACATTGGCATCATGGGGTGGGCGGGTGGGGCTGTTAGCTCAGGAGGGTTTTTGCCGCCGCCGCCGCCCCCGGGGGCCCTCTGGCTACGGCCCTCTTGCTCTTTGCTCAGGTGCACTCTCTCTCTCCTCATTCCCCACCTTGCTTGCCCAGCCATCCAATAAGCAGAGCTGCTAGTCCTTTATTTGAACACTTCACCTGATTTCCACATTAATCAAAAGCATGGTGTGGGCCAGGATGGAGGCGCTTCTCATCTTGAAGGCTAGAAGAAACTAATTCTACTCATAGCTTTTAGCTAGCCATCCTAAAAGTATATGCTTTTGACATGCCACTGTGAATATATCTGATGATCACAAACAACACTTGCTTTGATAAATAATTCCATTTAAAACAATTTGATAACTCTTGGGAAAGATCGCCATCCCCAGTTCTTGCAAAGTATGCCTCGGTGGATACTAGAAAGAAGCAGCGGTCCAAACGCAGCTAAGGCAAAGAGCCTGCCTGGGGCTGGAAGAGTCAGTTCTGAGGGGCTGTAGCTGGAGGCAACACTTGCAAGAGAATTTTCTTTGCCAACTTTCTTTACTTTTCATTCGACATGATCCACAACCTTATTGTCACCCCCTCCTCCAAGGACGCGCCACCGCCCACACTTCTTCCCCTTATGGTCCCCCGCGCTAGGCCGCCTTATGGTCCCCCGCGCTAGGCAGCCACTTCTCTGAGTCGAAGGAGGTGAAGCCCAAGTGCAGCCGCACAGCCCGACAACTCAGAGAAGTGGTTGACCAGAGAAGTGGTCACCATGAGGTGGTTTGGGCTGCCCTTCCCTTCCTCAAGACAGGGTAAGAAGCACAGGTGGCAGCATGTCCTTGGATGAGGGGGCAATGCTTTCCAGTTTGTATATGAAGGGGAAAGAGTGACTTCAGGTGCTCTTTCCCCCTCAAATACAAACAACAACACCTCCATCCCACAGAGGCACAAATACACAAAAGGTGGAGAGGCTGAAATCCAATGAAAGTGAGGCAAACAGACAACCTGGCACATCCCTGTCTAAGGAAGAAGAGAAGCACGTGCATGAGGCCATCTAGGGATGAGGATGTCTAGCCATGCCTCCTGGGAGGGATTTAAACCTCCCCATCTCTTCTCCCATTGGCAGAGGGAACTGGGTGATTTGAGAAGTGGCACTGACATTGGCAGCAGCATGTGGGAGTGGGATTGGATGGGCAGGGCTTAACTGAACCTTGCTGCGTGCCAGTCGAAAAGGCTCTGCCATGGCATGCGTGTCACAAGTTCGCCACCACGGATCTAGGCTGTTTGCAGTTGCTTATCGGGCACCATGCCAAGATGAAACTCAGTAAACCATTCATCAGCCCTTGAGCCTGAGCTATTGCTTGCTTTTGCTGTTGAAAGATGAAGCAGATAAAATTATTCTTCTGTTTCTCCTATCCCCACACCCAGCCTGTTTGTGAAACACTGCTTTGAGCTCAGGACTGGAAATGGCCCAAGTGGGAGCAGATACAGCCCCAGGCTGTGGGCCATTGCCATTCAGAAGCCCGACACCGATGGAGAAGATTTGTGCCAGCAGGGAAGAAGACTATGTGGATTGTTCCACAGCTGCCCTCTCCACAGGATTCCTGCTGTTTGCCCTTGATTCCCAAGGACACTCGGTGGCAGTGGCGGCAGAGAAGTGAGGACTGAATGATAGAAAGAGGAGGATGTTGAGTTGAGGGTCTTTTGGCTCTCAAATGCACAAAAGCATGTGACTCTTGACTCTTATCACATCCTCTGTTCTGACTCTTGCAGGCTACCGTATACTACAAGGCAGTGTAGAGCTGCATGCTGTTCACTGCTAGTTCCATGCTCCCATTTCTGAACAGTGGAGTTTTTATGCACTCATAATATTAGAGCCTCTTAAACACAGAACTATTTAATGTTTTGGTCTTGACTCAGGCACATTCACAAGGTTCCCATTTCTCTCCCAGGCTGTTTCTTATTACACTGTATACAGATTTAAAACAGTTAATTTGATTTACATAAGGGTCTGTTTTGCATTTGATGCGTGTCTTAACCGCACAGAGACTTTCTGTGCTTTGTTTCTTTGCTAGTCATGCTACTCGTAGAGGGGATATTGTGGAATTGGGGGCTCCATATACATTCATGTGCGTGCTTAACACTTTCTTTGCCTGCTAATCCTCTGCTCCAAATTTTGCTCACCCATCTGATTCTTTTTCTCTCATGTGATTGCAAAGACATATTTGTCGTAGGGGGAAGGGAGACGAAAGAAGCTTTGGGGAGGGGAATAATCAAGAAATAAAACCCAAAACAGAACCTGTTTTGGAGAACATAAGTTATGGATCAGTGGTGGTGAACCTATGGTCCTCTCTGTGGGCATGCGTGCCGTCACCCCAGCAAGATGAGGTGACCAGACACCCCAAACATACCCCTCCTTGTGTGTGTTGCCCTGTGCATGTGCAGCTCAAGGCACGCCATTGACATCACATGGGTGGGTGTGCTCATTCTCTCCATCGGGCCTATGGAGAGAATATGTACACCCACCCATGTGATGTCAGTGGCATGCCTCAAGCGGAGTGTGCACAGTGCTTGCCCATGCAACTTCTCCTTGGGCACTCTGTCTCTTAAAGGTTTGCCATCACTGCTATAGATGGTGAGAGAATGAAACATACATGTACTATTTGGTACAGTGTCTCTATTTTATATCCCAGCCTCTCCAGAAGCCCATCCTTCTTCAAAATAAACCTATCCAGAGAACTGGCATTGAGCCTGGGGATAGAATATTTGGGTACAATGTTTTTTACCTTTTGTGAAGACTTGTGGCAGGAGAAGTGCTAACCTCAAGTAAAGAGAAGGGTTTTTTAGCCAGTGTCTCTACCAGATAATAATAATTTCATGTCAGAAATTATTCTGGGTTGAGAGGATTTTTGCTGGAGAAACTCTGCTCAGGGGATGCCCGAATGAGGTCTTTCATGTCCCAGCCCTGTGTTCATCTCTAGGTTCTGTTTTGGGTTTTATTTCATAATTATTTTTCTCCAGTGGTAAAATTTTGCACACTGTTGGCATTCTAAGTCAGCCTTTTCTAACCCAGCACATTCCATTTGAGATGGACTAAAGCTGTCACCATACAGTGATGATCAGTGCCAGTGCTGACAAGAGATGGTAGGAGTCAGAATGCAACACACTTGTAGGTCATTGAGTTCAAAATAGCTGGCATAGGCTTTTTTCTTTGCAGTCCAGATAGGAACAGTTTCTCTTTTTCACGAGCCTGTGGAAATTTCGATGTTGGTTTTCCAAGTTTTTTATTTGGGGTTACAGCAGTTGTACTGCCTCTAGTTTGCTGCACAAAAGTCCATTTTTTCCTGCTTCAAAATGTGATTATTAAAGAAGAAGACAGATCTAGATGTTAATGATGAAAGAACTAATTGATTGGTGGTCATGATTTCAATTCATGTTAGGATGATGCTCTTTTTGAACTTAATAAAATCACTGCAGTCTTGGTGTGTGGTGGATTTGTAATCCTTAGAATATATTTTAAACTAAGAACATGGAATTTGTTAAGTTAGAAATGTGTTAAACCTTAAAAGAATGCTTCTAGTGGTTCTTGTGCTGCAAGTTATCAGCAGGCACCAGAGTTTACTGGAAGAGGCCTTTGCATGGCCATAACAACTGTACTTTCTGCGTGAACACTAGCTGCAAGAATGCTGAGTTAAATATAAACAATTGTCTGTGAGAACATTGCTAGAATGTTATGGGAGCATGAATATGTTTTGGGTTAAGAAACCATTGGATTGGCTATAGGCTAATGAGCTAGCAAGACTCTATTATTTACATAGTGATCGATGGGATTCGGAGATCCATTTTGGATCTCAAGATGTAAGCTTGCTATAGTTAGATTGCTGAAAGGATGCAGAAGTTAGCAAGATGATTACTTAGAAATAGACATGTTACTTTACTTTTGGGGGAAAGTGCTTGTCTTGAATGTTCCTGATATTTTTGATTAGTTAATGCTTTTCTATTTTTGTATCCTGTGAACCTACTGAAGATCTACATGCTTTTATCTATCTTTTATTTTAAATAAAGAAGAACTACTTCATCAATGAGTGTGTTTATCAAAAGGGGTAAGAAGAAGAAGAGTATTTGCCAGGCTTAAAGAAGCCATTGCTACCACAACTATACTTTTGTTCTCTCAGCTGAGATTGCTTTAATAAGCTGTATATCTCAGGTGGCTGGACGTTTATACAAGTAATACCTCATATAACATTAGTATCGAATAACACGAAAATCGCATAACATTAAGGAATCTGGGGGGAAGAATTGCATCGGATAACATTAAGATCCTATGGGATGCTTCAGATAACAACCGCTAAAGCCTGTGAGGTTACAATGTATCTCTATGGATCCCATAGGATTTTAACATGCATCAGATAACACTAAAAATCGTATAACACCAAGACTTGTGGAACCAGGTTTTAGTGTTATCTGAGGTTTTACTGTATAGCCAGGTTAAGTCTAAGTAGATTTCCTGGAGCCTAGAAGTTCATGTACTGTGGCCTGGGTAAGTTTTCAGGCTTGATACAATGTGAATGTGAGAGATTCTAGACAAGGGTCCTAGTTAGCGGGGCATCTCAAGCAGATACAGGTTGTTTGAATCTGAAGGGATCGTTGACATTGGGGCCTTGAGTCTTTAGCTGCTTTGTCTCCTTTTTAAAGAGAAAGAGAAGGTAAAATATTTTGAATGAATGAATGAATCTTTCTATCGATCTATTAACCAACCACTCCCAATAGATAAGAAGCTCAAGGCAGATCCCAAGTCACCCTTCTGTCACCTGATGCCAGTACTTTCAGAGGGGGCTAATTCTGCTGCAGGTGATGATGGAACTACATTTAGCCCAGTATTTCCCAACCTTTGGTTCTTGGACTCCAATTCCAAGAAACCTAAGTCAATTCCCAAAAGCACTGATCAACCAATATACTGACTTAGGCTTCTGGGAATTGAAATCCCGTTTGGGGCATGAGCCGCATGTTGGGAACCACAGATTTTAGCCCAGGAAGATGTTTCTTAACAAGGCATCGCTTGGCCCAATGGCAAAGGGTAAAGCTAACACATTTTGTGTTCAGTTAGTTACTACCTTCAAAACATGATCAAAAGGTAAGTAGATATTTTTCAATTTTTCTTGCAGCTAGTGGTCATGTAAGTAGATGTTTTCCTTTCAAAACATGTTGTATGAAAACATTCCCACTCTGAGATATTGATCCATCTTCTTTTTCTAAGTGATTAATTTTGAGTATTAATTATAGAGCAAGCATAGAACAGTCATTTCCCCTTTAGTATGTTCTTCCAGAAGCAAATAAAATACTTGTCTAGATTTTATTTCCACTGTAGTATTTTGAAATTTTTTGTCATGTACATCTGTTTAAATGACTAAAGGAGGAAGATTAATTGAGTGATTTGGATTAGAGGAAGAAGACGACAAAATCACAAGTTCTTGATGCCTGCTGAAGGGGACACAGGAAGGAGCAGTAAACAAATATTGCACCGAGCAAGACCAGCCTTTGTTCTTCTGTCACTTCATATTAAAGATCTTCCTTGACAGAGAACGTTGTCTCTTGGTTATTGTTTGTTTGTTGGTTGGTGTGACTATGGATTTAGGCTAAATCACCCCTTTCTCTGGCCATGCGACCTCTTAGAGTACATTTTCTCATTTGATTTTGAATATAATCCAAGCTAGTGCTTTTTCTTCCAAGCGATGTTGTCTAGTGGTGTGCCTTTAACATTGCCTGTGCTTCCCTTCACCCCTTTGATCCAGCACTGGTTTAAAACTGCTGGTGGCAACCTTTGATTCTAACCCAGCCTAATAAAAGCGTCCTTCGCTTCTGGTGTTGGGAGGAAAAAACCCTCTTCCTGACAGCAGCCACAAAGGGGTCTAGAAAAGCTGCTCTGTGCCTTCAAGCAATCCTTGTGACTCTTAAAAAACAAATACCATCCCGTTAGGGTTCATGTTTGACCTTTTCCCTGCCCCACCTCCAAGACCTTCTCTGTTTCCAGGCTTAGTTGATGAGAAACAGCCTCAACAACCATGGAAGTCAGTGCCATAAACAAGGCTTTATTCAAGGGGAAAGTATAGGGGTGGGCCTCTTCTTTTTGAAGAATTGCCTTGATGAGGTCTCTGGGTTTACAGTGCTCTTAGCTGCCCAGAAAATCAGTTAATTCAATACATTACAATTTGAGAAGGTAAAAAAACCCTAGTGGAGGGCTGTGATGAATCACATCAGTTATGAAACAGGAAAGCCTCCAGTATGTCTCCTCGCTTAGTCTTCAAGTACTGTAAATCACTTCTTTCTCTTCCTCACCCCCCCCCCCATTTGTAATGTGGAAATAATGTTGGTCTCCATTACAAGGTACTGGTTGAAGGGGTGCATTAAAATCATGCAGATGCATTCAGATTAAAACTGAAAAGGTAAATGTCTTCCTTGCTCAAAAGCCAGGTCTGTCCGACTCTAGGGGTCAGTGCTTATCTCTGTTTACAGCGGAAGAGCCAGCACTGTCTGTGTCTGCAGATGTTTCCGTGGTCATGACTAGACACTGGAGGGCTGTTTACCTTTCCTGCCGAAGCAGTACCTATTTATTTCCTTATAGTTTCTTGCTTTTGAATTGCTAGGTTGGCAGGAGCTGGGACAGAGGCTGGAACTCACTCTGTCATATAGCACTCGGCTCTGGAACTGTTGACTTGCCGAACTTACAGTCATCAAGCTCAGCATCTTAACCACTAAACCCACTGCAGTCTTAATACTGAAAAATGCCTTCTTAAATAAAATTGTTTTTAAAAGTACATTTAAGCACATAAGCATGTTGGATTTCTCCACTGATGCTGTTGAAAAAGGGACTCATCTCTTGTATGTGCCCAAATGGATCTGGTCCTGCAAAAGACCACAGAGAGCAGTTAATAGCTTAAGACAGGGATGGGGGACCTGCAGTCTTAACACCGCATGAATACATTTTTGTTCATCTTTTATATTTATATTTTGGCAACTTTAAAATTAAAATTTAGTAACTTTAAAATTAACAAATAGTTCTCATCTTTTGAAATTATTTAGTACATAGTAGTTGGATTATCACAAAAATAATGTACATTTTTAAGTATACCTAATTGAAGTTTCTTGAATGTGGCCTTATTTGATTACAGCTAAATTAATGTGGCCTTTCAACAGGAAAGATTTACCCGCCCCGGCTTAAGATTTGGGTCAGGAGGCTGGGCCAAGCCATTAGCTAGAGTAAAGGTGCTGTGGTTGCTATGTTTAGGGTGCCACAAAGGAGAGCAAATTGTCATTTATGGAGTGATGGGGGTTGTTTTACTGCAGGGAGGAGGAGAGAGGCTTCCTGAAGTGTTGTATCATGTGTACAAAATTGCTATGTCTGGTTCCGAATACTAGTAGTGGGGGTACCATTTGTTGCTCTGTTTCAGGCAGCAAAATGTATTAGGCCCTTCCAGTAAGGAAAGTATATGTGGGCAGAAGCAGTCCTTAAACAGTTTAGAAACAAGTTGGTAATGTGGGTAAGTTATACAGTCGTACCTCAAGTTACGAATTTAATGCATTCCCCAGGACATTTCGTATTGCAAAAAATGTGTAACTTGAAAAGCAGTTTCCCATAAGAATGCATTGAAAACCATTTTTCTGACCTCCGGAACGGATTAATTGGTTTTCAGTGCATTCCTATGGAAAACCATGTTTTGCATTGCAAATTTAAATTCGTAACTTGAGGCATTATTTTCAATGGATTTTCATTCATATTGCAAACATTTCATAACACGAGGCATTTGTAACTCAAGGTATCACTGTAGTATGTTGTGTTCTCTGACTGTAAAGTTGTTGGGTCAGCAGCGGTTTCAGGGGCCAAAGATTCAGGCTAAGGGCAGTTGCTAAATAGGATGCGAGTGTGACAAACAAACAGTGTTGATGAGTGTAAAAGCTACTGTCTGGATTTCAACACAGAAAGAGCCTCCTTGAAGATTGTGGTATATTTGAACCCCAATCAGGTGTACCCTGGTAACAGCAACCTTGTGTTGCCAGCTAATCTTTCTCACACTAGGTCAGGTGAAAGAAACTGCAGAATGAACTCACCAAAAGGTGATTCATTGTATCCTGGCAGTTGTGCTTGGCATAGTGGCTGTTATTTTACTGTGCTATTTTGCGCTTTCCTTCACTAATTGTTGCAAGATTGGCCCTAATAATTTATATAAATCTTGGTGGCTTATCTAAATGAGTTCAATCCTGATGGGTCAAGGTTGACTCAAACTTCCATCCTTCCAAGGGCAGTGAAAATGAGTACTCAGTGTGTTTGGGGTGGGGCAAAATGCTAATTAACTTGTATACCGCCCAGAAAGTGTACTAAGTGCTATTGCTAGATTGAACTAGAAATGATTAATGTAGGAAATGCCACCATCTCTATGTGTTGTGTGGGAAGGTAGAGTGGCCAAATCCAAGAAAGGACTTTTTAAAGTAAAGCCCCCTCTGAACTTTCAGATGAACTATCCTTTGTGTTCCTTTCTGGACAGGACAGAGCTTTTCCACCTGTTCCTCGCTTGGGAGAAGAGAAGTAAAGCCAGGCATTCCTAAACTTCAGTTTGCCTTTAGCAGTTCTCTGTGTCAGGATTAGGAAGTCAGCCTAAACTTGGATTAACTGTAGGGAGCAGGAGAGGAATGAAATGCAGCATTCATCAGTCACGAAACAGTTGTGACCCCTTGCTCCAGGAAATAACTTTTGGCTGTTCAAGAGGTTATTGTTAACTTTGCCTACAACACAGCTGTGTTTATGGGGACTGTGAGAATCTTATCACCAGGGCTAGGAATAGCATAATCATGGTGTTCTTCAAGCCCATAGCCAAATCTCTTAAGTGGGGTGGAACCTTAAAGCAATTTAATTGAAACGAAGACTTCCCAAGTGCATTTGAATGCATGCGGGCAAGTGTTGTTTTCAGACAAAAAACACCCAAGGTAAATTATTGGTTATATACATGAGGCTGCCTGGAATAGAGGCACTGCTTTGTGTGTGTATGTAGTGTGGGACATGCCGAGTGGTGGGATTGAGCAGGTTTGCTCCAGTTCGCCAGAACCGGTAACAGAAAGTCTAGCTGGCCCCACCCATCCAAGTTTTGCAATAAAGTAGCCCTAATTTGGGTGCAACACGGGGCTTCTCCCTGGCCATACCCACCATACCATGCCCACAGAGTAGGTAGTAATTTTTTTTAATCCCACCACTTGACATGCCACATGTATCTTGAGTGTGTGGTATGTGTTAAGAAAGCAGTTAGGAAAACCAGGATAGCACATTTTCCATTGTTGTCCAATCTTTTTCCTCTGACATGCTTCTGTGTCAGGAAATTAAAACGCAACTTAATAAATGAATACATCTGTAAAGCTGAGCTGTTCCAGCATCACGACAAAGTTTGCATGAGGGTGAGGGAATAAAAAAGCTTAAGAAGAATGCTTATGGATATATGCTCAATACTGAATAGGGGTGTTCTAAGAGTAATATTAACTCTTTTCAAACAGTTACTCTTTTTCTCCTTGAAATTTAACAATACAGTATAAAGAAATGTATGCTGTTCAGTTGTCCTGGTCTTGAAATATTTATAATTACTCCATTAGAAATAAAATCCAAGTGAAGGTTTTTAATTTGATAGAAAACATCCTATTTAACTACATTAAAGTTGTTGTATTGGATTTGAAGGGGGGTCCTTCTCATGGCTTCCTCCTCATGCACTCATTCCAAATGCTTTATGCAACTAGAGGGGAAAATCATGTGAGATTCACCCAGTTTATATTTTTAAAAGTTTTTTTTTTAAAAAAAATGCAGAACATTGGAAGTTTTTCTAGAAAAGTTGGAAAATATTGAGATTCAGATATTTTGGGGAAACCATGTCAGGTTTGGGAACAGGTGTGAAGATCTAGAATACTATATAAAAGTGATGGTGACCCTATTAGAGACCGAGTGCCCAAACTGCAACCCAAAACCCACTTGTTTATCGCAAAGTGCCAACACAGTAACAAAGGAGGAAGGAAACACTCCTATTGGGCTGCTGGGCAGAGAGGTGGAGCGAAATCAGTGCTGGGGAGAGGGAGGGAGTGCTCCCATTGGGCTGCTAGGCAGAGGGGTGGAGTTAACTCTGTGCTGGGGGAGAGAGGAAGTGCTCCCATTGGGCTGCTAGGCAGAGGGGCAGGGCAAACTGCAGGAGAAACTGCACATGTGCCCACAGAGAGGGCTCCAAGTGCCACCTTGGTACACATGCCATAGGTTCGCCACCACTGCTATATATGTTACAGTCACCATGAGTTTTTTTTTTCTGAACACAGCCTTTTCTGTAGTCAACAATCCATCACTTAGTTGTAGTGTTACTATAAAGGTGCCATATGATTCATCTTCTTTGTAGTAATAATTAATACAAGCCCATGTAGAGTTTGTGTTGTGTGTGAGAGAGAATTTAAATTCTATTACTAAAGATGATAAAGCTCCGGTATGCTACCTGGCTGGGTGAATTTGGAGAACCATATTAAAATTGTTATGAACACCTTGGAATGAGTGTGTTGGCATAAGTGCTATTATTATAATTAACAGTTTTGGTATAACTACCCAGAGGGAGCTTGAAAACAAGCATGGGAAACAATCAGAGCATGGCTGGTTTTATAATGATGTAGGAAGCGTTCTCCCTCTGAGCAGTTTAACAAATGAAGGAAGAAAGCACTATGTGCAACCCATACATTGCCCACCTGCCTTGAACAAGACATGTACAACTGCCTGTAATTTAAATCTGTGTATCATGCAAGTGGGCAACTTTGCTTCTTTTTGAAGTGCAAGTGTTTTGAGGTATTTCGACTTGCTACTCCTGTAATCCTATGTAATTCTGCTGTTGGCAGCAGTGCTGAAAAAGTAGCTGTGTTATGCCATTTGTTGAACCCGCTAGTATTTCATGACAAGTGCTATGAATTACACATTTCCCCCGCTGTTCTTTGACACCAACTTCAAGGAGATGGAATGTGGTATCAAAACTGGAGATAGATCGACTGTAGTGAAGAAAAATTCTTCTGGAATATATTTGGTACTGAAACTACTCATATATCAAACATTGACTCAGAGGTTGCCTTAGTGTGTATGCTAAACTAGTCATTGCCTAGGTAATCACAAATGTACCAGTCTGTGTTTCACTCGAGATCTGTGCATCTGCTGCAATTTGTAATATGCATTTTGCCAGGCATATAAATCCCAGTTAAGTGCCACTCACTATGACCTCTCAGCACAGTGAGATTTCTTTACTCATTCCTGTTCAACTATAGACGCACTGGAGGAGCAAGTTTTTAAGCCATGTTACTCATCGGCTGGCCTCTGTGTCCCTCTGAAAAAAGTGTTGCTTTTCAGGCGCATGATAGGGAAATGTTAGAAATAATCCATCTGAGAAAAGTGCTATCCATCATGGGGCAATCTTTTTGTAAATGCCCTCCCATCAGACTCAGCCAGGATGGCGGGTTGTGGGAAATATGGTCCCGGATCTGGAAAGTCACAGGTTCCCTATCCCAGGCCTAGTAAATGCTCTGTCTAAAGCTTTTATGGCTAAAACAGCAAATTCCCATAATGGAGAACCAAGGCAAAAAAGATAATTTTTAGATTTCTCTTCCATATTTAACAGTCAACATAGTGTAAAGCATAGTGAGAGCTGGACCATTAGGAAAGTAGAGCGCAGAAGAATAGATGCCTTTGAGATGTGGTGTTGGAGGAGAGTTTTGAGAGTCCCCTGGACAGCGAGGAGAACAAATAGGTCAATCTTAGAAGAAATCAACCCTGACTGCTCCTTAGAAGGTCAAATAGTAAAGATGAAGCTAAAGTACTTTGGACATCAAATTAGAAGAGAAGATTCACTTGAGAATGCCTTGATGCTGGGAAAGGTGGAGGGCAAAAGAAGAAGGGGGCGGCCAAAAATGAGATGGCTAGATGGTATTGTGGATGCAATGGGCACAGAGCTGAGCAAGTTGAGGAGGATGGTGGAGGACAGAAGTGCCTGGCGGACAGTGGTCTATGGCCTTGGTCTGCAAATAGTGGCTCTCCAGGTGTTTTGGACTTCAATTCCCAGAAGCCTCGATCAACAGTAGTGCTGACTTGGGCTTCTGGGAATCGAAGTCCAAAACACCTGGAGAGCCACTATTTGCAGACCACTGGTCTATGGGGTTGCGGAGGGTAGGAATCGACTGTGCGACTGAACAACAACAAATAGTGTAATGCATTTTTCTCTTCCTTCATTTCCTTCAAGAAATCCTTATTTTGCTGTAAGTCTTCTGATGAATGCACAAACATAGACAGTGTGCTTAGATACAGTAATACCTCATATAACATTAGTATCGAATAACACTAAAATCGCATAACATTAAGGAATCTGGGGGGAAGAATTGCATCAGATAACATTAAGATCCTATGGGATGCTTCAGATAACAACCGCTAAAGCCTGTGTGGTTACAATGTATCTCTATGGATCCCATAGAGGATCAGATAACACTAAAAATCATATAACACCAAGACTTGTGGAACCAGGTTTTAGTGTTATATGAGGTTTTACTGTACTTGAAATAGTGTTCCTAGATTAGAAAAAAAAATCACACTTGTAGAGAGTGTAGTAGTTTACATTATATACAGCAGAGGTTCACAACCTACCACCTGTGGGCTGGGCTGGGCCAGCCTGCATCGGCGCCGCCACAAGCAAAAGCGGACATATTTATGATAGCCATAAATGCGCCTGTGCAAATATGCCCACCATGGTTTACAGCAGTGTTTATGCCGGGAAGGGAGACCATGTGTCCAGCCCGCTCAGCTGACGGAGGGGGCATGGTCTGGCCCATGGTGGGAAAATGTTGAGAACCCCTGATATTCAGTGTAGGTAGGCTCTTGTCAGTTATTCTGAGGGGAATGGAAGGAAGGCAGTGAGGAGCTGAGACAGCCATTAGAGGTCTGCTGACCACAAAATATACTTGTGATTTATCCCAGTAGAGGAAATTTGTCAGAAATTGTAATATCTTGTAGATAAGAACAGGATGTTAATATCTTCAGGTGAAAAACCAAATTTCCTAAGGTAATCTTGTATGCTTTTATGGTTCTACACGAATCAGGTTGCTTTCAATTAAGTCTGGTCTTTTGGCCTCTAAACCAGAGGTGCCTAAACTTTTTGGGCCATAGGCCAGTCACGTGGTTCAGTGGGCCGGTCATGTGGTTCCTCTCACCGGAAGGGGAAGTAAAACACACGCATTTACTACAGCTGTGGGTGCATTTACAGCAGTCTTCTGTGCATGCTCTGGTGTCTTTTACTTCCACTTCCGGGAGCAGCGCAGGTGGAGCAGGCCGGATGATTTGGTGTCACAGGCTGTAGTCTGGGCACTCCAACTCTAAACCAAACTGGCACTTCTAAACAAAGACGGAAACACATTCCCCCTGCACCCCCCAATCACTGTGCAAGACTGCACTTAATGTCTATACAGTAATACCTCGGATAACGCTAAGACTTGGTTCCACAAGTCTTGGTGTTATCCGATTTTTAGTGTTATCCAATGCATGTTAAAATCCTATGGGATGGATCGGATAACGTTAAAGCTCCACAGAGATACATTGTAACCGCATAGGCTTTAGCGGTTGTTATCCGATCCATCCCATAGGACCTTAACGTTATTTGATTCAATTCTCCTCCCCAGATTACTTAACGTTATGCGATTTTAGCGTTATCCGAGGTAAACGTTATCCGAGGTATTACTGTATATGATAATAAGGGATCTTTCAAATACCACGTGACCTAAAATAGGCCATTTTATCCCCTCCCCCTGTGACTTTCCATGACCTTTGACCAACCCCCCAAACCCCCTAAATCACGTGTTTTCTCCGTTTTCCCTGATTTGAAGAGAAACGGCAAAAGTCTGACCCAGAGTCTGAAGACACCTGCCATCCCACCCCTGGACTCTCATCTGGCCGGGGTGTGTGTGTTTAAAAGCCATGCCAGCTCAAGCAGCAGAGGATGGTCCTGCCCTGAGCCTGAGGACACCTGCCGCCCCACCCCCAGACTTCCACCTAGCCAGGGGGTTAAAATTCTGGAGTCACATGACTTCACACCGAAACACCCCCACACACACTTTCTGTGACTTTTGGTCGTCCCCCTCTCCCCCTAAAATGGTCACATGGTATTTGAAAGACCCCCTAAAGGGAGGGAAACCTCCAGGTTCCAATCTTTAACTGGCCTATGGAGAGTTGGAATTCAATGGTCCCTGAGGCTTCCCAGCAACCTTGCCTTTCACAACATTTCCTCCTATACAGGGAAAGAGAAACGAATCCCTGCTAATCTCCAATCAGAGATAAAAGCAGGGATTTCCCTTCACTTGTGAGGGAGTCTCCACAATTAATTCTCGTTGATCAGAGACGCCAGGAACTCCTTCCCCCACTTCCAGGAGGCCAGCAGCCAAGGCTAGTGGGAGCACATCCGGAAGAACTTGTAGGAAAGCTGGTTTAAGAGCTTTAAGCCTCCTCCTTGCTCAGAAGGCCAGAGATATGCAGGGAAAGGAGAATGGTCACAACACCAACATGGAGGGCAAAAGAGGACACAAATTTGCATTAAAATTCCAAATGCCAATTTATATGCAATAATGAGATGGATTTTCTTTTATAATTTAGATGGAATTATGACATGGGCACCTGCTGAATCAGATGACTAGGTGCTTGCTGTGAATGGGCTTCTGGATATACTTGAATGAAACTTTAAGACTGGGCAACTTTTCAGATGGAGTGCACAGAGAGAAAGAGAGCAAGGAGTTTTATTCTGCTACTCTTGAAGCACAGATAAAGGTTGCCCTTGCTTGAAAGCCAGTCATGTCCGACTCTAGGGTTCAGTGTTCATTTCTGTTTATACCCAAAGAGCCAGCGCTGCCTCCATCTGCAGATGTTTTTGTGGACATGTGGCAGGCATGCCTCTATACCTGAGTGCATGGAACGCTGTTGCCAGATTAAGCCAGCGCGAGGCCTGTAGCAAATCATGTCAAGAGGCCCTTGCTTAGATTTAGGATTTAGGTTACCTATAAAATAAAACACCACTACAGCTCACACGTTAATCGACTTTGCCACTTAACACAAATTCATGCTACTATGGAGTGGTGCATAAGATGTGCGCCACAAAGACAGCTCCGCCTGCACGTGCATCTTTACTCTTTGACGTGCATTGAACGCTCCAATGAGGTGTCGACAAGTCTCACTGAGTGAACATTTTTTGAATATCTATGCGAATGCATGGAATATTTAAATTTGGATTTTCATTCTAACTTAGCTTGGGGGCTGGGGGGCCCAGAGACATGGGGCCTGTAGCATTTGCTACTCCTGCTATATGGCTGATCCGGCACTGGCTGTTTACCTTCCCACCAAAGTGGTCCCTATTTATCTACAGTTGTACCTCGCTTAAGGAGCATAATGCGTTCCACAGGATTGCTCTTTAAGCGAAACACCATCGCAAATGACCAGTTGTGGGGGGATTGTGAACTCCAATTTATTTGTTAAGCGAGTTTTTGGTTGGTTTTATTTGTTAAGCAAAGCAACCATTCAGAGAAAATGCTGTTCTTTAAGAGAGTTACTCTTTAAGCAAGGCACTCTTTATGCGAGATTTGACTGTACTTGTAATTTCTTGCTTTCGAACTGCTAGGTTGGGAGGAGCTAGGACAGAGGCAGGAGCTCACTCTGTCATGCAGTACCCAGGAATTGAACTCCGACTTATCAGTCAGCAAGGTTCAGCATCTTAAGCACTTGAGCCACTACAGTCTCACTGAAGCAGAGGGCAGTCCTCTTTAAAAGAGGATGTTTGGCCACTGTAGGGGGAAGTGAAGCCTAAATGGAAAAGCTGCACCTGGCACTACAGGTGGTAAAAGGTAACATCAGGAGGCATGGTCATGTCACCATCTGGTCTGCGAGGATTAAAAAGGGCAGGAGGGTGGTACCCATACTAGTTTCTCCATCTCTTTTCTACAATGTGAAGCAATGATTTTAATCTGCTAATCAACGTGAATACAGTAGCAGCACTTTCTCTGCATTAGTCACATTTCCATTCTTGCACCAACCAAAACTAATTAATTTAAGGATGAGGTTTCTTGCTAGGCCTGTTGCTTGGGAGTATAGCCTACTGGTAACCTTGCTATTTAAAAATCATTGAATATTTTAAATTCAGTTCCAGCTGATGCTGCGGAGAAGACTTGCAGAGAAGACTTCTCCAGGGCAAGAGTAGATTGGTCTAGCAGTTGAATCTACATCCTAACTGTGACCCTTGCACAGTTGATTTCTTGACCTCAGAGTGACTATAGAGACTGAGTGCTGAAACTGCAACGCAAAATGCATTTATTTGTTGCAAATTGGCAACACGCCAACAGGGGAGGGAGGAAACTCTCCCATTGGGCTGCTGTGCAGAGGGGTGGGGCGAACTCTGCGCTGGGGAGGGAGAAAACGCTCCCATTGGGCTGCTGGGCAGAGGGGTGGGGCAAACTGTGCTGAAGCAAGTGCATGGGTGCCCACAGGTTCGCCACCACTGAACTATTCCACTAGTACATTCATTCATTCATTCATTCATTCATTCAAATTTCTATTCCACCCTCCTTGCACAGGCGACCCAGGGCGGATTACAACAGGTCAGATAAAACATATAAAATACAATTAAAACTCTAAAAACAATTTAAAACAGTGTCTCGTTCCTTTCGATAAAGGAGAGTTAGGGTGGGTATGAGATGTTAGATAAGCCAGCGGGGAGCGGTAAATGAACTGTCATTGCCCCACACATAATTTATGTTTCTATTTCCCCCGTTCAATAAGGCTGTGTTTTCCTGTCTTGTAAATATATGCTGTGATAGTGATTCAAGTTTACATGAAATGCACCCAGGTCGATGGAGGCAACAGGACTTGCTGACTGACCTCTTCAGGAGCAAAAAGAGCCAGGATTACCCACCTTCATTTCCAGTTGGTTGGGGAAATAGTTTAATTTTAACTGAAAGGCAGAAACCCAGCTTATTAAGAAATCATTCTTTCTCAATAATTGCTAATCAAAAGGGTAAAAATTCCAGTCATTTCATAATCTTAGTGAGGACCAATCATGGTAGGATGCATAATTGGGCTTCGGGCTGTAATTAAAGCAGGGCAAATATACCTCAGAGTTACATGGATTTAGAGGGCACTGAAATCTAGACATCTGTCTGCTGCCAAATGTTAGGAAAATAAACGGCACTGACTCCCAGCCCTGTTTATTTTCCTTTTCTTTGAATACAGAAACATCTTCATTCTTTTGAAGGGCACCACCTTTTTGATCCTGCTTTCTCTTGGTGATGGGGTGTGTTCATACCTCAGCATGGAGTTGATGCCCACATGGAGGTCTACATGCCCACAGCATGGAGGTCTACATGCCCACAGTTTCTAGTTATGGCTCTGCTTGAGCCTCACTGCCTGTTATTTTGCTGCTGTACTTGCAAGTGCCCTCTTGTAAGCCTGCGATGCTGTTTCCGTCCCCCATGTTCCATCTGCAGACATTCCTGCCAAATATTCCTCGAAATCTGGCACCAACCCATTTTGCTCAAAAGAAAATGTGGTAATTGATCCGACAAGAGCACCTCATGCCAGTTCTCTTTTTAAAAACCCCACAGTATCTTGCTGTGTCTGGATATTTAGGCTTCCCACAGGCTACAATGAGATAACAGGTCAAATGTCTTGCAAGCCTGCCTTTAGCAGGCTGGTTAGGCTTCATCTGGTTGATTTAATCTTTTCAGAGCAAGGAGACACACCATGTGCTACATTTCTCTTGAGTTCTCTTTGGATTTTAGCTGCGGACCTATTCGAATGTATGATGTTAATAATATATTCGTTACAAATAATGGCCGTTTAACAGTACTGTTGGTTTCAGTGCATGTGCCTTGTCAATATGGGGTAACTATAGAGCAGAATGGCCTATGGAAGGGATGCCACAATTAAAGGAGGTCATGAGGGGTAACTAATTCTGGTTTTGTTCCCTTCCTTACCCCTTGCACTAACAAATTAGCTCCACCAGTGGCTCAGTGGGTAAGGAGCTGAGATTGGAGATTGGAAGGACAGGGTTTAATTCCCCAAGAGCTGCACAATGGGGGAGACATGAAAGGAGCCTCATTTGGGCATCCCCTGCAAAAATCACTTCAACCCAGGACGAAAACACACACACACACACTAACAAATTAGAACAACTGCCGAACATTTGAGGCAGGGGGTTCTCAACCTATGGCCCGTGACACCATTTCAAGTGCCCCCCCCCACTGCCTCTGCCACACCCGGAAGTGCCATGTGTGACAGGCAGGGCAAAATGGCCATCCGGCCCCCATAGTTGTCTGAGCGAGCGTGACCTGGTCCTCGGCTTGAAATGGTTGAGAACCCCTGATTTAAGGTCTAAATTCAGGGAATAAGTTCTTACGTTATATTTCAGAAGGCTTCTTGAGTGAAAAGTCTGGCATCTACA
Organism: Furcifer pardalis; assembly: GCA_030440675.1. Classification (NCBI taxonomy): domain Eukaryota; kingdom Metazoa; phylum Chordata; class Lepidosauria; order Squamata; family Chamaeleonidae; genus Furcifer; species Furcifer pardalis. The sequence goes on from CP126893.1 coordinate 43,403,242, forward strand.
TCCTTTTTTAGCCACTTGGACCAGCGGGGAGGAGGCAGTGACCCATTTGCCCACATACACTAGCTTTGACTGCTCCACAAGTGCAATATATTTGTGTTGCAGACCAGCTTGATAGTCTTGGAAACCATTCTGAAAATACAGTAAATGGGAGCAGTGCCCATAGCTGCATTTGGCCTGGTCAGAGTGTAGTGATGAAAAATCATTTCTTCTTAAAATAAAGCATTGTTAACAGAGCTCTGTGTTTGTTTGCATTGACTTGTAAATAGCCACTGGCCTGTGAGAAATAATACTTGTTTGTGTAACTTGTGATTCTTGATTGTTTCCCCCCTTAAACTCCTGTGACACAGAAAGAATACTAATACTGATATATCTAGGCAGGCTAATCATTACTGGTTACTATTATATGTACACCCTTAATTGCCTAGCTGAAAGGGAATATGAATGTACACTTTATATTTTTAAAGATGCAATTTGTGCATCAAAGATTTGTATGGTCCCCCCATGTGCTGTAAACATACTGTATATCTATTTGCATATATTAAACAAAATTATCTGTAGCTCAGGTATTCAGGATCTGTGCTGTTGTGTGTGCATTTCTGAATCTAATGTAACTAGGCTACAAAAAATGGCAGCATTAAGGATTCTTGAAAAATAAATGCCATTTGCAAATAAATGATTCATCCCATGGGCTGATTTTGAACCACCCGACCCCCTTCCTTTTTAAGCGGTCTTGCTTGAATGCTGGAAGCCATAATTTCTGGTTTGTTCTCCCAACAGAGAATGAGGTTATATTTTGCATTGAATGTAAATAGCTGTTTACAGGATGGTGTATCGGAATTTAGCAGTCTGGTGTCAGAAGTAGGTTTTTCTGTGTTGCGATCATGGACTTTATTCTTTCTGTCACACTGTGCCACTTTAAATGGTATATAGGGCAGGGGAGGACTGGGCACCGCCAGTGGTGGGCACCAACAGGGTTGCAACCCTGTTAGCAAAATTGGGTGGCCTCTGGGCAGGGGGGATAGCGAAATTGTGTGGCCGTGCCGAACTCCCTGCCCTGCCACATCAGGTTTTGTCCCTGCAAGTGGTTCAAGGTCTCCCTTGCTCAAAAGCCAGTCATATCCAACTCTAAGGTGCAGTGTTCATCTCAATTTACAGCCAAAGAGCCAGTGCTGCCTGTGTTTGCAGATGTATACATGGCCATATGGCAGGCATGACTAGATTGCCCATGACATAGGCTCCGCCCATGATGTAGGCTCCGCCCACAATACGGTAGCAATTTTTTTTTGCTGCCCACCACTGGGCACAGCCATTATTCAAAATTGTAAAGAAAGGTTACAGTTCTGTTAGGAACTGTGGTGCACAGTGATGGAAAGCAACTGACAGTAACAATGGGAAAGTTACTTTTTCAATTTTTAGTTCCCAAAATCTTTCAACAAGCATGGACAATACTTAAAGGAGCCCTGGTAGTATGGTGGGTAAGCTGCTGTATTGCAGTCAAAATGTTGTGAGTTTGATCCTGATGGATATGAAGGTTGACTCAGCATTCCATCTTTCCCTGGTTGGTAAAATGAGGACCCAGCATGTTTGGGGCAAAATGCTAAATAACGTGTGAGCCATCCAGAAAGTGCTACGGGGCGGTACATATGTATTATTGCTATTAAAGAGTTCGGGGGGGGGGGGATCTTGAAGGTACTGTACAGTGGAACCTCGGTTAACATAATTAATGCATTCTCCAGGATGTTTCTTATAGCGAAAATTACTTTAACGGAATTTACCATAGGAATACATTGACTGCAATTTTCTATATATTTCCTTTTGTTACGTGATTTTTATGTTAACTGAGCTATTTGTTAACTGAGGTTCCACTGTACCTATGGTGAGGGCAAAATGTTAATTAACTTGTAAACTGCCCGGAGTGCACTGAGTGTTATGGGCCAGTATATAAGTATGATTGCTTTGCCTTTGCTTTGCTATACAGTATATTAAATCCTGGCAGAAGCTCCCAAGGCTGTGAGGCTGAAGCAGACATAATGTGGAACAGAGTTCCTCTAGGTACATTGTTGCAGCCAGATGATTCCTTTGGTGTGACATAGAGCAGTGGTGGCAAACTTATGGCACTTGTGCCAGAGGGGGCACTCACAGCCCTCTGTGGGCACACACGCTGTTGCCCCAGCACAGAGTTTGCTCTGCCCTTCTGTCTAGCAGCCCAATGGGAGCACTCCCTCCCTCCCCCAGCACAAAGTTCACCCCGCACCTGTGCCCAGCAGCCCAATGGGAGAGCTTCCTCCCTCCCCAGCACAGTTTACCCCACCCCTTTTCCCAGCAGCCCAATGGAAGTGGTTCCTGTCTCCCACCAGCACAAAGTTCACCCCACCCCTCTGTTTAGGCACTCAGTCTCTGAAAGGTTTACCATCACTGCTATAGAGTCATGTTACTTGGGCTGCCTGATGGGACCCTTTATGCTAGAGTACATTCTTGAGATTTAATATATATGCTTGCTGACTTCCCTGTGAGTAGGGGCATTGTGAACTCTTCACATTATAATAGATTTTGAAGTACAGTAGCACAGTACGGTACCTCGCTTAAAGAGGATAATGCGTTCCACAGGATTGCTCTTTAAGCAAGTTTGCTCTTTAAGCGAAACACCATTGTAAGTGACCAGTTGTGACTTCTGGGGCGGGGGGATTGTGAACCCCGATTTGTTTGTTAAGCGAGTTTTTTGTTGGTTTTAGTTGTTAAGCGAGGCGACCATTGAGAGAAAATTCTGCTCTTTAAACGGGTCACTCTCTAAGCGAGGCGCTCTTTATGCGAGGTTTTACTGTACTGTATCGACAGCAGTGTGTAGATCTCAGCATATTGAAATAAAAATGAAACTATTTATTCCACTGTGCTTCAGACCCCTGGAATTGTTTGGTGGTTCATTAGGGAAATTCTGAATGTCAAAATGATCCAAGTCAGTTGTCTTTGCTCTTCATTTTTCTCTGCTGCCAGTAAATAGTGTTTAATGCACTGTGGAGTGAGAACAATCAAACTTGATAAAACACCACTTAGAAGTTCTCTGTTACATTAAGATACAATTAAAAGGGTCTGAAAGATTGGAATACTGTATCACGTTTTGTCTTTGTCTTCCCATGAGCTAAAATGTATTAGTAAGTTGCAACTAGATTAGCCCCATTGAATCAGTGGATATTGGGTGAGTTAACTTCTACCCCATAAGTTACATTGATTCAATGAGTCTAGATTTGTTGCACCTTATTATTGGATTTTAGCCATTGTTTCTACTCTCCATGGTGCATTTGGTTTTGCTGGGGATTTTTTCCTTAGCACTTTAGAAGTATCCACACACACACACACTATAGGATTCTTATATGAGGCAGAATGAACACCTTCCACCAGATACCTCAGAAGATAAGTGTGTTTGCTTTGCAAAAAAAGCAAAATATACAGAAGGTAGAATCTTCTGAAGAGTTACAGTAATACCTTGGATAACGCTAAGACTTGGTTCCACAAGTCTTGGTGTTATCCAATTTTTAGTGTTATCCGATGCATGTTAAAATCCTATGGGATGGATCGGATAACGTTAAAGCTTCATAGAGATACATTGTAACCGCACAGGCTTTAGCAGTTGTTATCTGATCCATCCCATAGAACCATAACGTTATTCGATCCAATTCTCCTCCCCAGATTACTTAACATTATGCGATTTTAGCGTTATCGGAGGTCAACGTTATCCGAGGTATTACTGTATCTGAAAATGTTCATTATGGTATTGGCTAGTTTGAAACCAGCTTGGTACAAATAGACTGTCATTTCTGTTGCTCCCTGGTATCACTTAGTCTGGCCTTTCTATATTGCAAATCTTTTTTACTCAAAAGCACTCTTTTGATGGCAGAAAAAGCAAAAGCAGGCTGCATTTCGTATTTTAATGTAAAGTAATACGTGGAGTTAGGAGTATGTGTTATATGGAATCTGATTGCTTTCTGTGCCATAACCAAACATCTCTCCTGTTTCTTTTCCCGTCCCTAGTCCTTGATCTTCTTAGCCCTATGGGGAGCCATCTTCCTGGGCCTCAACCTGGTCTTCCTCGGCATCTACATGATCTGCCTCTGCTGCTGCAAGAAGGAAGAAGAGACAGAGACAAAAAGGCCCAATTCTTGCTGCATTACCTGGACTGCTGTGGTAGCCGGACTCATTTGCTGGTGAGTCTGTGTGTGAGTGAGAGAGAGAGAGAGTACTTCTTTCACAGGCAGTGTGACCCTGTCAGAAACATTTCAGTTCAGTCTGTAGCACTGGTGTTGGTTGTCAAAAGACGTTCTTCCCCAGAAACACAATTTTCTGTCATTCAGGGAACTGTCAGGAAGAGCCAACCATGACCACTGATACTGGTGCTGATGCTCTACCTCTGCTAGAAAGGAAGTCTGCTGGAATTCCAAAATATTTTATGGTTTCATTCCCATGGAAGTGAAGCTTTAATATGGCAGGATATAACCATAAATTTAAGAAGGCTTTTCTGAAGAGAGCACTCCAAATGTGTCGTGGATTAGATGCCTTGAAAGCTGGCAAGTGACAAAATGGACTTTGTGAGAGCCACATTTTCTTTACAAGGTGCACCACAAGATGTGGAGGATGAAGGAGCAAGAGTTCACAATAGAGCTCTGTCTGGAATTGCATAGTGTGGTTGATATAAGTAAGGCACCCTGCATCATTTTGTCTTTCTCTGATTTCTGACAACTCTCTAGGTTTCCCTTGCTCGAAAGCCAGTCATATCCGACTCTAGGGTTCAGTGCTCATCTCTGTTTCAAAGCCGAAGAGCCAGTGCCGTCTCTAACCACTAACCACTGCTTAATCTCTGGAAAGACAAAATACATGAAAAGGGTTTTGTTTTGAAAGTTTTACTCCCACAGCCTCAGGTTGTTGGCTTCTGCCTCCCACATTAACTTTCATGACCTCAATGGGTAATCATTTTAGGGAATCTAAATCTGCCAAGTGGGAGGGGATATTACTTAGAGAAACAACTTCTACTAACACCCCAGAAGTGCTCTGTGGGAAATTGATTTGGTGAATACCATAGAATGTCTTGGACGCTGGACTTTAGACAACAGCTCATTAGTGTACACAGCAGCACAGAGTGAATTCATTCATATCCACCTCTCTTTGCTCTCTTTTTTTTTTGTTCAGTCGCACAGTCGATTCCGACCCTTTGCGACCCCATGGACCACTGTCCACTAGGCACTTCTGTCCTCCACCATCCTCCTCAACTCGCTCAGCTTTGTGCCCATTGTGTCTACTATACCATCTAGCCATCTCATTTTTGGCCCTCCCCTTCTTCTTTTGCCCTCCACCCTTCGAGGCTCTTTTCTACAGGACAGACTTAGCAGTGGCTTCCAATACCATTTGTGTGTGATAGTTATCAAAGGTTACCTCTTCTGGCAGAGTCAACTAGAAATAGAAGAGAAATGAATTGTGCTAGTTAAAGCACCAGTTTGGTTTTGGCTGCTTCAGAGTCCATAGATGTACAGGAAACTGATGTGCTTTACTTGATGCACTTTACCTGATGCTTGTTTCCCATATGGATATCATATCCAGATAGGTATACCACTAGTTGATCTGTATCCTTTGACCTGGAGGCTTCCAGATTTGTTGATCAATGGCCACATGACTGTGGTGATGGGAGCTAAAATCTCAACACCTCTGGAGAACAACAAACTGAAGGAAAGCTACCGTAGACCATAAAGAACATAAAAAAATTCTGTCCACCTTGTGTATGGATGCCCAACCCATAGCATTCTTCTCAACATCAAATACAGTGAGTTCTCTAAGGCTAGAGGAGATGGTTCTGCTGAGGCTTAATACATTCCTTGCTAATGATAATGTTAACATTTCCCTGTTACTCAGATGAAGAGCATCATGGGCATTTATCCTTTTCTGCCTTCTGCCAATCCCTGCTTGTCCCTGCTATGCAGGATAAAAATTATTGGTTGCTCTCGACTTCCCTTCCCTGCTTTGCTAAGGGGAGTGGGTGTAACATATCCATCTGCAGCTGCTCTTCGGATCTCTTTGATAATATTTCCTAGACACAGTTTCTCTGACTAGCGCTTGTTCTTTGTGTAGCTAATCCCAAGAGGAGGAGGAGATTGAGGTGTCGAGGAGCCCTTTAGCTTTTAATCCCACCCCCTGAGCAGATGGCACAGCTGGCTGTCAGGGCTCACGTGAGACCTGAGGTTAATTATGCATGGAGCCTGCATCAATTAAAGGAGGATGCAGGGTTAGGAGACCCTGGAAAGGGGAATCCCTATGCCCTTGATCCTCCCCTTCTCCTTCCCTACCCTCAGTGCTTTCCTGCATGTGCAGAGGGAGATTGTTGCTACACCAACTCCTCTCAGCAAGGCAGGGAATGGGCATAAAGTTGTGAGTTCAGTCCTGATGGGGATCAAGGTTGATTCAGCCTTCCATCCTTCTGAGGTCAGTAAAATAGTATCCACCATTTGGCGGGTAAAATGCTAATTAACTTGTGAACTGCCCTGCAAGCACACTAGGCGCCATGGGGTGGTATATGGGTGTAATTGCTGTTGTGTGGTGGAGGATACCTAAGGTGATCAAAGAAGAGGGTTAAAAAATGGGCAAATAGTTGATCGTAAACCCAGCAGCACAATTACTGCCCTTTGATGCTGCTGGCAAACAGTGCAAACATATGGCATGGCTGCCTTACCGAACTGGAAAATGAGCAAGACCTTGAAAGAGGAGTGTAGGCATGCACCCTGTGAGAATCTTGCATTGATTCCCAAATATTCCTAACATTTAAACTTGAGCTAATGATTAAACAATCTAAGATTTGCATCACAAGATAATCTGGCTGCAAAGGCAAGGCATTAGTGGCTACTGCACAAGGCTAGCATAGCCTTAAAGGAAGGAATGGTTTATTCCCTGGATGGCAAACCTTGGCACTCCAGGGGTTCTTGGACTTCAATTTTGCCATCACTGGCTTACTCTATGAGGTGGTGAGAATACCATCCAATCATCACTGCGGCTATTCTGCCACTCTGCAACCAATTGCCAGATAATCTTTGCAAGATCTGAAGTTCAGACAGACACCCCACCCCCACCCCCATGTAAAGAAAACTTGTTGAATAGCATGAGAAACTAAAGAAGCATTGACCTTTAGATCCAGGCCCTTGTGTGCTAAGTGTCCTGCTGTCTTTGGGGTTGGGAGAGAATATTTTCCCAGGAGTTAGTAGTGTCCAAAGTGTGGCCATGATCTCATGTCTCTTCATAGGAAAATTTGGACGTTGGAGGCTCTTCTCAATTCAAATCTCTCTCTCTCTCTCTCTCCTCCCCCTCCAGTTTATGAATGTGGGATATTGTGTTTCTCTATCGATGATTCAAACTGCCAGGACATGATCCAATATTGCTGCACAATATCCTTCCTGTATTGCCAGCAGGAAAAAGGATGCCAAGCTTTACATTGCGAAGGGCAGTGTGAATGTTGACAACACCAATAGTGATACAGATGCACAATGGCCCATATTGATAAATCAGATAGGGGGTTTTGTGTGAATTGAATTTCCTGACTTTCTAAATTGGAAGTTGAAGCATACATACATTACATACAAATTGCAAGAGAAAATTCCCTCATGTGGAATGACCCAGTGCTAGAGGATCCCAGAAGATGATCAATACTAGAGTTGCTAGGAGAGGACAGAAACAAGGACACCTGGGAAGTGTCTATAGTCCCTCTGCACCAATACATTTTGAAGGGCTATTTTGGACAATAGAAAAAGAAACCCACCATTAAGCCTCTCAGGTAAACTACTATTTAAAGTGGCCACTCCACAGAATACAGGCTAGAAAGCTGTCTTCCAATTTCCAAGCCCTTTCCTTGGGTTGGGCAACCTGAGGAAGACCAGCTAAATTGGAGCAAAAGCTCTGTGAACATGCTGGGTGCATGCTTTCTAGGAGATGTTCTCTCTCCTTTTGAAATTTTAAAAGAAAGGGCAGATGAAAGATTGTCACTGGAAACCAAGGTCAAAATAATCCATACCATGTTATTAAGGCAGAGGGGAAATCGACTCATTTGAAATGTGATGTTGGAAGAGAGCCTTCCAGTTACCATAGACCAGGGGTTCCCAAACTTTTTGTGCCATGGGCTGGTCATGTGGTTGAGCGGGCCAGTCACTTAGTTCCTCTCGCCATAAAACATGTCCACAGCTGCATTTACAGCAGTGTTTACGCATGCACGGCCACTTTTTACTTCCACTTCTTTAGTGTTTTTGCATGTGTGGGCACATTTTACTTCTGCTTCCAGTAGCAGCGAGGGCAGTGCAGGCCAGATGATTTGGTGCTGTGGGCCGATTCTGGCCCATGGGCTGTAGTTTGGCCACCCCTGCCATAGACAGTCAGAAAGGTAAAAAACTGGCATTCAAGCAAGTTAAGCCTGAACTTTCACTGGAGCAAAAATGAGTATGGGCCTATCCTACCAACAAAAGTATAGAATTGACCAGAAAAGATAATATTGCTGGGGAAAGTATGGAAAGGGGATAGGAATAGAAGGAGACTTAACATGAGATGGGTTTGGCTCAATAAAGGGAGCCATTACTGCTGTTGTTTTTCAAGACCTGGGCAGTATTTACTGGAAAAGACAATATTGCTAGGAAGAGAGGACGTAGGAAGAGAAAACCACTTAACATGAGATGCTGTTAGTTTGCAGGAATTTTTTTCTTACTTAGTAAACAACTGCAGAGTGACAGACGGTGAAATAGGCACCAACACTTCTACTCACATCAAGTAAGGCCATCCCCAGCCACAAAGCAAAAAAACAAACAAACAGTAATTTTATAGCTTAAACTTGTGATGTTCTGAATATTTGTTCTATATACTTTAAAAAATATTTTGGAAATATTTTCACAGTCTGAAACAGGATACATTTTTAATGCCTGTTTGGCACAGAGCAAGAGCAGAACTGTCGGTTCCATTTGTGCCCAGTTTGATGTCCATCTAAAGTCCAGTCTTAAAAATTACAGATGTTTGTTTGGAGTGCCCCTGTATTCAGAATTGCCTTGTTAAACATTGTTGTGCTCTGGCAGCAGAATATATCACTGCACAGGAGTGGACAGGCACAAGAAGGAAACATTGCTTGCTTTGTCTTGCAGCTGTTTCTTTAAAACGGATCATTCATTAGGACTGTATTCGTGGAAGCTTTGGGCATTCAGTTTCATGTTTGCTCAGCCAGTGAATTGGTTTCCCTGTGCCTTTCCTGATTTGCCACTAATGAGGTCCTTGATGCATACTGCCACGGGGTATTTTGCCTTTCTGGAAGAGACAGCAAGAAGAACCAGACAAATTCCACAAAGCAGAGACACGAGGATAAATGATATATAATGCCACCCACTTACATGGACTTTCTGTTGAACAAATCAGTCGCGGAAAGTACCCCAGTCCAGGATCAACTACTGTACTAGTAACAGAATCTTTAACATCATGATGCGCCTCCCCCACCCCACCCTTTTCTCTCTGTTTTAGAATTGGTGCCCATGGCTAACTTGTGGATGGTGGTCACATCTTTCTCTGTCCTTAGGCTGCAGTTTGGGGCTAGAGATGAGGTAGCCCTTCAGATGTTGCTAGGCTGCAGGGCCCCCCCCCCGCCCCCATCACTTGGCAACCTAGCCAGGGCTGTTGAGAGCTGAAATCCCACAGTAGCTGGACAGCTTTACTTTCCCAGCCCCCTAAAATTAAACTTGGCTTTAGTGTGGATCTTGTAGAGCAGAGATTCCCAACCTACGGTTCATAGGCCGGACCCAGCCCATGGCACCATTTCATGTGGCCCTTCACACCCATAAGTGGAAGCAGACATGTTTATGTCAGCCGTAAACGCACCCGCAGCATTTGTAAACATGGTTATGTCAGCTGTAAATGCACCCACGGCTGTCATAAATGTGGAGGTGGGCGCATTTACTTCTGCTTCCAGAGGGCGTGGTCACCCTCTCAGCTGTCCAGGGACGTGGTGAGGCCTGTGGGATGAAAAGGTTGGGAACCCCTGCTGTAGAGAGATGCAGGTTTTGTACGGCAATTGGCCTGATGTGGATCACTCCCTCTGCTAGATCAGAGCACTTTGATAAAGAATTCATATGCAAGTTGAAAATGGGGTTGAAAATGTAATCGTGGGTATAGTAGATAAATAAAACCCCTTTTCCTAATTTTTATAATGAAGGGAACTTGACTTATACACATGAAAGTTATACTCCTAAATAACAGATTAAGACTAAATGCAAGCGAAAATGATGAACTGAAACTGCCAGACTGAGATCAGGAGGGATTTTTCTTTGGCCACCTCCAAGTTCGGTACCAGTTTCTCCCGGGTTAGATTTTGTTGTTGCTGTTCAGTCGCACAGTCAATTCCAACCCTTTGCAACCCTATGGACCATTGCCCTCCAGGCACTTCTGTCCTCTACCATCCTCCTCAACCTGCCCAGCTCTGTGCCCATTGCATCTACAGTACCATCTAGCCATCTCATTTTTGGCCACCCCTTCTTTTGCCCTCCACCTTTCCCAGCATTAAGGCTTTCTCAAGTGAATCTTCTCTTCCCATTTGATGTCCAAAGTACTTTAGCTTCATCTTTATTATTTGACCTTCTAATGAGCAGTCAGGGTTGATTTCTTCTAAGATTGACCTATTTGTTCTCCTCGTTGTCCAGGGGACTCTCAAAACTCTCCTCCAAAACCACATTTCAAAGGCGTCTATTCTTCTGTGCTCAGCTTTCCTAATGGTTCAGCTCTCACAACCATACATTACCACCAGGAATACCATTGCTTTGACTATGCAAATTTTGGTTTGCAAGGTGATGTCTCTGCTTTTAACTGTGTTCCCCAGGTTTCTCATTGCTTGCCTCCCAAGAATCGGTCGCCTTTTTATTTCATGGCTGCAATCACCATCTGCAGTGATCTTGGATCCTAAGAAAGTAAAATCTGTCACTGCCTCTTTTTAGTCCTTGACAATCCCTGGTTGCAAACACAAGAGGAAATGACATCCTCCATTTGGCTGGTCATTTCTCCCCCACCTCCATATGTTTGCCGGAAGGCTTATATGGCATTCAGCTGGCCCTCTCTTTGTCTGTAGATGCTTTTTCTCAATTAGCTCTTTCAGTTCCCTTTTCCAGGGGCTTCCAAGAGCTTTGGTGCTTAATTGTTTGAGGGTGATCTGAGCTTCCAAATGTGGGAGAAGGTTTTTTTAAAAAAAGTTAGCTGAATAGTGCTATCTGTGTCTAGGAGTAAACATGCTGATTAAACCCAGCATGCTCTTCCCATGACTCGCCTCATCCCCCATCCCTGGCACGTGATTTCCAGGGCTTTGGGCTTGTTATAACTCCGAGCATATTGTCCCCAGTGCAGCAAGATAAATGCATAAGCTTTGGACAAGTGAAATGGGGAGTAGGCAGAGTAATAAATATTGTAAGTGCTTTTCAGGTCCCCAAGGGAGCTCTGATTGCAAGTGCAGCAATCCAAAGCGCAACAGTACACCAACAGCAAGGCATCTGTGTTCACTGGGTCTTAAATGCATAGTGAAAGAATCGATCAGAGTAAAGCCTCCTCCACATTATGCTATAGCTAACTTTGCTCCTATTTTTTGCTTGCCAGATGCTAGCAGAAAATGGATGGTTTAGGCAAATCTGCAGGGATGAAGAATCCTGAGTTTCCAGTTCATTCTTGTTCTTGAAACCTATTACAGTACTTTAGATCAGTCAAGCTTGCCTTTCCAAGCTGGAGTTGTCTTTGCCAACCCTTTCTACTTTAGACTTGCATTACTTTGTGTTCCCTCTCAAGATGTTGCTAGCAATACAGTAAATCTATTTTAAAAAATAAATAAACTGAGGGAAGGGTTGCAGGCACAACTTTTTTACTTGCCTCTGACCTGTGGATTTTTCTCATAAGCAACCAGCCGCCTCCACTACTGCAGAAGGCTAGTTCTGCTGTCCCTTTTTAAATATGGCATGACACTAACTAGCTACTAATTGACTCAATTACACTAGTTTCTGGATAATTAGTTGCATTAAAATTTTAAGTGGCACATTTTAAATGGCATTTTTATGTTATTTCCTAAGAAAACAGGAAAACTATACTATTAACCTACTGTAGAAAAATAGTTATTGTCTGGGGCACCATTTGGTCTTTGGTTGCCAGAAACCCAGTACAAAATAGACATACAGTAATACCTCGGTTAACGCTAAGACTTGGTTCCACAAGTCTTGGTGTTATCCGATTTTTAGTGTTATCCGATGCATGTTAAAATCCTATGGGATGGATCGGATAACGTTAAAGCTCCATAGAGATACATTGTAACCACACAGGCTTTAGTGGTTGTCATCCGATCCATCCCATAGGACCTTCACGTTATTCGATCCAATTCTCCTCTCCAGATTACTTAACGTTATGCGATTTTAGCGTTATCCGAGGTAAACGTTATCCAAGGTATTACTGTATAGGGTATATACCATATTGTGGTGGATAAAAAAAACACATGCATAAAGCAGAGTTACCTATATGTCTTACGATGGAGGACAACTTGCTCTTTGAAGGCAATTTGTTTGAAGCCATTTGGTCTAAGTCCAATTGAAGATCGATGGAGAAGCTTAAAAATGGAGGGCAGATCTGTTGATCACCATTGTATACCTGGATGGCAGACAGTGGAAGCACACAAGTCCCTTGATTGTAGGGTTTCCCTAGTGTTGAGATGGGTGGTATTTAAAGTACAACCACCATCTTGTTAGAAAAATTAAAAATAGTTTGATTTTTACTACAATTTCCAAATTCGCACATATGAATTAGTGAATAAAAATCAATTCTTCCTTCCTTCCTTCCTTCCTTCCTTCCTTCCTTCCTTCCTTCCTTCCCAAGTGACCACCTTATACAAACCACTCTTTTTCTCTTTAAAACGGACAGAAGCTTTGGATGGAGATGGCCTGGATGTTGGACTAGTTATGTGTTTTTTCTCTAAGGAAAAGGGACTACTCCGTTGCTTTACAGTGTTTGAACCCTTTTTGTCTGATGAGCAAATAAATGCCTCTCTCTTTAATTAAAGTATTGACACTCAAGTGCCACCTGCCATACAAGAAACAGCCTTCCCAAACATAAATGACAAAAGAAGAAGTAATATGAAAATGAAGAAAATTGCAAAACGCAGCTGAAGAACAAGAACAGAACCCCTGAAGGCTTCAGCCGAGCATTTGCAAATAGAGTTATAAAAGTGACAGCAGACCGAAATGCTGCAGTATCTGAGGCTTTGAATTTTCAGACCTGTCATAAGCATTTTCGGTAATGTATCATTTTTTGAAAAAAGAAGGCCAAGTGCATTACAGGCTGGCATTCAGTTTTTCTTTTCTTTTTGCGAATTCTGCTATGAATCTGTATTTCTCATTTAATATCTCTGAAAATTAAATCAATAGTTAAGTTCCAGAAGTTGAATATAATGCCATTAAAACCCATTAAGATTTGCTCACCACTGATGCCTTCAATTGAGGCCAGGTTTTGGAGAGCGAGCCAGTGTTTCCTTTAAACCTCATGCCAGTGCTCAGTATAAGAAAGGCCTTGCCACGCAGCAGTACTTGTTCCTAATAGCACTTAGGAAACCCTCCTTTAAGGTTTCCAAAGTATTGCTGGTGCTCATAGCCAGTAGCTTCATACCCTGGCCTCAGAGAGGAGGCCTTGTTTGCTACATGGGGACCATAATGTCAGAGTTGGTCCTTCAATGTTTAATGAACAGATGCAGAGGAGATAAATATAGCCCTGGCTGAGCATCACTTTATGCATCTTTAGAGTGGAAGAAAAATCCATTTCTAAGCAGGAAGATCCTTCTGAAACAGGGAGCGCATTATAAGGTCAACAGAAGAGTGTGCTAGTATGAATCACTTGTATCAGTGCAACAAGGATGTGTAAGTATAAATTCCATCATCCACAACTAGCCTTTGTAGATTTTTCTGCTGAGCAATTAAAGTAGCCAACACCAGTCCATAACTGGGTTCAGTATCCATGGTTTCACTTATCCGCAGCCCAATAATTATCCCAGGAAAATCCCCAAAATAAGTAATATATATTTATTTCCAAGATGCATTATCAGAACTGGTTCCCACCCCCATACATAAAAGGGAGCTATTGTATTAATGGGTGTTTTTTGTAGTTCAGTATTTTGTGTTCCAGATTTCTTGATTTCTCCTGTTTTATTTTCTAAGTTTATTTTTTCACATACAGAATATGATACAACACAATGTAAACAGGCCATAATTGGTGGGTGGGTGTGTATTGGGTAGTCAAAAACTATAAAAGAGAAACAACTATTAACCACCACCCACCACCCCACACTCAAGGCTTTAATCTACCTGCCCTGTCCAGAATTAAAAGGCTGGCCAGAATTATAGCAAGGTCAGTCTTCACATCTTGACATTGTTCTATCTGAGCTTTGTTTTTCTGGTAATCCACTCACGAGTTCCATATGGTTCACGAACAAAAGCACAGAACTGTGTCTGTTAGGAAAAGTGCTCATAATTGCAGTAATTTTCATCTGAAACAATATTTTTTTGCAGCTATTATTTCCCAGATAGGGTTGCAGAAGGCTCCCGGCGTTTTGCAATCAGCATTTTTGCAGCTTATAACAACTGGATCATCACGTGTTTATTTTCACAAGAGCATTCAAAAAAGCTATCATTGCGGGAAAAGTTGTCCTTTCTTTTTATATTAATCGTAGCAACGCACTCTCCACTTTATTTCAAGGGGCATAGTCTTATCACAAACCCAGCATGAATTCACGTAGAGTCACAACATCAACAGGATAGCTGGATAAGTGCCAGGTTTGAGTAGCAATTCCATTGTACACCACATTCCTGATTGATTACCACTAGAGCTGTGCCGTGATCCAGGTATTGAAAAGCCATTTCCCTTGCATCAAATGGATGTCAGGTTTAATGCAAAAATGACACTTTTTGTCAACACATTGCAAAAATTAAATAGCAAAAATTGGTGGTAAGAGCAGAAGGAGATCCTTAGAAGACTTCAGAAATGAACTGGTTATACAAGGTCATTGCGTTACAGACTCATGTTCTCAAGTGACAGAGGTCTTAGAAAGGAGCTCTTTCTGGGTTTTATCCTGTTTAAGCAAACAGAATCACTTAGCAAAATATAAGCTGAAGCTTAGTTTCTAGATTCAGCATAGTTAAACATAGAATAACTGAGTTGAAAGTTGCCTACAAGGTCATTGAATACAAACTCTTGTTCAATGAAGGAATCTAAATTAATTCAGATCTGACAGATGGCTTTCCAATTCACTCTTGATTGCTTCCAGCGCTGGAGTGCTCACCATCTCTCGAGGCAGTTGGTTTCACTGTCGTACTGCCATTATCACCATACACTTTCCCACTCCTTTTGCTAGCATTGAAATGATTTTTAAAAAAATTAGCAAGTGAAATAACACTGCATTGTCAAAGACATGGTAAGCATTTGAATCGGTCCTAGACCAGTGGTGTATTCAAAAATAGAATTTACAAATTGCATTGAAACTGTAGTCCCTACCAGTGTGAGTTCTTCTTCCCAGCAAGTTGGGGCAAATGTTAATTAACTTGTGAGCCCTCCAGAGAGTGCAGTAAAAGTAAAGGTCACCCTTGCTTGAAAGCCAGTTGTATCCAACTCTAGGGTTCTGTGCTCATCTCTGTTTCAAAGCTGAAGAGACAGCACTGTCTACTTCTGCAGACATTTCCATGGTTGTGCGGCAGGCATGACTAGACATTGGAGTGCACAGAATGCTGTTTACCTTCCCACCGTAGTGGTCTCTATTTATCTACTTGCAATTTCTTGCTTTCAAACTGTTAGGCTGGCAGGAGTAAGCACTATGGGGCAGTATATAACAGTTATTGCTATTGCCTTTCTTTTTCTTCTTCCTCTCCTCCTCCTCTTTTTATTTTTTCAATTCTTCTTCTTCTTCTTCTTCTACTACTACTACTACTACTACTACTACTACTACTAAAAGTAAAGGTAAAGGTCACCCTTGCTTGAAAGCCAGTCGTATTTGACTCTAGGGTTCAGCGCTCATCTCTGTTTCATAGCCTAAGAGCCAGCGCTGTCTGCTTCTGCAGAAGTTGTAGGATATGACTGGCTTTGGAGCAAGGGCGACCTTTACCTTTGCCTTACCCCTTCCTAAATAAATAAAAACAATCCTGTCCTGACAAGGAATCTCTGTTCTCCCTGTTGAAACATCCCAAACAGCCTGAAATCTCTCCCTTTGTATTCGTGTGCCTGCCATCTTTTGAGGCTTAACCAAGGAGCAGCTGTAAGCCTGGAACAATATTTCTTTCAGCAGATTCTCATAATCTGCTTACTCAGTTTTTTTGTTTTTGTTTCTGTTATTTTTTTTTTTTTGCTTTCCCCCCTTTGGCCTAAATCTCTCTGCACTGGGAAGAGAACTGGCTTATAATTCAGAGCATCGCTAGCGCGTAGCATCCATTTAAATCCTAGAATTGGAAGGTGTGAAGCCAGGCTGGCAATGCTTTGCGGTGCCAATTGGCACCTGGAAAGGGGCAGAGAAGAAAAATCTCTTGGACACCTTTGCAGGCAGTCTTTTGCATACTCCACTTTGTCCAAAAGAGAAGTGTGTCCCATCCTTTGGCCTGTTGCAAAATGATTATTCCGTGACCTTTCCTCGACCTTGATTATCTAATCAATGACTTAAATATCTTTGGAAGGAAGTTGACTGCCTATCTTTCTCAGCTTTGGTTCAGATGGTGTTGGTAGATAATTGTAACAAGATGCCTGAAAGCCACAATCAGCTTTTCCTTGCCGTTCTTCTATTCCTAATATTGACTGTCAAGCAGTATTTGCAGGGGTGCCTGGAGGGCAATGGTCCATGGGGTCACAAAGGGTTGGGAATCGACCGTGCAACTAAACAACAAACTGCATTTCATTCACTGGAGTGTTAAATTTTAAATAAACTTTAGCAAAGACATGTTCATAAAGTTGGGAGAGGGGAAGAAATCCTGCATGTGGACTGTCCCATGTAATCATGGCATAGATTTGTGTTTCAATGGATATAGAGGCATACAATCCCTAACGCTGATCTTCAGAGTATTTTGTAGCAAGAATTACTCCTTGAGTGACGCAGCTTTCCTTGTAACACCTACATGTCTGCTTAGAATTTCCAGTACATAATCTGGTATGCTTCCATTTCCATCTCCACTTTCTGTCATTTCTTTGGTCTCAGATTTTTTTAATTTTAAGCTTCTTGGGGAGAGATTTGTTCTGTAGCACCATTTGCATGGTGAAGGTCACAGTGGTTTTTGGTATCTGTCAATAGCTGATATAAGACTACAATCCTAGTACAGTGGTACCTCACTGAAAGAGCATAATGCGTTCTACAGGATTGCTCTTTAAGTGAGTTTGCTCTTTAAGCGAAACACCATTGTAAGTGACCAATTGTGGGGGGGTACTGCAAACCCCACAAGCAAGTTTTTGGTTGGCTTTATTTGTTAAGTGAAGCGAACATTCAGAGAAAATTCTGCTCTTTAAGTGAGTTACTCTTTAAGCGAAATGCTCTTTATGCGAGATTTGACTGTACAGTGAAACCTCAGTTAACGTAATTAATGCGTTCTCTGGGACATTTTTTACAGCAAAAATTACTTTAACCAAATTTCCCATAGGAGCTGTTTGTTAACTGAGGTTCCACTGTAAACATATTATGGACTTGGCAGAATCACATAGAATTCCGTTTTGATAAATAGATCACATACATTGTTCTGCAAAAGTAAAAGTGTGGCTCTAGTATAGGGGTGGCCATCCTTTTTCTGTCACAGCATTGTGGGCCAGACCATGTCCCCAGAAGCAGAAGTGGGCGCATTTACAACTGATGTAAATGTGCCCACTTCTCCGTTTACTCCAGTCACAGGCACATTTGCGCATGCGTGGGCGTCTTTTACAGATGACGCAAATGCACCCGCTTCCACTTCTGGGTGCGGCAGTGGCAGTGACGGGCCGGATGGTATGGCTTCAGGGGCCAGGTATGGCCCACAGGTTGGTAGCACCTATTTTAGTAGGTCTGGTTTGATTGTGTATTATACAAGTTTGTCAGTAATCCCTAAACATATTTGGAAACAGTTTGCTTTTAAAGTATTTTTTTCTGGGTGGTAAGGACAAGTTTATTTAAAACGTAGCCACTCACTGAATGTACAAAGTATATTGATCCCTATCTGTTAGAACTGTGGTATCCATTGTGGTAATGGATAGAGTTGATGGACTTGGCTTTGATTCCCTGCTTGACCATGGAATTAAATGTGGGCATGTACATGCAGATGCATACATGCGCACAGTGCTCCCTGCCACCAGGACTATTTGGAAATAAACATTTATAGTCCTATATGATTTATTCTTATGGAACCCTGTCTCTCTATCAAGGTTGAATCGACTCTTGCATTAAGCTTTGTCACTTTCCCTTTATTTATACAAAAATGATAAATTTACGCCTTATATATATAAATGCAATCTCTACCAATTATCATCCTCTTAACTTTTGTATTACATGTAACTTTATCATTGATAGCTCTATCCCAAATTTCCCTATACCAATCTCTTCGCTGAAAGTTATAAGGTGTTTTCCATTTCTTAGCAATAATCAATTGGGAAATAATTCTTTAGTTGCCTAATTACCTATCTCCTCCTCAAATATTGCTAAAAGCACTGCTTTAAGATATACAGCTAAATTTATCTTGCAAGCATTTCATTTGTTTACGTAAACACAAGTTGCCAACAATTCAGCGTATTCTCACATATCTTCTCACTCCATATTTTATAGCTGTTGTCAAATATGTGTGCACTCATTTCAGTTTTTAGTTCAATAACCCAGTAGGGCTTTTTGTTTTATTTAGTAAAATGGACCTCAGCCCTTTCTACCTGACATTTGGCTGCATCTCGTGTAGGTCTTTCTTTGGCAACTTGTTCTTTTGGGATATTTTTTATTTTTAACTCTTCCTGATATTTTTAACTTTTTACTTCCTAAACTTTTAAACTTTTAATTTTTCCCCCCACATGTAATTAAGGTGTTTTTAATTGTGTTTTTAAATTTGTAAGCTGTCCTAAGTCTTCGGATGAGAGCAGGGTATAAATGCAATGCAATGCAATAAAATAAAATAAATAAATAAATATTCAAGGGCAGTAGCTACACTGGACAATGTTGCTAAAGAGGGAAGGAATACACCAGATACCAGAAAATGGTTATGTTGGTATATGTGTGTTCATATATAGGACATGCAACCTTTATCCACAAGTGGGTATGTTCTCTTGTTCCGCATGACCAACCTCTGTGTATGTATGATTAATTGGAATAGGATGACCATACACTATTTTCATAGATTGAGTGGCCATATGAAAAAGACGACAGAGCTTTGTTGTCTTTAATAATTGTATAGAAGAGAAACTTTTGGTCGCTGTGTGGTATAGCTTGCATAACCAGCTACACCTGCTAGGTGGCATCACGTGGGGGGGGGGTGAGGGGGGCATCCCGCCCTGGGTGGCACTTTTTGGGCTATGGGTGTTCTTGGACTACAATTCCCAGAAGCCCTAGCAGGAGTGGGCACCGGCGTTCACCAGGGGCCGGCAAATTTGGCTTAAGCCCTGGGCGGCTGAAATCCACGCAATGTTACTGCACCTGCTGAATATTTGTTGAGTGTCTGCTGAACAATTCCTCAAGATAAAAGAGTCCCGGTCTTCTTTTCTGCCACATTGTGGAGGACATGTTCACCCATAAAGAAAAGGAACATGCAGCAAAGTTGCAGTTCTGGATCCAAGTAGCCTCTGTAAGGCCACATGAAATTTGAATCCCAAGATAGTGGTCAGTCACGGCACCAAAAGCATCTTAACTGTATTTTCCAGACAGATGATACAAGCTAGGATCTGCAATTGAGATGTTACCCCAGAAAGAAGGGAAAGTTTGTTAGGAAATGGGGTAGATTCACTCCTGGAGCACATTTATTTCCATATTTTGAGATATGCCTTCATTTTGAGGATCCTTCTCTAGGGGTTTTGGATCCCATCCTGGTGATAGTATTCAGCAAGTGGTTTGAGGAGGTTTTCCACATTCCTTTTCAACAGCATGAAAATCCTGGTGAGCATAAGTGTAAGCTCTTGATTGTAGGCCAGACCTCACTATAAATAAACTTGGTTTTCTCATCTTCTAACCCACATTTTTATTTCCATTTTTCTTCTTCCTAGTGCGGCTGTTGGCATTGGTTTCTATGGCAACAGTGAAACCAATGATGGGGTTTATCAGCTGATCTACGCCCTTGATAATGTTAATCACACACTCTCGGGGATTGATTCACTGGTAAGACATTGGTTTGGTTAAGCTTATGAGATTGCTTTGCCTTCATCTAGTGCAGGTGCCTTCATCTTTTTGCACTGTGGCCCCAGGATGGTGGGTCTGGTTCTGAATGGCCAAAACTGTGGAGGAACAGTGAGGGAACTTAACAGAAACATATGTTGGAATCAGTGGTGGGCCCCCCAAAAAATATTATTACCTACTCTGTAGGAGTAGTATGGTGGGCATGGCCAGGGAAAAGCCCTGTGTTGCACCTGAATTAGGACTACAGTAAAACCTCATATAACACTAAAACCTGGTTCCACAAGTCTTGGTGTTATATGATTTTTAGTGTTATCTGATCCTCTATGGGATCCATAGAGATACATTGTAACCACACAGGCTTTCACGGTTGTTATCTGAAGCATCCCATAGGATCTTAATGTTATCTGATGCAATTCTTCCCCCCAGATTCCTTAATGTTATGCGATTTTAGTGTTATTCGATACTAATGTTATATGAGGTATTACTGTACTTTATTTCAAAACTTGGATGGGCGCAGCCAGCCAGAATTTCTGCTACCGGTTCTGGTGAACTGATGCAAACCTGCTGATGCCCACCACTGGCTGGAATGTCTCTTCTTAGACAAGCTCTCTACAGTCGGTACAAACAAAACAGATTCTGTCAAAGCATTCTCCACCTCCTTCTGCTCTAGGAGCAGGTTATGTCAGTGGCCAGGGGGACCTTCGGGTAAGTGCGTGTTATTAATCAATTGCCAAAAATCAGAATGCGTGGCTTGTGCGGTGGTGAGGTGTGGTCATTTCACCCATGCCTCGCCACTGGTGCAGGAGCTGCTCTGGCTGCCAATATGTCTCCGGGTGCAATTCAAGGTGCTGGTTATCACCTTTAAAGCCCTTCATGGTAGCGGACCAGGATACCTCAGGGACCACATTGTCCCTAGAACAGCGACCTGTCCCATGAGAGCAAACTGAGAGGGCACCCTCCATATACCATCCATTGGGGAGGCGCACCGTTCCAGCATGAGGAAAAGGGCCTTCTCGGTCATAGCTCCCACACTATGGAACCTCATCCCGGTAGAATTATGCCTCCAGGCTCAGTTGCTATCGTTTAGGAGAGAACTGAAAATGTGATTAGCAAAGTGGGTCTGGAGTCTGGGATTCTCAACAAGCTCCCCTTTTTGACTCGTCTAAGGTCCCCTCCTCTCATAATTGGTTTTTAATTATTTAATGATTATGTCATTTTTTTAATGTCATGCTGTTTTTATACCTGTTTTAAGAGAGCAATAAAGGCACAGCGGGGGGGGGGGCAGCATTGTTATGTTGAAAGGGCTTTTAACTGGTTTTTTATATTGTTTTCTAATTGTTGCTGAGCAGCCAGTGAGATGCTCGCTGGACTGTGTACACCACCCAGAGTCTATTGATTGGGGTGGTATATAAATCTATTGTAAATAAATAAAATAAATAAATTACATGGGGAATTGGACTTGCATGTGTCTCTTGCCTCATTTTGTAGTCTGGCACTGCCATAAGAACGTACTGTTTGTATGTGTCTTCATTGAAACAGACATGTTGTTTCTGATGAAACAGCAATAAAGAATAGAAAAGCACAAGGCATTCTTGCTTCTCTCTTTTATCACTGCTAATCTGTCCTTTGTGGTTCCTGATTACAGTCGATGCCTCATGATACTAGAGCTGCAACTCCATTGCTTGCTGTGATCTCCAAGTGGTGTGAGTCACGACCTTGGGTCAGGATAGGCATCCATTAAGGTAGAACTAGACCCTGGAAAAATTGTCTTCCTCCCTATATGAGGCCTCAAGTCTCTTGCTTGTGTCTAATGTGTTAGGTCTGCACTAATTCTTTTAAACTGAAATCAATCCAAAAAAGAGACACAGAACCACTGTTATTTAGCTATTAGCTAAACCAGTAGGTATTCCAAGTTAATATACTGCTTGTCAGGTTTCATGTGACTGTCGTTCTATGGGAAAAGAGCCCCTAGACCAGAGATGAGGGAGTGTGCAGCCACCTGAATGTTGTTTGAATGCATCTCCCATCAGTCAAAGCCAGCACTGCCATTGGTAACAGATGATAAGAGCTTCAGTCCAGTAATGTCTAGAGCAGTGATGGTGAACCCTGGCATTCCAGGTCTTCTTGGACTTCAATTCCCAGAAACCCTGATCAGCACAAGTGCTGACTTAGGCTTCTGGGACACCCCCTCCCCCGTGCCCATCACTAGGGGTTCACAGGGGGGTCGTAGAACCCTGTGCGACTGGTTCGGTTGCCTTCCCGGTTGGGGCTGAACCCCTTTCTGAATTTTTTTTCTGGGCAGCCATTTTGGCTACCTGTAACTGCGCATGTGTCAAACCTCTATTTGATGCATGCGCAGTAAGAAATAGAACTGTGCATGCATCAAATAGAGTGCCAATGTTAGCCATCACTGATCTAGAGAAGTGTTCCCAAACTATGTTCCACAGAACACTGGTGGACTTCAATTCCAAGGAGCCTCAGTCAGTACATTAATGTACTGATTAATGACTGATTAATGCTTTGGGAAATTGATTTAGGCTTCTGGGAATTGATGACCAAAAAATCAAAGTTTGGGAAACACTGCTCTAAAGGGCCACATGTTTCCTACCCCAGTCTAGAACATGTTCTGTCATCAGTGGACCAAGGGCCAGGAGACAACATACAATGATATCGTTGTATGTTGTCTCCTGGCCCTTGGTATGCATTAGGATGAGGAACAGGGTTGAGATGTGTCCACTTGTTTAAGAGTCCACTGATGCATCTTCCCTTCAGATCCTTCACTTTGCCTCCCAAAGTAGCTTGGTCTTCAAGAGACCACTGCCACCTTCAGCAGATTCCTAGGATCATATGTCATCTTTGTTGAGTGCCGTATGTGCTGGGTATTTTCTCTTTTGTGCTGTGCACATTGGCTGCAAAAAATTCTTTTTTAAAAAAAAATCAGGACTCAGGAGTCCAAGCCTTTACTGCCAGGTTTTGCCCTGGCTAGCACAGGGATATGAAATTGTATTGTGTTAGGAAACACCTTGGCAAGGAAGGTCATGAGCTGGAATGACTTGTGCGGATCTAATAACTGGCTAGGGCAAAGCATGAGAAAGCTAAAATACAAAACTATAGTTGGATACCAGAAGAAGTGGGGAAGCTAGAAATCCCAGGGCTGAAACCATAATGTCTTATCGGGAGAAGGGGGGACAGGGCCAGATTCGAAACTGGGAAAGTTGGTAGTAATTATGTGTTGACAAGTCAGTTGCAATTTATGGCAACCCTTTCCAGGGGAGAGGTTGTACATAGTGAGGTCAGAGGAAGCTGAAGTTCAAGTACTAAACAAATACATAGCTTGAACCTCAGCCTAATTTTTCATGCATCTGACCAAGGTGCTTCCAGTCTACAAAACCTTACGACATAATACATTTATTAGTTCAAGGTGCACAAGACTATTCCTTTTTGCTTACAGCTGGCTTCCCTTCTGGAATCTTCTTCCTGTTGATGTGATTGTAGAGCAGGAGTTTCAACCGTTTAAAGCTGGGGGCTGGGTCACGCTCCCTCAGACAGCTTTGGGGGCCAGATGGCCATTTTGCCCTCCCTCCGCCACATGGCACTTCTGGGTGTGGTGAAATGGTGCCATGGGCTGCATTTCTTCTGCTTTGGGGGTTGTCAATGTCAAACTGAGATTGTCTAACTACTTGTACTAGAATACAGTATTGTGTATACAGTACTGTACTTGAAGAGCTTGGGTCAGAGGCCTCTGTGTATGGTGGCAATTGGCCAAACCTTCTTGGCCTTTAAAGACCCAATGGTAAGTCCAGCTTCACCACCCTTTCTATCCTTAGTGGGTGTGAGGGATTCAAAGCAGCCAACCTGCTGATTCACAGGGATCCGTTTACTGTCTTTTACTAGGTCTCAGGCACCACTGGGCAAATGAAGGTTGCCCTGGACCAGCACCTTTCACGGCTAAATGAGATCTTTGCCACTCGGGGTGACTATGTACAAACACTCAAGTTCCTGCAACAGATGTCGGACAATATTGTACTGCAGCTCTCCGGGCTTCCTAGTTGGGGAGATGTCATCTCTAACCTGTCTCAGGTTACCAATGAAGTCAGCTACGTGGAGTATTATAGGTAAGTGGCAGTGAATGTCACAGAAGGAGAGACCCATGGCCTTTCAGGAGCCACCAGTGAATAGTTTCTTTGCAATCTTGTGCATCTTCTTTCAGGTGGTATGGTTTAGGGAAGTCCCCCACTGTGAATTATGAGTCCTTGGGTAGAACTGTAGGTTTGTAGAACAGAACTCATAGCTTGTAGGCATAAAGTCCCAGGTTAAAACCTTCATATTTCTCAGTGAGACTGGGAGAAATGACACCGTGAAACCTGGATGGCCCTGTCAGTCAGTGAAGACAGTGCTGACCTAAATGGACCAATATTCTATCTCAGTATGAGGCTTCTTCCTGTACCCTGGTTCAGATAGTATAATTAAGTCTTATGTTAAATGCTATTCTGATTTGTCACAAATGAGGAGGTTGGCTGCATGTTTGTTCCCGGCTGGTTCTTCTTCTGCTTGAAAGCCAGTCGTAACCTGTCTTAACCTACTCCAGGGTTCAGTGCTCATCTCTCTTTATAGCCAAAGAGTCAGAACTGTCTGCATCTGCTGCCGTGGACAGTTGGCAGGCATGACTAGACACAGGAGTGCACAGAATACTGTTTGCCTTCCCACCAAAGTGGTATCTATTCATCTACTTGCAATTTCTTGCTTTTGAACTGCTAGAGTTGGTAGGAGCTGGGACAGAGACGAAAGCACTCAGGTCATGAAGCACGCAGGTCTCGAACTACTGACTTGCCAACCTTCCAGTCAAGTTCAGTGTCTTAACCACTAAGCCACAGCAGGCCCTTTTTTTTCTTCTGGCAGTTGGGATGACTACATGAAGCAAGGGTCTCCAGTCATGTTTTGTTTGCTGTGGTATACAGATAAATAATCTCTTGCCTGCTCCTTTTCTACCAAGCCAGAGCCCCAGGGTCCGATCAAGCCCCGGCTTACAATTCTGGTAGGTTAGGATCATGACAAACTGGATGTTCTGATTCAGACTTACCACTAAGCAAAAGAGGCTTCCTGATTTCTCGAGCGGCTTTTGTTGACAGAAAGTAGCATGTGGGGTGCTGGAGAGAGGGTACAACGCCTGTCCCCAGCACACTTGCTCTTTCAAGACAAGCTAGAATTCTCAGAACCTTGTGGTATGTGTTTCATTTTGTTACCACCTAGGACAGTAGTTCTCAACCCTTTTAAAGCCGGGGGCCAGGTCACCCTCCCTCAGACAGCTTCCGGGGCCGGACAGAATAGCAATTAACATAAGACTTAATTATACATGGGACTTCGTGGCCTGGAGGAGGCAGTAGGGCCCCCACACGAAATGGTGCCACAGGCCGCGTCCGACCTGTGGGCCAAAGTTTGAGAATCCCTGACGTAGGAGGTAGAAACTCCCTCATTCATCTCTTCTACTTTCAATACCAAGGGGTGGAACTGATCTTGGTCTAGTGACCTTGTTTGTGCAGTGGTTAATCTGCTGTACTGCAGACAAAAGGTTGTGAGTTTGATTTTGACAGGGATCAAGGCTGGTTCAGCCTTCCATCCTTCCGAAGTCAGTAAAATGAGTACCTGGCATGTTGGGGGCAAAGTGCTAAGCACCCAGAGAGCACACTAAGCACTATGGGGTGGTATATACAGTAAAACCTCGGATAACGCTAAGACTTGGTTCCACAAGTCTTGGTGTTAACCGATTTTTAGTGTTATCCGATACATATTAAAATCCTATGGGATGGATCGGATAACGTTAAAGCTCCATAGAGATACATTGTAACCGCACAGGCTTTAGCGGTTGTTATCCGATCCATCCCATAGGACCTTAACGTTATTCGATCCAATTCTCCTCCCCAGATTACTTAACGTTATGCGATTTTAGCGTTATCCGAGGTAAACGTTATCCGAGGTATTACTGTAAGTGTAATTCCTATTGTAAGCTATAGGTATCTTTTGCAGAGAAGTAATTGGGAAAATCAAGGGCCAAGGAAAGTGGCTTCACCCTTCCTTCTTTGAGAGCCAGAAATAAAAAGGCTCTATCTTTCGAGATCATGTTGTGTGTAGAAGGTAGTTAAACAGCTGTAACATTTTTAGCCTGTTATTGTATCCTAAGATTGCATTAGTAATGGTTGAATATAGGAACAGGAAGTGGTGATTACTCCCACCAGTGAAGGGAAGTGTGGAGATCAGGGTTATTGTACCCATTCTTTGGCTGAATGCTTATTGTAATTGATGGTCGCCTTTGCTTGAAAGTCAGTCATATCTGACTCTAGGGTTCAGTGCTCATCTCTGTTTACACCAAAGAACCAGCGTTGTCTGTGTCTGCAGACATTTCAATGGCAATGTGGCAGGCATGACTAGATGCTGGAATGCTGTTACCTTTTCCCACAGAAACGGTGCCTATTTATCTATTTGCAATTTCTTGCCTTCAAACTGCTAGGTTGGCTGGCACTAGGATGGACGACAGGAACTCACTCTGTCATGCGGCATTTGGGTCTTGAACTACTTACCTTCTGGTCATCAAGCTCAGCATCTTAACCACTGAGCCACTATGGCCCAATAGTATAAATGATATTAAGGTTATATATGAATCTGCCCAAGGCATAGTGTGAGCAGTGGAGATGACAGCACTGCTTTGACATCTCTTCTTATTTGTGGGCCCTCATAGTATCTATCTAGGTGATGAACCTACAGCATGCGTGCCAGAGGTGACACTCTGAGCCGTCTCTGTGGGCACCCATGTGGTCGCCCCAGCACAGAGTTCATTCCGCTCCTCTGCGCTCCTCTGCCCAGCAGCCCAATGGGAGTGCTTCCTCCCTCCCCCCAGCACAGAGTTTGCTCTGCCCCTTTGCCCAGTAGCCCAATGGGAGTGCTTCCTCCCTCACCCCAGCACAGTTTGCCCAGACCTTCTGTCCAGCAGCCCAATGGGATGCTTCCTCCCATCCCCCAGCACAGAGTTCACCCTGCCCCTTTGCCAAGCAGCCCAGTGGGGGCGCTTCCTCTCTCCCCTGTTGCTATGTTGGCACTTTGTGATAAATAAGTGGGTTTGGGGTTGCAGTTTGGGCACTCGGTCTCTAAAAGGTTTGGCATCACTGATCTAGGAAGAAGTAGGTGGGGGAGAGGTATGTGACAGGAAGAAGCCATGTTCTTGCTAATCCACTGTCTAGTCCCAATTCCATGTCTAATTCTGGACACTTTGTTCCCTCCTCATCCACAAATCTGAAGAGGTTTTGTCACACCAGTGCAAATATGTTGGCATCTGTATCCTCCCTGCTTGATGACACCATTGGGGTGGGAGATGTTTCTTTTGAATACGCTTGCTGCCCAGCTCCCCTCCCCAGTCACAGGCACTGATGACATTTCCGTTCATGAAGACAAGCTGGCACTTGGCAGTAGCAGATGGCACCTTCTGTCTGTGCCAGGCAGTCCTGCCAGCTGTGGCCTTGAACAGGGCAGTCCGTGGCACTTCAGACAAGAAATAAGAACCCCACAGCATTGAGATGTAAGAATATGGGATCCAAGCTACTGTCATTCCAAGACAGAGAGTGTGTGTCTCAGGGTGAGGGCAGAAAAAGGTTGCGTGGACTCCCGCATCCTTTCAGTATGGTTCCACTTCGCATCTGTTTTATCTCTTTCAAAATGGGCACCGGGTAGGTGAGGCGGTAACCAAATCAAAAGTCAGGGTTCAAATGAAGCTGATAATACAGGTATTACCATGCAGCCTAATTTTTCTGGAGGCAAATCCAGAATTAACACTGGGTTGATCATCCAATTTAGCCCAATCTAACTAAATGAGGTGTAGTTTAATATAAAGGAGTGTTATGATCAGTTGGTGTTTTGTTTTTGCTGTGGTAAGAAGAGGAGTTCTCTGTTCCTAAGATATGACTGGACAGCTGGTAAGAGTCCACCTTCTGTGTTAGAAGATTTTTCAAAATATCTGTCTGTTCTGGGTCATTCTCATGCAAGTCCTTGGGAACCTGTTCCAGGAATCATTGCAAATCTGGCCAGGATCTGTGCAGAATACATGTCTGATCTCCCATTTTCATCAGCCAGTCTGCAGAATATTTAAGTTTTTAAAAAATGCAAAGACATCTTTGGATGCCGAACAATTCAGAGGGTCCAAAAAGCTGTTGAAATCTGGTTAGTCGGTTTTGTTATTGTCATGTCCTGTCAAACTGCATCCAACCTATAGCAATCCTAGTAGAGTTTTCAACATAAGTGAAATATTGAAGGGATGGTTTTATAATTGTAACCTTTTCCCAATAAGTGAGTTTCCATGGCCAAACAGGATTTTGAGGCCAGGCCTCCCGAGTCCTTCTCTGTCACGCTATCTGTTACACCACACTGACTATTTTGAAAGTACAAAAAGGAATCAAGCATGGGTATGGTTTAAATACTTAACTTACAGTTCCAGAAGCATTAGCCTTTAAAAAAAACAGGTATTGATGGCAGTGTTTCTTATTTTGAGTGGAAGGTCGACAGGTCAGTAGTTGAAGACCCAAGTGCTACATGACAGAATGAGCTCCCATCTATTCCCAGCTCCTGCCAACCTAGCAGTTTGAAAGCAAGAAATTGCAATTAGATAAATAGGTACCACTTTGATGGAAAAGTAAACAGCATTCCATGCACTCCGGTGTCTAGTCATGCCTGCCACATCTTCATGGAAATGTCTGCAGACACAGACAGTGCTAGTTCTTTAGCTATAAACAGAGATGAGCACTGAAACCTAGAGTTAGATACGACTGGCTTTTGAGCAAGGGTGACCTTTACTTTTACCTAAATAGGTACTGCTTTGGCGGGAAAAGTGAGGCTAGATATGGATAACTTATTGGAAATGTCTAAAGAGGACTGTTGCCTTCTTGTGCCAAGCTTTGATCCTCTGACACAACTGTATCCCAAGTGTGGTAGGCTATAGTTTCCATTATCCTTGACCACTACATCCATTATATGTCCAACTGGGTCCTTTCGGAAGTTGTGGTGGAGCTGCTCTTATCTGAAAAGCTAAACCACTTAATTACAGGATTCCTCTGCAGGCTTCACTTCTTAGAATTATTTGAGTTAAAAGAACCTTGGTTTAAAAGGATGTATACAAGATTGTTTGAGATCTGTGGGCAGGCAGTGCCTTGTTTAGACCCTATCAGAATGTTCCAAACATCAAGCAAGTTTGGAGTTCTCCGGAGCTTTTCATTAAGCTGGTTTTGTGATAGGATTGTTGGCTTAGTTTAAATAATCTCTAAAGACAACATCATATATGAAATAGGTATATAGCTGTGGCTACTTTTGTGCTTTTCAATGCTGACTATTTGCGGGCAGGATGGATGCCCCAAAGGTAACATCTTGTTCCTGCACACAGCATGCTGCTGCATACTGATGCCAATAGCAATAAAAGAAGCCCTTGCATAAGTGCTGCCCTCTCCCCCATGACACTGTTAAGCACTGGTCCGTGTAACATCCATAAATATATATTTGTAGTATAGTGGGAGTTCATAAAGACAAACTCCATGCCAAAAAAAAAAAATCCTTATGAACTGATCACTCACACCTTTCCTCATTCCTGACAGTTCACAGAAAGGGGTCCACACCTCCTACATCAGTGATCCTTTATCCTGCAAAATGCCTGTAAGTTAACCTTTTGCAAAGACACAAAGTGATCCTTTGCGTATTTACCTGGATGTGAGTTCTTTAGCATTTAGTCAAGTTTATTTCCAGCTAAGTAGTCATAGGATAGGGGCTTGAGTTTCTCGCATCTAAAATGCACACTTTGCTCTGCTATTTAGAATATAAATGAAGCCATTTGGATAGCAAGCCCCCTTGAATAATTTTACCTTTTCCAGCTCACTGGTATGTCTACAAGTTTCCAGAGAAGGAGTAGCTGCCTTTTGAGAGCATTTGCTAATACACTGCTGGAGTTCCTTGCAGCCAACATAGTGGTTACCAAGGATTGCAGTCTCTAATGTCTTGCTTGGAACTTACCATTCCAGTCGGAGTTTCTGCAGGGGGTTGGTTTGGTCTGGTCTGACCAACTTCCTTTTTCCACAGATGGCTTTCCTACCTCTTGCTGTTCATCCTTGACTTGGTGATCTGCCTTATCGCCTGCCTGGGGCTTGCTAAGCACTCCAGATGCCTGCTTATTACGTGAGTATGCATGGCTGGTCATTGTACAGGGGTGGGGAGGAAAGGTTGAGTTTAGCTTACCTGTATGATTAGCATCCAGCTTCCTGGCATGGTCGGATCGCCTTGAAGACTAACAGTGTCACACCAGCATCACCATCGAGAAGCCAAAAGAATAAAAGATGATCAGGTCCTGTATTTGAGGCTTCTCTGCCTCACAGTTCTAGAGGAGTGTCTTTTGTGACACAGAAGTCCTGATATATACCCAGTCTACTTGAAACCCATTCTCACGTTTTCTTTGCATCACATTACCTTTTCCAGTCACTGTTGGACAATATACACATTTTATTGGGAGTACGGCCATGTCACATCCCAGAACTGTAGATTGAGAAGAAATGTGGCACACTCACAGCTGCTACAACTTTGTGTTTTACCTTTTGATGCTGGTGCAGCTTTGCATTGAACGGAGATTAATTTTAGAGCCCATGACTGTGATGGTGGACCTTGGCACTCCAGATATTCTTGTACTTCAATTCTTAGAAGCCCGTGAAGCCACACAAATGGGTACAGGCATGTTTTACTTTCGCTTCCGGAGGCGGTGCTGGCTGGATGAATCGCAGTAAACCCATTCATGTGGATTCATGGGGCTTGGGCTTCTGGGAATTGAAGTCCAAGAACATCGGAGTGCCAAGGTTTGCCATCACGTACCTATGACCTAGCTAGGGCAGAACTTACACAACAGGGGGCACAATCAATACATGCAGACTAATTAGTTATGCTTGGAAAGAGGCATCTGAATTCAGTTCCTGCTTCAGCTGCAGAGTCACTGAGAAACCTTAGACCAGTGATGGTGAACCTTTTAGAGACTGAGTCATCTGTGCCACAGAGGGGCAGGGTGAACTCTGTGTTAGGGGGCGGGAAGAAGCACTCCCATTGGGCTGCTGGGTAGAAGGGTGGGGCAAGCTCTGTGCTGGGAAGGCGGTGTGCATGCCCACAGAGAGGGCTCTGGCACGCGTGCCATGGGTTCACCACCACTGCCTTAGACAGTCCTTTTCTTCACTGCCTATTCTTTTTGTCTATAAACCAGGCTGGCAACAACCTGTTTCATAGGTCTGTTGTAAGAGGAAGCAAATGCTATAACAGTTATGAAACATTTTGGATGTGTAAGTGCTGGATCCATCACTGGTACTGGGATTCCTGGTTCCCTGCCTTCCGAATGAACCCCCATTTTTTTGCCTTCCTACCATTTGCCTTTTGTTCACAGGATGCTGTGCTGTGGGATTTTCACACTCATTCTCAGCTGGGCTTCCTTTTCAGCAGATATTTCAGCAGCAGTGGTAAGGACAGTGTTTATACCATAGCTGCTCACTTTTCTGTCTCCTTATGAAGAGCAGTCAACATGATGTCCTGTAGATGTTCTGGGGTTCTGCAGCTGCTGTCGTCCCATGCCCATTTGCTATGCTGGCTGGACCTTTTGAGTAGTCTGTAACGTCTGGAAAGCAGCAGTCTGCCTTTCCCTGTTCTGTCTGCTCTTGATTCTGGCAACAGCCTAGGTCCATCTCTGGTACTTCCTTTCTAACCCAGGAGCTGTCACTGGCCATGTGGTTGGGTGGGGACTGATCTAACTTTCCACCTTCTAGCTCAGGAGTGCCCAAACTTTTTGGGCCATGGGCTGATCACATGGTTCAGCAGGCTGGCCACGTGGTTTCTCCCACCAAAAGGGGAAGTAAAATGCGCCTTGCCATTTGTTTTGCAACAGATTTTTTTAAAATCGGATAAGATTGATTTTAGGCTGCCATTTTCTCTGCTTAAACCAGAGGTGCCCAAACCACGGCCCAGAGGCCATATCTGGGCCCCGATGCCAATTCTTCTGGCCATCACTGCCCTCATTGCTCCTGGAAGCAGAAGTAAAACACGCCCTTCCACTTCCAGGAGTGACGAGGGCAGCGCATGCCGGATAAATTGGTGTCGGGGCCCGGGTATGGCCCCTGGGCCTTGGTTGGCCCCCCCTGTTCTAGCTATTAATTCACTGCTGTCTTTTAAATGTCCTTAAGTGAAAAGCCCTCCAGATTGGTTAGCCTATTAAAGGGCAGTCCATGAATATGGGAGCTGAGGGATCAAAGACAGGTAGCCCCTTCTTTATTTCATTAAGTGGAGGTACTGGGGTACACAGAAAGTGCCTCCTAGAAGATTGTAGTATTTGCAACCACAATCAGGCATACCCTGGTAACGGCCACCTTGTGTTGCTGGCTAATCTTTCTCACACTAGGTCAGGTGAAAGGAACTGCAGAATGAACTCACCAAAAGGTGTCTTCATTTTGGCAGCTTCATGTCTGACCTAGACACAGAAGATAGAAAGAGGAGGTACCAAAGAAGCAGCACATTAATGTACTGACATTGCGTCCTCCTCGTCTTTCTTCTACCACCCCAGAGGAGGGTAGGATCACATTTAATGCATGGTTCCTACATGTATGTGGACAAAACGAAAGAATTTTTTGTGGAATGGACATTTTATAGAAAGTCTTGAAAATCTTCACATGGGGAACAGATCCATCTGCAGCTGCTTACAAAAAGTGGAAAATTCAGAGAGTCTTGTTTAAGCCCTGGCGCATAACAACATTAAGTCCTCCTTTTAGTTGCCACATTGGCTCCATTCCTGAGCAATTCTGTTCTCATAGGGTACCAGTGACTTCTGTGTGGCTCCAGACAAGTTCATCCTGAACCTGACAAAAGACAGACTCAGTACAGGTAAGGATACCCTCTGCATTCATTTGGGTCTGAAGCAAGATGTAGTCTGAGAGAAGTGGAGCTGACCACTGATTGTAGGGTTTGGCCTTCACAAAGGGGTGCTATTTACCCCACCCAGGGACATCACAAACACATCCTCCCCTATTTTTGCACTCAGCCATGAGATGCTAGGGATTGTGACTCTCATCAGCCACAACCCCTACAGGCATTTCTCAGGAATGATGGGAGTTGTAGTATGGATCACCTGATGGGTGCTGTTTGGGGCAGCTGCAACTTAGAGAGCTCGGGAGACAAGGCTGCAGACTTGAATTGAGGGAGAACATGCAGAGAGCCACGTAGAGCTTCCCCAGATGTGTATTGCAGCTGCAGTTGAGTCACAGATTTGACTTGAAAGAATACTCAGCTTAATTGCAAAGGATACTTTCTTACCTCCATCCCCCCATTGATCCCCTATCTTTGGTTGTCACAGCAGTTTTAAATTTGGGAGCATTTAATAAACAGGGGCATGAAGAGCATTGTTGAAACCTCCTCAGTGGTTTGGCACTTCTCTTATACTAACAAATGCTGAAGTGGCTTTTTGCTGCCAACACTGGGTGTAAAATGAGAGGCCGCAATTCAAGTGCTGCTCTGTTACATTTCTGGAAGCTTTGGGTGATTGTTATGTAGGACGAATCCAGGGGCGCATCCTTTCCACCAGGGCCCAAGATGTCTCTTTTTTGTTTGTAGCTATTCTGCAGCAAATTCCCTCCCAAATTCTGCACTAGCACTGGATTACACTAATAGCAGCTCCCCTGATGGCTTAGTGAAGTGATGGTGAACCTTGGCACTCCAGCTGTTCTTGAACTTCAACTCCCAGAAGTCCTGATCAGCAAGAGTGCTGACCTGGGCTTCTGGGAATTGAAGTCCAAGGACACCTGGATTGCCAAGGTTCACCATCACTGGCTTAGTGGTTAAGACGCTGAGCTGGAGACTGGAAAGCTGGGTTTAGATACCCAAGAGCTGTACTTAGGGACATGAAAGGAGCCTCATCTGGGCGTCCCCTGAGTGCAGTTTCTCCAGCAAAAATCCTTTCAACCCAAAGTAATCTCTGACATGAAATTATTATTGGACCAATAGGCAGTTTTGCCCGAATTCTCGGTTTTGATTGCAGTGCTCAGTGTGGAGTTTTGGTGAACTTCAGATGTTTTGGTTGTGAGAATTGGGAGGTTAAAGAAGAAGAGATAGACTCCTGTTCTGTTATGTGGGGTGAGGGAAGGGAACCCAGCTGCATAAGGCATTGATTGTCCCTAACTATTGAAGACCATGCCAGAAGTTCCCTTCTGTTAAAATATTTGCTGGTAATGCAAGTTGTGAGTGTACCTCTAGAGTTGTGGATGCAGATTTTGCTCTACTCTAGGTATAGAGTTGACCCTACTCATCTCCTTTTAAGAAAGAACTATAGGTTAAGAGGAGACTGTTGCAGGAAAGAATGAATATGAACAGCAATAAGTAAATTTTTGACATGGTAGCCATTTTACTCTGTGAATGCACATCAGATAGTAAATAAAATCAAGCAAAAAAACATTGCGGCACCTTAAAGACTAACTACTCTTTTTTAATGTTAGCTTTTGTGGTTCAAGTCGACTTCATCAGGAATAGTTAGGAACAGGAAGCATCTTAAGGGCTTGCCCTTTTAACTGCCTTATGCACAGATGGACAGACATTGTGTGTAAGTGTACAGTGGTACCTCACTTAAAGAGCATAATGTGTTCCACGGGATTGCTCTTTAAGCAAGTTTGTTCTTTAAGCGAAACACCATTGTAAGTGACCCATTGTAACTTCTGGTGTGTGGGGGGGGGATTGCGAACCCCCAATTGAGTTGTTAAGCAAGTTTTTGGTTGGGTTTAGTTGTTAAGTGATGCCACCATTCAAAGAAAATTCTGCTGTTTAAGCGAGTTACTCTCTAAGCAAGGTGCTCTTTATGCAAAGTTTTAGTGTATATTTACCCACTCCCATGGAAGCAGATGTTTTTGCAAAGCCAGATTTTCACAACAGGGCCTATGCTTTGCGGTGCCCTGGATTGTTGTCTTCCTCATTCGTCTTTATACCAGACTTCTCAATAGTTTGTCTATAGCAGTGCTTCCCAAATGCTGGTTTTTGGACTTCAATTCCCAGAAGCCTAAGTAATTTCCCCAAAGCACTGATCAGCCAATGTACTGACTTAGGCTTCTGGGAATTGAAGTCCACTAGTGGGCTGTGTACCCCTTGTTGGGAACCACTGGTCTATAGTTTTCAAGCTGTTCTGCTTCTTCTCAGCTTCACCAGTTCTAGGCACACACCATAGCATTGCCATAGGGGTGGCTTTGAGTTGGCGCCATCTCATGCTTCTCAGTATTATGTTCAAAGTCAACCAAGGCCCAGTTTGGAGTAGGACCACTAAAGTTACATTGGACGTGGAATATAGGCACTACATTGACCTCTGCTCCTCTTCTCTTTGTATTTTGCCCTGCAGAGATTGTACAATATTACTTGTACTGCACCAAAAGTCTCACAAATCCCTTCCAACAGGTAAGTACTTGGCCATACTCTGATAGATACTCTGTGTGGTGTGGTGAACTAAGTGATGGATCATGGGCAAGGGGTGGACCTGGTAAAACCTCTCCTGAAATTTCTCATTTACCTTCAAACCTCTCTTGGGTCACTAGAGATTGAGTCCAACTTTACAGAACACAACGTATGCCTAAGCATGCTGATGATTAGAGTTCTCCATTAGTAGGTCTGTAGTCTGCTCACTGTGGGAAAAGAATGGAATATAATTTATAAAATCCTTCTTGGAATGCTTTTAACATTGACTGTGGGATTTGTTTCAGAGCCTGAACACGCACATGGCAGTGCTCACCCGTTAACACCAGAAAAATTGTGGAAGATTATTCAACACTAAATAACCAAGAAAATGTATTAAAAAATTGAAATTTCTAAAACCATCCCCAGGCCTAAAATTACAATCCTAAGCAATGAATTAAAATAACACAAAATGCTAATTACAGTAAAACCTCATATAACACTAAAACCTGGTTCCACAAGTCTTCGTGTTATATGATTTTTCGTGTTATCTGATCCTCTATGGGATCCATAGAGATACATTGTAACCACACAGGCTTTCGCGGTTGTTATCTGAAGCATCCCATAGGATCTTAATGTTATCTGATGCAATTCTTCCCCCCAGATTCCTTGATGTTATGCGATTTTAGTGTTATTCGATACTAATGTTATATGAGGTATTACTGTATTCCTTTTTTAAAAAGTAACCCTAACATTATTTGCTAACATAACAGATATTTTTTTTACTGTGAATGATTACACATTTTGGAGCCCTGTTCTGTTTTATGGTCAAGTGAATTTGCAAACATTGCCTGACTTTTCTGGACATGGTACTTAAATTGCAAAGTGCATCTCTGGTTTCCTTAAGAGCCTCCTCGGAGATTGTGGTATTTTTGAACCACCATCGGGCATACTCTGGTAATAGCAATCTTTCTCATACTAGGTCAGGCAAAAGGAACTGTAGAATGAACTCACCAGAGGGTGCCTTCATTTCTGCAGTTTCACGACTGGCCTAGCCACAGAAGAAGAAGTGCTTATGGTCTCCCAGGAAAGGAAAACCCAATGAGGAGAAGCCATAAAAACGGTTCAAAGAGAGTTCTTTGAACAGGTTCTGGGAGAGGTAAGCAGGGGTTGCCAACCTTTTTCAGTCGGGGGCCGAGTCATGCTCCCTCAGACAGTTGAGGGGTCTGGCCTGGTGGTCCCATTCCCCCCCCCCTGCCGCTTATGGTTGCCGTAAAAGAATCCATGACTGTCATAAACGTGTTTGCGACAGCCGCGGACTCATTTACAGCTGCCATAAATGCGACAGGTCGGTGGCTAGAGCAGGGACAGGGGCTGGATTATTTGATGCAGGGCGTAGGTTGCTTACCCCTGGGTTAAAGTTTAGTGGATTATGCTGCTGAGCTGGAGACAGGAGGTTGGGTTTCGATACCTGAGAGCTGCACTTGGGGACATGAAAGGAGCCTCATCTGGGCGTCCCCTAAAATTCCTTTCAACCCACAGTTATCTCTGACATCAAATTATTTATTATAGTGGATTATGTGCTTACTTCCTTGTCTCCAGGCCCTGACCATCTACCAGCGCTCTCTTACAACCATGCAGATCCAGATTCAGGGCCTCATGCAGTTCGCCATCCCTCTTTTCCCTACATCTGAGGTAAAAAAAAAAAAACACTCTTAGTACCCTACAGAACAGGCCTGCCACAGTCCTTTCATGGACTTCTCTGCCTTATTTTTGTCTACAAAACTGAGTGGCTTGAGAAATTCTGCATCTTTTCATTTCAGGATTATTGTTTGGCAAAGAGGACTTGGTTGGCAGTGTGGGGAGACGATATATATTTATCAAGCGGGGGGGAGCAACAGAGCGAAAGTGCTGTGACCTTTTAGGAAGAAATGTTGCAGCAAAAGAAACTGGTGTAAAAATTGGAACCTTCGCTATTTTCAGAACAGAGGAAGTGCAACTGTCTAGAGCAGGGGTGCCCAAACTACGGCCCGGGGCAAGATGCGGCCCCCGACACCAACCAATTCATCTGGCCCACGAAGTCCTCGTTGCTCCTGGAAGCGGAAGTAAAACACGCCTGTATGGGCACGTTTTACTTTTGCTTTCAGGAGTGATGAGGGCTTTGTGGGCCGGATGAATTGGTGTAAGTTTGGGCACCCCTGGTCTAGAGACAGGAGTCCCAGCCTGCAGCTAACCTGATGCTGAGTGAGCATTTGTTGAACAACCAAAGACTGCTTTTATGAGTGTGTGCTTGACATTCTGGCCCATAATCTTAGAGGTGTATATAATGATGAGTTAAACTGAGCAGTTGCTTCTCAGACCAGGAGATGCTATTCAAAGGGAGAGTGGGGTTTTTGGCAGAAAAGCCATTGTATTTGGTGCAGAAGCCCTGTGGCACACTGGCTGAACTGCTGTACTGCAACCAAAAGATTGTGAGTTCGATCCTGACCAGGTCTGATGGTTGACTCAGCTTTCCATCCTTCTGAAGTCAGTAAAATGAGTACCCAGCATGTTGAGGGCAAAATGCAAATTACCTGTAAACTGCCCCGAGAGTGCACTAAGTGCTATGGGGCAGTATATAACGGTAATTGATTTTGTTTTGAACAACTGCAGGAGAGCAGAGTTGCAGCTACCAGCCTGCTGTCTGCCCACCTACTGGGTATATGTTGCAGAGACCTGTGGAAGTGACTTTGTTCTGTGCTCCTGGGGTCTCCTTGTGATGAGGAAGTCTATGCAACTGGAGTTAAAAATCACAAAGGTCCTATAGGCAGCAGTAGGGGTTTTCCTGCAGTTGTGACTTTTGCTACTATAGGTAGGTATTTGGGTGTACACGTCCCCTTATGGACTAGTTAATACTGCATGAGATCATTTCTGGAAAGAACTATGCTAGCGTTCCTCAGCTGGACTCTCACCCAGCATGTTGGGTGACAGTCTCCATGGTCCCCAGACAGTATGTCATGGTCCCACCACATCTGGCAGTCAGTCGCTTGGGAAAGAAAGAGTGGGCACAAGTGGATGAAGCCTAGCGTTCCCTTGCAGACTTCAGTGAATGAATATGTGATAAGGACTTCTAGCTTTCTCTTCGATCCTGATTGTATTTAGGAAAATACTTCCACTCTTCTCTTGCTACAAGGCCATTCTTTCCCAATCATGAATACACCATTTCCATCACTGTTTCCCCCTTGTTGTAGAAAGACCTGCTTGGCATACAACAGCTACTGAACTACTCTGAGACCAACCTCCACCAGTTGACTGCCATGTTGGACTGCAGGGGTTTGCATAAGGTGAGCCGCAGGCTAAGGTTCAGTGTGCTTTTGGGGGCATGGGCTGCCAGTGCCCTTTGGCACCTTAAGGACCAAGACATTCCCTTCCTCTTTTCTTTCCTCCTTCCCAACTAAAGGATTACCTGGATGCCTTGATCGGGATCTGCTATGATGGAGTAGAAGGCTTGCTCTACCTCCTTCTCTTCTCTCTCTTGGCCGCTGTGTCCTTCTCCACTGTCATCTGTGCTGTGCCACGTGCCTGGAAGTATTTAGCCAGCAGGTAAAAGGGAAAGGTCTCCTCAACACACACTGGGAACAAAATCATTCTTATATAGGGAAGGTTTTAGAAATGGAGGTGAAGACAACAACAAAAAACAGTGTTCTGTGTTTGTTTGGGTTTTTTGTTTTTGTTTTGTATGTGTGTGTGTTTCTCTTCCCTCAGTGCATTGTCATACCTGTGCAGGTTGAATATTTCTGTCAAAGAGTTTGGAGAATGTCCTAGACAAGTGGTGGTGAACCTATGGCACACATGCCAGAGGGGACACTCAGAGCTCACTCTGTTGGCACCCACTCCATTGTCCCAGCTCAGAGTTCACCAGTGGTGGTGAACCTATGGCATGTGTGCCTTTGTCCAGCACAGAGTTTGCCCTGCCCCTCTGCCCAATAGGAGCACTTCCTCCTTCCCTCTAGAACAGAGTTAACTCCACCCCTCTGTTTGGCCCCTCTGCCCAGATGCCCAATGGAAGTGCTTCCTCCCTCTCCCAGCACAGTTCATCCTGCCCCTCTGCCCAGCAGTCCAATGGGAGCACTTCCTCCCTCCCCCCAGCACAGAGTTCACCCCCTCTGTTCGGGCACTCAGTCTCTAAAAGGTTTACCATCACTGTCCTAGAGGTTGCTTCAGGTTGCCCAGTAGCCTACATACTGTCCACCTGTCATGCCATCTGGTTACCTAGTAACACTCCTGCATAGTCTCCTGGAAGTAATATTTAGAGGGTGAAAGTCTTGTTGAACAACATCTCCTTGCTATGCTATCTGGAGGTCCTCCCTCTCCAGAGCTCATCCTTCATTTGTCAGAAGAGCAGGTGTAACAGAGAAAGAGAGAAAGACAGACAGACAATCATTTGTGGGAGAGAAGGTGGTTAGAAAGGTCCTCACCTTCTTTCCTCTTAGACACGTACTTCAGTGCATTTCTGGTGTTTGAAGCGTCCATTCATTTGTTGCTGAGCTTGTAAGATACATGTCCTCCTTCTGGTATTAAAGTAGCTATGCTAGAAGTAGTGTGTGAGATGCTTAAGTATACAGTAAAACCCCAATTTACGTACGCATCAATTTACGTAAAAATCAACGTACATAAGGTTTTTTTGTGGAAATCACGTCCTGTTTTATGCCAAAAAAATTGATTTACGTAAGGGGTTTACTTGAGTCTTTAGAGTTTAAAATGGTGCCTCAGCCATTTTAAACTCTAAAATTCCACCCCACGCCACCTGCCCCCACCACCGGAAGTCGCAAAACATCACTTACCATGGAGGCAGTTTTGCCATGTTTTCTGGAGTCCCCACTGTTTCTACAGAGACGGGAAGAGTGTCCGCTGCATATTTGCTGGGTTCCACTGTTTATCCGAGGCTTCGCCTGGTTAGCTGGGAACTCACTTCAGATGAAAATGCATTCCCAGCCAAAGCGCACCTCAGAGAAGCCTCGGATGAACAGCAGAGCCTAGCAGATATGGGGGGGGGGGACACTCTCCCAGTCCCCATAGAAGCAGCAAGGGAAGCAGCGGTGGCCGGGCTGGTGGCGGTGGCAGTTCCTGCTCCCCCTACAGGCAGATAAACCACTCAGGAGGAAGCAGCAGCATACAAAAGGTAGGGTGATCGCTCCATTTACATGCTGTTTTTCCCCCTTTCAATGCATCCCTATGGAAATGCCGCTATTTATGTTTTTAAAAAAATTATGTAAAAAGCTACAGAATGGACTTTTTATGTAAATCAGGGTTTTACTGCATTTCAGTCCTCCTCTTTAACTGGTAAATCAACCTGGGGTTGAGTTTCCACAGAGAAACTCGGTGTGGAACGAAATAGAAAGAACTCTTTCCTTTGCATACTATTGCTTGTTCAGTAGTCATTGCTCATGCTTTCATAAGGAAATCTGCAGAACTCGAGTCTTTAAAATATCTGAAATGCTTATACAGTAATACCTCGGATAACGCTAAGACTTGGTTCCACAAGTCTTGGTGTTATCCGATTTTTAGCGTTATCCGATGCATGTTAAAATCCTATGGGATGTGTTGGATAACGTTAAAGCTCCATAGAGATACATTGTAACCACACAGGCTTTAGCGGTTGTTATCCGATCCATCCCATAGGACCTTAATGTTATTCGATCCAATTCTCCTCCCCAGATTACTTAACGTTATGCGATTTTAGCGTTATCCGAGGTAAACGTTATCCGAGGTACTACTGTACATACTTACTTCCTCAGACCACCAATGGCAGTCTGTCTTTCCTCGCTTTATCAATATGCCCAATGAAACCAGTTTTCCTATGATTTCCAGATGTAACTTCCCACTGAATGGGCCATTGGTCACTGTTACAACATGTGTTTTGCATGAAGAAGGACCTAAGTGGGGCCAAGAAAGATTTTGTCTGAAAGCCTGGAGATGAAAGTCCCAAGCTCGATGGGAGAGCAATCTTGGTTCAGTATAAAGCAGTGCTGCTTTTTCTTGCATGGAGTAACTTCTGCTGGACATGGTAGTGATGAAGTATTCCTGGATTATTTTCTCTTCCACACAGGGACCGAGACTATGATGACATCGATGAAGAAGATCCCTTCAATCCTCAGGCCCGACGTATTGCTGCTCACAATCCAAACCGTGGGCAGGTCCGTAGTTTCTGCAGCTACAGTAGCAGCCTGGGCAGCCAGACAAGTCTCCAGCCTCCTGCCCAGACCATCTCCAATGCCCCAGTGTCTGAATACATGTGAGTACAAAATATCCAACATACCCATGAAACAGCACCTGAGCCTACAGTCAGGTCTCTAGGAGTCCCAAGGTCACTAAAGTGAACATCCTAAGTCACTGGTGGCGAACTTACGGCATGCGTGCCTTCGCTCCAGCACAGAGTTTGCCCTGCCCCTCTGCCCAATGGGAGTGCTCCCTCCCTCCCCCTAGCACAGAGTTTGCTCTGCCCAGCAGCCCAATGGGAGTGCTTCCTCCCTCCCCCAGCACGGAGTTTGCCCTGCCCCTGTATTTGGGCACTCAGTCTTGAAAAGGTTCGCCATCACTGCCCTAAGCTATGTGAGTGATATGCATCACTGCACCTTTCATCTGCAGCTCCCCATGCTCTAGCATCATCTGGTCCTGCCGAGACTCTCATATTGGCTTCCTTCGCTCCATCCCTCTCTGAGAACCGCTGTGTCTGTCCATCCCACCCTCTCCGCAGATTGCTGCCCAGTTGCTTCTTATCAGGCTGGATCTGCATAACCCAATGGAAGAGCCAGTTGCAAATCATGGATAGGTATTAAAACACTGGTGGTTGCTCTCCTAGTAATAAAGGGGAAAAGAAAACCTTGTGAAAAGAAAACCTGACTGGATGTGAGCTGGTCAGAAGCACTTTCTTTTTAGAGAAAAGCCCTGCATTTCTTACAATACAAATGTATAAAGAAGACGCGTAAAATCAAGTGTTTGCCAAGATAGGCAAAGCAGATAAAGGGAAATGACTTCTTGCGGCCAAATGATCTTGGCAAATCATCTGCAAGAGTCTTTGACAGAGCCTTTTGTTTCTTGTGTTCTTTCTCCAAAGGGTCTTTGTTCATGTCCTTATGTTTGGCTCAGCATTACTCAGGAAATAAGAAACATGTGGCTTCTCTCTCTTGCTAAAAGCTTTATCGGGCTCTAAGTTAACGCACAAGTTCATGCTCACTTAGCTTTTCCTTGTCCCTCTAAACTGTTTGATTTGTTTGCCTCAATGCCAGTTCCTTCCAGGTTGGATGAAGGCAATCAGTGAAGAGAAGCCATAGGGAAGCTGGGGGAAAGGTTCATAATACTGAGAACAGAGGCAGGGCTACAGCTGTCAGTCACCATGGGAGTTGTGATCCAAAAGATCTGGGTGGTACTGGGTTGCCGTCCCATCCACTGGAAAGTATGTGTGGCTGTTGCTAAACTTTCCCCCACGTCTTTAGTAATATCAAAGACAATGAATTGTCGTGCTTATTCTATGATCCCAGAAGCCTGGTGTTGGGAAACTTTGATTAGAGATCAAATCCCCTCTTTCTTTAGTTACACAGTACAAGGGAAGAGGCAATAGGTTGGCAGCAGACTCTACAGGCCTCCTAGAAAGGAGCTTGCATTTCAGCGCGCCCACCCCCCACCACCACCACCTGACTGTTTATTATCCACAAAGCCGGAGGATCATCATCTCTCCCAGGGTTAGATGGATCTCACATTGGGATGCCATATGGCAGGAGTATTACTATTCCTACTATTGGCAGGAATGAGTCACCAGAATCCCATAGTTACTCGTATGTAAGTGCAGTGGCGTAAGTCACAGTCAGGTGATGAGTCCTCTACTGAATTCTTAGTAGCATGCCAATTTGTAAGACTTGGCACATTAATAAGAATTCATTTGAGGACTTATTAATTAGTGGCCATTTACTGCTCTAATTTATGCCATTGCACTTACGTATATTCACTGGGATTTTGCCCAGTATATTTTATTTATACTGTACTTGTAACTATGCCTCATTGTTCTGCCGAATATACAGTACATCTCTTGCCTCTTATCAAGTTGTATGATTTTGCAAACAGTACATGTTATTGTATGTCATGAAACCAGCCAGCTCCCTCTGCTTTGGACCTCCTAAACCAAAGCCCCCAGAGGGCAAGCTGGCCGGCAATGCAGCTAAGCTGCTTCTCTTCTGCAAGGAGGTTTAATAGGTAGCGGATTCAGAGGCTTGTGTGTGAATGCATTGCTTCTCTTACCCCTTAGTCCAGTGAAGAGACGTTGTTTAAGCAAACGTAGGTTTATTGATCAGGTTTTTTAAAGCATAGTCCATAGAGAAACGTAAATAAAAGGTCAGTAGCATATAGATCAGTCCAGTAACAATCCACAGGTTCATTAGGTAATCATGATCAAAACAAAGGAATAGTCCCCAGGCATAGATGTTAATGCATAGACATCCAAAAACGAACTCCTTCTCCCCTCTCCAAGATGGAGATTCTCCAGTCAGGTGGGGTACCTTTAACCAATCAGGGAACAGAGAAAACTTTCTCACAACATAAGATTGTTGACACACGTGTACAGTGAGTGCTCTACCATGTAGTCACAACATCAGGGAACTCAGAAAGCTTAGAGATAAGAAATAGGAACACTGAACTGAAAACACTGTCTCGTGACACGTAGTCTTGTGAGACAGAGAGGAAAAGAGTTTTAGGCCTAGTCAAACTACAACCTCAAGCTTTGAGAACGTTAGAAAATATGTCGTTTCATGACATTGTATGATCGAGGGAAATAGCAACTCTCCCGGTGCTGGCTTACAGGTCTGAATGTCGCATTGTCACAGCGGTTAAAGGTGCCTCAGCTGCTGAACAGGCTGCAGCCCTTTTGCCCACCCAAGCAGCTGGGGATGGAGATTGTTGTGCAGTGACCGAGATGACCTTCTCTGCTATCATTTGTCACTCCAGCATTGGGAGAGGATCTGGGACTTGTTAGTTGCTTGCCAGAGGGAAGGGTACCCTTGCCGGAGCAAGCCTTCTTGT
Organism: Furcifer pardalis; assembly: GCA_030440675.1. NCBI lineage: Eukaryota > Metazoa > Chordata > Lepidosauria > Squamata > Chamaeleonidae > Furcifer > Furcifer pardalis. The sequence goes on from CP126893.1 coordinate 43,448,117, forward strand.
GCTGTATCTGATTCATCATCTTGGCAATATTGGTGATCAGCCTTGAAGACTATCCTGGGAATATAATGCAGTGGCCTTCCATTTGCCTTCTGCATTGCAGCATGACACCCATCCCACTAATCCAGTACCGCAAGTCACTTTCTGGTCCCGAGCCTTTTTGGCACAGAAAGCCCTCATCAGGCCTAGGCCAGGATTAAATCAAGTGGGATTTAATCCACTTGGGGACCATCACCCTTCCCTGTGGACATTGGCACCCAATGCCATTGGTCCTCAGGGTGGTCATGTTAGTTAACTGCCACCTGATACTCAAAGTTGAGTCGCTAGTATTACTGTCTGCTCTAGTACCATAACAGGATAACCTGGCCAGACAGGGCAAGCATGAGAAGTGAAAATGTGGAACTCTCAGATTTAGGGAGATGATTAGATGTGTAAAATAAAATTGTATTTAATAACCTAGATGATTTCTTTTTTTTCTTTTAAGTTGTAAAAATAATATGTGTACCAGTTTTGGAACTATTGTGCCTGAACTGTTTCTTGTTAACTGTGTGAAAGGATGGAAAGGGAGACCAGACAAGATTTGCTTCTTTGCACATCTCTCTATCCCCCACCAAAAAATGTAAATGTAAAGAAATATTCCGGTTTACTGATATCAAACCTGGGACATACGGAAGTGCCACACAAGCGTTTACACAGACTAATGGTACCTAAAAACTGTTTGACCATCTGCAAGAAGATTTTGGAATCTGGAGGAGATTATGAGAAAAGTTTATTCATTCAGGAATGGTACATGAAAAGACTGTACCACACAAATAGCTGTATGTGGTGTAGATGGGTTGAATACCTCTTGCTGAGCTGCTGGTTTTTCGTGTGCATATCTAGGATTACATCTCCAAAAGGTTGGACTTTTCTCCTAGCCAACAGCTCTCCACTCCAGGAATCTCACTAGGTCTGTGATGGTGAACCCTCTGTGAATCCACATGAATTGCGCGTTACTGTGTGTGGATTTACAGGGACTTGGGCTTCTGGGAATTGAAGTCCAAGAACGGCTGGAGTGCTAAGGTTCAACATCATGGACCTAGGTTAAAGCTAGAAGGCAAAGACAAGTAGAAGGTTGATTGCAGCCATTGGCTAACACTTTCACTCTTCCACCATGGCAATAGCAGAGTGGCCACATGTCCTTTTTTAAGTAGGGTGGTCCTCCATTTATTGGCCTGCAACAGGACATTCCTTTCTCTGAAGGTGTCTTGTGTTTGAAGTGCTGGTCAGACCAAATCTAATCTTGAGGATTAAAAAATATGCAAAGAAGGGGGAAGACCAGGGGGCCTTGGGGTTGACCATAATTCACAGTGAGCAGCATCTGGAAGGCAGCTTCAGCAGCTACCCAGAGGTCACCTGGTCATTGTCTTACCTGCCTAAGCGACAGGCATTGTAACTTTTTGGACTTGATCCATGAAAGCTAACAAAAATAAAGCAGTTAGTCTTTAAAGTTCTACAGTGTTATTTACTTATTTATGTTTTGTTTTCTGATAGGCATTGCAACTGTGTTCGATTCTTTTTAAAATCATTTCTAATTTTTCATCTTTTGTGTATAAATTAGCATATGCAATTCCATGCAGATTATTGTCTTCTTTTGTCTTCGTGTCGAAGGACAAGTAAGCAGAGTTCCCTTATAATGATTCTGGACAATGAAATGAAGTTATTATTTATTTATTTGTTTGTTTGTTTGTTTACATGACTTCTGTCCCACCTTTCCCCCACAGAGAAAACCAAGCTGATTTATTATGTTTCTCAGATGCTTTTCCCCTAAAAAAAAAAGACACCTGTCATCTTCCAGTTATAATATTGCCCCTGGAAAAAGATGGTTTCTCCCTTGCCTCACAGCATTGCAAGGACCAGCTTTTACCCTGCACTGCTAGCACACCCACAGCAATTGGCTCAATGGAGAGTCGCTGGCCTTTTGTCACCCCTGCACTAGACCAGTGGTATTTCCCAGCTGAACATATTATTGGAATTAAAAGAATAATAGTTTTGACATTACTACTTTTTCTTTTTTTTAACACCCACTTTGCAAGAGTTAGAACTTCCTCCTCCATTTCTTTCCTTACCCTCTACACCTACCCCTTACCCCTCAGCCTGACAAGGATCGGCTGCTTCTGTAGAAATGTTCCTCAGTCAGAGCCTTCACAACAGAGTTAATTTCCACCGACTGTCCTCCTGACCTTACTCCTCTCTACCTGCAGGAACCAAGCTGTGCTCTTTGGTGGGAACCCACGCTATGAAAACGTCCCACTGATTGGAAGAGGATCGCCTCCCCCCACGGTACGGTGGGCGTCAGAGGCTAAATCATTCTTATAACAGACCCTTTTTATTTCCTTTGCTTTTACTAACATGCACTCTCCCGCACTATTTGCAAACATATCTCTCTTTTTAAAAGGGGGATGAGAAAGCTTCCTGCTTTTTGTTAAAAGCCAAAATGGTTTTGTTTCTGGTGAGATGAGGAAAAGAGATGTGTTTTCCTCCTCTCTGAAGGCAGTTGTCATAGAAGTTGACAGCCCTGATTGCAGAGGTCCACATCTGCCAGAAGGTAAAACCAGCTGCATGAAGCCTTGCCTGTTTAGAGGCTAACTTTTTTTGTTCCCACAGTTGTTGAGCGCCGTTACCCACAGGCAGCATAGGGTACAGTCCATCGAGACTGCAACCCTGCAGGTAGCCACAAATAAACTATATGACAATAGGCTAGAGAGCCCCTTCCTGTCATGGTGTTGGCATTTGGCTCACGTCCACATCAGAGGATGGTTGTCATAAAGCTGCCTGCAAACGTATCACGTTGACTGATCTCACTTACCGATTGCTTTGTGTCATCTTTACAAACGTACAGATACATATTTATATATACAGTATATAATATAAGAACAGTATTACACAGTGCCATATTTTTTTAATTTATCTCCCCTGTGCGCTTTAACATTTTCTTTAATTGTCTTGCTTCTGAAGAAAACAGTTTCGAGTTCTAACGTCTAAAAGATGAGTATGTACTCTTTGTTTGCTTTTCCTTTTCCTTTCCTTTTGAGTTTTTCTGCAAACTTGCTTCACTGTAAACCAATAGCACTGTGTTAAGTTTGGCACAATGTTCCACTGAAACACATCTTGCCTGTTAACGTTTGTTTTATTTTTGCATCGACTATGTTGGAGCTATGTTGCCCTGCAAGAGTAAGTTGCTTATTTGCTTTTTCTTTGTACTTTTTTTTCTCTCCTTGGTTTGGGGCTGGAGTCTGTTTTAGTTATGGGTGTTTCCAATGTTTGGTATTTTTGGGTTGCTACCCCTCCTGATCACTTTCCATCATTCCCTGTGTTGTGAATTTCCCTTCCCTTCATAGACAACAGGCAGCCAGTGTAATGGATAGTGTGACAGACTATGATGAGGGAGAACTGGGTTCAAATCATTGGTCAGCCATGGAAACCTAATGGTGTGTGTGTGTGTGTGAGAGAGAGAGAGAGAGAGAGAGAAAGAGTGGAAAACCTCTCCTCTCATATATTTTGAATGCCTCATCAGAGGGACCCAGTGGTGAGATTCAAAAAATTTTTACTACCTACTCTGTGGGCGTGGTATGGTGGGTGTGACCAGGGGGAAAGCCCTGTGTTGAACCCGAATTAGGACTACTTTATTTCAAAACTTGCATGGGTGGGACCAGCCAGAATTTCTGCTACCAGTTCTGACGAACTGGGGCAAACCTGTTGATGCCCATCACTGGAGGGACCCCAGGTTAGAGGCGACTGGATGGCCCCAAACCAGGAAAGAGACACAATAGGACCCTTGGAATTCTGGCCCTTAAACATCTCAGCGGTTCCTCCTAACCTTTGTTTTACAGGTACACTTGAGGGTTAGTGAATGAGAGTGGGTGAAGATGGAAAACTTACTCAGCTTTATAAAGCTGGGATTGTAGTTGAGGAAGCCCCAGAATTTCAGATGGTTTATAGATTAATTTATATGAAATGATTTTTTGGTGATGCTTATGGCATTAATATTGGGTGTGATACTTTAATTAAAGCAATTTTTAAAAAAAATGTTGATGAATCTGCAGGCAAAATGATCCCAGTACTCATTGTGCTGAGAACCTGTTATGTGAGTGGGATTTTATTTTTAAAAAATGTGTTTTTCAGCAAGTGCCATTTTAAAACACTCACTTGATACAGGTTTGTAAATTTAAGAGAAGGTTTAATGTGGCCCAAGCTTGTCAGAGGAATGAAGTACTGTACCTGTATTCTGATTACTTAGCAGTTGTTCATAGACAGATCTGGGAAGAGGAGAGGGGATATTGTTACCAAATGAAGTTGGACTCAGAAGGTCAAAAGATTCAGCTAGGAAAAAGAGAGAGATGTCACTTTACAATGAGCAATATACAAGATAAAAGAAATTTAGTCAGGAGTGAAATGTCCAGTTAGTGTGAATGTAGCTGAACCCTGACTACTGAGATATTCATCAAGAAGGTGTCATGGAATTGCAGCTATAGAATTCATTTTCTGGTTTGATGCAGTTGGACTTGGGTACAGCAGTAATTGGGAGTGGAAGGCAAGCTCACCATACAAAATAATTGGCTCTCTAAATGGCTCACATATTTTTTCATCATTTAGGAGTAGATCATATTACCTTGGCACCACTTTATGCTTTAGATCAGATTTCATTTACACTGGATGCTCTGAGGTTGATACACCTAATTATTCCCGGATTCTGAGATTTGCTTTCCAATCTGATAGCATTACCACCACCACTACCATTAAGCTGCTGACTGACGATAGCACTTCTTGCATCTAACAAAGTGGTCTTTGGACCGCAAAAGCTTAAGATGCTGTGAAAGCTGTAGGTCTTCAATGTATCACAAAGCTGCTCTTCCCTCCCTACTACGCACAGTGCAATCACATCAGATGGGTTTGGTCCCAAGATGCCACTGAGTGTAAAGAACGCCCACTGTGCAATTTGTTTATTTATTCAAACATTTATAGCCCACTTTATATCATAGGATCTCAGGGTGGGTTAGAGAGCTATATGAAACATTTCTTTAAAAATGTAAGCTATTTAAGTCAATTTAAAATCAAACTGCACAAAATTAAAATGTTCAAACATTAGACAGCTCCATTTGGGAGACAACATTGAGGAAACCACAATTGTTTTAGAAGCAAGACGGAGTGGCTCCCTTGCAAGAATCTTTAAATAAAGAGAAATAAGTAAAAACCCTTTTGGGGGGGGGGTGTATATTTGTGTGGCAGCAGGATGCACATCTTAATGCCAGAGAGGTGCATATATTTTGTTCTGAAACAGGATGGAAATGCAAAGGAAACAAGGAGGAATTCAAATGCCTCCTAATTTGACACAGCTGAAAGTGGCCTCATCATGCCTTTATGGGTCATGAAATGCCAGATGCTGTCAACAGTGCAGAGGTTTTGTGTGTGCACGCTGCAGCATTCTATAGAAATGCAAATTATTTGCATAATTTGCTTGTATGAATATTCAAGTTCCGATACAGTCTTAATTTCAGTAGGCACCCCAGAGGAATTTTTATTTTTTAAAGGAAAGATGTCCGAGATGTGACCAGAAAAAATTGTGACTACCTAGCAGATAGGAATCAGAATTCAAAGCCCCAGATCAGCATTAGCATGGCCTGTGTGTAATATACTAGATCAGCAGGAAAAGAACTACAGTACTGAAATTTGAATTGCAAGCTTCCACATTTTCATGTTTGCAAGCTAGGTGATAATTATTCTCTCTTTTACAGGGACTATATTTAAATCAAGTGTTTAATTGTCAGAACCGTGCAAGCTTGTAATCTTGCTGCTGCAGAGTCTGCAGTTGGGCAAGAGCTCAAGGATGATGACGATGATGATGAGGCTAAATGTAGATAAATTAATCCCAAAACTTCCCATCATACAGTGAACAGTCCAATTGAAATAGGATTTAAATCCCCCAGGGAAATGCTTTCAAACTGTTTTTAAGTTCCAGAAAAATAGACTGTGAATAATTTTCCTTAATACTGTGACTTGGGGGGGTCACATATTTTCTCTCATCCTTGTAGTGCAAGACTGGTTCAAGATATGTTGCTGTGACAGAGAGAATGAAAAACGGTGCCCTTTACCCACTAAACCAGGGGTGCCCAAACTATGGCCCACAGGCCAGATCTGGCCCCTGATACCAATTCATCTGGTCCACACTGCCCTCATTGCTCCTGAAAGTAGTGTGTGTGTTTTGATTCTGGGGGCAACAAGAGTGGTATGGGCTGGAGCCTGGATAAAATGGCATCATGGGCCGGATCTGGCCCATGGACCATAGTTTGGGCACCCCTGGTTTAAGCAGAAAAAAATAGCAGCTTAAAATCTATTTCATTCTGTTGCAAAACAGATTGCAAGGTGCATTTTACTTCCACTTCCGGTGGGAGGAAGCACGTGACCAGCCCACTGAACCACGTGACCAGCCCATGGCCTGAAAAATGTGGGCACCCCTGCACTAAACTCTGGGTCTCTCGTTCTCAAAGCCAGCTAAGTTATGTTGATTTGTGCTGTAGCAAATCCCATAAGCATTTGCCTCTGTGGGGCTTTATGACTCATCAAGGCAAAGGTATCAGAAACTTTCTAGATTTTGCAGAGGAGGGGGTAAAAATGAAACACAAATTAATGCTCAACTAAGATTTCTGCCACAGGAAGCCATGGCATTAAGTTTGCAAGTGCTGAATAGGGATTTTTGAGGTCAGTACATTTTGGAGGTCTCTCATTCGTAGGATCGCCATGGGTCAGAGGTGGTGTGACCACCCGTAACAACATCTTTTCACTAAAGACATTTTTACATCTTTAGAAAACATGGGAAACTTCAAGTGACAGCTGTTGCATTAGCTAAGAGAAGAATTCCTTTGCCCAGCAACATAATATTAATTGCTGGATGTTGCGATTAATATATTGCACATGTATCTTTCCTCCAGAATGTTCAGGGCATGTGTGACCTTCCTTTATCCTTATGTATATGCATGCACACATTCACACACCTAGGTTACATTTCCCATGATGTCCCCAGTCTCCTTTCTAGCCAATCTGGCCTTGGAACCCAGGTCTCCCAGAGTCATGCCCAGTCCTCTACTATACCACACTGGCTGCAGAGTGCACTGAGAACACTGACATCCCTACAGTAGATGTGGTGGTGCCTTGGAAGAAAGTGGAGATCCCATGGAGTGAATTTAGACCACCTGCATACCTGTTAATGTGGAAAGACAGTCATTTGAAGGTGAACTTGGAATTTGCAATACTCAGTGTGTTTGAACTTCGGGATGAAGAGAAAGTAGGCTCCAGTTCACTTCACGGGAAAGGGGCTGAATTCCAGTAGACCACTTCCTGCCTGTTTGCTGCCTGGATTCTTGCAAAGCACCTTGCATTAGGGGGACCTTGGTTCATTCACAGAGGTAGTACAGTAATACCTCGGATAACGCTAAGACTTGGTTCCACAAGTCTTGGTGTTATCCGATTTTTAGTGTTATCCGATCCATGTTAAAATCCTATGGGATGGATTGGATAACGTTAAAGCTCCATAGAGATACATTGTAACCGTACAGGCTTTAGCGGTTGTTATCCGATCCATCCCATAGGACCTTAATGTTATTCGATCCAATTCTCCTCCCTAGATTACTTAACATTATGCGATTTTAGCATTATCCGAGGTAAACATTATCTGAGGTATTACTGTAATTTCCTCTTAATAATGAGCACACCATAGCCTGCATCTCCAGTTAGCTGTGTCTTAACCTAAGGCAGGGTTTCTCAGCCTTGGCCCCCCAGGTGTTCTTGGAATGTGGCTGTACCTAAAACTTTTTAAAGCAAACATGCTATATTATAGCAGTGATGGCGAACCTTGGCACTCCAGGTGTTCTTGGACTTCAATTACCAGAAGCCCAAGTCAGCACTCCTGCTGATCAGAGCTTCTGGGAATTGAAGTCCAGTAACATCTGGGGAGCCAAGGTTGAGAAACCCGGACCTAAAGAGTAGGAAACATAGAGCCCTCCAGATGTTATTTGGTTGTAGTTTACATGATTCCCTGATTGTTGATGATGCTAGCCAGGGTGGAGGGGAGTTGAAGCCGACAAGACCACATGTTCCTTCACCCCTGGCTCAACAATGTTTTAAAACATCTGAATCCTGAGCATCTGCTCTTAACTTTATAGATTGAGCATACATTGTAGAGCATGAGGACTCTACCAAATGAAATGCCAGCCTATTATACTACAAAGAGGCAGGATGCCAGGGTCACTTCGCACAGTACACTGAGAATCTCTGTGCAGTTACATGGTGAAAGAGCGGCACTCAATTAGGAGTCCCCTGGTTTTGTCCTTAATGCACATGCCTCAGTATGCGAAAACAACTTATTGCAGATGCAAGATATAAACAGCAAGATGCTACCTACAAATATTTAAATCCGGTTATAGACTGGTGTTTCCTAAATATTCCACCATGTTCTAGTAAGAAAGCCTGACTGTGCCCAGAACTCAGAAGAATTGTTTTCATGGGGGAAAGCTCCCAGAATTACACCACTTGTTGACCAGCCAGCTGGATAGGTCTTTGAGTTGGGAGTTCAAAGAAGTAACTTTTCTTCATCATGGTCTCTATAAATCACATGTGGGTTTCATGCCTGTACAACCTCAGAACCTTCCAGAGCTTCAGAGGAAACATCCCCCCCCCCCGAAATGTTACTGTCTGTGACCAACCATACCCTGACAGTTCTCCCAGAGTTTTCTTTCATCTTCCATACAAGCAGCATCTTGAGAGAACACCAGGATGTCCTCCCAACATTCCTTCTCAGAGCTTCCTTTCTCCGTTCTGTTTTGCTATCTTTTCTCCTCCATCTTTTTCCTGAAAAACAAAAAGAAAAAAAGAATTTTACTACAGTTTATGGCCTTGGAGCCTTTTTCAAGGAGTATACTCCCGGGGGGGGGGGGAATAGCTTAATTTCAAATATGATGCTGGAGGAGAACATTCCCAAATCTCAGTTTATTCTGATCAGGAGGTTCCAGTACGTCAGGGAAGTAAGTGCTCGATTGGGTTACAGCCAGAGCATTCCTCCCACACAATTTGTTCCAGAAGATATTCCTGCTAGTTGTACAATTACAGTACGAGACAACTGTTACTAGTGCACGAGGTCTAGCAACTGCTAGACCTTATGGTGTCTACCATAGCTCTAGTACACCTTGTCATTTATACACATAGGATTTCTGTATTGATGGTTGAGTTGATGCTACCAAGATTTGTGCTATCTGAGGGAAATTATTCAGTTTCAACCTGGAAATGGCTTGATGCCCAATCTCCCCCTTGTTGTGAGTCAACAAGTCCAATATGTGTGGTAGATGGTTTGTGTTAGCTGCCATCAACAGTTAGGGTTGCAAACCAGACTTGTCTTGGCCACTATGGTCCTTTCAAGATTGCACTTTCTTCCTCCTACTTGATCTTGATGATTGTCCCATGTCGAAGAGATAATTTGTCTCCTTCAAAGTGAAAGCATCTCTTGGAGACTTGTCACCCCAATCCATCCAACAGCACAACTTCTGGCACTTGTGATTGTTTCTGGTGACAAAAAGGTCCATGTGTGGAATGTCCCAGCATTTTGTTATGTAAATGAAAATAGCTGTGGACAGCTCCCATTCATATAGTATCTTCATCACATAGCTCGATGAATCTGCCAGCTGGTTGCTATCACCTGAGACCTGGGCTGCTGTCACATAAATGTGGTAGAATGTGCACCATCCTCAGAAGCAGATGGTGAGGATCAGAAGTGAGAGAGAATAGGTACCCTTCCAATTTGTTCATATAGCAACATTATTGCTATGTTGTCAGTAGCTATCTGGACAACGTGGCCCTTCAGTCCTTGTTTGAACACTCAGAAGACCTTGAAAACCACTAGTAGCCCTAGATAGTTTACATGATGAAAATATTTTGCCAGGGTCCACTGGTTGTGCACTGTCCTATCACAACAATGAGCTCCCCAACCTCCGAGACCAGCATTTATCATAACCACTGTAGAAGGCTGTCTGGAAGACATTCCTGTCAAGAGATTGGCAGAAACAGTCCATCAGGAGTGCTGGAGGACAGCTGAAGCCTTTTCATTGTATGGTCTACTGATGATTTGATACTCTGTAATAACCATACTTGGAGAGGGCAAATTTCTTGAATTTTCCTAATCTGTACAGCAATCCAGCGTACCTGTCTCCAAGGAGACAGTGATACATTTTTTTTGTTAGCTTTAAAACAAAAGGGACTTTCAAGTCTACCTAGCAGCAATAATCCTTATGGGCACCCTTCTGCCTGGCTGTTTACACATCTACAATTTTAACAGTCTTGAAAAGATTACACCATACTTATCCAGCCACCAGCAACACTTTGATCTCTTTCTTTAGTTCTTGCACTGTTGGTGAAGCCCTCCCCTTTCAAGCCCATGACAACAACCAACATTCTGCCCTGAGTCCTCGGAAAGGGCAGGGTATAAATATAATGAAATAAATAAATAAATTCACCTGCTCACACTGAAGACTGTATTTCTTGTGTCAAGCATGACAGTGAGATGTGCAAGTGAACTGTGTGCACTGTGTTTCGAAGGTTCATTCCTACAGTTCCAGAAGGACGAAGTTATTTGACACCTCATTCTCACAGTTCCACATGGACAAAGTTGTTTCACAGTTTCATACCTCAAAGTCTATTATTCTACTTACCTTCTCAGCTGTTCATTTGCCCATTGACAAATCTTTTCATATTCTCTTAACTTTTTACCAGTCTCAACTGTGGGAATTGAGGAAGTAATTCAGAATTTCCCCTGATATCTAGCGAAGTGGATTGTGGAGGCCATTGAGCTGGCATATGAGATGGCCAGTGAATCTTTACCCGGAAGCATTGGGAGCCATTCTGCCAGAGGCATTACAACCTTTACTACCTTCCACAGATTACAGACCTTGACTGATGTCTGCAGAACTGCTATGTGGTTGCAGGATATTACTTTGCTGAAGCCTTATGACCTAAATGTTCAGGATGCTTCATTTGGATTGACTGTGCTTGTTTCTCTCCTCATGTGACATCCCACTGTCAGTAAGTCAGCTTGCTAGTCACCCATGTGTGTGATTCACAGAGACCACAATGAAGTAGGACAGGTTATTTATTTATTATTATTACTTGTATTTACTATCCCGCTCCAATCGGTAAACCCGACTCTGAGCAGCTTACAAATTAAAATCATAGGTAATCCTCTATTTATTTACCTCTAACCATAGTTCTTTGAGTGGGCATATGTGAATTCACACATCCCTCCCTTATCTCTGTCATGCTCCATCTCTCCAGTGGGCAGTGAAAGAGGAGATCTGAGGGAGAACCTTTAGGGTGTAGTTAGTCATGAGCAGTAGGTTGTGGGGAGGGGAATGTCTCCCTTGACGCTATGGAAGATTCCAAGGCTGGTTTTTGCACAGGCCCAAAACCCACATGTGTGGATTCACAGGTGACCATTAAAGAACTACAGTTAGATTTACCTATCCTTCAAGTGCTGCTTCTTCCAGACTCTTTCTGAAGACATATAGGGATCCCTTTCAGAAACTCCAGGTGAAAGCAAGTTGTGATGTCTGTCCCCGTCCCCAGATGACCACCGCACTTCCTATTAAATTTGAGGCCAGATCTGGAAATTAAACAGCTAAAATTTATACTCTGAGCTTTTCTTATAGAAGGCTGAACAGTAGAATATTTGGAATAGTAGCCGTGTTAGTCTGTGGTTCAGGCATCTCAGAAAACAAAACAAAACAAACAGTAAGGGAAATCATTGTAGGGGGGCAGAATGGCAATGGCCCATGATAACCAAAACAGTTTCAAAATGAATATGTTAAGGAAATTTTGTTCTCCTTTTTTGTCTAGATGTTGACATTTCCTAGGTAAAACCTCATCTTCTTCCCCACTGTCTCTTCCAATTGCTCCCAATTCTTCTGCTGCATCTCCTGAGCATATTCCCCCACTCCTTTCCCCCACTAGCCCAACTTCTCCACTGTGTATCTCCCTCACTCCAACACCAACACCCTGCTACCTCCACCAGCAAGCATTATAGCTTCTCTTCTTTCTGGATGCCTTTCTGTTGTCACCCCGTTTCATTCCACCCTCTGCTATTTCTTGTCCTCTCAAACATAAGTGAATGTTCAAACAAACTTGCAGGATTTTAGCCCTCATCTGTACTATTTTACATTACATTCATTGGTTTTCACAAAGTTCATTTAGGAGGCATCCCCGTAGGCTTTACAAGTTAGATCAGGCAAAGGAGTACTTTTAACTTTCCACTGTTTTAGACTCCAGTTGTCAGGAGCCACACCCAGTATGACTGGAGTTGTCATCTAAAGCATCTGTGGTGTCTGAGGTTTCTGCCCCTGAGTTAGATCCTAGGTTGGCTGGTGGAATTGTCATGTATTAACTCCTGCCTCCTTCTCCCATTTCTCCGTAGTATTCTCCAAGTATGCGAGCAACCTATCTATCGGTTAATGATGATCACAGGCGACAGTTCGGCAACGAATTTCCAGCCTAGCACACAGCTTGTAGAGAACAACCCACAAACAATGTTGCTCTAGCGGAACCTGACGACAACCAAAGTCACATGGACTGCAGGGGGAGAGGGCTGCCTCCCTCCACCGTGAAGTGGCAGAGAAGGGTATTTGGAAGGGGAGTCAGCAGAATAAGAAACACACTTGCCATATGGATAGTCTTCCAGGGAGGTGATCCCATGTGCTCAGCTGGCAGCTTTCCCCTCTGAATCTTTAGTCTTCCTCTCTTGCACATGGCGGATGGGTGACCTGGGCTTCCATCTTCAGAGCAAAAGACTGTGAAGTCTTCTCCTTGATTTACCATTCTCTCTCTCTCTCTTCCTACTTCCCACCCTTGCATTGACCTCCCCGGCCTTTTGAAGAGAAGATGGGGGATAGAAGTAGGATTTGGACAGCCACCTGTTTATACACAGATGTTCATTTGGTATGTGGGGTTTCCCCCTGCTTTGACATGTAGGGTGCTGGTTTGGGTGGTGGTGGTGGGGAGGCTCTTTTCTGTCCATTGTTCATGGTGTGGTTTGGGCTACCTTTTTATATATATATTAAGAGCAAACATGAAGACCAGTACACTGTACAAACGAATGAAGCCCCAACATGTGGTGTTCCTAAGAGGAAAGAGGTTGCATTCTGCGGCAGGAAATGCTCCTGAGTCAAAATGCAATACCAACCCCTAGAATGAATTTGTTTCCCACTTCTGGTGAGCCTTCTGCACAAAGTCTATTGCTAACTTGGCACTGTGCTATTTTATCATCTCCATCATTCCCCTCTGATTGCACCTGTTTGGTATAAATGGTACGCTATCCATGCATAATATACCCCCTTCTCTCCTGTCCCTTTGTTCCTAGAATTTATATGAAATTCACCAATCGTTGCTGTGGTGGCCTCAGGTGTTACTTGGAACAAACTGGCATTTTGGTTTTCTCCTTTATTTTATTTTATTTGGGGTTTTGTTGTTGTTCTCTGCATTTTTTTTCTTTCCAGTGTTTTATATCGGCTGTCCAAAGAACATATCCTCTCTCTTTTTTGTTCTTTTTACTGATTTTTTAATTACTGATGACATGTTTTTATATGCATATTTGTAAGGCTATTTTGCAAGTTGACTTTTGTTTTTAGCACTGGTTTTTCCTAAATGAAGACATGAAAACAAAAAGTTAAGTTTCCCAAGGTAGTGGAATGGCATTGTCTGAATACGGCAAAATCAGGAGTCATTGAAGCATTATTTTTTCATACTATGAGGGGTGGGAGGGTAAAGAAGACAGAAAGATTGGACAGGTATGTAATAGGATGCTTCTGGTTTTAGGATGGTACTTCTCAAAGTGTGAGGCAAGCAAGTATTTCTGTGCAGGTCTAAGAGTGGAGACTGGTTTCCTTTGACTAGATTGATAGCACACAACTAACACTACGGGGTGTTCCAAAAGTTGCCATACGTAGGCAAAATTGCATTAAAACAGATACAGTAAAACCTCATATAACACTAAAACCTGGTTCCACAAGTCTTGGTGTTATATGATTTTTAGTGTTATCTGATGCATGTTAAAATCCTATGGGATCCATAGAGATACATTGTAACCACACAGGCTTTAGCGGTTGTTATCTGAAGCATCCCATAGGATCTTAATGTTATCTGATGCAATTCTTCCCCCCAGATTCCTTAATGTTATGCGATTTTAGTGTTATTCGATACTAATGTTATATGAGGTATTACTGTATCTTGGAATGTGCTCGCCATGAGTGGAGAAACTTTGTGCGTGTATAGAAAGAGATAGCCAACATGTAGAGAATATTTTGTAAATATTTTGTAAAAATGTGGGATGAATATTTTGTACATACAGGTACATTTAGCTACAGTTTCCCATTTTCCCTATGTATGGTGACTTTTGGGACACCCTGTATATAGCCTTCTTAAGAAGCTCAGTCTTTCCTTTTACATCAAGGATGGGAAGCTCATAGCCCTCCAAATGTCGTGGATTATTCCTCATCACTGCCTGAAACTGTGGAGATTTCAGATATTTTTTGTCTACCTCTAACTAAACTAACATTTAGAAGTAGTGAAAGAATACTTGTTAAATTCTATGTTCTTGTCAATTGTCTCAGCATGACAAGATACCCAGAAAAAGATTTTTTTCAAGTTCCATGAGATTCCTTTTCACCAACATACAAGAAAAGGGCTGAAATCCTGTTGTGTAAGGTAATACAGTGGAAGCTCATATAATGAAAATAATCCATTCCACGAGGTTGTTCACGTTGTGATTTTTAGTTATACAAAATATAATGAAAATCCCTATGGAAAAACTCGTACAACGAGGGTGGGAGGGAATTGCTATGCGAATTTTCCTATAGGAATTTTCGTTATAGTTTTCCCCATAGGGACACTATTTCGCACAGCAGAAAAATTCGTTATGTGAGCTTTCCCCATAGGGAGCGCTATTTCCACAAAGCAAAAAATTTCGTTATGTGAGGTGTCATCCCCCCCCCCCCGATTTTTTTTTTGTTATGCGAGTTTTTTGCTGAAAGAGGTATTCATTATATGAGGTTCCACTGTACATTGCAACTAGAATTACCCCATTAAACCAGTGTAGCTTTGTTGAGTCACCTTCTCCGTAAGTCTCATTGACTTTAGTGGCCCTCATCTAGTTGCCACTTGCACTACTAAGCTGCAGGACTGCAGCCAATGGGTGCTGACCTTTTGCCTCCATCAAGGTCTCTAGCAATGTACAAAATTACCTCTGAGGCAGGCTATGCAAAGCTACTGTTCTTTTTCTTTAAGAAACAAAGCACAGATGCACATGACAAGCACAGAAAGATTAGCGCAGATACCCTCTTTGATACGCCAGACCCATGAAACAAAGTAGCACAATGTGCAGATTGGGCAATTTGGGCAAGTTATATAAGTTACAAGTCCATAGTACATTAATACCCCGGATAACGTTATGACTTGGTTCCACAAGTCCCGTCGTTATCCAGTTTTTAACGTCATGTGATACATTGATCACACAATGTTAAAAAAAGCCCTGTTTCCCTGGAGGCTGCAGCAAGCCAGAATGTCAGCGTTCGAATCCCGACATTCTGGCTTGCTGCACTGGCTGAGGACGTCGGGGAAGCCCAGAAACAGCTTGGATCGTGTCCCCTGCCTGCTCCAGAGAGATCAGAGGACCCGATCTACAGCCGCAGGGTGGCTGGGGAAGCTGACGGGGACTCCCTGTCGGCTTCCCTAGCCACCCGCCCTTGCCTCCGCAGCTGTGGGGTGGCTGGGGAAGCCGACGGGGGAGCCCCCCGTCAGCTTTCCAGCCTCCCCACCCCTGCCTTCGTAGCTGCAGGGTGGCTGGGAAGCTGAACGGAGAACCCTGTTCAGCTTTCCAACCACCCTGCTGCTAAGAACGACTGTATCGGATAACGTTAAAAATCGCGTTATTCGATACAAGATTTTTCCAAAAATCTTGTAACGTTATGTGGTTTTCACGCTATACAGTACTCGCGTTATCCGGGGTATTACTGTATCAGAAGATCGCTCACTTTTTTGAAAGGCAAGGAATAAACAAAACATCATTGCTTATCCATGCCTGTGAGCCCGAGACAACCAAGGGATTACATCCATATTAAAAATGCAGTGGCCAGAACCTTACTGCTAGTCCCTATGAGTCTGACAGAGAAAGAAACTCTTCCCATTTTATTGGGTCTACTTTAGATCAAATTAACTCTAGATTTAGCCTGATAATTAAATTATTTGAAGCTTAACTACCAATGTGACACTATTTTGTTTTCTTTTGTATTAGGACAGGCTCAGAGTTTCCATTTGACATGATCAAGCCAGTGCCTGTGTCCTGGGTGGTGGTGGTGATGGAAACTACACAGGGCATGTATGTTTTCATGTAACAATAATACTTCAGTGCAGAGAAAGCATATAGTACATGGGGGTCCAGATGATTTCAGGATAAGGAACTCAGTGGCAGCGGTGACTGCAGCCCCTCACTTAATGCTCCTGTTTACAACCCTGGGTTGAGAGAATACTGGCTGCACTGCTCTCAACACCACTGCTTATACACATGCTCACAACTTGGTAAATACAGGGTAGGGCACATCAGGAGATTGCTTGGAATGTGGACTGGAGGACATTTAGTTGAGGATCCCATCAAATGTCGTGTCAGCCATGCATGGGTAGAAATATTAAGCTGAAAAGAAGTGAGGTTACTTTACAAAGGAATCCAGAACAATTGAGTTAATTTGAGGTTGGGTTCAATTTTAGAAGCATTGTTGTCTTTCATAAACTCTCCTCTACTTTCTGTTGCATTGATAGGACTATAATACAGTAAACCAGAGTTGTTCATTATTGCACTGAAGGCAAGTACAGTTTTGGCTGTTAGCAGAAAAAGAACCTGATTCTCCCTCTAGTATGCTCCCTCTCGGCCTTTTTCTCAGTGAATGAATACAGAAGAGGGAAGGAGGGGTGTCCTGTCTGTGCCCCATTTCTGGGAGGGGAAAGAGAGAAGCCTTGAGGGAAAAAGATCAAAGCATGTCTGTCTAGATCACGGGTGTCCAAACTATGGCCCAATGGGCCAGATCCAGCCCCCATTGCCAATTCATCCGGTCCACACCACTCTTGCTGCCCCTGGAAGCAGAAGTAAAATGCACCCATATGGTCACATTTACTTCCGCTTCCAGGGACAGTAAGGGCGGCACGGGCCAGATGAATTGGCATCATGGGCCGGATCCATAATTTGGGCACCCCTGGTTTAAGCAGAGAAAATGGCAGCCTAAACATTTATCTCTTCCTGTTGCAAAACAGATTGCAAGGCACATTTTACTTCTACTTCCAGTAGGAGGAACTATGTGACCGGCCTGTGGCCCAAAAAGTTTGGCCACCCCTGGTCTAGATGGATGGACTGAACGTCCTTTCATCCTCATCTCCTCTAGTGCCATCGTCATGTTAATCTAATTTCCGCTTTTGCTACTACACACATGTATGTAACTCTAGTTTTTAAATCAGTGAGTTTCCATTTGCACAAGTAGTTAAATGTTCTCAATAAGGTGCTCACATTTTTATACTTTAGACACATTTGGAAGAAAAAAGCAATATTGGGCTTACCAACCTGCCCAGAATAATAATAACTCCATGCTGTCAAGTTCTGACTTAACAGCAACATTGTCCAGGGTCTTCTAAGTAGAGAGTATTCAGAAGTGGTTTACATTCCCTTCTTCTGGGGACATCCTAGGACTGTGCAGCTTGCCCAAGGTCACTCAAGCTGGGAGGCACAGGGTCGAATCTAACTCCCAACTGGATACCTAAACCACTGGGCTATTCAGCCAGCCACCAAGCACAAAAAAAGCCAGGACACATTGATAAACTTCAGTACTATACATGAGACTTCCTAGGTAGGCAGCAGCCCAGGACATGGCATTTGGGCCATGCCTCACTCAGAAGGACTTCTGCCAAAGGCTACATGGGGGACAGCAGCATTGATCATTGCAGAGGTGCAAAGACTCCCTCCTTTGCCTCCAGTGCCACGCAGCAGTTTTAATTACTTGACAATTACTTATTGTGTCTTTTGCTAAGAATAACTTGTACATGTCATGTACGGCAATGTAATTTGTACACTTCTCTTACATGTGACTGACTGCAGCATAAGGCACACCTTGATTTTATGCTTTTAAATCATGTCATTGTAACAGTATTGTTTAAACTTTTTTTAAAAAAAAAGCATGTCAGCTAACCTCATCTCAGCCTCCTTTGGAGTTTTGCCTGATTTGTATATACTGATTGGGAAGTGAATAATAAACACTTTTATTAAAAAGTGATCTTCAGCATTGTTTTGCTTTCTGTATGTCATGGCTCAATGTGCTGCTGCTTTGTGGTGGCAGGGCCCATGTAGTACTTTGGAGTGCCACTGATGAAATGTCCTGGTTGAATGGCACCCCCTCTTTGTCTGCTGGCCTAGGGGGAGACAGTGGCAGTGAGGGTGGCGTGGAATTTGAAACCTCCAGTGGATTTTGCAGGTATGCAGCCTCCATTTTGAAACCACACGTTAACTCAGGGCCTGACACCGCATTTTGGACTACCTTCTTATCTCCCTTTCACCTCTCAAACTCTTCAGTGCCCAGAGGGTCCTGCTGGATTAGAAAGGCAACCTGTTTAATCTAACGATCTAATAAAGCAGTGGTGCCCAAACTTTTTGGGTCATGGGCTGGTCAAGTAGTTCAGGGGGCCAGTCACTGTGGCCCACAGGCCAGATCTGGCCCCCAACACCAATTTATCCAGCCCATGACATCCTCTGCTCCCGGAAGCGGAATTACGGGCACGTTTTGCTTCCACTTTTGGGAGCCACAAGGGCGTCATGGGCTGGATGAATTGTCGTGGGGGGCTGGATCCGGCCCACGGACTGTAGTTTGGGCACCCCTGTAATAAAGATTATTATCCCACCCTTGACTTAGGATTATACTTTTTGGCATTTCCCCCCTTCTTGCTGCTAGATCATAACTGGTTCCAGTGCCAACTTTCTGCAGTGAATAGTGGCTCCAGGATATGTTTTGCTGTGTGCCTCCCCCCTCTTCCCCAATTTCTTCCTGGCTTTGGAGCAAAGAAAATTTTACATTAAATCTAGATGGTCTCTAAATAAGGGGTTTGCTCCTGTGTCTAGTCATGCCTGCCACATGACCATGGAAACATCTGCAGAAGCAGACAGCGCTGGCTTTTTGGCTTTGAAACAGAGATGAGAACTGAACCCTAGAGTCGGATACGACTGGCTTTTGAGCAGGGGATACCTTTACCACCCAAAAAGGTTAGCTGTAAAAATTAGAACACATTACGTTATATGCTTTAATGTGTTTTAACTTGTCAGCAGGCTAGGTCCTAAGAAGAGAACATTTGAGTATTTTTGTGTGGTGGACTACAAAGTTCCCAGAATATCTCAGCTGTGTTTCTTATGCAATAAAAATACATTAAGCAGTTGACAGAATCACATGGTACAGATTTCCTAGACCAGTGTTGTCGATCCTATGGCACGCATGCCAGAGAGGGCACTCAGAGCCCTTTCTGGCCATGTGAGCCGTCGCCCCAGCACAAAGTTTGCCCTGCCCCTCTGCCCAGAAGCCCAATGGGAGTGCTTCCTTCCTCCCCCAGCACAGAGTTCATCCCGCCCCTTTGCCCAGCAGCCCAATGGGAGCACTTCCTCCCCCCAACACAGAGTTCGCCCCGCCATTTTGGCACTTTGTGAAAAGTAAGTGGGTTTGGGGTTGCAGTTTGGACACTCGGTCTCTAAAAGGTTCGCCATTACTGTCCTATATCATCTTGCCTCGTGCAGTGGTTGCATACTGGATTCTTCCAGGACAAGAAAAATAATTGTGCATGAGAACAAATTCCCAACATGTGTTAAAGAGACACATTAGTCTCTGCCTTCCCATAGTGAGGAACTGTGTTTGTGGTTTATACAAGAAACAAGTGGGGTGGCAGGTTAGTGTTCATTTGTTTCAACTTTCCTGATGCATTATTGATTGGTTGGTTGGTTGGTTGGTTGGTTGCATTTTTATGCTGCCCATTTAGGATAGTTCCCACTCTGGGCTGTACACATACAAATTACAAAATAAATAAAATACACAACAAATTAAAAATAAAACAACCAAATAAGAACATCCTAAAATAAAATAATTGGCTACTGTGTTCAGAATAGTTGGGGAATGTCCAGGTGGATGCTTGTGTAGAGCGAAAGGTTTGCCTCTGATTTAGGAAGCCATGCCACCGTGTGGCAAAAGCTCTCCCTACACCAAATATGTGCTGCTGAACATGTATCCTGTATATCAGCATCCATGACGGCACTGCCTAGCAATTCTTCTGCCTTTTCATTGGCTGCTAGCTCTGAGCTCACATCTGGAACATGAAGCATTACAAATGTTAATCACAAGAGGCTTAAAGAGCATTAAATATCAATCTAAAGCTACTGACTGGTTGGTTGCCTGTTTGAAACCTCCAGTGAAGCCAATGAAATCTCCAAATCATGCTGCTTGCCCCATTGCTAGCAGACAAACCAGGAACCAGCGGCACCGGAGTCCTAGAAGCTGCCTCATACTTTATCCTAGCTGGACAGTCCTACCAGCTCATGGACATTCTGCAATGGCAGAATGGGATGTGGTTTTTCTAGCTGATCACCATTACATACCACATAACCATCATCCTTTCTGAAATGAACATAAAGGTATTACTGTTCCTCCGTCCATTCCCAGCATGGATACAATGTGATTCTTTTCCCAAGTAGGACTTGGAATATACCATTTCTAGGGCCCACTGGACTTCACACTTCAGATGAGCAGTCTTACCATTGTGGTTGGGAGGACATCAAGGTTCCTTTTATATAGTGTATTCTTGCCATATTTTCTTAATCTCTCCTGCTTCTGTTAGGACCCCATTCATTTGTCCTTTATGGTTCTAATTGCTGTCTCCTCTATGGGATGGTTCTAATTGCTGCCTCCTGTATGTTACGAGCCTCCGTCCATGGTTCTTCAGGCACTCTGTTAAATAAATCTAACCCTTTAAATTTATTCTTCACCTCCACTGTATATTCATAAGGGATATGATGTAGATCATACTTGAACAGCTTAATGGTTTCCCCCACTTTCTTCATTCTAAGCCTGAATTTGCAATCAGTAGCTCATGATCTGAGCCATGTTCAGCTCTAGGTCTTGCTGTTCACTGACTGTATAGAGCAGTGTTTCCCATCCTTTGGTTTTTGGACTTCAATTCTCAGAAGCCTCAGTTAATTCCCCAAAGCCCTGATCAGCTAATGTACTGACTTAGGCTTCTGGGAATTAAAGTCACCCTGTGGGACATGAGCCCCACATTGGGAATCACTGGTATAGAGCTTCTCCATCTTTGGCTGCAAAGTACACAATCAATCTGGGTTCAATGTTGGCCGTCTCTGGTGATGTCTATGCATAGAGTCACCGCTCAAGTTACTGGAAGAGGGCATTTGCTATGAACAGTGTGTTTTCTTGACAAAACTCTATTAGCCTTTGCCCTGCTTCATTTTGGGGTAGTATATGAGTGTCCAGTAATTGCTATTGTTGAAAGCTGAACTCTCTAAAGAAGCTAAAGAGCTTCTTAGGACACTGCCATGACACAGGGTCCAGGGAAGGTTCAGCTGGAATCCCCTACATGGTGCTTCCTCTTGCAGTACCTGCACTGCCTCTTCACAGAGCTTTTCCAGGGCAAAATGAAAGCATTCCATTAGTGTTTATAAAGCCCTTTTTGTATTCTGGAACAATCTTTTTTCCCTTTCTCCTCTCACTCAGGTTGGCTTACTAAACTTCACTGTACTGTATTGTTACACTATTAGGACTGAGTAAGCCATTGATTGATGAAGTAGGATTGCTGTATGGGCTTCAATTAGTCATACAATTAGGGCACTAGGTCACTCTTTCCTCCACCCTATCGTTTGTTGTTGCTGTTTTCTCCTTTGTCACAGTTTGGTAAGGTTCCCCACGCTCGAAGGCCAGTCATATCCAACTCTAGGGTCCAGTGCTCATCTCTGTTTATTGTCAAAGAGCCAGTGCTGTCTGCATCTGCAGATGTTTCCATGGACATGTGGCAGGCATGCCTAGACACCGGAGTGCACGGAACGCTGTTTACCTTCCCACCGAAATGGTACCTATTTATTTACTTGCAGTTTCTTGCTTTCGAACTGCTAGGTTGGCAGGAGCTGGGACAGAGACGGAAGCTCGCTCCATCATGCAGCACTTGGTTCTTGAACTGCTGATCTTCCAGTTGTGAAGTTCAGCCACCACAATCACTCACAATTTGGTATCAATACTATGTATTGCTCACTCAAATTTTGGTTGCAGTGTTAAAATCTGCCATTTCCCAAAACAGATGGCTGCTGTGTGCTCCCTGCCCCAAGTCATAGCACTTTGCAATTTTGCCCATTCATATAATATTTTTTTAATATTTCATTTGTTTTCCTTTTATTGATAAAGAAGTGGAAATGGACAGATAATGGCACAGACTCCACACATAGTTGAATTTAAAAGGCACAGAGCAGATTGAGCCCAGCCTGTATATCCAGTACTCAATCAGAGGCTTCTCTACCCATCTGTTAAAAAATAAAACCGTAATGCCTTTAAGCATCATGCTGGGAGTAAAATTATTTCCAGTCTCTGAGATTAGCCATGCACTGAGTCGAATTTAAATGAGGCTGTACCTTTTGAAAAGCTGTTTTGAGCTCACGAATTGGGAAAGTTAATTTCCATAATGTAGCTCATATTTTTAAAGTTTATTTCATTTTTTTACTTTCATTCTCTCACTCCCCTTTCCTGAAGGGCTTCCAAAGAACAGCACATTTTCATACGAAGTCTGTATTGAGCTCTCTGTTTTGTTCACTGATGCTGCTTGTGGCAGAGACTGGAAATAGGCCGCTGGTATTTGATAACAGTTTTGATAGCGAATAACAGTACTTCTGTTTGCGGACAGTGCATTGCTGTTGGATCACTGTCTTTCTATAATCAACCATCAAAAGCACAGAAGAAAAAGCAATCCCTTGATCTGCTACCCCTACCCCCCAGAAAGCACAACATGTTTTTGTGTGAAACGACTGGGTTGAGACGAGGTCAGTGTTTCCCTCTTGAGGCCTTGTCTTCAAAGCTGCTTTCTTCAATCACAAATATAAGGCTAGAGAGACTATTCTGTTTTGTCTGGGCTTCATTCTCCCTTGCCCTTTCTCAGCATCTTTGCATTTTTAACTGAGGCAGCCACAAGAGCTGATGTACCATTAAAGGGTAGCAGGAGACTAGTGGTAGCTCTACGGTAAGTCACCAGCCCCTCTCCTGTTCCTCCTAAACTTTTTTCTAATCCTGTTTGGGACCAAAGTGGTGTGTGTTCCACTGGTTACCTTGCATTCTTCCAGCCAACCTGTTGTCACTTTTCTGTAAGTTAAATTGCCACCTGGGTTACGTAGGTTCCATGAAACATTTTGCTCCTAAAGGCAAAAAGAAAAGGTGGTGGTGGTGGTAGTGGAAGGAGCCTAAGAGGCCATTGAATCTAATCCCCTGTTCAATGCAGGAATCCAAATCAAAGCAGATCTGATAGATGGTTGCCCAATTTCCTCTTGAATGCCTCCAGTATTTGAATGCTCACCACCTCCTGAGACATTTGGTTCCATTGTTGTACTGCTCTAACAGTTAAGACGCTTTCCATGATATTCAGCGTACTTGTTCATTCTTGTTTGACAGAGACTTACATCATTTTTTCCAATTTTTTTATTTTCCAACAGAAAGAAAATACATAATACAAAAATACATCAAATACAAGAAACATTAAAAACAAATATAAAAAGAACCAAAATTAAGTAAAACACCCCCCAAAAAGATAATCCTCCACCTGCAAACCTACAAATAACATATAAAGAGATATTAAATTTAAATCACAAACATACCTGTAACTTATAAGGACATACAGTAATTGAACTTCCTTCATCAGGCAAGGATGTTGTTGATGACTAAGGAGAGCATTGGACAAGATAAGTTGTCCAATTGTCACTCCCAGTTTTAGCATTGAGAATAACAGCCCTGAAATAGCAAAGCAAAGACCTTTTTGTCCACCACTCTGCTGGGACAATAAACAGCTAGTTGCCTATGGGTAGCCAGCTAGCAGGACCTGAGTGGAACCCTCTATCTCCGGTTCCCCAGCAATTAGTATTCACAGAGGCGGACAGCCTCTGATGCTAGATGTACGGCAGAGCCACATGGCTGGGAGCCACTGATGGTTCTAACCTCTGTGGTTGTACCTAAATCTTTTTAAAGCAATCTATGTTATGGCCAGGACTACAGCAGCTCAATTGGTTAAGACACTGAACTTGAAGACTGGAAAGCCAGAGTTCGATATCCAAGCACTGCATGATGGAGTGAGTTCCTGTCTCTGTCCCAGCTCCTGCCAACCTAGCAGTTCAAAAGCAAGAAATTGCAAGTAGATTAATAGGGACCACTTTGGGGAAAAGATAAACAGTGTTCCGTGCACTCCAGCGTCTAGGCATGCCTGCCACATGTCCACAGAAACCTCTGCAGATGCAGACAGTGGTGGTTCTTCAGCTTTGAAACAGAGATGAGCACTGAACCCTAGAGTTGGATATGACTAGCTTTTGAGCAAGGACGACTTTTACTTTTGCCTATGTTATGGCCAGCACTATATCTTATAACATTTCATAACATGTCCTTTGAATCTGTTTTGCATTATAATATTTCTAGATACTGGTACCTGTTTGAGATGTTTATTTTTCACTTCACAGAATGAATAGCATAGTCTAAGAGGATAAGTGTGAAGTAGCAGATAAAAAGTCAAACTAGAATTCAGGAGACTTGGGTTCAAATCCCATTCGAGGCTCTAAAACATGACTAACAACAGACATGTTAGTCTTCATGATATAAGTCCCTTCGTGTGGAAGAACAAGGGGAGTGAAGCAGATAGATGAAGGATCGGGTGAGGGTGATTGGAGAACTATCACTTCTTCAGCCAACCTGTCTGCCATCCAGTCTCATTAGGAAGCTTCACCTCATGGTGAGCTGACATTTCCTTTCTGAAATTTCACTCGGTTGGTTTGCTCTGGTGGTGCTGTTGTCACATCCCCTGTGACAGCAGAATTACAGTGAAAGGTTGGGGCTGTGGTGGCTCAGTAGTTAAGAAGCTTGCCTTAGTAGCTGGAAGGTTGGCAAGTCGGCAGTTTAAGACCTGGGTACTGCATGATGGAATGAGTGCCTGTCTCTGTCCTGCCAACCTAGCAGGTTGAAAACAAGAAATTGCAAGTAGATAAATGGTGACCACTTTGGGGGGGAAAGTTCTTGGGGACATGAGCCTTCATTCAGGCAGCCCCTGAGCGGAGTTCGACCAGCAAAAATCCTTTCAACCCAGAATAATTTCTGCCACAAAATTATTATACTGCAACAACATCAAGGAGTCATCGCTCAGGTTCTCGTGTAATATGATTACTTTTTGCCTTCTACATAGGACTCTTTAACAAAAATAATAAGTGTACTGTTGTAAGGGCAAATATTTGCTATTAGAAGTAATATCATCCAAGGGAAGAACAATTCCTCCTCCCAGCAAAGTATTTCAACCAAAGGTAAGATAGTTGAGTATTGTGATTAGCTTTGTTTGTTTAGGGTTGAAAAGAGATAAAAGGGATCCTGCCCCACTGTAGCTGCTAATTAGTATGGGAAATGTGAGTGATTGTGTTTCTGCAGTTGTGAATAGTCACTTACGGTAATTTACCTTCAGCCTTTTCCCATACAACTATACTGTACTCTCATTTCAGAGCTGTGTACTAAATGGCATATTTGCCAAGAAAAACTCTGATCAAGCATCTCGTTAAGTGGTCTCTAGGCCCTGTAAGCAGATGATTCAATTAATCTATGTACAGTATTACTGTTTTTATGTGTAGAACATTCATGCTGCTAGATGCATGAGAGTGAAGTACAAAGACCTTTTTCTTGTTCTGCCATAACCAAATATGAATTTTGACAATCAGCCATGAAGACTGTCCTGAGAATATAATGTGGTGGCCTTTCATCTGCCTTCCACATAACAGCATGACCCCCATACCACAGATCCAGTTCCACAAATCACTTTCTGATCCTGAGATCTTTGGCATGCAAAGTCCTCCTCAGCCCCAGGCTAGTATTGATGAAGCTGCTGCCCTCCATTAAGATGGATTCAAGTGGGATTTAATCCACCAGGGCACCATCACCCTTCTTTGTGGACTTCGGCATCCAAGCCTGTTAGTCCACAGGGTTGTCAGGTTAGTTCTGCCATCTGACTTTCAGAATTGAGTCACTGGCAGTATGGTCTACCCCATTACCATAGCAGGATAACCTGGCCAGACAGGAACAGAGACCTAATGCACTCCAAACCAGCCCAGAAGTGCCCCCCCCATGTCTTTGCAAGTAATGTGTGGTAGTTTAGCAATTTGGTTCACAGGCCCCCTCATTCTATGTCAGTGTGTTACGTGCTGTCTTGTCACATTACCTTATGATTACAGTGGCCTGAGACCCTTAAGTTGAACACAAGTCAGACAGGTTCCCCAAAGGTCACAAAACAGGCCGGGAGCTTTTGAGGTCTTCCAAAAGCTTGTATCTTGACTTGACCTATTGTGTTGCCCAATGGAAGGTGTCACCCAAGTAATAGATTTTGAGATTTTTCTTTTGACTGCTACCAGCACTTTGGCTTCTGGCGGCATGTTGCCACCCAAAACATGTTCGAGGCACATGCAGGTGTACAATATATCACATCATTTCTGTCTCCACTATGACTGACCAAGTGTGTTTTATGCAAAGATGAGACATTCGATGAACTAATGGATTTTATAGTTTTAAAAAAATGATTGGAAAGGTGAATGCCCTGGTGGTGCAGTGGTTAAACTGCTGATGGGACACAAAGTTGACTCGGCCTCCAAGAATTTTGGCTATAAACCTGTCCAAGAAAATTTAAAATTTTGGAAAGGGGAGAACGAAGGATGAAAATTATATTGGGGGGTGGGGGGAGGAACAGGTTCCCCACCCTGGTGTGTGGGACACATGATTTATTTCTATTAATAGTCTGTTTTTGTTATTTGTTTTCTTTTATCTACTATATGCATTTTATCTATTGTACTTATTTGCTTAATAAAAATTAATTTTACAAAGTTGACTCAGCCTTCATTCCTTTCGAGGCCGGTAAAAATGAGTACCCCATATGTTGGGGGCAAAAATGCTAATTAACTTGTGAACCATCTAGAAAGCTATGGGGCGATATAGAAGTGTAATTGCCCTTGCTATTATTTGTGCTTGCTTGCAAATGATGTGGCATGATCAAATAATAGAAATAAAATGTGAATAAAATGGAAATCAAAACGCTGCTTGCTGCTAAAGAAACTAAGGCCGCACTAAGGTGATGTGGCAATTTAGAAATTCTGCTTACAAAGGGCAACTGTAATGCTTACGTGGACCAGAATAAGGTCTAGATGATTAAATGAGTAACGTTTGCTAAATAACCCATGATCAGAAATGGTGAGGTTGACCTGGACTTGGGTCATAAGAGGTATATGTTCCCTGATTGCAAATAGAATATGTTGCTTAAGTTTCCTTTGAGACCCCTGTAATGGGTAAACAAATGTTATGATGAAAGTATGAAATAATAATTTGTATAACTTGACAATGACATGTCATGCCAATGAGGTCAAGATGTTTTGAGTAAACAGAAATGCGTGGAAAACTGTATAAAAATGCTCTGTCTTTCTTTTGTTAAATTGTTTTTATTAGGTATACAAAGAAAAAGAACAACAACAAACTAATATATAAACATAAAAACATTGAATGAAACAAGTAAAATAACAATGTTTTATAAAGAATACATCACTCATGGAATTAATGTAAGATGAAATCGCATATTTTCTAATACCATGTAAAACATCCACAGTTTCAAATCTAACAATACCAAATCCATCCTTATTTTCCCTACTACATTATATTCTCTTACACTATTACATTATACATCATTAATATCACCCATGTGCTATATACAATGTCCGGGGCAGTCTGTATCATCATGTTTTCCAAAAGACATTTTGTTCTGGGGCGGGGGCCAAGCCTTTTTTCTTTACCAACGTATGATCAATAAATGGTTTCCAGATCCTCCAGAAGCTATTTCCTTGCTGTTTGCCTTTTCTAAAATTTAATTCCCATGTGAGTTTCTCGTTTAGGGCCAAATCCCACATTCGTTCATACCATTCTTGCATTCTTATGTTTTCATTACTCTTCCAATTTTTGGCTATAATCAGTGATGGGATGTAACAGGTTCTCACCAGTTCTCCAGAACCGGTAGTAACTTTTCCCAGTGTCCCGGAGAACCGGTTGCAGCTTTTGGGGGGAACCACCTTCGGGGCTTACCTTTTCACTGGTTCCTCCACTGTGCATGTGCGCCAATGAACTCACCACAAGATGTGCATGCACACCTACAGTGCTTGGCGCATATGCACAGCCTCCTTGCTGTCCTCCCAAGCGGGGAGTAGGAAGAGAAGCTGCTAGCCTGAACCTCCCTATAGCCTGCTCCTCTAGAGATCCTAAAGAACTGGTTAGGCAAAGACTTAGTACCTAACTTCTTTAACTGTTGAAAAGTTGAAAAGTGCCAAAATGAAGCCATCTTGTGGTGTTCCTTCCATCTGACCTAGTGTGAGAAAGATTAGCCAGAATAAGCTTTAAGCTCTGGTTTAAAAGCTCTGGTTGATTTGTGTTTGGGGTGGGTGGGTGTTTGGGCGGGTGGGTGTATTTTAATGTATTTATTTAATTAATTTATTTACGGGTTTGTGTTGTGGGTGGGTTGAGGGGTGTGTGTGTGTGTGCTTATTTTTATTTTATTTTTTATTATTTTTAATTTGTTTTCTTTGGCCCCCACCCACAACATCATGATGTCATGACATTGGCTCCGCCTATGATGTCATGATGTTAGCTCCACCCACACTGTGATGATGTCATGGTGGGGTAGTAAAAATTTTGACATCCCACCACACTGTCTGGCCACTGTTAACGTAATAGACACCAATTCCTTGTTATCATTAGTAATTTCTGTATTTATCTACTTCCATTAACAAAATTGTCTCCCGACTCCAATTCGAGTTGCGTATCCAGTATAAAAATGCTCTGTCTTTCAATGGATGTTATTCTCATCTTTGGAGTGACAACACTCATGAGAATCATTATTATGCATAATAAACTCTTCTCTGTTTGACCAAAGGGATGCTGTTTTGTCCTTATCTTTAAATGCTATAACACAACAACCCCTGGGGAGGTCCCCAAACGCTGGGACCTGTCGGGGCTCCTCCTGGCCATGTTGACAGGGAATGCTTCTCTCTCCCCTTTGGCACATGTCTTCTGTTTAAATGCCCTGCCTGAGGAACAAAGTTCTGGTGCGCTCAAAACCCACGCCCGTCCGGGGTCGGGACAAGAAGCTGACCCGCTTTTCAGCTATTTACGGGAAGACTCCAACCCACTCGCTCTCCTTAAGAGAGAAGAACCATCTGTAAGTGAGCGAAGGGGAGTTCGCCTTCTCTTTCGTCATCGACAACCCCCCCCCCCCAATAGAATTCCGGGTGGTTTCTCCTCATCAAGTTATGGAGCCACCAGCCTCCCCTTTAACTCCGCCCAGAAAATGATTCTCCAGGTGGTTGCTAGGTAACGGGAAGACGCTACTCAAATCCCCGGGATTCTGCGCAGCTTGGGGGTGACAACAAAGGTAAAAGCGCGTGGGAAGGGAAGGGGAATAAAGGCTAGTATTAGTAACTGTATTAGTAGAGGGAAAGCTGTCTCCCCCCCCCCCTGCATGCTCGGATGGTTTCTCCACTCGCCTTGAAAGCTTCCCTCTAGTCATCATCCTTTTTTATTTATTTATTAGTTCAAATTTATATTTTACCACCACTAGCAGCCCTGCTTTGCTCACTATCGGGTAGCAGCCCTAACCAGTGGTGGGATGTCAAAATTTTTACTACCCCCACCGTGATGTCATCACAGTGTGGGCGGAGCTGACATCATGATGTTATGGCATCATGGGCAGAGCCAATGTCATGACATCATGATGTTGTGGGCAGGGCCAAATAATAATAATAATAATAATAATAATGTAGGTAAAGGTAAAGGTTTCCCTTGCTCGAAAGCCAGTCGTATCCGACTCT
Source organism: Furcifer pardalis (assembly GCA_030440675.1). Classification (NCBI taxonomy): domain Eukaryota; kingdom Metazoa; phylum Chordata; class Lepidosauria; order Squamata; family Chamaeleonidae; genus Furcifer; species Furcifer pardalis. The sequence continues at coordinate 43,478,367 of CP126893.1, forward strand.
AGGGGTCAGTGCTCATCTCTGTTTCTAAGCCGAAGAGCCAGCGCTGTCTGCTTCTGCAGACGTTTCCATCAGCGATGGGATGTAACAGGTTTGCACCAGTTCGCCAGAACTGGTAGTAACTTTCCCCAGTGTCCCGGAGAAGTGGTAGCAGCTTTTGGGAGGAACCACCTTCGGGGCTTACCTTTTCACTGGTTCCCCCACTGCGCATGTAATTTAAAGTATTATTTATTTAAGTTATTTACGGATTTGTGTTGTGGGTGGGTGGGTGGATGGGTTGAGGGGTGTGTGTGTGTTTATTTTTATTTTATTTTTACATATTTTTTAATTTTTTCTTTGGCTCCGCCCATGACATCATGACATCATGACGTCAGCTCCACCCACACTGTAATGATGACATGGTGGGGTAGTAAATTTTTTGACATCCCACCACTGGTTTCCATGGTCATGTGGCAGGCATGACTAGACACCGGAGCGCATGGAACGCTGTTACCTTCCCACCAAAGTGGTCCCTATTTATCTACTTGCAATTTCTTGCTTTCGAACTGCTAGGTTGGCAGGAGCTGGGACAGAGACGGGAGCTCATTCCGTCCTGCAGTACTCGGGAATCGAACTGCTGACCTTCCGCCTCCCAAGTCAGCGTCTTAGTGACTTGAGAAGTGCACCCCCCTCCAAGACTTTGCTTAAAAACGTCAGGTCAGGCCTGCCGGCCATCAGGCCTTTTTAGGAACTGTGGTAGTATACGTCAATATAGTTAAAGATATTAAATACACATTAAAATACACACAGACACACCACATCCAAAGGTGAGTCATTTACCCTGGGGAGCAGGCTATAGGGAGCTTCAGGCTAGCAGCTTCTCTTCCTCTTCCCCACTTGGGAGGACAGCAAGGAGGCCGTGCATACTCGCCAAGCACTGTAGGCGTGCATGCACACCAAGTACTTGGCGCGCATACGCAGTGGGGGAACCAGTGAAAAGGTAAGCCCCAGAGGCGTAGCTACCGCCGTATCTGCCGTATCAATTATACGGGGGGCCCGGGCCACGGGGGCCCCCAACTTGGGTAAGCAAAACAAATCTTTACCCTTCCTAAGGGCCCCCAAACAAATTTTTATACGGGGCCCCGCCAAGGCACGCTACTCTTCTGGTAAGCCCCGAAGGTGGTTCCCCCCAAAAGCTGCTACTGGTTCTCCAGGACACTGGAAAAAGTTACTGCCGGTTCTGGCGAACTGGTGAGAACCAATTACATCCCATCACTGGCCCTAACCCTACATGGTTAAGGTTCATAGTAAGATAAGGACTGGGTTGTTGATTTTCCACATGCGCAGAGACATTCTCTTCTTTACTTTTCCCACATGGTATAGTAATAATTTCCTGCCAGAAATTATTCTGGGTTGAAAGGATTTTTGCGGAAGAAACTCTCTTCAGGGGACACCCAAATGAGGTTCCTTTCATGTCCCCAAGGGCTGGAACAGAGACGGGCATTCAATCCGTAATGCAGTACTTGATGGGTTTCAAACTGCCAACTTGCCAGCCTTCCAGCTAATAAGGAGAGCTTCTTAACCACTGAGCCGCATGGTGAAAGACTATCCATCACTATCAGCCAAGCTGATGGTGGGTCGATGGGATAGAGGAATCCATCAGCATCAGCATCTTCTCTCGTGTTCAGATCAAACTTTGGACTGCAAAATGAAGCCACTTTCTTGGCTTTGTTGCTGGCCAAAATTTAATCTTCACTGGTACATATTTCTGGCAGTAATCAGCAGACTAGTAAATGAGCTGGATTCTGTATCTCTCCGCATTCACAGGGCATGTTGTTGTCCTAACATAAATGTTATTGTTATGACCTTCTGCATTTAATTTCCCATTGACCTCACTCTCTGTAGTTCATCACTACCAATAAATATGGTCAAATATTGGGCAACACTTTATTCAACTGATGAAGTTATATTTCATGATGCTATTTTATTAGTTTTTAAGTTGCTAGAGGGCAGTGTATAGGTTTTGCCTCAATAGACAGCTGCCATTTCAGAAACCGGATTGTTTGAAAATTTGTCTGAGTCACAGAATTCATTGCCACAAATAAATTTATAGATAAAGGTCCTCCAAGCAAGCCAATGTCCTTCTCTGAAGTTTGCTGCCTCAAGCAGGAAACCTTCCAAGATTCAAAAGTTCAGCCTCTGCTCCTTCGTGATGGAGTCTGTCAAGCTCAAAAGAGACTTACCCATACACTACCCAAATCCATAATTTCCTAGCAGTGTTATGCCTTTATAAATATCAAAGGTCACAAAATAGACCTGGTACTGGAAAATTACATCACTCTTCATCTGTGATGTCATAGTCACTGCTTAGTTAGTATGTGTGACATTTAAGTAACTACATTCCCCTCAGAATTCAAAAGATTTATTGATTCCCTTGCTGGGGAAGAAACAGTATTTCTCAGTGCCAACAAAATGTAGTTTGAATTGTGGGAAAATAAGACAAATTCTCTGTAATAAAAATATTGCATTGGGTGAAGATGTCAGAAGTAGTGGTGTGGCTATTTCACCATCTGCCCTTGCATTAATTACAGCTGACTGCTCTGGCTTTTGCAATGTCCTTTTATCTATTATTTACTAATTGTTTAAAACTGTCTAGATTAAGCATTTTACATATTAATATATAACATAAAATAACATAATAAGTAACATAACATATGTTACTTATAACATAATGATAGAATAACATAATGATCGAATAACACAATGATCGAATAAATGAGGATTTGGACTATGCAAACAAAGCTTGTATAAATAGGTGAGTTTTCAACATGTGTCTAAAACTAAATATTGTTAACCTACATCTGCTACACTTGGGTAGCTGCCTGGCCTCTTCCTTTCTCAGTAAGTGGCATGTTGTGAGGTGTGTGAGTTGTGGATTCTGAATGACAATGTTAAAATTATGTCAATATGTGTCTTCTCTCTCCCTTTGGAAGTGAGCAAGATGGAGATTGTCTACGTTTACGTGAAGAAGCGCAGTGAGTTCGGCCGGCAATGCAGCTTTTCCGACAAGATGGCAGAGATCAATGCGGACATTCAACCAAATCCATTGTTGACTGAGAATTTTATTGAAAGAGATCCCATTGATAGAGGATCACAATGTTCAAAAGACATGTCAGAGCATGAGGTAATGTGCTGGACATTTTGAAACATTGCCATATAGAGATCAATATTTTTTGGTCTACTGGGAGGAATAATTAAGATTCATCAATGTAATGTTTCCTCTTAGTATTGGCCTAGAGCCAATAATGTATTTTAAAAAAAACACTAACCCAAAATCTCTGAAGGCAGTTGAGATTTCATAGTCAGAATCATAGAGTTGGAAGGAATTTCACAGCTAAAAGCAGTGCTGAGGGAAATCCCCAAATTAAAACATTTCAGTCTCTGTTGGAAAACATACAAGAAAGCTTTTCATGTATTGAATAGTTTTCCATTGTCAAACAATTTTGTTGGGAAATTCTTCTGAATATTTTGTTAAAAACCTCTTTTCTTGTGATGTGTATCCTTTGGTTTGAGATCCACTCATCTAGAGCAGCAGAAAACAACTTTTGCTCCATTTCTAGTGGACAGCACCTTTATATACCTGTCAATGGCTTATGATATCACCTCTCACATGTTCTTTTTCGTCAGGTAAACACAGAAAGGTTTGAAATGGAAATTCGAGGCATTAACCATATAGAAGGTGGCTGGCCTAAAGATGTCAACCCACTGGAAGTGGAACAGACCATTCGCTTCCGGAAGAAAGTGGAAAAGGATGAGAACTATATCAATGTCATTACACAGCTTGGCACTGTAAGATTTTTTGGTCTGCTATCCTTGTTTTGGCTCTGTTCTCATTATATTCCCCAAAATTTGTTCTCTCGTTGTCTACTGATCAGTCCTGTTGCTCATTTTGTAGCTAATGGATCACTGCATCAAACAGAATAATGCCATCAATATCTATGAGGAGTACTTTGAGGAAGAGGAGGAAACAGGAGTTTCAGATGAGCCCCCATCAGCAAAAACTATAAATGTCTTCAGGTAATCCATTAGCATCTCGGAGACTCTTAGTTTTCAAGAACAGATTTTCAGCCATTCTGAGATGATCTTTGGGTTTTTTTATAAAGGCAACTAAAATTGGCTCCTGGCTTTATGAACTAAGCTTACTTGGTTACTTGGTTGATCTGTAGTTCACACGTCAATATACGTAGTTTGATGTGGCGGATCAAAGCATTGTTTCCCATGGTTTCCGATGTAACACAAACATCGATGTAACGTAAAGAGCAATTGAGTGAAGGTTGCTACGTATACAATGGGTTGATCAAATATTAAATGAAGAACCGCACATAAGATTGGATGAAAATCAAGTATCAATGGTGATTGATTTGAGTTTGAGTTTATGAACTAAAATCACATCAAAACCCAATTGCTGCAGTAAGCGTACCCAAAAGTGCGACAGTAATAATTAGTCCTAAATTGTCTGCAAAATCTGTATCAGAAGAATGGGATTGTCTTTCTCATGCTGGCTGGGATCAATTTTTCCCTCTACATTTGCAAGTTGCTTCCCAGTAGCATTCTTTGAGAACCTTGGAAAATCACTTACATATAAGAGATTCTTGGCTATTTTTGGTTAGCTCTGCAGAGTTGGGTGGATTTTCCTCTTTAAATTACTCAGAGCTGAATTTGACTTCTCATGGCAGGCATGATGTTAGAAATCCCTGTCAACATCAAACACATGCAAAACAGCTTGTGGCAGGCACGATGTTAGAAACTCTTGACAGCATCAAATACATGCAAAAAAGCTCATGGCAGGCATGGTTTTAGAAACCCTTGTCAACATAAAACACATGCTAAACAGCTTAGACGGGAGTGTCAGGGAGGGCACAGGATCTTTTACCTTTCTTCTACAGACCACTTTCCTCTCGTCCAATCTTCTCCCTTTCTCACTCACATGCTCTGAAGAGAAAACAGAATTTCTCTTTCCCCCCACCCCACCCCTCTCTCTCACACATAGGTATACAGTAGAACCCCGTATAATGAATGCCTCTTACAGTGATTCCCGAGTACTGCAGGACGGAATGAGCTCCCGTCTTTGTCCCAGCTCCTGCCAACCTAGCAGTTTGAAAGCAAAAAATTGCAAGTAGATAAATAGGGACCACTTCGGTGGGAAGGTAACAGCGTTCCATGTGCTCCGGTGTCTAGTCATTCCTGCCACATGACCATGGAAACGTCTGCAGCAGTAGACAGCGCTGACTCTTCAGCTTAGAAACAAAGATGATCACTGAACCCTAGAGTCAGATACGACTGGCTTTCAAGCAAGGGAAACCTTTACCTTTACCTACAGTGATTAAATTGTACATCAACAAGGATTTGAAAAAACAATATACCCCATATAGCAACTAAAATTGTTATATGATGCAATGCATCTCTATGGGGAAAATTGTACAACATTTTTTTATTGTTGTATGATTTTTCCCATAGAGATCATCGTTGTATGATGTATCCCACAGGAATAATCACTATACGATTCATGCATAGTAAAGCGATTAAATTGTACAATGACTAGCCCCGCGGAATGAAGTGGAGCAATAGTTTGACTCAGTATTTTTTCTTGTTCAGTCGGACAGTCAAGTCTGAGCCTTTGCGACCCCATGGACCACTGCACACCCGGCTCCTCTGTTATCTGCCATCCACCATAGCCCGTCCAGATCTACGCTTACTGAGTCAATGATGCCATCTCATCCTCTGCCGCCCCCCTCTCCTTTTGCCTTCAATCTTTCCCAGCATCAGGGCTTCTCCAGTGAATTCTCTCTTCTCATTTGGTGGCCAAAGTACCTGAGTTTCAGCTTCAGTATTTGTTCTTCCAAGGAGTAGTCAGGGTTGATTTCTTTTAGGATGGACTGATTTGATCTCCTTGCTCTCCAGGGGACTCTCATGAGTCTCCTCCAGTACCACAGTTCAAAGGTGTCTATTCTTCTGCACTCAGCCTTCCTTATGGTCCAGCCCTCACAGCCATACATTACTACTGGGAAGGCCATTGCTTTAACTATGCGGACTTTTGTTGACAGGGTGATGTCTCTATTTTTTATTATGCTGCCTAGGTTTCTTCTAGCTTGCCTCCCAAGAAGTAAGAGGTTTTTTATTTCACAGCTGCAGCCACTATCTGCAGTGATCTTAAATCCCAAGAAGGTAAAGTCTGTCAGTATAAGGCAGCTTAATATTTTAAAGGTATATCGTGTTGGTATATATAAGCATACTAAAGAAGCAACAATGATAGTCTTGGAAACAATTGATCTGTAGGCATTTTGACCCAAAAGTATATAATTTTTGACCTGTCATACTAGTGAAGGATTTCTACAGTGTTTCATTGAAACTGCCCTGTTGTTATAAGAGTTACACATGAAATTAAGTTCTTGGGGCAATATCACAGCACAGGCTCTAGTATGCAAGCCAACAAATGCCATTAATAATTTGTGTCAGAGGTTACTCTGGGTTGAACGGATTTTTAGGGGACGCCCAAATGAGGCTCCTTTCATGTCTCCAAGTGCAGCTCTCGGGTATCAAAACCTGACCTTCCAGTCTCCAGCTCAGCACCTTAACCACTCAACCCACCAGAGGAGCTGCTAACAAATGCCATTGTCTTTTGCTTTATCCAAAAGGGACCCAAACCCAATCAAAAGAACAGCCACACATCTCTCCTGGCATCCTGACAGAAGCCGAAAACTGGCAGTAGCATATTCCTGCTTGGAATTCCAACGAAGTTCAAAAGACATGAGCTACGACTCATACATTTGGGATCTTGGTAAGAGACTACAAGGCGGGCATGGCAGCTTGGTTATAATTTTACCAAGATGGAGCTCAAGTGCTGGCTGAACCACCCCACAGGGGGACTTTAATTCCCAGAAGCCTCAGTCAGTAAATTGACTGATCAGTGCTTTGGGGAATTGACTTAAAAAACCGAAGGTTGGAAAACACTGATCTAGAGGCAACACCTCATCTGTCTTGCCATTTCAATCTTACACGTTGGGGAAGAAGCAGAAGTTTTCTCTGATCTTGCCCTCAGTCATATATTTAACAACTTGCCTGAAGACCTTGAGTATAAAGGTGTGAGCAGTCGATGAAATAGAAAAAGATCAGAACTTGGACAAGGTATTTCTCTGGCTACAGCTCCCAGAATTCTCCAGCCGGTATGGCCAATAAGTCAGCTGAAAGATTCTGGAAGTTTTAGTCCAAAAGTAGCTCTTTCACGCTCTGGGGAGGATCACCAACCTGCTTGATCTTTCATCAGCCCTTTTGATTTCCATGCTATCTTCTGAGGCTGGAATGCCTGCTCCTCTGCTTACAGCATAGAAACAGATCCAACTCACAGAGGAAAAGAACTGTTCCTTTTCTGCCAGTTCCCCCTTGCAGACAGCAGTTTTGCTAGCTTGCTAAGAGGCTAGTGTGTTGCATTTGTCTACCGGCTGCTTATTTCCAAGACTGTTCTTATGCATTTTGGCAGGCTAATTTCATTATAAATTCTGTCTCCCATTTAGCTGTCGTGCCCTGTCTTGTACCTACATTATTATGTTGAAGTTGCCCAGTGTCCCAACTCAAGCATAATCAAGTGCAAGAAACAGTTCTGTGGAAGGTTCAGAGGAAAATCACCACTGGGATGATTTAGAGGAGAAAATATTTTTCCTATTTCTTCCCCAGACTTTGGGGTGGTGTTTTTAAAAAGATCTTGATTTTTCCCTCTTTAGAATAATGGATTAAAATGTTTCAGCCAATCTGTTCACATACAGCAGGGGTGGCCAAACTACAGCCCATGAGCTGGCCTTGGTCTGTGGCACCAAATCATCCAGCCTGCACCACCTGCGCCATTACCAGAAGTGGAAGTAAAACACATCTGCATATGCATATAACACTGTTGTAAACGCACCCGCAGCTGTCATAAGCGCATTTACAACAGCCGTGAACACATTTTATGGTAGGAGGAACCATATGATGGCCTGTTTAACCATGTGACCGACCCATGGTGTGAAAAGTTTGCTATCCCTGGCATATAGCTTTCTGGCCTTTACTCCTACAAAATGATCAGTTGTCTTAAAATAAAAAGCATCTTCAGATATTTAGTCAAGGCATGGTTCTGGATCCTACCAAGCAGATGCTTCGTGTCAACAAAGCCTTTGTACAACACCACAGACTTCGACAACCCGTCCTTCACGCTTCCTTCAGATTTTTAAAATTTTGTACAGCACATGAAGGGAACTGGTCTGCATTTATAAATACACCAGTCAATAAATAAATGGATATCTTAAAGGCTAGAAAAGCTTGTCTCAAAACAGGAAGGACTTCAGTTTTTAGATGTCCAAGAAGACCATAAAAATGAATGGTCAGAAAAAGTATAAACTGCTGTTCGGTTTAAGACTAGTGGTGCTTCTCTGCCTGCTTGATAAAGCATAGGGAACTGGTTTGTTTCAGCATGTACAGTCATTTGGTTTGAACAAGATTTCCAATATTGTTACATGTATTTATTTAAAATATTTTTACCCTGCCTTTCTTCTATAAAGAACCCAGGGTGGGTTACATCATTTGAAAAGACAATATAAAAGCTAAACAAAATTATTACACTATTAAAATAAAATTAAACAATTATATAAAATAGTCCATAAAAACAATGCTAAAAGTGCATTTAAAAGCAAACAATTCCACAAGTGATTCTATTTTAAGAACTCCTCAGATAGCCAGTCATTGAAGGAAAGCCTGCCTGAAGAGAAAGATCTTTGCCTGCTTGCAAAAGGACAGCAAAGACGAGGCCAGATTGGTCTCCTGTGGAAGAAAATACCACAGCCTGGGAGCAGGGACAGAGATCTGCCCTCTTCCATGTCCTCACCAAACGCTCCTGTGACAGTGGTGGGGCAAGTCATCCCCCTGGAGATCATGTTCATAAAGAGACCTGCTCTTTTAGATAGCTTGGATCTAAGCCTTTTATACCTAAAGCACTTTGAAACCAGCACTTTGAATTGTGCCTGGGAACAGATCAACCGCTAGTACAAGTTCTATAAGGGGGATTATGTGATCCCTGGAACCTGAGTCGCCTTGGCGAGTAGGGGGCAATATAAATCTGAATAAATAAATAAACCATCTGCAGTCAATAATCTGGCTGCCTTTTGAGTTTTATGGTTCAAGAGGACAATTTAACCCAGGAGTTCTCAACCTTTTAAATCCAGGGGCCGTGACATGCTCCCTCAGACAGCTTCGGGGGCCAGACTGGCATTTTGTCCTTCCTCCACTACATGGCACTTCCTGATGTGGTGGAGGCAGTTGGGAGGGGGGCACATGAAATGGTCCCGTGGGCCGCAGGTTGAGAATCCCTGATTTAACCACATCATATTAGGAAATTAAATGCTTCCTCTATTCCTTTGTGGAAATGCAGAAGAAGAAAGCAATAACTTTTTAAAAAGTATATTAGGACAGTGCTGATGCATTATACACCTTAGAAAATAATAATACTGTAATTGAAAGCTGCTTCCCAAAAGAAGAAAGAAGGGGCAAGAAGGGAGGTTTGTTTTTGTTGGTTTCATAAGGAAGCAGGCCAAATAGGGTTGCTTGAGTTGCATAAGCCATTGGATGCAAAGATGGCACCTAATGGACTTCTCCACAACCTTGGGTAAAGGTTGCCCCTAGGGTGTGGTTCTCATCTCTGTTTACAATCAAAGAGCCAGCACTGCAAAAGTTTTCATGGTCATGTGGCTATGCAATCAGACGACTGTGGTAGCTTAGTGGTTAAGATACTGAACTTGACAACTGGAAGGTCAGTAGGTCAGCAGTTCGAGACCCGAGCGCTACATGACGGAGTGAGCTCCCATCTCTGTCCCAGCTCCTGCCCACCTAGCAGTTTGAAAGCAAGAAATTGCAAGTAGATAAATAGATACCTCTTCAATGAGAAGGTAACAGTGTTCCTTGTACTCTCGTGTCTAGTCCACAACCTTAAGCAACCCTATTTATCTTGATTTATCCCATTCCAGCCAAGCTGTGTAGCCAATTCATTAGTCCCGAAAAATACAACCTTGTATATGCAAGGAAGCTGAATGGTTTCTTCTGTTTTTAAATACAGTAAATTCTTTTCTCTGTTTCTCGTGAACTAGAAAAACAAGAGATAATAAAATTCAGTCTCAAGATAGCAGGATTTATCCTCTGTGGTTGATCACTGGCAGATTTGTGGCAGGTACAGGAAGGAGAACAGCAGCAGGGAAGCCAGCTTTTTGACTGCAGAGGTGAAAGATAATGCCAGTTGATAACTTTTTGTCACCTCAACATGTGAAAATTAAACTCATTTGCTTTTGTGTCTGGCTCCTCAAGCCATAGGCATTATATGTGAATTAATTTCCAAACTATATGCCATAACACCAGGCTTTATACAATATTCAACTGATGAAGAGTTCTGAAGAACTCAAGAGCTTTTCTAATTTGTAACTTTTTATTGATTCTTTCTTTATTCATGTCAGATGCACCACCAACATATAATAACATACAAAGCTAAAAATAACACATATAAAAACAAAATAAAATTCATAGCCAGAGTGAATGCAGAGAAGTAGAAACTATCTGCCATATGATACAACACACATGATCCCCCTCAACATGGAGGGCCTTATGTTGGCAAGAGGAAATGCTGTTGATGTAGCCCCATATTGGGCAGATGTCGTCTAGTCCTTTTTAATTCTGTTTTGTTTTTAGATGTGTTAATTTTAGCTTTGTATGTTATTATATGCTGGTGGTGCATCTGACACGAATAAAGAATGAATTGGTCCAATAAGGACATTGTGAACACCAAACATTATCTCCAGGGATGGTTTCAAGATGCAAATGAATGATTCTTATGACCTAGAGAAAGATTATGAATGAGAGGTAGAAGTCTTTCTTTCATTAGTAAAACAAATAAATATCTATCCCTCACATTAGAATTGAGAGATCTAGCAAAGACTATGCTATGACTGTTTTTATAGTTCGGTCGCAAACTTTGTGTTCTTTCCCTTTTTTAGAAATCCCCAACAAACCAGAAATGGCCTTCCATCCCTCCTCACCTCTTCTCTGCTTGGAATACAACCCCAAAGACTCACATATCCTGATTGGAGGATGCTACAATGGGCAGATTGGTAAGCAAAAGTACATAACACAAAGCCTCAGACCCTGATCATAATAAACCAGCTTTCTCTGTTAGAGTCCTGAAAAGGAGAAAGCAAATTTGGACAATCATATCATAAGTGTTATTTAGCATGTGGATTTAAATTGCACTCGTCGACTGCAAGTTGTATCCGAGAATGCATTTTTTCCTGGAGCAGGAAAAATGTCATTGGAATGAATTTGTTTATGGTGGATCCAAACTTGCCATGAAATGACACACACACTATGATCACGGAGCCATCTCCTGTGGCACACGCAAAATGAGACATGCAGGATTTAACACAATGGACTGTCGCAGCCTTGAGGATATGGGCAAGGTACGCCTTCACACCCAGTCCATTTGGCATGGCCTTTTCTGCCTCCATGACCATTGGGGATCAGAGTTCCTCCTCTGCTTATTTTGCCATTGGGCCCAGTATGATGGTTTCCAGTGCCATTTCCTCCACTGAGGAAAACCATCATCCCAAAAAGGTCTCATCCGCCAGCAGCATTGGCCCCTTTAGGAAGTCAGGTTAGTTAGCTGCCGCCTGACACTCGGCATTGAGTCGCTGGCTGTACAGTCTACTTCATTACCGCATGGGGATGTCTGGCCAGAGAGTCTAAATTGCACTAGCTCTACTTTTTTGAAAAAAAATTGAGACTCTCAAACTGCATGTCAACCAAGTACAGTAAAACACCAGATAACGCTAAACCTTGGTTCCACAAGTCTTGGTGTTATCTGATTTTTAGTGTTATCCGATGCATGTTAAAATCCTATGGGATGGATCGGATAACGTTAAAGCTCCATAGAGATACATTGTAACCGCACAGGCTTTAGCGGTTGTTATCTGATCCATCCCATAGGACCTTAACATTATTCAATCCAATTCTCCTCCCCAGATTACTTAATGTTATGCAATTTTAGCGTTATCCGATCCAATCGTTATCCGGTGTTTTACTGTATAGACCTTTAAAGCAAAAACAATTTGGTATTATTTGATATCGAAGTATACAGTATGATCACACCACTTAAGTGAGAAACTGGGTGACATGACTTCAGAGTTCACCCCCTTTATCCATTCCTTTTGTTCCTGTATATCTCACAAATGTTGCTGAGGACTCCTCTGCACAGGAAGTAGCCCATGTGAATCTATCAGTAAGATGACTAGCCAAAGGGACTGAGTAACTGGTGAGGTTATCTTTGTAGCAACTGAGTGGCTCTAGGGAAGCTGTGTAGCGTTGGAAGGGGAGGATGCATAACTGATACTGTGAAGTGTCATCCACAAAGTGCCTGTCCCCATTGGGCATAATTGCCCTCCATTTGTTTAACAAGAATGGACCATTCTTTGCAGCGATTCGTGAGGTCCCGGTTTGCTAGCTCTGTTGATGATCCTATTATTTTTTCCATCTTCTTGTACCCTTTGATTTGATTGTATTCTTTTTTATGTTTCGGTTGCCATTTTCAAGAGCAATCAGATCTGACAGGTATATGTTACAGAACCATTATCAGACACTGTTTAGGTGATGGAAGAGAGCAGATTTCACTTTGTTCTTCATGGGCCTCCCCAGGCGTACAGTAATAGCCCAGTGAATTGCATCCTGTCACTTCCAATTGCTTAATTATAATCGAGCCATAAATGGGGAAACCAATTTCCTGCTGTGTCTGCAAAAGCCGGGACAAAGAGCGGATGCTCATGATAACGGACCACCTTTGATGTGGGTATAAGACAGGGGTCCTCAAACTTTTTAAGCCGGGGGGGGGGGGCAGTTCATGATCCCTCAGACTGTTGAGGGGCCGGACTATCTTTTGAATGGAATGTATTTCAATGGGAAGTGTGAGCCTGCTTTTGGTTGATGAGGTGGTCAATGTCTGTTTCCATGTTTGTCACTGCCAATCGTAACAGGTGATGCAAGTGTGTATCAGTTAGTCTGGATCTGATTGGAGATTTCAGAGGTTTCATTCAGGAAAAGGTCTGTTTACAAACATAGGTACAACAAAACAAAGGACAAACAAAACAAAAAAGAAGAAAGAGAGAGAGAAAGGGAGAGAGAAAGAAAGAAGAGTTGCCAGGAGGAGGCAAGGAGGAGAAAACCAAACCCGGACACCTGGAGTTGCCATACTTTTGGGACTCCTACAACATCCCCTTTTTGCTTCCCAAGGACACCTTCCAAGAGTGGAATTTTTGAAGTGGATGACAGATTAGTATGTGAAAGCATATCAAAGAGTAAACAAAGCAGACAATAAACATTGTGGCATCTTAAAGACTTTGTTTTTTTGTTTTGTTTACTCTCTGATACACCTTCTAAGAGTCCCTCTCTCTCTGCACCAGCCCCAAAGGAAGCCATACATGTAACTCCCCTCCTAGGAGGGGGAAGGGTGTAAACTTTAAGCAAAAGGCAGCAGAAAAGGGTTTGGGTTCCCATTTAAATACAGCAGGAGCATACCCGGGCAGATTGTCTCAAAACTAGTATTTAGGGGTGAGGGGGAGGGAGACGTGCAGCCTTTGACTTCCCCAAGAAAGCCTCTTCTTCACCCATTCATTTCCCCTGTCCTGGCTGGGCTTTAGTCTCCTCTTTTGGCCATGTTCAATTTGATGGAAACGTCCAATTGCTGGGCCCACAACAACGGTCTGAGGAGGAAATTCCATGGCCTAGCAGTGGCTGAGAACATCGCCCCCTCCTCTGGGCCCACAACAATGGCCTGGCAGGAGGCTGAGGACCTTGCCCACTCCTTTGGGCCAACAACAACGGTCTGAGGGGAGTTAGTCTGTCTTCTGATTTGGTTGTATTTTGTGAGGTTATATTTTATAATTTTTATTGTACTGTTGCTCTTTTGACTGTAAGCCGCCCTGAGTCGCCTTGGCGAGTGGGCGGCAATATAAATCTGAATGAGTGAATGAATGAATGAATAAAAGAGAGAAAGTCCAGGCAATCCCAGCAAAGAGCCACCTGACATCATCCATACACACACGCACACAACACAGGCAGCCACCTATGCTCTTGACGTACGCAGAAAAAGCCTCCTCGAAGATAGTGGTATTTTTGAACCACAAACAGGCATACCCTGGTAATGGCAACCTTGTGTTGCCAGCTAATCTTTCTCACACTAGGTCAAGTGAAAGGAACTGCATGATGAGCTCACCAAAGGTGTCTTCATTTTGCTAGTTTCATGACTGGCCTAGACACGGAGGAAGAAGAAGAACTTATGCTCTTGTCCAGCTCGATCTTCACCTTCTTCTGAGAGATGCTCTTCTGGATCTGCTTGCTGAAGCTGGTGTTGCTGACACCCCCACACCCAATTGCACTGTTTGCCTTCCTCCTGCAGGCAGCACAACTGGCCATCAACTGGGGGCCAACTGGCTGTCATGGTGGCGGTGGCAGCGACAAACACCCCGCGCCTGGGCTGTGGTGGGAGTGAGGTCAACGGCAGCAGCAGCAGGGGCAGAGGGGGTGGCAGGATGTCCACCACTGTGACATTGGTGGCTGCAGTGCTGGATACCACAGCGGGGGCAGCCGGGGTATCCCCGCCGCTGCTGCAGGTCACTTCTTTGGGGATAAATGGAGGGGACAAGGATTGAGGCAACACCTGTGGTGCCACCCACGGCCACAGCGAGGGTGAAGGCCTACAGTGCCCAGGACCTCGCCTGTCCTGACCAGGTGGCTCCTCCACCCACCCAGCTTCACCACTACTCACCATTGCCGCCTTCACCACCACCAGACATGCCTGCCTTGCTCACCCAGCCTTGCCAGTAGCAGCCCCTTACAACATCTGCCCTGTTACAGAGCGCTGGCATGGATACACCTGCCTTGCTTGCCCAGCCCTTCTGGCAGCAGCTCCTCACAACATCTGCTCTGCTACAGAATGGCAGCAGGGACACGCCAAGCCAAGCGGAGGGGACAAGGATTGAGGCGGCGCCCATGGGGGTGCCCACGGCTGCAGCAAGGATGACGGCCAGATTTTCTGATGTTGCTTCTCAGCCTTTTGGCTAAGATCAAATGCAGGCCATAGTCTGAGGATCCTTGGTATATATGCCAGCATTTCTACTTCTGTCCCAGATCACCTCTGACTACTCTTCCCCTTCTTTAGAAAGGCAACAATTACTTCCAAATATGAATCTATTGTTGCATCAATTAAATTACTTTGTTTCTGGCAGATGGGGAAATCTGGGAGATTTGTTTGTATTCTGTTTGCTTGATCTTTAGATATCCACCATCAAGCCTTAAAAATACAAATCTGTGCATACCTTTGGTGCTTTCAAGGGCTAATATTTTGACCAGAGAACTCTTCAGGGGCTATCCAGACAGCCAAAATGCCAAAAGATGAAACCAGAAATGGCTAGACATCAAGCTCCATTGTTTAAGAAACTGACATCTAGGAGTCTTAAATGAGGTGGTAGGCTGTGGCCTTCTCTGGTTAAACTCCTTCTCTGAAGCAGAAGCAGATGCATTTGCAACAGCCATAAAATGTGCCCGTGCATGCATAAACGTGCCTGCAACTGCCATATATGCTTCCGTAAAGCACTTGTGCCTGTCATAAACGTGTTTATGACAGCTGCGAACACATTCATGGCAGCATTTACAGCAGGAGGAACCATGTGACCGGCCCACTCAGCTGTCCGGGGGGCATGGTCCGGTCCATGGTGCAAAAAGGTTGGGAACTCCTGCCATAGCACTTACTGCATTCTCTGGGCAGTTCACAAATTAAATAGCATTTTGCCCCCAATATACTGGATATTCATTTTACAGACCTCAGAAGGATGGGAGGCTGAGTCAACCTTGATCCCCATCAGGATTGAACTCACAATGTTTTGGCTGCAGTTGAACCAATGTGCCACCAGGGCTCCTTATTGAAACATGGACTAAATCCCTCTAGTTTCACTAGCAAGACTGTCATTCCATCGCGAAGAGGAGGAACAGTGAGTCAGAAAGAACATAAATAGGCTGCTTGAGTTTTTTACTTGAAAACTGAATGTGAATTCTTTATAATCTGCTTTTCTAAATTGCATTTTAAATTCTCTGTTTTCTAGGAATAAAGAGTTGTGATTGTCACACTTTGAAGGATGGATTTTAGACACAGTCATTAGGATTGGAAAGGAGAAGCTAGATTGCTTCCTAACCAAGGAATTTAACATGTGCTTTATATGTATTAAATAACCCAAGCTAGGAACTGGAGAAAGGCTGTCTGCCGAGTGAATTAGAGTTCCATTAAACTTGATTTTCAAACACAGAAGCAGGAGGCAGCACATTTTTTAAAAAGTTGTGTAGCATCTTTAATACTTGCAAATTTATGTCTGCTTAATTTTCTCTGCATTACAAACCTCCTCTTCATAACATCTCAATAAATGGGACTTTAGCTCATGAAGAGGTTGATTTCATAGTGTGTTACTACACTAGAGGGGAACACAGAAGGAGCCTCCTAGAAGATTGTGATATTTTTGAACCACAATCCGGCGTACCCTGGTAACGGCAACCTTGTGTTACCCACTAATCTTTCTCATACTTGGTCAGGTAAAAGGAACTGCAAAATGAACTCACCAAAGGCAAGGAGAAGAACTACACTAGAAAATGCTTCACAGTTTGCTGTGGAATTGGTATGAATAAATGCAAGGTACCGTATATGCCGGTGTATAAGACGACTGGGCGTATAAGATGACCCCCCAACATTTCCACTCAAAATATAGAGTTTGTTATATACTTGCCGTATAAGACTACCCCCTCTTCCACACACCTTCCACACATCAAATAAAACATAAAAGAATATCAGATTTGATTTCAACATCTCCCTGTGGCCAGCACTAGTGCGCAAGTGCGCATGTGCGAGCTCTGCGTAGACAAGGGGTGGGGCGGAGCATCGCTGCTTCCTGCCGAGTAGAATGGGCCGGTCATGCCGAAAAGGCTGGCACCTCTGTCTCGCTGCTGATGCTCGCCACAGCCATGCTGGATACTGCGCGATACTGGATGGTATGTAGAAAGAGGTGGGCGGGCATCGGGAGGCCACTATGGGCACCAGGCGGACATCGAGAGGCCACTATGGGCACCAGGCGGGCATCGGGAGGCCACTATGGGCAGCTATGTCTATCCCAATTGAAGTGCACCTGGCGTATAAGACGACACCCCCCCCCCCAACTTGGAGACATGTTTTTCAGGGGGGGAAAGTAGTCTTATGCGCCAGCATATACAGTATTTTTCAGTGATCACAAAATGTAAAGGTCAGTGCAAATCAGCCTGTCCTTTCCCCTCCTCCAATCCAGATGTTTCTCCCTGCCTCTGAACTTCTACATTTGTAAAATCACGGTGATTTGAATGGTGTTCTGCCTGTGTGACTACCAAAAGTATGGGGAATATGACTTTGGATGGCTTTCTGGTGACATCACAAGCTTGAACATGATGATTTGGGACAGTGGGAAGCAGACTTCCATAGTTCTCTCTAATTGCCCTGAAGTATTTTTTTTTCTTTACTTTTGAGTCATGTGCTGCATGCTAAATTAGCACCTCTACACAGGCCCCCTAAAAAAGTAAAAGAAAAAAAAACTGATTTAAAATTAAACAACGGTGACAAACACAAGCAGACTATTGTTTCCATAGTATGTTTGTATGTGTACAGGGAAATTTGGGGGAATGTCCCTTTTCTCCTAAAGCTGTGCAACTCTTGAAACAGTTCCAGCAGTTCGCTGGCAGATTGTAAAAGGAGTCAGGAATCAGCCAAGTATCAAAGGAAGGGGGATGGCTATTGGGCATAGATAAAAATTGTCGTTCCTTTCGCCTGACCTAGTGTGAGAAAGATTAGCCAGCACAATGTTGCCATTGCCTGGGGTACGACATATTATGGTTCAAAAATACCACAGTCTTCAACGTGGCTTTTTCTGTATATTGAAACTGTGTACTGTGTAGCTGAAACACAGTTGCTCAGAAAAACAGAAAGAAAATGTTATTGTGTAAAAGGCAGTAAGGTCACATTGAATTTAAGAAAAGAGGAAGTTATAATAGCATCACTGGACCTTATCGACTGTCTTTTACTGTCCTTCAGCTTACTGGGATATCCGGAAAGGAGGGCTGCCAGTGGAATTGACCGCTGTTGAGCTTGGCCACCGCGATCCAGTGTACAATGCGATCTGGCTACAGTCGAAAACTGGGACTGATTGCTTCTCTGGCTCTACAGATGGGCAGGTAAAGGACCAAGCTGGATGCCCATAGGGAACACAGTTTGTGGCATCTAATGCTAGGGAAATGGACGGCCTTTTGTTCAGGAGTGATTGAGCAGGAGCTCCAGCAGAGGTAGGCAAAATACAGCCCTCACAGCCTCATGGGTCTCTATGAGAATACAGTCGTACCTCGCTTAAAGAGCATAATACGTTCCACAGGATTGCTCTTTAAGTGAGTTTGCTCTTTAAGCGAAACACCATTGTAAATGACCAATTGTGGGGGGGATTGCGAACCCCGATTTCTTTGTTAAGCGAGTTTTTGGTTGGTTTTATTTGTTAAGCAAACATTCAGAGAAAATTCTGCTCTTTAAGCGAGTTCCTCTTTAAGCGAGGCGCTCTTTATGTGAGGTTTTACTGTACCCATTTGATCAGCCAGAATTTATTTTTTTAAAACTTTTTGTGTAGATCTGTGGGGCATACTGGGAATTTAAAAAATGGTCCTCAATCTCATTGAAGTTGCCGATGGCTAAGTTACGCTAAAGCTCTGGGGAGTGGTGGGGAACATGTATCCATGTGTTGAATTTAACTCCCATGATCAGTCCCATCCAGCATAATCAGGGGTGAAAATGATCAGTGCTATATTAGCAGGAGAGTTGCACATTGCCCATTGGTTTGTGGTCACTATTTCTGCTATCTTCCTCCTCTTCTTCTGACAGCTCTCTGGTGAGCTCTGGAGAATATTGATGAGAATTTAAAAGAGAGCGCTCGACTACATTGTAGAAATGTCAGAAGCTGGTTCAGGTTTTCTAAAGTCAATTTATTGTCATGTCATCTTTGTGTTGGTGTGTGTGTCCTAAGAGAAATTTTAGTCTAATTGTAAGCTGTGCAGTATATCAGTCCAGGAATTTTGAATTAATGCATTTATAAACAATTTGGCATTTCAGGATTGTGGAAGGATTTGATTTTTTTTTTTTACATTTTAAATATATTTTAAGTGACATAGTGCATAAACTATTTTAGTTATATAAGGATTTGCACTCAGAAAATAAGTTTTTCGGTTTTGTTGTTCTTCAGTCGCACAGTCGATTCCGACCCTTTGAGACCCCATGGATAGCAAAAACTGTCAATGTGACTATCTCTGGGAATTGTAAACCAGTTGTTGGAAGCCACACATAATGTACACACAGAGAGAATTTTAAAAAGAAAGGAAAACTGGGAATAATGTGTGTTTCTGTTTCTCAGGTCTTGTGGTGGGATATTCGTAAACTATCTGAACCAACTGAAACACTGGTAATGGACATCACTAGGAAAGGAAACTTGGAAAATGCTCTAGGAGCCATTTCACTGGAATTTGAACCAACATTGGTGAGTCTTTTGTGATTTCACTCCATGTCAATCTGGGAGGGAAAGAGGCAGTGATGGGATGTTACCGGTTCGGACCGGTTCGCCTGAACCGGTAGCGCCTCATCAGGAGGAATCGTTGGGGTGGTGGTAAAACCCCGGGCGACCAGTTCAGTCACCTCTCCAACACCCTCCAAAAATGTTTTTCCATGCAGCCAAAATGGCTGCCCGGAACTGCGCATGCGTCAAACTTCTGTTTGATGCATGCGCAGTTCTATTTTTTTAGTGTGCATGCGTTAAATAGCGGTTTGATTCATGCACACTAAAAAAAGAACTGTGCATGCACCAAACAGAGGTTTGACACATGCGCAGACATTTTTAAATTTTTATTTTTTTGTTCTGCCTATGACGTCAAGACGTCGGCTACACCCATGACGCCAATGATGTCACGGTGGAGTAGCAAAGATTTTAACAACTCACCACTGGAAAGAGGATATACAGATTCAAAGAAACAGAGCAAACCACAATCCATACTTGGTTGTTAACGTCTATTAGAGTCAGCTACCACAATCAGGCATACCCTGGTAATGACAACTTAGTGTTGCTAGCTAATCTTTCTCACACTAGATCAGGTGACAGGAACTGCAGAATTAACTCACCAAAGGGTGCCTTCATTTTGTAGTTTCATGCATGGGCTAGACACATGTAAGAAGAAGAAGCTATAAATTCACAAAAATGCATGCATTTCAAGTCCTCCAGAATTCTTCATCAGCCTAAATGGCAAGAATTGGATTGAGGGGGAAAGCATGAAAGTACAAAAATTGTTGGCTGGATATTTTGAGCCACATGTGAAGGAGAAAGATTTATCTACTAGAGCAGGGATTCTCAACTTACAGCCCGTGGCACCATCTCATCCAGCCCGTGACCTCACTCCAGCCGCCGCTCCTGCTATCCCCTACGCCTCAATCCATGACTCCTCTACTTGGCTTGGTGTGTCCCTAACAGCGCTCCAAAGCAGGGCAGATGTTGTAAGTCGACTATGCCACTGAACAACAACAAAAATATTTTGAAATGTGCCAGGGGTGGCACTCAGAGCCCTCTCTGTGGGGACTCATGCAGTCACCCCAGCACAGAGTCTGCCTCGCCCCTCTGCCCAGCAGACCAATGGGAGCGCTTCCTCCCTCACCCAGCATAGAGTTCACCCCACCCCTCTGCCCTGCAGCCCAATGGGAGCAATTCCTCCCTCCCCCCAGCACAGAGTTTGCCTCGCCCCTTTGCCCAGCAGCCAAATGGGAGCATTTCCTCCCCCACCCCCAATTTGTTGTGTTGGCTCTTTGAGATAAATACATAGGGTTTGGCTTGCAGTTTGGGCACTCAGTCTCTAAAAGGTTCACCATCACTGCTATAGAACCTTCACAATATGTAATGCAGAATTAAGATATTTCCCTCCAAACTATCAATTTGGAAAACTGCTGAGGAACAAACTAATGTTTGAGTGGTGGTGTTGGTGGTGTACCATATAGTAGCATGGGAAGAGCAGTAACATTTTTATAACTTGAGTATCATACTTGCCTCATTGTTTTCATTTCTGTTTCAGGTGTGACTATTACTACTCACACTGGAATAACACTTTTAAGTAGTACAGTTGTACCTCGCTTAAAGAGCATAATGTGTTCCACGGGATTGCTCTTTAAGCGAGTTTGCTCTTTAAGCAAAACACCATTGTAAATGACCAATTGTGATTTCGGGAGGGGGCGGTTGCGACCCCCGATTTATTTGTTAAGTGAGTTTTTGGCTGGTTTTATTTGTTAAGCGAAGGGAACATTCAGAGAAAATTCTGCTCTTAAAGCAAATTATTCTTTAAGCGAAGTGCTCTTTATGCGAGGTTTGACTGTACCACCAAACTGAGCAGATCTAAATCAGTAGCACAATATTTTTTTTTACATTTTTATTTAAGATGTGGCCCTCTTTAGGTATTGGGCACTCTAATGTGAACCCCCACATCCCAGAAGATTGGGGACCACTGTTGTAGATTTTTTTTGTCTTATTCTTTCATGTCTAGACTGCTGCAGATCGTACTTGAAGATACTGTATATATACACAGTGATCAATTATAGTCTCAAGGGACTGAATATACAGATCAATAGTGACCCTAGGAAAATAATGCTTGGGCTCAGCTTTAAAAGTATCACAAAAGACTCTTGAGATCCCTTATAAATCAGCCTCCAGTTTACATAAAGGAGATATAACAACTAATGGAGAACCATGCATCATTAAGAAGCCTGTATCAATGGATAATTTCCCCTGCCCTGCTTTCTCAGAATGATAAAAAGTTCTCCAGAAGATACTGGGAGTTCATAGACATGTTTCAGTTCCTAGTGTTCCTTATACCAGTGATCTAATATGATTTCTGAGAAGCTGACCTGAACAGATTATTCTTCAAATTCAGCTGGACACCTCTGTCTTTCACGGAGAAATTAGTCCCTGTGGAAGGCTCAGCTTTTCCACCTCAGTTAAATCCTTCTTATCTCCTGGAACTGTTCAGCCCCTTGAATATATTTCCTCCTCCTACGCAACACTACTTATAATAAAATTACCCACTTTCTTTCCTTTCAATCTCACTATAAAGCCTGGGGCCAATTTTGTTGTGCTGGGGCAAAAATAATTGATATAATCAATGGGCAATTGTGGATACAGTATAATCAATGGGCAGTCACGCCACTTGAAATGCTAGTGTACAGCTTGCCTCTGTTTTATGGGAGGGGGACACTTTATCAAAGGCAGTATTGAGTCTTCTAGTTATAAAATGGCAACTGCTTTGCTTGGGCTGGTGGAAATCAATTTCATTTTGTAAGGGTCTAATCTCGCCAGCCAGCAGGAACTGAAACTTGATAGAACATGTTTTATCTCTTCTCTTTGCTGCATAGTCTAGTGGGCTCCTAATCACTGAGGCAGCAGATTTTTGGAGGGGCAGCAGGGTGGCTGATTTGATAAGTACATCACACATCCTGCTTTTATATGCCCACACACAGATAATTATCACCATGCAAGCCTAACTTCAAAGGTCTGTAAAAACAGAAAGCTTGCAAAGGCCTAAGAATGAACAATTCTCTTTGTTACTGGGAAAACATTATTCTCCCCTGTGGTGAACACTGTGTGGGGTGGAGCTATGGAAGGTGGAAAGAGGAACTGCCCTTGTTGTGCCGTTTATTTGGTACATGGTCCCATCACCAAAGTCTAAATCCAGGAGCTGGGTCAGCTTTTAAACCAGGATCCACAATCAGTCCAGGACTCAGCAGTACTGCTGCTTCAGAGAGTAGTGTGGCTTAGTGATAATCAGATTATCAAATCTCTACAGTCGAAGTAGAGAATGGGAAATAGAGGAAGACTTGGCTAAAGGACTTATTAAAGAGTTCCTGAGTCTGACTAAAATCTTTTCAAGAGAGCTTGGAATATGAGTTCTGACTCAACTGACTGCATGCTGGCTTAGACTGCTTATTTGCCTCACAGTAATGGTAACGACAAAGAAGGCTTCCTTCTCTGCTGCCACTGCAAGGAGGTTTTTCAGAAGGCACTGGGGCTGCTCAAGGCTATCTCTAATCATGTAGTTAAGTGACATAAAGAAATGGGATCAGATAACTCCAGGACAGAAAACACCATAGTAGTTCCCCGAGAGTTGTTAGGCCCAATTCAATATATAGGTATTGCACCACCCCCTTAGGAATTCAGGGCAAAGATTCTCAACCTGTGGCCCATGGGCCAGATGCGGCCCATGGCACCATTTCATGTGACAACTCTCCCTCCACTGCCTCCACCACACCAGGAAATGCCATGTGGTAGAGGAAGGACAAAATGGCCATCCAGCCCCCCCAAGCTGTCCGAGGGAAGCATGACCCGGCTTCCGGCTTCAAAAGGTTGAGAACTCCTGATTTAGGGTAAGTGCTATCATTCCCAGAATGGCCTGACCTGTGTTGGAGAGGACTTGCTTGGGATCCCATGACCAGGAAACCCGCCCCACAGCCCCAGCCGCGATGACTCAAAATAGAGCCTTCTCAAAGGCACTGATCTGTTCATCGTTTGGGAAAGTTGCAGTTTGGACTAGAACTTCTACAGTAATACCTCATATAACATTAGTATCGAATAACACGAAAATCGCATAACATCAAGGAATCTGGGGGGAAGAATTGCATCAGATAACATTAAGATCCTATGGGATGCTTCAGATAACAACCGCGAAAGCCTGTGTGGTTACAATGTATCTCTATGGATCCCATAGATGATCAGATAACACGAAAAATCATATAACACGAAGACTTGTGGAACCAGGTTTTAGTGTTATATGAGGTTTTACTGTATTTCCTTCACCCTGCAAGGCCTTTCAAACTACACTAATAGGCGTCCATCTGGGAAAGTGGTTGTTATGTCCTCCATACCCCTTAGGCTGGTTAGAACTAAATATTAATTCTATGGCTTCTTTTGATTATGTTATGGTATTAAGTTTTATCTTTTATAAATGATTATTTTAATTATTAATTATTTATTAATTATTATAAATTATTATATAGAATTTATATAAATTATAAATTATTATTATAAAGTATTATAAATTAATTATCGTAAAGTATTGTAAATTATTATGATTAATTATTATGATTAATTATTATTAATTAGGAATTATAAATTATTATAAATTAGGAATTTTATTACATTGTGCACAACCATCGGTTCCTAAGGGAAGAAGGGTTGTATGTACAATATCATCAGTTGTCACCCATGTCATCACCAATCATTTAGTGTTTACTAAAAGTTGCAAAGCTGTACTTTGTCCCTGGTGCAGTGCTACCATTTCATGGACACTTTCATTTTAAAATATATTTTGTGTATATTTTATTTAGTTCATTGTAAGCAGAACATTTCTTTCCTGTCTTTTAATGGCCCAAATCCTCTTGCTTAGTTGTTGTTGTTATTGTAGCTATTTAGTTCAAATTTATATTGCTGCCCACTCACCGTGGCAAGTCAGGGTGGCTTACAAAAAACACATTACATTACAATACAATATGTTGGTGTGGGCTCAGGGGGAGGGGCAGCGAAGTCCTCAACTTGCCCTGACTTCTTCTTCCCTGGCAGTTAGTGTAGGCACAGGGGGAGGGGGCGACACAAAATGCTATAACTTTTTGAAGCAAATTTCCCCAGGTTATGAAATCACCTTAGACATTATCTGTTGCACCACATAATGTCTGTGGTGATTTTCCTCTGTGGGATAATTTACCAATTTGTGTAGCTATGCAAAAGGATTCTGGTCTGGTCTTTCTGAAAATGGTTACTTCTGTAGACTTTTTATGAAGATGCTGAATTACTACAGTTGAACCAATGCCAACTCAACTATGGTATTCAGGAGGAAAATCCCGAGGTTTTTAATTGTCTATAAATTTTTACTTGTTCATAGCTTGATGGTCATCAAGAATAACTAATATTTCTTCTCTATCTACTAGGGCTTTTGTACTAATTTCCCAAGCTCAATTTAATAGAAGACTGTACAAAAACAATTCTGTACCTGAAAGATATGCAACCTGATTGGCTCAACAAGACAAGACATTATTCAGATTTTAATGCCCCCTTTGTTGTCTGCAACTTTAGCATTTAATAAGGGATAGCAAGTTGTGTCACAACCAGTGGTATAATGGAAGGGTCAAGATGCTGGGATGTTTTTGATTTGCAGGGTTAATTATGTCACCTGCTGTCCTTTCAGATTTCTTAGCTTTTTCATAGTTGCTACAATCGTCACAATATATGAAGGGAGACGAGTTTTCCCTTGGCACTGAGATAATAAGGGTCTAGAAAATTCTGAGTTGGTGGCATACAATCTCCTTCTTTAATATTTTCTAATAGATATTAGAAGGCTGAACAGTATGTTCTTGTATCAAAACTTTCAGCTCAAATTTCAGGTCACTAGAAAGCAAAGGGACAGTACCAAATTGTACTGAATTGTATGTATTGTATTACTGTGTTTTTGTTGTATTTGCTTGCTTAAATTGTGATGATTTGTGTATGATGTTATTATGATTGTGTAACTGTGTATTTTGCATTTCTGTAAGCCGCCCAGAGTCGCTGTCGGAGTGGGGCAGGGTATAAGTCTAAAATTAAATTAAAATTAAATCCAAAGTCCTAGTTAACACTATGCCTACTAAATTTCACAGTCTGAGGTCTACTGTTGTCACTAAAACTTGTAGCAGTATTTATGAAAGCTGTTAATTATCCTTTTCCATTTCATGGGCAGCAGATGGCTTTAATGGATGTGGGGGGATAGGAGGGTGGGGTCTCTTCATTTGGGTTTTCTTTGCCTTGATCAGGAAGCCTAAGCACACTTAAGTGACAATGGTATTCATTTGTGTTTTCACAGCCAACCAAGTTCATGGTGGGGACAGAGCAAGGAGTAGTGATTTCTGGCAACCGCAAAGCCAAAACCCCTGCTGAAAAAATTGTCTGTACATTCAGCGGGCACCATGGTCCTATCTATTCTCTGTCTAGAAATCCTTTCTATCCCAAGAACTTTTTGACAGTGGGTGACTGGACTGCCCGCATCTGGTCAGAAGAGAGCAGAGAGTCGTCAATCATGTGGACTAAGTAGGTAACACAATCTTACAGCCCTTTATTAGTATGAGTATCCACATTTAAATGAAAAGACAGGCTACTGACAGTAACAACAGATGTCTAGATACTACTGCCTGTGTGAAGTAAGGAAGCTTTTCTTCTTCTGTGTCTAAGCCAGATGTGAAACTGCCAAAATGAAGCCACCTTTTGGCGAGTTCATTCTGCAGCTCCTTTCACCTGACCTAGTGTGAGAAAGATTAGCCAGCAACACAAGGTTGCCGTTACCAGGGCAAGACAGGATGGCAAGACAGCAATCAGGTTGTGAGTTGAAAAGGGATAGAAAAGATTATTTGAATTTGACAGTCTTGGCAAAAACAGAGTTTTCACACCTCCTAAGACTTGTGAAAGAAATGTGCATCAACCTCAGGAATGTATGCCTTTACGAATAGAATTGGCAGAAAACAATGTGCATGTTCATTTTCATTGTGGGAAGAAAAATACATACCGTAAGTCTCACAACTCAATACTAAACAAGGTCAGGAAGAAAATATTTTTGGGATATGGAGAAACATAGTGAAATTGAAATACATTTACCCCTTTCTAAGGCTGCACTGACCCCTAGAGCACTGACCCCTAGAGTTGGATACAACTGGCTTTCGAGCAAGGGAAACCTTTACCTTTACCTAAGGCTGCATAATCCAATGTTTTCTTATCCTGTCTTCATTAGGCTGTCACTTTGACCTACACTTGTTGTATGGTTTGTTGGGTGGAGGGGAGATATGCTTTATAAGCAGTCAATTGGCTGAAAAGACCCTGCAGCTGAATGCTAACTTTTTTATCAGGGAGAGGCTCCTTCACTCCACAATACACAAGGCAGACTCTAACTAGTAGAAAAAATTGCCTGCTGGTGAAGTTTTTGTTCTTCAGTTCTTACATGCCCCAACACATTTTTTTTTTCATTCAGCAACAAATCTTAAGAGCCCAGCCCAGGAAATTCAACAGAGACCAGAATCTGTTGGATGCCTTGGACGGGAGAGGACTACAAAAGGACAAATCTAAACAGAAATAGTGAGGAGTTTGTACAGTAAAACCTTGAGATACAAAATTAATTCATTTCTCAAGGTTTTTCATATCTCAAAAAAATTATATCTCAAAATGCAGTTTCCCGTAGAAATGCATTGAAAAGCTCAGAAAAAAGCCAAAATAAGCCATATTTTTTCTGTTCATAACTCTTCATAAAGTGTACTTTGGAATTTTTTGCTGTGTTTTGGCCAGTTTATAAAGAGATTTGAACAGATAAAATACATTTTTTTGGCTTTTTTTCTGAGGCTCAGAACTGATTGTTTTGGTTTTCAATGAATAATCGGCACATTTCTGACAGTGCCCTCTAGTGGCCAACTCTGGTAATTTATTTATTATTTACTGACGGCTCAGTACCCAACAATCAGCTATTTCAGAGGGGTTGGGATTTTTGGCACTTCCTGGTTGCAGGGAGAGCTTCTGGCGGTGCAAAAATGCAATGTAAAAATCCAAAAGCAGAGTGGAAATACTCCACATACCCTCCCACCACAGTGGGAAGTGTCGGAAGACCCCCCAAAAAACTTTTCTTATCTCAAAGTGATTTTTTTCCAGATTTTCCTTTCGTATCACAAGTTTTTTGTAAGTCGAGCTGTTCATAACTCGAGGTTTTACTGTATTGTGCATGTTGGTGCATGTAGGAGTTTCCATTCCATTCTCTATCATCACCAAATAGAGCTCAGAAGTGCTACTGTGTAAAACTCTGGAAAGCCACTGTTGGTCACTCTATCTAGGCAGTGTTGAGCAAAATGAGACCAATGGTGTGGTCTAGAAGAGCACCTTCAAAATAGAGGGGAGTAGCCCCAATAAATGTACAGTAATACCTCGGATAACGCTAAGACTTGGTTCCACAAGTCTTGGTGTTATCCGATTTTTAGTGTTATCCGATGCATGTTAAAATCCTATGGGGTGTATTGTTAAAGCTCCATAGAGATACATTGTAACCGCACAGGCTTTAGCGGTTGTTATCCGATCCATCCCATAGAACCTTAATGTTATTCGATCCAATTCTCCTCCCCAGATTACTTAACGTTATGTGATTTTAGCGTTATCCAAGGTAAACGTTATCCAAGGTATTACTGTAGTTCCGAATTTGTCAGGCCACCAATCTGATAAGAGCCCTCACAAAGCAGATTATATGCAAAATGTTGTGTTCTGGGGCAGATACCATATGGCATACCTCACTGATGCATGCTGGAGTACTACACGACCTGCTGTTTTCTTCACCACCAAGATGGATGGGACGCTTGATGTCTGGGACTTTCTCTTCAAACAGAATAATCCTACACTTAGCCTGAAGGTAATTCCAGGGGATTCTCGGTTGAAATGCATTTCCTTTTTTATCATCATTCTGTATACCAGTCTCTTTTGTTCTAGTCCACTCTCACAAAGGAACTTTATTGGAAGACACCTGGTTGGGTAACTTTTTGTGGTCTTTGCCGTTGGTCTTCTTAGCCACTAAACTTACCTTTCCCCAATGTGGTGCCTTCCAGAGGTGTTAAGACTACACCTTTGAGCATTCCCACCAGCATGACAAATAGTCATGCTGGTTGAGGGTGATGAGCATTTTAAAATGACTCCTCTGGAAGCACTAGATTGCAGAAAGGCTGCAGAAAAATAAATTCTGGTGCTGGCACCAGTTACCTAAAGAGGAAGCCCCAAAGTTCAGTGGCACATACTGTTAGCTAGGTTTGTTGTTGTTTGTTGTTGTTGATGATGGTGATGATGATGATTTGGTTATCCTGTACTTGGTCTGTGCATATTTATTTTGACGTGAGCTTGGATACATTCAGCCCTATTTTCAAGTTTTCCACCATTTATGTCTATCTCTATATACCCCAAGAATTACTATGGGACTCAGGACTATTTTTGAAGCACTTTACATCACATATACAGTTGCACCTCGGTTAAAGAACATAATGCATTGCACAGGATTGCTCTTTAAGCAAGTTTGTTCTTTAAGCAAAACACCATTGTAAGTGACCAATTATGACTTCTTGTGTATGTGTGTGCAAACCCTGATTTAGTTGGTTTTAGTTGGTTTTAGTTGTTAAGCGAAGCAAACATTCTGAGAAAATTTTGCTCTTTAAGCATGTTACTCTCTAAGCGAAGCGCTCTTTATGCGAAGTTTTACTGTATATTTTGCACATTGATTTACTCAAAATGGCATTTTTCAATGCCAGCCATAGTGGTAATCTTGATTGATACTGAACGTATTTCAGCAGAAAAGGAAGCACTATTATCTGACATTTGTGTGCAACATAATTATGATACACTGCTTGTTCAGGCCACCCACAGAGGACCAAATGATCGATAACCAAAGGTAAATAGAACAAAACTTGTTTTAAAAGACTAAATGGAACAATACAGGAGTGCAATTTTTGCTAAATTGAACATCAATGAATTGTCTGCAGATATGACCAATGTAGGCAGTACTGAAATTCTGACAATCGAAGTTCAATCTTGCACAGTCACATCTGTTTATAAGCCATCAAATAAGGAATAACATTATTAATGCTATGCTGGTTCACTGCCATATTGAATTGGATGCACATTGTATATGTTCTATGCTTAATCTATGCCAGAGTATAAGTACTAAAATAGTTTAGCTAGCTTTCTGATTTTCTCATGCTTTTATATGATTATTTGCTCCAGTATATTTTGATATGTCTTGTTTTTGAACTGTTTGAACTTCTTTTATTCCCTTTGTCTTTTTAAATCATGTCTAATAAAATATAAAATTTTATATATGTGGTTTATTCATTTGTTTGGATTATCCACTTGTTTGGATTTTGGACCAATAGGATTTGTGACACTTGAAAGCAGTCTTTGTCTAGCCATCTATGGGGAGCCTGTATGTTTTGTTGGTATGCTGGAAGTTCTACCTTGCAGGCCTGGCATAAGAGTCAAAGAAGCTTAACCTTGTAATATTTTGCACTCTCTATAGATGCCACTTAGTCAGGCGAGACTAAGGTGTTCAGAAAGATTCCCTCAAACATTCACACATTGGATTTCCTGGATTTGCCTAAAACAGGATAAATAGGGTATTGTTGCTGAGTTATTTGTGGAGACCTCTCTGAATCTGGTAGCATCTTAACAAAAACCACCTATTTAAGAAGTAGGTATGCAGTATGATAGGGTGGGAGGGGGATAGTACTTGAATACAATCCAGGAGGTGGTCTATTCTGATGTAATTCTATTCTCTGAGATGCTTCATATAATCCCTCTCAATCCCAGCTATGCTAGGTGTCAGGTATTGAAACAATGGTACACTAATACCTCGGATGACGTTAAGACTTGGTTCCACATGTCTTAACGTTATCTGGTTTTTAACGTTGTGTGATGCATTGATCACACAACCTTAAAAGAAGTCCTGTTCCCTTTCTGAAGAGAAAGGGAACGGGGCGATCCGCCTGCTTCTCTTAACATTGTGCGATGCAAATATTTGCCTCAAATTCCCTAAGGTTATCCAGTTTTAGCATTGTCCTAGACAAATGCTAACCGAGGTATTACTGTACTGTATTGCATAGGATGAATGTTTGTGCTTATAGCTTTAAGAGCCTGTATCTGCATTGCACAGTTGATACCACTGATATGGTTAGCCACAGTATTATGCTCTATAAATGAAGTGCTTCCAGAGCACTTATTTGGAGGAGTTATTGAAGAGTACTGGAGTAATCCAGGAGTTCATGCTGGAACTCACGCTGGAGTTACTGGAGCAAGAAGAGAGAATACAGAAGGACTTTCTGCAACTCTTGCTGAAGTTGCTGGGGAGAAGCTCAGGCAGAAGCTCTTCTACAACTAAATCTGCACTGGAATCTGGAAGCATTCAGCAAGCACTAACTAATCTCTTTTGCCAAAATGTCTGTATGTTTGTGCTTGAAAGAACTGAACTGCTTATGCCACTGAACTTGAGAACTTGAAGCTGGATTGAGTCTTGGCTTCCATTTCTGTTGAACTGTTGTGAATGAACTGAACTACTGTTCTGAATCTACCAAAGACTGTAAGCAAATCCACAAGCCTCTATTCAGCCTCAGAAGGACCTTGAGAAATTCCTTCTGAGGCAAGAGACTTTGACTTTGTGTAAATACCTTTTCTGAGAGATGCTATCTATATTTACATTTTACACTGAAAGATAATTAGCACCAGAAAAGTAAATGCTGTTTATTTTCTGTTGAACTACGCTGCCATTCTTTTTGTGTGTGTGTGGGCAGTCCAAGGTGCGTTGCTTCCACTTGCATTGCGCTCACACTCTACTCTGCTAAACACACACACACACAAACTTAACATTAGGCATTGAAACTGCTTGTATATATTGTTGTTATGTCCAACCAAGTGCTTCGGACTTTTAGCAACTCTGTGAACTCATGTTCTCCAAAAGGTTATTAACAGCCCTGTTCAAGTCTTACTAATTCAAGGCCATGGATTCCTTTATTGAGACAGTACATCCCATATCTAGTCTTTTAAAACATTTTACTGCCTTCATGTTTTCCATTGGATCTTATCTTCTCATGTATCCAAAGTATGGTAGCCTCAGTTTAGTCGTTTCAGCATCTAGTGAGAATTCTGACCTGATATAATCCACTTATTGGTATTAATCATCATCTTCCATTTATCTAGTCTGGTTGATTTCTATATATGCCATTCAGGAACATCCTTGTGTATGGTATTGATTTTGTTGTCTGAAGCATATATTTACAATAAACTCATTGTTCTATGAGCTGATTTCATACTTCCTTTCTGACACCTTAGCCAAATTTTCCAACAATGTTCAGTTGTGCTTTGTTTTCTACCTTTGTCATTCTACCTTATTGATTTGAATTTCCTGTCATTGATCACAGCCCTTCCAACCTAAAATGGCTTTACCTCCAACAGGTCTGCGATGATCCTCTCTTCAGCCTGAGAATACAGGACAATGGTCATTTCATTGGATGTGGTTCCAAACTAGGCACTGTGACACTACTAGAGTTTTCCTCTGGTCTCTACACCTTGCAACGGAATGAGAAGAACCTGGCTTCAGCAGTGAGTATCTCTTCTCTGGAAGAGACAGATGAAGGGTCAAGAAAGTCAGATATACCTCTCTTCAGAAGCCAAGAAATGGTGTTTCTGATACAAGGTAGTTCCACTTGTATCTATTTCATTCCTGTACCGCAGGGATTCTCCATGTTTTATGGACAGCTGATCAAGCCAGTCAAGTGATTCCTCCCATGGAAGTGGAAGTAAAACATGCATTAGCATGTGCAGAACACATTTATGGGAGCGTTCTGCACATACACAGGTGCATTTTATTTCCTCTTCCTGGAGCGTCAGGGGGCCGGGGCCAACTCATAGGCCATAGGTTTGGAACGCCTGCTGTATGGCAAGGCACAGCAGGACAATTGTGGTCCTCCAGATATTTTTGTTGCTATCAACCCTAGCTGCCATGCCCAATTCTATAAGAGTTGAAGTCCCCACCTTGTTCTATTGAAACTCATGCCAGATGTTAAATCCAGGATAGATTTTTGCCCCACTTCCCCTTATCTGCACTGTGTCTCAGACAGGTTTTTGTTCACTCCCAAAGACTTTTAAAAAAGATTTCTTGCCATGATTATTTAGAGTAGGAAACTGGGAGGCTGGGAGACATTTCACTCTAGTCTAATATTCTATTGACAGCAGTTTATTGTTCTTTCTTTTTTAATTCATTAAAAAAATTAAATTAATAATAATAAAAGAAAAATTGTCCTTTGAAATACAGTTCTTTTCATACTATTAGAAAGACATTAACTTCCCTCTTATCAAAGTCATCAGACTCCTTTTAAATACACCTTGCTTTTATCAAGTTTTCCCCTTCTGTTTTCCCATTAATAATAATATTTTACCATTGAACCAGTATTATAAGAAGTTATCTAGTGTTTTTTGAACAATTTCCGATCCCATTACTAATTTATGACATTTTTAATTTTCACCTTTCTTCCATGTATCTCTCTACAATATTCTGCTGTTTTCCATAATCTGATAAAAGTTCTCCTCTTAATAATAGTGTCAATTTATCCATGAAAATAACTTCTTGTAATTTAATCAGACATTCGTCCAACAGCAATTTCTCTTTCCTTTCCCAGTGTTTTCTACTTGAATTCTTGCTACTCTTTCCATGATATACTGTATATACTCAAGTATAAGCCGATCCAAATATAAACTGAGGGACCTAATTTAACCTGATAAACCAGGAAAACTGATTGATTCAAGTATAAGCCTAGGGTGGGAAATGGAGCAGCTATTAGAGAGTTTCAATAATCAAAATGAAAATAAAATTACCTTAATTGAGACATCAGTGGAGTTTCTAACAGGAGAGGCACAAGAGAGCCCGGTAGGTGCCACAGGCACTGGGGCAGTGGAGGGAGGGAGTTTCACCTGGTGTAGAAGTGATGAAGGCCAACTCTTCAACCACCCGGATCACTTCTACATGAAAGCCCATTGCTGGCAGGAAAAAAAGTATAAGATCATGGCTACAGCCATGAACCAGATCTAACCACTTCCTGACCAGGACATTTATCTACATTCAGAGGTCAGGAAGTGGTTAAAATAAAATCAGCCTATGACAGAATGTTTTTGCTTCTCTATGATGAGCTGTGGTGATACAACTCAGGGTAAAAATGTCGATTTATTTAAAAACATTCAAAGGGATACTCACATTGTACAAGTGCTCGTCACCTCTA
Source organism: Furcifer pardalis (assembly GCA_030440675.1). NCBI lineage: Eukaryota > Metazoa > Chordata > Lepidosauria > Squamata > Chamaeleonidae > Furcifer > Furcifer pardalis. Next base: position 43,512,373 of record CP126893.1, read on the forward strand.
TAAACCACACTATCAGATGGTTAAATGTGCGGATCTCCACAGCTGGAAAAATAGAGCAGATGACTCAAGTATACTCCATGTTTGCTTTTTTTCCCAGCACATTTTTGGTGCTGAAAAAATTGGCTCATACTCGAATATATATGGTAATTTTAATTTCCTTTTTTGTTTTATAGTTTGTCAAGTTCAAAAGAAACATTTCTGTTTTCCTTTCCAGGTTTATTATAAAGTTTTATACAATAACTTTATAAATTCCCCCAAAAAATTTCTTTACTACTTTACAATTCTACCACATATGAAACATTGTTCCTTTTCTTTTCTTCTCCCCACCCCTTCCTTTTCTTTCTTTGCATCTCCATCTAAGAAGACTTAGAACCAATAGTGTCTGGTTCTTGGTAGTAGAATCTTAGAATAATGTGGAATTATCACTTTAAATTTTTCAAAGCCCTAATTGGATAGGTTTGTCTCCTGAAATAACCAAATGCAATAGAAAAATGAGTGGTTAGATGGAGATTTGTGAGAAAAGAAAACAGATAAAACTATGAGGAAAATATATTTTTTAATTTTCTTCTTTTTAAGACAGTGGAGCAGAAAATATTGGGAAAATATATTCGTCCGTCCCCCCACCCCAGTGACATGTCTTGCATATTTTGAGTCAGCTTATACAATGAAAAGGAATCTTTCTCCTTCATTTTATTGCTAGATGTGCAGGCATTTTTTTTTTACCATCAGTGCTCTGGTTTTGATGAAGTAACAGTTCCTTCATTATAATGTTTGTTTCAGTGCGTTATGAAATGTGGCTGTCACCGTGTCATGAGCTCACATTTAGAAGGTCTTATGGCATCACTAGTGACAATTTTTTAAATTTTATTTATTTTAAATTTCTGACAATGGGCAGAACTCCCTGTCCTCCCACATAGTTCATCCTCTGCATCAGGAAAATAAATTATGAAAACATTTTGAAATGTTTCCTGCTAAATTTGAGGGAGGAAACAAAATCCTAGCTGTTGTGTCCCCTCTATCCCAGATATATCAAAGGTGATATATCTATGGTTATTCCATTAGTCCAGTGGTACTCAAACTAAGGGCCGAGGGCCGGGTGCAGCACCCGTATGGGTGCATTTTATTTTCTGCTTCTTGGATGAATTGGCGTTGGGGGGCCCACCCAGCCCCTGGGCCTTAGTGACTGGCTCCCTGAACCACATGATCGGCCCACGGCCCAAAAAGTTTGGGTACCCCTGCATTAGTCCTTGTAGCCTTTTGAAGTGGATTGTGGCACATGGGGTTGTATCCAACCATGCCTGTTTGTCAATGGAATGGACACCCTCATTGCTGCAAATCGGGTGCCGCCACCCAGTCTCTTCCAGTAAGAAGGAAGAAGCTTTGGATCAGACGTGATAGGATGTAGATGGCTCCCACTAGGGCTTCTGGGAATTGTAGCCCAAGGACACCCATAGCCCAAAAAGTGCTGCCTGGGGCGGGGTGCCCCATCACCCCTCCATCACCCCCCCCCCCGCACAACACCACTAAGCTGAGGCCTTTTTAGCTATAACCCTTTTTTGTAATCTCAGATGTTTGAGCGGGAAACAAAGCGGGAAAAGATTCTCGAAGCACGTCACCGTGAAATGCGTCTCAAGGAGAAGACCAAGGCGGAGGGAAAAGAAGAGGAGGTTAAAGAAGATGTGGAGGAGGAGACGCCTGAGGAGATCTTTGTACGTGTGGAGAAGGAGTTTTTTGAAATCATCGAAGGAGAGCTCCGGCGCAGGCAGCGAACCAAAACCAGGCTGAAATCTCTGGCAGACCAGGTAACAGGGTCACTAAGAGGGAAAATGTGGGTAGGAAGAGAAACAATTTTAATCACACTTTCCAGGATGGAAGATATAATGGTTCAGTCTTTTCCTCAACACCCCCCCCCCCTTGAGGGGTCCTTAAAAGTCTGCCAGGTGTCATTTAAGTCAGTGTAATAAATCCCGCCTTTAAAAAGGGAAACATTATGTTATACAGCAGGGTTTTCCTTATAGCATTTTTTCCTAAGCAAACTCCTGTTTCCCATAGGAATGCATTGAAAACCAATATTTCCGCTTTTTAGTGAGTTCCGGAAATAGGTTTTTTTTTTTTTTTTTTTTTTTTTGGGGGGGGGTTGCAATCCATTTTTGGCACATCTAGTGGCCAGCCCTGGAAATTGCAGGAAAAGTACCTGTCGAACAGCTGATCAAGGGACTGGAGAATTTTGCCACTTTCTATTTGCGGGGAATGCTTCTCGAGGTGCCAAAACCTGACGAAAAATTTCAAAAACAGAACAGAAATGCTCCAAACACCCTCCCACTGCTATGGGAAGTGTCAGAACACCCCAAAAAAGTTCCATATAGTGATTTTTTTCACTTGAAGTTGACCGTCATTTTCCTATGGCTTTTTTATCCTGAAGCGAGTTTTCTGGCAAGAGAGCTGTTCATAGAGCAGGGGTTCACTGTATTACAATACAGGGGCATGATGAATAGCAGGCAGGAATGCTTTAAATCAGGAGTGCCCAAACTTTTCCAGCTGTGGGTCTGTCACATGGTTGAGTGGCCGGTCACATGGTTCCTCCCACAGGAAACGGAAGTAAAATGTGCATGCACAGAATGCTGCTATAAATGACCCCTGGCTGTCATAGTTGTGTTTATGACAGCCATGGGGAATTTATGGTAGCTTTTTGCGCATGCGCATTTTACTTCTGCTTCCGGGAGCAGTGCGGGTGGTGTGGGCTGGATGAATTGGCATCAGGGTGGATTCTGCAGTAGTTTGGGCACCCCTGCTTTAAAGGCTTGTTCTCAGCTCCATAATGAATTAACATAAAGGACACAGAACTGCTCAGTAACATTCCAGTGGCAAGACCAGGTCCCTCCCCCCATCACAATGAACCAACCAACCTACAATGCTCAGGATTGGTGGCTACCCATAAAAGAGGACTCCAGACACTGTCTTTCAATGTGCCTCATTTTCTCTACCTCTCATGGCAATTGCACAACATACCCACATTTTTTGTGTTTTCTCCATCTTTGGGCTGCTGCCGGACCAAACTCCCCCCCCCTTTTTTTTTTTTTTAAATATATTCTGGTTTGAATTGACACTTTTGTATACATTATTCAGTTATAGAGATCTGTAGTCTCCAGGTCATGGCTAACCCAGATACTTGAAAGGGCTGTTCTCTTTCAAGTGCAGGGAGGCCAACCACAGGGTCAGAGAAGCAATATAGCATTAACTGCCCAATCTGAAAGCAACAGAACTAAATCTGTTAAAATTGATGCCAGAAACCTTTAATCTCCTTCCTCTTGGAAATCTGTTCAAGAAAGGGAAAGGGGCAGGATTAGCTTTTTCTGGTTGAATGGTGGGCCGTCAATATGGCACACAGCTGCATGATGACACAGCAACAACCTTCCTGCTCTCATTCCCCATAACACAGGGCCTCTGTGTGACTGAAATATTGAGTTCCCTCATCTTTAGAAAAGACACACTGCAAATCCGTTAGAAGTGTGGTGTAGGGAGGGGGGAACGTCATAAATAGACAAGGGGGAGACATACACCCCATCACATTTGTTAGCAACAGTCAGTAGTAATGGCACCCATCCTTGTGCTTCAGTGAATTTGACCCTCTGTCCTTAGAGGATAGGAGATCCAAAAAAGAGATAAAACCTCTGTGGGCACCAGAAGTAAAGATAAGAACTTTAGAGAAGGAGTGGCCAAACTTTTCACGCTGTGGGCCTGACCACGCCCCCAGGCAGCTAATTGAGCCTGTCACATGGTTCCTCCCACTGGAAGCGAAAGTAAAACACACCCGCACATGCACAAATGCTGCCGTAAAATGTGGCTGTTGTAAATGCGTTTATGGCAGCGTTTGCACATGTGCTGGTGTGTTTGTGCGTGTGTGGGCACGTCCAGTAGTGGTGAGGGCAGTGTGGGCCGGATGATTTGGTGCCACAGGCCAGATCTGGCCCATGGGCCATAGTTTAGCCACCCCTGCATTAGAGGAAAAGAAGGATGATCTTGCAATGGAGAAAGATGCCCAGGGCAGTTCCATCAGGTATAACATTACAGAACATATTAATCAGTCAATCTTAGCATTCGAAGAGAGAAATTTAAATAATGGAGACTTAAGTAGAATGTCCCACTGGTGTTTTATCTGCCATTTTTGTATCAATAGTAATAACCACCAACTTTTGGATTGTTACATCACAATAAGGTATATGTCATTTATATTGTCCAAGCCCAAGCAATAGTTCTCATTCCCAAATGACATCCAAACCCTTGTCATCTTTGTGTCATTTTCTAGCGCTCACACAGGTTGGTTCTTCTCATAGAAGGCACAGCAGAGAATCAAACTCCCAATCTCTAGTTCTGCAGCCAGAAATGTAGACCACTGAACTATCAGCCACCTCATTACATGAATGGGTATACAACTGATTTAAAAAAGGATAGGATTGTACGCCACAGGAGTCTTATTTTGCAACCCTAATAAAAGTAAATACAGATTTCCATTTTAAAAATTCCAACCTTTTGTAGAGTTTGGTAAGTTACTTAATCAGCAAAAGGCAATTGTTTACAATTGAAAGGAAAGGTAAGCATCTGAGAGAAATATAAATATGCGTACAACACAACATAATACAATACCAGATGCTGTCATGCTGCACAGTCTGACACCAACAATTCAAACTGGCTGCCTTGCCTGGCTGAGTGCTTAGAATATGCTTAAAGACTAAGAAAGTCATTTTTAATATATATTCTTACTTTTAACAGCATTGATACAAAGGGATAAAATGTATATTTGGTCAATACTAACACAGGTCAATAATACTATGTCATAAATATTCCAAAAAGATGTTTCAAATCACTTCATATATATTGTAACATCTTTAATTTTTTCAGGCGAGAGGTAGTGGTGAAGAAGAAGAAGAAGAAGAAATAATCATGAGTAAGGTCAGTCTTCTGCCTGTCCTAGATACCCTTTGATATACATAGTGTCCAATTCATGAGGCTTTTGTGTTTAAGACTAGCCATAGCATCCTATTTGAGAAAGTATTTCTGAAAACTCTTGGGTAGGTTAGAATGTGGAAAATAAATAATCCTATTTTTTTCCTTGCAGGACGACAAAGATGAGGAGGAGGAAGAAGAGGAGGAGGAGAAGTGAATGCTTAAATTCTTGCATAGAATGTATTTACTCTCCTTATTTATTTTGTTCTTTTTAGTATTTTTCTACACAATAGATAGCAGCAATAAATTTTACATTTGTACTCCTTTCTTCCCCACAATGTCTTCATCAGAGCCAGTGCCTCGCTAAGCATCTGAACATCTTTGCCATGGAAACACAATAACAAGCATTGCTAAAGGGAAAAAAATAAAGTTCATAATAGCCATGATGATGTGTTACAATATTAGACATAAAGCAACTAAAGGAACTTCAGCACTTTGAACCATTAAATATTACATACAAGAGTAAATCCATAAATGTAAAGTAAGAAAAATTAAATATTTGTGAGTTAAGGAAGATAGTGGAGGACAGAAGAGCCTGGTGGACAGTGGTCCATGGGGTCGCAAAGGGTCAGAATCGACTGTGCGACTGAACAACAACAACAAAGCAGGGTTCTTCAGACTTGGCTCTCCAGATGTTCTTGGATCTCAGATGTGCTGACTTGGGCTTCTGGTAATTGAAGTCCAAGAATACCTGGAGAGCCGAGTTTGAAGAACCCATCTAGTGCATCTTAGGGCAACTAGAGTACTTGAGGGACAGAGGAAGCAAGTTATTTTAATCAATTTAATCTTAACATGAATCAGCAAAGTCGTGAAAATGCAAAATTACAATTGTAAGTTAGTATCTTTGCAATAAGAGATATTTTATGGCCAGGAACTATGCCAATTGTTGCCTATAGATAATGGGCAACAACATAAAGTATAGAATACTCCAACTCCTTGTGCAAGGGAAGAGAGGCCCCGGATGCAGTTGGACCTCCTAACTGAAGAACTTGAGAGACTGGTGTGGCATGTCCTCGGAAGAACTGTTCCAAAAAAAGAAGGAGGACAAGGACGAGAAGAAAAAAAAGGATCTGTTGGGAAGGACTGTCCCTTGGAATAAAGAAGCACGAGCATTAAACAATCATATGTTGCTTAATCATAATTACGTGTCATCAAATCAGTTCTTACTTATGGCGACCATTTCAGGGTTTTCTAGATACTCATGAAAGGTTTAACATTCCCTTCTCCTGGGACTGTGCAGCTTGCTGAAGGCCACACAAACTAGAGATACAGTAGGAATTGAACTCCCAAACTCTTGATTCTGCAGTCACATGCCTAACTTACTATACTATCTAGCCAGCTTATCACTTGTGTGTTGTCAAATCAATTCTGACTTATGGTAAATATTTCCAAGGTTGTCTAGACAGAGAAAACACAAAAGCAGTTTACCATTCTGGGGGCATCCTGGGACTCTGCAGTATGCCCATGCCTACTTCATAAAGCGAGTTCAGAAACAGCTTAGTCATGTGCTGTCATATTTTGGTCAGTCTAAGCCAAGGGTGCCCAAACTATGGCTGGATCCGCCACCCAATGCCAATTCATCCAGCCCACAAAGCTTCGGGCGCATTTTACTTCCACTTCCAGGAGCAACGAGGGCTTCGTGTGCTGGATGAATTGGCATTGGGGGTCAGATCCAGCCACTGGGCCATAGTGACCACATGAACAGCCCACAGCCCAGAAAGTTTGGGCACTCCTGGTCTAAGCCCCTCTGAACCTCCAGACTTTATCCAACCTTTTGGACCCAAGGCCATCTAAATTAGTTCAAATGAGGTGCTTTAAAACGTGTCTCGAGGAAAGGACTGTGGGGTTTTAAAAAGGCCTGTGGGTGGGGTAAGTTTACAAAAATAACTTAACACTTCTGGGTTGGATGTGGCTCTGGAGATCAGTTGGAAAAAGTGGGAGGAAATGTGCCCACGTTGTGTTCTGCCTTCAGATAACAACTGGTCAGCGACCAGATAATTGTTCTCTTCTAACCTTCAGAAATGTTTATAACAGCTAAACCCTTACAACGCTAGAAGCTAAATATATCTCCCAATAGGTGAAATTCCCACTATCAGTCTATCACATACTCATTTTTCCAAGAAGCTAGTGTTGAATTTTATTTTTTTTATCCTGATGGCTGCATCTATCACTTCAAGCTTCTTCTAATATGACAGAGAAAACAAAAAGTTGCTATATATCCATTGCACTATCACTAATTCTCTGTCAAATGGCTTGTTTTCCTTCAAAACAGGTTACACTGTTAAATACTTTTTTCAAATATGTGTTTAATTTAGGGTGACACATACTGTTGAAGGGTAAGAAGGAGACCTTTGTCGTACAATCTATGTGTATATTTTATTGGGAAATGGGTGTTCAGCATGCAACGGGTTGACACACAATCCTTGGTAGGAGGGAGCTTCTGTCGCTGAGACTAACTGGCTTGCTTGTTTTGTTTGATAGCCAATCAGAAAAAGGCCCTTCCTTCATGCCTGAAATTGGATTGTCTACAATTCTAATCCTTTGTCCCCTGCAGTTGGCTATTTGTTTCTAAGAGAGATGCAGCCATTTTAAATTCTCTGTATTCCCCCCCCCCCCAGCCATATGGCTGTTACCGAGCTGGGGGTGGGGGGAGACCTTTGTTTTTCTCCATTACAACTAATCTAAATTTTCATCCTTTGTTACAAAACCTGAAACTAACCTGTTAAGATTTATGGGTAAATAATGAATAAATAGCATCCTCTTTCTCTCCACCTGGCAGCTGCTGAAAAGCTGTATTTGGGCTTCTGGTGCTACTTTGGTCATTCTTTACTATGACCTTGACAATTTTAAGTGTTTTTTCTGTCATCCATCTCATTTTTAATTTATTTTTATTGCCGGAATTGTATTTTAAATTCTCTGCAAGGTAAAAAACGGGTGTTGCAGAGCACATAAACCCAATTTGACTTGAAACAAAGTGTACAACTCTATAAACACATTAGCAAACCCAGCTCTGGACTCTGCATTATAATTTATCCAGTGATATCTCATAACTTCAAAGATTTGCTTCCAGAATTTTTCTACAGTTTCATAGTCCTTCACCACAGATGATGGCCTGTTGCTAGGACAATGCAGCCCTACCAGATCTTAGCACGCATCCCAACATAAATGAAACAGAATCTTAATGGAGAAAGATACCATTTTTGTAATACAGTACCTTCAAACTATTCTTCCTCATTTTGACAAAGACCATTTTAAACGGAGCCATAGTTCCCAAAATGAGTCCACTGTTGTGCTGTTATAACAATATTAAAACCTATCTCCCAAGTTTACTTAAGACCTTCATGTACAGTCAAACCTCGCATAGGAGACAGAAGGTCAGCAGTTCGATTCTTGAGTATTGCAGGATGGAATGAGCCCCCATCTTTGTCCCAGCTCCTGCCAACCTAGCAGTTCGAAAGCAAGAAATTGCAAGTAGATAAATAGGGACCACTTTGGTGGGAAGGAAACAGCGTTCCGTGCGCTCCGGTGTCTAGTCATGCCTGCCACATGACCACGGGAACGTCTGCAGAAGCAGACAGCACTGGCTCTTCAGCTTTGAAACAGAGATGAGCACTGAACCCTAGAGTTGGATACAACTGGCTTTCGAGCAAGGGAAACCTTTACATGTCCTACTTTTACAGCAAGATGCATCATTACATGTGACACTAACACTGTCAACAAAACTTTTTTCTTGACACTTTGTGGAAAGAGCAGCAAATATTTCTTCAGAACTTCTAGTCCTTTCCATCCTATCAGTATGCAAAACAAAAGCAGCCTACTGGTTCCTAGATTCATATGGATAAATGAATGAAGGTTTGCAATTGACATGTAGGTATGCAATGCATGTATGTGTAGAAATGATACAGTGTGTTTGGATTGTTTTAAGCAAGCAATAAACTTCAGCTGCTCTGTGCTAAATAATGGTAGGTCGCAAAGGACATGACATGTAAGGCAGACAGTGAGAAAACAATAAAACAGGGGTGCCCAAACTTTTTGGGCCACATGCCGGTCATGTGTTTGGGGGAGCCGGTCACTATGGCCCGAGGCCCAGATCCAGCCCCAACACCAATTCATCTGACCCATGAAGCCCTCAACACTCCTGGAAGCGGAAATAAAATGTGCCCATACGGGCGCATTTTACTTCTGCTTCCAGGAGTGACAAGGGCTTCATGGGCCAGATGAATTGGCATTGGGGGCCAAATCTGGCCCCCAGGCCATAGTTTGGGCACCCCTACGATAAAAGATTGGGACTTTGTATATCGCACCAGTGTACCTCAAGTTAGCCATGTGCGTATATTTCACTCAGGAGATCATTAGCGCACTCCACCAACAGAGTGTTCATTTGTGTTGAGATGAACTGAATGGCAATGGACACTTTGTTTCAGCCATGCCAATGATTTCCAGACACAAAAAGGGAGAATGCCATGGGAACGACTACTAAGGCAACGTCTGGAATAGCCAGCGCTCACCTTCATTTATGTAGGAAAGCTTTTGTCTCTGGAAGAAGAAAGATCTTTCGGAGAAGCTTAGAGGAGAGTAGCATCTGTGGAGCAGGTTGATGCCTTAAGACAGAGCTATGTATCTCCACGGTGAAACAGGCTGTAATTCTGTTCCAATAGGCACTGCAGACCTACCCATTTTTTAAACCTAGAACAGCCATGTAGAACCAGTAAGCTTAATGACCAGCTCTGAATCTACAATTTAATCCTAGCAGATGTGTGCCAAGGATGATAACCCAGATTGTTACAAGAGGAATGATGAAAACAGTACTGTTCCATTTCATTCTAGTTCTCTACAAAATAAGTCTGCTCAGATCCACACCCACCACATGAACAATACTGTCTAGCTATCTCTTCCTCTGTCGCCTCCTTCTCCTTTGGCATTCGCTCTTTCCTAGCATCAGGGCCTTCTCCAGGGTATCCTCTTTTCTCATTTGTTAGCCAAAGTATTTCAAGGTGCTGGTTGTCACCTTTAAAGCCCTTCATGGTAGCCCTTCAGGATACCTCAGGGACCACATCGTCCCTAGGACATTGACTCGTCCCATGAGAGCAAACCGAGAGGGCACCCTTCAGGTACCATCTGTAGGGGAGGCTCACCTCTCCAGCGCAAGGAAAAGGGCCTTCTCAGTCATAGCCCCCACACTATGGAACCTCCTCCCGGTAGAACTATACCTCCAGGCCCAGTTGCTACAATTTAGGAAAGAATTGAAGACGTGGTTGGCAAAATGGGTCTGGGGGCCAGGATTGTCAACAAGCTCCCCTTTCTGGCTCATCTGAGGCTCCCCCCTCCTGTAATTAATTTTTAATGTTAGGGTTATGCCGTTTTTATATTTGTTTTTAGATAGTAATGGCACAGTGGGGGTTAATATTGTTGTGTTTTTAAGAGTTTTAAAAATTGTTTTATATTGTTTTTAACTTGTTTACACCACCCAGGGTTCATTGGATGGGGTGGTATATAAAGCTATTAAATTAAATTTGATTTAATAAGAAGAGTTATAGATTTAATGGATATAGCAGAATAAAATAAAGTTCGGATTGGGTTACTTTCTCTAGATATTTTTAAGGCTTTTGACTCGCTCCAATGGATTACAATTACAGTAATGAGATAATTAAAAAATATGGTTTCAGCAAAAAATTCAGGAAGGTTATTGAACAATTGTACCAACAAGGATTTGCTAAAGTAAAAGTAAATGGAATATATACTGTACAGAGGATGTGAATCTTAAAGCAAGAACCTGACAAGGTTGTCCATTATCGCCAATTTTATTCATTATGGCAATGGAACTGTTGGTGAATGCCATAAGGGAAGATGGGAATATAGAGGGGGTAGAAGGAAATAAAATTAGTTTATATGCGGATGACACTTTAATAATAATGAAACACCCCCCAAAATAATAATAATAATAATAATAATAATAATAATAATAATAATAATAATAATAATAATAATAATAATAATAATAATAATAATAATAATAATAATAATAATAATAATAGAGAAAGTACAACTACATCTCAAGGAATTTGGAGAAATGACAGGGTTGAAAATAAATTGGGATAAATCAGAAATGATAGTTAGTAATATTAACAGAGAAGAATGGAAGGTGATTAAGGAGAAATATAATATTCAGGTGAAAAATAGTTTGAAGTATCTGGGGATAAATATATCAAACAAGTTTGATGATTTGAAAAAGCTAAATTACGAGAAACAAAGAAAGGAAATAAAGGAGAAAATATCACAATATAAAAAAATAAATTTGTCATGGTTCGGTAGAATTGCATTATGTAAAATGAAAATATTACCGAGAATTAATTTTTTGTTTGATGCATTACCGATTCAGCTTAATGAAAAGGAAATTACTGAGTTTCAGAATATTTTAAATAGTTATTGTAATGGAGGAAAAAGACTGAGAATTGTAAAGAAATTGTGGTACTTATTTCAGAAAGAAGGAGGATTAGGTTTACTAAATTTAAATAATTATTATAGAGCTTTTCAGTTAAAAAATATGGTGAAAATTTTAATGAAAGAAGAAACAATTTGGGAAAAATTGAAATGAAAGAATTGGAATGAGTTGGCATAGCAATATTTTTGAATAAAGATGTAATTAAAATAAATTTAAAGAATAAACTGATAAAGACAGCATTGGAAATATGGGAGAAACTAAAAAACCAATTGGCTCCAAATATATCTCCAGTTATGGAAATAGAAGATTTAAATAGTTTCCCAGTGAAGAAAGATAGAAACGTGTGAGATGTTTTATATAGAAATGATGCATTCCTGTTGAAAGATTGGATCCGAAAATGTAGAGATAAAAATGTGATATTAGAGATACAGTAATACCTCATATAACAGTATCGAATAACACTAAAACTGCATAACATTAAGGAATCTGGGGGGAAGAATTGCATCAGATAACATTAAGATCCTATGGGATGCTTCAGATAACAACCGCTAAAGCCTGTGTGGTTACAATGTATCTCTATGGATCCCATAGAGGATCAGATAACACTAAAAATCATATAACACCAAGACTTGTGGAACCAGGTTTTAGTGTTATATGAGGTTTTACTGTATACTGTACAGACAAAAATGAAGTTGAATTAGTTTCAAACTATAAGGTTGTATAAATGGAATAATAAATATTTTATGGAAACCACTTAGACAAGGAATAGAACAGAATTTGAAGAACTGATATTGAAAATAAGAAAAAATGAAATTGGTATCAAAGGTTTAGTTAGTAAAATGTACAAGATATTAAATCATGATATTAGACCACAAAAAGCACTAAAGACAGTTTGGGAACAGGATTTAAACATTTCAATTTCTGATGTGACATGGAATAATAAATGGAAGAGAAGGATCATGAAAACAATGTCGACGAGAGTTAAAGAACATAATTATAAAATGTTATAGAGGTGGTACCTGACTCCAGTTTGGCTTAATCAGATAGACAGTTCAAAAACAAAAATGTGTTGGAGATGTAAAGCAGAAACGGGAACTTATGAACATATGTGGTGGGCATGTAAAGTACTTAGAGTTTTTTTGAGTGGAAATAGAAAAAGAAATATCAGGAATAATGGGAATGAGCTTCATACTGGACTCGGGTACCACCTTATTGATTGAAATTGACAATATGAAATTGGATAAATATAAAAAGGAATTGTTATCTATAATATTGACAGTAGCAAGACAGTGTATTGCAAGAAATTGGAAGAGCGATTCTTTACTAAAAATAGAAGATTGGTATAGAGAAATGTGGCAGTTAGCATTAAATGACAAGTTAACATATGAACTGAATTACAAAAAAGGTTTAATTAAAGAAAATAATTTTGGGAATATATGGAGACCTTTTTAAAATTACACGTTGACTGAGGGCAAAGGAGGAATGCCGGTACCAGACCAACTAAGATTTTGGGAATAATATGAGAAAGGAAAATAAACCGTGATCACCAAGACAATGTAAATAGCACTGGGGTGTGATTATTTTTATTATAGTCTTTTTCTTTTTCTTTTTGTAGTTTATAAAGAGGGAGAATATAATATTATGTGAAATATAATACTATGGAAAGTATAAATATGAAAATGAGTTAAGAACATGAGTATACAGTAGTTGTATTTCACAATTAGTATGATGTTTGGTTAATATTTAATTTTGTTATTGTTTATTGTATTGTAATCGATTTTTGTTGTTATTGTATGTTGAATGTTTTTCAAAATAAAAATTATAAAAAATAAAATAATAAATAAATAAATTTGAGCTTCAGTTTCAGTTTTTGACCTTCCAAGGTGCAGTCAAGGTTGACTTCCGTTAAAATTGACTGATTTGATCTCCTTGTAACCCAGATGCTCAAAAGTCTTCTCCAGCACCACATTTGGAAAGCATTTATTCTTCTGCACTCAGCCATCCTTACGGTTCAGCTCACACTGCCATAAATTACAACAGGGAAGAACATCACTTTAAACCAGGGGTGGCCAAACTATGGGCCAGATCCAGCCCATGGTGCCATTCCATCTGGCCTGTGCCACCCTCCCCACTCCCAGAAGCAGAAGTAAAAGCATGCCTGCATGTGTGCAAAATGCTGCCATAAATGCACCTATGGCTGTTGTAAATTTGGGTGCATATACAGCAGCATTTTGTGCATGCATGGGTGCGTTTTACTTCCATTTCTGGTGGGAGGAACCACATGACCTGCCTACTCAACCACGTGATCAGCCCATGGCCTGAAACGTTTGGCCACCCCTGCTTTAAACTATGCAGACTTTTGACACTAGGGTGATATCTCTACTTTTTATTATGATGTCTAAATTTCCAGTAGCTTGTCTCCAAAGGAGTGTCTTTTTGTTTCATGGCTACAGTCATCATCTGCCGTGATCATTTTCCAAAAAAGTAAAGTCTGCTTCCATTTCTTCCCCTTCTATTTGCCAAGGAGTGATGGGGCCGATTGCCATGATCTTGATTTTTTTAAATGTCAATTTTCAAGCCAACCTTTATGCTCTCCACTTTTACCCTCATGAAGAGGTGTTTTATATCTTCATCACATTCTGCCATTAGGGTGGTACCATCTGCAAATCTGAGGCTGTTGATATTTTTCTTGGTACTCTGTTGCTATGTCTTTTAGCAGTGATTTTCGCCTGGTATCCCCCCCCCCCTTTTTTTTTAACTTTTTGTGACGTGAGATTCCGAGCATTGATCTCTCCATTGCTCATTGTGTTACTTGCAGCCATTTCTCTTCTGCAGCTGTTAAAGTCCATGTTTTGCTGCCGTATGCCATTGCTTTCAAGACTGTAGAAATGAACAAATTTGCCTTTGTTTCTAGTTTATGATGATAAGGACATCTATTTTGTGTGTCAAATCTAGTTGTTGAAGTTCTTCACAGAACCATTTTTTGGTACAGAACATGAAATGTAAGCAAATAAAAAGAAGTTGACAAAATTGATCACTCAAAATTGCCGTAAGTGTTGCTGATCTGTACAACATTGCACAAAACAAAGCAGAATTGAAATTGCAGCCAACCATGGAACCTTTTTAGCTGTTGTTATATGATGTCGACTTGTTTGTGCCTTACAGCAAACGTTATCAAGTACAGACAGTAATGATCTTGAGAAGATCTCATTAGATTACCTTATCACTGCATTGATACATTAGTTTAATACTAAATCACCTCTTTACAGAAAAAATAAGGAAAACTCGGAACCACTAGGATGGTGGTATCAAAGGAAGGTGGGCCTTGGACTGTGGGCACATGTCAAACCACATTGGATTGAAGGGCCATATGGGCCTTGTCACCAAAACAATCTGTGGTCTATGAGTGGTCACCTAAACTGGATGCAATGTAAAAGAGACTGCAAATCAAGCCATAGTAAAGCCAAATTTATTTCTTTATTTATTTATTATTAGTCAGATTTATATTCCGCCCTACTCGCACAAGCGACTGATTCAGGTTGTCAGCATAGTTGCATCCTGTCTTGTCTTCTGGTGTATCTAAAGTACAATAGGTAAAGGCTACCCTTGCTTGAAAGTCACCCGTATCCAACTCTAGGATGTGGGGCTCATCTGTGTTTACAGCCTACGACCCAGCGCTGTCTGCATCTGCAGACATTTCTTTGATCATGTGGCAGACATAACTAGACACATGGAATAATGTTACCTTCCCACAAAAGTGGTACCTATTTATCTATTTGCAATTTCTTGCATTTGAACTGCTAGGTTGGGAGGAGCTGGGACAGAGATGGGAGCTCACTCCATCATGCAGCACTCAGATCTCAAACTGTTGACCTGCCAACCTTACCATTGTCAAGTTTAGCATGTTCAGGTAAAGGTCGCCCTTGCTCGAAAGCCAGTCGTATCCAAATCTAGGGTTTAGTTCTCATCTCTGTTTACAGTCAAAGAGCCGGCGCTATCTGCATCTGCAGACAACACCATTGCCTCTACAACACCATCCAGCCATCTCATATTGGGCTGTCCCCTTCTTCTTCTGCCCTCGACCCTTCCAAGCATCAAGGCTTTCTCAAGTGAATCCTCTCTTCTCATTTGATGTCCAAAGTACCTTAGCTTTATCTTTACTATTTGACCCTCCAATGAGCAGTCAGGTTTGATTTCCTCTAAGATTGACCTATTTGTTCTCCTTGCTGTCCAGGGGACTCTCAAAACTCTCCTCCAACACCACATCTCAAAGGCGTCTATTCTTCTGCGGTCAGCTATCCTAATGGTCCAGCTCTCACAACCATACATTGCCACAGGGAATACCATTGCTTTGACCATGCGAATTTTTGTTTTCAATGTGATGTCTCTACTTTTCACGATGTTCCCCAGGTTTCTCATCGCTTGCCTCCCAAGAATCAGTCGCCTTTTTATTTCATGGCTGCAATCCCCATCTGCAGTGAGCTTAGATCCTAAGAAAGTAAAATCTGTCACTGCTTCTACTTCTTCCCCATCTATTTTCCACGGACTGATAGGGCCTGTTGCCATTATCTTGGTTTTCTTGATATTGAGTCTCAAGCCAGATTTTTCACTTTCTTCTTTCAACCTAATCAGGAGCTTCTCTAGATCCTCCTCACTTTCAGCCATTAGGGTGGTATCATCTGCATATCTCAAATTGTTGATGTTTCACCCCAATATTCGGATACGGCAAAAGATGGAGAAACCCAAGTCCTCCTCGGGGCACGTTTCTGCCAGCAATCGGCAGCCCGCTGGTAACCAGACCAGTGGCCGGCAGAGGGCGAAGGGGACACAGGCAGGGAAGAAGGCTGTTTGTGTACAGTTTGGAAAGGTCTCCAGGGGAGTCGAGAGACGCTCAGAGGCGGGGCGGGCCGGGCGAGGAGGGAGTCCTCCTCCTCCAGCGGAGGAGTCACCGCTGCGACCACCACCAAAAGCCGGGCTCAAGCAAAACCAACGGTCCCTGTCGGGAAAGCGGAGGGATGGGGGGATCGGGGCGCAGCTGGGAAGAAGGTGCCCGTGGCGCATGGCTCCGCCGCGTCCTTCCACTAGGGGAGCGCCTGCCTCGGTTCCCCCGGGAAGGATGAGCAGCGGTACCTGAAAAGGGAAGCAGATGCGGGGAAAGCAGGAGGGCGAGCAGGTGACAGGTGGAGGTGAGCGGAGGAGGAGGAGGCGCCGGCGCACGTGGCCGGAGCTACGGTTGCTCTCCCCCACCCACCGACACCCACACGACCTTCCCGACTCACCTGCGCCCCTCTCTCCTCCCCGGCGCGCCCCTCACCTGCCATGATCATGAAGGAGACCAGCCACTCCAAGGACCAACAGCTCACGGTGAGTCCCCAAGCCCTACTACGAGGCTTGGCGAGGTCTTTTAAAACAAGCCGGGGAATCAACTGCTTATGGGTTTGGGTGTGTGTATGAAAGGAGCCCGACTGGGACTTTTCCATGGCAGAGGTCAGGATCCTGCAAAGTGCGGACAAGTCAGGGAGGGAAAAAAATCCTTCTTAAAATTATTTTTATTTTAATTTTTTTTTTAAATCCTCTTTTATTCTTTGCAAAAAGTGTTCAGATGCATCTTCCGGTTACTTGTCAGGTACAACTGTAGTTACATTTAGAATTTCAGAGGGTAAACAAAACAAAAAGACTAAAACCGTTGTGGCCCCTTAAAGAGGAACTGCTGTACAAAAACCTCAGATAACACTAAAACCTGGTTCCACAACTCTTGGTGTTATATGATTTTTAGTGTTATCTGATGCATGTTAAAATCCTATGGGATCCATAGAGATACATTGTAACCACACAGGCTTTAGAACAACCGAAGCATCCCATAGGATCTTAATGTTATCCGATGCAATTCTTCCCCCCAGATTCCTTAATGCTATGCGATTTTAGTGTTATTCGATACTAATGTTATATGAGGTATTACTGTATTTTAACCTTAGCTTTTGTGGATCAAGTCCACTTCGTCAGACAGAAGAGTGAGACTTCATGGCATCCATTGCAGGTGGATTGCGGCTTGCATTTAGAAGTAAGCTTATAATGAGACTTTATGGACAGCGTGGAAATTGTCCTTTCTTCACTAAAGGTTGGTTCCCTCCTATCAAGATGGGATTGGGGTCTTCAGCCAACCTAGTGGGCTTGAAGGGTATCAGTTAGTGAAGTGCTCTACATCCTCTGATGACCCAGAGCAAGGAGGTCAAACCAGTGTAAACATCCTTAACTGCACATAATGACCTTGGACAACGAGTTAAGTGGTTGGTTCAATGCTCTTTCCTGCTTGCTTTATTACTTAGTACACACCTGTGCTGTTGTGGCTTACTGTTGTTAAAGAAAATGTTTGCCATTAAGGTTTGGGTTGTGTCTTGATGGGAAAACTTTCTCAGTTGCAGCCTAACTGGCAGTTGGTGCCCTTAGTTGTGTGTGTACTGTGACACATTCTATGGTCTCACCTAGGTATAGATATTTAATAACATCTAGAAGAGAGTAAAGATGAGGTGAAGACAGTGACAGGAAGATTATAGAATTTTCATTTGTTTAGGTTACTAGAAAATCATCTTGATAATCATATTCAAATTATTAAAGTTCTGTTCTACCAGCTGCTTATAGTCTGTCTGTTTGGTTTCCTAACATGTTAAACAGGCTTGGATGGGAAACATTTTAAAAATCACCATTTATTTATTTTTAAAAAAACAGGTTCCCTCTTCAGGGACCTTCACTGTCAGATTAAACAATGGAGAGAGAGAGAGCAGAATGAGGCAGAAGGGCATTGGGTAAAGAAATCAAAAGTCAGCTATAGACATAGGGTAAAATTCTGTGGCATAATGATTGGGCTGGGATTTGAGAGATGCATACTGTATTCTATTCTCCATTGAGTCATGATAGTGAGTTAAGTTTGGGCTACTTTTTTCTTTCTCAGCCCTACCTAAATGCAAATGTAAGGATAAAGGGAGGATGAGGAGGGTTTCATGCACGGTCTTGAGTTCACTGGAGTAGAAGCAGGGGACAAAGTGTCTCTAATAATAACCATGAGATAACAATTTTGTTTCCTTCTTGCAAAGAAAATGAAATAAAATGCATAAGCAGTGACCTCCCAGACTGTAGAAATGAGTGCTTAAGGAAGGGGAAGGATAATTTCTTTCAGTTTATAAATATTTTAAATAAACAATGTGTGCGTGCTGATAACTGTGCAAAAGCATGTTCTTTGTTTAGATGCCATCTGTCTGAAAATTGATGCAACTTTTCTGGTCCACCATACTTGGCTTTTGCTTTTTTGCATTGGGGGCTCACACCTTTGTCTATGGGTACCAGGGCCGTAGCTGGGGGGGGGGGGGCAGGGCGGCAAAAACCCTCTTGAGCTAACAGCCCTCCCCCACCCTGTGGTTCCAGTGTTATATATGTGAGTGTGACATTGTTGCCCCTCCTGACCCCTCCACCCCCCAAAAAAATCTAGAATCCTTGCTACGGTCCTGCTGGGTACTAAAGGCAAAGATATGTTCTTGTTTGCGCCAGGTGTCAAAATTTCTAGTTGCACCTCTGGAAACATTTTACTCTGCCCAGAAGCGTAGCGTGCCTGACTCTGCCCCTATTCTTTAAGGGCTACTCTCTTCAGGTTCGTCTGCGTTGTTGAAATAGGATGAAGTATGGCACCTTGTGGAAAGAAAATCCAAGGAATAGATTTAAATCAAGGGAGTGTGTGCATAAGTGTATGATAGCTGCCTTTGCTAGCTCATGCATAGTAAAAGCAGGGACAGGTAACTATGTTGGCCATTGCAGCAAAGACCACTAGTAAAATGGTTGCACCAAAAAGTTAACAAGTTTTGTTTGGCTTGAGATTTTGTGGACTACAGCTTTTGCAGCTGATTCATTAAGTGAAGTAGGCAGAAGGATACAAAAGCATATGCCAGATGAAGTATATGAGACATTAAGACACCACAGGACTCTTTGTGTTTTTTGGGGGGTAAATAAATTCTTAAACTACTTGCAGCTTCAGGCTGTTGGCTTTAGAGGGCGAATGGGGGAAAGGAATTAACCTCGTAGACTCACGTGGATAGAACAGTTTCTCTTGATGCACGGCTTGGCAGTGTTTGAAGCCAGAGATTCAGTTCTACAGGCAGTATTTCCTTTCTTCTAGGAAAAATACAGTAATTGTTTGTGTGCCGCTGTCTGCCAGGGCCCCTGTGAAACACAGATGATAATCTCAGAATGGCAGACAGTGCCTCAGGTGAGGTACATTAGGCAGAAGGAGGAGGTGGACAACATTGACCAGAAAGTACCTTAGATGAAGCTTAGATGTGGAAAGAACTTTCTTCATGCTTTGTCCCTCTTTAAACGGTTACATCAGGGACAGCCATGGCTTCCATACAGGTGCAGTTCTATCATTCTGTCTTTCTCCTTCCTACTTGTGCTGACTGGCAATACCTCAGTTGCTCAATCGCGTTACTTCCTTGTGTTCTAGGTGGCACTTCGCATACGGCCGATCAGCATGGCAGAGCTGGAAGAAGGAGCCACAGTCATAGCTCACAAAGTGGATGATCAGGTATCAAAGGAGTTCTTCATGGGTTTTGGTGAAGCATTGGGAATCAAGAGGGCTATACTTGGCGGCTCATAAGTTGGCGAGCTTGTTTTTGTGAATGAGGATAAAAATATATTTCACGGTGTTTTGGGTTTTATTAATTTAAGCACACACATGCACACAGTGTGAGATAGGACTATAGCAACCAATGTCAGGTGAGATTTCAATTCAGATGTTTTGTAGAGAGTTGTCACTTAAAATAGTAACAGGACTGCTGGAAGTCCAAACTGTTGGTGCATCACAAAATCATCTTTTCCTCTTTAGTCTGATTTCATGTGCTTTGCGGTTTGGTACTGGCATTGCTGTACCTTCCCACCAAAACAGAAACGTCTGCACATGCAGACAGCGCTGGCTCTTTGGCTGTAAACAGAGATGGGCACCGCACCCTAGAGTCAGATATGACTGGATTTCGAGTAAGGGCAACCATACCAGCATTGAGGGACTTTGGTGGCTTAGTGGTTGAGATGCTGAACTTGATGACTGGAAGATTGGCAGGTCAGCAGTTCAAGACCTGCGTCCTGCACAACAGAGTGAGCTCCCATCATTATCGCAGCTCCTACCAACCTAGCAATTTGAAAGCGAAACATTGCAAGTGGATAAACAGATACCACTTTGTTGGGAAGGTAAACAGCGTTCTGTGCACTCTGGTGCCTAGTCATGCCTGCCACATGTCCACAGAAACATTTACAGATGCAGGCAGTGCTGGCTCTTTGGCTATAAATGGAGATGAGCAATGAACCCTAGAGTTAGATACAACTGACTTTCAAGCAAATTGTACATCTAGTGAAACAGTTTTTACTCATGGAATGATGTACAAGTTGATTCTCTTTGTGGAACTGACCGCCCTATAGGAAATTACTGTGTATCGAGAACTAAAAGGGTTTTGAGAAACCCCAGAGCTAAGAAGAAGGATGGTGATGAACGTAAATTGAAACCATCAAGAAGCAATTCTCTAAATAAATTCTTGTGATCTACCTAATCAATGTGCCTTACTAATTAACTTTGACCTTCAGTTGTTGCTTCCCCCTTCTTTGTGGCAATAGTTTGAGCAGAAACAATGCTAGTGGAAGGGTTTTCTGGAGAACAGAATTTGGTTATGAGGGGCTGTGAAGGATTGTGGATGAGGATAAAGGAATCAAGTGGAAGCTATATGTGCTTGAGACTATTTATTTATGTTAACTAATGAAAAACCCACAAGTTCCTCAGAACAGAAAACTATTTTATAACCACTATAAAAATCATGTATTTTACACATTAACCTCCTTTAGCACCTGTACATCTCATGAATCTAGTTGCTTTGAATTGTTTTATTGAGAGCACTAATGTGCATTCTCACTGAAACATGGGAATAATTTTCAAGTGCCATGATGAATCTTCCTCAGTGATAGATCCCAAACACCTGTTGCTTTGTTAGGCCACAAAAGGGGAAGTGGCATAGCATTTACTCCCTTCCTGCTGTGATTCTCAGGACACACGTCCTTGTCAGAATGTTGCATGCCGAATAATTCCAGTAGGGAACCATTGATTGTCCTCTAGAAGTGAAAGTTATGCCATTTCCCTTCTGACGGTGTGACAAAGCGACTGGGTTTCAATCAGAGAGAGCACGCGTGTGACACCCGTCATGTTACTGAACGTCCTGGGATGCACCTGGGGGTCATGATAACCAGTTCTTTTTAAGGAGATACATGACCTCAATGATACATGACCTCAATGCTCCATAAAAGTGGTCTCCAACCTGCTGTGACATGGAAGCCACATCTTAAATCAAATTGTAACAAAATTATTAACCTACCAGTTGAGGTGAAAAACAAACATTCAGAGGTCAAGTAGTGCCTTTCAAACTCTTCAGTGCACAGGATTATTAGGCCCTATGCCCAAGAAATGATTTTTAAATGGATTATGACTCTGACTTACCAAATAGCAGAGTTGCAGTCCTAAATACCTTGAATATGATGAGATTTCTTAATATGCACACTGCCTTGCAGTTTAAATCTACACATGATAATACCGTACTTTAAAAATTGGCTGTCCTTCAAAAAGGGAAGGTAGGGAGAAAGACTGAATGGAAAAGCAGCCTCCTTCCTGGAGCAGAGGTTCTGCTATTAGGTTGGCTTCAAATTATATGCAAGGTGCATCACTGACTGCCAGGCAAAATCATGGACAACAACTTAAGTCTCTCAGTTCTCCACTGCACTGTTTCCAATTTCATCTGTTCATGGTCCCTCTCACCACTGAATGCTTTCAGAAATCTGCCTCATTAGCAGCTGCTAAGCGGCCATACTTGACTCATGTTTGCTGGAGTCAGGAGGGAAATTAAGTGTCTTGATTAAAAGGCGATGTTTTCATTCCCTTTGAGAGTTGTTGGGAAGTTGTGTCTGTGACCCAGTAGGCTTAGTTCCTGTGGGCTGGGAGGAAAGGCCCTTGTCCTGGCTTGCTACATTTGTTAGATTTGTTGCATCATATTGTTTAAAGCAGTAGTGGTGAACCTATGGCACGCATGCCAGACATAGCATAACCCAGTTATTTCTGTTGGCACGCACGTTGTCACCCCAGCACAGAGTTTGCCAGTCCCTCTGCCCAGCAGCCCAATGGGGGCGCTTCCTCCCTTCACCATCACAGAGGTCGTCCCTCCCCTCTGTTTGGACCCTCAGTCTTGAAAAGGTTCACCATCACTGGTTTAAAGGCATCAGGGTGGGGTCCATACCCTACAATGATAGACTCACAATGAATGATCTCTAGGCTTTGCTGAATGCTTAAAGAAGTCCTGAGCTATTGTTTATTTTGGAGCAGAGATGGAGAAAGTATAGCTGTCTAGAGATGCTGGGCCACAACTCCCATCATTCTTTACCATGAGCGATTCTAGTGAGGTCCAAGGGGCGTTTGACTACCAAGATGATGGAACATCCTAAAATACTAGAATGTGTTTCATTTTTACTCCACTTGCTGTATTCATATAAGATTTTTCTTTCAAGATATTTTAGGTATTGCATTTGGTTCTTCTCCCCTTTATTTTATTGCTAAAGGAACTGCAGAATGAATTCACCAAAAGGTGCCTTCATTTTGGTAGTTCATGTCTGGCCTAGACATGGAAGACATCTGTTAAATGTCTCATAAAAGTATCCTTGCCTTTTTTTATGGTACAGTACTGCAGTGGCATAGTGGTTAAGTCACTGAACATGATGACTGGAAGGTTGGCAGTTCGAGACCCAGGTACTGCATGATGGAATTAGCTCCCATCTCTGTCCTAGCTCCTGCCAACCTAGCAGTTCAAAAGCAAGAAATTGCAAGTAGATAATTAGGGACCATTTGGTGGGAAAAGTAACAGAGTTCCATGTGCTCTGGTGTTTAGCCATGCATGCCACATGTCCATGGAAATGTCTGCAAATGGTGGGAAGTCTACGTGTCCTCAGTTGCCTTTTTGTCTGCTCAAAAGAAACCCTTCGGCTATCTTTCTATTCCACTGCCTGTGGATATAGCAGAAAATTCTAAGTGGCTCTGGTTTTCCACAGCATATTCACAGTTTGTACTTCTAGTGAAACAGTTTTTACTCATGGAATGGTGTACAAGCTGATTTCCTTTGTGGAATTGACAGCCCTATAGGAAATTACAGTACAGTACTATGTATCGAGAATTAAAAGGATTTTGAGAAACTCCAGAGCTAAGAAGGAGGATGGCGATGAAGGTAAATTGAAACCATTAAGAAGCAAAGGTCTCCAAATAAATTCTTGTGCTCCACCTAATCACAGCGCCTTACTGATTAGCTTTGACCTTCAATTGTTGTTTCCTCCCCTCTCTGTGGTAACAGAGCAGAAACTGTGCTGGTGGAAGAGTTTTCTGAAGAACAGGATTTGGCTCACGGTTTTGAGGGGCCGTAAAATTCTGTGGTTCACTGGAATCCACTGTATCTTCTATGACAGGACCAAGAGGTCGCTCCTTTTCTCCTAAGTACATATCTAGGTTACCTTGGAGATAGCCTCCCTCACTGCCTCATCCAACTGAAGACAATTCTTAATGGGCCATGCCAGCAAATTGTTTATGGGAGCGATTTTGTAGTCATGACAATAATGCCCTGTATTGGAGGGTGTGTGTGTGTGTAGAAAAGAGGAGCAGGACCAGAAGAGTTTCATGAGCATGGTATGGGTCTAACTGGGGGAGTTACTGGCAAGGTTGCTTGAAAGATAAGCGCTTTCCACCCCCTGAGGTTGGCGGAAGTTTCTCCACCGACCTTCTATCTCTAGCTATGGCAACTGCCTGGAGATTAATTCTAGTCGGAACATTTTAGGGCCTGCAGTGTTGTGGTAGCCAGTCTCTCCTTCCATTTCCAGGGCATAAAATAGATCTCAATGATCATATTCCTTTCAGGTGCATAAATAAAAACATCTGATGCTTTCCCTGGGAAAAGAGTTATGTACATGACTGGCTTTTGGTCCTTTCTGTATTGAGCTTTCTCAGTCTGAACTCTAATTTTTCTGTCTGTCACCTAGAAGGAAACCTCTGTTTACTGATGTCTTCTCTTGATTCTGCCACTTTTAAATGTACAATTAACTCAGTTCTAGCTATGCTGTATTAATGTAAATACACACAGAGCTTAATTTCCCCATCGCAAATTAATGTATGAGAAAGTGCAATATGGAGTCAGAGGAGAATCCAACACTGGGCCACTTTTTCTGCCTTTGAGAGGAGACTGCAAAATACATAACTGTTCTACTAACTTTAAAAAATCTGTCCTTAAAGCAACTGAATTGATATTTTCTCTGTAAAATATCACTTTTGTTTTACTTTCTGGTCCTCTGTGCAAGACTCAGGACAGGACTAGACAGAGGCCCAATTGTCTGAGCAAAGTTATGGGGCCAGCTAGAAGAGTTTTTGGCATTGTTCACAAAGCACGCATTAATGCCCACTGAAACAGTGTCCTGACTCTCTGAGCACAATGGGCAAGAGAGCTGCCAGTAGCACAAGCCGTTCTTGTTGTGAAGAGCTACCTGTATCTTCACCTGAAACAGAGTGACCATTCAGGCCCAAATATGCTTGGGAAGAGACATGGGGAGACATCTTTGCTATTGGGGGGCCAGTAACCATCACACCATAAATACACAAGTGCCATTTCCTAACAGAATAATACTTCTTCTCTGGAATTCCACTGTATTTATGCCACTCATGCTGGACTCATCCATACCCCTAAGCCAGTGATGGCTAATCTTGGCACTCCAGGTGTTCTTGAACTTCAATTACCAGAAGCCCAAATCAGTTTCCATTGGAAATAACGTGTTCTTACAGGCATAACTTGTATGACACATGCTTGTATTTCCTGCTTAACTGAAGCTTGGAATAAAATATGATAGCTGTTCTAACACAAGAATGGGCAGAAAGTAGATTTCTGGTTTATCTGCAGTATATTAGCAAGGGTTTCTGACTCTCAAAAGCAAGGGCTTTTTGAAAGTAAATGGAGAGATGAACAAAAGTTTGCGAGGGAGACCAGGAATTGAGTACTGTACAATGCTACTATGAGTTAAATTTTCTTACTTAGTAGAAAATTTCCAAGAGGGCAGCTGTGTTAGTCTTTTGCTTTTTACAATTGACCATATATATATAATATATATTAATCTGCAATATATATTAACTGCATATTTCTTTAGGTCAGGAAGTAATCTTATTCTCTGATCAGAGTTAAAAACTGAAGCTGTATTTTGAGATTTGCTAAATGCCTGCGTCACCCTACAGTACTATGTAGATCTCAACCATTGCTCAAATCATTGCAGAGAATAAGAACTGTGTGAATCTTGATCTACCATTTGTCTGTTAAAGTACAGTAAAACACCGGATAACGCTAAGACTTGGTTCCACAAGTCTTGGTGTTATCCAATTTTTAGTGTTATCCGATCCATGTTAAAATCCTATGGGATGGATCGGATAACGTTAAAGCTCCATAGAGATACATTGTAACTGCACAGGCTTTAGCGGTTGTTATCCGATCCATCCCATAGGACCTTAACGTTATTTGATCCAATTCTCCTCCCCAGATTACTTAACATGCGATTTTAGCGTTATCCAATCCAATCGCTATCAGGTGTTTTACTGTAATCATCTTTGTACAGTATTTCAGAACTGCCATTTGTCTTGAACTGCATTGACTGCATAGAAATGACTGTCTATACAGGCCTATAACCCACTCTTAGGGGCAGGTTGGGATGGGTTGGTCCAATCATATGCACATATCCATTGGGTCAATCCACCTCAACCTGCCTCATTTTGAGATCCCTTGCCCCAGGGGTTCAATTAAATTGGTCCACTGTATTTTATCCAGTCCCCAGCATAAGCGCACAGGAATGCATTGAAAGGAGGCTTTGTTGCCCATCCTGAAAAAAATATTCTCCCACCCACATCTAGAATCCTAGCTATGGCCCTGCTTCATGGCATTATTTTATACATATCAAATGCAGAAATACACAATGATCAGCTAGCGTAACAGATAGCTATTTACAGCTAATAATAACAGAAAATCAGTGCGGCTATTTACAACTAGAATAACAGAAGATCCCTGTTTGGGGTTAGGTTTATTACCGTGAAGTTTGTTTCTCTTGAGTTATAAATGGTTAGTGAATAGATGCTGTCTCCCTGGAATGCATACAGTGCAGATACTAAACCTGTGTGCACTCCAAGTTTTGATGATGCGCTCATTACAGGAAATATTGTCATGTTCTCCTTTGTAGACTCCTTTATTCATTATAAAGAATTCTGCTGTCCATCTTCAAGCTGCAGTGCTGCTCCTGAAATGCTCCTCTTGACACAGGCAGTGTGACAGACTGAAATGACCCAAATAACTTAGAATCTATATATTGTTTATTTTATATACACGTCAGATTCTGCTTTTCTCCCAATTGAAAGACTCACAATGAATGAATTATCTCTAGGCTTTGCTGAATGCTTAAAGAAGTCCTGAGCTATTGTTTATTTTGGAGCAGAGGTGGAGAAAGTATAGCTGTCTAGAGATGCTGGACCACAACTCCATTCCTTACCATGAGCTATGCTACTGAGGTCCAAGGGGAGCTTTAATTGAATGACATCTGTTAGGCCACATGTTCCTCACCACTGGATTAAAAACAACTTCCTCTTTGTTATACAACAGACACATAACAAAATGTAGCTAGCTTATCAAAAGATTCCTAACCATTCATCCTTTCTTTCCCATTAGTGTTCAGCAACCATTTATATCTGTTTGACTACCATGCATGTCTATAGAGAGAGATTCCGTTGCTTTAGTAGCCCAGAAATGCATTCAGATATTTTTCAGTGCCTCTTTCTGTAAATACTATCAAGTGGTTGGTGAACTTACTTTTTTACTTACTTACCATACATCTTAAAGGATAAGCAAAGATGATGGAACATCCTAAAATACTAGAATGTGTTTCATTTTTACTCTACTTGCTCTATTTATATAAGATTTTTCTTTCAAGATATTTTAGGTATTGCATTTGGTTCTTCTCCCCTTTATTTTATTGCTAAAGGAACTGCAGAATGAACTCACCAAAAGGTGCCTTCATTTTGGCAGGTCACGTCTGGCCTAGATATGGAAGAAGAAGAAGAAAAAACAGCATCCATGTAAGGTAGGATAGGCTGAGAGATAGCGGCTGACCCAAGCTCACTGAGTTTTGTAGAACACCAGACTCTGGTCTTTCCATTCATAGTACAATATTCTGTCCACTATCATGGTTGGTTAACCTTTCGGCATCTTTCTAAACCAGAATTTATCAACCTTGAGCCCCCAGGTCTTCTTGGACTTCAGTTACCTGAAGCCCAAGTCAGCACATCTGCTGATCAGGGCTACTGGGAATCGAAGTCCAGGAACATCTGGGGGCATAAGGTAGGGAAACTCTGTTCTAAACCAATCTCTTTTCCCTGTTACCTAGTATGGTTATGTCTGTCCGGACATCCCACTACGGTAATAGAATACACCGTACAGCCAGTGACTCAATGCCAAGTATTGGGTGGCGATACATAACCTGATTTCCTAAAGGGGCCAATGACTATAGCCAGATGATCCCCTTTAGGTGGGGTAATGGTCCCCTCGGTGGAGGAAATGCCACTGGAAACCATCATATTGGCCCAAATGGCAAAATGAGCAGAGGAGAAATTCTGATTTCCAATGGTCATGGAAGCAGAAGAGGCCATTCCCAGATGGCTGTGAAGGCGCACCTTGATAATATCATCAAGGTTGCAGCAGTCCATTGCTGTCCCAGTGTTAAATCCTACATGTCTCATTTCATATGTGCCACAGGTAATGGCTCTGTGATCATAGTGTGTGGGTCACTTTATGGTAAGATGGGATCCACCTTAAACAAATTCATGCCAATGGCATGTTTCCTGCTTCAGGAAAAATGCATTCTCAGATACAAGCTGCAGCCACCACTGCCGGCGAGTATGGTTATTGCCTACACATGGCCCCTTTAAAGGCCCCTTGAAATTCAACCTACCTTTGCTGCCAAAGGCAATTGGATCCTTGTACACAGAAGGACAACAAGCTGTGCTTACAAGGGTAGATGCTGACATCTTTAGCCCCATAGGTAGCTACAGTTCTTTTGTAACAGATATCCTATTCCACTGCAGAACAGTTTGTTCATCTAGAAAGGAACAAAGGCCTTCTCATCCTTAGTGGAAGCTTTCAAATGGTTTCAGCCTCAAGGACCCTAACTTAATCTGTCTGAAATGACAGAACTTTGCCCAGAACTTGGGGGGGGGGGGAGCACTCAAAAGAACCATGCCCAGGAAAACAGCTGTGGTATATCACTTCAGGAAAACTCTCAAGAATGGGTCTCAATTTCAGTGCAAACTATAATTGAACATTCCCCAGTAGAGTTGTACTCCTTCCCAACACTATAGATCCCACCAACATTAATGTCTTCTACTGCCTCCCCACCCCCACCCCACCCCAGTTACTGTTGGGATTAATCGTAACAAGTAGATATTCGATCTGAGCCTAGCAATGGCATTCCTATGGCCAGTACAGACCTGTCCCCATTGTCACCCGAGATTAAAGGTAGCAGAGATCGGTGGAGCACAAAGAAAGATTAAGGATCCCCAAGCCAGTGGGTGATTAAGGGAAACTGGATAGTTGCTGAAGTAATAATAGCTAATCTGGATGTTCTGCTATTTTTCTTCTGACACAGAATAGCATGATATTCCACTGTTCCTGTTCCCCCAGTTCTGCTGATGCCCTTCAAACCTGCCTGGATGTAGAGAGGAATGTTGGTTCAACAGTAGAGCACATGGTTTACATGCTAAATGCCCCTTTGTCCAATATCAGGTGTCGGGAGTTCAAATAATTTTGGTGGCAAGTGAGGGGAAGGACATGTACCTGAAATCTCAGGATTCCTTGAACCAGTAATCAGAGTAGGCAGTACTGGGTTTGATGCACAAAATATCAGAGCTTCAAAGGTGATTTTTAAGAAGAATGAGTACAAAGACATGTAGAAGCATCCCTACCTGGATCCCAGTGTACTGAGCTGCCACTGATCAGTTATAGATGGCTATGACATATATTACTTCTTTTAAAAAATAATCTGTCCTGGCATTAAAAAAAATTACTTTGACTCTCTATTATCCATGGAAAGACCTGTCCATTGAGGTGGGACAGAATGCTGAAACATGAATTCTTTGTTACTGCAATAGATTTGCTTCTTCTCAAGAAAAAGCCTTTTGAATATATCTATTCCTATGACAGAAATAAACTTGTGAGCACACCAAGGAACTATTATGGCACTAAATGCGCAAGTAATATGTAGGCGTGTAACCTTAAATGTTCCTTGATAACTATGAGAGGTAGGTTCCCAAACAGATTTTAGCCTTCCCCTACATTAATTTGTGCCTCTGGGTATTTCCCAGCACACCTATGCTTTATTAATCCTGAACAGTCTAATTAGTCAGAAGGCAGTTCATAGCCTCATTCTTAGTGCCCAAAGGGATCCAGGTGTGCATTGCTGCTTATTAAAAACCATTATATCCTATGGAAGATTATTTTGTAGAGGGAGCATAGGAGGATATTGGAAATAGCACAGGGTGGATGTTTGATAGGATCATCAAATGTAGAACTGTCATTGCCTGTATGCAATGTTTTAACTCTTTTAGATTGTAAGCCGCCCTGAGTCCTCGGAAAAGGGTGGGGTATAAATATAATAAATAAATAAAAATGCAAAAAGTGGGTTGCAACGGCAACAATGAAGAATGCTGTACCACTATGTAATTAGTTGTATTTGACAAATCCACATCAGCAGATGCGTCTACGCATGCTTATATACATGGGCTGCAGTTGAAAAGAAAATGTGTTAGACTCTAAGATGCCACAAGGATCTGTCATCATAGACCACAGACTCTAGACCAGTGTTTCCCAATCTTTGGGTTTTGAATTTCAATTCCCAGAAGCCTAAATCAATTCCCCAAAGCACTAATCAGCCAATGTACTGACTTGGGCTTCTGGGAACTGAAGTCCCCCTGTGGAGTATGGGCCCCACATTGGGAGCTACTGCTCTAAACAGATGCTTCCTAAAACATAATCTTGACCACATGTCTTGTAATCTGGAAGGAGCAAAACAAGACTTAAGTAGCAATAGTTCTGGCACATGAACTTCCCCTTGTCACAAGCCATCCATAGGTGGCAGATTATAAACCATTTGGGCATTTGTACCAGAGGTTGGAAACAGAACACAAGGAGCAACAAGGAGCTACCATCCTGCCTTTATCCAGGCAATAGAGCATTGCTCCCTTCAGCTTCTCAGCCTGAAACAAAAGTTTGCTTTTCTAGAAAAAATACCTTCTACCACAGGTGTAATAAAGATGCAAGGACCACAAGCAAGAAAGCAAAGCTGGAGTGGATCTGCCATTTTGGCAAGTGGGGCACTGTCCACCTGACCAACAGTGTTCCTTTGAAGCATCTGGGGGTGAAGATGTATTCAGATTATGCAAGGCAAGAAGCCAGGTGCTAAAATGAAGCATGAGTGGTTCTACCTCTGGTGACTCTGCCCTTCATCCCACCAGCCTCAGTAGGCATCAGCCTCTTCTGACCAGAGCCTCCAATTGTAAATCTGGCTACCATCACTCATGACTCAGACCTGATCCAAAAATGCCAATGACTTTTAAATAGCCAGCTGGTATTTGAACTGTGAAAAATGAATGAACGGTCTACTCGCTATAGGCTTTGTCTAGTAGTGGAAGAGGTAAAAAAAATAAAATCAAATGGCCCTACTCTAGCTGTAGTTTAATTTAGCATAGTAATTTGCAGTTAGAGTTGGCCCATTTGACAAAGTGGAATTTATGGAGGAATTAACTGATTAAATCCCCGTCAATTCAATGCATCTACTGTACTGCACTTTGCCACACTAAGCAACAGAGTTTGGGCTATTGTTACCTTTGTCTCCTTTTGTCTTGCTTCCAACTCTAGTTTTGCAAGATGTTGAAGCAGTGTAATGCCTGGAAATCCTGTCTGACTAGAGATGAGAGTAAGAGAGACTTTTTGTGCCATGAGCAATGATGTTCATGCCGTATCACATTCGGATTTCTTCTTTCAAAATCAGATTTTTGTCTAATCCTAGCAGGAGGGCAAAAACCACAATCAGTGTGGGTAACTTAATGATAGCAGTGCTCTATTCCTGGAAAAGGAGCAGAGAACATTTGAGTAAACCTTGACATTTTGGATTTGAGAGTAGGTTTATAGGCTATAGGGCTTGCTATGAGACTCCTCTTTGGACCAAAAGAGAGAGGAGGACACCTTGTCTTCCCCTTTCCCAGTTGCTTCTTTGCAACTTGCTTGTGTTTCTCCAATGTTCTGATGTGTATAGCAACAGCAATCGCCAAATGCCAATACTATTCCTTTCAGATGGTTGTGCTGATGGATCCACTGGAAGATCCCGATGATGTGCTTCGTGCCAATCGCTCACGAGAGAAATCCTATATGTTTGATGTAGCTTTTGATTTTGCTGCTACCCAGGTAAGGGCCAGGTATCCACACCTGCTGACCCAAGGCCAAACAGTCAGACGGGATATGACAGAACATTCCTTTCAGAGGCTAAGAATTTGATGAGAAAAATACAACAGCTGGGTAGAGTTACAGACAGTGGTGGGCATCAGCAGGTTCACACCAGTTCACCATAACTGGTAGCAGAAATTCTGGCTGGCCCTGCCCATCCAAGTTTTGAAATAAAGTAGTCCTAATTTGGGTGCAGTGCAGGGCTTTCCCCCTGGCCACGCCTACCGTACCATGCCCATGAAGTAGGTAATAAAAAATTTTTGAGCCCATCACTGGTTACAGGGATAATTGAATCTAACAACACAGGAAGGGGGGCGGTGTTTAAAAGAAACCATTTCTTTGCTGCCTCTTTAATGTTCCTCCCATTTGCAGAAGAGAAGCTGGAAAAGTAAGAGACTTGGCAAAGAGAAGGGGATACACAATTTATCTTCTTCTCAGGTCCCATAGCCACTTTTCATTTTTTAAAATAAAGGAGATAGCTAGAGGGTGTTATGTGTGTTTACTGTCTACCATCTAGTTTTGCTCAAAGGTATTTCTGTAATCTCACTTAAAAAAAATTTCTTCCTCTGGCTCTGTATTATCCATGGAAAGACCTGTCTATTGAAGAGGGACAGAATACTGAAACTTGAATTCTTTGTTACTGCAGTAGATTTGCTTCTTCTCAAGCAAAAGCCCTTTGAGCATGTCTTTTGCTATGATAGAAATAAACTTGTGAGCACACCAAGGAACAGTAGTCTCCCTCTCAAATGTAATGCCAGGTGGCAGGTGGGACAGCAGGGCCAAACCCAAGATCTAGTTTCACCAGCTCCTCTTTCAAACTAATTTGCACATTTAGCTGAAACTGGAGCTCCTTGGGTGAAATTGGTCACCACATTGCTAGTTATTCCTGGTGTGAAAATTGGGAGGGGGTGAGGGTAGAGAAAGGATGAGGCAATGGGGAGGAGAGATCTTTATAGAGTGGCAGTGGCTGAAAGTTCATAATTGTTCAAGTCAGAAGTGCACTGCCTTACAACAGTGAGCCATCGTAGCTCGGACTGTTGGATGGGAGAAAGCACACTTGAGTTCTCCTGATGCTATGAGTCTTCTTGGCCCTTCTGTGTAAAGATATAGTTTCACTTATACCAAAACACCCTGTTTCTCTGATTGTGAAGTGATCTTTCTAAGAAGTTATCAGTAGTTGCCTTAGGGAGGCAAGAATGTCCACAGGCAAAGAGAGCCATATTTGATGTTACCTGACTGATCCTGGAGGCCGAGCATCAGCCTAACCTGCCTTCCATATCATCTGATAAGAGTAACTGTGTGTGCAAATGAGTAACATTGATTTGTTGGCTCCTCCTCTCCGTGAGAATTTGAGTACTGCATAACTAAATATGAGCAAATAAATAAATAAATATGAATAAATAAATAAATAAACTCTGTTTGACTTAAGAGTTACCTCCAAATACAGTCAAACGTCGCTTAACGAATGCCTTGCATTGCAAAAAAGTTGCATAACGAGTGGGCATTTCAAAAAACTTTCCGATTCGCATAACGAAAATTTTTGCTATGCGAAATGGACTTTCCATATGGAAAAACTCACATAACAAAAATTTCGACAGGAAAAACTCACATGACAAAAAAATTTCATTATGCAAGTTTTTCCATAGGAATTTTCGTTACGTGAAAAAACTCGCATAGCAAAAAACACGCATAGCAAGCAGCCTCGCAGAATGAAATATTTTCGTTATGTGAGGTTTGACTGTAATTGCTCTGATAATCTTAGGCAGGTATCCCAGCAATATCTGAATTAGACAGTGGATGATGTAACATAAAACAAATTCAAATTCCGGGCTGGCATGTTCTTTTTTGAGGCGTGCCCAGTTCCTTCCAGTGTTAGAAGAGTTAGCTGTGGCAATAATTGAAAACCTCTTCCCTGCTAAGTTTGGGCCGAGAGAAGTGTTGGAGCTAAGTAGAAGGGTACATGGCCATGATAGCTAACCTTGGCACTCCAAGTGTTTTTGGACTTCAATTACCAGAAACCCAAGTCAGCACTGTTACTGATCAGGGCTTTTGGGAATTGAAGTTCAAGAATAGCTGGAGTGTCATGGTTCTCCATCACTGGTATATGGTGTTGGAGGTGAAGTTTGGATTCACTACCAACTGTGTCACTGTACTTAGTAGATTTGCTTCTCTCCAGACAATGTTCCTTCTTTCATATCTCCCCTGCAGGAGGTAGTGTATCGTGCCACCACCAAAGGCCTCATTGAAGGTGTGATTTCTGGCTACAATGCTACCGTTTTTGCATATGGTCCTACGGGTAAGGGAACAAACTCAGCTTTGAACGGCAGAAAAAAATATATATCCTGCACATGCCATTCAACATAGGCCTGACCAGAGCTTGGAAAAGTTTATTTAAAACTAAAGTTTATTTAAAACTAAAATGCTCAACCTGTGTGAAGACTGCAGGATTTTGGAAGTTGTGGCCTAATGGCGTAACTTTCCAAGCTCTGTCCTCATCCATTCTAAAATAATCATAACAGATCAGACTGTCTTAGGAAAGACATTTTAAGATATGACAGTCTGACTCTAACAACCTGGATTGATTCATTTTGGATTGAGAAAATAAATGAACTGGATACTGAAAGAGCTATACAGTATATTTCCTCTAGTATAAGGGATGCATGTGGTAAGAAATTACTTCTGTTGGAAAGCAAAGAATTTCAGGAACAAAGAGGTCTTGTAGAAGGACAAATATGATAAAATGGACTTCCAGCTTGAGTCTCACAATGGAAATAAGTTATTTATTTACCAGCTATTATTTTCCAACTCTCCTTTCAACTTCAGGCTGTGGAAAGACTTATACCATGCTTGGCACAGACTACGAACCTGGCATTTATGTGCGGACACTCAATGACCTTTTCCGTGCTATTGAGGAGACCAGCAATGACATGGAATATGAGGTATCCATGTCCTACCTGGAGGTGAGTTATCTTTGGAACAATGTAAGAGTGAGTGAGTGGGTTTATAAAGATGCAGGGCTAACTTGCCATCTTATTCTAGAGGTGTTAGGGGACTACTCAGTGATAGAGTCTTTGCTTTTTGTGACCTGCATGTTGATTACACAGAATTGCTTTCAAGTGTCTTCCAATGTTGTCATTTACGTGCTTAACCCATGTAGGAGAAACAACTGCAGAAATGGCTGAAGCATGCATTTGTAACATGCAGACAGAGTTGTGTGTCTAATGTGCACAATAACGTGTGATAAGCATATTTCTAATTAACATCTGTTTGCACATTTGTTGTTGTTACATAACATCAAGTCACCTCTAACTTATGGCAACCTTATGAATGAGTAATCCCCAGAACATTCTGTCCTCAAAAGCCCTGCTCAGCTTTTGTAAATTCAATTCTGTGGTTCATTTAGGGAGTCAACCCATCTCACATTTGGTCTTCTCCTTTTACTGCTGCCTTCAATTTTTACCAGTACAGTAATACCTCAGATAACGTTTACCTTGGATAACGCTAAAATCGCATAATGTTAAGTAATCTGGGGAGGAGAATTGGATCGAATAACGTTAAGGTCATATGGGATGGATCGGATAACAACCGCTAAAGCCTGTGTGGTTACAATGTATCTCTATGGAGCTTTAATGTTATCCGATCCATCCCATAGGATTTTAACATGGATCGGATAACACTAAAAATCGGATAACACCAAGACTTGTGGAATCAAGTCTTAGCGTTATCCGAGGTATTACTGTATTACTGTTTTTCCAGAGAATCTTGCCAATTTGCCAGAAGTATTTTTCCAGAGACAGTTCAGGGTTGATTTGCTCTAGGACTCATTTGTTTCTCTGGCAGTCCAGGTTCTCTGCAAAGTTATTCTCCAGCACCATTTTTCATACTATGTTTGCGCATAGATAGGTAGATAGGTAGGTAGATAGATATTTCCCACTATTGCTGACTTAAAAACTTAAGTAGGAAAATATTGCACAGGAAGTGACATTTATAACAGAAATGCATATTCTATTTTAAATTTTACTATTATCCATTGATAGATTTCTGCCGCTTCCCTGTATCCCTTAAACTCATTTTACCCTCTTCATTCTTTCAGCTTCTTTCAGATTTTATTCATGCCATTCACACAAGAACATGAACAGATAATCGCCTTGGTAACACATCTGACTCACCCTAGTATAATATTGACATATGTTCACTGCTTGGAACAAACAAACAAGTGAAAACAAGACAGAAGGCAGGAGTAATGAGAATACTATTAGGCAAAAGCACACCAGTGGAAGAATAGTCTCATTCTGCTTCATAATTCAAAATTATGGTTGGAAATCATGCCATCATCTGCCTACCATTACACACTATGCTGGAACCAACCTCTCAGCTACCTCTGTTCATCTTCAAATCAGCTCCTTCACAAACCTTATTTAGGCATTAGCTTGGAGAAGTCTTGGTTTTCATAAAGATGTTGCGTGATCATAGATATGGAATTGACAGTACAGTATTATACATAGGATTGAGATCAGATCCTGCTACACAACCGGGGACGTGCTGGCTATGCTAAAGAGGCACTTGACAGGGAGGGAGGGGGCAGCACCGGGGGGGGTGCATGATGTCATGGATTGTAGCTGCCAGGTGACTTACTTATGCCCACCTCTGGGCACGCCAGTCACTGCGGCACACCGGGACTTGTCCATGTGTTCCAAATAGTCAGCACACGCCTGTACACAACCCTAAAGCAAACTTTTCAAGATTTTAGAACAGCATCCCCATTTATGATGATAGCAGAATTTAACACATGTCCAAGATGTCTTCACTACTACCTTAATGTAAATTGGCATAGCTTGAAGTTAGTACAGATTGGCAGAAGGCCATAGTTACTGTCAAAGGTCAAATGCTAATGTGACTGAGGCCACTGTTTCCTTTTCCATCACAACTTTTTATTACTTCTTCCAGCAGCACTTTTTGGCTTTCATCTCCCATCAGCTCCAAACCGTACTACAATTGTACCTCGCTTAAAGAGCATTATGTGTTCCACAGGGTTGCTCTTTAAGCAAGTCTGCTCTTTTAGCGAAACATCATTGGAAGTGACCAATTGTGACTGGGGGGGGGGGGATTGAGAACCCCAATTTATTTGTTAAGCTAGTTTTTGGTTGGTTTTATTTGTTAAGTGAAGTGAACACTCAGGGAAAATTCTGCTCTTTAAGCGAGTTACTCTTTAAGCAAGGCACTCTTTATGCAAGGTTTGACTGTACTGTATTCGATGCAATTCTCTCCCCCCCCCCCCCATTACTTAACATTATGCAATTTTAGCGTTATCGGAGGTAAACATTATCGGAGGTATTACTGTATATCTAATGATCAGGAATCCTGAAAATTCAAGTCCAAAACATCTGGAGGGCATTTAATTGGGGAAGCCTGTTAAAGAGAAATCTAATGAAAATGGACACCTTCGCTGATCTCTTATTGGTATTGAACAGATATCTGACACTAGTGATTAAGTGTCGCCACCACTGGAAACTTTGACCATATATATGAATGGAGCTAGCTAAAATAAGGTGCCAGGGTGGACAAAGCCACTGACATTGGGAGTCTTGTATTAGCCACTATTCTGGCCTTTGGAAGAATAAGTGTGGGAGACATGAGGAACATTTTACTCACCTGCATATGGCACAGGGAATAGTGTTTTAAATGCTTGAGTTTCCTGCATATTCCCACTAGTGGAGAAGAAGGGAAGCCCTACCAGATGTTCAGGGCTGAACAAGGAAATAGTAACTCACCATGTGTATTATAGTGTGACAGTTTATACACAACAGCCTCAATAATAATAATAATAATAATAATAATAATAATAATAATAATAATAATAATAATAATAATAATAATAATAATAATAATAATAATAATAATAATAATAATAATGTGATGATTCCTGGGAGCGGTGTGTGTGTGTGTTTGTGTGTGTGTGTGTGAGAGAGAGAGAGGCTGTTGTGTATAAATCATCTCACATCCCATTTGGCTGTAAGATTTCCTTGAAGAGC
Organism: Furcifer pardalis; assembly: GCA_030440675.1. Lineage (NCBI taxonomy): Eukaryota > Metazoa > Chordata > Lepidosauria > Squamata > Chamaeleonidae > Furcifer > Furcifer pardalis. The sequence goes on from CP126893.1 coordinate 43,550,472, forward strand.
TCCCAGGAATCATCACATCACAGTTAAATGGATGTTTCTTTAGGAAACAGGGAAGTGTTTGTGGAATCTTCTGCATTTGATACCAAAGAACATGGCTAGATTCAAGTACAAACTTTTAAGTATTCTGCTCTTTCCTGTTATTCCCTATCTACTGCCTGCTGCATGACTCTTCCTAATGATGATAATGGCCTAGCAAATGTGAATTCGCATTATTTGATTCAGGCTGACCAAGCCTATGACAGGCCAGTGCTCAGGAAGCAAATGTGTTGACAATGACGATCATATTTCTATCCCACTTTTCCACTACAAGATAGCGCTGAAGGTAGTGTACAGTGAATATAAAACATTACATTGTTTAAACTAACGCAGTGCACTCTATGTATGGCTGCGCTTGAGAACAAACATGGATGTTGCAACAAATGAAATGTACAGCAGCTAGGGTGCAGGCAGGAACTTCACCCAGAAGCATATGACACTAGTTCTCAAAGAATTTATAGCACTGACTGTCAATCTACTTCCAGCCTAAGTTCAAGCTGTCCATGATGTCTTTTGAAGCACTAAATCAAGATTTAGAGGCTGTCTTTTCCCCATATACAAACCTGTCCAATCATTAAAGATTGTTTTGAAATATTCAAATTATTTTCTCTCTTTTGGTTGTTTTTACTGAATGTTCCTGGCCCTGAGGTCTCTTGATGCAGGGTGGTTTAGAAATATTTTAATCAATCAATTAATAAAATAGCAAAAGAAAACCAAGTAAGAACAAATTCAAGTATAAACTCATTAAAATAAAATACATTACAGTTTGCACACAGTTCAAACCTCACAGTAAATAAAATAAAATTGTAAATCAGTTTGAAAAGATGCATCCTTACACCCTTCCTAAACACAGGAAGAGTGAAAAGGGATCATCATTTTTCAGAATAGTGCATTGCATAATCTGAGAACTCTGCAAGAGAATTATTTCTCCTAAGTGTCTATTGAGTAGACCTCAGAAGCAGTTGGTTTCAGCCAAACCAGCTCTGGGAAAATGTCAAATGTCAGTAGATGTCAGCCAAACTTAGGCTTCTGGGAATTGAAGTCTCCCTGTGGGGCGTGAGCTCCATGTTGGGAACCACTGATCTAGAGGTTCCCCAGCACTGAGCTAAACGTAACTGAGGCTGTTTGCAACAATACTTCCATATGAGTCAGTGGCATCTGGTCTTCTTCTCTGAACTAGATTTACAACGAGATGATCCGGGACCTCCTCAACCCATCTCTGGGCTACCTGGACCTGCGTGAAGATTCCAAAGGTATAATCCAAGTTGCTGGGATCACAGAGGTTTCCACCATCAACGCTAAGGAGGTAAATTGGAGTCAATTGGTTGTACAAGTGGAGAGGACCAGAAAGCCATTGATTTCATAGTTATGCCTTTGAAATCTTAATCCCAGTAACAAATCCCCAGAGCTTGGATAATTTCAGACATTGCAGGAGCCTGCCATAGCTATGCATCTGTCACTGCAGCTCATTGGGCAAAGATTCAGATCTAGCCCGTATGACTTCAAGAACTGTGTCAACCTTGGTCAGACTTTTACAGTCCGACCAGCTCTGCTTCCTGTCTTCTGCAGTGACTGGGCCATCTATTCTATTCCATGCACAGCTTATCCTTAGGGTGAAGGTCATTGTTGATTCAGCATCTCCACATGCTTCTTGACTGGTGGCTGACAAAGACTCTGATCCAGTTTGTATGCTGTTATGTTTCTGGTTTTGGCTGCTAAAGCGCTGAGGAGTTTCAGCTATTCCAGTTGTTTGTTCTACTCCTTATTAATAGATGACACAAGCGTTAACCTGAAGATAAGGCTAAATTAAAGGTGAATTTTGTTTGCATTGGACTTTGTTGTAGAAGCAGAAGAGAAAAGCACTGCCTCAAATTGAATTTCATATTCTAATTGCTTTCTTGGATCTTGTGCCATGTTCTTGGTTAAGAGGAGAAAGTTTGCTAGTTCTCCTTAGCAACATTTAGCATTAAAATGAAATAGAATAGATGGCCAAATTCTCTGCATGTTTACTCATAAGTAAAGCTGCTGTCAAGGGACTGCAGTGGCTTAGTGGTTAAGACACTGAACTTGATGACTGGAAGGGCGGCAGGTCAGCAGTTCGAGACCTGAGACTACCAAGTGACCTCCCGGCTCTGTCCCAGCTCCCGCCAACTGAGCAGTTCAAAAGCAAGAAATTTCAAGTAGATAAATAGGTACTGCTTCAGTGGGAAGGTAACGGCATTCTGTGCACTCCTGTATCTAGTCATGCCTGCCACAGGACCACAGAAACATCTGCAACATAGACGGAGCTGGCTCTTTCACTGTCAATGAAGATGAGCACCAACTTCTAGAGTCAAATATGACTAGCTTTCGAGCAAGGGTGACCTTTACCTTTACTAAAGCTGTTGTATGTAGTGGCCCTTTCTCTCAATTGATATATGGAGGCCATCATCCTTCCTAGATGTGGTTATGAAATCATCAGCACAAATTCTTTTGCCTAAGATTCTTGATCCATTGAGAAAAATGGTAGGTTAGGGCAAAGATTGGGTAACAACAGTAGTCTTCTAGATCAGTGTTTCTTATTCAAACTCAAGCCCCCTTTTGGTAAATGCAAAGTCTCATGCTCCCCATTCAGTCTTGCTTCCTTTAGTAATTCTATTTGAAATGCCAAATTTATCAGAACAAAACACAAATGAAAAGATTTATACATTTTTCAATCACTTGGGCAAAATGGTATGTTATTGGGACATGGCCAGCTTGTTGTGGGGGACGGGACACATTGCGGAACATCAGTCAGGGGAGACCATCCTCACCTAATAAACTCTACACCACAGTGTAACTCGGGGGGGGGGGGAGATAATTGATGCATTATTATAATGAGACTCAGAGAGTAAACGAAACAAACAAAAACATTGTAGCACTTTAAAGGCTAACTGCTGTTTTTTAATGTTAGCTTTTGTGGATCAAGTCCACTTCATCAGACATAGGAGTGAAAGGCAAACACTAGGCATTAAATACTTGCTAATGAGTGTAACCTTCAGCATCTATTGACAATGTGTCAATGTATAATGAGACTGTATTGTGAGCTACATACTGAAGAAGCAATTGCTATAATTGTGGTGGGATTTTTCTTTGGTTTGCCAATTTAAAAATAAAACATTGAACATGTTTTTGTTTTGTTTTTCAAATTAATACATTTTAGGCCTGTTGGTTGAGAATCCCTGTTTCAACTGTTGCTGGGACTGCAACTCTCACCAGTTCTAGCCAGTGTAGCAAGAGATTCTGGGTGTTGCAGCCCAATAACATTGGAGAGCCACAGTTGTCCAGCCACTTTGGAATTGCCCCTATTAGCACTAGGTGAGGTCACTACTAAGAAACAGAAAGTATTGGGAAAATATCATCAGAGCAATATAAGCAGCACAAGACAACTGCAGCCTTCAGTGGTCTTCTATGTGTCCCTGATCTATTCATTTTACTAAGAAACAGCTGATGAAAAGGATTAAAGGGTTTTGCTGTCGCCTTCTGCGGTCCTAGGCTACATCGCCTTGCCAGGACGTTAATTCCTTTTCTTTAGCTCTGTGTCACCTAAATTCCCAGGAACTTTCCCAGGAACTTTTCTCCAGACATGGATATCTTCTTTTTCCATGAGATCTCTATTCTAGAGTTCACTTTGATTATTTTTCCATTGTCCCACAGCTTGAGAACACATTGGTTTCCAAAGTTATTGACGACAGATGGACTTTGTTGAGTCAGAATACAGTATCTTAATATACAAAAGTGACTTCATGTTAACAGACTTTAAAAGTCCATCTAAAGGTCCCTATGTTATGGGGTGCCACAGGGCTCAGTACTCTCGCCTCTCCTATTTAACATCTATTTAATATTTAACGCCCTGGCGAGGAGGGCAGTATAGAAATATGAATAAATAAATAAATAATACATGAAACTGCTGGGTGAGATCATCAATATGCAGATGATACCCAGTTGTACATCTTGGCCCGTGGGGACCCTAGCAATGCAGTGGAAGTCGTTTCCAGATGCTTAGAGGCTGTCAGGGTCTGGATGGGGGACAACTGGTTACAGCTGAATCCCGGCAAGACTGAGTGGCTGTGGGTTGGGGGTCCTGTGTTATCTTGGGAGCTACCATCTTTGGCTCTGGATGGGGGTGGTTTTGCCCCAAACAGACCTGGTGCATAACTTTGGGGTCCTCTTGGACTTGCGACTACTGTTCGAAGAGCAGGTGACAGTCATGGCCAGGAGGGCTTTTGCACAACTTCATGTGATTCACCAGTTACGCCCGCTCCTAGATCGCGACTCCTTGCTAATGGTCACACATGCTCTGGTCACCTCTAGACTGGATTACTGTAATGCACTCTACATGGGGCTGCCCTTGATGACCATTCAGAGGCTTCAGTTGGTCCAGAACACGGCAGCCCGGGTGGTGTTGGGGTGTGGGCGGTATGCACATGCCTCACCACTGCTCCGGGAGCTGCACTGGTTGCCTATATGTTTCCGGGTGCAATTCAAGGTGCTGGTTATTACCTTTAAAGCCCTATATGGTAGTGGGCCAGGATACTTAAGAGACTGACTCACCCCAAGAACATCTGCCCATCACACTAGAGTGGATCGGAGAGGCTCTCTAGTTGTTCCATCGACCAGAGAGGCGTGTCTCTCTGGCACAAGACGGAGGGCCTTTTCGGTGTCCGCCCCGGCCCTATAGAACCTCCTGCCAATGGAGTTACGTCTCCAGACGGAGTTGCTGCCCTTTAGGAAAAATTTTAAAACATGGCTGGCGGGGGAGGTTTGGGTTGCGGGAGGGACTATGACCCCAGCCCGCTGGTTGATTTAAGCCCTGCTTGCCCTCAATTAGTTTTTAGATTTTGATTTTAAAGTTTTAAATTGAGGGTTTTTTAGGAATGTTTTTAAGAGTATTTTATTGTTTGTTTGTTTTTAATGAATTGTGAGCCACCCTGGGTCACCTCGTTGAGAAGGGCAGTTGATATAACTAATAAATAAATAAACAAAAATCTATTTCTGCATTGTTCTCACAGAGAGCAAAGTAAAACTAGGGAGGAAAAAGGAATATATGCTGTTCCTATTCTTCAACTATTATTTCATAGAAGTGTTATTGCTAAGGCAAAGTTGGTTCTGCCTTGTTTTCATGATGTTCCTGGGCCACCCAGGAGAGCAGGCCTGTGTCACTTCACTAGAAATAAAGAAGAGGAGTAACTCTGGGTAAGTGTCTCTTGATGTCAGGGGAAATCATCTTCTATGGGGAGCAGAGAAGCATGAATCATTTCAGATTAGGGGCTGCTGTGGCTCAGTGGTTAAAAAGCTCACCTTGTTTGTTGGAAGGCTGGCAAGTTGGCAGTTCGAGACCTGGGTTCTGCATGACAGTTTGAGCACCCATCTCTATCCCAGCTCTTGCTGACATGAAAGGAAACTCATTTGGGCATTCCCTGAGCTGAATTTCTTCTGCAAAAAATCCTTTCAACCAGAATAATTTCTGATACAAAATTATTATAATAATACAAATCAACCATTTGTTTCAAAGTCAAGGACTGGTTTAAAATTAACAGTACATGCCTTAACCAAGGACCTAAGAGCTGTTAAGGTAATGTCTGAGTATATATGCAGTTCCCAGTACAGTAGAATTGATTTTTTTTTTGAGTTAGGATATTCAAATCAGATAAGTCCAAGATTTCTAAAAATCTAGGGACTATTACTATTACTATTACTATTACTATTACTATTACTATTACTATTACTATTACTATTACTATTACTATTACTATTACTATTACTATTACTATTACTATTACTATTACTTCAGGTTGAGGTGCCCCAACTACACATTATTCCTTCCTCATAAGGAAAATACAGTGGTGCCTCGCTTAAAGAGCATAATGCGTTTCACAGGATTGCTCTTTAAGCGAGTTTGCTCTTTAAGTGAAACACAATTGTAAATGACTAATGGGGGGGATTGCGAACCCCAATTTATTTGTTAAGCAAGTTTTTGGTTGGTTTTATTTGTTAAGCTAAATGAACATTCAGAGAAAATTCTGCTCTTTAAGTGAGTTATGGTACTCTTTAAGCGAGTCGCTCTTTATGCAGAGTTTGACTGTATTCTGTGTAAATCTGGTATGGGATAGTGTAGAAAGGAGATCCACATTCCCAAAATGTGCCTACAGAAGGAGGCAGCTCTTTTGAGTTTTACTTATGTGAATTGGAATCAAAAGGTTTGCCAGCCACATTGAGCTTACTCCTTTGGTCTGAAGAAGTGGACTTGATCCACAAGAGCTCAAATTAAAATATAGCAGTTATTCTTTAAGGTTCCCCAGTATTTTTGGCTTCTTTGTTTGTTTGTTGGTCTTTGCTTTTGCTTGATTTTTAAAAATCTGACATCTCAACCTGCTTTTCTTTCATGCAGATAATGCAGCTGCTGGTGAAAGGAAATAAGCAACGGACCCAGGAGCCCACAGCAGCCAACCGGACTTCCTCTCGCTCCCACGCCGTACTGCAGGTTACCGTGCGTCAGAAGAGCCGCATCAAGAATATTATGCAGGAGGTGCGCGTCGGGCGACTCTTCATGATTGACCTAGCTGGCTCAGAGCGGGCATCTCAGGTATGAGAAACACAGGGATCCTTCTCCACAATAAATGCACCCAGACATTTCCTGCTGATCATGGCTTCTGGGAATTGAGGTTCAAGAACAGCTGGAGTGCCAAGGTTATCCATCACTGTCCTATGAATTCATTTCCTTGTTTCAGCATTTCCCTCTGAAAAGATATCCCATCTTTCAAGCGTATTTCAGTTCACGTGGCTTTTCTGTTGTTCTTTTCTTCAGTGAATGCTCCTTTGAAAGCAGCTGAAGTGCTGTAGAGCTGGTAGGAGAGATTCCAGCCCACTCTCAAAATTACAACCCAGCAAAATGGCACAGCATGACCAATGCCAGGTCTTTGCTGGAACAACGGCTTCATTCTCACGTACATCCTACTCTCTATCTCCCACAGACTCAGAACCGAGGACAGCGAATGAAGGAGGGGGCTCACATCAACCGCTCCCTGCTGGCTCTTGGCAACTGCATCAACGCTCTTAGCGACAGGGCAGGCGTCAAATATGTCAATTACCGGGACAGCAAGCTTACACGCCTTCTAAAAGTAAGCATGTCTGTGGACACAGCTGGCCAGGAGGAAGGCCAGCCATGTGCCATGGATGAGGGCAGTGGGCACAGCTTGATGGAAACCGTACATTCTGTTCCATGTGCTTGAAGCAAACCGGGCTAAAATTGAGGGGTGTTTTTTTCAGAGAGTGAACTATAGCTAGTGCTCCTAAAGAGGTAGCTATTTGTCGTGACCAGCTGCAAAAGCTGCCACGCCAACCATACAAAGTGCCGGCTGCTTACCTTTGTGGTCCTCATGGGGTGTCCCTGTCCCATAACGAAACATATGGCCATGCACATTGCCTGATCACTTGGGAGCATATGCAGTTGGAGCTATGCAAGCATCCGTTCTGAACAGGATACCAAGCCATTCGGTACTGCTGATACTGCTGTAAACAGTCTGTCATAGCAAGTTCTGTATGGAGCAGCCTTTGGAAAGTGCTCAGAAATATCAGACACTAAACAGTTGTTGCTACGCTTTAGCTGAGGCCAGTGACAAGAAGCAAGTGACTCCCAATTCTCAACAGCTTTTAGGGGTAGCCAGTCTGTTTGCAGGCTCAAATCAAAGTGGCCAGTAAAACTTAGTATAATTTAGAGCAGGGGTTCCCAACCTTTTCAAGCCGGGGGCCAAGTCATCCTCTCTCAGTCAGCTGCAAGAGCCAGACAGCCATTGTGCCCTGCCTGCACGATGGGGGTGGACATTTTGTCCCAGCATCTTCAAAGGGGTGGCCATTTTGTTTCTCGTACCCTTGGAGGGCTGGGGGGGCACATGAAATGGTGCCACAGGCTGGATCAGGCCCATGGGCCTTTGGTTGGGAACCCCTGATTTAGATCGTGTTTGTTTAAGAGTGTGCCTGAGGCTCAGCAACCTACGGAGGTCTCTTCTCTTTATCCTGTCAATGTCGGAGGTAAGTTTGATGAAAACCAAAGCAGGAGCAGCATCCTCTGTAGTCCCTCCAAAGCTTTGGAATCCACTTCCAGAGGAGGTAGTCTAGCTCTCTCATCTTGCTGACCTTCCACTATAGGCAGCCATGCTTTTCTTCAGTCAGGGGTTTGGACATTTTAAAACCGAGTTGCTGCTAAGAAGGGGTTAGCTGATTTTCTGAGATTGATTTCTTTATGTTGATATGCTTTTAATTATATTTTAACTTGGAATACTACAAGGTGATCCATAAGTCCCTACCCAGCCTGTAAGTCCCTACCCGGCCTCTCCATGGGCACACACACACTGCCCCTCTGCCTAGCTCCAATGGGAGCACTTCCTCCCTCCTCCCAGCACAGAGTTCACCCCGCCCCTCTGCCCAGCATCCCAATGGGAGTGCTTCCTCACTCCCACAGCAGAGCCTGACTCTCTTTGTGGCCAGGAAGGGACTTACAGGGCACCCTGTAGAATCATTTATTTTTATGTTTCTTAATATTTGCTGTCCTTTAGGAAAGGAGTGAAAACCTGGCTGGCAGGTCTGGTCTGGGGAGTGGATGGTTCAATTTCCCCACCCAGTTGGATTACCAAGTTATAATACCTAGCTTTTAATTAAGTTTTTAAGCTTTTTAAAGTTTTTAAGTTTTTTAAAGTGTTTTTAAAATTGTTGGAAATCGCCCTGAGTCCCTTCAGGGAGGAGGGCGATAAACAAATATGCATAAATAAAATAAATAAATAAATAGGATTGCCTTAGATTTTGAATTGAGCACCATTTTTGCACGAAGGCCAAAATGAATCTAATTTTCAAATAAATATTATATACCGCCTCACACATAACATTTGGAATAGCTTGGCCCCTGTCAGGTTGTGGTCTAAAGAGTGGCATTTGGATTGCTGCTGCTTATCAGGATTGGTGCTAAATTGTAAGAGATGCTACAGAAGCAGAATGAGACAGAAAACAGCACACAAGGTTGCTCTTTTTGCAAGTAGTCCCATGTTTACTGTGAGATTTTATCCTTCTGTTAACGCTTTTGTGCTCAGGACCAGATGGCCCGGGTGAGATTGCAAGAGTGCACTGCCTCCTCTCATCCTTTCTTATCCATGAAACAGAACCCATGAGCCACAAGAGAGACCTTAGGATAGCTTTAGCTCACTGGCCAACAGGGCCAGGGTGAAGTCCCAGGACTTTGGATCGCTCCGAGCAGACAACTTGCACGCCTACTTGGTAAGGGCCTTGCCATCATGAGGATTTGGTTAGGTTTGATGAGGGAGGGAAATAGGTCATTCAGTCTTGGTGTCTCAGCCAGAGCCTAAGGTGTCTGCTGGCTGCCATACCCAGCAGGAGGTTCTTTCCTGACCACTGCTAAGACTTCATTTCAGAACACTTCAATTAAGTGTGCTGTGGTGGCTTAAGATGCTGAGCTTGGCAAAGATTGGCAGATCAGCAGTTCAAGACCCAAATGCTGCATGACAGCGTTTACTCTCGTTTCTGTCCCAGCTCCTGCCAACCTAGCAGTTCAAAAACAAGAAATTGAAAATAGATAAATAGGTACTACTTCAGAGGGAAAGGTAGCACTGTTCCATGTGCTCCAGTTTCTAGTCATGCCTGCCACATTGCCACAGAAATGTCTACAGATGTAGACAGCTCTGGATCTTTGGTTGTAAACGGAGATAAGCACTGAACCCTAGAGTAGGGTACAACTGGCTTTTAAGCAAAGGAGACCTTGACTTTTACCTTGTTCTCTTTTCCCAGGACTCACTTGGGGGAAATAGCCGGACAGTGATGATAGCTCACATCAGTCCTGCCAGCAGTGCCTTTGAGGAGTCCCGCAGCACCCTAACCTATGCCGAGCGTGCCAAGTGCATCCGTACCACGGTATGATGTTTGAAGCCCCTGCATCTTGCTTTAGCCACCCTTCTGGTTTTCGGGAAATCTGGCCTCTTTTTTATCCATTACATTCTGCTCTGCCTACTTGTTCCTTCCAAGTTAAACTGAGCCTTCTGTTTCCCACAGGATCTTTTCAAAGCTTTCACCTTCCCATTTGCTTGCCTGCCATCATTCAGCTGCCACTTTCATTCTATTTTCTTAGTTCAAATTATGGAATTCTATGCCGAATTAGAGCAATTTGTGGCAACAGACTTGGCCCCATCTCTTGCCATAGTTTCTTATCTACTGTATTGGGTCAACCATCTGGAGCAAATTCTTTTTCAATAGATTGCTATTTTAAAGGCAATGTTATTGTTTTTATAATTGGCTTCGATTGTTTTGAGCATTGCTAGATGACCCTTGAAGGGCAAGTTATAGGTTTGTAGCACCAGAGACTGCAGTTCCCTTAGGCTACTAATACTCCTGTCTTCTTCTTCTGTGTCTAGGCCAGACATGAAACTGCCAAAATGAAACCACCTTTTGGTGAGTTCATTCTGCAGTTCCCTCCATCTGACTTAGCATGACAATGATTAGCCAGCAACGCAAGGTTGCCATTACCAGGGTATACCCAGTTATGATTTAAAACCCCCACAGTTTTTGAGGAGGCTCTTTCTATGTACCCCATACTCCTACCACAGAGTATCTTTCTCTGTCTTTTGGCAGGTAAAGCGCAACCTTCTTAATGTCTCATATCACATTGCCCAATATACAAACATCATTGCTGACCTACGGAGCGAAATCCATCGGTTGCAGCGCAAGATCGAGCAGCAAGAGCCCCGCTCAAAGCGGCCTGACATCCGCAGTATTCAAGGTAGAGGGAGCAGAGGATCTGGTTGCTGTGCCCTGATAGTGAATATTTGGAGGGTTGAACAAAGACCCGGAGGAGAAAGCCCTGGGGGCCACAGGATGGGAGCAGGAAGTCTTTAATAACCAAAAGTTACCACCACCAATCAAATCATTCTGGCAGTCTCGTTTTCATTAATCAAAAGATTATCAGTTCCATTCTTTGTTCCCCTTGCCCCCTCCCCACTTTTTGATGATGAAGAGGATTAGTGTTTAGATCTCAGAATGGGAGGAGGAAATGTTTAATTTGCAAAATTTTGTACTGGTTGATGATGTAACCAGTCTTATGCTGCAGGAGCTGGATTTCAGCCATGGTATTGTGTTTCCTCCAACAGAATCCCTTCACTTTTGCTTGTGAGGGCTTCAGGCCACAATGGAGAGCCTTCCTCAGGCTGGGAATCCTTTCTCAGTTTGGTAAACAGCTTAGGACCAGATTTTAGTTTGGGGGGCAGGGATAATAGCACAGCAAGCAGGGACAAGAATAAGTCAGGATGAGGGTGTGAGGGGGTCACGTGCAGGAGTGTTACCATTTTGACACTTTCTCATCAAGCATATAAAGGAAGTCTTTGCATATCTACTCAGACATGAGTCAATATGTAAAGACTGCAGTATTTCAGCTCACAGGTACATGATGCAGAGTGTTCAATAGATTGGATTTAAAGTTCAAATGTCTTTAACTAGCCTCTTATTGTCAGCCATTGATTTGATCAGAAGCAACAGTAGAAGACACTTTTGAGCTGGATGAGAATCCATTTTGAGCAGCAGGTTTCCTTTCTGTGTTTCACAGAATAAAATGAGGATTTGTGTGTGTGTGCAAGAGAGAGAAAGAAAATATGGGATTGTTGTTTCCCTAGATCACCACCCTAATTGGAAGATGGCAAGTCAAAGAGCATATACAGTACTTCAGAGAAATGAGAATTGGACTAGCGGGATAGATGAGTAGTGAATTCTGAAGACACGAGTATAGGTCAAGTGTGCCCAAACTTTTTGGACCACAAGCTGGTCATGTGGTTAAGCTGGCCGGTCACATGGTTCAGCAGGCTGTTTATGTGGTTCCTCCCACTGGAAGCAGAAGTAAAATGCGCCTTGCCATCTGTTTTGCAACAGATGTTTTGCAACAAGATGAGATAGATTTTAAGCTGCCATTTTCTCTGTTTAAACCAGGGATGCCCAAACTATGGCCCATGGGCCAGATCTGGCCCCCAACATCAACTCATCTGGCCCATGCCGCCCTCATCACCCCTGGAAGCAGAAGTAAAACACGCCCATACTGGCACGTTTTACTTCCACTTCCAGGAACGACAAGGGTGGTGCAGGCTGGATGAATTGCTGTTGTGGGGCGGATACAGCCCACAGACATCGTTTGGACACCCCTGGTATAGGTGGTGAGGTGGAAAGTTGGGTGCCTGGGAAGTGCCATGGAAAATAGTTCTTCCACTGTTCTTTTGATTATTCTGTAGGTTTCTCTGTGTGTGTCTGTCTCCATTTTTACTGGACCTCTTGAGACAGCTCAGCATTTCGTGTTTTGCACCACAGCTGAAGTACAACTCCATGGGAACCCTTTTGAGAGACAAGAGATGGACCAGCTACGGGAACAGCTCATCAGCACCTTCAGAGAGCAGATGGATGTTCGGCGCCACCTCATGGAGCTGGAGAACAACTACATGGAGATCCAGATTGAGAGCTCCCGCCACCTACTCACCATTGCTGAGTAAGCAAAAAGAGACATGGCAACATCTGAAGATGCGTTGGGAGTGCCAGGTTCTGAGCCAGCCTGGACTATGTCTTCCTAGGTGTGGGAGATCAAGAGAGCTGGAGGGTCACGTTGGCTTGTCTTCTGCTGTCTCTTAGTCCTGATACTCTTCTTCTGCTTTCCTCCCCTGCCATGCGCTGTGCCACAGCTGGGAACAGGAAAAGGCACGCCGGGCCCAGAAGTGGCAGGAAGAACAAAAGAAAGAGAGCTTCAACAAAGATGAAAGTGAGAAGGATTCAGACACTGGGGATGACCTGTCAGATGTGCCAGAGCCCCAGGAAGTGGTCTCAGCTCGGGAACACATTGCATCCCTCCTAGGGGAGCAGGACAGACTCCATAAGCAGAAGGTGTGAAAAGCTGAGGGCACTGATGGAGGGATGTCCACTGCATCGGAGATGGGAGGAAGCCTAGGGTGGTTCTAGTCATGGGGAGATTGCAACTCGTTGCATTTTGGAAGGGATTAAGTAGTACAACCCCTGTTGCTTTGGCTGCCTATGTGACCCTGTGTGACTCTCTCCCTGTGGCAGGCAGAGCTGGAGAGGCAGTTCTGGGAAGTTCGGCAGCGTGGGCGCCGGCTGGAAGAGGCTTTGCCGTGGCGCATCAGCTCAGAAGAGCAGAGGGAGGTCCTCAGCCTCCTGTGTAAGGTCCATGAGCTGGAGGTGGAGAACACAGCCATACAGTCTGGTTCCCTACTCAAGGACAATCTCATCCGGCACCAAGAGCGAACAGTGCGCCGCTTTGAGCGCCACCGGAACCTTTGCCACCGCATCATCCATGAACAACGACAAATAATCCATGGTATGGCTGGAACTACATTTCACTGTAGACAAAAGGAACCACCTGTGTTGTGCATCTGTAGCCCACTCTCACACCAGCGATCCATTCTGTGCAAGAACAATAGGTGTTTCCCTTCTCTGATTATCAGAGGTGTGTGGCTATGTCTCAGGGAGAGACTGAGCATTATCACATAGAAATCTACTTCTGTAGGATCCCATCCTAAAGCATTTTTATCACGTAGCTTGGACCTGGTGGCTTAGTGGTTAAGACCCTGAACTTGATGACTGGAAGGTCAGCAGTTCGAGACCCTAGTACTGCACGATGGAGTGAGCTTCCATCTCTGTCCCAGCTCCTACTAACCTAGCAGTTTGAAAGCAAGAAATTGCAAGTAGATAGATAGGTGGGAAGGTAAACAGCATTCCGTGCTGTCACATGTCCATGGAAACGTCTGCAGATGCAGACAGCACTGGCTCCTTGGCTATAAACAGAGATGAGCACTGAACCCTAGAGTTGGATATGACTGGCGTTTGAGCAGTGCGACCTTTACCTTGGACCCACGCGAGTTCTCTCTGTCCTCTCAGATGAGCAAAGACTGCCTTTGTGCATAACTATGGCCATTATCATCATCATCAATCCATGGCAATTTTTGCATTGCTCTTGTCTTGCAGCTTTAATGCCCTGGCTCAGCTCGATACAGTAAAACATCAGATAACGCTAAGACTTGGTTCCACAAGTCTTGGTGTTATCCGATTTTTAGTGTTATCTGATGCATGTTAAAATCCTATGGGATGGATCGGATAACGTTAAAGCTCCATAGAGATACATTGTAACCGTACAGGTTTTAGCGGTTGTTATCCAATCCATCCCATAGGACCTTAACGTTATTCGATCCAATTCTCCTCCCCAGATTACTTAACATTATGCGATTTTAGCGTTATCCGATCCAATTGTTATCCGGTGTTTTACTGTACTGTCATGTTATGCTGCACACACCAAAAGGATTTCTCTGCCTTTTCCTAATGCATTTTAATGGGGAGGAGGGGGGGAGAATCTCTGTTGTACTCTCCTAATGGCGATAAGGAGGGCTTTGACGTCATCCCAGATCAGAACTAAAACTTTATGGAACTCCTGCTCCTCTGGTGTGTCACTTTCCCCTCTTTCTTCTCCTTCTCTTGCCAGAGTCTCAACTGTCAGTGCCAACCCACCTGGAAGAGCTATACCAAGCCTTCCTTCACGAAGTGGAGGAAGGAGGCTTAGACCGTATCGCTGCCATTGACCGGGCAGCTGCGAAGGCCCTCAAGGTACCATCCCACTAGAACATCTGAAATCCTTTTGGGCCTAATCACAGTCAAAATCCATTGATTCTTCTCATCTATATTGTCTACGCATCGCAGAGATGTAGAACCTGTATACGTTCCATTGTGCAGGGAAGGATTATCAGGCCATAACCTTGTAAAATCAAAATCCTTTTGCCATGAAGGATGGATCACTTTGGGAAGATTCCCTTCACCGGTAGCTGATCTGCCAAAACTAAACGATTCAAAGTTCAGGTTATGACCTATCAAGCACCATAAAGCTCAGCTCCAGGTTAACTGAGGAAATGTATCTTCCTATATGAACCTTCTTGGTTCCTAAGAACTACTTGGAAGGCTTTCTCTCAGTCCCAGGGTCTTCTCAGGCACATTTGGTGGTAACACAAGAAAGGGCCTTCTCAGCGAACGCTCCCAGACTGTGGAATGTCATCCCTTGGGAGGCTAAGCTAGGCCCACTCCCTCTTGTCCACCCAGCAGCAGGTAAAGAGGATTATTTTAATATAGTTTGTGCCTTCTACAAACTATATTGGGCATTCATGCAAAAAAAATTAATAATCTCTGAGATCTCGGTTGTTGCATTTTTAAAGGGGTTTCTTTTTTGTGTTTTTAGATTATGTAATTCTCACACATCATATGTTTTGTTTTTAATTTAATAATTTATTGTGTTTTTAACCTTATTTATCATGGGAAACCACATTGAGTCTCCTTATGAGACAAAAGTGGAATAACAGTTACGTAAATATATACGAATGAGTGAATGAATAGATTTTGCACTGGTTGGTCTTTCTACATACAGTATTTAGGGCATGGCTGTCAATAGGGGATTCTTGATGCCCCCAATTAATCTTGGTATTTCTTGCTTAGTTGCTTTGGTGACAAATTTAGTAATTGCTGTTTGGCTCTGACCCACTAGTTTTTATGCTTTAAAGCCAAAACTAAACTAACTATATTCAGTGGAATTCAAATGAGAGTCATTCCTTGCAATATGTAGCCATTTTTACTATTTGTTTATATTTGAACATATTCCTACCTTTAAGTGGAATCATCAGGAAAATGTTATAGAAACGCTAGAGGGCAAGGCTTGAAATGAGTTTCCAGATGCTTTAAGCTTGATTGATTGATTGATTGATTGATTGATTGATTGATTGATTGATTGATTCATTCATTCATTCATTCATTCATTCATTCATTCATTCATTCATTCATTCATTCACATGTTTATTTTATTTATAGGCCCACTTTCTCCCAATGGGGGACTGAAAGTGACTCACAATGTTAAACAGATCAAATTAAAACACAATTTTTGTACTATTGAAAAGCAATTAAACTACAATAATAATTAAAATGTTCTCTGTCTTGAAGGACACATCTGTGCCAAAGCTTCCCCCACTACCAGTGGAAAATATCATAGATTCTGACCAAGAGAGTGTTCGAACACTAGGATCTGAATATCAGCAGCAGCCATGGCGGGAGTCTCAGAGAGGTATTCTCCCACCCCTCGTTCCCGAGACAGAAAGGTAAGAACTATTTGGTATCTTTTGGAAGTGTGAGACTCGTTTCAACTAGGCCTGCCCTTTACAACATAGATAGCATAGTTCCCTGAGAAACTTGACAAGTATATCTCAATAACTCCACAAAGATTATTCCTTACTTTGGGATGACACCTTCATGGAAATGGGGCAGAGTCCTTTGCTGCCTTCTCAGAAGAAGAGCAATCCTGATGTTCCTTGATTGGCTTTGCTTAGGGAGCCAAGAAGTTGAGTTGGGGTGGTGCTCCATAAATGTGGCTAGCCAACTAAGGATGCAGTTACATTGCTGTTTAGCTGACACTGTTAATCTACAGTATTGTGTTTTCCATGAATTACGTGTCAAATGGCTAATTGTAACTAAGGCTTTTTTCAAGGGACATTTTTTGGTTTGGTTAGCAAGGACAAGAGAGGGGCACTTTTGGGGGTGGAGGTGAGGATGGGTCAGCAATTCCACTTGCATTCTTTCAATCCAGAGTAATCTCTGACACAAATTTTTTATCATCATCATCATTTTTCTCAGTTTCTGGCAGGTGTGATCACCTGTATCAGTCCAAAGGGGCCATGGTGTGTCTTAGGTTGACATTGATAGTGGAGTGTCTTCTGTTTTTATTTTGCAAGTGACATAGTGATGAATCAATATAGCAGTTTGTGAAACAGCAGCACTTATCTGACACAGTGTTAAATTTCATTTTTAAAATTGTCCATAGATGAGAACAGAGGAACTCACTTGAGGCGGATGCCTCCTTGGTATTGGCATACGATGCCCTACTTGCTTGGGATAATTAAATATTTTGTGTAAATGATAACAGTGATATGAGTATTATAAGAGGATTTGAATTGGTCTGGGGCAGCCTCCCTGTCTAGCCAAACCTTCCGAGGGAGAAAGAATGAATGAATGGATAGACAGATAGAAAGGAGGAAAGTATGAGCTTGGCCTGGGGCACCAGTTTTACTCAGCCTACCACTCAACAGGCACATCAAATCTGGGAAAGACAAGATGGCTCCTTCCCAGAGAACCATCAGCAGCCCAAGGTGTAAATGTACATGACTCCCTGAGGGAGAGTTTCCTAATCTTGGATCCCACCCAAATGTGGTTTAAATCCCAAAAGCATCAACTGACATGTCTAATAGGATCCTGCTAGTTGTAGTTCTCAACAATATCTGGGGTCTTGGATCACTGCTTAGCTTGGCTTTGAGAACTATAATAATAATAATAATAATAATAATAATAATAATAATAATAATAATAATAATAATAATAATAATAATAATAATAATAATAATAATAATAATAATAATAATAATAATAATAATTGCATGCTGTCAAGTCAATTCTTACTTAAGGCAACCCTTTTGAGAAATTTCTAGATAGAGAATACACAGAAGTGGCTTACCATTCCCTTCCTCTGGGGGCGCCCTCTGTTGAGTGGCAATGAGTATCCATGGCTGAAGATTTAGTTTGGCTTTGGTCTCAGACGCTAGTGTTAACAAGTTGTCCTTCTTCCCAACTTTCTGTTTTTTAGTGGTGAAACAAATCAAGTGTTTAGGACCAGTCTTCGGGCTCGGCAGTTCAAGAAAGCAGCAGTTGTGACACCACCCCCTATCTGCATCAATGGCATGGTCAGTCAAGAGATGTGAAGAAGGGAGAAAGACTAGCCCAGTGATGGTGAATCTTGGCACTCCAGGTGTTCTTGGACTTCAATTCCCAGAATCCCAAGTTAGCACACCTGATCAGGGCTTCTGGGAATTGAAGTTCAAAAGAACATCTGGAGTGCCAAGGCTCACCCATCATAGGACTAGCCTGATACACTAAGGTGTTGTGCCTCCCTTTCTGTTCAGTGAGACAGTGTTTCATTGTGGGTACGCTTTGTAGAGACTTCCAGTTGTGTAACATAGCCACATTTACAGAAGGAGGTTCTGGGCTAAAAGAGGAGGCAATACAGTGATCCAGACTCAGTGTGGACTCTGATAAGGGTGGAAATCCTTGTATGGACATTGTCTAAGCTACACTTCTGGTGCTGTGTTGAGGACCAGAGCACAGACAAAATGGGTGGATGTCAGGGCCAGCCCATGTTAGTTTGCTGTCCAAGATCAGACACACCATTTTTGGTTAAATCTTATCTCAGCACAGGTGAGGGGACAGTATCTTCCACCTTTCCTGAGGGCCAGAGGCTAGTTCAGGAGACCAGGCACTGCCTTGTTCAATGGAGCGGAATGGCCTAGAAGCTCAGAAGGAATTGTGTTGGTGGATGGCTGCCGTTGCCATCCCCTCAGCATTTGCCATCAAAAGTGATTACATCTCTCTGCCTAATCATGAGACCAGCTCTGGTGGAAGTGGCTCCTTTCTTGATCTGCCTTTTCCTCCCTTTTTATTTCTCCTCAGTATGCACCTCAAGACAGTCTGATTAGCTTGGGTAGCCAGCGAAACTCATCTCCTGACAGCAGTGATCACTGTTCAGATGGCATCCTGACTCATGGAGGTAACTAGATATTTCATGGTTAAATGTGTCCCTCAGGCACCCTCCATCTGTCTCCAGCCATGTCATCAGGTGTCAGCAGCTGAGGTAGATGCTATGGGAGCAAGAGTATTAATGTACTGGCCCATCCCAGAGGGCAAGGTTGCTGCACAGCAGTGCTTTTGAGGATGCAGAACTGGGCCAGGAGAGTTCCTAGTAACAGTCTTTCCAAGGAGGATCCGAAATGTGAGGTCTAAAGAGAAAGCCAAGGTCTGGTTACCAGTTTAGTTCAAAGAGAGTGTCTAGTCCGATGGATGTCCAGGGGCATCGTCAGGGTTAGCAGAGAAGCCAGAGTCCGGTCATGGCAGTCAATCATGAAAGATATCAGGAACACATGGAAATCAAGCAGGGTGTAAGCGTTTGCACAGAGAATTGTACCAATGCCTGGCCAGTGCAGCAGACATGGTTAAGAGGCCTCTCAGCTAAGAACTGTCAGCTAGGAGCCTTCACTGGGAGTGAGCCCTGACAACTTTATGATGCAGCTGCAAGTCCTTTCAGTACTGTTCTCTGGCTGAGGGATGTTCGCTCTCAGAATCAGGCTCCTGATCTGACAGGCCCTGCTTCTGGGGATGCAGAACTGGGCCAGGAACAGGCTGTGACTCCTGATCCAGGTCATCCTCAGAGTCCAATGAGTGCTGGATTATAACAATTAGTTGCTTCCAAGATGGGAGAGAGTTTTTATTCAGTCCCTTCTTAGCCAATTCTTTGTTTTGATCAGAATTTAGTCAAAGTTCTAAAATTCAAAAGTGGGAGAGTTAATCCCTAAATGTAGGGAAGGGGCCCTCTTGAAAAGCCAAGTGTGGGTGCCATCGGATGGAGAAGCAGCTCACGTTTCAGATCTCTTGTAGCACAAGTTCAGTGCAAGCTACTTTCCAAAGAGCAGATGACACGCAAGAGATGATGAACCAAACCAACCCTACACTGTGTCCTAGCACAGGTGCGCACCGAACTGACCCTTACCAACATGATCAGATCCTGATTCCATTCCTGAGAGTGCTCTGGATTTGCAGACATTTTCACAATCATGTGGCAGACATGACTAAACACCGGAGTGCATGGAACACTGTTTGCCTTCCCACCGAATTGGTACCTATTTGTCTGCTTGCAATTTCTTGCTTTTGAACTACTAGGTTGGCAGGAGCTAGGACAGAGATGGGAGACCACTCTGTCCTGCAGCACTCAGGTCTTGAACTGCTGACCTTCCAGTCATGAAGTTCAGCGTCTTAACCACTAAGCCACCGCAGTCCCAAGGTGGCCAGAAGCATAAATTGTGGGAAATGCATGATGTTGATGTTAACAACGCTATCTCTTTCTCTTGTGGCATATGTATCCATTAGCAGAACGCAAGGAGATAGTGAGTGGTACTAAAAGCATTGCTGTGAAGGCCGCCCGGCGGCGCTCCCGAGCGCTGGTATCTGATCGACTGCATCTGCTGGAGCCAGCCAAGGAGCTCAGCAGCCTCTCCCTGCACTCCTTGAGTGGGAGCGAGGAGCCACTCTGCCAGGAGACCCTGGCTCTTGGCCAAGCGGCCAGCCCCAGCCTCCAGCACACCATCAGCGAGGACAACCTGTCCACCAGCACCGGTGAGACAGTCTCAAGGAAGAACGCCCCAAGGCGCTCCCCGAGACCCTGGCTGCGGGCCAGCAAAAAGGGAGGCAAAAAGCTTGAGAAGAGGGAGGAATCGCTCGAGGCCAAGAGGAGGAGGCGACGGTCCCGATCCTTTGAGGTCACTGGCCACAGAGTATGTCTTGAGTGTCCCAGTTCAACCACTGTCTAGAATCAGGCGCCTTTACTTAATTTAACGTAAATCAAGGTGGCCGCCAGATTGCTCATCTCAAGCTAGATGTCAGGCAGAATCTGATGTCTGTCTCTGGCACGTGTTATGCACTCATGGGATTTTATTATTTATCTATTTATAAATGTATTACGTTATTTGCCTGCTAGATGAGAGCCTTGTCTGGGCACGAGGGGCTTAAGCAGTCTAACTAGGCAATGTTGCCCATCTCTTGTCAATTATGTTAGGTGGGGACTAAAACTCACCAAAGCATCCTCCATTCAATGCCTTGGGCCAGAGGGCACACGCCATGGTCTGCTTAGCCAGCGGGCGATGTGATATCCAAATGGCTAAAATGCATTTGCGTGTGCAGAATGTCATTGAGGAGATGTCTACCAATGCGTGGACACCTCACTGAATAACAACTCCAAGGTATCCATGGTTGTGTTAACAGAGATCCCCTACCCGTAAAACACCTTCTCAATCTGGTGTGTCCTCTCTGTCTCGTCCTCTGCAGCTCCCATTCCCAAAGAACAATGCTGCCCGCCATCATCCTCTAGAAAGCAGTTCCGAGCACAGGATTGTGGGAGTGACGCACAATCCCCGCGGAACTGGAAAAGTTGCAGGACAGTTATCCAGAGTGAGGCTTCTAGCAGCGCAGCCACCGTCAGGTAGGCACGGTTGAATACACCAGGCTAAATCTCTTATTCTCAAACATTTTCGCAAACTGCTATGAGTCAAAGCTGGGTACTGGGGTGCCATCAATTAATATGAACTCTCTGGTGCATTTACACGATCCCCTGTCTTATTTATTGGGGGGTGGCATCATCGCATCCTTAAAGGTCATAAAGTGACAAAGGTAGCACTGTCGAATTGCAAGTGTTTGGACCGATATGAGAGCCGGTCCAAACAGATGGCAGGCTTTTAGAATGATCACTCAAAGGTAATTTAATCCATTTTCCATCCTTTTTAAAT
This sequence comes from Furcifer pardalis, assembly GCA_030440675.1. Taxonomy (NCBI): domain Eukaryota; kingdom Metazoa; phylum Chordata; class Lepidosauria; order Squamata; family Chamaeleonidae; genus Furcifer; species Furcifer pardalis. The sequence goes on from CP126893.1 coordinate 43,571,975, forward strand.
GGATTTTTTTCTAGTAAGAAAAAAGAGGAAGCAAGAGGGAAGACACGAGAGGGTTCCACGTAGAAGAGGAAACCATCTGGAGTAATGTCTTGTAGTGGGAATGAAGCAGGGCGATTAGATGATAAAAGTCAAGCCAAAAAGCACCCTGTATCCAGGCCCGTGTTGGGATACTGGGATGGGCGGCCGCGTGCCTCTACTTAGAACTCATAACTTAAAGGGCCACACCACCTCAGCAGTTTCAGCTCCTCTCGCCAGGCTCCCCTCCGCCCTGTGGGAGAAAGTCTGAAGCGCTTCGGCCCTTTAAGTTATGACTTCTAAATAGAGGCACGCGGTTGCCCATCCTGGTAGCCCATCATGCGCCTATCTGTATCCAAGAAGAGATGCACTGTAGTATATCAGAACTGTGTTCCCTTGGCTCTACTAAAGTATCATTTTCTTTTCCTTTAGGCCCCAGTGAGGCCTCCTGTCTCTCCATCACTTCCCACCAAGCTGGTATCTCCAAGAAAGCCACACAGCCCAGACAGCGCCCGCCACGCCTTAATTATATCACTGTGAATGGCACCAACCCTGATGGCAAAGGTGGCAGGAACCGATGCCGCTAGCACCTGAGCTCCAGAGAGTCGTCCTCGGTGCCCCAGCTGAGGGTGGGGGTGGACAAAGTAGCCAAAGACATGATGGGAAGCAGAGCTTGCTACAGAAATAGCTGTGGCAAATCCAGCCAAAGGCTCAGAAGAGTTTTGTGGCAGGTTGCAGATGCTTTTTGAGACTGTCTTACCACAGAAGTCTTATCAGAACCTAGACTGAATCCTCCAGTCTGCATTAGGCAAGTTTCTGGATGTCCATAAATACAGCTGAACCCCAGCCTAATACCGGAGGACCCCTTACTCTGTTGAGCACCCAGCCTCTTGTTTAGATCGAAGCCCTTGCTTCTATGCTGTGCCTTGTGCTGGGGAGAAAGTGCCACGACACCTGTGTAAGATCCTGCAGTGAGATAGATCTGCACATGTATGCATTCATTATTTTTGCATCATACTGAGCAGCTGAATATATTCCATAAATTTGCATCTTGGAAACTAGGGCTTTTCCATCAGGACCTTTCCGGGGGCGGGCAGGTTTGTTTCTGAAAATAGGAAGGAAACAATTGAAGCCATATAGTTTCAACTCATGGTCACAGAAGATAGAGAAAGAAATTGTATACACCAATTTGATTGTCCTTCTCTTGGGGGGGGGGGCTGTTTGCCAGATAAGATTCGCCCACAGTTTTTAAAGATTACTTAGACTTTTTGGTGTGTCAGAAATTGGATAGGCTGGCATGAAGTTTCTTTCAAAGATAAGTTATTGTGAGTATTGGTATAGGATTCTGAGAAATCTGTATGATGCCGTTACAAATGTTCTTTTTGAGCTGTGACACACAAGGAGGAAAGTGAACACGGAACTCTGTATTTTACAATATCACCTCCCAAAACATTTCCATAATCCTTTTCAGCCTCTTGTATTCTTTCCTGCTGCCTCTGGTTTGGGAAGAACTGAGTTCCTGCCAAATAGACAGTACTATAAATCTAGCTGCTGGCTCCATGCCCTCCAAAAGCAGGGGGAAATAAGTCTCGATGGTGTGGGTTTGTTGATTTGTGTTACACCCATATACTTCAGTGTAATACATTCCCTGCTCTCCCTCCCTCCCCACACAGTGCATTCAGTTAGCTGTTCCCGGCATTACACTCTAGGGCAGGGGTCACCAAACTTTTTAAACCAGGGGGTGGTTCACAGTCCCTCAGACTGTTGAGAGGCTAGACTGGTGGTCCCACCACCACTCTGGCGGAGGTTTACAACATCTTCCCTGCTACAGAGCGCTGCAAGGGACATGCCAAGCCAAGTGTTGTGGACAAGGATTGAGGAGGCGGCAAAAGCTGGAGTGAGGACACGGGCTGGATGATTTGATGCCACAGGCCAGATCCAGCCCACTGGCCATAGTTTGGGAACCCCTGCTCTAGGGTTTGTCCAAAGGGTACTACTCTTCCCCTTCCTCCCTGACTCTGATTGATGTATTTTCCTATATAAGACCCAGAGAGAGAGAGAGATGAAATGAGGATGACAAAACTTTGTTTTTCTCAGAGGATAAGTGGATAGATCAAGGGATCTCTTTCTAGAATCCCTTGCACTATAGGGTTTGTTCAGCTGCAGAGTCATCTGAAAAAATATATAGCTGTTTTAGAATTATTTTTCCCTACTAGTTTTATTCTAAAAGTTGTCAAATGGCTTCCCAGCTTTGAAGCAGGCTTTTTCACAGCAGTTCTCCATACATGTAATAAAGACAGAACATTATTTTAGGCCCCCCTATGTGAGGCTAAAGTGTGAAATTAAACCTCTCAAGTTTCATTATTCATTTTTTAGGATGTATTGTGACTTTAGATTTAGGTTACTTGTTTCCCATTGCCAAATGCCCCCTACATAAAAATGGTCTGTGTTCACCCAGCACTGTTTCCCATTCTATGTTTTGTGATACTATGATGATGTATCCTACCTTAGCCACTTTTCTCATCCACTATATAGAGACTCTTCTTGGTTTTTATAAGACTGCCAGTCATACATATCTTGCCAGTTGAAGCTACCATTTGTAGGCAAATCTGCCATTTATCAGTGAGGGTTTTGATAATTGCTTTGGTATTCCTCCCACCCCCACCCAGTACATGTGACATGAGAAATGATCCTTGAGTTCAGGCTGAACATCAATTTCATACCATCGAACGTATGGATGGTTCTAGTGGGTTCCCTTAGCCCAGTGATAGCGAACCTTGGCACTTCCAAGTCTTCTTGGACTTCAATTCCCAGAAGCCCAAGTCTATGCGAACCCACACAAATGGATTTACTGTGTGTAGTAAAGTTAAAGAACAACTGGAATGCCAAGGTTCGACATCACGGCCTTAGCCCATGGAAATCCTTAGCACATGGTATTGAAGAATGTTAGAGAAAGGCATCTGTGTGACTCAAGCACATACATATGTTCAATAACAAAATATACACAATAAGCCCCATGAGTGATTGAAAGATTTTCTGTATTTTTCAAGTGGTTTTTTTTATGAAGGATGAAGAACATAATCTGCATCAAGGATTGCTTATTATGCAACTAGTCTTGGTTAGGTATATAAGATAAGAAACCATCATATCGGGCCCAATGGCAAAATGAGTGGAGGAGGAACTCTGATTCCCAATGGTCGTGGAGGCAGAAGAGGCCATGCCAGATGGACTGGCTGTGAAGGCGCACCTTAATAGGCTGCAGGAGTCCATTGCAATCCTGGTGTTAAATCCTGCATGTCTCATTTCATATGTGCTGCAGAAGGCAGCTCCATGATTACAATGTGTGGTTCACTTCATGGCAAGCTGGGATCCACCTTAAACAAATTCACGCCAGGGGCATTTTTCCTGCTTCAGGAAAAAAATGTATCCTCGGATATGAGCTACAGACTATGAGAATGATGAGAACGTGGTGCAGAAACATGTCAAAGGAATCGGCTTTGTCTGGCCAGTTGTCTTTCCAGACATGCCATCTGACGGCTGTAGTGGATGTTTCAAAACAAACGGCAGCACAAAGTAAAAGTTGAATACTGTACTTCATTTCTCTCATGTGCTTTCTTTAGGCTGAGGTGAGGGATGCCCAAAAGATGGAACTACATTTTTAATATCTGACCCTCTTTTCCTTTCATTTTCAAAATACGTAGCTGTTTGGAGTGAAAAAAAAATCTTGTTAAATTGCCTCTTAATATGCCCTTGTAAAAATACGTGCAATATGTTACTACACCACAAGAATTAATGGTGTTCCTTCTTGCAACATCACTTTAGAAATACTACATTCTCATCCCATCCCATCCTAGATAACTCATCCCAGATTATTGTGTTTACTGACTAATTCCTATCTCTGAGGAAATGGATTCTCCTGAAGGCTTTCCCTGAGCAGAATGCTGCAAGCAAAACTTGGAGGTCATGCCTGTGATTTAAAAATACCACATGATTGCCCATTTATGTTTCATGTTCTTTATTCAGAAATCTGGGTGGTCGGTATTCCATTAAAAGACTGCGGATAAGTCATTCCCTGCAGATATAGCATAAGCATCATATTTCTACCTAAACCCATAACGTGCAACCTATTTTTCTTTTCTGTTTATCTTTCCTCCAGTTCTAAACCCATGTTATGGCGTCCATAGCTACTATCCATTCTTCTGGGTAGTCTGGTGGTTTGGATATCTGGCAGAGAGTGGGAGTTTGATTTCCCACTGTACTCCTTGATAGGGGCTGGACCTGACCATCCATAAGGTTCCTTCTAGCTTTGTCGTTCTAAAATTATTATTGTTGTTATTTCCAATAATCTCGTTGTCAAGAGTTTCTACCTGTGCTGAGAAGGACAAATGGCATGGGAAAATCCATGTTGATACTAGGAAAGAAAGACAACCTTTAGGCACAGGTCATAATCTATCAGAGTGCTGAAGTATTGATAGTATTGTGCATGGTAGATCTATTCAGCCCACAAAAAAATATTGTGTAGATTTTTATAGCATTTAAAAATCAGCAAAACCTACACGGCCAGATATGACAATAGGGCAAAAGATGTGTAGGTATCTAGACCAAAGGCAACTGGGCAGCTTCCAGTGTTTAAAAACTACAGGCTGTAGCTAAAATATTGGCAGAAGACCTCGATGCCATTCATAAAGAGAGGATTCTGTTGGTATGATGCTTTCCACATAGCACATTCTCCCCATTTAGGATTTTACCAGCTAGCTTCTAACATAAAAGGCTCTTGTGCAAGGCTGTATCATCTATATGTATAAACTAACAAGACGGACAGGAAGAAACACATTTCAATACTGTTCTGTTATTCTGCCACTGTGTCGATTTCTTTGCCTACATCTACCAGCTTCCAAAAATCATACGGGCCCATAACCTCACAGGAATGACATAAATGGCATAAGACAGATTCTAAATGGGTAAAAGGAGACAAAACTCTAAGGGGGTATCTTTGATAATTACCTAATTCAAAGCAGCCATGAGATTTTGTGGTTCTACCTGAGATTGTTAAAATAAGGTAGAAGGGAGCTAAACATAGTAGGAACAGAGATGAGGGGAATTTTCCATCTCATAATCTAAATTGTCTTAATTTCTTGTTTATTGGGGGGAAACAGTCGCCAGATTTGCAGGGACTCTGAGCAAGAACCTCTGGATGTCTTCAAACAGGCTATCCTGCCATCTTGATTTCATATCTGAGAGTAAAAAAAAACAACAGCTAAAAAAGACAAAAAATGTGACACCTTAAAGACTAACCCTTGTATAGAGGAGTTAGTCTTTAAGGTGGCACAAAAATTTTTGTCTTTTTTTCCTCCTCCTTTTTTTTTCCTGTTCTGTTTTTACTCTCAAATATGCTTGCACAGACTAACATGGCTATCATTTCAAACATTTCTGTCATGATTCCAGTATGGCAGAGCCTATGTCAGCCAGTTTTCTGCTGGATGGTGGATTTATTCCTCTTCTTCAGATCAAACCAGGAAATTCTCTGATTCCTTGCTCCCTTTACCACCTCAACTCCCTTCTATTTCTTGATCTTGATTAGCGAATGGTAAACTGGCTTGATGATGATATGCAGATGCAGAGAGTTGTCAATGAGGTATTCAGAGGTGCGCTTCTGCAGATCAGCGTGTACCAGAAAATCAGCTACTTCGTCGGTACTCTGGTGGAAACTATAGGCGTGCTTGACAAAAACTTTGCCCTGCTGCTTCACGCCCACCAAAATGGTCTTCTGGAAGCTGACACCAGCAAAATCAGAGCTGGTGGTAGCTGGAGTGATAACCAGGCGGGGACGCCCGTCCTCAATCCTGATTGACTGGATGGCCCCAGAGACTGAGTCGGAGTAGACAGGACGCAAGCTGACCGGAAGCCAACGGGGGGAGAAGAGGACATTCCAAGTCACCCTCTTGGCAGAGTCATGGCTGCTGGGTCCCAGCTGGGTCTGGAAACTGGTACTGCGGTCATCTCGGGCTGGGTTATTAATGACCCATTGAGATCCCCAAGAGGTCGAGAGGTAGTTACGGGGCAAGAACATGCTGCAGTTAACATCGAAATATTTGGCAAAATGGATTGGGGAAGAAGAATGGAACTGGAAGGCTTGGAAGAGCAGATCTTGTACAGCACTGTAGTGCTTGACCATCACTGGAGATTGCGTCTGCAGGTGGAAAAGGTGATTAGGGGGGATCATTGGGTAGCGCAGGGATCTCAGCATCTTCTCCACGACAGAGTCCTCTGGCTGGTGGGTGGCAACCCAGTCCTCAACAGCTGTGTAGAGCTCCAGCTCACTCTGAAGAACCAGGTCAGACCGTTCGAGCAGCAGGAGGAGGAGATCCACACTCACCGAAGCCCATTCTGCACTGCTCATGACAGAAGACAGGTTCCAGGCTAGGAACTGGAGGCAGCTCTCCTGCAGAGCTTCATCGGCAATCCTCACTGCATAGTGGTACCAGCCCACCACGTGGCCCTGATTGGACTCACTGGCCAGGCGGCTTTTCATGTACTCTGCCACCCCCCGTTGCAAGCTGTAGACACGATACTTGCTGGCTAGTCGGTGAAGTGGGATGGCTTGATGGAGGAGAATAGAGATCTCACCACAGTATAAATACCTAGAGGTGGGAGAGTTAGGGTTGAGTATCTGCTCTCAAATAACAGTCATGATCACTCTCTGACTCCCCATGGAACAGAATTCAGTGTTACGGTATGTGATGGCAAACCTTGGTACTCCAGCTGTTCTTGAACTTCAATTCCCAGAAGCCTTGATCAGCAGGAAGGCTAACTTGGGCTTCTGGTAACTGAAGTCCAAGAACAGCTGGCGTGCCAACGTTCACCATCACTGGCATAGGCTATAATTTTCATAATGTGAGGTCAAAAGATTTATGCTCAGATTCATGTAAGATTCCCAGCTTTGATCTAGCTTCACATTAAAACCATAAGTAATTAAGACCTAAATTTAATAGTTTATTAATAGAGATTCCAATTAAACCAGGGAGAAAAGTGGTGTGCCGTTTTCAGGAAAACAGAAGAGGCCTCCATCTACTTGGGTTTAAACCAGGGGTTCCAAACCTTTTTAGGCCATGGGCCTGACCACGACCCCCAGACAGCTGAGCGGGCTGGACCATGGCCCCTGGAAGCAGAAGTAAATGTGCCCGCTTCCGCATTTACGACAGCCACAAGTGCATTTATGGCTGATGTATCTGCATTTACGCATGCGCAGGAGCATTTTATGGCTGTCAGAAATGTGCCTGTTTCCACTCCCAGGTGTGGCAGCAGTAGTGGTGGGCCACATGAAATGGTGCCACAGGCCAGGTGTGGCCCACGGGACATAGGTTGAGAACCCCTGGCTTAAACTGATCCCTGCTCATAGTAACAGGAGATCAGTATTAGGAAACAGGGAAGGGACACGCCCATGTACTTGTTGCACAAAAGTGATCCTGAACTTTTGGTATTTTGGGACAAATAGCCTCTACATTCAAAAACATGAGACCTAACAGGTTAGGAACAAAAAGCTCACTTTTTCTGACAAGGATATTTATATTTTTACAGGCATTATATTTAGCATTTACTGTATATGCTGGCTTATAAGACTACTTTTCCCCCCTGAAAAACATGCCTCCAAGGGGGGGGAGGGTGTCATACGCCGGGTGCACCTCAGTTGGAATAGACATAGCTGCCCGTAGTGGCCTCCTGATGCTCGCCCGGTGCCCATAGTGGCCTCCCGATGCCCGCCTGGTGCCCATAGTGGCCTCCCGATGCCCACCCACCTCATTCTACATACCATCCAGTATCGCGCGGTATCCAGCATGGCTGCGGTGAGCATCAGCAGCGAGACAGGGGTGCCAGCCATTTCGGTGTGACCGGCCCATTGTGCTTGGTGGGAAGCAGCGGTGCTCCGCTCCGCCCCTTGTCTACGCAGAGCTCACACATGCACACTTGCGCACTAGTGCCGGCCACAGGGAGATGTTGAAATCAAATCTGATTTTCTTTTATGTTTTATTTGGTGTGTGGAAGGTGTGTGGAAGAGGGGATAGTCTTATACGGCGAGTATATAAAACAAACTATATTTTGAGTGGAAATGTTGGGGGGTCGTCTTATACGCCCAGTCTTCTTATACACCGGCATATACGGTATGTCACAGTAGGCATTTTTCAAAGATCTGAAGACTGCACATGCCCCTTCCCCACCCCTAACTCTATGTTTGGACGGCTGCACTCACTATTGAGCCCCTTCCCCCTAAAAAAAAATATTTTAAATTTTTATTTTTAAACTGGAGAATCTCCCCATACCATTTAGTGCTGCAGAGAGCAATTTCCTTGTTTCTCTCATTGAAAGCTTCTGAGCTGTTCTAGGTGACTTTTGATTTTGAAAAGAACAGACATCCCCTATGATTGGTGCATACTTTTACCAACCCTTATTTATGATAATCTATAAGGAATGGGGATTAGGACAAAGAATATGCCCAAAATCACTACTAGTATGTTGAAAGATAAATAAGTGAGTCGTAGAGCAAATCAAGCCATGTCTCTGGAGGCAAAAATGAGGAAAATTGAGACTGTCTTACTTTGGGTGCATCATGAGATGACAAGACTGTCTGAAGACAATAATGCTTTGAAAAGGTGAGAGGCAGCAGGAAAAGGGGGAAACCAATTGTGATATGGATTGACTCCCTAAACTCCACACACACACACACACACACACACACACACACACACACACAGACTTGGATTTGCAAAAGATGAGCAACCATGAGAAACAGGGCAGGGGGTGGTTTGAATCAAGAAAAATCTAAGCAGAAGGCCTTACCTGATGAACTTTTCAAACAGGGCAGCGCTATCAGGTGACTCGTGTAGGGTAAGCACCGTTTGGTTGTGAAGGAGGCTCTCAAAGATCTCGCTCTGCAAGCTGAGCAGCAGCTGGTGGGTGTGAAAGACCTTGACTTCATCTGAGCCAGCTGTCCGCACCCGCAACGTGGTGTCACTGGCATTTCCGTTCTGCAAGAGATCTTGTAGGCGCTGCAGCAATGTCAGGGAGTGGTTGATGGTTGCCACTGTGGGATCCCCACTGAGGTCTGCCTTCTGGACTGCAGAGAAAGAGAACATGGGGGTGACTTGACCAGGAAGAGGTAACCTGTTTAGATATTATAGTCAGGTAAAGCTCTCCCTTGCTCGAAAGCCAGTCATATCCAACTCTAGGGTCCAGTGCTCATCTCCATTTATAACCAAAGATCCAGTGCTGTCTCCATCTGCAGACATTTCAATGGACATGTGGCAAGTATTACTAGACACTGGCACACATGCAGTGGTGGGCTGTCAAAATTTTTACTACCCCACCGTGACATCACCACAGTGTGGGCAGAGCTAACATCATGACATCATGATGTCATGGGTTGGGCGAAAGAAAATAAATAAAATAAAATAAAACTAAGCACACACACACACCTCAACCCCCCCACCCACCCCACCCCACCCCCCAACACAAACCCGTCACTTACCTGTTAGTATAAGTGCCTGGGCAGCACCATGTTGCAAGATGGATATGGTCATCGTACCAGTTCTCTAGGATAATATGCCTTAATGTAAATGTAAAACAGCTGTACCTCCTTAAGGGTTCTCCAATTGGAACAGCAATTGGAACAGCACAGGTGTAGCTTATTGATGAGGTAACTCCAAGACTTTGCTTAAAAACCCCAAACCATGCCGCCAGGCCACCAGCTCACTCTGTTGTGTAGCACTCAGATCTCGAACTGCTGACCTTCCAGTCATCAAGTTCAGCATCTCAACCACTAAGTCAACACAGTTCCTAATTACGGTCAGGGAGAGGCATCAATTACTACCTGGGAAGTATGCATGTGTTTAGAGATACACTAAGTAATTTAAAAGTGTGTTTATCACAAGAGCAGTTTTAAGAGCTGAGAAGCATTACTTGTTGCACAAGGACATTCTGAGAGCTGTAGTCCGACAAGTTTATTTATTTATTTATTTATTCAGATTTATATTGCCACCCACTCGCCGAGGCGACTCAGGGCAGCTTACAGTCAAAACAGCAACAGTACAATAAAAATTATAAAATATAACCTCACAAAATACAACCAAACCAGAACACAGACTAAATCCCCTCAGGCCATTGTTGTTGGGTTTCCCCCAAGCATTAGTTTTGTTTATGTTTCTATTGCCAGGAATGATGCTAGTTATAGACTAGGAATATTTCTCTTGTGAAGAATATTCCTGGTTTGGGCTTGGTTTGATGTGGAGCAAGCTATCCCATTTTCCCCTTTGTAACTCTTGCTCTGGGTTGTGGGCTGTGTTCCTGCCAGCAGGAAATGTTTTCTTCTCTTACTTCAAATGACAGTTTGCAACCTTAAAGCCAAAATACCTTCTCTTTTTCAGAAACTACACCTGATTGGAGATTTGCCTTATTTATCAACAAAGCTTTATAGGGGATGGAATCAAATTTAATTGCAGCCAGTTAAAAGCCACCTAGAGTAGATTAATGGCATAACACAGGAATGGTGTCTTGTCACTGTAAAGGGAAAGGTTGCCCTTTCTTGAAAGCCAGTTGTATCTGACTCTAGGGTTCAGTGCTCATCTTTGTTTATAGCCAAAGAGCCAGTACTGTCTACAACTGCAGACATTTCTGTGATCATGTGGCAGGCATCCCTACACACCAGAGTGCATGGAACGCTGTTTACCTTTCTGCCAAAGCAGTACCTATTTATCTACTTGCAATTTCTTGCTTTCAAATTGCAAGGTTGGCAGGAGCTAGGACAGAGATGGGAGCTCACTCTGTCATGCAGCACTCGGGTCATGTACTGCTGACCTGCCGACCTCCCACTTGTCAAGTTCAACATCTTAACCACTAAGCTACTGTAACCTTCTGTTAAAATTGGGATTAGAAAGGACTCATTTACAATTTGCTGCCCTTTACACTATTCTGTTGTCATCCCACCCCCACCCCAATATGATTCGCTAGGGTCTTTCCCAACATCCTGCTAGAATCTTGAGAACTCTTCAGGAAGGCCATCAAGGTTTTTTGATGAGCATGCATTTGTATATGACCACTGCAATTTCTTACTGGTCAGAATGGAGCTTTGAACTGGACAGAAAAGTGCAGGAGACCATCATTACACCTTCTAGCTGACAACTTTCTTGCTCATCCAGAAAAAAACAACCCTTTCAGGTTGGATCAGGGACACACCTTTCTTACCATCTGATCGTGCCCTCATATGGCACAAACTCCTTATATGGAGTTCATTAATACAAGATGTTCTCCTGGAAAACTTGTTCAAGACTTTGGAAGGAAATAGATATTAGGTCTTGGAGAAAGTGACCTTCTCCTAGCTAAGGAGAAGTTATTATGCAGTGTAGGGATACTGACACAAGTAGAGAGAGATGTATGTGAGAAAGGCCAAGAGGTTAGCTGTTTAGAAGATATAACAAGAGGAATAGATGTGAACTGGTACAAAATACCAACGCTCCAGGCCTTTTGAGGGAGGGGTGCCTAGTGGTAGTGAATCTACTTCTTTCTGCATGGGAGCTCTTGTTTGTCTCTGCTTAGGCTCTATTGTAAATAAACCAAATGTTAAAAAGGGTCTCAACTGCTCCTACATCCAAAATAAATCAGACTCATTAGGGCTACCGAAGATCACTACATGTTTAAGAAAGGAGAGTACTCAGCAACACACAGTATGAGGTACACAGAGAGTACAGTGGTATTCACACGTAGCTCACAGTAGTATCTTGAATGAAACTTGTGGATATAATCTAGACCAGTGGTTCTCAACCTTTTTTTGGCCATGCCCCACCTAAGCATTTGTAAAATCTTAATTCACCCCCTCCCGTGACAAATATAATTCTTATTATTCAAAAAGTGAACTCTTATTTGTGTGGAGGAAGCCTAAAAGACCATTCACTGTTAATAACTCATTCTCAAGTTGTCCGGCCCTTAAAAACCAAATTGCCCCCCTGTAGGGCATGTGGCCCACATTGGGAACTATGGATCTACACAAAGTATGTGCTGAGCTGTCTAGTGGAAATAATGGAACTTACATTTTCTCTTTTATATTGATTTATACTTCCTGTATTATTTGTCTTTGGTCAACTGCAGACCTTCCAAACTGATGAACTAATTACATTTCAAAGAAACTAAAGGCACATGTAGTCAAATTGTTAATATTGTCTCACGGTTTCTAGTTTCTAGGAAGTCCCTTGAAACGCAAAAATTGCAATAAAATCATTAAACTGTACCACATCTGCTCCCCTCTGATTATTTTAACCCTGGGGTGCCCAAACTACAACCCAGGGGCCGCAAATGGCCCATGACGCCAATTTATCTGGCCCACAAAGCCCTCGTCATTCCTGGAAGTAAAATGTGTCAGTATGGGCGCATTTTACTTCCACTTCCAGGAGCGACGAGGGCTCCGCAGGCTGGATGAATTGGCGTCGGAGGTCGCATACAGCCCCCAGGCCTTAGCAACCGGCTCCCTGAACCATGTGATCGGCCCACAGGCTGAAAAGTTTGGGCACTTCTGTTTTAACACAAAGGGTGGTGGTTAAAGTCACACAGCCCCCCCCTTCCTGCACCACCTAAGCCTAGCTAGTTCTTGTGGATATCGGCGCATTTATTTTACTACTCTTGGGAGTTGGATCTGTGCCAGCAGTTTCACAGCCGTCATTAACTCAATGAAATCACTGCCACCGGATGAATTAAATGCTTTCAGAGCCAAGTTACACTTCTTGGCTTCCTTAGGGGAAGAAAGCATAGCCTGTTCATATTCTCTGTATCTTGGCTTGCTTCTGCAGCCCAGTCTAACTTGGGCAAGGATAAAAGCTTAAAACCAAAGTTAAATAAATCCTAGCCCCCACTACAGACAAAGTGGGCAGTGGGGTGGCAAAGAGCTATTTAAAGGAGAAGGTGCTAAATGAGGCACTTTCCATGAAAACATTGCTTTTGTTAAAGTTTCTTGTAAAAGAAAAGTGTTTGTGACGCTTTGCTCCACAAAAGACCGGAGGGAAACAAATTACACCTCCCTGACTGCCTCCCTTTGTGATTCCCTGTGTTTATTCCAATTTGATTTGCTATTTCTATGAGTGGCCCATCGCATAAACAGAGAAATTATTTATTATTGTATGGTTAAATATAGCATCGGAATGATATAACCTCCTGCTTCGGCTCTTTTAAAGCAAAGTTGTTGCGTTTACTTAAAAATATCAATATCTGGGAAGGAAAAAACAGCCGCACTGTGACATTTTCCCATCCTTCAGCTTTGTCGTTAAACACCTCTGTGCTGGCTCAGTGGTTAAGAAGCTCGCCTTGTTAGCTGGAAGGCTGGCAAGTTGGTAGTTCGAGACCCGGGTACTGCATGATGGATTGAGCGCCCGTCTCTGTCTCAGCTCTTGGGGACATGAAAGGAGCCTCATTTGGGTGTTCTCTGAGCAGAGTTTCTTCCACAAAAATCCTTCAACCCAGAATAATTTCTGACATGAAATTATTATTATTACCTTGTTCTTGAATTGATATAATCTGAGATTATTAAATGTTTACCAAACATTGTGGCAAGATCTTGTTCGTAACACCTCATCCCTGGCACAAAACAGTGTGATAGTAAACCACAAGCTCCAGTGATGAACATTCGGGTCCATTGGCAGAACAGCATGGACAGTAGCCCTTGATGTCTTGCACCCATCTTGCCCCTTCTTTTGCCTGCATTGAATCTGGCCCACATATTATATCTTTTAATTCCTTGTCTCATCCAGAGGATTAGCTGCTTCTAGACACACACGGCACAGCTAAACCAAGCTGAATTGGGGATTGGAAATGAGAGAAGCAGCTTTCACCTAAAAGACTTCATGTGGAATTCAGCACTGAATGTTTTCTAGCAAATATTGTAACATATCATATACATAAACATACAGGGTATTTACAAACACATACAAAAGTCCTGTATTTTTTCCTGGACACGTAATATTTTATTGTCTTGCATTTTCTGCCAACACATACATAGATAAATATATTCTCTCTTTCCTTCTCTCTCTTCCTGTTTTTGATTATCATTTGGGTTTATTCGCATCCTGACTCCTTTATGCTACAATGATAATCAAGCCAGTATAAAGTCGGTATCTCAGTTGCAGGAAGAATATGGCAATGTCTAAATCCTCAGTGGGGCACAGGCCAGATGTCTCCAGTTCAAGGTTTTCTGAACAGTGAGTAGAACAGGCTGGACCATCAAGGTCAAGGTTGTAATGAGTGCAGGCTGGGCACTGCCAGTTAAGCGTTCACACAAGTGAGCACAAACCAGGGAAACTTGTCCTCTAGCAGAATGGCCAGTAACTTGGGAGTAACCCCAAAACTTCAACAAACTACCTTCTGTTCCTCAGGCAGGCTCTTTGTGTAACCTTGGGAAAGTGTCTCCCTTTTTTAGGCCAGCAGTGGGTAAACTGTTTTTCTGAGGAGCTGTGCAAACTTGGCTCTCAATTCCTTGATTTACTATGCACAGAGACCAGAAGATATCATGGGAACAGATATGGGGCTGGCAGAATAGATTCTGCTCTTGGGGTGACTTAAAGAGGACACCACTCTCTCTCCTAGGCTCATAAAGTTCTTTCAAAAGGTCTTTCAGCCAGGGCACTTTTTCCTGATACTTCTACAAGTTGAGTAACACAACTCCCACTTTCTGACCACTTCTACAGCTCCGGGCCACACCCTACAGTGCATCGTCTGTGGTCCTCATGACATGCCATCCCAACCGGTTCACCCAGCAATGGTCCATGCCAGCAACCCTTCGCTTACCTCCTTGGACAGCCAGGCAAAGCAGCAAGAGAGCAGCAAAGGAGCAGGTCCACCGTCTGGGGGTAGCAGGCCGGACCCCTATGCCTTTAACCACCATGTCTCCTTCCTTGAGCCTGTCCACAGAGGGAATAAGCCCTCCACTGAGCGTGCTAATGTGTCTGACTCTTTATGTAGGACACTGACTCTCCCAGCCCCGCTTGCCATTGATTGGCGGAAAACTGGTAACAGCTGTTACCAAGGAAACCACTTAAGATTGTGAAGTGATGCCTTTTGGGCACTGAGGGACTCCCCAAGCTGCTAGCGGAGCCTCCCCGGGAGGACAAGACTACCTTGAGCCGTCACCATAGCGGACACTCTCAAAGAGGAGCCATCTTCACATTCTTGCCCTTGCATTTTCTTAACTTCAGAGTTTCCAGACTGCCAAGCAATGTGGGTATTAAAAAGATCGCTGCATACTTACATTAACCTCTTTCAAATACTTCTAGTTACAGGAATGGAAAAAAAAGGTACTTTCCCCCTAGTTCTGAAGACTTGGTTTACACAAAGGCAGCAAAATATCTCTTCTTACGTTTGATTTGCAAAAAGCAGTAGATAGACCTGGTTTGCAAAAGGTGGTATGTTTACCTGGTTTGTGCTCTTGACATTTGAATTTAGGAGAGACATTTGCATTAACCAGTATGGTCAGGTTATCCTGGTAATAGAGTAGATGCTACTACCAGTGACTCAACGGCAAGTGTCAGGTGGTGGTTAACTAACCTGACAACCCTGAAGACTAGCATCCTTGATGAAGTCCACAGGAAAGGGTGATGGACCCCAAGTGGACTAAATCCCACTTGAATCCATCTTAATAGGGGGCAGCAGCTCCATCAATACTGACCTGGGACCAATGAGGACTTTGCATGCCAAAAGCGCTCAGGACCAGAAAGTAACCCATGGGCCTCAGTGGTAGAGGTGTCATGCTGCGATGTGGACGGCAGATGAAAGGCCACTGCGTTATATTCTTAGGACAGTCTTCATGGCTGATTGCCATGAGGATCGCCAATATTCAGATTTGGATATAGCAGAAAAAGGAGAAGAAGAATTTGCATTGGGATACTGTGACAATTAGGAAGAGGCATGATATTCCCAGGTAACAAGGCACAGTGTTCCAATGCTATCTGAAATACAGTTTTTGATTGTCCCTTGGTTCCTTACTCCTGCTGCTAGGCAGCAGCCAAGAAGGAGCACCCTGGAAGCCACCTTCACTGTAGCCAAGGAGCAAACAAGGAAAGCTGGCCTTTTACACAGGTCTTGTCATTCTGCAGGGCTGCAGTGGCTCAGTGGTTAAGACGCTGAGCTTGACAATCGGAGGCCAGCAGGTCAGCAGTTCGAAAGCAAGGAATTGCAAGTAAATAAATAGGTACCGCTTTAATGGGAATGGTAACAGAGTTCCATGTGCTTTGACGTCTAGTCATGCCTGCCACATGAAGATGGAAATGTCTGCATATGCAGACAGTGTTGGGTCTTTGGCTGTAAACGCAGATGAGCACCACTTTTGAACAAGGGAGACCTTGTTGCCACACCTGGAAGTGGAAGTAGGCACATTTACGACAGCCATAAAACACACCCGCATATGTGTAAACGCAGTTACATAAGCTATAAATGTGCCTGCGGCTGTCCGCTTCTGGTGAGCGTGGTCCGGACCGCTCAGCTGTCCAGGGGCGTGTTCAGGCCCATGGCATTAAAAGGTTGGGAACCCCTGCTTTAGAGCTCTGATAGCAGTTTTGAGCCTTGTTCACATAACAGCCCAGAATTCACCAAATCCAGGACCAAAGTGAGGGACATAGGAAGGAGCTGGAAGAAATGTTGCCAAATCCCATACTTTAGGGCAGTAACTCTAAAGTTTAAGATAAAGGGATTGTCCCTCTCCAAATTCCCTTTTGGAGAAAGCAGAGGTCACTATCCCAGGCTGGCTGTGCCCTTGTGAACAGCACGACTAAGCCTGAATTGCCTACAACTTCACTTGAAAGTGAGCAGGATCTGCGTCCCATCAAGTGTTATTTCTGTTGGAAATCATGACAGTCTTTTAAGAAGCTACTTGTCTACTTGGACTTGTTGTTTAGCCATATCAGCCCAATTTCAGTCCTATTCGGTCCCTACTGAGCATCTCTAGGACTCACTATCTGGTACTATTGTCAAAATTATACACAGTCTATCAGAGATGCTGTACTTCAGTTCTCAAATCCTGATATCTCATCTTATTTTCAACCTCTTTTTCTTCCACATGATCATCACCTGGGATTGCCACAACAATCAGCTAAAGCACATTTATCCCCAACCACAGTAATATCTGGAATATTGTGTTCAAACTTCTTATCAGCTTAGATCTAAAGTCCCACTAGATCTCAGCCATCGTATCATCATTCTCAACCACCTTTTCAGGTTTGTATTCCCACCAGTACTTCAAATATTTATTTTATTTATATTTATTTATTATTCGTACTTACTACCCCGCTCCAATCGGGCAAGCCCGACTCTGAGCGGCTTACAGACTAAAATATCAATATCCTAGACTTGATGTTAAAACTTTTAAAAATTCATAAAAGCATAAAAATCACACCATATGGTATTCCACAATTCTTGCACTGATTCTAGTGTAACACTGCTGCAACTCAGTTATGACATCTTTTTTTAGTCAGTCTATGCAATCTTACTGTATTCACGGATAATATGGTCCACTCTTCCATTTCTTTACAAAGCCCACACTTACTATCAGTTCCAGTTTTTTCAATTTCTGCTTTAGTTATGTTGGTATGTGGTGGTCATTTTTGGGCAACAAATATAAGTCCTTCTGCCTGCTTTTTAGGATATTGTGTTTTAGCCACACCCAATTATTAGGCCTATTTACTTTCCCTTCAATATTTTTTCATATATTGAGCACATAATGAGGAGGATGGTGGAGGACAGAAGTGCCTGGCATGCAGTGGTCCATGGGGTCACAAAGGGTCGGACTCAACTATGCGACTCAACAACAGGTTTATTATTTAAAGCATGTATTCTATTTCGTAACATCTCTTTCCTGTATGCATCTTTCAGCTCAGCAGTCTTCAGGCTAGCTTCCTTAAAAGCTATGAATGTTTTACAAAGAGACCTTTTTTAAAACTGTTCTACTGTTTCTTTTTGCAGTACTCCTTGTCCTCTATCCTCCCATGCTGTAAAACATGTCTGCGGCTGTCATAAACACATTTATGACAGCCTCGGGTGCATTTATGGCACATTTCTTTCTGTTTTCACCACTTCAGCTGCTTCTGGCGGGAGCAGCAGGAATGAGGGTGGCGTGTTATCAGCTGTTTTCAGCACTTCTGGCAGTGGAGGCGGCAGCGGAAGTGAAGGTTGTAGGTTGCAAACCCCTGCTTTAGATAAAGGTACGGCCAAGATCAACTGCCAGCAATGAATGCATGGAACTAATTTTCTGAGGTGCCAGTATATTTCCCAGCATAGGTCAAAGGTGGCTTGAAATTTGGGACAACACTCACAGAAAGCCTCAAGTCTCCAGGTTGTATGACAAGGGACAATTATTGGTCTTCTGCATCAACTGCTGGCTAAGGCATTGACTGGAAGGCAGCAGGTCAGCAGTTTGATACCCGAATACTGCAGGATAGAATGAGCTCCCGTCTTTGTCCCAGTTCCTGCCAACCTAGCAAGAAATTGCAAGTAGATAAATAGGAACCACTTCAGTGGGAAGGTAAACAGCGTTCCGTGCTCTCCGGTGTGTAGTCATGCCTGCCACATGACCACGGAAACGTCTGCAGAAGCTGGCTCTTCAGCTATGAAACAGAAATGAGCACTGAACCGTAGAGTCAGATACGACTGGCTTTCAAGCAAGGGTGACCTTTACCTTTACATCTACTGCTGACATTGTACCAGCAAAAATCAAGAAGGCATAATCTCTCTCTATGGTGCTGAACACTCACATGAACCTTATTAGTCTGTCTTTTTCTACTACAGTACAAAGAATCTTTAATGTACTGATGATAAAACAATGTCAGGCAATTAAAAGTTTAAAGGCATGAGGATGCAAATTAAAATTTAATAGCCGCATAGAAGATGTCCAAATGGTCAGATATAGCTTTGTATCTATGGAACATGCTCAGAACAGCTTTTGTAAAGAATAGGTCACCAGTTTCTTGTTGCTTTTGTTAGTGCAAACAGCTTGGTTGGTTGACTCTGAGGGAAAGGCCATGACACAAACTTCAGGAAGAAGGTGGGAATCAAACAGCAAAGCCAGACATGAAAAAAATTGTACAGGAGCAAGAAAGCAGTGTTTACACTTCATTTGCCAGCCTAATACAAAAGCAGATGCCAGTACAAATCCCATCGATCCAGACAGCTCTTCATTATATGAGAATAGACTAATATTTCCTCAGCTGTGTTTAAACTGGATGCAGCAAGGATGAAGGTCAAAGTCTGCCAGAGCATAACCCCCTGAGGCAGGGGCAGCACTGAGTGGCTGAATGAACCGTGGAGACCCTGATAAAGCAGATGCCTCAACGTGACTTCTCCTGCCAAGAGGACAGGCCCACAGGGTCTTCATCCACAACAGCATGGCTGGAAAAAAAACTAATCTGGCTATGACTCACCCCCTCCTCCTGAGTAAATTCACAAAGTCACAACTGGTATCCTCAGCATACAACTTTCCCATTACTCCCACATGGTAGCATGCTCTGCTCAGTTGTGATACTCAAACTCTTGAACCAGTCATTTTGCATGGAGATACAGCATTCCATCATGGTCCCTTGTGGTCCCTTCCTCCCCTAGCTGTAACCATGTCTCCTATTTCTGATTCCTGATTCCAGCTGGCCCTGGTGTAGCTGGGGAAAATGCCTATGGTCTCTGCGCTTAAAAGCCATCCAAGATGGATATTACCAAATGACAGAAAGCCCATTGATTTGTGTGTCATCTATACAAATATACAGTTATGGCCTACAAATTCTGCACTGTGTAGTCTTATGTCCATAATGTGTGAGGATTGAGAAGGTGCCAATGAATTTAAATCCTAGTCTAGGATTTCATGGCACTCAGATAAAAGACACCGTATTCATTTGAGAAGCCAGTGGAGTATAACAGAAGGAATGTTAGATTAGAATTCAGGAGGGTTGGCTTGAAATCCTCTCCCAGCTGCCAGGCAGTAATAGCAAACCAGTTCTTGAACATATCACATAACTCAAAAACTCTATTATGGTCCAGGGTATCTGAAGGACCATATCTTCCCATATAAGCCTTTTGGGCAGTGCTGGATCAGTCAGATAGCAGGAGTAGCAAATTCTATGGGCCCCACATCTCTGGGGGCCTCAACCCCCGTGATCGGTTAGAATGAAAATCCAAATTTAAATATTCCGTGCGTTCACATGGATATTCAAAAAATGCTCACTCGGAGAGACTCGCCAACACCTCATTGGAGCGTTCAATGGGCGCCAAAGAGTAAAGATGTGCACGAAGGTGGAGCCGTCTTTGTCTGTGTGCACATCTTACACACTACGCCATAGTAGCGCGAATTTGTTAAATCGAAAAAAGTTTGTTTTTACTAGTAGTGTTTTATTTTATAGGTACAAGTATCCTAAATCCTAAATCTAAGCAAGGGTCTCTTGACATGATTTGCTACAGGCCTCGCACTGGCTTAATCCAGCACTGCTACTGGGCCTTTAATATCCTCAGAAGCAGCCCTCCTCTTGAAGTGGCTACTTTAGCACCAAGAAAATAAGCAGACAAAGTATTGGTGAAAGAAATGGCAAAGGCCTTTATTATAATATTAACATGACAAGTTTGTAATGTCAATATGATTCAGACAGTGTTTCCCAAATGCTGGTGTTTGGACTTCAATTCCCAGAAGCCTAAGTCATTTCCCCAAAGCACTGATCAGCCAATGTACTGACTTAGGCTTCAGGGAATTGAAGTCCACTAGTTGGCTGTGTATCCCTTGTTGGGAACCACTGAGTGATAGAATAAGTTCTAAAGATCTGAATGAAAATCACAGCTCTGCATGGCTCTTTTATACCATACTTTCTGGAACACAGCCCAGGTTAGGTCATTGTTTAATTGTGAGTTACAGAAGTAGAAACAAAGTAATTAGTTAACAAGGAAGCTTTTACAGTACAGGCTAAATGTGCAGGTAACTTAATAAAATATTTTCATATCATAAATATTTACACTGTTTATCAAAGATGAACTTTACCAAGTTCATGACCTGTTCATAATCTAATTAGTTTTACCTGTGCTAGTAGCAGTGCCTGGGCATGGCACACATTGCATCATGGATAAATGGTTGTGTATATCTTTAAGGACTATTCTAGAGAACGGCCAGCTGCTCAGGATCAGCAACTAACGAAGAAGCCTCTTGTATATAAGAATAGGCATGCCCAAAGCTAAAGTTGCCTCGCCTTAATGGAGTGGTCATCTTGCTGGAGTACTCATCTTGGAAGTAACTTATGGGCCAGGGATTTTGTGACTTTGCCATTTCGTGGTAGTGACTTTTGTGTCAGTGAATGCAAAACAGCTTGGATAGCTGGTGTTTTGTCTCAGAGCTTGCTTCTACCAAGGATTTTCCAAAGAAGTGTTGCAGAGGAGGAATTAGCATAACAGCTGTTCATCTCAAGGTCTGCAAGGAACCAGCAAGGACTCCATGATAAGCTTACTGGGTAAGCAAAGAGAATGAGAGCTGAAACTCTCTCAGGACTGTGAACGCTTGTATATATGTCGTTCCTGAATGCTGAAGCTAAGCTCGTTATTTTTGTCATCACTGTAAATATTTTTTCCCTGCACCTCACCTCGTGAGTAAAAGTTTTTTTCTGTTGCCTCACACGAACTGTTTGCCTGGTTTTTCTTTTTCTGGGCTCATCAACACTGAAGGCAGGGGTGTGGCAGGGGCAAATCCGCTCTGGAATACTCTGTCAACCTGTGACTTCATCTAATTCATTTTATATCCACTCTGGATACTTCCTATCCAATAATACAGTGAGGTGATGCAAAGAGTAATTATGAAACATAGCGACAACCAGATGCTTTTAGTTGGCTAGACATCTTAAATTGCCATCTTATTTCTTATAGCTATTCAAGCACTTAGAATAAATGACATTTCCTTCCATAGTGGTGACATCACTTCTTTAACTTTTACAACTTTTAATTATTATGAACCCTCTTCACTCTCAGACTCATTGCCACCACAAGGTACACTTGATGGGGAAAACAGAGAAGGCCTTATCTGTGGCAGCTCCCAAATAGTGGAGTGTTCTCCCTTGGAAGGTTACTTTAGCTCCTTTCCTTTTATATTTCTGACAACAGTAGATGACCCACCTCTTCAGGCAAGGATTTTAACAGTTAACATTTAACTTTTAACTGTGTCCCTGGATATTGGTTTTTAGTTTTTTTTAGTTCTTTAGTTTGTTTTTATAATTAATGTTTTAATCAATTGATGTATTTTAGGTATTATTGTACTTTAATTGCTTCTATATTTATATTATTTATATTTATATAGTGTTTATAGGCCATCTTTCTCCCAATGCAGGACATTTATTGTCTGTTTTAACCTTGTGAGTTGCTTTGAGTCTTTTCAGAGAAAGAAAGGCAACCTATAAACGAGGTTAAAGAAAGAGGATCAGACTGAATCTCCTTGTCACTTAACTGAAGTAGTTGCCCACTTGCTTTCTAGTGGACCACTTCATTTGTTTCTGTTGCTTTTGCAGCCACTGGGAAGGGCAAAGTGTTGGGAATGGGCAAAGTGCCCCCAACACCCCTGGATAAAATGTGTGTGTAGCATAGGAGAGGCTGTGGTCCAGTTGTGGGCCTGTGCAGCCCTCATTAGTCTGCAGGTTGCTCAACCTACCTTAAGAGTACTGAAACCATTTTAAATCAATCTATATCATTCATTCAATCAATCAATCAATCAGACAAAAAAAGTGGCCCCTTAAAAACTAACTGGATTTCAATGTGAACTTCCATGGATCAAGTCCACTTCCTCAGACATTTGTCTTCTTCATTTATTTAGTTGTTGTTGTTTACTTTTGCTTTGTTTATTTTGTTTGTTTTCTGAAATCATTAATACCCTGCAGGAGAGCCAAACCCTAACTACAGTATAAGCAAAGTGATGTGTTTAAAGTTTTTTATTGTATTATGTATTTATAAGTTTTAAGAATTTTTTTTAAAGGAGGGGCTATCTAAGGACTTTTGGAGAAGAAAAAAAGACAGAAACAGATTTACTCCATACTGAATGACTGGCTGCAATGGCAATAACCCCATGTTTCTCCTTACATTTCAGCAAGTAAAAGAGTAACTGGATTACACCTTAAGGTTAAAAAAATGAAGGAACGGGCCTGGAATGTTTTCCAGTGAACGGCATTCCGCTGTGATTCTGGTCTTCTGTATGCTACAGCTTTGGATGATCACAGGAAACCACCCTACCCTCTATTTAGGGTTGGCTCAGATAATTTGCAACATAAGCTACCTGCCAGCAGAGAGCCAACTGTACAAGTTAAATTTCTCACCAATTCCTTTTGATGCTGACCACATCTGATGAATCAACGTGATGGGACCTTACGTGGAGGGACGCACCTTCTGGGACAAACTGGTTTGCGTTTTCTGTAATGGTGCAGAAAATTCTCACATGCTGATTTAAATCCTACTGGGAAAAGCTGCTATTTCCTGGTACCAATTTAGAAACAGAGCTTGCAGATGTTTATTTACTGACACAGTTATTATAGCAGCTGATTCCTCTTCAATCCTGCCCAGATGGTAGAGGCAAGTACATGTCTTAAGGGTAACCATCCAAGCTTTGCTGTTGCAGTGCTCAAGGAAATGATCTGTGATTTTTCACAATGCTCAGATGTTTCTGGACTGTGAATTTTTAGGTCCATAATTGTCAAAATTACTTGTTTCTCTTAACCTCATCCCAACCTGTAAAAAAATTAATGTGGGGGCTTTAAGCGTGGTTAAGGTTTCACCCATTGCATTCATTATGACATCTTGAATTAGCTTAGAATTTGTTTCTATTACATTCAATTAAGTTACCTTAATTGATATACTACCACAGTTCCTAAAAAGGCTTGGGATTTTTAAGCAAAGTCTTGGAGTTACCTCATCAATAAGCTACACCTGTGCTGTTCCAATTGCTGTTCCAATTGGAGAACCCTTAAGGAGGTACAGCTGCTTTACATTTACATTAAGGCATATTATCCTAGAGAACTGGTTAAGCAAAGACTTAGTACCTAACTTCTTTAACTGTTGAAAAGTGCCAAAATGAGGCCATCTTGTGGTGAGTTCATTCTGTAGTTCCTTCCATCTGACCTAGTGTGAGAAAGATGAGCCAGAATAAGCTTTAAGCTCTGGTTTAAAAGCTCTGGTTGATTTGTGTGTGTGTGTATTTTAATGTATTTTTTATTTTATTTATTTATTTATTTATTTTATTTACGGCTTGTGTTGTTTTGAGGGGTGTGTGTGTGTGTATGTGCTTATTTTTATTTTATTTTTTATTTTATTTTTTATTTGCCCCCGCCCACAATATCATGATGTCATGATGTTGGCTCCACCCATGATGTCATGACATCATGATTTTAGCTCCACCCACACTGTGATGACATCACGATGGGGTAGTAAAAATTTTGACATCCCACCACTGCCTAGATGCCAACTCTAGATATATATACATCCAGAGGCGTAGCTACCGCCGTATCTGCCGTATCAATTATACGGGGGCCCCGGGCCATGGGGGCCCCCAACGTGCGTAAGCAAAACAAATCTTTACCCTTCCTAAGGGCCCCCAAACAAATTTTTATACGGGGCCCCGCCAAGGCACGCTACTCTTCTGTATACATCTGTTCTTCCAACACCATTACAGGACCTAAAAGTCTCCCCAGTAGTCTTATGGGCTTCATTCCCTTGCTTATCTTTTGGAGTGATCAATGCTGTGGTTTGCTAGCAAGGTTCTTCCACCTAGGATAAACAGGACAGTTTCTGTGCCAAACAACAAGCAGACACAAAGCTGACATCAGAAATGGCAATAGTAAAAAATAGTCAAAACCTTCCATGAAAATACTTCAGCTTCTTAGGCCATCCTGTCACTGATCTTGAAGTGGCATTCCAGTGTTTTAATTTTTTTTTATGAATTTATGGATTTTTAAGGTTTTATATATTGTCTGTTTTTAAATTACATTGTGGTAATTCATTCTGTAAGCCGCCCAGAGTCGGGTCTTCCCGAGTGGGGCGGGGTATTAAATGTGAATAATAAATAAATAAATAAATAAATAAAAGAAGTCCTGAAGATTTTACTTCCTTATGTGTCTGTTTCGAAGTCCCATCAAGTCGAAACCGACTTAGAGCAACCCTAATAGGGCTCTCAAGGTAAGTGAAATAGGTATTTAAAGAGTGATTTTATCAGTTACACACACACACACACACACACCATTGTGACTCTCCATGGCAGAGCTGGGATTCAAACCCAGTCTGCTGAGCCCTGGCCCAATGCTCTATCTACTACACCACACTGTGTAGCCAGTCTTGTATATGTCAGGAATGTACAAATCCCTAGCATTTTTATGCTTCTGATGAAATGGGGTATGGTCCACAAAATCTCATGCTATAACTACTAAGGTCTTTGTCTGTAAAGTAACAGGAGACTCTGTTATCTTTGGTGCAATAACCCAACATGGGGCCCCTTTGCTACTTGTTACAGCAGTATCCTTCACCTGCTGCAGCCTTCAGGGGGCATGCTGAAGCCTTCAGTGAGGACTCTCTCCAATCAACCCCATGAAAATATAGAGTCATATTTACCCACCATTAGCATTGTTGGCTTTGTTGACTCAAGGCCATCATTTCTCGCAGGTTGAAGAGAAAGCACAGGTGAGATTACTCCCTGAAATACATTAATGGGATGTAAAAAGCTACTGATAAGTGGTGGGGCAGAGGTGGGGAGATAGAGAGAGAGAGAAAAGGCATCATGGTGGAGCTATGGTATTGGCTGGTTCTTAGGCATGGCTCTGTAGCAGAAGGATCTGCTGATAGGAATCACTTTCATAAGAGAAGGCAATCCTCTCGCAGTGGGATAAAGAGCACTCTGGAACATTTCGCCCCAATGTACCTAATGGGCCATAGGTGGTATTTTTCCTACAAAGAGATCAATTCCATGATGGCAAAGCTATAGAGAGACTGTAAACATTGTCATCTGTGAAGTACAAGATCAGTTTATTTTGCCTCGAGCAAACAGATAAGCAAGATACCCAGTGTGGTGAGGTGGATAGAATGATGGACTAAAACTCAGGAGACCTGGGTTCGAATCTCTGCTCAGTCATGGAAACTCACTGGGTGAGTGGAACTGGGTAAAGCCACTCTGTAAATATTGCAGTTACCTTGAAATCCTGTTAGAGTCACTATATGTCAGTTCCAACTTGCTGCCACATAACAACAGATGAGCGAATTCTCATTTTATACACAAGGTGCAGTGGTGGGCAGCAAAAAAAATTGCTACCATACCGTGGGTGGAGCCTACGTCAGTGATGGGATGTAACAGGTTCTCATCAGTTCGCCAGAACTGGTAGTAACTTTTCTCAGTGTCCCAGAGAACCGGTACCAGCTTTTGTAGGGAACCATCTTCGGGGCTTACCTTTTCCCTGGTTCCCCCACTGGGTGGGTGTATTTTAATGTATTATTTATTTATTTATTTAATTTATTTACAGGTTTGTATTATGGGTGGGTGGGTGGGTTGAGGGGTGTGTGTGTGTCTGTCTGTCTGTCTGTGTGTGTGCTTATTTTTATTTTATTTATTATTTTGTATTTTTTATTTTTTTTTATTTTGGCCTCACCCACAACGTCATGACATCATGATGTTAGCTCTGCCCACACTGTGATGACATCATGGTGGGGGTAGTAAAATTTTTGACATCCCACCACTGGCTACGTTGTGGGTGATCTAGTCATTCCTGCCATATGACCATGTGTACATTTGCAAACACAGGCAGCACTTACTCTTTGGCTGTAAATGGAGATGAGCACTGCACCCTAGAGTCAGATATGACTGGATTTTAAGCAATGGAGACCTTGAACCACTTGCAGAGATAAAAACTGATGGGACAGGGCAGGGAGATGGGCGTGACCATCTAATTTTGCCACCCCCCTGCCCAGAGGCCACCGAATTTTGCTACCCCTCTCCCGGGGGGGTGCGAACCTGTTGGTGCCCACCACTGATGAGGTGAAACCATTTTACAAGACACTTCCAGGTAGAAAAGATGTCACTGAAGCTGAAGATTTTCCCACATGGAGGATATCTCCATGAAAAAAAGAGTAAGTCTGTATACAGCAATGCAAGTAGTGTTGGTTGACTAATTATACATACTTCACCCTGCTCTTGTTGGCTAATGCCCTCTCCCAATGCATTGGCACACCTTTCCTGATTGCTGTGTGCATAGAAACAAGGGAATAATAATTATTTCAGGTGACCAAGGTCTCCGGATACATTCACTGAAACCACAGAGAGATACAGTCATTCAGCGTCCACTGGATTGGGTTTGGTGTATCCAAACCTCTGACATCATCTAAGATCACTTCCTATGTACATTCCTATGTACATCCCCACTGGTCACTTATACATATTTTTCTAAAGCATAGCTAGAATACAACCAGTAGGTGTATTTCTTAAGCTGGGATGTCTCCCCATCTCCCCATTCTATACACATGGGCACCATAAATAGAATATCTCTACTTCATCAGCAAGCTGCTGTCATTCTTGGCTACAACTCGTATCCAAGATTCCATTTTTTTCCTGCCTAAAGCAGGAAAAATGCCATTGGCATGACTTGTTTAAGGTGGATCCCATCTTGCCATGAAGTGACCCACCCACTATGATCTCGGAGCCATCTCCTGCGGCACACGTGAAATGAGACATGTAGGATTTAACACCGGGACTGCAATGGACTGCTGCAGCCTTGAGGATATGGACAAGGTGTGCCTTCATAGCCAGCCCATCTGGCATAGCCTCTTCCGCCTCCATGACCGTTGGGAATCAGAGTTCCTCCTCTACGCATTTTACCATTGGCCCCAATATGATGGTTTCCATTGGCATTTCTTCCAATGAAGGGACCATCACCCCACCTAAAGGGGCTCATCTGCCCACAGTCATTGTCCCCTTTAGGGAGTCAGGTTATTTACCACTGCCCAACACTCAGTCTTGAGTTGCTGACTGTATGGTCTACTCCATTACCCTAGCAGCATGTCCTGCCAGACTAATTCATCAGCAAGCCTACATAAAAGAATGGAACAAATCTACAGTTTTACCACCCTTACTCTGAAAGTGGTTAAAGAGCATAAAAGATTAACTAACCTGCATTAAGGGGCCTTAAGCAGATACATTACAGCAAACACCAGATGGTTTTTTTCTGATTCACTAATCAAATTCAGAAATTTATTTCCAGCAACACAGCTCAATTTTACCAAGACTATGCCCCATTTGCTTTTATTTGTAATAGAGCCAATAGCTAAATTTGATTAGTTTGTGAACAATGTTTTGATTTGTGCTGTGTTTCAGTCCATTAAAATTTAATCAGCCACTAAAAACACCTGTGATCAGAAAAACTAGGTTTTCTAGCAGTTGCAAGAGGACAGAGAGTGTGATCAGATGGTGGTTTAGTTCATGTTTTGGACCATTCTTGGCATGATCCGGTTCAATCTATTTTCCAGCAACTACAACAACATGCAGGAAATTGTGAGCCAGCCTGACCCTACTTTGTGCCCACCCAGATGTTTTTAGTTTAGCAACAGGACTACTTTGGGCCAGACCGCATGTGAACAGAAGGGCTGCTTTAAATGAGATTGCATGCAGCAAAGCAAGCCTTTTCAGCATAATCCAACACTACCTGCTTCTACACATGGTTACACCCTTACTTTTTTTCCATGTCGGAAGCACACGAAGGTGCTTTCTGGGCTGAAAGGATTTTTGCTGGAGCAACTCTGCTCGGGGGATGGCTGAATGGGGCTCCTTTCATGTCCCCAAGATCTTTTCCCACCCAAGTGGTCACTATTTATCTAGTTGCAATTTCTTGCTTTTGAACTGCTAGGCTGGCAGGAACTGGGACAGAGATGGACACTTATTCCATCATGCAGTACTCGGGTCTTGAACTGCTGACTTTCCAACCTTCCAACTAACAAGGCGAGCTTCTTAAACACTGAGCCACCACAGTCCTTACACGCTCACTCAACCTTGCACAATTACATTGTTAAATGTGTCAATTTCTCAAGGAAGTTTACAAAAATGAGAGATCAGAAAGACTCAGCCAACTCCTTGTGCATGGGATTATCTTGAAGCATACTTTGACATCAACTTTCAGACTTCTGTACTTCCTATCTCCAGGTTTTTACCATCTGATCTGGTGAGGCATTTTGGAGTACCTTTTGTAGCAAACGCACAAGATGCTTAGCCCTCTTGTCTTGGGGGGGGGGGGGCACAAACAACACTATGTTCCTTGAGATGAAATCTGATACTACAAGACTATTGGAACATTCCAAATTGACTGAAATCCAGTAGTAAGTCACAACTAAAGTAAGCCCATTGATTTAATGAAACATACATAGGTATTGACTCACCAGATCATCATGAACTCAATCAGCCTATTCTAGTGGTGGCTTTCAATTGGATTTCAGCCACTGATTTTTTTAATTTGCTGTTTCCGCATTGGAAGTTTAGTTTTTCAGTTTCTCTCACACACCCCACCCCAAACTCTGTGTGGCCCAGTTTGACACAGCCGTGTAGGAGTTGAAAGCCCATGATGCGTTTCTGGCACTTTAGTGGTCTGATAAATATACTGCCCATCTCTGCTTCTGGAATTTGTACATGGGCCACAGGTAGCCTGCCTTCCTGTTCTACATCCTTTAACATGATCTCACTAGACTAATGCCGCTTCTGCACAGGGAGAGAGGGATGCATTTAGCAAAGAGATGCCACATGATCATGCCTGAAGCAGTCACTCTACATTTCCCAAAAATCAATCCAAATTAGTTTCATTAACCTTGCCCATAGTAGCCCATTGAAGAGCTGTGCTAGATCCTGCCCAGCATGTATCCAGGCCATCAATCAGATGCCTCTGGGAAGCCCATGAATGAGATGGGGAAAACAGCAACAGACAATAACATCACGAAATAACAGGTTAGATAGGAAATTAATTACTGGATTCATTGCACTAGCCTGCTGATACCACCAGGAAAGAAGAGAAGCATTTGTGAGATGTTTTTGTTTATTTTTATTTTATTTACACATTTATTTATTGCCTTATACTGGTGTTAAAACAACTTCAGCTCAAAAGTTCTCGACATCTTGGTTTAGGGAAAATATGGGGGAATACTGCCTCAAAATACTTTGGCCAAGCCCTGCCTTTATGCTCTTTAGCATGTGGGGTACACAAAAAGAGCCTCCTTGAAGATTGTGGTACTTCTGAACCACAATTGGGTGGACCCTGGTAACAGCAACCTTGTGCTGCCAGCTAATCTTTCTCAGACTGGGTCAAGTGAAAGGAACTGCAGAATAAACTCACCAAAAGATGGCTTCATTTTGGCAGTTTCATGTCTGGCCTAGACACAGAAGAAGCACCACTTCTGGTTCTGCCTGTGATACAGGAGCTCATATGTAACTGGCACAGCAAATACCCTTGGGTTACTTGTTCCCTATGAGTTTGCCTTAATTCTTTTTGAAAGCTAACCAAGTTGGTAGCCCCCGCCCCTTCTATTACATTACCTGCATGACTAAATCGTGGGATTGTGTTAAAAAAACTACTTCCTTTTAGTTGTCCTGGGTTGCCCACTGCTTACCTTCTGTGGAGGACAACCCGGGATTATTCAACAGTGTTTCAGCCTTACCTGCTTTGTCAGCTATCACTTCAATCTATCATACCTTTCCCCTCACTCCCAGCTGAGGAAGAGCCTGACAATATCAAATGTCTGGCCATACTAGCTTGCTTTTAAGATGTAGGCAGGGGGCTCCTTCATCCCTTCCCTCCTAATGTAAAGAGAAACTGAAGTTTTGGCAGAGACCCCTCTTTCAGGCAGTTGCCTTCAGACCATACCCAGTATCTTCTGAATGGCCTGATGAGAAACTTGATATCATTTGTTTCTGAACTAAGAGTGTCTCCTAGTGGACGCAAGAAGACTGCAGAGTTAGCCTTAAATGTCCATTTTATGCTTTCAAACCATGTATTTTACTGTTCCCTTCTTTTGGCGGCATCCTAGGACTGTGCAGTTTGCCCAAAAGTCACACAAATTGTCTCTTCTAGGATGCACAGTGCAGAACTGAACTCCCAGCTTCTAGCTCCACAGCCAGATACCTTTAACTCACTGAGCTATCCAGCCAGCACTAATTGGCCAGGCATTAATTGGCCATAAAAGTCAAGGTCACCCTTGCTCCAAAGTCAGTCATATCCGACCCTAGGGTTCAGTGCTCATCTCTGTTTCAAAGCCGAGGAGCCACACTGTATGCTTCTGCAGATGTTTCTATGGTCATGTGGCAGGCATGACTAGACACCAAAGTGCATGGAACGCTGTTTACCTTCCCACCAAAGTGCTCCCTATTTATCTACTTGCAATTTCTTGTTTTGAACTGCTAAGTTGGCAGGCGCTAGGACAAAGATGGGAGCTCATTCTGTCCTGTAGTACTCGGGTATCAAACTGCTGACCTGCTGTCTTTTAGTCAGCATCTTAGCCACTTGAGCCACTGCAGTTTACAGCCATATAAGCCTGTAAACTACCCCCATTTCCACAAGGTGTTAAGTGGCTTTGGAGATAGGTAAACCTGAGATAAGCATTTTGCTGAAAGGAATCCCTTTCCACAGGCTGTGGTTCGCAGGATTCAAGAGACCCATTCTAACCACTCAGCTGCACTACTCCGCTGCCCTTGAGTGGGTGAGTTGAGGAAAGTCAGATGGTGTGTTGGCTAGGAAATCCTAGGGATGCCTGGCCCTGATGCCTCCCAACATCCTCAGTCTGCCCTCGACTTGACCGTGCTCTGGGGAGTTCAAAATCAAAAACCAAGTGGTTAGAAACTGAGAAACAAGGTGGCTACCTTACAAGGGTAGAGCCATTTTGACTACCACTCCAAATATTAAAACAGTAGCTGGTTGAGGTAAGATATAGTTTTAGAACCACAAAACCTCTGAGCTTAAAAAAAACAGCCCTAAAGAGCTGCTTGAGATGGTTTTTGTAATTTTTTTAGATGGAGAAGGACAAAAGGCAAATATTCCAAACAGTTACAAAAAGGAGAGGTTTTCCAAACTACATGAACAAACAGAGACAGGTGTAAAGCAAATCAAGAGGAACACACCAGAAAATAAAAAAAAGGTAATTTGCCATACATAATGCTCACACATTAGCAGAGATACAGGATAGTTCTGGGGCATGTGCAGACCATATCCTTTCCAGCAGGTCTTCATAGGATAGCAAACAGATAGCAGGTAAACAAAGCTCTCTCTCTTTAGAGACAAGCCTGCCTGAGCGAACTACCCATTTTCCTAACCCATTTTGTATGTTAAATAATTCATTCCTGACCTGTTTTAATCAACATCTTAATCCCCTTTAAATTTTACCAAAACAAATTCAGTCCCTACCTTTCTTTCTTTCCACAGCTTTAATCCTCTCTCAATTAGCATAAATGAAGCAGAATGTCTTCTAAAGTCAAGAGTTAGCTTTGAGGTGTCAAATCCATGTGTTTCTGCTTTGGCTGTCAGCATTTGCAGCTGCTGCCCTATGCCCTGCAGGACCGAACCTTCACCTTGCTACACCTGCTCAGGCCCACCTAAGAGCTCTGGGGAAGGTTCTGGACCTTCATAGGCTACACCTGGAAATCCTGGGTACTTTAGCTATATAAGAACCAGCCCTTCCTCTCAGAGGCTGCCTTCAGCAATAAAGATCAAAGGTTTGCAGTTGCTCTGCTCCTGGATCTCTTACCTTGTTCCTGGTTTCTAGAAGATCTCCTGTCTTGTTCCTGATTTGTACCCAGTTCCTGTGGACCATTGTTGTACCTTGTCTCAACCCTCACTCACTGAACTGTCATTGCCTTGTTCCAGCTCTTGAAAATATTCTGCCTTCAGCAATGAATGTCAGCAGACTTGCAGTGGTTTGGTTCCTGGCTTTCTTGCCATGTTCCTGCTTTTTGCTGTTGAAGATCTCTGTCTTGTTCCTTGTTTCTGCGCCTGAAGACTCCCTGCCTTGTTCCTGTGGACTGTTGCTTTGGCTTGCTTTGGAAATCTTTGCTTTGCTCCAGCCCCTAAGGGTACTCCGTCATCTCTATTCTCCTGGTCACTTGACTTCTTGCTTGCTTGGACTACACTTCTGTCAACTGGACTAATCCTGCATCTTTGGCTTCACTTGAATCTGGACTCTAGACTCAGATACAGTTACTGTTTGGCTTGCCCTGGGTCCTGGCGTTAGTATTGCCTGCCAGCTGCCTACTCTTGGACTTTGACAGGCATCCTATGAGAAAGAAGATAAAGGTATAGATGTCAGTCTGCTTTGATGCCTTCTTCAGATAAGAGATCAACTGAAGGTGTTTTCCCCTTTATTAGTTAAGAAATTTATCTTTCTGTGGAGCAAAAAAGCTTCTCTATTTTGGTCAGACTTTTGGTACTTCCAAGCCAATACCCTCAGTTCTAACAGACAACCATAATTCTCCATGGTTTGAGTTGAATTTATTTTCTAGCCCTACATTGAGATCCCTGGCATTTTCAGATGATCTGCTCTCAAAGGGCCAAGCACCCTTGACCCTGCGTAGCTTCAAAGCCAGGATCCTAGGAAAGTATAGCTACCCTCTCTTGCACTGATTACAATTTCCTTGCCCTCTTGTAAAAGATCCTATTTTGTAAATGTTAGCTCTGGAGATAATAGACCAGCAAGCTGCAGGGAGGGCCAGATGTTTGCCTCTGGAAGGTGGTTTTACATTCCAAATGGGAGTGTGGTTGAAAAGGGGGGGAAGGAAAGGCTGAGACAAAGGGTTATGATGCCCGTCTGGCCTTTAGAAATGTGAAAGTGGCTACTCCAAGACCTTGCACATGCCGCTATCAGCTGCTAAACGAGTGTACCAAACTGGGCAATGTATGGATTCTTGTATTACTACTGGCGACAGTGCTCAGCACTGCCTGCTGTTTGTAGGTTAATTGCTAGATGGCCCATCTGCTGAGGGCTCATTTAACTCCTGCCAGTGTGAAAAACAACAGCTTGTTGAGGCTAGAGTGTGCAACCCTAGAGAGGGAAAGAGGGGAGGGGAGGGGAGGGGAGGGGGGCTATGCAGGAGGGAGGAGGAAGAGGGGAAATGAGGTGGGGACTTAGGCAGTTCCTGATGTGTGGAGAGACCTCCTTTATTACTGCCTAAGGAGGCTGAATTATCCAAAGCCCTAAAAGATGATGGAGTTAAAAGCACTGCATTCTATGTGCCAGCAGATTTGGAAAACACAGCAATGGCCACAGGATTGGAAAAGGTTGGTATACGTTCCAATCCCCAAAAAGGGCAACTCCAAAGAATGTTCAAATTATCAAACAATTGCGCTTATCTCACACACTAGCAAGATAATACATGAAAGGCTTCAACAGCACATGATAGAGAATTACCAGAAGTCCAGGCTGAGTTCCAAAGAGACGGGGGAACTAGAGACCAAATTGCCAACATATGTTGGATTATGGAGAAAACAAAGGAATATCAGAAACAAGTCAACTTCTGTTTCATTGACTACACTAAGGCCTTTGACTGTGTGGACCACAATAAAATGTGGCAAGTAATTAAAGAGATGGGAATACCAGAACACCTTATATGCCTCATGAGAAACCTGTACATGAGTCAAGAAGCAACAGTTAGAACAGGATATGGAATGACGGAGTGGTTTGGAATAGGAAAAGGAGTAAGACAAGGCTGCATTTTGTCACTATGCTTGTTCAGCTTATATACAGAGCACATAATGTGCAATGCAGGGCTGAATGAAGTTGGAATTAAAATTGCTGGGAGATACATCAACAATTTGAGATACATTATGCAGATGATACTACCCTAATGGCAGAAAGTTAGGAAGAACTAAAGAAATTCCTGCTTAGATTGAAGGAGGAGAGTGCAAAAGTTGGGTTGAGACTCAACACCAAGAAAACCAAGATAATGGCAACAGGCCCTATCAGTCCCTGGAAAATAGATGGGGAAGAAGTAGAAGCAGTGACAGATTTTACTTTCTTAGGATCCAAGATCACTGCAGATGGTGACTGCAGCCATGAAATAAAAAAGAGACTGATCCTTAGGAGACAAGCTTTGAGAAACCTGGGGAACATAGTTAAAAGTAGAGACATCACCATGCAAATAAAAGTCCACATAGTCAAAGCAATGGTATTCCCTGTGGCAATGTATGGTTGTGAGAGCTGGACCATTAGGAAAGCCTAGCACAGAATAGATGCCTTTGAAATGTGGTGTTGGAGGAGAGTCTTAAGAGGCCCCTGAACAGTGAGAACAAATAGGTCAATCTTAGAAGAAATCAACCCTTACTGCTCCTTAGAAGGTCAAATAGTAAAGATGAAGCTAAAGTACTTTGGACATGAAATGAGAAGAGAGGATACGCTTGAGAAAGCCTTGATGCTAGGAAAGGTTAAGGGCAAAAAAAGAAGGGGGCAGCAGAAAATGAGATGGTTAGATGGTATTGTGGATGCAATGGGCACAGAGTTGAGCGGGTTAAGGAGGATGGTGGAGGATAGGGGTGCCTGGCGTGCAATGGTCCATAGGGTCGCAGGGGGTCAGAGTCAACTGTGTGACTGAACAACAAAAACAACAACAACAAGGAGGCTGGCAAGGGGGAATGAGTCATCTCTGTTGTTCCACAGATCCAACAAGCAGGATTTTCACCCTGAGACTTGTGCTACTTTCCTGCTGGACACAATCAAACTACGCCCTTTTGAAGGTTTCCCTCTGGCCTTTGAAAGAGGCAGCTCCTTTCCTCCCTCCAGTCTCTCATGAATGGTAAGACTCAAAGGGAAAGGGACTTGAGTAGGTTATATTACTGAAGTGTTCAGAATGCCCACCAGCTGATTAACATACCAGACTGACTGACACAGCGGAGTAGCTTGAACAAGGGTGATAAGTGGTAATCTGTGGCCCTTCAGATGTTGCTGGATAATAACTCCCATCATCCTTGTCCTTTGTGATGCTGGCTATGGCTGATGGGAGTTAGTCCAACAATGTCTGAAATGCCATAAGGTAGGGTTTTCCAACCTTGGACCCCCGCATGTTCTTGGACTTCAATTCCCAGAAGCCCTGATCAGCAGATGGGCTTCTGGCAATTGAAGTTCAAGAATACCTGGTGGCCCAAGGTGGGGGAACCCTGACATATGGTACTCACTGTGCGTGCGTGTGTGTGTGTGTGTATGAGGGAGGGTGGTGTCCAACTTGAATCTTTCTCAGTCCAAGGCCATAACTACGCGTACGGGAAGATTTCCAAGGTAATTTGCAGTGGCTTTGGTCACTGCACACGACGGAAGACCTGCTGCAGTTTTTAAAAATGTGCATTGGCACCTTTCCCAACAAAACCAAGACTTTGACATCCACACCAGAAGAGACGGTGTTTGCATCACTTTGATGGGTGCATTTCTCATTTCCTTAGTAAAACACAGAACGGCATACTAAGCAAACAATGAGGACAGGCACGGACCTTGCACAGTCCTGTTGCAAAATACAGTTGTACCTCGCTTAAAGAGCATAATGCGTCCCACAGGATTGCTCTTTAAGTGAGTTTGCTCTTTAAGCAAAACACCATTGTAAGTGACCAATTGTGGGGGAATTGCGAACCCCAATTTATTTGTTAAGCTGGTTTTATTGGTTAAGCAAAGCAAACATTCAGAGAAAATTCTGCTCTTTAAGTGAGTTACTCTTTAAGCGAGGCACTCTTTATGTGAGGTTTGACTGTAGCTCTTTTGCCCAAAGGCAGCTTTTGTGACCAGGTTAGTCTTACCTCCACAGCAACATTTTTGAGGAGTCACCCCTGAATACACAACCCACAAGTGCCCCCCCCTTGGGCAGGCAGGCTATCTATCATTTGCAAAATCAGTCATTTCATAGACCGTAGGGCAGGGGTTCCCAACCTAAGGCCCCCAGGCTGGATCCGGCCCACAGTGCCAATTCATGAGCCCCACCCCTCCAAGGATATTCAAGAAACAAAATGGCCACTCCTCTGAAGCTGTTGGAACAAAATGGCTGTCTGGCCCTCGAAGCTGACTGAGAGAGCATGACCCGGCCCCCGGCTTGAAAAGGTTGTTACCCCTACTGTAGGGCAAAGGCAACTACTGCTCTTGCAATTACCTTTGTGCAGATATTTACCCCAAGACGCTGAGCTTGAGGGACAGGACAGCAGTTGAAGACCAAAGTGTTGCGTGACGGAGTGAAGTCATGTCTTCTGTCCCAGCTCCTTCTAACCTAGCAGTTCAAAAGAAAGAAATTGCAAATAGATAAATAGGTACTGCTCTGGTGGGAAAGGTAGCAGTGTTCTGTGTGCTCCGGCATCTAGTAATGTCTGGCACATGACCACAGAAATGTCTGCAGATGCAGATAGTGCTGGCTCTTTGGCTATAAATAGAGACAAGCACCGTACCCTACAGTCGGATACGACTGGCTTTTGAGCAAGGGAGACCTCTTCCTCCCCAACAGGTTTCTGGCACTAATAATTTAGGAGTAGTCTTAGTCGACTTTCAGGTCCGCGTATGAACGTGGCTTCACCAGCACTCTCAGTTAGCATCATAATAAACAAATTTGTTGTTATTCAGTCGCATAGTTGAGTCCGACCCTTTGCAACTCCATGGACCACTGCACCCCAGGCATCCCTATCCTCTACCATCCTCCTCAACCCACCCAGTTTTGTGCCCACTGTGTCAACAATACCATCTCATTCTCTGCCGCCCAACTTCTTCTTTTGCCCTCAATCTTTTCCAACATCAAGGCTTTCTCAAGTAAATCCTCTCTTCTCATTTGATGACCAAAGAACTTTAAACAAATAGTATTTTTAAAAAACCTGAAGTAGAACCTTGTTTGTTTCTTCTGTATATAGATTTTCCCCCACTTTCCCGTATAGAAATCAGGAACTTAAAAAAATATGTTATAGATTATTCTATGCATGACAAATGACAAAACCAGTGTAAGTTCCTAATAATGAGGGTGAGCTCCATTTTGGCTCTTTTCTCAGCTCCAAAGCTGACCATAGTCCGAGCTTGCAGAGTCCGCGTTTCACAGTCTGTGCCTAAAAAAGACGAATGGATATACATGTGACACAGAAACCACTTCTTAATTTAAACAAATGTCTGTCGTTCCTTAAGTGAGGTCAGGTTGTTACACATTCATTTAGCATCATAATCATCACTGATAATTTATTGATCAGAGTTCTGTTGGATAATTGGCTATTTATGCCAGATTCCTTTTGGAGAGTTATGCTAGCCTCAGTCAACTGCCCATGCTTGAGCGGAAAATTCCTGCTGCTTCACAAGTGGATGCCTGCATCTCTCATTGCAGGCCACTTGTGTGAAGAGTGAATTAGCAGTGCACTGTGAGATGTGCAAGCAGCATCTTGTTAGCCAGTGGCAATCTGCCATTGTGGTTTATATCTTTGTACAGTACTTGTATTAGCATATATTTTTTCTTCTTTTTTCATGTCCTGATCAAACCCTGGACTGCCAAAATGAAGCCACTTTCTTCACTTTGTCGTTGGCCAAACCCAAGTCCTCGTCCGGTGTATGTCTCTGGCAGTAATCGGCAGACTAATAAGTGAGCCAGATTCTGTGTCTCTCCACTTTCACACTGTGTGTTGTTGTCTGCCACCAGCCCCAACTTAAGCATGTGGGTCTTGAATTTAGGGAGTCCAACCCTCAGTCTATTCGGGGTCCTCCAAGTGATGTAGGGGAGATCGAGATCCTCAGCTATATCCTCCTCTAATGTTATTTCTTGTCCAGAGAGCTCCTTCCTCCATCTTCCAATTTAGTTTTGCTCTTTCATACCCTCAAGAATATTTATTCTTGTCATAAAGCTCTTCTTGGATCTGATCAGGGCAGTATATATGTCTCTTTCATTTCCCACTCCAATATTTTACCATCAGAACTACCTTGTATAGTACATTATTTACTTACTTACTTACTTACTTACTTACTTATGTGTTTGTTAGATTTATATACTGCCCCATTGATGATAGGCCATTACACTGGGCAGTTTACAAAAAAAAAGATAAAAATCCCATCCACCATCCCAACCCAACATGGAGAATTTCAAATACTGTACACAACACAAAAAGAAAGAAAAATCAATGAGAATAATAAAACCAGTGGATCATAATGAGATTGGTTGACAAAAAGAACTGATGCTGGGGAAGAAGAGTGGAGAAAGTTTCCTTATGCAGTTCTGTATTCACTAGTTTACATAACGTTTGGAGGCATGAGGTCTGGTGAACTTTCAAAGGAAGTGGATTCCATAAGGAGGGGCCACCACCAAGAAGGCCCAGTTCCTTGTTGACATCTTCCATGCCTCATTTGATGTGGCCATCTGTACCAGTCAGGTCTGAGAGGAATGGTTGACATAGGCAGAAGTCCTTTGGGAGAGACGCTCCAACTTTTTATGACTTTGTACATTAATAACAGTATAGTAATACCCCGGATAACGATTGCATCGGATAACGCTAGAATCGGATAACGATGCAAGCTTTTTGGAAAATATTATGTTTGATGGTATCAAAAGCTGCTGAGAACTGAGTCCAGGAGAACTAACAAGTTGCATTCCTTCCTTAAAACATCATTGGGCAGCACAAGCATTGCTTTTTCAGAACCACGGTGCAGCATAAACTCCAACTGGAATGGATCTAGACTATCAGTATCCTCCAATAATGCCTGCAGTTGGTTGGCTAGACCCCTCTCAATCAGCTTGTTCAGAAACTGTAGAGTTGCATCAGGCCTAAAGTTTCCTAAATCATCTATCAGTAAGTTGGAATGTTAAAGAATGGGTCAGATAACAGACTATTTTAAACAGGAACCCATATGCCCATTGTTGTAAAGAAGAACTGATGACCTGCATTGCCCAGTCTATGGTTCTTTTCTTGACAGGTTTCTAAAGCCAGCCTGGGTAAAGCTCGAACAGTGAGGTAGTGGTTTTGCAATGTGCAGATGCCTTGTCCATATCATCCGGAATCACAGACTGAAATTGACCCAGCAAAACCAGATATCATGGTGCATTGGACATCTCAGTAGGATTGGCCACATCAGTAGAGCTGTCCAGGTCCAGATGGGTTGCTTCAATATTGGATGGAAAATACACCAGAAATCTATTACCTGTATAGGTATTTACATCCAACTGAGACACATTCACCTGTCCAGCATTGGTGAGGCTGTAAATAACTCAATAGAGTTGCACTTGCTGATTTGATGCCTCACTGAGGAGCTTGGTTTGTTGTTGTTCAGCTGCGTAGTCAATTCCAACCCTATGCGACCCTATGGACCATTGCCCACCAGGCACCTCTGTCCTTCACCATCCTCCTTAGCCCACCCAGCTTTGTGCCCATTGTGTCAGCAATACCATCTAGCCATCTCATTCTCTGCCACCCCCTTCTTCTTTTGCCTTCCACCTTTCCCAGCATCAAGGCTTTCCTAAGTTAATCCTCTCTTCTCATTTGATGTCCAAAGGTGTTTAATGCTATTTTTGCATGCTTTTACTGCATTGTCATGTTTGCTGGACAACTTTTTAACTGCAGCTAAACTGGCTGAATAGCTCAAGACCACCCAGAGACCTGTAGGACTGAGCCTAGACTTGACCCCAGTCTTTATTTGGCACTCTAGTCCCTACACTTGGCCAGGTCCAGGGACAAAATAGATATAATTCACTACACTTTCTCTTTTATAGAATCTGTACCTACACGTCATATGGAAATTACTGGTCTTTGGAAACACCATTATAGTTCCAGGGATCTATTTTCCATTTTTACCCATAGAAGCTTCTTTACTTGGGCTTGTGTATGGGGGAAGTGTCAGGAACTTGGGGAGAGAGGGCATTTCCCCCCTTTGCTGGTAGTTTTCCAGCCCTCCTTGGCTGAGTGACAACTTCTTGTTTGCTCTGAGATGTTAACTGTGAAGTTATCACATCAGTCCATCAAACCAGTGCTGAGCATCTAGTGTTGTTGACACAAGATGAGGCTAGTGAAGGAACCAGTGGACTGAGTAGCAAGAATAACCAATCTATCCAGAAAGATGACAGCCCCCTTCCCGCTCTTCCTAAACTGGTGCTGGGAACATTGTAGTCCTCCACTTTGTGAAATACAGTAAAACCTCATATAACACTAAAACCTGGTTCCACAAGTCTTGGTGTTATATGATTTTTAGTGTTATCTGATCCTCTATGGGATCCATAGAGATACATTGTAACCACACAGGCTTTAGCGGTTGTTATCTGAAGCATCCCATAGGATCTTAATGTTATCTGATGCAATTCTTCCCCCCAGATTCCTTAATGTTATGTGATTTTAGTGTTATTCGATACTAATGTTATATGAGGTATTACTGAATAATTTTTCAGAAGGATATACTGATATCTACACATACACAGGGTGACATTTATCACTGAAGTGGGGACAACAACCTCATATATTGTGTTCATTGATCCCCCTCTCCCCCACCCCATGCAATTTTCCCAAGAAGAATCTGCTGTTGAAGAAACTCTTGACCTCTTACTTTTCTACAGAGAGACTGTCTTGATAATAATAATTTTGTGTCAGAAATTATTCTGTGTTGAAAGGATTTTTGCAGGAGAAACTCTGCTCATGGAATGCCCAAATGAGACTCTTTTCATGCCCCCAAGAGCTGAGACAGAGATGGGTGCTCAATCCGTCATGCAGTACCCAATGTAAGACAAACAGTCACAATTCAGTGGATTATAGTTCCTGGAAGCACCCAGTCATTATGGTGGTGGTCTAAAACTACAGACTTCAGAACACAGCAGGTCTGGAGATTTTGAGAAACACACATTCTTGATGTACTACAGGATATGTGAGTCCCTAATGAGGCTGGATGGTGGCCAGAGTGAAAGATGGTCTTAAAGTAGCAGTCAGATACAGTTGTTGTCATGTAGCATCAGATGACTACCAACGTATGGTAATCATAAGAGTGATTTTGAGGTATGTGAGATGTCCAAGCACACATCCACCAGTGAGCTTCCATGGCTGAGTGGGGCATTTGAACCCAGATCTCCTGAGTCTTAAACAAGTGTTCTATCCACTAGATCACAGCAGCTCTCAATCTGAATCTTAAAAGAACACATTTCTTGGCCAGCCCTTCAAGACAAAATTATACACAATTGGTGATATGGATTACTATATTTGATGGCATATAAGAAGCATCAGAGGATAAGATGCACTCCATTTTTTAAATACACATTTATAAGGGGGGGGGGGGAATAATTGTTTACATTTTTTCATGAATTTCCAAAATTAACTCCAATAGGATGGGGAACGGCCTTAAAGGATCCTTCTTTCCCCACTCCAGCCCGGCTGGTGGTGGGATGGGTGTGTGTGGAAACAGGCTTAAAGGATCCTTCTTCCTCCTCCTCCCCCTCCCACTCTCCCCCGCTGGTGGTAGGATGGGGGGTGGAAAGGGGCTCAAAGGTTCCTTCTTTCCCCCCATCCATCCCAGTCTCCCTGGCTGGTGGTGGGATAGAGGGGACTTAAAGGATCCTTCTTTCCTCCTTTAAAGTCATTTCCATCACCCCCATCCCACCACCAGCCCTGGAGAGTGGGATAGAAGGGGAGAAAAAAGGATCCTGTAAGCCCATTTCCACCCCATCCCACATCTGCTGACTGTCAGGAGGTGGGAAGGGCAGGATTGGCCGAGGTCCGCCAGGGAAGAGAGCTGCTTTGGAAGCCACCTTTTGCCCGGCTCCTAGCAGTCAGCAGCTAGGCCCAGAAAGGGTAATGTAACTCCATTGGTCACGCTGTTGGATGATCTCTGGTGAGAACGGGACAGGGAACGTCTATCCGTCCTGGCTATTCTTGACCTCTCAGCAACTTTCGATACTGTCAACCACAGTATCCTTTTGGAAAAGCTCTGAGGATTGGAGATCCAGGGCACTGTGAGGTCCTGCTTTTCCTCATTTCTGAGGGGCTGGACCCATTTGGTGTGACTGGAGAGCGAGAGGTCCAGCCCTAGGCCCCTCCAATATAGGGTGCCTCAGGGCTCAGTGTTCTCACCTCTCCTACTTAATATCTACATGAAACCTCTGGATGAGATCATCCGTTCCCACGGGGTGAGGTATCATCAATACACAGACGACACCCAGCTATATGTCTCGGCTAGTGGGGACCCAAGTTATGTAGTGCAAGTCCTTTCCAGGTGTCTGGAGGTTGTCAGAGTCTGGATGGGGGTCAATGGGCTACAACTGAATCCTGGCAAGACTGAGTGGCTGTGGGTCAGGGGCCCTGCGTTATCTTAGGAGCTACCATCTTTGGTCCTGGATGGGACGGTTCTGCCCCAAACAGACCAGTGCGTAACCTGGGGGTCCTTGTGGACTCGTGACTCCTGCTCAAAGAGCAGGTGGCAGTCATGGCCAGGAGGGCTTTCGCACAACTTCATGTAACATGCCAGTTATGCCCGCTCCTAGTTCAGGACTCCTTGCTCATGATCACACATGCTTTGGTCACCTCCAGACTTGATTACTGTAATGCGCTCTACATGGGGCTGCCCTTGACAACCATTCGGAGGCTGCAGCTGGTCCAGAATGTGGCTGCCAGGGTTGTGATGGGGTGCGGGCATTATGCGTGTCCCTCACCACTGCTTTGGAAGGTGCACTGGTTGCTATTGTGTCTCTGGGTGCAATTCAAGGTGCTGGTTATTACCCTTAAAGCCCTACATTGTAGTGGGTCAGGATACTTAAGAGATCACATCACCCCAAGAACATCTGCCCACCCCACCAGAGCAGACCGGAAAGGCTCTCTAGTTGTTTCATTGGCCAGAGAGGCGCATCTCTCTGGCACTAGAAGGATGGCCTTCTCTGTGTCTGCTCCAGGCCTATGGAACCTCCTGCCAAC
This sequence comes from Furcifer pardalis, assembly GCA_030440675.1. Classification (NCBI taxonomy): domain Eukaryota; kingdom Metazoa; phylum Chordata; class Lepidosauria; order Squamata; family Chamaeleonidae; genus Furcifer; species Furcifer pardalis. The sequence goes on from CP126893.1 coordinate 43,615,861, forward strand.
CGAGCTATGTCTCCAGACAGAGCTGCTGCCCTTTAGGAAGGGTGTAAAAACATGGCTGGTGGGACAGGTATGGGGTACTGGCTGCAAGTTAACCCCAGCCGGCTGGTTAATTTGAGCCCCCTCTCTCCCTGAATCTTTTAATTCTTATGACTTGCTGTTAATTTTATTTGCTATTTTAATTCATTGTGCTATTATAAATTTTTAATCTGAATTTTTTAGGGAAAGGTCCTGATTGTTTTTATTGTTGATTGATGTTTCAGTATGTTTTTATGACATGTTAACCACCTTGAGTCATTCCAGTGAGTAGGGCAGTATATAAATATAAATATGAATGAATGAATGAATGAATGAATGAATGAATGAATGAATGAATAATGAGTGGAAATTAGGGCAGCTTTCAAAATAGTCCAATCTCCAGTCACCAATCCTCTCTAGCCGCCAAACCGCGTGGGGGGCTGTTACCAGCGTACAAGATGCACTCTGTTCTTCTGGTGTATTTTAAATGGGGAAAAGACAAGTGTGTCTTATATGCCAGCAAATAGCCAGCCTTGGGCAAGAATGCTTTGAGAAGAACAGAACGGTCAACTGTTTCTGAGCGTTTTATGCTAGAAAACTCTAGAGTTCCTCTGCTTTCCAGATGGGGCACGTAGAAAGAAGTGTGGGTGTGTGACTGGCAGGTATGCCCTGTGCAGAGCCAGACCAATCACCCTTTCCGTGCTAGGTTCTGGGTGCGTCTGCATGAAAAGCCTACACCCCCAGCTCCTCCTCCTTTCCAGGTTTCTGGCAGCTCACTCAGCCCCATTTCACTCTTCTTCCCCTGCCACTTCATTTTTTCTTTCTGATGAGCAGACTTTGGATCCCTGCAGTAGTTCACGACACACTACCCCTCAGAGTACAGCATAGTAATCTCTGCAGCAGACTCACCAAGGTAAGGTTCCACCAGGATCCTTCTGTTTGGAAATGAACATAATCTGCCTGTCTGGCAACATGAATTGGACAGTGTGACATGATCTACAGAAAACAGCAGGGGGTTGGCATAGGGGGTTGGAGATGAAGTGGAATCAGCTCAAGCAAAATGTTGTTGTACTCATTTCCAAGAGACCCAAGGGATGAATTGATCTGAGGTTTCCCATTTAAGTAGGAATAGGTGAAACAAAAACTAAGAATGCTTTGTAAAAGCCTGTTAAGCCCCACGTCATTTCTCTCTAGTCTTGATCTATGTTTTTGGATATTTTGTAATGATCCCATCAGTCTAAATAAAATGAACCTCAAAGGTACTCTAAAACCCAGAGGTTTTGGACTGGCTTTTAGTCATGGTCATGCTAGCCCGAAAATTGTGGAAATTGTCGTCTTAAAAAGTAAAATTCCCAAGCTCTGATCTATTCTCTTTGTCAGTGAGGGACATTCAAGTATCCCTGACTGCTGACATGTCAGCTTCAGACAGACAGGGGATCAGATCCGATTAGATTCAGTCACCTTAAATTTACTAGGGGTTGCGGTGGCTCAGTGGTTAAGAAGCTCGCCTTGTTAGCTGGAAGGCCAGCAAGGCAGCAGTTCGAGACCCAGGTACTGCATGATGGATTGAGTGCCCATCTCTGTCCCGGCTCTTGGGGACACGAAAGGAGCCTCATTTGGACATTCCCTGAGTGATGTTTCTCCAGGAAAAAAATCATTTCAACCCAGAATAATTTCTGACATGAAATCATTATTATTATTACCTTAAATTTATGGTTCTCTTCCAGTCACACGTAAGATCTACTGGTTTATGTTTCTTGGTTTTTCCTAAATGGATATCTCATTCAGTATGTGCATCTGTTCCATGGTCTTCTTCTATACTCCATCTCAGTGGTGGGCTCCAAAAAAATTTTACTACCACACTGTGGGTGTGGCATGGTGGGCGTGGCCAGGGAGAAAGCCCTGTGTTGCACCCTAATTAGGACTACAATACTTTATTTCAAAACTTGGATGGACAGGGCCAGCTAGAATTTCTGCTACAAGTTCTGGCGAACTGGTGCGAACCTGCTGATGCCCACCACTGCCCCATTTCCTAAATGGGAACATTGGTAGCATTCTGTGTCTTTAGACACTTTGCCAATTCTCTAGGAAATTATCTTATAAGGCTTCAGTGGCTTGCTGGTGGTGGCTTCTTGTCCTATGTTTTTTGAAAGAGGTTTATAATAACAGTCAATTAGCATTACATATTCAGGTGCTCTTTCTTATTCGTGGAGAGGGAAGAGGATTTGCTGAAACATAATTCTTCTCCTGCATAACCAAGGGTTTCTTCTGGAAAGGGGGAAAGAAACTGATCTTATTTTTTTGGTGGGATGGGGGAATAAAAACCTCCTTCCAACAGCACTTCTACCAGCATGCTCATTGCATGACAAGGCAATAGAATCCCCATTTATACACACCCAGCAGCACATTGATCTATTGATAAGGATATTTTCTACAGTGCAAGGCTATATAGAATACATGGGGGAGGGGGTGGGCAGAAGGGAAGCAATCCTTGTCTGAGGCAGAAACAAAAAATGCAATATTGATCCCTTCCCCTGAGCCACTACACTTTTGACCCCATGTTTAGTGAAGGGGAAAATCAAATGCAATTTGTCCAGGGTGTGTGAAATTATAGGCAACGAGTCGATCGGATGTTTGACTCCTGCTTCTTTGCCCCTTCCACACTGTTGCAGCTGGAACCTACTGTGGGACGATGAACGTCACTGACCCAACATGGGCAAAAAACACCGAAGACTCAGATGGGGAAGAAAGGTCACCGTGCCTTGTTGGCTTTGGGGCCATCATCTACTACTGCATCCTGTTGGGTGTGGGCTTGCCAGGTAAGAGAAAGGCTTAGAAGGAGGCCGCCCACCTCTGCAGGTGGGCACAGCAAGGGATCTGGAGTGAAACCCAGGAGAAAAGGGGACCGTGGAGGAGCAGGAGCAGCTTCTGATCTCAACCATTTATTTTACTGTAATAATATTTTTGTCTCAGAAATTATTCTGGGTTGGAAGGATTTTTGCTGGAAAAACTCCACTCGGGGGATGTCCGAATGAGGCTCCTTTCATGTCCTCAAGGTCTTTTCCCACCAAAGTGGTCCCTATTTATCTACTTGCAATTTCTTGCTTTTGAACTGCTAGGTCGGCAGGAACTGGGACAGAGACAGGTGCTCAACCCATCATACAGTACCTGGGTCTTGAACTGCTGACTTGCCAACCTTCCAGCTAACAGGATGAGCTTCTTAACCACTGAGCCACTGCAGTCCCTCATTTATTTTACTAAGCTGTATTTATTTATTTAAAAAGAACAGAAGGGCTAAAAACTAAAAAAAAAAATTCATTCGGCCAAAGTTGTCCTGGACTGCAGCTCACTTCATCAGTTACTTTAAGTTACATATAAACTTCCTTATAGGACAAGCCCACTTGAGGTTGGTTGTTGTTCAGTCGCACAGTCGAGTCCCACCTTTTGTGAGCCGATGGACCATCACACACCAAGCTCCTCTATCATCCTCCGTAGTCTGCACAGATCTATGCCCACTGCATCAATAATGCCTACTGCAATGGTAGGCATTTACCTACTGCAATGGTAAAGGTGAAACCATACCATTGCAGTAGGCATCACACTGTTGGAAGAAACAAACAGCAAATAAAAGCTAGCAGATCACACAAAGGCTTGACAGAATAGATGAAACTTTGACATGTAGGACCAAATAGATTTCAAGGGTGGGAGGAAGGGGTTCCAGAAGCATAAGACCACCACTAAGAAGGGACTGCAATGGCTCAATTGGTTATGATGCTGACAAGAAGGTGGCAGTTCAGCAGTTTGAGACCCGAGTACTGCACGACAGAATGAGCTTCCGTCTCTGTCCCAGCTCCTACCAACCTAGCAGTTTGAAAGCAAGAAATTACAAGTACAGTTATACCTCAGATAACGATTAAATCAGATAATGCTAAAATCGGATAACGATGCAAAAAATTTTTTAAAAATCTGCATCGGATAACGATTTGTTAGCGTTATTCGAGATAATTGTTTGTAGTAGCGGGGGGGATGGGAAGCTGAGCGAGGGCTCCCTGTTCTGATTACCAGCCACCCTGCAGGTGCGGGTACAGGGGTTCCCTTCGCAAGGAAAGGGCTATCCCAGCGTCGGATAGCCCTTTGCTTGTGAAGGGAACGCAGTTCCCGATGTCCTCAGACCTACCCGGCCAGTCCTGCAAGCCCCTGTGGGCTTTTTTAAACATTGTGCGATCAATGCATCGCACAACATTAAAAACCGGATAACCATGAGACTTGTGGAATAAAGTCTCATTGTTATCCAAGGTACTCATGTAGATAAATAGAGATCACTTCAGTGGGAAGCCAAGCAGCATTCCATGCACTCCGGTGTCTAGGCATGCCTGCCACATGTCCACAGAAACGTCTGCAGATGCAGACAGCGCTGGCTCTTCAGCTATAAACAGAGATGAACATTCAACCCTAGAGTCAGATACAACTGGCTTTCAAACAGAGTGACCTTTACCTAAGAAGACCCTGTCTTTGATACCTGGACATTGAGGAGGGAAAGTGGATCAGAGGGAGTGGAACCTGAGGGGACATTTCCATCATGGGAACATCAGAAATCACAGAGATGTGCTTACAGAAGTGATTCATTAACAGCAACTCAACTCCGAGTGTTGGGCGGTGGTAAATAACCTGACTCCCTAAGGGGGCCAATGGCTATGGGCAGATGAGCCCCTTTAGGTGGGCTGATGGTCCCCTCAGTGGAGGAAATGCCAGTGGAAACCATCATATATTGGGCCCAATAGCAAACTGAGTGGAGGAAGAACTCTGATTCCTAGCGAGGCGGAAGAGACCATGTGAGATGGACTGGCTGTGAAGGTGCACCTTGTCCATATCCTCAAGGCTGCAGCAGTCCATTGCAGTCCAGGTGTTAAATCCTGCATGTCTCATTTCATACATGCCACAGGAGATGGCTCCATGATCATCGTGTGTGGGTCACTTCATGGCAAACTGGGATCCACCTTAAACAAATTCACACCAGTGGCATTTTTCCTGATTGCCTCGGAGGGCAAAGGCAGCCTACAACCAGCTGACCTCCAAGACCAGGGACAGGGGGGAATGCATACCCGGTTCAAGTTGTGGCTGCCGCTGCCACCAATTAACATATCTGGCAATAATAGGAAGCAAAGTCTTCTGTGGAAGAATAAAAATAACGGAAATAGCGTCTTCTTCCTCTTCTGTGTTTAGGCCAGATGTGAAACTGCCAAAATGAAGGTACCTTTTGGTGAATCCATTCTGCAGTTCCTTTGACCTAACCTAGTGTGAGAGAGATTAGGTGGCAACACAAGGTTGCTGATACTATGGTACGCCTAAATGTGGTTCAAAAATACCACAGTTTTTGAGGAGGCTCTTTCTATGTACCCCACAGAAATAGCTGGTAACAGACCAGAAAGAAAAGCACCACAGCTTAAAAAGATGGATTTCCTGCACTATCTATCAAATGTTGGTACATAAGCCTGAAGCAGTGGATCTTTACCCACAAAAGCTTGTTTGCATGTGTGTGTGTGTGTGTGTGTAAGGGGAGAGACGTCTAGTTCAATAAAAGTATTATCCTCTCCTGTGTTGATATTGCATAAGGACCACACAACTCTCTTTACTGTGGTAAGGTTTTGATCATTGACTGCAGCTTAAATGGCTATTAATTTATTTCTTGATCTTAGAATCTAGAAGGCTTCTCTGTCTCCCCTCCAGTAGTTAGCTCTTGAGAGATAATCCCTGAAATGGTGCCTTCTAGATGTTTTATATCCCATTATTCCTGATGAAGGGTCGATGGAGGTTGTAGGCAGAGGGCCAAAATGCAGCTATGTTTTGAAAAATCTTCACGCAAGGCATGGGCTCCCCAGATGACTAATTTAAGAAGAAAACTTCATTTTTAAAACAACTGGCAGTGCTAGCAGGAGAGCAGCAAGGGCTCTCGTTATGGGAGGTCTCCATGTGGCCTTCAAAGTACAGTTAAGTACCCTGGACTTTATTTTATTTTATAATTTGCTCCTTACCAATTTTTCTCCCTGGGAAAAGGAACATCAGTACATCCAGAGAAGATGTTCCCTGCACCGCTACGAGACAAATGCTATTATCCGAAAATTCCAACAACAAAATTGTCACCAAGAAAATAAATGAATGAATGAATGAATGAATGAATGAATGAATGAATAAATAAATAAATAAATAAATAATGGTTGGCCAACAGGCGAAAGAAATAGGAATGACAACTGGCTGCCTAATGTAACCCAGCATGTTAATTCCAGTGCCAACCACTGGAGGGTGGCAAGATCCCATGTAGATGTTGAGAAGAATTCAAGAGGCATCTCAGCTGGTCTTTTTGGCCTTTGGAAGGTGCAGTTCTGGGAATCTGTCCTGGGGGATATTAGGCAAATTGCTTTGTAAAACAAAAAGTGTGGAAAGGTATCAGTTCTGGATGAGGAAAGGGAAAGGAATCAGAACCAGGCCCAAATCAAGATTACTGATTCAGGCAACAACCACAGGTCAATTATCTGGTACCTGAAATCAGTAAGGATGTTTACTATTATCTTGAGAGCTTACAACAGTGATAATCTTAACCAATTTGTTAATCCAAACCCCTATTTCATGAGCGTAAGCTGTTTCTATTTACTTTTTTAAAAAGGCACAAAAAAGCTGGACTGTTCTATGGCCTTTTAGTTTCTAAACTGTTCAGCAAATAACATTGTTCTGGCCTTTGATTCAAACAGCTGCAAACTATATCACCAATGATGGTAAAGAGTATCCTAAATGTCTTTGTTCCAGCATAGCAGTTTTCGAAGAGTTGGCTTTTTTGTCTGTTTCAACATCTGGGCAAAACTAGAGGGGGTGAGGAAGCAAAGGGCAAAATACAGTGACAGCTTGGAGGCCAACAGATTTGTTTCTGTGTCAGCTTTAGGATAAAAATTCACCTCCTGAAATTTGTCAATGTTTTTGTCCTTTGGTTTTTTTTCTCCTTTTTTCCATTTTCTCTTTGATTTTGTTATAGTGATATTCCAGAAGCAAAAGAAGGGAAATTAGTACTGACTCACAAATGCAGTGTTAAAACATTTATAAACACAACAATAATGTATGAGTAACCAGAATTGCAGTGGCTCAAGTGGTTAAGATGCTGACTGGAAGGCGGCAGGTCAGCAGTTCGATACCTGAGTACTGCACGACGGAATGAGCTCCCATCTCTGTCCCTGCTCCTGCCAACCAAGCAGTTCGAAAGCAAGAAATTGCAAGTAGATAAATAGGTACCACTTTAGTGGGAAGGTAAACAGCGTTCCGTGCACTCCAGTGTCTAGTCATGCCTGTCACATGTCCACAGAAACGTCTGCAGGTGCAGACAGCGCTGGCTCTTTGGCTATAAACAGAGATGAGCACTGATCCCTAGAGTCAGATATGATTGGCTTTCAAGCAAGGGTGGCCTTTTCCTTTACCTAACCAGAAAAAGCAATAATAAAAAGGTGTGTGAACTTATAAAAAAATAAGCAAATTCAAGTAAGAGACAATTATATTACATGTAGAAGGTCATTTATGTAGATCTTCAACAAATATCAAGTGGAAAGGATGTGTAACAAAATACTTAGCTCAAAGGATCAAAAGCATTAACACATGTTGTCAATCATATAAGTGTTTCAACTAAAGTTATCTTTTTCAGTGCCTAGCCTTCTACTGCTTTACATCTCCAGTGCTTCTCAAAATTCACTTCAATACAGAAAATCAAAATTTGGGGAGAGGGAGGATATCTCCCTTTTCCACATTTCTGAGCATCACAGAAAGAGCCTCCTTGAAGATTGTGGTACTTTTGAACCACAATCGGGTGTACCCTGGTAATGGCAAACTTGTGTGGCCAGCTAATCTTTCTCACACTAGGTTAGGCGAAGGGAACCGCAGAATGAACTCACCAAAAGGTGCCTTCATTTTGGCAGTTTCATGTCTGACCTAGACAGAGAAGAAGAAGCTGCTGTTGTACCATAAAAACCTTGGAAATGAGTTCCATGGGAAAAAAATTTCAATCTTTTGGCTTTAGATCACCACTGGTGATTTAGATTGGTTGTTTCCTTGTTATTTTATCCAAAATTCACACACATACTGTTATTTCTAGTTGTGATTACTCATCTGTTATTGTGTTCTTATAAATATTGTTTACTCTCTGATATGATTGAAACACAGACTAACACGGCTAGTAAAGATGATGGTTTCCCTTGCTTGAAAGCCAGTTGTATCTGACTCTAGGGTTCAGTGCTTATCTCTGTTTCAAAGCCGAAGACCCAGCGCTGTCTGCTTCTGCAGACGTTTCCATGGTCATGTGGTAGGCATGACTAGATATCGGAGCACATGGAATGCTGTTACCTTCCCACCGAAGTGGTCCCTATTTATCTACTTGCAATGTCATGGCTACTAACCACAAAAAATATAAATATTTTAGGATTCATATATCTATTTCCACGATTCCTTGGTTTATGTTGACAAAATTATTATATCTTCTGCCATAAAGCTCACTGTGGTTTACCTGGTTGTTTCTACTCTGCCCCTCTCCCAAATTGGCCTCGCAACAGGCTATACTGTGAGCAGTTTAAGTTGAAAGGTGCTGGTCAGTGGCCCCAGGTCATCCACGGAGCTTCAGTGGTGAATAGAGTTTTGAAACCAGGCCTCTAATGACCAGTCTTTTCTCTCTTACAGAACCAGCTCTCTTATCAATACTGTATCATTCAATTTTAACTATCATCAAACCACCCCTGCTCAGTCAACATTTTCTTAACACATTAACATAAAAACTGGAATCAGTTTTTAGTTGACAAGATTTTACCCATGGGAGGAGAATTTTAATGATGATCTGGTGTCTTGCTTGCCATTTTTCCTGAAACCCACCACCACCACTGAATTCATAATCCATCTCTGCTAACTCTTTACCATCTTATTTTTCATCTCTCTTCTTTATTGTTCCAGTTAACATTTTGACCGCCACAGCACTATCCCGGCTGGCTGCCCGCACCCAAAAGTCATCCTACTGGTACCTTCTGGCCCTCACAGCTTCTGACATCCTGACTCAGCTCTTTGTTGTCTTTGCGGGTTTCATTGTGCAGTCAGGCATCTTGGCCCGCAAAGTCCCAGGTGCCTTTGTTCACACCATCAATGTGTTGCAATTTGCAGCCAACCATGCTTCCATCTGGGTGACTGTGTTACTGACTGTGGACCGTTATGTGGCACTTTGCCACCCACTGCAGTACAGGGCCATCTCCTACCCTGAGCGCACCCAGAAGATCATTGGTGCCATCTTTGCAGTATCGCTGGCCACTGGGATCCCTTTCTACTGGTGGTTGGATGCTTGGCATGACGTTTACCCACCCACCACCATGGACAAGATCCTCAAGTGGCTCCACTGCTTTATCATCTACTTCATACCTTCTGCCATCTTCCTGGTGGTCAATTCAGTGATCATCTGCAAGCTCAAGCACTCAGGTGGTCCAAACTTGCGCCTCAGCAAAACCACTGCCATTTTATTGGCTATCACCACTGTCTTCATAATCCTCTGGGCCCCACGAACGTTTGTCATGATCTACCACCTCTACATGACCTCAGCCAAGCAGGACTGGCGAGTCCATCTAGCCCTGGATGTTGCCAACATGGTAGCCATGCTCAACACCTCCCTTAACTTCTTCCTCTACTGTTTTGTCAGCAAGACCTTCCAGCGCACTGTCCAGGAGGTGTTGATGTCTTGGAGGTTGCCATGTGCCCCACCATCAAGGAAGAACGGCCCCTTAGATCCATCTCTGAATCCTCTTGGGGTCTTGGATAGAACTTCTGTCTAGGAAGATCATCTTCTTTCTGCAATCAGCGCCAGCTTCGCTGAATTATTCCACACTGGTTTTTCTGGGAAAGATAGTATGGATCTTGATTAAGATCATTAGGTAACAGTAGCAGATTGTTCAGATGGAGCTATCTCTGAGTGGATGCATGCATGTCTATCAAGAATACATTTGCATATATTTACCTGTGCACTTCTATCCATGTGTGTAGAAAGTGTGTAATGGGACAGGTAGGTTAGGCAGATGTTTACAAAGTGAAAGCCATCCACTGTGGATGTACCTGCTGATCAAGGAGCCAGCCAATAGTAGTCAATCCCAGCTGGGATGGGAGTGTGGAAAATGGGTTACTGCCAATTCTGACCTCCTTCCACAAGAGAAAATAAAGGAAAGAGGTGCTGTTGTAACACATACTTTGCCACATGACTGGATGCTATGGAGGAATGGTTCCAGAGTTTGGAAATGTTACTTTGGGGGTATACTGATCAGAGCCAATTTGGCCAGGTTTTCATGCTATGGTAATAGAGCAGACACTACTGCCAGTGCCTCAATGCCAATTGTCAGAGAGCAGTTAACTAACCTGACCATCTTGAGGTTTAACAGGCTTTGATGGAAGGGAAAAGTGATGGTCCCTAAATGGATTAAATCCCATTTGAATCAATCTTGATGGAGGGCAGCAACATCATCAATACTGGCCTGGGGCTGAAGAGGACTTTAGGTGCCCAAAGGACTCAGGACCAGAAAGTGACTTATGGAACAGGATTAAAAGTACAGGTGTCACGCTGCAACATAGAAGGTCAATAAACAGCCACTGAATTATTTTCTCAGGACAATCTTAATGGCTGATGATTGCCAATATTTGGAATCAGATATGGCACTTTAAGAAGAAGATACTGACCAGAGGATTCTGGGATCTGTAGTCCAAAAATAATTTTTCTAATCGCTGTTCTCTACACAGTCAGAGTGTTCATGCATGGGGATTTAAAAACACACACACTGCCACCTTGAGCCAAATTAGTATAGCAAATAATCTTCCTAAACTTACTATAAATTCCCTTGTACACAGAAAGAGCCTCCTAGAAGACTGTGGTATTCTTGAACCACAATTGGACATACCCTGGTAAGGGCAACCTTGTGTTGATGGCTAATCTTTCTCACACTAGGGCAGGTAAAGGGAATTGCAGAATGAATTCACCCAAAGGGTGCCTTCCTTTTGACAGTTTCACATCTGGCCTAGACATGGAAGAAGAAGACCACATGACCTACAACCAGCCTCTCAGCCTCAACTGCTGGAGACAGTCACCTGTATTACACAACACACACAACAGTGGTCAGGCACAATGTTAGGGATGAGCTGTCCTTCAGGAACTCTGATAAACCCACTACCACACTGTCCTCCCAAGGCAACCAAGGCTGGTTTTTGCTTGTGTGCATAAAATAAATTACACAAATTTTGGTGACAAATTGCCACTCATTATTTAGGTGCTGGTTGTGCTATTGGGAGGATGCTGGCCCTACCATTATGTAGAGACCAGTAGTTACTTCAAATGCACAGTTTTTGTGTGTGATAAAAGGGTAGAGAATTACCTACTTGGCTATCACTATGTTTTTACTAGCAAAGCATTATATGCTTGGCTAAGCCACAGAATGTCTTGGAGCAGTCCTTGAAGGAGGTCTCATCAGAGAAGCTAGAAAATGAAAGCGAGAAGGAGGAGAGAATGTGGTACTTGGACTCAACAATACGAGTGCTGTTGTGCAACATTTGTTCTGAGGAGTTGAACAAAACAGACCAGGTGCTTTGCGATAACTTTGCCCAACTTGATCCAACAGACCTGAAAAGCACCAAGTGGCAGAAGTCTGCTTTAGGGACACTTTATAGCAGGGATCCTCAACCTATAGCCTGCGAACCAACTCCAGCCCACAGCACCATTCCATCTGGCCCACACGCTTGCTCCAACCACTGCTTCTGCTGCCACCGCCACCTCAATCCTTGTCCCCTCTGCTTGGCTTGGTGTGTCCCTAAAGGCACTCCATAGCAGGGCAGAAGTTGTAAAGAAGGCTTACAACATCCACCCTGCTACAGACAGCCGTTAGGGATGCACCAAGCCAAGCGGAGGCAACAAGGATTGAGGTGGCAGTGGCAGAAGCAGAAGCTGTGAACGCACACACACGCAGCCACCCACATCTTTCCCAGGGCCGCTCTGGCCAAGAGCAGCTTTTCTAGCAGACACACACAGCTGCCTGCCTCTTTCCTGGGAGCCACTCTGGCTGAGTGTGGGCAAGAAGGACAGCCAGGACCCCTACTTCACCCATGCCATGCAGCTCCTCCAGGCCAATAAGCGGGGAAGCAATGCATAGGGGAGTGCTGCGGGCTCGGGGTGAAGGCAACAGTGGCAGGACCACCAGTCCGGCCCACAAATAGTCTGAGGGGATGTGAACCTGGCTTTAAAAGGTTGAGGACCCTTGCTTTATAGAGTCCCTGGGAGACATGGATTAAGCTGCCAAAAATCTGCTATGATCGGAGTTGGATCCTGACAGGCTCAAGGATGACTCAGCCTTATGTTCTTCTGAGGTCAGTGGAGTGATTACCCAGTGTGTCAGAAGCAAAAATGATAATCACCTTGTGAACCATCTAGAGAGTACTCTGAGTGCTCTGAGCGTGGTATACTGCATACGTGTAATTGCTGTTGCTATACACAGAAGCCTAGGCATAGCACCCAACACAATTTCTTGTCCTCATTTAATGGACAGAGACAGCAATTTGAGGGCTAATCCTGTAACAGGAAAATATTGCTAACCCTCAAACACTTTTGAAACCTGAAGAGATGTGCAGTGATTGATTGATTATTTTCATTTATATGCTGGTCTTCTCTCCCAGAATGGCACACAGCACCAAAAAAATAAAAATAAAAATGGGGTGATGCTCGTGGCAGAGATTCTACATCTTCTCAAAATTCCATGCTTATAATGACACAAAAAGGTTTAGAACAGGGGCGCCCAAAAAATTTTGGGCCGTGGGCTGATCATGTGGTTCAGGGAGCCGGTCACTAAGGCCCAAAGGCCGGGTGCAGCCCCTGACGGCAATTCATCCGGCCTGCGAAGCCCTCGTCGCTCCTGGAAGCAGAAGTAAAACATGCCCATACAGGCGCGTTTTACTTCCACTTCCAGGAGCAATGAGGACTTTGCGAGCCAGATGAATTGGAGTTGGGGGCCGCACCCGGCCACCGGGCCTTAGTTTGGGCACCACTGGTTTAGAAACTAGCAGCGATTTGCTGTCTAAGGGAAGACTGAGGCCATTGCTTGTGTTTTTATTGTCTTTAAAGGGTCCCTTAAGGAACAAACAACAACACCCTGAAAAGTCTCATGGCCACATATGCTCCCTAAGACCTCAGACAATTACTACAATATTGAACCCATCACAGCTTCTGATATTTCAAATGTTTAAACTCTAAATCTCTGGGATGAGGGGAGAAATTCTGCCCAATTTTTGTCCTCTTCTACCCTGGTTTATTGAACATGAGCATAGTACCTACAAAGCAGACTCTACCTAATGCTCCCCAATTCTGCATAATGAAAGAAAAATGGGGAAATATTCCACTCTGCAATACTGAGATGCCCATGCAGAATGCTAAACTCATCTGATAGACCACACCATGGAAGAAATACCAACATTTGTACCTAATATAGGAGCAAGGTGTTTAAATTTCCCCAAATATTTTCTTCAGCCAGCATGAGAAGGAAACCAATGCTCATGCTTCTGTGTCATACGTTTAAATTGGGGGTCCCAACCTGAGGTCTGTGGGCCAGATCTGGCCCATGACATCATTTCATGTGACACCCCACCCTTCTAAGGGCATTTGAGAAACAAAATGGCCACCCCTTTGAAGCTGTTGGGACAAAATGGCCACCTCCCCACCCCCATTGTGCAGGCAGGGCAAAATGGCCGTCCGGCCCTAGAAGCTGACTGAGAGAGCGGGACTCAGCCCCCAGCTTGAAAAGTTTGGGAACCCCTGGTTGAAATGATGAACTATAGGGACTGAATTAAGTCTTGGGAAAAGCAGGACGCTGAATAACTAAAGCGCATTAAGGGGTAGGGAAAGGATATTTCCCCAAAGAGAAGTGGGTGGTCAAGGGCTGGATGAAGAGTCTCAGGTGAGGAAGGAACATGGCCACTCAATCCCAAAAGCAGGAAGTCCATTCCGGACCTTCTATGTTGCAGATGTTTTCCTAACCAACACACATATACACACACCTGCTTGCATTTGCTCCCATAATATTTGCCTTTGGGTAGGTTTCTTTGGGTTTCTTTCTCTCTCTCTCTGAAAAGCTCCTTTCACACCCTGTTCAGGACAGCCAGTCTACTCTGGCGGCATTCCACGTGGCCCCCGGCACCACTGTCTGAGAGAAAGACTTGCTCTATCCTGCTAATCTGCCAGGCTCATTTACTCATTAACCACATGTTATCATGCACAGACCCTACAGTGGTGACGGCAAACCTTGGCACTCCAGATGTTCTTGGACTTCAATTCCCAGAAGCCCAAGCCCCCGTGAATCAACACGAAGGGGTTTGCTACGATTCATGCAGCCCGCACTGCCCTCGTCACTCCCAGAAGCAGCAGTAAAATGCGCCCATACTTCTACGCATAAACTGTATACATGTCTACATGCATTGACATTTCTCCAGGTTTGTACACACCTACACAAATGAGGACCACACATTTGTATATCCGTAGCTGTGCATAACTGCAGGAAACAGGGCTTTCCTGCAAGCACAAGCTTCAGCCTTATGTATTAACTGAAGAAGAATTAATCTTCCTTGCAAATCAACTGAGCCTGAAGTTGGACAATTAAAAAACTGTTTTCAAACCCTGCAAAAAAAAAATTCATGTGAGAGATGAATCAATGTTTGCGTCCATGATGAAGTATTTTTAAACTGCTTTATTTCTGTACCTCGATACCAGTATTCTCTGATGTTGAATCATGAAACCTGTTCCTTAGTAAACACATTTCTAAATACTAAAGGAAATACTGCATCTGCCTATTCACCTTGACACCAACAAAATTGGTACAATTTAACATGACCCAAATATTGGTTTGAAATAAACAACAAACTTAAGAGGATTTCAGCTAAACCCACGTGTGAGATTACATGTGTGTTGTGTAAATTTGAATCTATTTTCACTAATACCAACTCTGAGGCAAATGTGTTACTTTTTAAATTTGTAACCACACCCCGAGAGGGTAATCTAAGTTTTAGATATATGAGCTCACCTAGGAATTATAGGAAGGTGTTGTCTCATACCAAAAGGATGGGGACTGTGTGGTCCTCTATATGGTGCTGGGCTGCAGTTCCAATCATCTCTCACCATTAGTACACTTCGCTAGTAACGAAACATCACCAGGTAGGGTAGAACACAATCTCTAATCATAGAATAACAGCGTTGGAAGGGCCATCGAGTCCAATCCGCTGCTCAATGTAGGGATCCGAATCAAAGCAGATATGATAGATGGCTTTCCAATTCTCTCTTGGATGCTTCCAGTGTTGAAGTGCTCACCCACCCCCCCTTTTCAAGGCAGTTGCTTCCGCTGTTGTACTACTCTAACTGTTAACAAATTTTTCCTAAATTAATATTCAGCCTATATCTAGCTTCCTGTCATTTCAGCCCGTTATTACACATCCTGAACTCTAGAATGATGGAGAACAGATCCTTCCCTTCCTCTTTGTGATTATCTTTCAGGTACTGCATTTGACGAGAACTACCATATCCCCTCTCAATCTCCTTTTCTCAAGGCTAAACCTGCCCAGTTCCTTCAGTCTTTCCTCGTAGGACTTGGTTTCTAGGCCTCTGATCGTCCTTGTTGTCCTTCTCTGTACAGTACTTGCTCTCATAGCAAGCGTAGAAAATTGGCTTCTTAATAACTTATCCCCCCCTGCTGCAGGCCAAAAGGGCAAGTGCAGAAACAGTTTCTGAAAGCCATTCACCAGGAGAGAGGAAACTGCGGCTGAAGATGCATTCCTTGTACAAGAGAAACAGGCTTTATGAGGCAGATGGGAGCTCAGGTGGCCCAAAAATATAAACATGTTTTTGTCCAATCTTTCCTCATGGGATCCAACACAGAAAACTAATCCCTGCTCAGCGATGGGATGTAACAGGTTCTCACCAGTTCTCCAGAACCGGTAGTAACTTTTCCCAGTGTCCCAGAGAACCTGTAGCAGCTTTTGGGGGGAACCACCTTCGGGACTTACCTTTTCACTGGTTCCCCCACTGCGCATGCATGCCAAGCACTTGGTGTGCATGCACGCCTAGTACTTGGCACATATGCACGGCCTCCTTGCTGTCCTCCCAAACGGAGAGGAGGAAGAGAAGCTGCTAGCCTGAAGCTCCCTATCGCCTGAAGCTCCCTATTTTTATTATTTTGTATTTTTTTCTTTGGCCCCGCCCATGACATGACATCATGATGTTAGCTACACCCACACTAATGACATCATGGTGGGGTAGTAAAATTTTTGACATCCCACCACTGTCCCTGCTGCACGACCTTTTTGAGATGACCACTATCACTGCACATCATCATCTCTCTGTCCAGGAATTCTCAACCTTTTAAAGCCGGGGGCCGGGTCACGCTCCCTCAGACAGCTTCAGGGGCTGGATGGCCATTTTGCCCTTCCTCCATCCCATGGCACTTCCTGGTGTGGTAGAGGCGGTGCCCCCCCCCCCCGCATGAAATGGCACCAAGGACCACATCTGCAGGTTGCGAATCCCTGCTTTAAACAATGGGAGTTCATTTCTCCTGGCTGCTGTTGCCATCTTTGGCAGATTTTAAACATCTGCTTGCCAAATAAAGCTGCATTTTCAAAATTCCAGGCACCTTTCCAGAGGTTGAGTGCTGCCCCTTTACTGCACTGGGCAGCTTTCACAGGAGAGGAAAGGAATGGTGTGAGTGGGATGGGAAGGAAATCTACACCAAAGCGTGTCCAATGAAAAAAAAATCTGTCATTCAGTCAGTACCTGCTGTTAGAATTCTTACTCACACCATCACCATCACCTGCCAAAACAGATACTCCCCTTGGTCTGGATCAGGGCCTCCTTTTTTGTCAGTCTGGGGGATGTTAATCCCTTTTGACTAATCACCTGAATCACGGCTTCTGCATGATACACACATGCTATGCTCCTTGGCCTCCTGCCTGCTTATAGCCTTGTACTGGTGGCACAGACCGAGCCACTCTAGGATTTTAGGCTGGGATATTTCCCAGCCCTACCTAGAGTTGCTAAAGTCTCAAACGAGGTCCTCGCTCACATGCAAAGCATATCCCTTGGCCACTGAGGTAGCTATTCTTTCACCTCGTGAGCAAAGGCTCTCCTTACCATTGAGCAGCATGCCATGAAGTGGTAGCCTCAGTGATGGGATGTAACAGGTTCTCACCAGCTCGCCAGAACCGGTAGTAACCTTTCCCAGTGTCCCAGAGAACCGGTAGCAGCTTTTGGGGGGAACTACCTTTGGGGCTTACCATTTCACTGGTTCCCCCACTGCACATGCGCACCAAGCACTTGGTGTGCATTCTTGCCTACAGTGCTTGGCGCGTATGTATGGCCTCCTTGCTGTCCTCCCAAGCGGGGAGGAGGAAGAGAAGCTGCTAGCCTGAAGCTCCCTATAGCCTGCTCCCCAGGGTAAGTGACTCACCTTTGTATGTGTGTATGTGCTTATTTTTATTTTATTTTATTATTTTCTTTGGCCCCACCCACATCATGACATCATGACATCAGCTCCGCCCACACTGTGATGACATCATGGTGGGGTAGTAAAAATTTTGACATCCCACCACTGGGCACACTTGTAAGGTTTTCCTGCTTCAGGGGCCATAAATACTGATTGGTTTTGAGGTACGATGAACCTTGGCTAGGAAATTTGGTGGGGAGGGGAGCATCATTTGCTACACTGTCTCAGATGACAAAGTATGCTGGAAGAATTTGGTTGATAAGAAACATGTCCGCTGTAAAACATTTATGGCCCCCACTAACAGCAACTACCTCCCAACTTTAGGATTCACCTGTTTATGGATTTATTCTTTAGATTTTTGAAGCAGCAAAGTCCAACACACCTGAGGTCATTCATATCTTTTTTTTTAAGAGCTGGGCTAATAGAGTTGCCCATGTGGTGAAGGGCAAAATGGCTGTCCTGCCCCCAAAGCTATCTGAGGAAGCCCCATGCTTTAAAGGGTTGAAAACAAGAAGCTTAAAAACTGCAAGAGCTTAACAAAGAAAAAAATCAAAACTCAAAGATTTAAGAAGACATGTATCTTTAATAGCAAGGAAGAGTGGTGAAAACATTGAGACAGTTAATGGTGTTGTTCTTTCTGAAAGTGATGAAACAATTAATCACTGCAGTGGCATCTGTTGATATAAATTCTAAGCAAGTAAATCCACTTGGCTTCCATGAAATTAGTCATGACAGGAGAAGTTTTCTGTAACCAAACATTTCTTAGAAAGAGAGAGCAATCTAAATGTGTTTCAAGAAACTGTCCAACAAACAGGGGGCTTTGCAGATGTATTACAGTGGTGGGATGTCAAAAATTTTACTACCCCACCGTGATGTCATCACAGTGTGGGCGGAGCTAACATCATGATGTCATGACATTGTGGGTGGAGCAAAATAAAATAATAAAATAAAATAAAAATAAGCACACACACACACACACCTCAACCCACACACACACAACACAAGGACAGCAAGGAGGACAGCAAGGAGGCCGTGCATACGCACCAAGCACTGTAGGCATGCATGCACACCAAGTGCTTGGCGCGCATGCACAGTGGGGAACCAATGAAAAGGTAAGCCCCAAAGGTGGTGTCCCCCGCCCAAAAAAAGAAAAAAAACAGCTGCTACCGGTTCTCCGGGACACTGGGAAAAGTTACTACCGGTTCTGGCGAACTGGTGAGAACCTGTAGCACCTCTTCACTGAATATATACAGTCAAACCTCATATAACACTAAAACCTGGTTCCACAAGTCTTGATGTTATATGATTTTTAGTGTTATCCGATGCATGTTAAAATCCTATGGGAGCCATAGAGATACATTGTAACCACACAGGCTTTAGCGGTTGTTATCTGAAGCATCCCATAGGATCTTAATGTTATCCGATGCAATTCTTCCCCCCAGATTCCTTAATGTTATGCGATTTTCGTGTTATTCGATACTAATGTTATATGAGGTATTACTGTATCAGCTTTTTGATGCTGCAAAGTTGGCATTTTCAGTTCTACTTTGGAGCAATCAGACATAGAAACATTCAGGAACTGCAAGCAATTAGCAAATTTGAATTTATGTTATATTGGCAAAAAAAGGACAAATAATTTTAATTTGCTAATATCTTACATTACTTTGATTCCAAGAAAAACCAAAACCTACAATTCTTCTAAAGTACAATTTCTAGACGCTGTGCATTTTTCTGCCTTCTAAAAGATATACTGTGAACCTGTCATTCAGAAATCTTTCTTATGTGTTAGCAAGTATTTTTACAAGATTACAAAATGAGATCCATTATGCAGTAAAAGTTGTTTGCCTTTTTAAAACAAAGTTAAGAACTAAATCTCATTGGATTCACCAAGAAAACTCTACAAATGCTTGACTACAGTTGCACAGTAATGTGCTCCTCTTCTGCAAGTTATCCATGGGTTCTCAACCTGCAGCCCAGGAGCCGGATATGGCCAACGACACTATTTCATGCGGCCCACCACCACCTCTGCCACACTATGAAGTGCCATGTGTGGCAGGCAGGGCAAAATGGCCATCCAGCCCCCAAAGTTGTCTGAGGGAGCATGACCTGGCCCTCGGCTTGAAAAGGATGAGAACCCCTAATCTAAACCCATGGAGGGTTTTTTTTTAAAGTTGGTTTTTTTAAAAAATCAGTAGTTTGATACAAGATTAAAACTGAATTTTTGAGAAAACAAGTTCCACACTACTTTTTAATTTCTTACAGCATAAACTTTATATTTTTCCCTCTTGGTATGCCCTTGTTCACTTCGTCCTTAACATCCTTTCTCCTTATGAAACTAAAAAAAATGGCAGTCATTTTTAAAAAAGGATCCCTCAAAGACCACAATAATCCTGGGGAAATTGGAAGGTGGCAGGAAAAGAATAAAATGGATTGACTCAATAAAACAGCCAGGGTAGCAATAAGTCAGTAAGCAATTTGACAGCACATAATAACAACAGCAGCACAAAGTCTACTCTTCTCAAAATTCAGCCACACATAATTCAATGTCCTTCATAGAATTATAGAATCCTAGAATAATGGAGTTGGAAGAGACCTATGCAGCCACCAAGTCTAACCCTCTGCTCAGTACAGGAATTAAAGTCCAATTACATTTGACAGATGGTTGTCTACCTTTCTCTTGAACGCCCCCAGTGTTGAGTGCTCACCACCTCCAATGGTAATTGGGTTCATTTTTATATTGCTCTAACATTTAGGAAGGTTTTCCAGATGTTCACCTGAAATCTGGCTTCTAGAACTTGAGGAAGAGTGCGATCATATCTTCCCTCACTCTTTTTTCTTCTTCTCCCAAGGCTAAATTTGCCCAGTCCTTTTAGTCTTTCTTCATAGGGCTTGGTTTCCAGTGGCCTGATCATCCTTGTTGCCCTCCATCAAACTTGTTCAAATTCATCAACAACCTTCCTAAAGTGTGATGTCCAAAACTGGACATAGAACTCAAGTTAAGTCTTAAGCAGTGTCTTAAGAGGAGAACTAGTACTTTTAGTAATTTAAATATAGTACTATACTTCTGTTTATGCAGCCTAAAATAGCATTTCCTTTTTTTTTCTTTTTTCTTTTTTGCAGCTGTATCACATTGTTGGCTCTTATTCAACTAGGGATCTATACAGTGGTGGGCTCAAAAAAAATTTACTACCACACTGTAGGCATGGTATAGTGGGCATGGCCAGGGGGAAAGCCCTGTGTTGCACCCAAATTAGGACTACTTTATTTCAAAACTTGGATGGGCGGGGCCAGCCAGAATTTCTGCTACTGGTTCTGGCGAGTTGGTGCAAACCTGCTGATGCCCACCACTGGATCTACAACAATTCCAAGATCCTTCTTTCCTGTAGCATAACTTAGCCAAATATTGCCCATCTTGTAACTGTGCATTTGGTGTGTCGTCATCCCCAATAGAATTTTGCACCTATCCAAGAATTTCATGCTGCTGTTTTCAGCCAGTTGCTGAAGTCTATCATGGTATTTTCGAATTTTGTTTCTGTCTCCCAGGGTATTTACTGTTTCACCCATTTTTGTATCATTTGCAAAATTGATAAACATTCCTTGCACACTCTCATCCATGTCATTAATAAAAATGTTGAAGGCCACTGGACCCAGGACTGATCCTTGTGGTATTTGGCTTACCACCTCTCAACATGAGAAGGAGCCATTGATAAGAACTCTCTTCAGTATGATTCTATAACCAACCGTGTATCCACCGGACAGCTGTTCTATCCAGACTACACTTTCTATCCAGCTTGCTAATCAGAATATTATGGGGCTCTTTGTCAAAAGCTTTGCTGAAGTCATGATATATTAAGTCTACGGTATTCCCATTGTCTACTAAGAAGATTACCCAATTATAAATTAGATAAATCTGGCAGGATTTGTTCTTGAGAAATTCATGTTGGCTTTCAGTTATCACTACATTGTTTTCAAGGTGCTTGCAAAGTGACAGATGTATAATCTGCTCTAGAATTTTCCCTGGAATTCATATCAGGCTGTAGTTTCCCAGATCCTCCTTTTTCCTATTTTTGAAGATAGGCATAGCATTTGCCCTCCTCCAATCATCTGGCACTTCACCCATTCGCCACAATTTCAAGAACATAATAGCCAATGGTTCTGAGAGTTCTTCAGCCAGTTGTTTCAACACTCTTGGATGCAGCTCATCAGACTTTGGAGATCTTAATTCATTCAAAATAATAAGGTCTCCCTTCATTATTTGTTTATCAATCTCAAGCTTCAATACTGTCCTCTCTGTTTGTACTTTACATTTGCCTGAAGGATCATACCCTGCCTTTTGAATTTAAATTTAAATTTCAAATTTATATCCCACCCACTCAGGAGAACCCAACTCAGGGCAGCTTATATAATCATAAAAAACATATACTGTCAGACTTCGCATAAAGAGTGATTCCCTTAAAGAGCAGAATTTTCTCTGAATGTTCGCTTCACTTAACAAATAAAACCAACCAAAAATTCACTTAACAAATAAATTGGGGTTCGCAATTCCCCCCCCCCCCAAGAAGTCGCAATTGGTCACTTACAATGGTGTTTTGCTTAAAGAGCAATCCTGTGGAACGCATTATGCTCTTTAAGCGAGGTACAACTGTACAATAAATACAATATAAACAACAAATCAAACAATATACAGTAACCAAAATACACAGTAAATACAAAGTAATAACATATCATATGGTATACAAAAGACCAAGCTCAGGGGCTTGCTGGCTATGCTAAAAGGGTGCTGGACAGGGAGGGAGGGGGCGGCGCCTATGGGGGTACTGCATGACATCATGGATTGTAGCTGCCAGGTGACATACTTCTGCCCACCTCTGGGAGGTGCCAATGCACTGGGGCGCACCAGGACTTGTCCCTGTGTCCCAAATGGCCAGCACGGGCCTGACCAAGCTAATATAGCCATTGAGCTTTCCTGCCTTTTCTTTGTCATCTGAAATCATTTTCCAAGCCCGCTGAGGAGCTGAACCACTGTTTGTATTCTCTGTCATTTGTGAGGCACATATCTGAAGAATGGTTTTTGTTGCTTTTGGCATCTCTTCCTAACCTCAGGATATTCTCAGCTTTTGCCTTCCTAATGCCATCCCCTGGTGGCTTAGTGGTTAATATGCTGAACTTGGAGACTGGAAGGTCGGGGTTTGCCACCCAAGGGTTGCATGATGGATCTTGGGGGCATGAAAGGAGTCTCATTCGGGCATCCCCTAAGCCAGGGGTTCCCAACCTGTGGCCCATGGGCCAAATGAGGCCTGGGGCACCATTTCATGCAGCCTCCCACCACCTCCACCATACCAGGAAGCGCCATAGGGTGGAGGAAGGGCAAAATGGCTGTCTGAGGGATCCTTTCAACCCAGAATAATTTCTGACACCATCCCTGCAATTCTTTGCTCACTGGCAATAAATGTATTTTGTGTGAAGAGGGCCAAGGACTGTCAGAAGTGTGCATGGATACATACATACATACATACATACATACATACATACATACATACATACATACATACATACATACATACATACATACATACATACATACATACATACATACATACATACATACATACATATGTATACCCATGGTCACATTCACATTATCCTTTTTTGCTCCTGAGTTGACTAATCTGTGACCACTGACAACACTGCAGCTGGGAATGCAGCTGCCAGTATCACAAATAAAGTGCTGTACTTTTTCTTAACAGTTAATGCATGCAAGACAAAGCATGTTGCCTCAAAATTTACTTTGTTTCCCACTCTGGCATATATTTTCCTCAGGGCTGTCACTCTCATTCTTTGTTGAGATTAGTCACCCTGGAGTGAGTTGCTCCAGGTGATAAGCTGTGACCGAGAACTCCTTTCAGCCAGAAAAGAATGAGTAGTATTCTTTGCTTGCCAAAGACAAAAGGAAGGCCATCACTCAAAGCCCTCTCCTATTGCATGCAACTGCCACCTCCTTGGCCAGAGCCCAATGTCAAACAGGATAAATAACTGACCAGTCACATTCTGTCTGTCAACTAAACAATAGGATTGCCAACCACCTGATGTAAAAATAAATAAATGATTAGGCCACCATTTCCCCTCATCACACACATACACATACATCACCACCACCACCCACACACATGGAGGAAAATTCTGTGCAGGCTGAGGGATTCTTGAAGATATCGCTCAGAAATTTTCTCCAGCACTGCAAGAAAAGCAGGGTTAAGGCTCTTCCCTCTCTGCAATTTGTTTCATTTTTTAGCCCAACTTCTCCAAGAAGTTTGTTGGCCTTTGTTTCTATGCAGTGAGACCCTTCAAGTTTCACTGGAATTCCTCCACCTACACATTTGGCTTTGAATACAGACCCTCTTCGACACCTGGCTTAGGGATTTGAGCCCTCATAGTGCAGTAAATAAAAAGGAGACTGATTCTTGGGAGGCAAGCGATGAGAAACCTGGGGAGCATAGTGAAAAGTAGAGACATCACATTGCAAACAAAGATTCGCATAGTCAAAGCAATGGTATTCCCTGTGGCAATGTATGGTTGTGAGAGCAGGACCATAAGGAAAGCTGAGCGCAGAAAAATAGACGCCTTTGAGATGTGGTGTTGGAGAAGGGTTTTGAGAGTCCCCTGGACAGCGAGGAGAACAAATAGGTCGATCTTGGAAGAAATCAACCCTGACTGCTCCTTAGAAGGTCAAATAGTAAAGATGAAGCTGAAGTACTTCGGACATCAAATGAGAAGAGAGGATTCACTTGAGAAAGCCTTGATGCTTGGAAGGGTCGAGGGCAAAAGAAGAAGGGGACGGCCCAAGATGAGATGGCTAGATGGTATTGTAGAGATAATGGGCAAAGAGCTGGGCGAGTTGAGGGGGATGGTGGAGGATAGGAGTGCCTGGAGGACAGTGGTCCATGGGGTCGCAGAGGGTCGGAATCGACTGTGCGACTGAACAACAACAAGTGCAGTAAACTCTGCTCACAATCCAAATTCAATCCAACAAAGCTCAAACTTGATTCACCCACACTGTGGGTGTGGCCTACTCTGTGGGCATGGCTTACTCTGTGGGCTTGGCCATGTGACTGGGTGGACGGTCTAGTCATGCCTGCCACATGACCATGAAAACATCTGCAAACACAGACAGCACTGGCTCTTTGGCTGTAAATGGAGATGAGCACTGCACCCTAGAGTCAGATACGACTGGCTTTCGAGCAAGGGCGACCTTTACCTTTATCTAATAACAGAAGATCCCTGATTGGTATTCAGATTTGCTGTGGAGTTTGGCCCTGTTTAGTTGCAGGTGGTTAGTAAAGGTAAAGATCCCCCTTGCTCAAAAGCCAATCATATCTGACTCTAGGGTGCAGTGCTCATCTCCATTTACAGCCAAAGAGCCAGTGCTGCCTGTGTTTGCAGACGTTTTCATGGTCATATGGCAGGCATGATTAGACTGTCCACCCAGTCACTTGGCCACACCCACAGAGTAAGCCATGCCCACAGAGTAGGCCACATACACAGTGTGGTAGTAAAAAAAATTTGGAGCCCACCACTGTTCACAACCTTCCCAGGTCAGTGAAATGCGTACTTAGCTTCTTTGGGTCAAAGTGCTAATTATCTTGTGACTTGTGAAGTACCCAGAGAGTGCTCTAAGTGCCCCAGCGCAGTGTATAAGTGTAATTGCTATTGCTAGTCAAGAGCTGGCAACCCTGCTGAGATCAGTTGTATGGGAGCCTTACCTTTCTCCTTTAATTCTCACAATACCTCTGAGTAGCAAGTTACTTTAGTTACCAATTTACAGGTGAGGAACTAAGAGGTAAGGAGATAGTGAGTGTGACTTGATCAGCAGAAAACTTTGCTCAGGGCCCTTAAACAGCAGCTGAAGATGAGCTGGGTCCACTTTATTTTGGCCACTGTCCAAGAGAGGAGCTCTCTGCAGCAATGTTGAATTGTTTTCTTTACTAAACATGAACTCTGGAGCAAAGGGAAAGAAGTGTCACGTGCAGTGGCAGTTCAGAAACCTCTCAATCTACTTTGGCCTGGCATTTTCCCCATGTGTAGATCTGGCCCATTAGAGACGCAAAGAGAAGACTTCCTTGTCTCTCTTACACCTGCGTTCGACTATGAGAAAGTACATTTCAGGGTGTAAAATGGCTGCAGGTTTCCTACTCTTGTCATTCTTTAATGACACACTCAAGGCCAGCAACAGAGCCCAGAAACACGTTCAGGAGGGAAAGAATGTTATTGGAGCTAAACTAGTAACAGCCCAGAGAAGGGAGAAAATGACTGAGAAGGTAAATATGTACCATTCCCCACCACCACCACCCATGACCAGTTGCCTACATCTTGCCTCGGGCCCCATCTGTTCAAGCAAAAACAGCCAGCAACCTTTGAGAAAAATAATTATTAAATGGGGCTCACCAGAATCTGTTTGGCCTGACAACAGACCAGCTGGTTAAATATTTCCAGAAGCATCATCAATCACTATAATGTTTAGCACCAAACACAAAAGCTTTTTGTGGCAGAGACCAGGTATGTAAAGTCACGCTTTGAGTCTTTAGGAATCAAAGAAGTAATTTCTGGCCAGTTAACTTAAAAAGATTTCCAATATGATCCTCTGCTGTTTTCTTTATTAAAAGCTAGTCATTTGTGTGTGTGTATCTTTTAAAAGAGCATCCTGACAACCAAAAATTTAACAGGATAATTTATCGTGGTGATTTTGCCATGAAAAACCTCTGGTCCTACAGTGCTTACATCGTGTTTAATTTCCTTGTGTTATCACTTTGTTGTTCTGTTTGAAGAAGGCTCAGGACACTCAACTACCTTCAAGTCAGGAGGCACCTGGAATAACTTACCCTTGTTTGATAAAGGTTATTTCAGATATTTAAAAATAACATTTTTTAGGTTGTGAAGGGAAGACAGACAAAAGTTTAGCAAAGAATTTGAGATGCAATACAACATCTGCGGTGGCTTAGTAGTTAAGATGCTGAATTTGATGACTGTAAGGTTGGCAGGTCGGCACATCAAGACCTGAGTACTGCATGACATAATGAGCTCCCATCTCTGTCCCAGCTCCTGCTAAACAAGCAGTTCAAAAGCAAGAAATTGAAAGTAGATTTTAAAAAGTACCACTTCTGTGGGAAGGTAACAGCGTTCTGTGCACTCCGGTGTCTAGTCATGCCTACCACACGTCCATGGAAATGTCTGCGATGCAGACAGTGCTGGCTCTTTGGGTATAAACGAAGATGAGCACTGAATCCTAGACTGAGATATGACAGGCTTTCGAGCAAGGGTGACCTTTACCTTACAACATCTGCATTGAGAAGCAGGTTGCAGTCTCCAATACCCCATCCACTCTCCTCCTTTAGGGAAGATGATCCTCCACTTGAAGAGCCTCTCTTGCTATTGGCAGTGCAGATCAATTCAGTGTGAGTTTCAGATGTCACATCAGTCCCAGGAGTGGACATTCTGAAAGCAGTGTTCAGACCATTTCTTTGAAATAACTGATTGTTGCCTAGCTGGATCATTTCAATAAAGATCCAATGGTCTCTGTTTATTTACTTTTTCTAGCCATTCATTTCTAGTTAGCTGCAGAAAATACAAGCTACAGGGCATTTTTACCTAGTTATTAAACATAACCCTTATTTCTTTGATTTATATCCCTTCTTTATTTCAATGCTTTGTGACCATCTTGTGCATTATTATGAACAGTAGTGCATTTCCAATTAATTATAGTAATGCCTAATTGTGATATTTGCATATATAAATTTAACTTAGCATGTGAAAATGGAATGTCAAGGTTTCCTCGGTTGTTGTTTTTTTTTAAAGAAGAGTGACCTGATTTTTGGTATCCCTTGTCTTTCATTTTGGCAACGAAGAAGTGACCACCCTATTCAACTCTGTGAACTCTCTGGGCAAACTGTAGTGACCCACTACATCAGCCCACTTTGAATGAGAAGATAAAAAATACAGTGGTACCTCACTTAAAGAGCATAAATGCGTTCCACAGGATTGCTCTTTAAGCGAGTTTGCTCTTTAAACGAAACACCATTGTAAATGACCAATTGTGGGGGGGATTGCGAACCCCGATTTATTTGTTAAGCGAGTTTTTGGTTGGGTTTATTTGTTAAGCGAAGCGAACATTCAGAGAAAATTCTGCTCTTTAAGCGAATTACTCTTTAAGCGAGGCACTCTTTAAAATGATTAAAGATGCCCTGATGGAGCATTCTACACCCCTTGAGCTGTCACATGTTTAAATGCACACACACAACCCTGCTGAAGTGACAAAGCCAAAGAAAATATATGTTGATTCTTTCCTTCTTTTCTAAAATCAGAATTTATTTAACTAAGGGAAGAAAGTAAAATTGTCAGCTCTGACTATCCTTTGTTCATTAGTGAAGGCTGGAGCTGCAACTTTATGAAACAACATCCTAGGCAACGTAAGATGTTACACATTTCTCTCTCTTTCTCTCTGCCTGTGCAGAGGAATTACTCTAACAAATTTCCTCCATGAGGGTGTTGAAACTTCTGCTCTTGTAACACTGCAGTTGGCACTCCAATGGTTGTAAACAGCCATAAGTGAAGGAGCATCTACAGCAGTGGTGGTGAACCTATGGCACACATGGGAGAGGGGACACTCAGAACCCTCTCTGTGGGCATGCATGCTGTCACCCCAGCACAGAGTTCACTACGCCCCTCTGCCCAGCAGCCCAATGGGAGCACTTCCTCCCTCCCAGCACAGAGTTTACTACACCCTTCTGCAGCGCAGACAGCATCCTGTTGAGTTATGGCACTCAGTCTCTAAAACAGTGTTTCCCAAATGCTGGTGTTTGGACTTCAGTTCCCAGAAGCCTAAGCCAGTATATTGACTGATCAGTGCTTTGGGGAATTGACTTAAGCTCCTGGGAATTGAAGTCCAAACACCAGCATTTGGGAAACACTGCTCTAAAAGGTTCGCCATCACTGATCTAAAGCATCCATCATCTTGCCAATAAGATTGGACACCAACATCCTTGCAAGAGTAACATTATCCCCATGTCATTTGCTCTGCTATTCAAAGGTATATACAGTGGTATCCCGCATAATGAACGCTTCGTATAACGAAAAATCCATACAACAAAGTGTTCATTAGGCAATCACGGTACCCTGCATAACAACCCTCCCCCCCCCCCCCCAGTTATACTGGGTTTTCGTTAACCGGGGTATATCCCGGACATTGGTTTGTTGTTGTTGTTGTTATGCGGGGTATTGCCCATTTGAGCCGCATTAACGGGAAATAACTGCACAACGAAGAGCTCGGTGAAACAGAGCTTTTTTGTTATGCAGGGTACTACTATATTGCCTTTGAGCATGGAAGAGGCTTAGCTTTTTTGGCTACCACAAAACATTTTAACAGGTGGAGCAAGCAGGAATATTGGTGGTTGATTTTCTTATGGGAGCAGCCTTTAGCTCATGATACTTAGACATTTACCAAATGAACCTTTTCTGGGAAGGTAGTGACTTGTCTGCTTAATTAGTAGGCTGCTAAAGAAAATGATTTTATCATTTAGCATTTTATCACCCTGCTTATTTAACTTGTACACAGAGCACATAAAGCACAATGCAGGGATGGAGGAATTACAAGTTGAGATCAAAATTGCTGGGAGAAACATCAACAACTGGAGATATGCAGATACAGAGGTACTGTACCTCACTTAAAGAGCATAATGTCTTCCAAAGGATTGCTCTTTAAGCAAGTTTACTCTTTAAGCGAAACAACATTGTAAGTGACCATTTGTGACTACTGGTAGGGAGGATTCTGAACCCTGATTTATTTGTTAAGTGAGTATTTGGTTGGTTTTATTTGTTAAGTGAAACAAACATTCAGAAAAAAAATCTGCTCTTTAAGAGAGTTACTCTTTAAGCGAGGCGCTCTTTATTGGAGGTTTGACTGTAATAGCACCCTAATGGCATAAAGTGAGGAAGACCTAAAGAAGCTCCTGATTAGGTTGAAAGAAAAGAGTGCAAAAGCTGCCTTGAGACTCAACATCAAGAAAACCAAGATAATGGCAACAGGCCCTGTCAGTCCCTGGAAAATAGATGGGGGGGGGGGAGTAGAAGCAGTGATAGATTTTACTTTCTTAGCATGAAAGATCACTGCAGATGGTGGTTGCAGTCATGAAATAAAAAGGGGACTGATTCTTGGGAGACAAGCGATGAGAAACTTGGGGAACATAGTGAAAAGTAGAGACATCACATTGCAAACAAAAATTCACATAGTCAAAGCAATGTTATTCCCAGTCTTAATGTATGGTTGTGAGAGCTGGACCATTAGGAAAGCTGAGCACAGAAGAATAGATGCCTTTGAAATCTGGTGTTGGAGGAGAGTTTTGAGAGTACCCTAGACAGCGAGGAGAAGAAATAGGTCAATCCTAGAAGAAAGCAACTCTGACTGCTCCTTAGATGGTCAAAAAGTAAAGATGAAGCTAAAGTTTTGGACATCAAATGAGAAGAGAGGATTCACTTGAGAAAGCCTTGATGCTGGGAAGGGTGGAGAGCAAAAGAAGAAGGGGGTGGCCAAAAACGAGATGGCTAGATGGTATTATAGACACAATGGGCACAGAGCTGGGTGGGTTGAGGAGGATGGTGGAGGACAAGGTTGCCTGGAGAGCGGTGGTCCATGGGGTCGTAAAGGGTTGGAATTGACTGTGCAACTGAACAACAAGGAAAACAATTAAGACTGCCAAGGTAAAAAGGATGGCAAACCCTGGTTGGGCTGATTTCTCTCCTGTCTGTCAGTTCACGAGAACAAATCTCCGTTCTTTTCTCTTGACATCTAGAAGCTGTCATCAAGTCTCCTCAAAGAAGTGCTCTGAGTGTAACCAGGACAACAAGGTCACCTCACAAATGTAATTTGAGTGTATTAAGTGCTGAGGGAGCCCTTGTGGAGGGGCCTCATGACAACAACAGTGGTTCAATGCAAAAGGTGTTTATGACAGCAATAGAAATATATTTACAGCAACCGCATCAAAGGGAAAAGATTAGATCGGGGCTAAAGGTGTGGCTTTAGAACACCTCATAGAACAGACACAAAGAAATGATGTACACATTATCATAGGAGACTGGAATGCCAAAGTAGGAAATCAAAAAGTAAATGGAATAACAGGCAAGTTTGGTCTTGGAACACTGAATGAAGCAGGCCAAAGACTGATAGAGTTCTGCCAAGATAACACACTGGTCATCGTAAACACTCTCTTCCAGCAACACAAGAGGAGACTTTACACATGGACATCACCAGATGGCCAACATCGAAACCAGATTGATTACATACTCTGCAGCCAAAGATGGAGAACCTCCATACAGTCAGCAAAAACAAGACCAGGAGCAGATTGTGGCTCAGATCACAACCTACTGATTGCAAAATTCAGACTTAGACTAAAGAAAATAGGGGAAACAATTAGGCCAGACAGATATGATCTAGACAACATCCCTAAGGAATACACAGTGGAGGTGTGGAACAGATTCAATGGCTTGGACCAGAAACAACGGCCTGAGGAAGAAGATGCCAAGGCCTACCAGTGGCTGGGGACCTTGCCCCCTCCTCTGGGCCCACAACAACGGCCTGATGGGAGTTAGTTTGTGTTCTGGTTTAGTTGTTTTATGTGGTTGCATTTTATAATTTTTATTGTACTGTTGTTGTTTTGACTGTAAGCCACCCTAAGTCGCCTCGGCGAGTGGGCGGCAATATAAATCTAAATAAATAATAAAGACAGAGTGCCAGAAGAATTATGGACAGAGATGCGGGACATCATGCAGGAGGCAGCAAGGAAAACCATACCAAAAGAAAAGAAGCGTAAGAAAGCTAAGTGGTTGTCTGATTAGGCTCTTAAAATAGCAGAGGAAAGAAGGGACACAAAAGGCAAAGGAGAAAGGAAAAAATACAATCACTTGAATAAGGAATTTCAAAGAAAAGCAAGGAGAGATAAGGAAACCTAACTGAATGAACAGTGCAAATAAATATAAGAAAACAACACAAAAGGCAGGACTAGAGATCTTTTTTTAAAAAAATTGGGGATCTCAAGGGAACGTTTAAAGCAAAAATGACCATGATAAGGGACAAAGACAGCAAGGAGATAGCTGATGCAGAAGAGATTAAGAAAAGATGGAAAGAGTACACAGAGGAACTCTACAAAAAGGACCTCAACAGTCCTGATAATAACAATGATGAGGAAATTGAACTTGAGCCAGACATCCTAGAGAGTGAAGTCAGAAAGGCCCTAAAAAGCACTGCAAACAACAAAGCCAGTGGAGATGATGGTATCCAAGTTGAACTTTTCAAAGCCCTAAAAGATGATGGAATCAAATTATTGCATTCTATATGCCAGCAGACTTGGAAAACACAACAATGGCCACAGGAATGGAAAAGATCAGTATATGTTCCAATCCCCAAAAAGGGTAATGTCAAAGAAAGTTCAAATTATCGAACAATTGCGCTCATCCCACACGCTAGCAAGGTGATGCTCAAGATAATACAGGATAGACTGCAACAGTATGTGGAGAGAGAATTACCAGAAGTGCAGGCGGGGTTCAGAAGAGGCAGGGGGACTAGAGACCACATTGCCAACATACGTTGGATCATGGAAAAAACAAAGGAATATCAGAAGCAAGTCTACTTCTGTTTCATTGATTACACTAAGGCCTTTGACTGTGTGGACCACAACAAAATGTGGCAAGTAATTAAAAAGATGGGAATATCAGAACACCTTATATACCTCATGAGAAATCTGTACATGAATCAAGAAGCAACAATTAGGACAGAATATGGAAGGACGAAGTGGTTTGGAATAAGAATAGGAGTAAGATAAGGCTGCATTTTGTCACCCTGCTTATTCAACTTATACACAGAGCACATAGGGATGGAGGAATCACAATTTGGGATCAAAATTGCTGGGAGAAACATCAACTTGAGATATGCAGATGATACCATCTTAATGGCAGAAAGTGAGGAGGACTTAAAGAAGCTCCTGATTAGGTTGAAAGAAGAGAGTGAAAAAGCTGGCTTGAGACTCAACATCAAGAAAACCAAGATAATGGCAACAGGCCCTATCAGTCCCTGGAAAATAGATGGAGAAGAAGTAGAAGCAGTGACAGATTTTACTTTCCTAGGATCAAAGCTCACTGCAGATGGTGATTGCAGCCATGAAATATAAAGGTGAATTTATAAGGAATTTAGTGAAAAGTAGAGACATCACATTGCAAACAAAAATTCGCATAGTCAAAGCAATGGTATTCCCGGTGGCAATGTATGATTGTGAGAGCTGGACCATTAGGAAAGCTGAGCAAAGAAGTATAGATGCCTTTGAGATGTGGTGCTGGAGGAGAGTTTTGAGAGTCCCCTGGACAGCGAGGAGAACAAATTGGTCAGTCTTAGAAGAAATTAAACCTGACTGCTCCCTTGAAGGTCAAATAGTAAAGATGAAGCTAAAGTACTTTGGGCATCAAATGAGAAGAGAGGATTCGCTTGAGAAAGCCTTGATGCTGGGAAGGGGGGTGGGCAAAAGAAGAAGGGGGCAGCCAAAAAAATGAGATGGCTAGATGGTATTGTAGAGTCAATAGGCACAGAACTGAGCGAGTTGAGGAGGATGGTAGAGGACAGAAGTGCCTGGCGGACAGTGGTCCATGGGGTCACAAAGGGTCGGAATTGACTGTGCGACTGGACAACAAAAGGTGTGCCAGATGGCCTATCTCTGATAGGACTGTGCCTGCTAGGTGAGAGAAAGAAAATGAATTGCTGGCAGAAGAGTTCCACAACCGTGACCAAGCCCAGCAACCCCACCCAACAAGGGAGAACTGGGCTATATTTTCTGAAAGCTCCAGGCCATGCTATGCTCTTAGGCAGGGGTGCCCAAACTTTTCAGGTGGACACATGGCTCAGTAGGCCGGAAGCAGAAGTAAAACGCACCTTGCAATCTGTTTTGTAACAGATACGGTATGTTTTGCAACAGGATGAGATTTTAGGCTGCCATTTTCTCTGCTGAAACCAGGGGTGCACAAGCAACGACCCATGGGCTGGATCTGCCTCTTGACACCAATTCATCTGGCCACCCTCATCACTCCTGGAAGCAGAAGTAAAACATGCTCATCCGGGCGCATTTTTGGGAGCACTGAGGGCAGCATGGGCTGGATGAATTGGCATCGGGGGCCAGATCCAGCCCACGGGCCATAGTTTGGACACCCCTGCTCTTAGGCCTGCCTCAAGGAGGAAGAAAAGTCACCCAGCTCCCACCAGCCATTAAGACTGGGGCCCTGGAGGTGCTAAATAATTCATGGGGCTTGTTGGCTCAGACTGCCATTTCCTGGGGGGGGGGGGATCATTACAAGAAGGAAAGGCTATCTGGCCAGAAGATGCACCACCTGCCCTTGGCATGACCTTCAGACTGTCATTCATTTATTCATGGAAGCGGCCCAGAAAGTTTATTGCGCATGATACATATTAAGAATAACATCAAGATTGCCTCATCGGTGGCGACAGTCATTTGAGGTCTCCTGCTTGAAACACATCAGAAGTAACAAACATGTTGAATGGCTTTGATAAATTGGTTTTGCAGTACTTTTCTTTCCCGGCTCATCAACATTCATTGTGTTGGTTTGGGAAATCAGGAGCTAATCTCTTTGTTTTAAGCCCATTAATATAATGTGTCTAATTGTTTTGGGGTAACATATTTCTGTTCCACCTGCCTGTCCAAGATGTCCCTAAGAAATTCTTTTATTACCACCACAAGCACTTTGTTGCTATTTTGGTATTTCAATTGTGAAACGGCGGTTTATAGATTTTGTTGTTGTGCATTTTAAGTACATAGCTTCTATGCTTTCTGGAGGTTTGGTAAAGCATAATTGTGGGTTTGTTTGTTTTTTTTTTTTTAAACCATAATTTTGCATTACAGATGCAGGAAATGTTCTTAGTGCAGTAAAAATAACCAGAGAACAGGGTGGAAGTATTTTTATGTCAAAGGACAAACTGCAGTTTTTATCTGGGACTATATGAGAACAGGATGAAGTTTTAAAAAGCAAACAAATGTAACTGTGTAAGTACAGTAAAACCTCGCATAAAGAGTGCCTCGATTAGAGAGTAACTCACTTAAAGAGCAGAATTTTCTCTGGTCACCTTGCTTAGCAAATAAAACCAACCAAAAACTCACTTAACAAATAAATCAGGGTTTGCAATCCCCCCCCCCCCCGAAGTCACAATTGGTCATTTACAATGGTGTTTTGCTTAAAAAGCAAACTCGCTTACAGAGCAATCCCATGGAACGCATTAAGCTCTTTAAGCGAGGTACCACTGTATGCAAATTTATACCTGTGTTCTTAGGGCATGGAGATTAAATACAAATAGTTGCATGATGTGCTTAATTGATGTGTATTCTCCAGGAAATAATTGCTCTCCACCTTCATCTTCCACGTTGGTTTTTCTAAAGCTGTTCTACCACTGATTACTCTTTTACCACTGATTACTCTGCACACTCTGATGTCAGGAAGACATTCAGTTCTGCTTTGAAAGGATACAGGAGGAGGTAAAGATAAAGGTCGACCTTGCTCAAAAGCCAGTCGTATCCTACTCTAGCATTCAATGCTCATCTCTGTTTAAAGCCAATGAGCCAGTGCTGTCCTTGTCTGCAGATGTTTCTGTGGACATGTGACAGGTATGACTAGACACTGGGGTACATGGAACGCTATTACCTTCCCACTGAAGTGGTACTTTTCTATTTACTTGCATTTTCTTGCTTTCAAACTGCTAAGTTGGGCAGATGCTGGGACAGAGACCTCTGTCATGCAGCACTCGGATCTTGACCTGCTGACCTTCCAGTCATCAAGTTCAGCATGTTAACCACCAAGCCACTGCAATCCCTATACAGGGAAAGCAGATGCAAAAGTCTTAGGATAGGCAAGGAGCTAACACAATACCCTACAATATCAAGAAGGTCTGCATCTGGGTCTTGGATAGCACACTATATCTATGATCCTATTCTGAACATACATTATTATTTTTTAAAAAATAGAGCCACTAATGGAAAAGCCCTCTGGTATCCTTTAGTGGCAAAGTAAAATCTAATCTAGAGAGCAGACATGCTCGCAGCCCTCAAAAAATGATTACAAATGTTCCATGTGCCCCTTAGAGGTATCAGCCCAGCAGACATCAGAAAAACAAGTCAAAAAACAGAGAACATAGGAAGCTGTCCCAGGCCAGAT
The DNA here is from genome assembly GCA_030440675.1 of Furcifer pardalis. Classification (NCBI taxonomy): domain Eukaryota; kingdom Metazoa; phylum Chordata; class Lepidosauria; order Squamata; family Chamaeleonidae; genus Furcifer; species Furcifer pardalis. The sequence goes on from CP126893.1 coordinate 43,651,668, forward strand.
GACATGTTTATCAGGTAGAATCCATCCTAACCAATAACTATCCATCCTGCCTGCTGGCAGCTTCTCAGAGTATCAGCTATCTTTCAATTTATCTGCCAACAGATCCTTTTAGTTGGGAGTTGATGAGGATAACATTTGCAAGGAAAGCAGTTACTCACTCCATTGAACTACAGGCCTTTCATCACGAGCTAATAAACATGGTATGGCAGTGGGTGAAATGTAATAGTCGCCTCAGCCATTTCGATCTTGCAGATTTTGGTGACTTGTAGCAGGGTGTGCCGAAGTACAAAGTCCCACATTTTAGATCGTAGATTTAGTTTACGGATCTGCTAAGCATGGATTAAAAAAAGGGAGACAGAAATTCTTTCTGGAAGAACAGCTATGGTTTGATGCAGCACATATCAACAGAAAGCCTTTTGACATCTTAAAGATGAAGATAGATAGATAGATAGATAGATAGATAGATAGATAGATAGATAGATAGATAGATAGATAGATAGATAGATAGATATTAGTCTTTAAAGCATCACAAGATACATTGTCTTTAAAGGCTCTCACTCCCTGTTCGTTCGACAACCATAAAGAACTCAGTAAGGACATTTAGGGAAAAAACTGATTTAATTTGTTAGATAACTCTGGGCTGAAAAAGCCAAGTCTCAAGGTGATACATTCCCCCCCCCCCAATTAAATAACACCTGGATTAACATAGTAACACACACGTGCACATGTGTCTCCAGTTCTTCCTGACATTCATTCATAACTAGCACTTTAATAAACGCAAAGAAAAGATCACATCACATATCATTATCTATATATGGAACATCTCACCAAAATACTTTTTGCTCACAAAAAACAGCTTGCTGCAGAATTTTATTCTCCATAAGGATGTGAAGAAATCATGACTCAGTGTAAACCTCTTAATGATTTGCTCCGGTTCGAAAAAATGGAAATTGGCCCATCCTATTTCTAAGCATAAAGGAGATGGGGCAGACCTTATGGGCACGTTGAATATAGCTTCTCCCTGCCTCATTTCATATAGAATTGGCCTGCATAGATAAAACGTCAGCCCCACCTACAAAAGGCACTGGGAACATCAGTCTCAAAGGCCTGGAAAAGACTGATGAAAAGGCATCCCCTATGAGTTTGAGGTGCTTCCTTGCTCTGTTTCTTCAAATGTCTCTTCCATTTGGCCCCTGCCACACGAAAGACAGTGTCCTGCCTGCATTCTGATACCGCTTCCAAAGTGGAACTTAAGAGGTTGGGAGAATAAATATTATGCTCAGCTCATAGTCCAACATACAGCATGTAGAAGTGTGCAGGGAAAATTAAAGAGTCTAATGTGAGAAGATCTGGTGTCAGTGTAAGATTTCATGTGCTAGAGCCCTCTTTCTCCCATACAAGCAGGAAATGTTGGTTGACAGAGACACACAGGGACAGCCAGAGGACCAGTGGGCTTAGGAATGTTATTACCAAACATGGCCACTAGAAGGTCAAGTATTGCAAGATAGGTTTGTCATTGTGCTTTACTCAGAACAGAAGATAAAAGAGATACAGTCTGATAGTAAAATTCAGGGTAGGTGTGGCCATTCCCAGCTGATGAGGAATGAGACAAGCAAGATGCACAATGTGCAACCAGAAACAATTCCTTTTATTGGGTAAGCTGGCTGCACCCACACCTTTTCATTCCTCCTCTGAGAGGAGTTTGCAAGAATTCCAGTCCAGCTGCTTTACCCTTTGAAATGGAGAACAGTAACTTTTGTGCCTAATTATGTGACACACCCTCTCCTGTACCTTCTGGTCATAACTTGGTAACCACATCCCACTATTCTCCTTCTATCCACTTTGGAGCCTGGAAAATTACTTGGTGGATTCCATCTCTGAGATTCCCACAGCCAACTCAACCAAAGCTGTAGCCTGAGGAAATCACCTTCCCGATCCTTAGTCTACTCTATACTTATTTGTACTGTATATGTAAAGTCTAGCTGAAGATTAACATTTTTACACATCTGACAAAGTGGATGCATAGGAGAAACTAGGAAGGAAACCTCTTAAAGAAGTAAACGCTGCAGACCAGGCAGCAAATGTGTTGGAGCTATCAAAGTTCTCCTTCTATGGGTGAATAAGTAAGAACCATGTGAACCTTCAAGAAATCTCCACACAATAGATAGCATCTCCCCTGCTCAATGGATAGCATTAGTTTAGCCATCAGTACCTCAGAGATGCAGAGTCTGCCCTGCTTAGATGTCTGAGTTATTGGCTAGAGAAAGATTTACCAACCTTGGGCCCCCAAATGTTCTTGGACTTCAATTACCAGAACCCCTGATCAGCAGGTGTACTGACCTGGGTTTCTGGGAACTGAAGTCCAAGAATACTTGGGGGCCCAAGGGTGAGAAATCCTGGCCTAGGCAATAAGGCAGACCCACTCCCATCTCTGCTACAAAAAGATTCAGAGAAATGAGAATCCAATAAAGAATGTCTTTATGTTGCCTTAATTCAGGTTGCAAAAGAAGAAGGTCCACCCAAGTTGCCGAGGGGCGGGGGGACAAGGTTCAAGTTTGTTGGCGAGCTGTACTGCATGGGTGACACGAAGAACTTGACTGAAGGCTGCAAGGACAGTCCCAGTGTTGAGAATATAAAACAATCGTCCCAGCAAAGTGGTCCAGATTTCCTATAGAAGGATTCAAGCAGAACACTTGAGATATGCATGACATAACGAGGTGGAATTGTCTCAGTTCCCAAGATGAAATCTCGACCTCTAACTGAGGACTCAGCCCAATCTGGTGTTTGGTGAAGGCAGGTTCTTCAAGGCATTATCCTCCCGGAACAGAACCTGCCAAAATCAAGACAAAGGGTCTACCATCGGTTCTTGCTGTATGGTGATGAGACCTGGAACAAAAGACAACAGGAAAGCATTAGGTTACTTGCAGTAGAAAAGTTTTTTACTTTAAAGGTAACTAAACAAAATCAACCAAGTAAAAGAGAGTGTGTAAATACAGTCAAACCTCGCATAAAGAGCGCCTCGCTTAAAGAGGAACTCGCTTAAAGATCAGAATTTTCTCTGAATGTTCGCTTCGCTTAACAAATAAAACCAACAAAAAACTCACTTAACATATAAATCAGGGTTCGCAATCCCCCCCCACACACACACATACAATTGGTCACATATAATGGTGTTTCGCTTAAAGAGCAAACACGCTTAAAGAGCAATCCTGTGGAACGCATTATGCTCTTTAAGTGAGGTACAACTGTACAGGGCTTTGAGCAGGTTTGGCTCTGATGTCCATTTTTAAAGTTTGGTGTTGGAATCCCTGTTCTATAGTAAGGCAAATGTAGATTTGCAGTGGATGTGCAGATGTGTAAAGGTAAAGGTTGCCCTTGCTTGAAAGCCAGTCATATCCAACTCTAGGGTTCAGTGCTCATCTCTGTTTATAGCCAAAGAGCCAGCACTGTCTGCATCTGCAGACATTTCCATGGACATGTGGCAGGCATGAGTAGACATCAGAGTGCACAGAACACTGTTTACCTTTCCCACCAAAGTGGTCCATATTTATCTAATTGCAATTTCTTGCTTTCGAACTGCTAGGTTGGCAGGAGTTGGGACAGAGATGGGAGCTCGCTCCATTGTGCAGCACTTGGGTCTCAAACTGCTGACTTGCCAACCTTCCAGCCATCAAGTTCAGCGTCTTAACCACTAAGTGTACCTGCATATATGTCCTTGTGCAGTTATGTCATTGTCTCTACCCAGCATCAGTTTATCTAACTCCCCAGCGGCTCTCTGCCAGTTGTCTCTGGCCAGTGGACCTCAGCAGCATTCTAGTTAAAACACACAGAAAAACACACCAAAGCAGATTCCACAAGCCTGCCATCTATCAGCTAAAGCTGGACCACTACACAGTGTCTAATACAAAGAAAAACAACTTACAGGTTTAATCTAGTTATATCTAACATGCTATGATAAGTTCAACAGGGTCTAGGTATAACCATATATTTAAGCTGTAGGTGATCATTTTGTGACATCTACATCTGTAAAATGGAAGCTGGGTTGGGTTTTGCTCAAAATAAAAGTCAGCTTATTGCAGCAGAAGAGTGGCTGAGCATACCAGGATGTGGGACTAGAATGGAGGAGAAGGCCCCCACCCTTTAAGATTACCGCTGATTCAGTCATGCACTTAGCTCTTTTACAGACCTGCCCACTCTTCCCATCCTTCTGTGTCATTCCAGGCTTGTTCTGTGAAATGTAGGCCTCTTCAGCTCGCAGGGTGGAATTGGCACTGCCCATCACTTGGCTGTTGGCTGTGGCACGAGGGAGAATGACATCGTAGGGCCCTTCAGACTACGGACAAAACAGCAGCAACAGCAAGACATGAACAGAACTCATGGTGAGGAGAAGAACTAACAGCTGCACTCTATCGAAAAGAAAGAAATGGGTATTCTGTGTGTATCTCAAATACAGGGCAGTGGTCTTCTTCTAATGCACCATTCAGAGAACGGGGGTGGTTTTTCCAGAAGACTTGACTTTTTTTCCATATATACTTTCCTCATATACTTTCAGTTGTAGATTGATGCTAAATTATACTAGGTTTCCACTTTCTCCCTTTTTTATTGTCTTCATTACAGCTGAAAAATGGTTGGCTCATGTGCAATTTGAGGATTGGGGTTATGGGGGTGGAGAGAGAAAGACTGATAAATTGTAGAAGTTGAGAGGCATCATGAAACAATGAACTATTTATCTTTGAATCTACAGGGAGGGGATTACTCATGCTCTTAAGAGCTCCCCTTTGATTTGGGGCCCTGAGTAGAATGTTTGCATGCACTCCTGAATTTTATGCCCTTTGTAATTCCAAAATTGTAAAGCACCAGAAATGGAAAACAGCAGCGCATTACTTCTCATTTGACTGCTGCCTCCATATTAGGTGGATCTCTCTATGTACAGAGACACAAACTGTTATCAGGGAAGTTGGAAATTTCACTTTCATCCTCTTTCATGATGTACCTTTTCATGGGGCCACACACCAAAATTTGCCTTTCCTCCCTCACCTACCCCTTTTGCTTGTCACTGCCAAACAAACAAGTTGACTGATCAAAAAGGGTGGTGTTAATGGACCAAATTTTCAAGATGGCAAACAAGTTGGTGAATCTGATTCTGGATTGTACAGGGTGGCCCATAAGTCCCTACCCATCCTCTCCATGGGTACACATCCCACCCCTCTGCCAAGCAGTCCAATGGAAGCACTTCCTCTCTCCTTCCAGCACAGAGTTTGCCCTACCCCTCTGCCCATCAGACCAATGGGAAAATTTCCTCCCTCTCCCAGCAGAGCCCTATTCTCTTTGTGGCCGGGTAGAGACTTAGGGGCCACCCTGTACATTCTTAGATGTCAGATAAAGACTTGCATAACTGGATACTCTGTGAAATAAGATAAAAATTCCAAAAGAATCCGTACCCCTATATTGCTTAGGGTTAGGTAAAGGACCTGATGTGTGCAACCCAGAAACTAAGCTCGCTAACTAACTTATCCTGTGGTGTGTATGAACTGGACTTTGGAATCTAAGCAGAAAGTGGCCTAGACTCCAAAGACCTGAGATGAGATCATAGGATTTCTTTCTTAAAATATATCCTCACACATACATACCTTGATCCTAAATATTGTATTTCCCTATCCCGAAAGAACCACATAATTTCTTGATTAAATGTTTCCAAGAAGCATATATGCACCTCTCCTGTCAAACATGTATCTCTCATGCAGTTTTTAGAAAGGCATTAAATCAGGGGTGCCCAAACTTTTTGTGCCACAGGCCAGTCACATGGTTCAGTGGGCCAGTCATGTGGTTTAGCAGGCCGGTCTTGTGGTTCTTCCCACAGTAAGTGGAAGTGAAACATGCCTTGCAATCTGTTTTGCAACAGGATGGGATAGATTTTAAGCTGCCATTTTCTCTGCTTACACCTGGGGTGCCCAAACTATGGCCTGTGGGCCAGATCTGGCCCCTGATGCCAATTGATTCAGCCCATGCTGCCCTTGTCACTCCTGGAAGCGGAAGTTAAATGTGCCCATATGGAGATATGGGCACATTTTACTTCCACTTCTAGGAGCAATGAGGGCGTTGCAGGCCAGGTGAATTGGCATCGGGGGGACGGATCTGGCCCATGGGCTGTAGTTTGGGCACCCATGCCTTAAATAAAACTTGTCAGGAAGCTACAGTGGAGGAGGATAGCTTCACACTCACTTACAGGCCCTTTATGCATCAGAGCCATCTCTGTGGGCTGGTAGACGCTTGTCAGCAGCTGTCCATTATATCCGCTGTATGGAGACACAGGCTTTTTGGCTGGAAAGAGAAAGAAACCACAGGACAATGAGATCTCAAGAAAAAACCTTAGGCATTTTTCAAATGCAAAGTTAGTATCTAGAGTTCTCCAGATACCATAATAGGCTAAGCTGCCAGAACCAGAAAAGACCTTTGTTCAAATGACTTGTCACAGAGGCAGAACAGGGCATGAGCCACAGAACACAGTGCTGGCCTAAAGTTAGGTTTATCTTAATCTGTAATCAGGGTCTCACAAAGCAGCTGCTACTAAGGCCACTGGCACTTGAGGCAGAATAAGCAAATAAACTAAAGGTTAAATTAAGCACAATGTTTTTGCCTTCCTATGTCAGGAGGCCACTTTAACTGTCATGGCTCCATTTTGACTATCATAGCAGAAGTTGTTGTTCAGTTGGACAGTTGAGTCCAATTCTTCGAAACCCCATGGCCCACATCACACCAGGCTTCTCTCATAGCCAGGCTTTTCTCATAACAGGAACATCACCTTAGCTATCATAACCCATTGTATAGGACCATGGGATCTATGCAACGTGCATTCATAAAATGGCACCTGGAGAGATTTGCAGTTTTACTACATTACCTCATGTTTAGACCATTATGGAAGCCACCCTGTGTTTATTGATCCTGTTTCTGAAACTTTAAGAGCAGCCTGACATTTAATTTTCAGTAATTCTTTGCCCTGGCATTGATGGGAAAAAAGGTTGTTTAAAAGCTTCACATGCTCTATTTTTGTTTGTCAGGCTGCTGTGAAGGGGACCAGGACCAATTTAAAAAAGAGGAAGGAATATGTTAAATGACCAAATGGACAACTATCACATTTATGCCCTGAATTCATTATGATTCTTTTTTTTTAACACATGCACACACTATATGAAGGCAGAAACGTTATTCTCCCAAGGATAATTTTTATGATTGATTTAACTGTCAGATTCCTGCTCCATTATATACTATGCTTCATTTCATATGCCACTCGATGAGACAAGAGCCTTCACCTCTGCCCACAGATAGCTTTACAAGAGAAATGATTGCTATATTTTTCCATGCTCCTGCTTGATGCTGGAAGCTAGGTAGGAAACACTAGCTAATCAATGTACCCAAGTGTAGGAGCCATCAGAAGATTCCTGAGGCCCTCATTTTTTAAGCTAGCTGTAAAACAAAGCCTTTCTTGTGGGTAATGACAGACAAAGTAGGTTTTAATGAGCGCACTGTGCTCAGAGACCTTCCTTAAATCACAGGGTCTTCTGGGGCTTACAGAACTCAAGAAGCAAAGCTAGTTGTCATGACAGTTCTGGCAAGCATGTGGTCATAAATCCATGTTTTAGCCAACCATGTTCTCCACAAAGAATGGTGAATTAGTTGAGATTTTGGAGCACATGACAAGCGGCAACCATTAGGGTTAGCTTTGCCATCAAAATCATATTAAGGACTTTCAAATACATAATTCTGCTTGTTTTGCCTGCACTGTTAATCATCTTGAAAAGTCAGCAGTAGTCTTTGGTAGTGAAATAACATGAAATATATTATTTTGATTTTCCACATGCCATATCCCCAGCCACTGTTGCTGTTGCACGCTATCAAGTTGTTTCCAACCTGTAGTGACTCTAATAGGGTTTTTAACACATGTGAGATATCCACAGAGGGCTTTAACGTGGCTAATCTCACCAGTAAGTTTCTACAACCAAGTAAGGATCTGAACCCAGGTCTGTTGAATTTTAATCCAATATTCTATCAACTATACCACACTGCCCTTCATCTACTGACAGACTCCTTCCCTTTCTTTTTAAAGGAACAATCTGCAGTTGTTATAGCCGGCACTGGACAGGTGTGATCTGTGAACTTCTGCTTGGAACGCAGACTCCTGTCAGAACAAATGACACATTTCCAACCTCCTTTTGACACAAAACAACTCAATATTCTGAGTAAAAGAATTTATAATGAAGAAATGCACAGAGAGGATATTAGGTGAATTAAAAATGTGATTAACAGATATTTTGTTTTAATTTTAATTTGTAATTTGTAATCTTTTTAATTTTAGTCAAGGCTTTTTATGGCTTTTAAAAAAAATTATCATTATAATACAGTATTGACTTTCCTATTTTGTATTTACTGTTTAATTATCAAGTGAGCGGCCCTGAGTTGGGTTCCTGAGTGGATGGCATATAAGTGTGAAAATAAAATTAAATAATAATAATTTTGTGGCAGAAATTATTCTGGGTTGAAAGGATTTTTGCTGGAGAAACTCCACTCAGGGAATGCCCAAATGAGGCTCCTTTCATGTCCCCAAGAGCTGGGACAGAGATGGGCGCTCAATCCATCATGCAGTACCCAGGTCTCGAACTGCTGACTTGCCGACCTTCCAGCTAACAAGGTGAGCTTCTTAACCACTGAGCCACCACAGCGCTTTGAGAAAATAGTAGGCAGATATAGATATAGAGTTTCTTAACCACAGATAACAGAGTAAGACACACAACCATATGATTTCAATCTCAAAAGTTGTGAGCAACAGGATAGACACAGTGGTGGGCATCAGCAGGTCCGCCCCAGTTTGCCAGAACCGATATTAGAAATTTTGTCTGCCCATCCAAGTTTTGAAATAAAGTAGTCCTAATTCACTTTCCCCCTCCTGGCCATGCCCACCATACCACGCCCACAAAGTATGTAGTAAAAAAATATGAATCTCACCACTTGCTAGACAGCATTGTGATTGAACAAAATCATAAGGAATGAACGGCTGTCCTGCATATAGCACAGTGATGGTGAATCTTGGCACTCCAGATGTCCTTGAACTTCAAATCCCAGTAGCCCTGATCACCAGCAGTACTAACTTGAGCTTCTGGTAATTGAAATCCAAGAACAACTGGAGTGCCAAGGTTCACCATAATTGATATAGGACTTTTAAAAAACAGTAATTCTCCTTGCCATGTAGAGAAGAAGCTGTAGGTTAGACTGGCATGTGGCAATCCCACTGAATTCACTGTGGCTTCCATACTAGTGAGGATGCTTCAGAAGCCCTGTCTGCTTTTGCTAATTATATTCCCAATCATCATTGAATTTGATCTGTTGGATGTGTGTTCTTTCACTGGATTGTTACAACAAAATGTGAGTTATAAAAAAAGAGAGAGATGTAGAATCTCTTTTGGAGGTCCAAAAAGATCTGCGACTCATGTCAAACCACATTAGAAAAAACGGATTACAGCCAATCGAATTCCTTGATTCTCAATTGCAAAGATCTCAGATTGTAAACACTGGAGGTTTTTTGGTCAAAACCCAAGCAGCAAATGTCAGTGACTCCTGGAGATGTGCCAACATTACTTTAACGTTACCTGGCACTAAACTCCCTCCGCCTTAGTCCTCTCCTTGTCCCCTCCTTGCTCTCCCAGAGACAGGCAGCTCCAATTTGGGACTACTAAGACTCCGAGCAGTTTTCCATGGAGTTCTGGCCCTGCAAAATATTACCTTTTTGCTGCAACCTGGAAGATCCACTCTAAAAGTGATCTCCAGAAAATGTCAAAAGGAGAGAATGGTAGCAGTGTGGCCTCTCCTGGATTAAGCTGGCTTTGCTCTGTCACCCTCCCTTCAATCAACATACAAGTTATCAAAGGAATTGTGGTTTATTTTTCATATGGGATATTAAAGATATTAAAGATATTAAAGATACACAATACAGATAAATATACAATATATAGAACACTATTCAAAAAGATTTAGGAAAATCAATACCTTGGTTTCCCCCATGAACATAAATTAATCTAACTCACTAACTTATTCTAAAAGCGTAGAAGAGAGCAGGATTTCCTTCCTCTCATTCTTCTCTGGTTTGTTCTCTTCAGATTCTCCTCAGAATCTCTTCAGATTCTCCTCAGAATCTCTTCAGATTCTCCTTAGAATCTTTTCTGAAAGTTCCCCAGAATCTCTTCAGATTCTCCTCAGAAAGTTTCCCTCTCTGAAAGTTTACCTCTGCCAATGTCCCTCAAGTTTTTTCTCTCTCAAGTTCTCTTCAAGTTCCCCCTCAGAAAACCCTCTTTCCTTTTTTATACCTCATCATTCCCCTCCTGCCTTATCTCATTTACATGAGCGAATCAGATACATTCCTGTATCCTTAATGTCTTTTGCCAAGCAACAGGGTGTTAAGGGTCCAGCACCTTCCTTCTCTGCTATAAAGAGCTATAACAAAGCCTAACTACCATATGGACTTTTAACTACTTTTGGTGTAACTTGTGAGCCCACGGTAGGCTCTACCATGACAGCAAACTAAAACCACATCATGAAGCCTATCTAGCCAGGCAGTAGAATTTTCATCCAACCAACCTGACTTTTTCTAATCATGAGCAAATCAAAACACATTTCTATTAGAGCCTTTTTGGCCATACTATTGATAATCTATCAACTCAAGATACTTCTCCTTTTCTCTGCCCTAGATATCATTGGAATTATGCATTTGGTTTCTTTAAGATGTTATACAACTGCAATGACATTTTGCCTATGTCTGTTCACTGAGGAACAGAGGTGATCATATATATTGTATTGTACATTACTGTATTGCTTACTGTATGATTATTTTCTTTGTATTAGATATGAATTGTATTGTGATTATGGACTGTATTTTGATCATATTGTGTTTACATTTATTTTGTGTACTATGCTGTGATTTTGCATTTTTGATTTGTTATATTGTATTGTATTCAATTTTATGATATAAGCCGCCCTGAGATGGTTTTCACCAAGTAGGGTGGCATATAAATCGAAATAATAATAATAATAATAATAATAATAATAATAATAATAATAATAATAATAATAATAATAATAATAATAATAATAATAATAATAATAATAATAATAATAATAATAATAATAATATACATACAGTAGTGGCCAATCTTGGCACTCCAGGTGTTCTTGAATTTCAACTCCCAGAAACCTTGATCAGCTGGTGTGCTGACGTGGGCTTCTGGGAATTGAAATCCAAGAACACTTGGAGTGCCAAAGTTGGCCACCACTGATAGAACCCCCTAAATGGTTTCTTTCCTGATAATGGAGAGAGAAAGCCACTTCCTGCTTTTGAAATAGAAGGATAAATTTAGAAGGTCTGTGAAACTCAGAAGTGCTCAAGGCCTTATATAAAAAAGTCAAGAGACTATCTAACAAGGTGTTTAGATCTTGGAGTTTATATTCAGCTCAGCACATCTAAATCAGCACAACTCATTACCATTCCACTAGTTTGTTCATAAATTTTATGTTCCAGTTTCCTAAGTTAGAAAGAACTGAACAAGCAAACTGTCCCCTGCTCCATTGACATTGCATTCTTTGTTTAAAGGCACAGAAGCAGAGAAAGTAAAAAGTTGCCAAACCTATATGTGAGATCATGTCTTCAAATGTACACGTGTAATATTTCTCTTCTGTATAGTGCAGAAAGCTAAAATGGACCAGAGGTTTCAGGATGGACATTTATGTGGAGCATTTGGCTTGAGATTGCAAGCTAAGAATAGAGGCTAAGCATGTAGGAGAGTATCTCCGACTGAAGTTTTCAGCACAGAGAGCATTGCAGGAAATGCCTCCCGTTTACCCTGGGAAAAATAACTTCTCATTTGTTTGTGACAAATGCTGTTCACTTCACTTGCAAAGGTCAGAAGGACATAGATGGGAATCCTGCATAGGCTGTGGCAACAGCAACAATCTATGTCCATGAACCATTTGCAGAGTAGCATATGCAATTCTTAAAATTTACCTACAAACAACCCCAGGTTGGTGTAAAAGGTACTTTAAAGGGACAGGTGCAATTTTTAAGCACAGGAGTCCAACAATTTAAGTTTGCAATACTGTAGTTCCAACTTTTTTTCATCTCTTAACATTTAAGTTAAAAATTATGAGAATAGTAAGAAATCTTTTATTTGCAAGGAAAAAACCTTCTTTCTCTGCTAAGAAATATGCAAGTTGCAAGGAATGGATCGAGAAGTGTTGTGGCTTGAATCAATGGAGAAGACAGTGTACCCAAGCCTGAATTCCACCTACAGATGCCTACTGGATTGGCAGTTTACCTCGGATAACACTAACATCTCATAACATTAAGCAATCTGGGCAGGAGAATTGGATCGAATAATGTTAAGGTCCTATGGGCTGGATCGGATAACAACCGCTAAAGCCTGTGCGGTTACAATGTATCTCTATGGAGCTTTAACGTTTTCCAATCCATCCCATAGGATTTTAACATGGATCGGATAACACTAAAAATCAGATAACACCAAGACTTGTGGAACCAAGTCTTAGCGTTATCCGAGGTATTACTGTACTACGGTAGGATGAAACAATACTTTGAGTTTTGGGATGGCAATTAGAGAACAGCCATGGGGACAATGTTTGTGTATTCACCAGAAAAAAATGGTTAGAAGAAACAAGGCCTGTTTAGTCTTCAGCCCACAATTGTAGAGTTCAGTCCCACATGAAATAGATTTGGCTCCATTCATTCAAACCTTGGAGTAGGATTTAAAATCTCATGTATAGAAGGTTGACTCAGACTTCCATCCTTCTGAGGTCAATAAAATGAGTACCTAACATGTTGGGGGTGGGGTAGAATCCTACTTACATTGTGAACCACTCAGAGAGTAATCTGAGCACTATGGGGCAGTATAAAACTTTAATTACTATTGCTACTTTGCTCTCTTGTAGACAGACACTGGGTTAGGGCTATTTTAAATTGTTCTTGTATTGGCTGGAAATCATTTTAACTGTTTTTAATGTTATTAAACTGCACCAGTACTGTAACTGCTTAGATAAATTGATAATGTAATTATTGCCAGACCAACTGATATGTTTTAATTGATATTTATTATAATATATACAACCCAATAACCAAAGTTCTCTGAAAGTCTCACAGTAAAGTTTAATAAAATGCCGGCTTATAGTTCAGAAGTTGTTTTGTGAATGCTTGACCCTAAAAAGTGGCTTTGGAAATCTCTTAACTAAATATGTTTACATCCCAATTGTGGCTCAGTGGTTAAGAAGTTCACCTTGTTAGCTGGAAGACTGGCAAGTTAGCAGTTTGAGACCTGGGTACTGCATGATGGATTGAGCACCAGTCTCTGTCCCAGCTCTTGGGGACCTGAAAGGAGCCTCATTTGGGCTTTTCCTGAGTGGAGTTTCTCCAGAAAAAATCCTTTCAACCCAGAATAATTTCTGACACGAAATTATTATTATCCCAAATTCTGTGCATGTTTCTAACAGAAGAAAGCTCCACTGAATTTAATTGGGACTTTCTGTTGAATAAGCATCCACATCTTCTCCACTAGTTTTGTTTGCCATGTCTTGAATTCCAAGTCACTTCACTACCCAGATTTAGTAAAGCTTATCTGAATTTGCAAAGCGATCAAGAAGAACTCTGTTTTGATCTAAAGCAGGGGTGGCCTACCTTTTTACGCCACGGGCCTGACCATGCTCTCGGACAGCTGAGTGGGCCGGATCACACATCCTGGAAGCAGGCGCATTTATAGCTGTTGTAAATGTGCCCACTTCTATATTTATGACAGCCACAGGCACATTTTATGGCTGACGTAAATATGCTCGCTTCGACTTCCACGTGCGGTGGAGGCGGCAACGGCCGGATGGAATGGCGTCACAGGCCGAGTGCGGCCCACAGGCCATAGGCTGGAAACCCCTGATCTAAAACTAAGCAAATAGCAAAGCAATCACACTTATATACGAGCCCATAGCACTTAGTGTACTCTCTGGGCAGTTCACAGGTTAATTAGCATTTTGCCCTGAACATGCTGGGTACTCATTTTACCAACATTGGAAGGATGTAGGCTGAGTCAACCTTGTACCTGGTCAGGATCAAACTCACAACCTTTTGGTTGCAATACAACAGTTCAACTTCTGTAAATTTAATTAAATGATATGCAACTGACCAAAACAGAGGCAAAGTCAGGACATTCAATTACAAAGGAAATTGCAAAGTGAAAAAAATAGCCTAGGACCATGTCTTACAAATCAGAGAAGAGCAGGAAGCTAGTCTGTCTATAACAGGAGATTGCCAACCTTTAAAAGTCAGGGGCCGGGTCATGATCCCTCAGACAGTTGAGGGGGGCGGACTGGTGTTTCCCCCGCCATTTACGGCTGCCATAAACAAGTCCATGGCCAATTGTGATGGCAGCAGGGGCTGAAGTGAGAGCAAGGGCTGGATTATTTGGCGCACAGGCTGATTCCGACCCATAGGCTGTAGATTGCATACCCCTGATCTATAATATCAACACCAGCTAGATTTCTGTTCTCACTAGAATGCCACAATGCTACAATATCCTGCTGCTTTTGTGCACGTTACAGTATATACATAGCTCACCTATGCCTTGCCAGTCTAGTGTCCTGAGCCAAGAAGTACACCATGAGATAGGATGACAGTATAAAGCTAGGGAACAGGTAGTAGAAATTATCAATTAGACTTATATACCACCCCATACTGCTTAGTGCACTCTATAGGCGGTTCACAAGGCAATTATCATCTTGCCCCCAACAATGTTGGGTACTCATTTTACCGACCTTGGAAGGATGGAAGGCTGAATCAACCTTGATCCCTTTCAGGATCAAACTCAGATCATGAGCACAGTTTGGGCTGCAGTAAAGCAGGTTACTGCACCACGAGTAGTCACACATGATGTGATAAGAGGGTAACAAAGTCAAATCAAAATGTTTACCCCAGCTAGACCTATAGTTGCTTCTGTTCCCCTTCAGTGTTTACTGCTGTAAACACTTGAAACTTAAAAGTGGCACAAAGTCAGCCTTTTTTTTAAATTGTGATTTCAGGAACACACAGAAAAGCATACTAGAAAAATGCCACCCATCACCCAGTAACACTGCTTCAGGCAGGACGTATCCGCCTCTTTCCTATCTACTTTAACATGACCTTCTGTCAATGCCCTCCTACCAGCCAATATGCCAAGCCCTACCTGAAGAAGGTTCATCCATAGAGAAGGCCTTGTTCTCCACAAACATACTCTGGGATTTCTGCTCCTTGAGGATAGTTTCATATCCCACTCCTCTAGTAGGGTAGACTTCGTCCTCATAGACCTGTTCAGGTCCTGGTCTCATCACTTGAGAAATTTCTGGAATAATGTATAAGAAAACAAAGACGCAGGCATTGGAGGCAAGGGCAACAGCCAATGTAGGGTCATCCCAAGTTGGTCCACCTCTCTGCTGGTTGCCATAAACATACATCACAATCCACACTACCCAGATGGCCATGGAAAATGTGGTAGTGAGGAGAATAAAGATGGCATGTTTCCTCCAGTGCTTGTAGCGTCCACACAAGATGGGCCAAGCAGCAACAAAAGTAGCTACTTGCAAGAACATGACATAGATGAGTGCCATGACGAAGTCTTCATTGCTGATTCTGCAGGGGTCCCGAGATGTGTTCTCGCTTCTCACCACAGTGATAATGAGCCACTCAGTGTTGATGATGACCTCAACCAAGGCAAGGAGCAAAGCCATGACAAAGGCAATCCACCCCCGGGGACCATGATTCCGTCGGGCCAAGAAGTTGAGACTCAGAGTATGGGCTGCCAGACAAGAGAAGCATATAGCAAAGAGGACCCCAAAAAGGAAGCGGCGGGAGGCACATGTTGAAAAATCTTGCTTGACGATGAAGGCAAAGGTTAAGCAGAAAAGCCCAAGGGTGCCCAACAAAAAGAAAGCTTGGGTCCCTATTAAGCTCTTCTTCCGGTAGTCCTGGACAAAAGGCACACTGGCCACAAGGACGATGGTCAGGATAAAGCTGGTCACAATGCCAAAACCGGCCACTGCCTCCAACACCACACCCCAGACTATGGAGAGGTCACAGAGGTTGTAGTAAATGGAATTCAAGTCTTTACCACAGCCTGGTGGGGGTGGAGCAGGAGTTGTCTGAGCTAAGCATAGTTCAAGTGGAAGTCCAACCAGGAACCAAAGGCATGGCAGAAGAGTCTGGGACAGAACCATCATTGTGGATCGAGGACAAAGTTTCTTTTGGCACCTTGGGAAAGAATGGGAAGAAAAATCAAGTGGGGGAAAAGAACGACAAGTTAGGATCTATCGGATAATATATCTGGACAGGAGAGTTCTCAGTGTTTGTCTCCACCCTTGTTGGTGCTTGAGTGCCTAAGAGTGGAAATGGTGGGTTATAATCCAGCCATACCTTGACCACTCTTTTAGCAGTGCTAAGCTCCATTAAAGATATAAGTATGACTGGTTGCATTGTCCTGTGATAGCAAGATCAGAGAGAAGATTAGCATTGATGGGGAGAGAGATATCTTTCTTTAAGGGCATGACAGCTGACTGATTAGAACTTGTGCCATTTGTACCTCTAAAGTTGTTGTGGTGGACTCCAAGTCTGACCAAAGCAGAGATACTGGAGGCCTGAGTGTTCACATGGTTTCTCCAACCTCAGTGCCTTGCACTAAAATCCCCATCATCACCAATCAACCTTCCTTTGTCATGGTATCCCAGATGTCAGACTACAAGGCCTATGAGCATCAGCCAACACAGTTAGTGGTTAGGTCTCTTGTATAGTCATGACCTAAAACAACATCCCTAAAGCTGTTCTTCAGACACAAAAAATGTCTGTAATTCTGCCATCACCAAAACCACATTTCCACATGTGTCAGATAGCTGCAGTGAGATTTAGACTGGGAAGACAGGGTCATAATGCTATATATTCCTTCCTTATAACTACTATGGTGAACAATCAATGCCTCTTGCCTCCCCTTTGAAGTTAAAAACCCAAGTAAAATGATGGAAACCAGGAGAATGCCAATTGCAATATAACTATAATTCTACTTACTTATTTTGGTCATTCGGGGAATGGGTATAATTACTGGAACTGCTGCAGATCCAGCCAGTGCTGATGCCTCATGCCATGTTGTGAGGCAGACAGAAAGAGACACGTTCTTTGTACCATGGTTCAGCAGGCTGTAGCATTTATATATATATATATTAAAAGTATTCCAAAGTGCCTCTTTTACTTATTTTGAAGAACAGGAAAGTAAAGATTGATTGTTGAAACTATCATGCTAGCTATCACTTCAACACTGTAGCTGTAATAATTACAGGAGCTTCTCAAACTCTGCTCTAGAGGTTCAGATGCTGGGTAAGTAGTTCCTTGTCTTTAGAGGAAGCAGAACTCAAGGGCGTTAAGGGCAAGGCAACCCTCATGCAGAAAGCTATTTCTCAAAGCATCAGCCGTTGGAATAATGCTGCTGCTGCTACTGTTCAAACCATCACCATTCCCCACCTCAGACATCTCCCAAACTGGCCACATTCCTCTGAAAGAGAATCCATTCGCCTATTTAGCCTGCTGGCCTTCTTTGCATTTGGCTGCTAGTCAACCTTTCTTGGTTCCCAGCACAGAGCATGCCAGTGGACTTCCTAAAGACGAGAACTTTCTCTCACATGCCCTCCAAATCCGCTTGTTGTATAGCCTAGATCAGAAGCTTGTCCCTGCTTCTGGGGATTGGGGCTTTAGATTCCAGCATGTGAGAGCTTGTTTTGCTTCAGCTCCCCTCTCCTCCTCTCTCCCTTTGTGCCCTTATTTAGGAAGCCAGCTCTACAAGATCTAAACCCATGCACTCTCTCCTGGACATGCTCAGTTTGGGTTGCCTTTGCATGCACTGCACAGTGGGCGCCTTCTAATTCCAAAAGACAGCAATCCACACATACCCTGGCTGTAGCACATCCTCCTCTGCTGTCACAACATGTTCTCCAGTCCCAGAGCAAAAAGCCAACAAGCAAGCCTTCCATCCTGGCCAATCTACACTAGAATTTACTGGACTTTTTCCTAACAAAACATGTCAGTCTTGCCTCTTTACCATGTCACTTGTTTGCCAAATTCTGCAATTGAAGGATTAACATGGAACAGAGAAATTACAAGACTAGGATCCAGAGAGAGACAGCAAAAATCAAATAAATCCATCTGTTTGACATCCACCAGGGGTTTATGGTACTTTATCAAATTTGATACACAGATTGTTATATGCTGCTATATATTTTATTATATTATGCCACCTTCATAATATTACCTTTCACAGCATGTCTCACAGAATTTGGGGGATGGGCTTACACAGCAATACAGAGGTTAAATTCATTAGCATTTATTCAATGCCAAGTGCTTGTTTTGCAATTCCCCACATTGAAAATTGAATAGGGGACAGAGCTGATATGAATAACAACCAGAGATCACCTACCATGCCAGCTGTGATTTGCATGATGTCATTCTGATTTAATCGCTCTATGACACTGTATCTGGTGTATCCCAAGGCTCAGGCCTTGCTATTTCATTCCTATGTCTAATGAAGTAGACCTGCTCTATGAAACCTCACATTAAAAATATAGCAGTTAGTCTTTAAAGTGCTGCAGTGTTTTTGTTTTTCTTTCCTTCCTGATATCCTTTTTTACATAAGCCACAGAAAAATTGAACACCCCAATACTATCATATTAAAGGAGGGGAGAAATGCATGACCACTGTAAAAGTGACAGCTCTTAATAAAGATAAAAGAGGGGGCCCTGTCCAAAGCTTAAGTAAGGATCTCATCATCATGCTTTATTACATAAACTCATTGTGTGGTTTTGTCAGCTAGAAATCTATGTGGTTTCCACTGCTGTAATGTAGATCCCAGTGGTTTGGATCTTCTTCTTGTGCTGTATCTGATTCCGAATATTAACATTCATTATGGCGATCAGCCATGAAGACTGTCCTGCGAATATAATGCCGTGGCCTTTCATCTGCCTTCTGCATCGCAGTGTGACATCCATACCACTGATCCATCTAGTCCTCAGGGTTGTCAGGTTAGTTAATCACAGTGGTGGGCATTAGCATGGTTGCACCAGTTCACCAGAACCAGTAGCAAAAATTCTAGCTGGCCCCACCCATCCAAGTTTTGAAATAAAGCAGTCCTAATTCGGGTGCAACGCAGGGCTTTCACCCTGGCCACACCCACTATTCCATGCCCACAGTGTGGTAGTAAAAAAATTTGAGCCCACCACTGGTTCACCACCACCTCTCAGTGTTGAGTCACTGGCAGTAGGGTCTACTCTATTACCATAGCAGTCTAACCTGGCCAAACTTCTGAATAGCATCCTAAAAATCCAGGGTTCCCCACCCCATCTAAGTCTTAAATTTACCTTAAATTTTTTGTACCACTACAGAGTATCTCCAAAGTCACCATAAATAGGGAACATGGGAGAGCTAGATGTATCTTTATTGACAAAATATTCATTACACATTTTTACAAAATCTTTACAAAATCTTCTCTATGTGTTGGCCACTTCTTTCTACACACACACATGAAGTCTTCTCCCCTACTCATGGTGGAACATATTCCAAGATATCTGTTGCTGTGCATTTTTGCCTATGTATGGTGACTTTTGGGACACCCTTTATACCGCTGGCTCAGATACCAGATGGATATAATTTTTGAAACCGTTCAAATATAAGAGGAAGAGAACAGCGTGTGAGGCAGATAGCTCAGCACCACGTAATATCCTACCCCATTTTCAATGGAAGTTCTACATACTATAATTAGTGTCCCTCTTTCTGTCTATATATGCTGCCATTATGCTAACTTTCAAGGGCAGAATTCATGTGCCTTTAACAAATCCATGACAAGCAACCATCAGACAAGTCTCTTTCTGTCACTGACTCATCTATACCCAGCAATGACAAACCTGCTAAATGTCTGCCTTTCTAAGGGCTGTTACCATTTACTTTCCTTGCAGTGCTCCTCTGCTGTTAAAAGAGGGGGGAAGAATGCCAAAACTCATATCAAGTGAGCTGAAATGTCAGTGGATGATAAACAGAAAGAACTTCCCCGAAGACTGTGGTATTTTTGAACCACAACCATGCATACCCTGGTAATGGCAACCCTGTGTTGCTGGCTAATCTTTCTCACACTAGTTCAGGCAAAAGAAACTACACAATGAATTCACCAAAAGGTGGCTTTATTTTGGCAGTTTTGGCCTAGACATAGAAGAAACACAAATAATCTCACTTCAGTGGCTGAGGGTTTGGAGTCCTTAAATGCAGGACCAACATGCTCATGTGGAGGCTGCTGGCAGACAACAACACACGGTGTGAATGAGGAGAGAGACAGAATCCAGCTCATTTACTGGTCTGCCAATTGCTACCAGAGGCATGCACTAAAGTGGCTTTATTTTGGGAATCCAGGAAAAGAAGAACTTCAGTGGAGATTTGAGAGACCTTTATATAGATCCTTTTTTTCTCTTTGCTGGTCTGCAAATTGATTACAGCCAACTGGAGGATTTATGTCAGCCAACCACACAAACCATATAATTTGGATAATTCTTATGGTGTAGATTAGCAAAATTCTCATTTAGTGCTGATTTTTGCATTTCATCAGAGCTAAAGATCTCTTTCCAGTGGCTTCAAAGGTACTACATGCAATAACAAGAAATAGTATTTCACTTAAGTTGTAATTTGACCATAAGTGACACCGTTTTAGAGAAACTCTTGTGCTCTCTTTCTAGATGCATTTAAGAAACTAGACTGAGCAATTAATGTTTTCTGGTAGTTTCATTTATTTACCACATGACTAGACACCATTCCATGTACAGTCAAACCTTGCATAATGAGCATTTCGCTTAGCGAAAAACTCACATAACGAGCAAGTTTTTCACTAAACAGTCTGACTCGCATAACGAATTTTTCGCTATGCGAGTCGGACTTTTCCCTTTGAAAAAACTCGCATAACGAGCATTTCTATGGGGAAAACTTGCATAGTGAATTTTTACAATCAGAAAAAAAACAACACAGCACAAACAGCTGAAGTCCATTCCTCCTCCCGGCCAGAGGACATTAGTCTTATCCATCTCTGGGCAGGTAGAGCCCAGAATTAGGAAGTGGAAGCTTCCATCTAAAAATCTTAAAACTGTTAAAATGTAAAATTAAAATCCAAAAAAAACACACCAAATGCTACAACTACTAATTTAAAAAGTAGAGAAAGAGAGGGGCTCAGATCATCCAGTGTGCTGGGGTCATTATACCTCCCGCACCCCAATTCTGTCCCGCCAGCCATGTTTTTAGATTCTTCCTAAAGGGCAGCAGCTCTGTCTGGAGACGTAGCTCCGTTGGTAGGAGGTTCCATAGGCCCGGAGCAGACACAGAGAAGGCCCTCCTTCTAGTGCCAGAGACATGTGCCTCTCTGGCCAATGGAACAACTAGAGAGCCTCTCCGGTCTGCTCTGATGGGACGGGCAGATGTTCTTGGGGTGAGGCGGTCTCTTAAGTATCCTGGCCCACTACCATGTAGGGCTTTAAAGGTAATAACCAGCACCTTCAATTGAACCCAGAGACATACTGGCAACCAGTGCAACTCCTGAAGCAGCTGTGAGGCATGTGCATACCGCCCACACACCATCACACCCCGGGCAGCCTCATTCTGGACCAGTTGAAGCCTCCGAATGGTCGTCAAGAGCAGCCCCATGTAGAGCACATTACAGTAATCAAGTCTGGAGGTGACCAGAGCGTGTGTGATCATGAGCAAGGTTTAATCAGTTTCTAATCTGTAATTTATTGTGTTTACTTGTTATAACAGTGTGAGTTGCCTTGATTAATCACCAGGACAATAGCAGCCTAAAAATGACACAAAATACATTAATGAACCTGCAGTATTGCTGCTTTTAAGGCCTCTCCAGGGATGAAGTCTGGCTACACAACACATCCTGCACACAATGGTCTCTAGCCATTTGTGCAGCCACTGCCATTTCTACTCTCCTTTTGGCTTTCGGCACCTACAAGGGAGGTGACAACCTTGTGCTAAAAGCTGTATCCAGAAAGTGACAACCTTGCCACTTTGTGAAAACTAGGTAAAGGGCAAAGTTTGTCCTTGCTCAAAAGCCAGTTAAATCCGACTCTAGGGTTCAGTGCTCATCTCTGTTTATAGCCAAAGAGCCAATGCTGTCTGTGTTTGCAGACATTTCCATAGACATGTGGCAGTCATGACTAGACATCGGAATGCACAGAATGCTATTTACCTTTCCCACCAAAGCGGTAGCTATTTATCTACTTGCAATTTCTTGCTTTCAAACGGCTAGGTAGGCAGGAGCTGGGACAGAGATGGGAGCTCAGTCCATCATGCAGCACTTGGGTCTCAAACTGCTAACCTGCCAACCTTCCAGTCGTAAGTTCAGCATCTTAACTAAGCTGCCGCAGTCTCTTTGTGAAAACTAGGCAGTTCTCAATTTGATCAATGCCTGATTAACAGGCTCCCCCCTGCACCGATTTTTGTTCTCTGGCACCGGAACAGTTAACAAAGAAAGGAATTGGCAAAGAATAGTTGAGTATGGAGTTGCCCAGCTGTTACTGTCATCTCTATTTGCAGACCAAGCAATTCTGTGCCCTCTTCTCACATACACAATCAAGCAGTATTTGATCAGCATTAACCAGTGCAGCCTCTGGCTGTAGAAGCCCCACTGGGACTTATTATGGGGAAGATGCATTAGGGATTACTTGTGTTAACATTACTGCTGACACACTTGAAATTCACCCTAATAATGTTCTTCACACAGACCACAGATCAGGAAGACAGCTGAGCTTTTATCCTTTCCTCTCTCTATTTTAATCCACAGCTGGCAGAAAACAGAAGTGTTGCAGATAGGTCTGCTAAAACTAGTTTCAAGTTCACAGTTTCTCATGTGCACAAGTTTCAAACAAAACTCAATGAGTACGCTCGATAAAAAAAGAATAACTACTGGCATGGCCCTAAACCCCAAAATAAACTCTAGGCTACCCCAAAACCATAGGTCTCCAAAACTGTGGAGCTGTCTCTTTTGAGATCCACAACAATCAAAACTGTTATTTTTACATAGTGCTCATAAGTACACCATAATCACAGATGACAGTACTGAAGGAGCTGAAGATGTATAGCCCACAATATGTTTTGAGTCACCCTAAATAACATGTCTAAAAATCCAAGAAAGTATCTATATTGCACGCAGTCCAACATTTCATTTGGACACAGGACACGGTCAGGTGTGGCATCTGCCTGCCAACAGGAACTCAAGCAGGCATAAAAGGATACAGAACAGGGAGGTGTAAAACCCACAATAAGTTTTGGAGAATCTGAGATCACAAACCTGAATACTGTATCCAGGAAAGGCCTCTACTCCATAACAACACAGAATTGAATCCAGCCCAACACCTTTGTTTGTGCACAAGCAAGCCTCAGAGACAGGGCAAAAGGGTGCCAGTTGGGCAGGCTATCAAATCTTTCAACATCAGTGGCACATGAATCTTCTTCTTCTTCTGCCACAATCAAAGCTGAATATAGGTGATCATGGTGATGAGCCATGAAGATTGTCCTGGGAACAAATATAATGCAGTAGCCCTTCATCTGCCTACCACATCACAGCATGACACCCATACCACTGATCCAGTTCACCTTGGCCTCAGGCCAGGATTGATGGTGATGGTGATGCCTTCCATCAAGATGGATTCAAGTGGGATTTAATCCATTTGGGGACCATCACCCTCCCCCGTGGACTTCAGCACCTTAACTGTTAGTCCTCAGGGTTGTCAGGTTAGTTAACTGCAGACTGAAACTCGACGTTGGAGTCACTGACAGTATGGTCTACTCCAGTGGTGGCGAACCTATGGCACACATGCCAGAGGTGGCACTCAGAGCCCTCTCTGTGGGCATGCATGCCACTGCCCCAGCACAGAGTTCGCCCCACCCCTCTGCCCAGCAACCCAATGGGAGCTCTTCCTCCCTCCCCCCAACACAGAATTTGCCCTGCTCCTCTGTAGCACAGACAGCAGCCTGTTGAGTTGGGGCACTTGGTCTCTAAAAGGTTTGCCATCACTGGTCTACTCTATTACAATAGCAGAATAACCTGGCCAGACGCCCAAGGCACATGAGCAGTGGCAGTTAAATCTGAAACTGACAGGTTAGTCTAGAGCAGGGTTTCCCAACCTTGGCACTCCAGGTGTTCTTGAACTTCAATTACCAGAAGCCCAAGTCAGCATACCTACTGATCAGGACCACTGGGATTTGAAGTTCAAGAACTTCTGGGGCCCAATTTTTGGAAACTCTGGTCTAGATGGAGAGTGTGAGGTAGTTTTCACAGAACACAACTCTCTCCTCCAACACCTCCCTGCTTTCCCCCAACTTTTGTCCTACATAGCGATGACTTCACCCAATAGCAGGGCCAGTCATTTGCACAAGGCACTGGAAAGGATGGTAGCCCCATGCCAACAGGAGCCAGTGTATGTAGATCCAAATAAAGTACCAGACATCCCATGCTAGCTTTGGGGCACTCCCATTACACACGGACTACATGGAATGTCCTCTGTAAGATAGCCATGAATCAAATGTAAGCTTACTCCTGCTGGGATGTCCAGGTTTGCTCTGGTTTACAGGATATCTAAAGATGGCTTGAGGTTGGTGGTGAAATACAGGCTTTGCATGCAAAGGGCCCAGATTCAGCCTCCAGAATCTCTATGAAAAAGGAGGAACAGAACGCACTCTCAGCTAGAGCCCTAATGGCTAACCTTGGCACTCCAGGTGTTCTTGAACTGTAATTCCCAGAAGCCCTGATCAGCAGGAGTGCTGACTTGAGCTTCTGGTAACTGAAGACCAAGAACACCTGGAGTGCCAAGGTTAGCCATCCCTGGGCTAGAGCACAGGCCAGCAAACTTGGCTCTCCAGGTGTTCTTGGACTTTACCAGAAGCTCAAGTCAGTACACCTGCTGATCAGGGCTTCTGAGAATGGAAGTCCCAGAACATCTGGTGATGTTCAACTCAATGACCAAAATCATTTTCTTAGCACAGTAAAGTGCACCAGAGTAGACCCATTGAATCAATGGGAATTTATTGAAGTCAATTCCTCAATAGGTTCCATTGATTCAAATGAATCTACTCTAACTTTGATTTGCTATGCTAAAGTAAGCAACAAATAGTATAGGACCCCATGAATCAATGAAACATGGAGAACTTGACTACCAATTCCCCACTGATTCAATAGGCATAGTGCAATTTACTACACTAAACAACAGGATTTTGGCCAATCTAAGGCAGCTTTATCTACCTGTGTGTCTCAGGAGTTTCTTACAAGTACGTAAGGTATGTTATTTAAATCAAAGGAATTGGCTATCCTTATGAAACTATCGTTCTGTTTGATTTTTGTGCCAACTCAGGATGTACAAGTCGTTTTTATCAAGGATCTCTAGCTAATTCCTCCACTTTTTTGCCTCTTGCACAACATTTAGTGTTCTCAAAATAGGAGTTAGACAGTAATAAGCAGAGAAACCACTGCATTGGGAAGAGGTGAGCTTCCCACAGCAAGGCATTCATTCCCAGTAAACCCCTACCCCACCCACTCTCAGTCAGGCTGCAACTGTCCAGCTGCTCTTCTGTCTCACCCAACATGATTCACACCTCTTCAGGAAGCAGTCAGCATTGCCAAGGGAGCGGGACACTGTTACCGGATCTGTCTCAAGAGGCTTGGTGGTTCCAGCTGAGAGTCTGGTGTGAGTGGAGGAGCGGGCATGAAAATGGTTGAGTAAGGAGGAAGCAGCGAGCCACTATTTCTTTTGGGAAGGAATGAGAGATGAATGGCCCCTTCCCCTCCCACGGGTATCTCAGGGAACAGCTGCAGCAGACAGAACCCATTCAAGAGTACACACCGAAGGAAGTGCTGCTGAGCAGCTTTCCCATTGCCCAGGAGAGAAAGAAAAGCACACCTGACAATGGTGGAGGGAGGGAAAAGACGGAAAGAGAAAGCAACACTGCATGGAAGAAGAAGGAGAGAATGGAAGCAGGCAACAATGGAGCCTTGTGTTGTCCCATTGAGACCTCACCTCAATTAGCCAAGTTGGTTGAGTAAGGCCTAGCTGTGAGGGGATTTTCAAAGGCAAGGCATTGTGGGGTAGGATGGCATGGCACAGGTATGATCTCTGCCTTTTTGGTCACCTTTCCCAACACATCATGTCTGTTCAGATGCTCCACACTGGAGTCAAGCATTCATTCTAGGCAGACAGCCAAACCCACTGTGGAGATGAGGCAGCGCACTGGCCACCTGAATTTTCTGGTCATGGTTAGCTCAGGTGGTGGTGAGCAGGTGGTGGTGGTAAGCGATGACTCAAGCACTCCACTTCCTAGGATAGTGATGGTGAACCTTGGCACTCCAGGTGTTCTTGAACTGCAATTCCCAGAAGTCCTGATCAGCAGGAGTGCTGACTTGGGCTTCTGGTAATTGAAGTC
This sequence comes from Furcifer pardalis, assembly GCA_030440675.1. Taxonomy (NCBI): domain Eukaryota; kingdom Metazoa; phylum Chordata; class Lepidosauria; order Squamata; family Chamaeleonidae; genus Furcifer; species Furcifer pardalis. The sequence continues at coordinate 43,678,219 of CP126893.1, forward strand.
CAAGAACCCCTGAAGTGCCAAGGTTCACCATCATGATGGAACTGGAAATAGTTAACTAAAAGCCACCTAGCAGGGTTAGGGTTTGTACAGCACCTCAGATGTTGCCAAACTGCAACTCCTGCCATCCCTCATCACCAACTAGATGCTAGCAGGGGCTGATGGGAGATGTAGTTCAGCAACATCAGGAAAACCACACTTTCTATACAGAAAATGAGAAACAGATTATTTGTGTGAGAGAAATAAAAAGAGAGACATTAGAATAATAATGAAGACATATTCCTAGAGATATCTATATCTGCCTACTATTTTCTCAAAGCGCTGTGGTGGCTCAGTGGTTAAGAAGCTCACTTTGTTAGCTGGAAGGCCAGCAAGTCGGCAATTTGAGACCCAGGTACTGCGTGATGGTTTGAGCGTCCATCTCTGTCCCAGGTCTTGGGGACATGAAAGGAGCCTCATTCGGGCTTCCCCTGAGCAGAGTTTCTCCAGCAAAAATCCTTTCACCCCAGAATAATTTCTGACATGAAATCTATGAAATCTATGATATTGTATATCATATCTACAATAAAATAATAGGGCATAACAATACTGTGATAGAATACCACGCAGCAAAACAGCAATAATGTGGCAATACAATCGAGCAATAATATAACAGTACAATCCAACAATACAGTGTAGCAATACATCTATGATCTCTGACCATATTGTTACTCTGTATTGCTGGATTGTATTTTCTTGACATTGTATTATTCAGAGTCTCTATAAGACTCCGCTCAGAGTCTTTATAAGAGAGTTGGGCAGCATATAAATTGAAATAATAATAATAATAATAATAATAATAATAATAATAACAATAATAATAATAATAATAATAATAATAATAATAATAATAATAATAATAATAATAATAATAATAATAATAATAATAATAATGATGATGATGATGATGATGATGATGATGATGATGATGATGATGATGATGATGATGATGATGTATTGCTACACTGTATTGTTGGATTGTACTGCTATATTATTGCTTGATTGTATTGCCACATTATTGGTGTTTTGCTGTGTAGTGTTCTATCACAGTATTGTTATGCCCTATTATTTTATTGTATTGTATAGGTGACTGTACAGTATTCTATTTGTCTTGTACACCGCCCTGAGTTGGTTACACCAGCTAGGGTGGTATATAAATCCTAACAACAACAACAATTTTCTCACAGGTGGATAATCACTCAGTTGCCTGCAGGGCCATAGCCAGAGGGGAGCCAGGGGGGCCAAAACCCTCTTGAACTAACAGCCCACCCACCCCAACCCAACATGCCAATGTTATATATGTGTGTGTTGCCCCTCCTGAAAAAATTCACCCACTCCCACCCACCCCAAAATCTAGAATCCTGGCTACAGTCCTGCTTGCCTGTAATCATCTCCCAGTCGGAGTCCTATATAAACTAAAACAAAATGCTAGATAAAAAATGTGGGGAGACCTTAGCTGTCGAAGTCTCAAAAAACAAAACCCACAACACAGAACAACAAAGAGAAGTTTGCTGGCTGTTTCTAACTTAGTTCTTACAATGTGAAACATTTGTTAAAAATAATCCTTTAAAAAACACAGTTCCTGCCAATGCAAATTCCAAAGCAATAAGTTCCACATATTGCGGACTGGAAGTGACTGAATCTGGGACAGTGTGGCTTACAAAAAAAAACATAACTGAGTTTCCAGTGGATATTTTGGATGGGGTTTGAATGCTATACAATAGCCTGTAGTATTAGCCAAAGATACCTGACCCTTCTTGTGCAACAGACATAAATTCTTGAGTATAGTGCACAACTCTCCAGCGTTATCCACAAAACACTAGGATTGCAGCGTGATTTGCTTTTCACTTAGTTTTGAACAATGATTCAATCTGGGGGCGCTTGAAGGAGCAACTAAAAGATGGAGAAAATGACAAGACAGGATGCCACGCTGGCATCAGTGCACAGTCTAGTACATTGGTACCTCACTTAAGGAGTATAATGCATTCCATGGGATTGCTCTTTAAGTAAGTTTGCTCTTTAAGCAAAACACCATTTTAAGTAACCAATTGTGGCTTCTGGGGGGCGGGGGAATGTGAACCCCAATTTAGTTGTTAACTGAGTTTTTGGTTGGTTTTAGTTGTTAAGCAAAACAACCATTCAGAGAAAATTCTGCTCTTTAAGCAAGTTAGTCTCTAAGTGAGGCGCTCTTTATGTGAGGTTTTACTGTACAGACATACCAAAGCCCATGGGGCTGGTGCTAGTCATTGCAATATCTCTTCTGATTTTATAGTAAAGAGGATGGCTGGTCAGGTAGTTACTTTTGGTGCTGGTTATTTTTACTTAAATATTGACCACCCCTTTCCTACTAAAATATGCCTCTTTCCAAATAAATGTGCTTTGCATTAGAGCAACAGAGGCAAATTCCATTTTATTTTTGTAGTCAGGAAGGTGCCATGACTGACATTTAGAGGATGAAACTGGATATTCCTGGCTTATTTATTTTCTACCATTCTGTGTCAGCAAACTCTCCCTTTTTTTGTGGCTTATTTTCTGCTCACCAGTATAGAAACTGTTGTAAAGCAGTGACAATACAGGCAAAGGGAGAAAAGAACAATTTGAACAGCTGTGCTTCCCAACTGAAGGGGCACATATGCCCCTGAAAGGTTGGGGAGTAAATGGTAGGATAAGACCATCATGTCTAGTGGTGTCAAAAAAAAGTTACCCAAGTATTTCACAGGTACAAAGGCAGGAGCTTGGCAAAGTTACAAAAAGGACTCTTTAGTAGTTGTTAGTTTACCTCAACCCTTTTACCCTGGTCGGCTTTAAAAATTTACTGCACCCTTTCCCCAGAAGCTTAAAGATCCAAATCCATTTCCTAGACCTCTTTTTGCAAAAGAAGGCACAAAAGGTGAACATTCTGGCATAGGAGGCTCTCATCCTTGTCTCTGCTCAAAAGTTCTACATCTGAGGACCACCCACTGGTTGCAGCCTGGAAGTCCTTTCCTTTCCCGAACCCAAGAACACAACCTACCCATCAATGTGGTTCTCTCTTCTATTATCATCCCACATCTTTCTGTGGCCACCCTTTCCAGAGAACCATAATAGGACCAATGGGCCTGCTACATCCACTTACTTGGCTACTACATTAACCTCACTTCCTTCTCACAAGGGTCTTGGGCATGGCTCACATTCTCTGCTTCCACCATCACAAATCTGGCCCTAATGCTAAGCAGAAAAAGGCAATGACTCAAGCAGTGTTACTTTGAAGAGGAAGTTACACAACCTGTCCTTCATCCCTTTAGCCACCACAATAACCTCAGATGTAGTGGAAAATATTGTCCTTTGGGCAATGTTGAGGCAAGGTCTAACTATCACAGCAATTGGCAACAGTTATGGAGAACAAGGTAGCATGCCGTTTTAACCTTTTTTTTTATCAGAAGAAGTATGTTGGGCCAGCCAAGGATTTTCTCAACTACTCTATCTAGCAGCCAATAGGTTTCAAGTTGGACCCCAAATTTGGATTCAGGACTTTCTAGTCCCGATTCAACACTATTCCGCCACACTGTACTGTCAACCCACCCTGATCAACTCCCACTGTTACGTCTATTAGATACAATTGGGGGTTTAGGAGACCTAATTCCCTATGTACCTTCTCACACCCTTTGTCACATATACTGTATATGTGTGTCTGTCTATGTGTGAACATAAATGGAATGCCATCAGTTAAACAAAAAGACTGTTTCCTATTTTACTTTCCACTAAGATCACATTATCAAGAGACCCAGGTACTGCATGACAGACTGAGTGCCCGTCTTTGTCCCAGCTCCTGCCAACCTAGTAGATCAAAAGTAAGAAATTGCAAGCAGATAAATAGGGACCACTTTGGTGGGGGAAAGATCTTGGGGACAAGAAAGAAGCCTCATTCCAGCAAAAATCCTTTCAACCCAAAATAATTTCAGATACAAAATTATTATTATTACATTATCAATCGCTTCCTTTGTTCCCTTGATAACATCAGTCTTTGCACCCTCATATTTCAACAGAATTCCTTATTCTTTTTCTGTTTCGAGTTCAAAGCCTCTTTTTAAAGCCTCAAATTTTGAAAACTTTAAAAGTTTCGAGAGCTCATAAAGATTTTAAAATGAAGAGAAAAAGGAGGGATCAGCAACATTTTTATACCCCTTCCCGGAAAACAGTTCAACCAAATGAGGAATTATTGCTCCGTAGTTACATTAGAGGTCAGTCCCTTAAGAGCTAGTCTAACGTGCCGGTAAACTAAGTTTCTTCAAAACTCAAGACAGAAGAAGAAAAGAAAATTTTTAGCAGAAGGCTGGCAGAAATGCTGTGCTGTTCTTTAACCCTCACCACCTCCTTCCTTTGAGCCAAGGAAGAGAAACACCTCTGATGCAAATCAGAGAGTTGTTGTTGTCCAGTCGCACAGTCGATTCCGACCCTCTGCGACCCCATGGACCATTGCCCACCAGGCACTCCTGTTCTCCACCATCCCCCTCAACTCGCTGAGCTCTGTGCCCATTGTCTCCACAATACCATCCAACCATCTCATTTTTGGCCGCCCCCTTTTTCTTTTGCCCTCCACCTTTCCCAGCATCAAGGCTTTCTCAAGCGGATCCTCTCTTCTCATTTGATGTACCTTAGCTTCATCTTTACAATTTGACCTTCTAAGGAGCAGTCAGGGTTGATTTCTTCTAGGATTGACCTATTTGTTCTCCTTGCTGTCCAGGGGACTCTCAAAACTCTCCTCCAACACCACATCTCAAAGGCGTCTATTCTTCTGCGCTCAGCTTTCCTAACGGTCCAGCTCTCACAACCATAAACAAAACAAAAAGACCAAAAACTTGTGGCACCTTAAGTCTTAACTGGTGTATTTTAAATTCCGTGGATGGAGTCCACTTCGTCAGACATAAGAGTGAGTGACGCTTCATGGCATCGATTGAGACGCATCAGGGAGACAGGCTTCCCCTCTGGTCTGCTTGCACAGACGGCTACCACTTCATCAACATTTGAGGCATGCACCCACGGTGGTGCAAGCAGTGACGGAAGGTCACAAACTTTTAGACCCCCGTCCAAAGGGCCGTCCAGGGGGGGATGGCTTGGGAGGCAGGTAACTCAACTCCGCCGTTGGCGATCTCCAAGCTCAGAAACCAGGTGGGGCTCTTACCTGCCTTAGGTAGAAAAGCGACCTCGCCCCCCCCTCGGGCAGGACAAAGCCAAACGGTGCAACGGCGGGCGGGAATGGGGGGTGGGTGGGGTGGGGGGTTTGTCACTGCGGGCCGGCCACCACGCGCACCTGGAGCCTCCCCGATGGCAAAGTTGAGGCGCCGAGAGGAACCCTTCGCCCTCCGACCTGCACAGCTCCAGGCAGGGGCGTGTCGTGGCGGAGGAGCCCAAGGACGGGGCGGGGAGGGGCAGGAGAGGGAACGAGGGAGAGGCTTTGGGCTCCCGGGGGTGGGGTAGGGGGGGAGCTGTGACATCACGCTGACATCAGACCCGACTCAGGCCCTCCGTCGCCCCCGCCCCAACCCGGATGGGAGTGGGCCAGATCCATTCCCCTCTCTCCCTCCCTCTTTACTTGTGCCTCGACGCACCCGACGGTGGGGCCCCGCCGCCTTCGCAGCCTCCTGGCTGGCTTCTCCGGCGTCGCCGATCCAGACCTGGTTTTCTGCCTGCCTGTGGCAGCGCATACACACACGCGCCCAAGCCCCGGCTGCTCCCTCCTCCACGCCTCTTCCTGCTCGCTTACTCAGGCGGCCAGGTAGAGCGCCCAGCCCCGGAGTGCTAAAGGTTGGCTCGCCTCGCGCTTTGGCATGCAGCGGCCAATGGCGCTGGGGGGGGGGGGACATGAAGTGGGGGGGACATGAAGTGGTGCTGTGGGCCGCATCCGGCCCGTGGGCCATGGGTTGAGAATCTCTGGCCCAGGGCGTCCTTTCAGCCTCATGGCTGAACACAGATTGCCTACCTTTCTTTGCATCTCAGAAAACAAAACAAATAAAATAAAAAACACAGTAGCACTTTAAAGACTGACTGCTATATTTTCACTGTTAGCTTTCGTGGATCAAGTCCACTTCATCAGACAAGGAATGAAACTTACAGGCATGTTCTTATATACCAGTGTTTCCCAAATGCTGGTTTTTGGACTTCAATTCCCAGAAGCCTAAGTCATTTCTCCAAAGCACTGATCAGCCAATGTACTGACTTAGGCTTCTGGGAATTGAAGTCTACTAGTGGGCTGTGTACCCCTTGTTGGGAACCACTGTTATATCCAGTGATGGGATGTAACAGGTTCTCACCAGTTCTCTAGAACCTGTAGTAACTTTCCCCAGTGTCTCGGAGAACCGGTAGCAGCTTTTAGGGGGAACCACCTTTGCTGTTCCAATTGGAGAACCCTTAAGGAAGTACAGCTGTTTTACATTTACATTAAGGCATATTATCCTAGAGCACTGGTAAGATGACCATATCCATTTTGCAACATGATGCTGCCGCAGGCACTTATACTAACAGGTAAGTGACAGGTTTGTGTTTGGTGGGTGGGTGGGTGTATTTTAATGTAATTTTTATTTTATTTTTTATTTAATTTATTTACGGGTTTGTGTTGTGGGTGGGTGGGTTGAGGTGTGTGTGTGATGATGATTATTATTATTATTGTTATTATTATTATTATGTCCTTCCCATGACATCATGATGTTCGCTCAGCCCACACTGTGATGATGTCACGGTGGGGTAGTAAAAATTTTGACATCCCACCACTGGCTTACCAAACTCAGGAGGTCGAGGGGAGAAGTGTTGGTGTCAAGCAAGATGAGAGGCAAGCAAGCACAAGAATGCAGTATCACCCAGCCATTAGCAACAATAGATTATTCAGATAAACTCTAAAAGACTCGCTTTCAATCTCAAGGTTGCTGAGTAAACCCACTATGGTATCTGATCAACTTGTGACCTGCATGGGGGGGGGGGGCAAACTCCTGTGCCTGGTTTCTGTTTTACTAAAGAGAATTGGCAGGAAAGTTGTAATATAAAATCATATAGCAATCTCTATATCAAATTTAATAATGTCCCAGAAACCCTTCACTAATATTTAGCCCCCTGTGATGGGTATCTAACAGATGGATGTATTTGATTTCTGCTGTCTCCCTTTCAATCCTAGTTTTGTAATTTCTCTGTTCCAGAATTGCAACTTTCAGGTCTTGGATAGTGTCCAGTTAGATTGAAGTGGTTTGAGACAGGTTTTTCCGTGTTGCCATTCCAGATATCTGATTTGTGTCCATTAATCCTTTTGCGTAAAGATTGTCCTGTTTGTCCTACATAAAGCACGGATGGACATTTCTGGCAAGAGATGGCATAAATCACATTGGCAGAAGCACAAGTAAAACTGCCTTTAATGTTGTGTGTGGTGCCATTGGGTCCAGTACTGTTTCCAGACCTTTCTTTGGCTGTGAGCACGTTCCCTTGTGGATTGGTCACCATAGCCAGAACCAGAAACTTCTTCACCGGATCCAGAACATTCCCTGCTGGCCTCTATATCCACACCTGAGAAGCAGAGCTCAGATAGGGAAAAGTCACCCTTGCTCGAAAACCAGTCATATCTGACTAGGGGTGGTGGTGCTCATCTCCATTTATATTCAAAAAGTCAATGAAGTCTGCGTCTTCAGACATTTTTATGATCATGTGGTATGCATGACTAGACACTGGAGAGCACAGAATGCTGTTAGCTTTCCTGCCGAAGTGGTACCTATTTATCTACTTGCAATTTCGTGCTTTCAAACTAATAATTTCATGTCAGAAATTATTCTGGGTTGAAAGGATTTTTGCAGAAGAAACTTGGCTCAGGAACGCCCAAGTAAGGCTCCTTTCACGTCCCCAAGAGCTGGGACAGAGACGAGCATTCAATCTTATCATGCAGTGCCTGGGTCTCGAACTTCCAACTTGTCAACCTTCCAGCTAACAAAGCTAGGTTCTTAACCAGTGAGCCACCACAACTCAATAGTTCACTGAACCGCAGCTCATCAAACTGCTACCATAGGTTGGCAGGAGCTGGGACAGAAGACAGGAGCTCACTCCATCATGTAGCACTCGGGTCTTGAACTGCTGATCTGCTGACCTTCCAGTTGTCAAGTTCAGTGTCTTAACCACTAAGCCACCACAGTTCCCAGAGCTGGGATATATTTTTTGTGTTGGGGGGGGGGGGAGAGAAAATTGGCACCAGTGAGGGGTGACTGGATACCTAGGTGTTGTTGCCCTGGCAGCTAGTATCTATGTACACTGGAGTATCTATGTACACTATGCACATGTCAATCTCCTGCTCAACATGCATCTATTGTTCACTGATTTTTGAAGAAAAACTGTCGTCACTAGAGAATGGCAACAAGACTTATAAGAAGGGGTTACAAGTGTACCAAAAGAATGATGAATTATGGAAGAGTGGAGGGAGATAATTATCTGGAGGTTGCTTGGTTCATGAGCGTCTTCCAAACAAGTCCCTTGTTAAGCAATTGTCCTCATGCCCCCCCAAATGTTAGGAACTCAACTCCATGCTGACTTAAGGTGACCCTTTCCAAGGTTTTCTAGGTAGTGGTTTACCTTTCCCTTCTTCAGGGGATGTCCTGGGATGTGCAGCGTGCCCAGGGCTACACAGGCTAACTTTTCCAGGATGCAGAGTGGGGAACTGAGCTCTCAACCCCTGGATCCACAGTCAGATACCTAACTCCCTGTTAGGAACTGGGTGAGAAATAGTCCTCCTCATCTTTCATGATTTGCCCTCCAATGTTTTCCTACCTATTTAAGCAGAAGGTTTTTAAGTAGGAAAGGAAGGTACAGTAGCTACCTGTCGTTCTCGGAGCATCTGGAGGTTCCCACTATTATTTTTGAGCCCTAAGTTCTGCCTTGGAGTGTGTGGCTATCTGTGTCTCCTCTGAAGAACCTATGAAAACTCTAGACTAAGGGCCTATCTAGTATCTGGTCATATGGTGGCCAACCAGATGACTCAGCGGGAAGCTCATAACAGAGCAGGAACATGGACACAAAAGTACCTTTCTCCAACAAATTATATACACAAACATCCTTTTTCTATGATAGCATGACTGGTAGCCACTGCAACTCTTATCCAGCAGGAATTTGTCTAGCAAAGGTAAAGGTTTCCCTCGCTCGAAAGCCAGTCATATCTGACTCTAGAGTTCAGTGCTCATCTCTTTTTCAAAGCCAAAAAGCCAGCGCTGCTTCTGCAGACATTTCCATGGTCATGTGGCAAGCATGACTAGACACCGGAGCACACAGAACTCTGTTACCTTCCCACTGAAGTAGTGCCCATTTATCTACTTGCAATTTCTTGCTGTTGAACTGCTAGGTTGGCAGGAGCTGGGACAAAGACGGGAGCTCATTCCATCCTGCAGTACTTGGGAATTGAACTGCTGACCTTGCGCCTCCCAGTCAGCATCTTAGCCACTTGAGCCACTGCAGAAGCCCCCTTTAAAGCCATTCATGGTTGGTGGCCATCAATATGTAATATGGTTGCAAATTCTTCCTCACCTCCCTCATAGAGTTACTTGTGAATATAAGCAAAGGTACATAGCAAGTTGTCTTGCTATGGTAATAGAGTAGAACATACTGCCAGCAACTCAGTGCTGATTGTCAGGCAGTGGTTAACTCACCTAACAACCCTGAGGATTAATGGCTTTGGGTGGGAAAGTCCACAGGGAAGGGTGATGGTCCCCAAAGTGGATTAAATCTCACTTGAATCCATCTTGATGGAAGGCAGCACCTTCATCAATACTGGCCTGGGACTGGGGAGGACCTTATGTACCAAAAGGTCTCAGGACCAGAAAGCGACTCACGGAACTGGATCAGTGGTACAGGTGTCATGCTGTGATGTGGAAGGGAAATGGAAGGCCACTGCGTTATATTGTTCCCAAGACAATCTTCATGGGTGATCATAATGATGATCACCAATATTCAGAATCAGATATGGCACTAGAAGAAGAAGAAGGAAGAGTGGTGGAGGGGTGTGTGAGTCAAGTATAATACTTTGAGTCCACAGAAGGAAATACAGCCTATCAATATAACAAGCAGATAAGTAAACTCTGCATGAAGAAAATATCAGGTCCAATTCACAGCATCTGCAGTAGGAAGGATTTTAGATAATGAAAGAATGAATGTTTGAACATACCATGTGATAATTGGATGAGATGAATAACGAGGAACAGATAACTCGGGAAGTCAAAGAGCAAAAGAAAAACAGCTCAGTGAAATACTGTTGACAAGAAGGGGCAAGACTAGAGAAATGCTGCTTTTTTTTTTTTTTTTTTTTTAGAGTTCTGGATTTTTAATTTCCAATTAAATACATCTCATCCATGTATTGGGGAAGCTCCCGAGAAAGAGAACAGTTTAATTCCAAATAGTCAAGAAGGCATGGAAGTTGTGGTACAAATCACCCCTATTATATAAAGCTAGATATTCTGGAAGTTAAACAGGATGTTGATTCCCAATTTACAGCACCAATTCATTAAACCCTATGAGGGATGGTTCATGATTCGGATTAATAGGTAAAGGTCACCCTTGTTCAAAAGCCAGTCGTATCTGACTCTAGGGTTCAGTGGTCATTTCTGTTTACAGCCAAAGAGCCAGTGCTGTCTGCAGATGTTTCCATAGACATGTGGCAGGCATGACTAGACACCAAAATGTGTGGAACGCTGTTTACCTTCCCACCGAAGTGGTCCTTATATATCTACTTGCAATTTCTTACTTTTGAACTGCTAGGTTGGCAGGAGCTGGGACAGAGACGGGAGCTTACTCTGTCATGCAGTACTGTCCTCAGGTCTTGAATTGCTGATCTGCCAATCTTCCAGTCGTCAAGTTCAGTGTCTTAACCACTAAGCCACCGCAGTCCCAGTCAGGTTAATAAGAGACTGTGTAAATTGGACTTTGGCTGTAAATTTAATGTAGATGCACCAGACAGGCCCATGTTTTCATTTTAGACAAATATAGAAAAGAATGTCTCTGTTCTCTGCTCTTACCATGTAGTTTAAACCAACAGCCTTCTGTGCTTTAGCTGCCCCGAAAAGAGTTTGGAGTCTCACTGTGAACTGTATTCTTGTGGATGTTCTAAGGTCAAAACAGATCAAAGATCTCAGACCTGATTTGGGAGCTGAAATGAATGTCTTCTTCATGTCACAGAAAGGCTTTGGTGTTGCTGAGGAAAGGAGTGCACTGCACCTTCAACAGAAAGAAGACAGAATACACTAGCTGGAGAATTGGACTGCAGGAAGCAAGCTGGATATGTATGTCACAGACATTCTGTACCAACTTTGGAATCACAAGTTTCTTCTAAGGCAAAACGCAGCTAGAGCAAATTCTCCATCATTGAGAAATACCAACTCATGTGACTTATTTCAAAATCTTGGTGATTATGTTTTCTTTGTATGTTTATATATAAATATGTATGTGGAGGGACATTTGACATGCTAACAACTTTCTCTGTGTGTGACTTTTCATATACTGTAACTTGTGCCTTTAGCAACAGCATCTTTTTGCATTTTACAATCAAACCTCGCATAAAGAACACCTCGCTTAAAGAGTAACTCACTTAAAGAGCAGAATTTTCTCTGAATGTTCGCTTCACTTAACAAATAAAACCAACCAAAAACTCGCTTAACAAATAAATCAGGGTTTGCAATCCCCCTCACAATTGGTCACTTATAATGGTGTTTCGCTTAAAGAGCAATCCTGTGGAATGCATTATGCTCTTTAAGCGAGGTACAACTGTAATTATCTGTTTTAACCCACTTCCTGCATTTGAGTACTGAGTATCTTCAATGCATAGTTGAGTGTCACACACAAGATAGTCAAATGATTCCCACTTTAGGAAAGTAGCATCTGTCTGTGGTCCCCTTTTTTGTCTCAACATCTGTCTTAAAGAAGCCTCATGTGCGACATGAAAGCTGCTTTTCCAAATGTTATATATGAGATGGGCTTTAAAGCCATCTTAATAGTGTCTCAGTTGTTCACCACACACACCCTTTATTTATTTATTTATTTGTTGGTTGGTTGGTTGGTTGACCATGCATTTCGCAGCTGAGAATGCTTCTCTTAAAAGTTTAACTAGAAGCCTGGGAGTTGGAGGAATATCAGGGCATGATCCTACTGGAATGAAGTTCTGCTTGTAATTGCTGGTAACCCAGGGATTAGTTAGTATCCAATTGAGCATGGGAACCTTTTCTTATGGTTGAAATAAAGTGTAATGTTCCAGAGAAGTTTCTTAATTGGCAAATGACATTTGAAGTTTTTCTTTATGAGCTGGTCAGCACATTGTTGGCTATGAATGCTGGAAAAGAAAACACATTTTCTATGTTTGTGTGAAGAACAGGCACCCTTAAGCTTAGGTCTGATGCAGCGAGACATTAACCAGTTGTTGTCTGGAGCATCAACATTCTAGTCTCAGGTCTAGATGGCTAGCTATAGACGTGAAAGTAGATTACGCTTGTATTATTGCCAACAGAAACTGGTCATTGTGTGTTGAGCATGATCCACGTTGTCTAGCAGCACCCTAAGATGCAAGAGTACTGACAGAAAATAAAAGGCAATTGACTGTAGCTATAGAAGTACAACCAGCTAGTTTAGTTTTTGTAGCAAAAGAATCATTCATAAGTTTTGCCCAAGAGGTGAGAAACTCAGTCTTCTCAGTTAAGAATTCTCAAATTCAATACAATTGTCCTTTGATGCTCCTGTTTACTCTAATGTAAGAGGTGGAGAATCCAGGGGAAACAGTAGTATCTCCATACCTTGAATTTTTAATTGGCAAATGACATTTGAAGTTTTTCTTGTACATCAAAAGCATCCATTGCTCAATCAGCAGATGATTGCAATGTGTATGGTTTCTCCCCCCCCCCCCAAGTAGGTACAGAAGATAATAGCCCCTTCCTCACTGATCCTGAAATCTCAAATGGCCACATTATCAACAGAAGGCAAGCACATGCAGGGAACTCATGAATGGAAAGGGTTGATTTGTGGACATTGGGTACCTAAGGTGCACAGGATGGCACAATGGGAGACCAACCATAAACAGCTTGGGCAAAAAATGCATGTATAGGATGGCACTATAATTCCCAGCATCCTCTAACCCAGTGTTTCCCAACCTTTGGTTTATGGACTTCAATTCCCAGAAGGCTAAGTCAATTTCCTCAAAGCACTGATCAACCAATGTATTGACTTAGGCTTCTGGGAGTTGAAATCCACCGGTGTTCCATGGACATAGTTTGAGAAACGCTGTGTGGCCAAGGGATGTACTGGCTAGGGATTCTGAACTTTGTAAATAAATAAAAACCTTTCTGAATCATGGCCTGTAACACAGCACTTGCACAACTGAAACAACCTTTTTTATGTGCCATTTTTTGTGTGTGCAGAGGATGTAGAAAAGAGTGGCTACATTCTTTATTCATCTCAAAGCGCTGCACAAATCAGCAAATTTACACTGCAATGCTGCTAGATCAGAAGGATTGTCTGGCTCCATGCCCATTGCCCAAGGGACACCCAAGTTTCCGCACAATGCTTTCCTCTCTTCAGGGGAGGCTAAGTAAATGTCTGTGAGAAGTTCTTTGAAATCTGGGTCATTAAAAATGCAGGTAGCTGCATTGATGCATATCAGCAAGCAAATACTAGTAGTTTACATCACCAGAACCACAACTAGGAAAATCTTTTTCTTAAAAAGCTTTTCTTGTATTACTCATATCCTTGCAGCAACTGGATCCTCATTATCTTTGTTCCATCTGCAGAAGTAATTAGTTATATAGCCTGTTGCATATGATCATCATAACAACAACAAAAACCGGGAACTACCGGTATTCTTCAGTCTCTTCTAGTTGCCAGTTCCAAAGATGTGTGTTAAGAATGCTTGTCAAAAATATAAGATCCAAAACAATTCTTTCCTGTCATGTGGGACTGGTAAGAGACCAACAGAATACTTTTAAAATCCCTATCTAACTTTGCATAAAAACTGCTGTAAAATATCCTTTGGAAAATAACTAGGAAATGGTTGTTGTTAACCCTAGAATATCATAACTGCTTGCTACGTTTCTTTGAAATGTAACACTCTTATTAACCCCAAACTAACTAGCAACAGTTCACAGAGTTATTTCCATGTCTTAATCAGAACCAGGAGTTTTGTTAGGCTAATGGGTCTTAATTGCTCATCCAAAACTAGCCTGTTCTAATATACTTTACAGTAAAACATGGATAGCTCACAATTGCTGAAATCCTGTTGTGCTACTACTGAAAAGGTGTAACTTCTGGAGGTGAATTGCCTTGAGATAATGCATACTGACTTGGGCAACTCAGAGAGCAATCCTTATCTATAAAGATTCCTTAAGTTGAGGCAATTTGCCTGCAAAATATATGCCTTTTGCATAGCAGTGTAAGAGAATTTTAACTAACCACAGCATCTGCAGGGAAAAAACATCTTCCCACAGCTACAGTGAAGACTGCAGCTAAATTCAAGGGAAACATGGTATGTGCAATCATCATCCCTGGACTTTTTAAAGTTCTAACATTTCTACTTAGTAAACTCTGACTCCACTATACTCCTGTGTAGAGCCTTATATTTTGTATTGAACATGACTAGCAGCCTATCTTCATGTATCATCCTGCCCATCTACTATTTTGTCATTTCTCAGCCTTGCTCGTACCCCTATACTAAGTAGCTCTGAGGCTTATTTGACTTCCAAATGTTTTTAAAATGTGTATCACAAAGAACAGGTCAGCAAAACATACTTCACAATCTGCTGAAGCTTTAAGGATTTCCTTGTTTGTGGAAGAAGGAGACAGTTCTCCTCATATGGGAGATCCAAGCCAGCTTATAACAACTAAAATATGGGAAACAATTATATTAAAACCATGAAATGTATAACAAGATTCAAAACATTTTAAAAACTACTGTACCAGTGGTGCCTCGCTTAAAGAGCATAATGCGTTCCACAGGATTGCTCTTTAAGCGAGTTTGCTCTTTAAGCGAAACACCATTGTAAGTGACCAATTGTGGGGGGGGGTACTGCAAACCCCGATTTATTTGTTAAGCGAGTTTTTGGTTGGTTTTATTTGTTAAGTGAAACAAACATTCAGAGAAAAATCTGCTCTTTAAGCGAGTTGCTCTTTAAGCGAAACACTCTTTATGCGAGGTTTGACTGTATATTATTAATCCATGAGATTAAATAAGAAAAGCATTCCTAAGACCTTTAATGCTTAAAACAGGGGTGCCCAGACTTTTCAGGCCATGGGCTGGTCACGTGGTTCTTCTCACTGGAAGCGGAAGTAAAACACGCCTTGCAATTTGTTTTGCAACACAATGGGATAGATTTTAAGCTGCCATTTTCTCTGCTTAAAAGCTTGCCAAAAGAGGAAAGTCTTAAGTCTGCTCACCAGAGGGTGTGGAAGCAACCAGCTTCTTGGGGAAGCACATTCCAAAGCTTGGGAGCAACCTTTTCTTCTTCTTAATCCATGTCTAAGGCATACATGAAACTACCAAAATGAAGCCACCTTTTGGTGAATTCATTCTGTAGTTCCAGTGGTGGGCAGCAAAAAAATTTTGCTACCACCACCGTGGGCAGAGCCCACATCATGGACAGAGCCTACATCGTGGGCAGAGCCTACGTTGTGGGCAATCTGGTCATGCCTGCCATATGGCCATGTATACATCTGCAAACACAGGCAGCACTGGCTCTTTGGCTGTAAATGGAGATGAGCACTGTAGCCTAGAGTCAGATATGACTGGCTTTGGAGCAAGGGAGACCTTGAACCACTTGCAGGAACAAAACCTGATGGAGCAGGGCAGGGAGACAGTGATGGGATGTAACAGGTTCTCACCAGTTTGCCAGAACCGGTAGTAACTTTTCCCAGTGTCCCGGAGAACCGGTAGCAGCTTTTAGGGAGAACCACCTTCAGGGCTTACCTTTTCACTGGTTCCCCCACTGCGCATGAACACCAAGCACTTGGTGTGCATGCATACCTACAGTGCTTGGTGCATATGCACGACCTCCTTGCTATCCTCCCAAGCAGGGAGGAGGAAGAGAAGCTGCTAGCCTGAAGCTCCCTATAGCCTGCTACCCAGGGTAAGTGACTCACCTTTGGATGTGTTGTGTTTGTGTGTATTTTAATGTGTATTTCATACCTTTATCTATATTGATGTACTACCACAGTTCCTAAAAAGGCCTGGCAGCTGGCAGGCCTGGTGGCCTGGCTTGGGGTTTTTAAGCAAAGTCTTGCAGTTACCTCATCAATAGGCTGTTTTACATTTACATTAAGGCATATTTTCCTAGAGAACTGGTTAGGCAAAGACTTAGTACTTAACTTCTTTAACTGTTGAAAAGTGCCAAAATGAAGCCATCTTGTGGTGAGTTCATTCTGTAATTCCTTCCATCTGACCTAGTGTGAGAAAGATTAGCCAGAATAAGCTTTAAGCTCTGGTTTAAAAGCTCTGGTTGATTTTTATTTGGGGTGGGTGTTTGAGTGGGTGGGTGTATTTTAATGTATTTTTTATTTTATTTATTTATTTAATTTATTTATGGGTTTGTGTTGTGGGTGGATGGGTTGAGGTGTGTGTGTGTGTGCTTATTTTTATTTTATTTTTTATTATGTTTCCTTTGGCCCTGCCCACAATGTCATGACATCATGACGTTGGCTCCGCCCATGATGTCATGACATCATGACATTAGCTCCGCCCACAGTGTGATGACATCACGGTGGGGTAGTAAATTTGTTGACATCTCACCACTGCAGGGAGGTGAGCATGGCCACCCAATTTTGCTAACCCCCCTGCACAAAGGCCACCCAATTTCACCACTCCCCTCCCCAGAGGTCACTCAATTTTGCTACCCCCCTCCCGAGGGGGTGCAGACCTGTTGCTGCCCACCACTGCATAGTGCCTTTTGCCCAACCTAGTGTGAGAAAAATTAGCCAGCACAACAAGGTTGCCATTGCCTGGGGTGCACCCAATGGTGGTTCAAAAATACCACAGTTTTCAAAGAGGCTCTTTCTATGTACCCTGGAGCAGACACCGAGAAGGTCCTGTTCAAAGTTGGCTGATAGATTCAAGTTATATTTTGGTGTGGTGAAAGGAGACAGAGGCAGAATCAAGCACTGCAACTCCAAGCTGAGATTCCAACTGGATTTCCCCTCTTTAGGTGCCTTATTCATTATCTCAAAATAGCAGACACCCCACCCCACCCACCCCTTATGGGGCTGACAGCAGATGCCAAAAGACAGCTGTCTTGAAATACAAGAGGTCATGAGGCAACTGTCTTGAAATACAAGAGAGATGAAGATGCAAAGATCCGTTTCTCAGACGATTTCAAAGGACAACTACATAACTCATCCTGAGTTTAATGATAAGTCAGATGCTGTCTGAAAGCCAGAGTCATATGATGGGCTTCATAAGCTGTTCTCATTCCTTCCTTGCAGAGAATCTTGGGAATTATAGTTCAGAGGAAATTAGAGGGCACAGGAACATCTAACATCATACAGTATCCTCAAATTCTAATACTCAGTGTTGAAGGGATGGAGAAAAGATAATTAAAAAGACAAAATAATTGATTTTATCTTGTAGCTTAGGTCTGCTTTATTGTTCAGTCGCACAGTCGATTCCGACCCTTGGCGACACCATGGACGGTGGACCATTGCCCTCCAGGCACCTCTGTCCTCCACCATCCTCCTTAACTCACCCAGCTCTGTGCCTATTGCATCTACAATACCATCTAGCAATCTCATTTTTGGCTGCCCCCTTCTAGCTGCATAGTAATGAACAACATGATCTGTTTCCACCATTTCTGTGGTTAACCAAAGACTAGAGAAAGGGAATTCCATTCTTCAGAAAACCTCCAATCTATGTACGTGGAATATAGTGCTTCATTATCCATGATTCAAAATACCAGAAAATGGCCTGATTCTGCTACACAATATTGTGCCCCAGCTTCACATAGCAAAGGGCAGCCTGACTGTTGACAACAGCAATGACAGCAGTTAAGTTCAAGCCATGTCCCAGAAGCTGATTCCTTTTTTTATCAGCTAACCTCTTCTCACACAAATATAAAGCAGTTGTCATGACTGTTTTTCAAGACGTTCAATGGTAGTGAGCACAAGAGAGTATCCTGTAGACTGCTGTCATTGGTGTTATAAATTATAATTGTTTGTTTGGACTACCCCCATTTTTAGAATTGTCTTGCAGAATACTGATTTGCTCTGTTGTAAAATAACATCTATACTCTGCAGCTACAATTTGCTTTGCTGTACAATAACTATTGTGCAGCTACGATAATGTCCTACTGATACCGGTAGGCTGTTGCCTTCAAAAGCTTTTGCCCCAAATAAATATATTTAAACACATTTGGACAGATATTTACCATATCTGAGACTGCAATTTTCCTACAGTGAAAAAATACGCTTCTGACAAACTTATACAGTATGTATTTTAGTGTCATTGTATTCTTTTATGTTTATTTGTTTTATTGCTGTAAATTGCCCACAGTGGGAATTTCTTTCCTAGATTGGTGGTATATATGTGACAGACAGACAGATAGAAGCTTGTATACCACTATGAACTACAGTATTTGGTTCAGGTCATTGGGTTGGGAAATCTTAAGAATGGATTGTAATTCAAGATTTGAGTTGAGTAAGAATTTGTTTAGGTAGTAGAATTACAATATGTTTGTGCAAGACAGACACTGGAAGAGGAAATACATGTAGTGATCTTATGATAGTACTGTATTGATCTTATGATCTTAAGCATTTGAATTGTATTTAATTTCTTAGGATTTTAGAGATTGTATATTTTGAATACAAAAATGAGATGGATAGATGGCATTGTAAACACAATGGGCACAAAGCTGAGTGAGTTGAGGAGGATGGTGGAGCACAGAAGTGCCTGGCGGACAGTGGTCCATGGGGTCGCAAAGGGTCGGGATCGACTGTGTGACTGAACAACAACAAAATACTTTGAACGGATTCCTTTATGTTGTGGATGTCTTACCTCAGTAAATAAATATATCTATACTTTGGTCTTACTTGGCTTCAAAGAGCCATTTGCATCCTTCCTTGGTTTTTTAAGGAACCGCTGTTCTGGTGCTGCAACCTAGGGTGTATAAATTGTTGCATCCAGTTCTGAGATGTGTTTAAATCACCGTTGTTGTTTGTTACACACCCAGACCTGCACCACATGAACTCTTAAAGCAGGGGTTCACAATTTATAGCCCATGGGCTGGCCCCATCCCCTGATGCCATTCTATCCGGCACACGGTGAAAACCCCAGAAGCAGACACGTTTATAACAGCTGTAAATGCACCTGTGCATGTGTAACCGCACCCACTGCAGTTTACGGCAGAGTTTACAGCAGGAGGAAACCATGTGCCTGGCCCGCTCAGCTGTCTGAGGGGGAGTTGTCTGGCCCATGGCATGAAATGGTTGAGAACTCCTGTCTTAAAGCCTTTAAAAGAGGAGTTGTTAGTATGTAGCCCCTTCATAGGTTTACTTCTGCAGCCTCTTGACTCCTGTCTTTCTCGCCAACACTTTGCTCCTGGAAATCTTCAAGAGTGGCTGTGTATAGTTAACCAAGGGGTGCCCAAACTTTTCAGGCTGTGGGCCGGTCACGTGATTCAGGGAGCCAGTCCCTATAGCCCAGGGGCTGGCTCCATCCCTTGACGCCAATTCGTCCAGTCCGCAAAGCCTTCATCGCTCCTGGAAGCGGAAGTAAAATGCGCCCATACAGGCGTGTTTTACTTCCACTTCCAGGAATGATGAGGGCTTCGTGGACTGGATGAATTAGTATCAGGGGTCAGATCTGTGCCCGGGGCCATAGTTTGGGCACCCCTGTTAAAAAAACATACTGCAGGGTCACCTTCCATTATTAAACAACGAAATACACATTTTTATAACTGGAAGTAGACATCCAGCCTATATTTATTTCCCCAAGTTTTTTAACATGGGCAGTCTACATAGCTTCTGGAAGATCCCTGGGAAGAAAAAAATTATCCTGGACCTATCAAATAAAACCAAATTTGCTTTACAGGGGGAGAAACTTTTCTCTTTGGGGTATTAGGTTCATCCTATAACAAGAATTTGTTCAGAAAGTGCCTTCTAAAAAAGAACAGAGAAACCCATTCAGCAGGAAAGAAGTCCTTTTAAAACAAGACAGAGAAAAAGAAAATTCTCTAGGACTGTGATGGCGAACCTTGGCACTCCAGGTGTTCTTGGACTTCAATTCCCAGAAGACTAAATCAGTACTCCTGCTGATCAGGGGTTCAAGAACAGCTGGAGTGGCAAAGTTCACCCTCACTGCTCTAGGAGTTGCCATTTAGGTTACCAGAATGGCATGCTTGTAAAAAAATTAAATAAACCTCTGCCTTTTGAAAATGCCACATGAACAATGCTGGGGTGTGTGTTTGTATATGTGCCAAGACTGCCATTCTTCAAGCTTTATTCCACCAGCACCCTGACTTAAATCTGCCATTGTCATTGTTGTTCTTATGAGCTGTCAAGTTGTCTCAGAACCTATGGCAACCCTATGAACAAGAAGTCTCCAGAACCCCCTGTTGTCAACAGCCTTGTTAAACTCCTGCAAGTTATAGCATGTGGCTTCCCCTAGGGCAGGAGTGACCAAACTTTTCAGGCCATGGGCTGGTCACATGGTTCAGGGGTGCCCAAACTACAGCCCAAGGGCCAGATCTGGGCCCCCAACTCCAATTCATCCAACCCACGCCATCCCCGTCGCTCCTGTATGGGTGTGTTTTACTTCTGCTCCTGGGAGCATTGAGGGTGGTATGGGCAGATGAATTGGTGTTGGGGCTGGATCTGGTCCCCAGGCCATAGTTTGAACACCCATGCCCTAGGGAATCAATCTATCTCACATTGGGTCTTCTTAATTTCCAGCAACTTTCCATCTTTCCCAGCATTATTGTCTTTTCCAGAGAGATTTGCCTTCTCATGATGTGACTGAAGTGGGGCAGCCTCAGCTTCATCATTTTTTGCTTCCAGAGATAGTTCCAGCTTGACTTGTCCTAACTAAAGCAGTGGCAGTGAACTTATGGCATTCGGTCCACAGAGAACATACACAGCCCTCTCTGTTGGCATGCATGCCATTGACCCAGCACAGAGTTCAGTCTGCCCAGCAGCCCAATGGGAGCGCTTCCTCCCTCCCCACCAGCACCGAGTTTGCCCAGCACCTCTGTTTGGGCACTCAGTCTCTAAAGTAGGCGTGTCCAAACTATGGCCTGGGGCACATTTTTCTTCTGCTTCCAGGAGTGATGAATGCTTTGTGGGCCTGATAAATTGGCATTGGGGGCTGGATCCGGCCCCTGGGCATAGTGACTGGCTCCCTGAACCATGTGACCAGCCCACAGCCCAAAAAGTTTAGGCAGCCCTGCTCTAAAGGGTTCATCATCACTGTTGTAAAACTTTTCTTCAGCACTTAAAAAAAACATTTTTTTCCCTGTCAGCTTTCTTTAGTGTCCAGCCTTCACAGCCCTATACATGGTAACTGGGTATACAATAGTGTGGCCGATCTTGGTGTCCATCCTTGCACATCTTTATACTTTATGACCTTTTCTAATTCCTTCATTGTTGCTCTTTTAAATCTGAGTCTTCTTCTAATTTCTTGTCTGCAGCTTCCACTTGGATTGATGACTGAATTTAGGCATACAAAAATCTTTCACTATTTCAACTTCTTCATTGTCAAATTTGTGCAGATCTATCTATAATGACAATTTTTGTCTTCTCAATGCTCAACTCCAGTCCTGCTTTGGCACTTTCTTCTTCCACTTTCCTTAAAAGTCATTTCAAGTCATTGCTGTTTTCTGCCAATAAGAGGATATCATCTCCATATCTTAAATTGTTAAGGTTTCTTGCATCGATTTTCACTTCTCCATCTGAAGTTAATCCTGCATTCCGTATGATATGTTCCACTTACAGATTGATAAGGGAATAAAATGCACTCGTCTGCTACCTTTGCGTATGTAAAAGCATTCTGTCTCTCTCTATTTTGTCTTTATAGTAGCTTCTTGTCCAGAATATAGGTTACACATCAAGACAATAAAGTTTTGATGCCCCATTTGTTTCAGAACAACCCACCATTTCTCCACAGTCAGAGGCTTTGCTATAGTCTATAAAGCGTAAACTTACCTTCTTCTGAAATTCTTTGGATGCAATGCTCCTATAGTTACTGCAGTCCTTGGCATCGCCTTTCTTGGGGATTGGAATGTACATGGAGCATTTCCAGTCTTTGGACAACTGCTTAGTTTTCTCGATTTGTTGGCATATTTGTGTTAAGATTTTGACAGATTTAGTCTCTATGGTTTGAAATAATTCTATTGGTATTCCATATGCTTCTAGTGATTCATTTCTTCCTAGTGTTTTCAGAGCAACTTTCACTTCACCTTCTGAACTGAAGGCTCTTTACCATAGGATTCTTTTTCAAAGGAGCTATTTATCCCTCTATCTCTCCTGTATAGTTCTTAAGTATACCATCACCTCTTTCTCTTAATTTTCTCCTAGTCAGGTAGTGTGCGTCCCTGTTGATCATTTAGCATTCCCATTTAGAATTTCCCTCAGATTTCCTGAATTTTATAAATGGTATTTTTTTTCTTTTTTGTTGTCCTCTATTTCTTTGTCTCAGTGTTCCAGTCTCTGAAAAACTACATTCATCAT
The DNA here is from genome assembly GCA_030440675.1 of Furcifer pardalis. Lineage (NCBI taxonomy): Eukaryota > Metazoa > Chordata > Lepidosauria > Squamata > Chamaeleonidae > Furcifer > Furcifer pardalis. The sequence continues at coordinate 43,700,923 of CP126893.1, forward strand.
TCTGATCATGTTAAATTTGTCATTAGGAATTATTGAAATGTTAAAGCTAAGGGGAAGAAAGAAACCCATCTCAGTGGGAGCATAAGTGGCAAAGCCCCACATACTATAGCAAGTAGAGCTTGGAAAAAGTTACAATTTTGTACTATAACTCCCAGAGCTCCTCACCCCAACTGAGAATAGTTTCTTAGACTCTACTCCAGGGGTTCCCAACCTTTTTACGCCACTGGCCTGACAATGCTTCCCAGAAGCGGAAGCAGGTGCATTTACGACAACCGCAAATGCGCCCTCTTCTGCGTTTATGACAGGCGCAGATGTGTTTTATGGCTGATATAAATATATCCACTTCCACTTCTGGGAGTGACAAGGATGGCCATGGGCCACATGAAAAGGTGCTGTGGGCCAGGGCCAGCTCACAGGCCATAGGTTGGGAACCCCTGCTCTACTCCTATGTCACATCTAGAAAGGGATTTTCTGGCTGTGCAACACATATTGTAGTGTGACAACATTTTGCAAATTATCTGTTTGAGTACCATTACCTGACATAGGTAAAGGAATTCAATTCCCCACTTTCCCTCCAGGGAGAAGAGCCAACCTAGGTGACCTTGGGAAAGCTACACAGTCCCAGGGCGCCCACAAAGGAAGGAAACAATAAAGTACTATGGAATACTCAATACCTAGAAAGCCCTGGAAAGGGTTGTCATAAGTCAGAATTGACCTGAGAGGATCCAAATACAGTGGAACCTCATACAACAATCATCCGGTATAGCAACAAAATTGCATTAAAAAATCAGGGTTTTTTTTTTTGTGGGGGGAGGGGGGGATGGCGTCCCGCATAACAATTTTCCCTATGGAAAAAAAATTGTACAACAATTTTTGAATGGGAAAAACCACCTAGCAAAAAAATCGTTGTACGATGCACCCTATAAGGGAAATCGCTATACGATGTATGTATCGTATAGTAATTGTTTCATACAACAATGAGCCCCATGGAATGGATTAAAATCGTTGTATGAGGTACCACTGTACTGTATTATTAAAGGAAGAAACATACTCCATGCTTCTACATCAATATGTGTAGCCCACTATTAGTACAGCCTAAAAAGGACACCGTGATTTTAAAGTCCTTTCAACACTGTGTAAACGTGGATGAGGAGAACTCGAGACAATGTGATGGTCTAGGGATGAAGGGTATATGTTTCGTCTCCAACATTAGGAGCACAACAAAAATGATATTGCCCTGCTTTCCCTTGATATCTTCCCTAGCCGTCCCATTCTGCCCTTTGCACTGGAACATCTCCTGTGCCGTAGAGACACTAAAAGAGAGCTCCAAATAGCTTAGCAGACACTATTGCTACTGCTGCTGTCGCTGAGCTGCTAAGGGAGAATGTGTCCTTGAGAAGACACAACAACAACAACACTGTCTGGCAGGGGGATGCATATCCTGGCAGCAATAAATGCTGACCCATCACAGAAGGCAACCAGGACACATGCTGTTTCCTTGAGATTATTTCTTTCCACAGCTCAGGTTTGTTTCTTAAGGGCCTGACCCTGCCTTGCAACTAACAGTTAACTCATTGGCACCAGCCTGTAAATTCCCAGAGAGCTACATAAATGCCACTAATGGCCTCCCATCCGGGCAAGAAGGGGAGCAGAAAGTCTTTGCCCGGCAAATCAACAACTGACACCTAACCATGCCTTATGCCATTGGTTACAGCTAGGGATATCCTCATCCCCTTCTTCTTGTTCTTCTATTACCATTTCAGGTGTTGAGAAAGATACAAGATTCTTATTCCTGTGCTTCTAATAGCCTCCACTGGCATTATTTGGTATCTCTCCACCTTGTTCTGGGTCTGATGCACGGTCTTCATCCTTCTCTTTTCATATATGCCTTGTATTGTATGGAATACCAAGACATTCGCTCCAAATGAGCAAACCACTTTATTTGTTGTCACTGTATATTGTTTAAAATTGGTTCTATTCCTATTCTTTCTCCTATAATCTCATTCCTGATTTTATCCCTTCTAGCCACTCAGCAACCTTCCCCAGACATCTAATTTCTGTGGTGACCAACTTTCATTTATGTGCCGTTTTAAGTGTCCATGTTTGCCACTGGTAACATAAGGCGGGAATGAATATGCTTTGTATGAGGTGTTTCTTTGTGCTGATCGATACTGCCTCATGTTGTAACTGTCCCAATATTTACTTTGCCTTACTGCACCGTATGTAAATCTCTTCATCCATTTTACCATCTTCACTTAATGCTGTTCCTAGATACAGTAAAACCTTGCATAAAGAGTGCCTCGCTTAAAGAGTAACTCGCTTAAAGAGCAGAAATTTCTCTAAATGTTTGCTTTGCTTAACAAATAAAACCAACCAAAAACTCGCTTAACAAATAAATTGGGGTTCGCAATCCCCCCCACAATTGGTCACTTAAAATGGTGTTTCGCTTAAAGAGCAAACTCGCTTAAAGAGCAATCCTGTGGAACGCATTATGCTCTTTAAGCGAGGTACAACTGTATTTGAACTCTGCCACTTGTCTTATACTTGTTCCTTCTATTATGACATTTATGGTATGCTCTTCCCTTCTAATTGTCATTACTTCAGTTTTCTCTTTATTCATTCTCATATTATTTCTCTTGCATTAATGGTTCATGGACATAAGGTGTTGCTATAATTTCTTAGCTGTATTTGCTATCAATGCCTGATCATCTGTAAAAATAAATTTGTAGATATTGTTTCCATCTTTACCATTTTATTTATTTATTTGCATATGCTGTCTATGTTAGTGATAAATAATAATGGCAATAATACACAATCCTGTCTCACTCCAGATATTACTGCAAAGGGTTCTACTATTCCTTGTTTTTTTCTAACAACACTTCTACGGTCTCTGTATAAGTTTTTACATAATCTAATAAGATGTTCAGTTATCTATCAAGCCAGGGTTCACATCCTTTCTTTCATCACATAGGTGAACACATGAAGTTGCCATGTTCTGAATGAGAATGTTGATTCATCTCTAACACTGAAGGGCAAATCTCACAACTTTTTACTTTTGTCCATGCTAGGACGGCTAATGGGAAATGTAGGTTGACATATATGGAAGGCCAAAGTTCCCTATATCCATTGTATAATCTGGTCTGGTAGATGGGATTCTTAAAGGCTGGAGACATATACTGGTTACTGTTTTAAACAGATAGTGAGATTTGAACATGGGACATTCTAAACAAGGGGTGGATAAGTGTAGCTGTCCAGCTCCTGGTGGACTCCAAATCCCACGATCTCTCACCATTGACCAGGCTAGTAAAGAATTAGAGAAGTTGGAGTCCAACATCTGGAGGACCACAGCTGTCCACCATTGAAATGCAGACACAATACTGTTCTGTCATTGAATGAGTTATGGACACCTCTTCCTGTCTGGTGTTAACCAGATTAAAATGCCGTAGGTCAAGGATAGTCAACCTGTACCCTTTAGTCAACTCCCATCAGCCTCACCCAGCATGACCAACCACAGTCTGTGAAAGCTACAGTCTAAAATGTCTGGAGGTCAAAAGGTATCTAACTGTTGGGTTAGACCAGGGTAGGCAACCTGTGGCCCATGTGCCAGATCCAGCCCACAATGCCAAATAATACACCCCCCACCATCGTTCCAGCCACCGCCACCAAAATCAGCCTTGGACTTGTTTACAGCTATTGTAAATGCATTTACGATAGCCATAAATGGTGGGGGACCACCAGTCCAGCCCCCTCAACTGTCTGAGGGAGCATGACCCGGACCCCGACTCAAGAAGGTTTGCAACCCCTGGGTTAGACGGACCAATGATTGTCTGACTCAGAAAATAGCTACAAGTAAAAACCCTGGATTACGACAGAGGTCCATTCCAACAGCCTCCGTTGTAACCTGAAAAAATTGTAAACTAAAACATCCATAGGGATGCATTGAAAACTTTTAAAATGGTCCTGAATTGATCGTTGTAAACCGGAAAAATATACATTAAAAATTTGTAAACCAGGACAGCATTTCTATAGTATTTGTCATTGTAAACTGCAGAAAACTTAAACCAAGGCGGTTGTAACCCAGGGTTTTACTGTACTGTAGTGTACTTCATATGTTTATCTATTGGACTCTACTTCCCATTAGCTCCAGCCAGCAAGCCCCAAAGTCAGGGATTGTGAGAATTGCAGTCTGGTGATTTTTTTAGGGGCCAATAACTGCTCATCTCCTGACTTAGCCTAATACAGAACTACTTTAAGAATTTGATAGGTCATCCTAACTCAAAAGTTTACTGTTGTAAAATGAACAAAGGCTTTGTAATTAGTGCATTGCTTCCTGTTTAATCAGTAAGCTGTTCAGAAATTACAGTATTTTCATAGCTCTGCTCTCCTGGAGGTACTTAATAAGCATCACAATTTTTGCTAACTAAGCAGAGGCAAGTCCTTTATTACTCAGAAAATCATATCCAGTGCATTAATTCACAATGGAACATATTTCTCTTGGTAGAGGAGCTGGCTAAAAAATCATTTAGAAATGCACTGATTGATGACATTTTTCCAGATTTTAAGAGAGATTTTAGCTGGTAAGGCAATGCATGTTCTTCCACCGAGGAAGATGTTAACTCCAAAGAGGCCACAGTCTTCACATGGATTCCTACTATGACTTCCAAGAAACATCCTCCTGGGCAGACTGCAGGGGTAGCCAAGTCTGAAGCAGAAGCCTGGATATCTTGGTAACTACAGAAAAACAAAGGAAGCTGCTTTATACAGACGCAGATTATTAGTCCATGTAATCTAATACTGGCAACTCTGACTGGCAGCAGCTCCCCAGGGTTGGAGACAGGAATTACACAACTTTTATGAATAAATCAACTGCAGCCACAGTTTCAATTAGCAATATACACACATACTGTATATGTACTACTACATTTATACAGTACACAAAGAAGTTAAACTGCTGTCCTGCAACCAAAATGTTGTGAGTTCAATCCAGACCAGGGATCAAGGTTGACTCAGCCTTCCATCCTTCCAAGGTTGGTAAAATGAGTACTCAGCATGTTGGAGCAAAATGCTAATTAACTTGTGAACCGCCTAGAGAGTGCACAAAGCACTATGGGTGGTATATAAGTGTGATTACTTTGCTTTATGCATCGCATCAGCAATTATCTTCTTCTTCTGCCATATCTGAATCTGAATATTGGCAATCATCATGGCAATTCGCTATGAAGACTATCCTGAGAATATAATGGAGGTCAGAAAAAAGTGGAAAAATGTCTTTTATCTGTTCAAAACACTTTCTAAAGTCCACTTTGGAACTTTTCACCATGTTTTCCCCACTTTAGAAAGAGTTTTGAACAGCTAAAAGACTTTTTTTTTTTTTGCTTTTTTCTGACCTCTGGAATGCATTATTTGGTTTTCAATGCATTCCAATGGGAAACTGCGCTTTGAAATATGATTTTTTCAGAATACAAAAACTCCCAAAGAATGAATTAATTTTGCATTTCGAGGTACCACTGGTTGGTTTCTCCTTTACTGCTCTCCATCAACCCTGCTCAGTCCCCATACTATTCTGCCAATGGCATTGCTCTGATGCTGCAAATAATTGAGATACAGTCAGAAATCAACTTTAGGGTCCCTTTACCTTTCAGTTCTCACAACCATTGCTAGACCATAAAGCTGAATGATATCTTGAAGTTTGCCGAAGGGGACTAAATCCTTTTGCTTCTACGAAGTTCTCAAGGGGTGCAGAAAAAACATGGTTTAATGGAGAATTAACAGTGGGAAGCCTGGTTTGTTTAGGAGGATTATTCAACCAGATTACAATAAGATTCTTACAAGGGGAATTAATCTTGAAAAGTGGGACAGTCAATCCCATACACAGTGAGCTGTCAAGTACTGTACAGTACTTGCTTTTCCACAAGGTGGGGGGGGGGTGAGAAGGAGAAGGTGATGAAAGCTGCTTTGTGCAAATGCAAAGCAGACTAAATACATTTAAGGGCCTGAAGTGGCACCCTGACTTCATCATGTTTAATATGCTTAATGTATACTGCCCATAGAATTTCTCAGGCCAGAATTCCCTGCAACAAGGTTTTCCTTTTTTGTTAAAAAGCCAGAGGCAATACAGCTGGTGAGATTTCTGTCTTCCAGGCTGCATCCAGTGATGCATTTCCTACTTACAGATGTGCATGCTAAATGATGGTGCCTTAAAATGCCATGGGATTTTTGTTGTTGAACATACAAATAGTCTGATGATGTGTGTTCAAAATCAGCCCTTCCTTCCTTTCTTCCTCAGAAAGAGGAACACAGGTTCCCTTAAAGAAAGTTCTTCTTTTTTCCATCCCATTGAGTAACCTTATATAAGCTGTAGCCTTCCAGATGTTGCTGGACTGCAATTTCCAGCATCTTCTACCACTGGCTTATGCAGGGGATGAAGCTGGTGGGAATGTCAGTCCAGCAACATCTGGAAGACCACATGTCCACCATCCCTGAAGTAGTGTCCTGGGTTGGCAGCTTCATGGAGATGCTACCAAATACAGCCTCACAAACACGGTATCCAATGGCTTCGTCAATCAACACAACTACTGCTGTGTACTTTACCTACAGGCAGCTGCTTCTTTTGTGGTGAACCCCTGGGCACAAGTACAGGGAGAAGGAAGCAGCAAACGAAAGCAAACAAAAGACTTGAGCAGATCAACACACCATTAGCCAGCTATAGATTGCACAATAAGCGCACAGATGGAAAATGGTGAGCAGGAAACTAGAAACACAACTACGAAGCAGGCGATAGGCTTAAATAACAAGTAGCACTGGTCCTGTTCCAAACACTTCCCTACAAGAACTCCAGCTATGTGCTGCTGGCCTTCTCAATGTCCCCATGGAAATGCATTCCACAAGCAAAGATGTGTGTATTTATAGCTTTGCTCTTACCCAAGGAAATACTAGGCATGTGACAAATGCTGACGGTGGGCTGGAATTTCAAGCCCCATTGACTTTTATGGGAGAAATTTAAGACTGTGCTTAACTTTCCTATGGAAATTGGGAGGATTTTAAAAAAGTGATTGTTGGAATGTACTGTTACCTGATCTGAGCTCAGAGGATAATTTCCCACATGAGATGTTCCAAAGCTTGTCTCACCCTTCCTGCCTATGCACAATTGTTTAGGGCAGAGTAAATTCGCTCAGAAACATTATACAGTGGTACCTCATACAACAGTTTTAATCCGTTCCACGAGGGTTGTTGTTGTTATGAAACAATTGCCATACGATGCATGCATCAAACAGCGATTTTCCCAATGGGATGCATCATAAAATGATTATTTATTTATTGCTAAATGTTTTTCCCATTGAAAAATTGCTGTATGATTTTTTTCCATAGGGGAAATTGTTATGTGGGACACCATTTTCTTTCAAAACCTAATTGTTATGCAATTTCATTGCTATACGGGGTGGTTGTTGTATGAGTTTCCACTGTACTGATATAAATTTTTGAAGCGGTAGCCACGTTAGTCTGGGCAAGAATATCAGAGAGCAAAAAAAAACAAAACAAAAACAGTCCAAAAAAATTCTGTGGCACCTTAAAGACTAACTCCTGTATTTAGTCTTTAAGGTGTCACAGCATTTTTTGTTTTTGTCTGTTTTTGCTCTCTGATATTTTACTGATAGTTGTCCAGCAAGGGTCACACAAAAAAGACCCCCAGAACATTCTAGTGAAATTAGTAGTAAGAAAACTGCTATTGAAAACAGAGTCTGTGGCTGTTTACTGGTTCAAATTCAAAGCTGAAGTAGGAGAAATGCAAATATTCAGGGGAGGGGTGGGGAGGATAAAATTGGATGACTGTTTACCTAGGTAAATACACACTAGAATAGATTTTCTTCTGCTTGAGTAAAAACACAAACCATATGAGACAAAATCAATTAAAAGTACTGTACAGTATGTGCATTCAGGAAAGCTGATAAAATAGTAAATACTTTCTAGTTCTGTTATTGATGTCACTTCCAACTTATTAGTAACACTAATAGAAATCCAAGGAGCAGTTTTGTCATTGCCACCACTCCCATTGATTTTCCACAGCTAAATAGGGATTTAAACCCATGCTTCCTTGGCCCTGCAAAAACAAACAAATACAGGCTTCACTAAAGCTTTAGCACTGGCTGCCAAGGAGTATTCTGACACACCTGTTCTGCAGAGGGCAAAATGACCTGGGTTTGTCAACACTACAGCTCTATTTATTTATTAAATGCATCTCTATATTGCATCTGGGAGGTGTTCCCACAGCATAACAAGATGGCACATTCTTCTAAGTTCAACATTTGCAGTGCCAACTATCATGACTGGGTCCTCACTTACTGTATATACAGTAATACCTCGGATAACGCTAAGACCTGGTTCCACAAGTCTTGGTGTTATCCGATTTTTAGTGTTATCCGATGCATGTTAAAATCCTATGGGATGCATCGGATAACGTTAAAGCTCCATAGAGATACATTGTAACCGCACAGGCTTTAGCAGTTGTTATCCGATGCATCCCATAAGTCCTTAATGTTATTCGATCCAATTCTCCCCTCCCCCAGATTACTTAACGTTATGCGATTTTAGCGTTATCCAAGGTAAACGTTATCCGAGGCATTACTGTACTCAAGTATAAGCCTAGTTTTTTAGTCCCCAAAATGAGCCCCCAAAAGGGGAAAAGGCGTATACTTGGGTCAATGACCACAAGGGTCCCAAGGCCGCATCAGATTGAGACACGTCAAAAATTTAATTAATTTTACCATATTTTCATGTATTTTGATTATTGAAACTCACTAGCAGCTGCTGCCTTTCCTATCCTTGGCTTATAGTTGGGTCAATCTATTTACCTGATTTTTTCAGGTCAAAATTAGGTGCCTCGGCTTATATCCGGGTTGGCTTATACTTGAGTATATATGCTATTTCAGATCTGAGTTAGGAGCAGAACTTGAAAAACATGAAAACTTCGTTCTTGGACTACAACACGCAGAATCTCTTCACCAGTACACCTAGGTTGGTCGAGGGGTTAAGAACATTGGAATCCAAAATACCATATATACTCGACTATAAGCCAACCCGAATATAAGCAGAGGTACCTAATTTTGACCTGAAAACCCAGGAAAATAAATCGACCCGAGTATAAGCCAAGGATGGGAAATGCAGCACCTGCTAGTGAGTTTCAATAATCAAAATGTATGAAAATATGATAAAATTAATTAAATTGTCAGCACACCTCAATGTGGCTCAGTTTTGGGACCCTTGTGGTCATTGGCCCGAGTATAAGCCATGTCCCCTTTTGGAGGCTCATTTGGGGGGCTAAAAAACCCGGCTTATACTCAAGTATATATGGTAGTAACTTCTTTAAGCGGTGTTAACACTTCTGTCATCCTTATCTCCACAGGCCACCAAAATACACTGTCCCTTCAGATGAGCCCCAAGCTAGGTTGCTGAGGAGTGTGTCTTGCATCAACTTGCATGCTGAGTAGAGTTGCCATGTCTCAGGGCACCAGATGAAGACTATTGCAATGGAAGTACTGTAGTATAGGAAATGCACATCGTTTATCTCTCCCAGAAACATACATTCCCATGTCATTATTCTGCAGCTGCTACACAAGGTTCTGCCCCAAGCCATTGCAAGGTGTCTCTTTTAACATCATACAAGGGCCCTCTGGATTTTCTCTGGTCTTGGCCTGGGGAAGCTGTTGACCTGGCAATCTGTGAGGGCTTCAATTACAGGAGCTGCGGGAGACCTGAACTTGGCTCTCCCAACATTTCCTATGTTTACCTTCCAACAGACACAGTGGGATCAGAATTTGACTAGAGTAGCAGAAATTGCAGCAGGGGATGTTTGTTTAAGCACACACACACATTCTCTTGAATTGTGTTCATGTTCCTGCATTACTTCCTCCCCTCAAAAAGGAGAAACACCACTAAAACTTTGCCCCATGAGGGGAAAATATAATATGGTATACCCTCCTGTATTTCTCTCTCTCTAGAAAACAGCTAGATGTGGATGCCAGAATCATCTACAACAGCCCAAGTTAATCTGGCATGGTCTGACTCTTGAGTTGGTTGCTGACCAGGATATTATTGTCCTGTGTCAGTAGTGGCAAACCTTGGCACTCCAGGCATTCTTGGGCTTCAATTATCAGAAGCCCAAGTCAGCACTTCTGCTGATCAGGGCTTCTGGGTATTGAAGTTCGAGAACATCTGGAGTGCCAGGGTTCACCATCACTCTCGATGCTGTTGACTCTATCCTGGCTGGGCCACACTGGAGGTAGAAGGGCTGGGTCTGCTTTTTCCCTAGGATTTATCTTTGTTTTGTTTTGGTAGCAGGCTTTGGCACTCTTAACAGTAACTAATTACTTTCTAAAAGTATACTTTCCAAACTCTGACCATCATCATCTTTTTTATTTCCTCTTTTCCCACTTGAGGTGTTGAGGGAGATACAAAGTTCTTATTCCTGAGCTTCTATCAGCCTCAACCAATGTTAGTTGTGTTGTCGTAGCATGTCTTTTTTTTCATTGAATGTTTCTAGTTCTAGTGCTATTGTTTTCTAGTCTTATGTTGTTTCATAATGATACTTTCCTAGGAGGGTTGAGGTGTGCTTTAAAGTGTTCTCTCCACCTTTCTGTAATTTCTTAGGGATCTATTGGTCTTCCATTCTTGTCTTTATTTCAGTGGGGTTATCATTCATCTCTTTTCCATATACTTCCGTATACTTTTAACTACTATGAAAAGCTTTTGTGAGGCTCTTCTCTCATTATCTGTTAATTTTCCAAAGCATCCCCAGGATTCTTGTTTTGTTCTTATCCTGTTGGTATTTCTACGTTGCAATCTATCATTTATATTGTCTTCTCCTCTCCTTAACTTTATCAAACATTTAGATAACTCTTTTTTCAGCTTTACTGCTTGTTTAACCTTTTCCCATCATCATACAGTGTGTTCAGTTGGACTGCTGGACATCCCACTATGGTAATAAAGTAGACCATACAACCAGCGACTCAATGGTGAGTGTTGGGTGGCAGTAAATTACCTGACTCCCTAAAGGGGCCAATGGCGGACGAGCCCCTTTAGGTGGGGTGACAGTCTCCTTCAGTGGAGGAAATGCCACTGGAAACCATCATGATGGACCCAATGGCAAAATGAGCGGAGGAGGAACCACTTCACTATTCTGATTCCAAACCATCATGGAGGCAGAAGAAGCCATACCAGATGGATTGGTTATGAATATCCTCAGGGCTGCAACAGTACATCGCAGTCCCGGTGTCAAATCCTGCATGCCTCGTTTCATATATGCCACAGGAGATAACTCAGTGATCATAGTGTGTTGGTCACTTCTAGTGGTGGGCTCAAAACATTTCTACTACCACACTGTGTGCGTAGTATGGTGGATGTGGCCAGGAGGAAAGCCCTGCGTTGCACCCAAATTAGGACTACTTTATTTCAAAACTTGGATGGGCAGAGGGGCCAGCCAGAATTTCTGCTACTGGTTCTGGCGAACTGTTGCGAACCTGCTGATGCCCACCACTGGTCACTTCATGGAAAGCTGGGCTCCACCTTAAACAAATTCACACCAATGGCGTGTACTGTATATACTCAGACATGAGTAGCAGCCAATGACGAGGGGTACACAAAAAGAGACTCCTAGAAGATTGTGGTGATTTTGAACCACAATCGCGCATACCCTGGTGATGACAACCTTGAGCTGTCAGCTAATCTTTCTCACACTAGGTCAGGTGAAGGGAACTGCAGAATGAACTCACCAAGATAAAAAACCCACATTTAAAGATAAAAAACCCCACATTCTAAAAAAAGTGATGGCTTTACCAAACATACTGAAAGCCTACCCAAAATTCGACCTGCCTTTTCATACAACAGCATACAGCAGAACAGTCAGAACTTGAATATCACTTTATTTTAGGTATTAATTGGGCAGGGGTACACAGAAAGTGCCTCCTCGAAGATTGTGGCATTTTTGAATCACAATCGGGCATACCCTGATAACTGCACCCTTGTGTTGCTGGCTAATCTTTCTCACACTATGTCTCATCAAAAGGTGCCTGCAGTTTGGCACTTTCACATCTGGCTTAAATATGGAAGACAAAGAAGCTGCTGCATTAACCCCTCCTCCTTCCTACAAGGGGCTTGGCTTGGCTTTGCCAGCTTCTTCTTCCTCTGCGTCTAGGTCAAGCATGAAACTGCCCAAATAATCCATGGCAGTTGTGCACAATTCTGGAGGAGTGGGAGACTCATTTAGTTTCTTGTGCTACTTGTCAGCTTCGTTTAATGCTGGTTTAATTTAAGAAACTATGAAAATATAAGCCGGGGTGCCCAAATTCTTTGGGCTGCTGGCTGGTCACGTGGTTCAGGGAGCTGGTCACTATAGCCCGTGGGGCAGATCCAGCCCCTGACACCAGTGGTGGGATGTCAAAAATTTTACTACCACACCATGGGTGGAGCCTAATTTGTGGGTAGAGCCTACAATGTGGGCAGAGCCAATGTTGTGGGCAGAGCCAATGTCATGGGCAGGACCATGTGACCTGGTGGGTGGGGCCAAAGTTGGTCATGTACACATAAAAATACAAATTACCTAGACATAAAAATGCATAAAAATACATAAAAATACAAGTAAAGCACATATAATAAACATTAAAATAAATACACATTAAATAGACATAAAAACACATAAAAATATAAATTAAATACACATAAAACACATAAAAATATAAATTAAATACACATAAAACACATAAAAATACACATTAAAAATAAATACACATTAAATACACATTAAAATACACCCACCCACCCCACACCCATAGGTGAGTCACTTACCCTGGGGAGCAGGCTATAGGAGCTTCAGGCTAGCAGCTTCTCTTCCTCCTTCGTGCTTGGGAAGACAGCAAGGAGGCCGTGCATGCACACCAAGCGCTTGGCGTGCATGCACAGTGGGGGAATCGGCAAAAAGGTAAATCCCCGAGGTGGTTCCCTCCAAAAGCTGCTGCCAGTTCTCCGGGGCCCTGGGAAGTTACTACCAGTTCTCGCGAACTGGTGCAAACCTGTAACACCCCATCACTGCCTGACACCAATTCATCCGGCCCACAAAGCCCTCGTCACTTCTGGAAGTGGAAGTAAAATGAGCCCATTACTTTCACTTCCAGGAGCGACAAGGGCTTCACATGGGCCAGATGAATTGGTGTCAGAGGCTAGATCTGCCCCACAGAGCGTAGTTTGAGCACCCCTGATATAGGCCTTCCCTACTATATATTTGCATTATTAGTCTACATAGTTTACCATGTTATTTGACAACAAACTTTACAATACTATTCCATATACAGTATTCCCAATCCCATTTTACCAATTTTTTAAAAAGTAAGTAAATAAATGGATGGAGCTATGGGCAGAATAAAGGGATATGTACAAATCTGAAGCTCTGGAAAATAACTCTTTCCAGGAGGGGGAAATTAAGACAAATCCACACAGAACCACAATGCAGCAATCGTGTCCAAAAAATAGCAAACACAACCCATCTTGTTCAAATGAACCTAACTCGGAAACCTGATATGCAAATGAAACACCAGGAAACAACTGTCTTCAAAAATATCCTTTGAGTTGCCTGGTCTTTTAAAATGTAAAACAATAGATGAACTAAAAAGGAAGGAGTTTCTGTGGCTTGCGCAATGTGGTAAAACAGAGGAGGAAACTGCACTGAAGCATGCATAAGGACTGCAAAAAAAAAGCTTCCCATAATGGGAGGCATCTCATTTTATCCAGAGTAACCCCAATGAACAAGCTACATCCAAGTTTTCCTGAAAAACTGTGTCTAGAGCAGGGGTGCCCAAACCTTTAGGGCCACGAGCCAGTCACGTGGTTCCTCCCACATGTGGAAAATGCTACCATAAATGACCCACAGCTGTCGTAAACAGGTGCATTTATGGCAGCGTTTCGTGCATGCATGGGCACGGGCGGTCCAGGCTGGATGATTTGGCACCACGGGCCTTTGTTTGGGCGTCCCTCATCTAGCGGATGACATTTCCAACACATCAAAAGTCTGTTGGATATCTCGCAGTCCTCCAGAATGTGACAGGTTGCATCTCCTGTCATTTCTCACTATTGGCTATGTGAGCCAAGGCTCATGGGACGTGTTGTCCAACAACATCTGGGGGACCACATGTTCTTCACCTCCCCAGTACAGGTGAAGTTCAAGCTGTATAAAGGGCTGGGCCAGCACATAGCTTCTCTGCGATTAAAAATAAATGAGACTATTACTTTGCCGAAGCAGACCTTCCAGGATACCTTCTCAGATTTTGGCACTTAAATCCATTTCTCAGTCAAACAGTTTCGCTTTTGGCAGACTTTAGATAAATTCCAGTAATGGATCAATCTCATGCCTGCCTATATGGGAACATTTATGTTGAGAATGCATTCCATATCCACATATATCTGGTTGCAGACCAGATGTGGGCAACCTCCAGATGTGGTGAGACTGCAATTCTTGTTAGATGAGTAATGCAACTCAAGCATTAAGTGAATGCTAACACGATTAGTCATGCGACAGGAAAACTAACTTGTTTGTTAGTTTGTCTCTAGTTTACCAATCAACAGCCCTTTTGACCTTTCTCACCATAGGGGTTTCTTGACCCCAATTAGCATGCCTTGTACTTTTGTTTTATTCACCTTGAAAACAAAAATTTGCATAGTCTAAGCAATGGTATTCCCTGTTGTAACGTCTGGTTGTGAGAACAGGACCATTAGGAAAGCTGAGCGCAGAAGATTAGATGCCTTTGAAATGTGGTGTTGGAGAAGAGTTTTGAGAGTCCCCTGGACAGTGAGGAGAACAAATGGGTCGATCTTAGAAGAAATCAACCCTGACTGTTCCTTAGAAGGTCAAATAGTAAAGATGAAGCTAAAGTACTTTGGACATCAAATGAGAAGAGAGGATTCACTTGAGAAAGCCTTGATGCTGGGAAAGGTGGAGGGCAAAAGAAGGGGACGCCAAAAATGAGATGTCTGGATGGTATTGTAGACACAATGGGCACAAAGCTGGGCAGGTTGAGGATGGTGGAAGACAGAGGTGCCTGGCTGACAATGGTCCATGGGGTCGCAAAGGGTCAGAATCGGCTGTGCAATTGAACAACAAAATTATTTATCTTCTACAAAGACAGATGCTTCATTGAGCATCTGGATCCTTTCAGCCACATGGCTGACAGGAACAGAACTCTCTTTACCTTTATTAGTGCACCTGAATTTCCCTTGCAGTGGCTTGTTAAGATGCTGAACTTGACAACTGGAAGGTTGGCAGGTCAGCTGTTTGAGACTCAAGAACTGCACGCTGGAGTGAGCTCCCGTCTGTCCTAGCTCCTGCCAACCTAGCAGTTCGAAAGCAAGACATTGGAAGTAGATAAATAGGGACCACTTCAGTGAGAAGGTAAACAGCATTCCATGCACTCCGGTGTTGAGGCATGCCTGCCACATGTTCATGGAAACTTCTGCAAATACATCAGCATTTTACTTCCGCTTCTGGGAGCGATGAGGGCAGCGTGGGATGGATGAATCGCAGTAAACCCATTCGTGTGGATTCACAGGGTGCTTGGGCTTCTGGGAATTGAAATCCAAGAACATCTGGAGTGCCAAGGTTCACCATCACAGACCTAACCTATCCTGCATGCTGACAGAGGAGCCTGGCATGCTGTGGTCCATGGGTTCACAAAAGCCTGGACTGGACTGTGCAACTAAACAATATCCTACATGTCCCTCTCAAGTCATCAAACAAAAAGGAGCATGTATGCCCATAAGCATACAGTTCTGGAAATGTTCTTTATTTCTGCAGGCTTTTTACATATAGCCCCCAAGAATGGAAAAGCCAGGTCTGTCTCCTCACCACAGGAAGGAAATGCTTTCCATATCCTATAATTGCTGGCAATGAGATCTATGTTGCTGCCTCAAAGTACTTTGCTGGGGTTTAATTAAAAACAATTTGAGCCTGGTTTGCGCAAATGGCACAGCAGTGTACTGTTCTCAATTAAGAATGCTTGTAAACTTAAGTCTGCTTCAGGGATACACAGCTGGCCTTTCCTCCCAGCATTTCTGAATTCCCATTGCTCAACAGCAGAATTCTCAGGGGACAGCCCTGTACATTTTAACAGCATTGCACCGCACAAATTGCACTTACATGGATTCCCTACGCCGTACAGCTGGAATCCCCAGAGCATTCCAGATGTTACACTACCTTCTTGTTTGAGAATGCGACAGTAAACTCAGTATATGCTGTAGACTCTGAGAATATGAGTTCTTCAACCCTGGGGCGAACAATCCTCACTGTGGTGGGAAAGTATTCTAGGCACAACAGTGTTCGGCCAGGTGTTCAATCTTTTGACAGTTTCCTCCTTTAAAATTTGTTTTGACTGACTGCTAATATTTTTCACCACTTTCCAATAAGTCACGGAGCATCCAGTCATCCTAAAATTTTAAGGCAACATTAAAAGTACCAAAAGCCATTGAAAAGGCCAGGTTAAAAAGACATGCTTAACATCCTTTCAAAAAAACCAAAAGCAAGCAGGGACTCTAGATCAGAAATGGTTCTACTGATCTGGAATTTCTCAGAATGTGTTGACTGACTAGGAGAACAATTAAGACTGCTTAAAAGTCTCTGTGGACAAGACATATCAGAAAACAAAAACAGAAAAATAAAATAAAAACAGTGCAGCACTTTGGACAAGAGTTCAGTATAAGCCAGAAAGTTTCTAGCATGTTTTACTAACACCACCCATTCAAAAACATCACTAGAGCAATTTACAATTTGTTGTTCTTTGGAACAAACTGAGCGCCCATTCTTTTATTTTCAGGGCAAAATACTGTACATTTTACAGTTGGAACAACTTCAACCATTATGACATCAGCCTAGGAGTGGTTTCCATAGTCCACCCCTAAACAGGGCTCTGCTCTACTGAACACAGCAGGACATACTGGTAGTTCTGACTAAATATTTATGAGACTGTGCTGCAGGGCGATTTTTCTGGTGCATACTTTTTTCTACTAGAAGAGGAATTCTCAACCTTTTAAAGCTGGGGGCCAGGTCACGCTCCCTCAGACAGCTTCAGGGGCTGGACGGCCATTTTGCCCTTCTTCCACGACATGGAACTTCCTGGTGTGGTGGGGGCGGTGGAGGTCCATATGAAATGGTGCCATGGGCCGCATCCAGCCTGTGGGCCACAGGTTAAGAATCCCTGTACAGTACTAGAGGGATAGTACAACCTTTGACCCTTAGTTAAAGCTCCTTTCAGTACTGTTCCATATGGTCATTAGTAAAGCATTTTGAAAGTTGCAGTCAAAAAACCTCAGGAGCAGTTTTCCTAATGTTACTCTTTGTCCATATATACAGGCCTCATGTTAGGCATAATCCTTCCACAAAGGGCTCATCCATATGAATGTAGCTAAATCCTTCCATGCAATTCGGTGGCATTTAAAGTTTTAGAAATCTGGATGATTAACTGTACAAAATTCAACCCCAAGAGGCTGAAAGCAACAGTCAATCAGGATTACAGCAAAAAGTCTAGTAATGCTTTCTATATTGTTAAATGTTTAGTCAGGATATAAGCTTTAAGCGTCACACACTCAACCTGCAACTAAAGCCTCACTGTACATTACAGGTTGCACAGAGGAGGCAGGCAAACTTTGTCTTGAGAATAGTACAAGGTTAGGTAACGATTCCCCACCGTCTACTATATTCATATCTTGCCACCTACCGGCAGATCTGCACAAAACAGTTCCAAGACAAAGGTTGCCTAAATTCCCCTCTCCGTCTTTAAGTTACTCAGTCGGACACATCCTATACAATATTATGCTCCTGCTATTTTTAAATGTTATTTATTTTAAAATAAATTAAATTGCTCTTGTTTTAAAACCAAGTATTTGGTGGTAACAGAGAAGCCAAGGCGGAATATGACACAAAAGAGACTGCAGGGCTCGAGACTAGTGTAATAAGAGACCATGGAATAGAGATCCAGGAAGTCACTACAAGCAATAAAACCTATCTGGTGTGTTAAAAACAACAACCCCTCCTTACTCTTTAGTCTTAGTTTCCTTCACATACTAGCTCAGGCTTACTTCAGTTCCTACCAAAGCGTAACTGAAGCAGTGTCTGAAAGGACAAGAGTGGGGAGGAGGGGTGAAAGATTTATCCCAGGGGTATTCTGAGCATAGTGAAAAGTAGAGACATCACATTGCAAACAAAGATTCGCATAGTCAAAGCAATGGTATTCCCTGTGGCAATGTATGGTTGTGAGAGCTGGACCATTAGGAAAGCTGAGCGCAGAAAAATAGACGCCTTTGAGATGTGGTGTTGGAGGAGAGTTTTGAGAGTCCCCTGGACAGCGAGGAGAACAAATAGGTCGATCTTGGAAGAAATCAATCCTGACTGCTCCTTAGAAGGTCAAATAGTAAAGATGAAGCTAAAGTACTTTGGACATCAAATGAGAAGAGAGGATTCACTTGAGAAAGCCTTGATGCTTGGAAGGGTTGAGGGCAAAAGAAGAAGGGGACAGCCCAAGATGAGATGGCTAGATGGTATTGTAGAGATAATGGGCAAAGAGCTGGGCGAGTTGAGGGGGATGGTGGAGGATAGGAGTGCCTGGACAGTGGTCCATGGGGTCGCAGAGGGTCGGAATCGACTGTGCGACTGAACAACAACAAAATTCTGATTGGGGAATGATGGCTGGTGTCACAGGGAGGGTTGAGTACGGCAGCTTTGGAACAGGATGCTATTTCTTTACAACAAGGTGAAAGCTATCTCTTTGTAAGACTTAAGGAGAGAGCTGTGAATGCAGAGAACAGAAGAGATAAGGCGTGTCTCCTACAGAGAAAGACAACAGACCTGACTGCAAACAATACTGATTTCATTTGAAGTCTTCAATTTATTTCACTCACATCTGCTCCGTAATGCATGCATCAGGCTGAGCAGCAACATCAGAATTCTGTAATGCAGTGTTTCCCAACGTGGGGCACACACCCCACAGGAGGATTTCAATTCCCAGAAGCATAAGTCAGTACAGTACATTGGCCGATCAGTGCTTTGAGGAACTGACTTAGGCTTCTGGGAATTGAAGTCTAAAAACCAAAGATTGAGAAACACTGCTGTAAAGGATCATATTCTTTCTGCTAAGAAACCTAAGAAAATAATCGATTCACCCTAGATAAATTCAGTTTTTGAAATTGAACACAAGACTCTAAGGAGGAACTCACCTTGGGTTGTTAGCTCTCTCCCTCCCCCCCATCTCAGCAATTTTGTTTATTCTTGTTTGTTTGTTTAGGGTAAACAAGAAGGGAGAGGCAAGAAAAATATGCAACACAATCAAATTTAATAACATTTTACAGAATTTATTTCTCCAGCATCTTCCCAGGTAGGAACGGGTAAGTGTCTTTTCCCCTAACTTTCATCTCTCATCAGCCTGATCTAGCACAGCCAAAGCTGAGAGAAGATAGGAGTTGTCTAAAATTATCAGGTTCCCTAACATCTATTCTAAGCCAGGGATTCTCAATCTGTGGCCCATGGGCCAAATGCTGCCTGCAACACCATTTCATGCGCCCACCACCAACTCCACCACGCCAGGAAGTGTCATGTGGTGGAGGAAAGGTAAAATGGCCATCCGGCCCCCGAAGTTGTCTGAGAGAGCATGACCCGGCCCCCAGCTCAAAAAGATTGCGAACTCCTGCTCTAAGTCATAGCAGGAAGGTTTACCAGGACTCCCAAAGCAAGCTTGAAGCAGGAGACCAAGAAGTAGGTTACATTTGTGAGCCCCAGGCAGGAATGCTGATCTTCTGCAGGAAGAGGTGGCTGATGCAGTCTTCATGCTGCTAAACATTGTGGGCCATGAAATACCTAAACGGAGTTGAGAAAAGGCACTTGTACAGAATTCATTTTGCTCCCAGAAGGGAATAAATGTTGGCCCATATACTATCCGGCCACTTCTCCCTCAGGAAGTGAGTAATACTTTTGTCCTGGTAGCCAGATAGAGCAGTTCAAAGGGAATCATTTTGAGGCCGGCTACCGGTATTCTTTCCTTGTATTAAAAGAGTTCTGTCCTTCTGGACCACTAGTCGTTTTCTAACCGTTCACACAGGCTTCTTTAGTTTGTCCAAAGAAAGTTGCCCCTCAGTCAGGAGCTGCTGCTGCCGTTGGTGCCTCTGTTTCTTCATGGCACGGTAAGCTTGCACAACTCGCTCTCTTTCCTCCTGCACAATCCTCTGACGAGCTAGAGATGTTTTGGGGCTGGGAGCTGTTTTCCCAGCAACTAGGAGGGAGGTGAGCAGAAGCTGCCTTTGGCCAGCCTGGAACACAAAACAGATTAGCTGAAGTTGGAAAAACATGAAGAGAAACAGGGTTACGGGCTCAATTCAGAGTAGGACAACAAAACACAGTTTTTCACAGCAGGATCTCCAGTAACTAAAATGTTGTAGCAGTTCACCTGACATATCAAAAGTCATGTTGGTTAATGGCCTGCCCTAAAGATGAAATATTTCCAGTGCAAACAAGGGGACCAAAGAGAGGCCATGGAGAAAGTTCTTTCATGTCCCAATCAAACCCTGGACTGACAAAATGAAGCCACTTTCTTCGCTTTGTAGTTGCCCAAACCCAAGTCCTCATTGGTGCATGTTTCTGGCTGTAACTAGCAGGCCAGTTAATGAGCCGGTTTCTGTATCTCTCCGCATTCACAGCATGGAGTTGTCCGCCAGCACCCCCCACTTGAGCATGCTGGTCTGGCATTTAAGGACTCCAAAAGATGGAGAAAGTTAAGAAAACCAGACAGAACTCGAAAGCAATAAATTTACCTTGCTTTTGGTGACACTCTTTCTGGGCTTTGCTGTAAGTGTTGGAGGCTCCAAAGCAACTTCTCCAAACTCCACTGAGTCTATAAACAACAGGGATACACTCCAAATTAGGTAAATGAGCAGAAGGTGGAAATTTAAAAATAAATTCCAAGCTTCACCAGTCATTTCCATAAACACACAGACCTAACCAGAAGAAGCCTAGTCTTTGAGTCCAACACACACACACTTTTATCACACCACAGCAGAAACAATGTCTAAGCCTACATATTGATCATATTGCTGGGCAAAGAAAGTGACAGGGCCCCACAACAGGCAAAATGGTATACCTGCAGTCTAAATACACCTGCTCCTATTGCTAATTTCATCACCATGCAAGTATACAGTATTACAACTCCCCATCAGGCTGGGACTATGCTATTTGTTAAATAAAGTGATTTATGGAGAGCAGAACCACTTTTGGAAAATAACCTGAAGTCAGGACCCACCTACCTTTTCAGATAAAGAGGGGAAAACTTGGTTGGTAGCAACTATCAGAAACACATTACGGGCCCATGGACACTATACGAGGTGTTTGTTTGCTCCAAATTTGATATAAATGTATTTGGTTTTGATGACTCTGCCACTTACTGCATAAAAATATTTTCAACTGCATGGAAGGGAAAACATCCAATATGTATCTAGAATAATGCCCACATTTCAAATGTATAGGCCCATGATGGTGAACCTTGGCACTCCTGAAGTTCTTGGACTTCAATTCCCTGAAGCCCAAGCCCCTATGAATCTGCACGAATGGGCTTCTGGGAACTGAAGTCCAAGAACATCTGGAGTCCCAAGGTTCGCCATCACATGTACAGCCTAATCTTTTTTTGCACAGTAACATTAGTAAAAAACTAACAGTGTAACTTTGGGTGGCAAATTGTCTTGAATTATGACAAGTAATTAAAGAGATGGGAATACCAGAACACCTCATGAGAAATCTGTACATGATTCAAGAAGCAACAGTTAGGACAGAATACGGAATGACGGAGTGGTTTGGAATAGGAAAAAGAGTAAGACAAGGCTGAATTTTATCACCCTGCTTATTCAACTTATACACAGACCACATAATGTGCAATGCGGGGTTGGAAAAATCACAATTTGGGATCAAAATTGCTGGGAGAAATATCAACAACTTGAGATACTCAGATGACACTACCCTAATGGCAGAAAGTGAAGAACACCAAAAGAAGCTGCTGCTTGGGTTGAAAGAAGAGAGTGCAAAAGCTGACTTGAGACTCAATATCAAGAAAACCAAGATACAGTAATACCTCGGACAACGTTTACCTCGGATAATGCTAAAATCGCATAACGTTAAGTAATCGGGGGGGGGGGGAGAGAATTGCATCGAATAATGTTAAGATCCTATGGGATGCATCAGATAATAACTGCTAAAGTCTGTGTGGTTACAATGTATCTCTATGGAGCTTTAACGTTATCCGATGCATCCCATAGGATTTTAACATGCATCGGATAACATTAAAAATCTGATAACACCAAGACTTGTGGAACCAACTTTTAGCATTATCCTAGGTTTTACTGTAATGGCAACAGGCTCTATCAGTCCCTGGAAAATAGATGGGGAAGAAGTAGAAGCAGTGACAGATTTTACTTTCTTAAGACCCAAGATCACTCCAAATGGTGATTACAGCCATGAAATAAAAAGGTGACTGATTCTTGGGAGACAAGCTATGAGAAACCTGGGGATCATAGTTAAAAGTAGAGACACAACTTGCAAACAAAAATTCGCATAGTCCAAGCAATGGTATTCCCTGTGACAATGTATGGTTGTGAGAGCTGGACTATAAGGAAAGCTGAGCGCAGAAGAATAGACGCCTTTGAGATGTGGTGTTGGAGGAGAGTTTTGAGAGTCCCCTGGACAGTGACGAGAACAAATATGTCAATCTTAGAAGAAATTAACCCTGACTGCTCCTTAGAAGGTCAAATAGTAAAGATGAAGCTAAAGTACTTTGGACATCAAATGAGAAAAGATTCACTTGAGAAAGTCTTGATGCTGGGAAAGGTAGAGGGCTAAAGAAGAAGGGGGCAGCCAAAAATGAGATGGCAAATGATATTATAGATGCAATGGGCACAAAACTGGACAGGCTAAGGAGGATGGTGGAGGACAGAAGTCCCTGGCGGGCAGTGGTCCATGGGGTGGCAAAGGGTCAGAACTGACTGTGCGACTGAACAACAACACAGATACTCTGTGGGCAACAGATAATGTCTATGCTGACTTTGTGACTGGTGGCAATTTGCCTCAGGCACACCATTAGTTTTATGTTAAAAAACAACGCAAGAGGACCTGTAGCAATTTCTACTACTTAGGAGCTGCAAGTAGAATATTCCTACACCAAGAAACCCACTAAGGACAAAAATAACCCCCTACCTTTGAGGAACTCCTTTTCCAGCTTTGCTATTTTTTTATCCTCTTTTTGCTTACGAATTCTTTCTAGTTTTTTCTTCTGAAATCTAGAGAGGAAGTTTCATTGAACAAATATTACAAAAAGAACTATACACTTACATTTCAGTAAAAAGGAACACACACTCAAAATCTGTGAAACCCCAGTAAGATTCAGAGGGGCACCACACACCTGGGCTTGGTGTGTATTTTTCACACATTTTAATAGCCATATCCTTTACATTGCTTACTACTTCTCACTGATGGTACATATTTCTTTGTATCCATCCAACCACATAATTTCCATTACAACTCTGGCTCCCAGTTCTCTATCATTTTTACTCTCCCCACTCATTTTCAGGACATTTGCTGGCATACAGGCCACCCTCTAGCCTAATTACAGGCCCAATTTTGATCTGCTGGTAATTCCTAGCCCCTGGTGGGACAGCAGACCAATTTTAATAGTCCACCTAAGATACAGGTGGATTGATATGGTTTCTTAATCTCTTGGGGGAAATGGATCAGAGTTTTAGCTAGTGGTTTTACTGAGGCTCTGGTCTTTTCTTGGAATGAGGCGATGACTCAGACTATCAAAACAACTGATCCCCTGTGTTTCAGACCCAGTCTGCAGTGAATATAGATTTATTGAGCAATGGACTCATCTCAAAAATGCAGTGTTTCCCATGCCACATGCTACTCATTAACTATTGAGACTTACTCCTTCCTTTTGGGGGACTTTTCTTGAACAAACTCTTCTTTCTCGGGTTCACGCTGCAGCTGGTTTTTGGTGAGGAACAGCACATGCTGAGTTTCTTGCTCCATACGCATGACATAGGAAGATACTTTTTCCCCTTTTCGCCTCTTAAATTTTGGCACTGGTATGTCACCCTCTGGTACATCAGGATTCTTTTTATTTACTAAGATGAAAGCATAGACTGTTACATCCCCATGATGCCCAGCAATCTTTACAGAGGTAAAAGAGACAATAGCCTTTAACCCTTTCTCCTTTGTCAGGTTAGTTTTTTACAAAACAATTATTTCTCAATGGATAAGTACAGAGTCTGTCTGACAGACATATATGATGTACAGTGTTTCCCAAATGTTGGGGTTGGGACTTCAATTCCCAGAAGCCTAAGTCAATTCCCCAAAGCACTGACCAGCCAATGTACTGACTTAGGCTTCTGAGAATTGAAGTCCCAACCCCAACATTTGGGAAACACTGATGTAATAACATAAAAAACAGTTCCTATGATTTATAGAACACAAGCAGGTATTGTGCCCTATGGGTATACCAGAAACTCCTTCAAGTCAAAAGTAGTTTTTAGAGGTCTAGGCAGAAATCATATAAGCTAAAACTATGTCAAAACCCACTGACTTTGAATTGTCATTTGTACATGTTAATTAATACAAAATTCTCCATAGCATCTCCCAAAAGTATATTACATGTTACATCCACACTGTAAAACAGATTTCAAAAAAGTAATTTATATCAGAGAAACAAAATCATTATTTTTACTATTTCACCAACTGTCCTCAAACCCCACCCACTCAATTAGATTCAACAAACCAAGAGCTGCAGAAGAGATCTGACAATATTCATACTGTGGCTCTTTTGTTAAAGAGGCAATCCATAATACATACTAAAAATATGACATTACCAATTTTCTTTTTCTTCTTCCTCTTAGGGTTTTTTAATTCATCACGACTCTTCATGATTTCCCTCAACCGATATGGAATTTCTTGTTCATCCAGGCATTTGGGTTTTGAGTTGGTTTTTTTCTTCATTTGACTAAGATATATTTTTAAGAAACAGGGAGAAAGGAATTTTGACAAGATGCTTCAGCAAACATGACAGCTTCAGTATTGTCACATATAATTTTAGGGGCATGTTTACTTCCTCCTTTGGCAATATGATCTTTGTAAACAATGGCCTTCTGCACACTTCATCGGACAAACAGGACAATCTCTATGCAAAAAATATTAATACCGTAGATGTAACTCTGATGTCAGAAGTAACAATGCACAAAAATGTGTTTCAGAATATTTTACTAAGATGAGAGTATAGACCAGTGATGGTGAACCTTTTAGAGACTGAGTGCTCAAACTGCAACTCAAAACCCACTTATTTATTGCAAAATGCCAATAGCAACAGGGGAGGAAAGAAACACTCCCACTGGGCTGCTGGACTGAGGGGCGGGATGAACTCTGTGCTAAGGGGAGGGAGAAAGTGTTCCCATTTGGCTGCTGGGCAGAGGTGTGGGGTGAACTCTGTGCTAGGGTGACTGCACAGGTGCCCACAGAGGGCTCCGCTTGCCACCTCTGGCAGGTGTGCCATAGGTTCGCCACCATGGGTTTAGACTGTTACAGCTTTTACACTCACTGAGTGATCTAAAAGTGACCACTTTACAAAAGGAAAAAAAACCCTACAGAACTAGATTTGAAAGAGAAGCAGGTGAAATATGGCACATAGCGATTCAGAAGACCCACTTAAAAACTGTTAAGAGAGTAAACAAAACAACAAAAACGTTGTGGCACCTTAAAGCCTATGCTGTATTTTAGTATTATCTTTCATGGACCAAGTCCACTTCGTTGGACATAAGAGACTTCATGACATCAATTTATACACATCAGGTAAAGAGGCACACACAGCTTAAAAGGACTGGTTATCAATCAAGGATTCCTAAATAATCACCAAGTATGAAACCTTATATTGATTCCCTCAGTTTCAGAAGAGTAGCGTGCCTTGGCGGGGCCCCGTATAAAAATTTGTTTGGGGGCCCTTAGGAAGGGTAAAGATTTGTTTTGCTTACGCACGTTGGGGGTCCCCGTGGCCCCGTATAATTGATATGGCAGATACGGCGGTAGCTACGCCTCTGCTCAGTTTGCCATTTAGGTCAACAATGCTGCTGCTACTTTGCAGGAAGATACCTGAAATTTTCCACAGCCTTTCAGTCCTATGGTTTTACTATAGAATACAGAAACACTTTGTCATTTTGTCCATTTATCAATATCCTCACCTGGTCGTGGCCCTAAGTATAAACAGGACAGACATTATCAGTTTCACTTTAACATCTGAGAAAGTGAACTTGATCGGTTAAAAACACACACACCATTCTTTAAACCAGGAGTTCTCAACCTTTTAAAGCCAGGGGCTGGGCCACACGATCCCTCAGACAGCTCTGGGGACCGAAAGGCCATTTTGCCCTTCTTCCACCACACAGCACTTCCTGATGTGGTGGAGGCAGTGGTGGGATGTCAAAAATTTTACTACCCCACCGTGATGTCATCACAGTATGGGCAGAGCTAATGTCATGACATCATGGGCGGAGCCAAAAAATAAATAAAATAATAATAAAATAAAATAAAAATCACACACACACACACACCTCTCAACCCACCCACCCACAACACAAGGACAGCAAGGAGGACAGCAAAGAGGCCATGCATATGTGTCAAGCACTGTAGGCATGCATGCACACCAAGTGCTTGGCGTGTATGCGCAGTGAATACCGCAGTGTATTACCCAGTGAAAAGGTAAGCCCCGAAGGTGGTTTCCCCCAAAAGCTGCTACCGGTTCTCCAGGACACTGGGCAGTGATGGGATGTAACCGGTTCTCACCAGTTCGCCAGAACCGGTAGTAACTTTTCCCCAGTGTCCCGGAGAACCGGTAGCAGCTTTTGGGGGGAACCACCTTCAGGGCTTACCTTTTTACTTGGTGTGCATGCATGCCTACAGTGCTTGGCGCATATGCACGGCCTCCTTGCTGTCCTTGTGTTGTGTGTTTGTGTGTGTGCTTATTTTTATTTTATTATTTTTTGTTTGGCTCCACCCATGTCATGACATCATGACGTTAGCTCCATCCACACTGTGATGACATCACGGTGGGGGTAGTAAAATTTTTGACATCCCACCCCTGACACTGGGGGAAGTTACTACTGGTTCTGGCGCACTGGTGAGAACCCATCTCTGGGTGGAGGCTAGGAGGGAGGGCACATGAAATGGTGCCGTGGTGGGCCATATCTGGCCCCAGGGCAGCAGGTTGAGAACCCCTGTTTTAAACACAGTAGCCTTCAAAGTGCCGCCACGCTTTTGCTTCACCTGATCAACCTCAATACAATTTTTGGGGGGAGAGCTCTCGAAAGCGTGGCTTGGTTTTACCAGCACCAGGGGCCAGGGATCCATCTCTCGGTCTCCCTTACAGGGTGGTTTGTAAGGCAGACGAAGGGGCGGCTCCACCCCAAGCCCCAACACTGACCTACCACCGAGGGCCAGCGCCCTTTGCGAAGAAGCAGGCGCCCCCGCCGCGCTCCCCTTCTTCTTTCTCCCCATGTGGCCCACCGGGGAAGACAGAAGCCGCCAACGCACGTGCTTTCCCTCCACTTCCGCCTCGCTCTCATCCATTCCGGCGGCCCTCCAATCCGGTGATGGGTCTCCCTCCTCTGGCTGTTGCGTCAACGCAGTTCTGTCTGGTGATTGGCTCACAGCGAAGGGCTGAAGGCGGGAAATCCGAGCCTATTGGGTGAGAGCGATGTCAGTCGCGCCGTCGAGGATTCTGTTGTCAAGGGCACAGAAGGAGGATGTTACTGCTGGGCGCCGTGCGTTGCGGTCGAGGGCTGGCGGTGGCGTCCCGGGGCTCCGCAGTTGCTTCCGGGCAGGTGAGACACACACACACACACACACACACACACACACACACACACTGAGGAGCGAGGGAAGGGTGACGTCGGATGAGCCACCCCCCATGTATGCGTTTGTTGTTGTTCAGTCGCACAGTCGATTCCGACCCTCTGCGACCCCATGGACCACTATCCCCCAGGGCACTCCTGTCCTCCACTATCCTCCTCAACTTGCTCAGCTCTGTGCACATTGTGTCCACAATACCATCTAGCCATCTCATTTTTGGCTGCCCCCTTCTTTTGCCCTCCACCCTTCCCAGCATCAAGGCTTTCTCAAGTGAGTCCTCTCTTTTTGATGTCCAAAGTACTTCAGCTTCATCTTTATTATTTGACCTTCTAAGGAGCAGTCTGGGTTGATTTCTTCTAATATTGACCTATTTGTTCTCGCTGTCCAGGGGACTCTCAAAACTCTCCTCCAACACCACATCTCAAAGGCGTCTATTCTTCTGCGCTCAGCTTTCCTAATGGTCCAGCTCTCACAACCATACATTGCCACAGGGAATACCATTGCTTTGACTATACGAATTTTTGTTTGCAATGTGATCTCTCTACTTTTCACTATGCTCCCCAGGTTTCTCATCGCTTGCCTCCCAAGAATCAGTCGCCTTTTTATTTCATGGCTGCAATCACCGTCTGCAGTGAGCTTAGATCCTAAGAAAGTAAAATCTGTCACTGCCTCTACTTCTTCCGCATCTATTTTCCAGGGACTGATAGGGCCTGTTGCCATGATCTTTGTTTTCTTTATATTGAGTCTCAAGCCAGCTTTTTCACTTTCTTCTTTCAACCTAATCAGGAGCTTCTTTAGGTCTTCCTCACTTTCTGCCATTAGGGTGGTATCATCTGCATATCTCAAATTGTTGATGTTTCTTCCAGCAATTTTGATCCCAAATTGTGATTCCTCCATCCCTGCATTGCACATTATGTATTCTGTGTATAAGTTGAATAAGCAGGGTGACAAAATGCAGCCTTGTCTTACTCCTTTTCCTATTCCAAACCACTCCGTCATTCCATTTTCTGTCCTAACTGTTGCTTCTTGATTCATGTACAGATTTCTCATGAGGCCTATAAGGTGTTCCGGTATTCCCATCTCTTTAATTACTTGCCACATGATGTATGTGTATTATTATTAATTAATATCGGATACAAATCTTCCATTTGATTCACAGTTGAGGAGTGGAATAAAATTAACAGTTCAAGCCGTAACTGTTAAAGTAACCTCTGCGTATGTATGCAGTTCCTAGTAGAGTTGGGATGTTCCAAGTCCGTTAAGTCCAAAATTTCAAAATATCTAGGACGGGGGTGCCCAAACTATGGCCCATCATGGGTCAGATCTGGCCCTCAATGCCAATTCATCCGGCCCATGCCACCCTCGTTGCTCCCAGAAGTGGTGCGTTTTGCTTCTGCTTCCAGGAGCGAAGAGGGCGATGTGGGCCGGATGAAATGGCAATGAGGGCCAGATCTGGCCCACTGGGTGTAGTTTGGGCACCTCTGATCTAGGGAGTCATTGGGTGTAGTTTGGGCACCTCTGATCTAGGGAGTCCTTTAGGTATTGCTCTAAGAGGGCTCCGATCACTATGAGCAGAGACGTAGCTACCGCCGTATCTGCCGTATCAATTATACGGGGGGGCCGGGCCACGGGGGCCCCCAACGTGCGTAAGCAAAACAAATCTTTACCCTTCCTAAGGGCCCCCAAACAAATTTTTATACGGGGCCCCGCCAAGGCACGCTACTCTTCTGACTATGAGTAAAGGTAAAGGTCACCCTTGCTCAAAAGCCAGTTGCATCCAACTCTAGGGTTTAGTGCTCATCTCTATAGCCAAAGAGCAAGTGCTGTCTTCATTTGCAGATGTTTCTGTAGACATGTGGCAGGCATGACACTGGAATGCATAGAACACTGTTTACCTTCCCACCAAAGTGGTCCCTATTTATCTACAGTACTTAAAATTTCTTGCTTTCGAACTGCTAAGTTGGCAGGAGCTGGGACAGGGATGGGAGCTCACTCTGTCGTGCAATACTCAGATATTGGACTCTCCTTCAAGGTTAGCGTCTTAACCACTTGAACCACCGCAGTACAACAACAGATTTCTTCCTCCATAAACGTAGTCTGGACAGGTTATCTTGCTATGTCCATACTGCCAAAACTTAATGTGGAGTGTCAGGCAGCGGTTAACTAACCTGACAACCCTGAGGACTTGGGTGGCAAAGTCCACAGGGAAGGGTGATGGTCCCCAAGTTAATTAAATCCCACTTGAATCCATCTTGATGAAGGGCAACAGCTTCATCAATACTGGCATAGGGCCAATGAGGACTTTGTGTGCCAAAAGGGCTCAGGACCAGAAAGTGACTCATGGAACTGGATCAATGGTATAGATGTCACTGTGATGCAGAAGGCAGAAGAAAGGTCACTGCATTATATTCTCAGGATAGTCTTCATGGCTAATCACCATGATGATTGCCAATACAGTACCTGTATTTGGATTAGGATATGGCAGAAGAAGAACAGGTGCTCAACTTCAATTTGCAAATCATGATATTTTGTGATTTTCTCTTGTTGTTTATCTTCAATGGCTCAAGTCACTAAGACGCTGACTGGGAGGTGGAAGGTCAGCAGTTCGATTCCCGAGTACTGCAGGACGAAATGAGCTCCCGTCTCTGCCCTAGCTCCTGCCAACCTAGCAGTTCGAAAGCAAGAAATTGCAAGTAGATAAATAGGGACCACTTCGGTGGGAAGGTAACAGCGTTCCGTGTGCTCCGGTGTCTAGTCATGCCTGCCACATGACCACGGAAACGTCTGCAGAAGCAGACATCGCTGGCTCTTCGGCTTAGAAACAGAGAAGAGCACTGACCCCTAGAGTCGGATACGACTAGCTTTCGAGCAAGGGAAACCTTTACCTTTACTTTATCTTCAATTCTTGCATCTCCTGGTATAGCAATGTCAATAAACCAGGCCTTCTTCTATTCCACAACAGTTATATCAGGTGTTTTGTAAGGCAGATGTCCATCTGTTTGAATTTTAAAGTCCCACATGATCTTGATATTCATTTTCTAAAACTTTCTCTACTTGATGTTTCCATTGATTTTTACTGCATTCAAATCCAAACTTCTGGCAAACTTTCCAATAAATATTTATTTATTTATTCATTCATTCGTTTGTTCGTTTGTTGTCCAGTTTGTTAATAAAGAGGCTGAAATTTACAGGTGAACAGTGCCTTTATTAAGACCAGCCCCAAACCATTAAAAATAACTAGAAAGGCCCACAGGGATCAGCCTCCATGTTAAGCAGACCAGGGAAGTGAGGAGAGAGAGCAAAAGGTAGAGGTGTTGCCCATAAAATGGGTGTTACAGAGAAAATCTTAGTTCGGCTGAAGGGTTTTGCAACTCTGACATGTTCAGGGAGCAATTTTCTGAAATTGAAGCTGGGAGTCCCTTTCTACTTTTGATAAATTGGTAACTTGTTAAACAGTTTGCACTGTGGACTTAAGACTGAACCCAGAGTTGCCCAGCGTTTATAAAAGATGAAGTGACACATTGGAAAGCTTCCATGGGGTGTAATTTACCTCTTTTTTTTATTTTAAATCTTTTTTAACTTATTAATTTAACTTATTGCAGCAAGTGGGAGTAGTTTTATGTTGATTCATGCTTTTTACTTGATACATAGTGTCTCAAAGTACAGTGGTACCTCGCTTAAAGAGCATAATGCGTTCCACGGGATTGCTCTTTAAGCGAGTTTGCTCTTTAAGTGAAACACATTGTAAGTGACTGTGACTTGTGGGGGGGGGGGATTGCGAACCCCGATTTAGTTGTTAAGCGAGTTTTTGGTTGGTTTTATTTGTTAAGCAAGGCGACCATTCAGAGAAAATTCTGCTCTTTAAGTGAGGTGCTCTTTATGGGAGATTTTACTGTAGTCACTTTCAAATACAAAATGGGAATATGTTATGGTTTTACCACAATTAGGAAGATTTTGTTACTTGAAGTATCTGGGAGAGGGTAACTTGACTAAGCCCAAAATAAATTATATGCCACAGTGGAGGTTGAGAGGAACTCTGGACTCAAATAATGGAGCTAAATGCTTGTGGAAGTTTACTAACCTTGGCTTTTAAATGGCCTTTCAAGAACTTCCTCAGTCTATAGATAGGCTTAGAAGATGGGTTTTATTGCCTGCCACTTAGCAAAGCAAAAGCGAAGCAATCACATATACTGTCCAATAGCACTTAATGTACTCTCCAGGCGGTTCACAAGTTAATTGGCATTTTGCTCCCAACATGCTGGGTACTCATTTTACTGACCTCAGAAGGGAAGGCTGAGTCAACCTTGGGTCCTAGTTAGGATTGAACTCACAACCTTTTGGTTGCAGTACAGCAGTTTAACCACTGTGCCACCAGGGCTCCTTAGTCCAGGGAGGAGGACTTTTGGCTCTCCAGATAGTTTGGACTCCCAAAATAATCCGGCCATGTAAGGGAACACAGAGGATGTAGCTCTAAGCAACTGCAATGCAAAAAAGTTTTCCACCTCTGCTATAGTTTATCTGCTCCTCCCCCCCCCCCCTTTGTTATTGTGTTATATTGTCTTTTGTTGTCATTCTTTGTTGTTATAAGGATTTTGTGTTGAAACGTGCATTGCAAATTCTGGGACTAAACCGATTAAAGCCAGGATACTGGGTTGTCTCCAGGAGAAAGAATACAGCACTGGAATGTAATCATGGTTTTGTTTTGTCTACACAAATATCCCCAGGATAATGGTCCTTTGCTCCTGGACAGATCCTGTCAGAAGAGGTGGGCTTATAGGTGGAAGCTTCCTGAAGGGCTACTACAATTTGGACGTCATATCCATGGAGAGGCTGAAGGTGCTGTTTCCCAAAATGCTACTTCCTCAACAGAAAAAGTATCTGCCTTGGAGGAGAAGACTCTTTCTTCAAAGGACAAAGAAAATATTTTTCCACTTGCCCCTCCTACAGATTGTTGTATGAGTGGATGCCACAACTGTGTGTGGATTGCCTATGCTGAAGAGCTTCTGAAATACTACCAAGACAGTGGAGATGAAGCATTAGCAGCTGTGGAGAAACACGTACAGGATGAGAATATAAAAATGTTCTTAAAAATGGAAATCAGATTCCGCATGAAGAAGGACTAACATTTCTAGTGAAACACTATAATTAGAACAGCTGCATGCCTCTCTTGTGGGTCTCATCCCACATCAGGTTTAAGTGAAGACAGAGCCTCATCATTTATGGCAACTGTGTTTGGCAGTTTTAATGAATGTTTGTTTTTGAACTATGTATTTCCCTTTCCCCCACCCTACATGTTATTTATAATAAAAGCCAAGATGCTGTACTGATACAAGTTGCCCTTCATCACTGATTTTTAAAGAGGTTTGACAATATATATCAAAAATGTAATAAGATAAGGAGAGAATTTATATCAACCAAAAAAAAGTTGCTACGATGATGGCATTTATATAGTCCAATTAGCAAAGCTTTTAGCATACATCATTTTGTAGTCATGCCTTTATATGTGTCAGACATGTCGTTTCCTGCTTTCTTCCATAAAGGAGAAACATTCATCAGAATACTATGGAGGTCTGATGCTAATTTTGGTTCTCTTTTCAGCAATGTTAGACACTGTGCCACCTACCTTTTCCCCTGTAGAAATGAACGGCTTCTACCGACTTTTGTGGCAGGAAGGGAACAAGCAGCAGAAGTACACACTCTGCCTTTGGAAGAAGCTATACACAAGAAAGCCACAGTATCAGAAGGTCAATACTGAAATGGCTGTTCCGTCAATGATGTCAAGGAGGTGCCTGTTAGTGTGGTGGCAGTAGCCAGGATCATGAGTCAGCCAAATGGAGGCGTTCCTTGTGAAAAAGAAGGGCTAATCTAAGTACTGTACTGGAGCTCTGATTGCAATATTGAAAATGGGGAAGAACTTAGGGAAGATAGGATGTGGGGCTAGTCTAGGAGTTTGCAACCTATGGTCCTTTGGCTTGGGCTGGCCCACAGTGGCAAATCATCCAGCCCGTGGCAAGGAAATCAGAAGCGGACGTGTTTACGACAGCTGTAAATGCACTTGCACAAATGTGCCTGCTGTCGTTTACGGCAGGGGGAACCCATGTGTCTGGCCCACTCAGCTGTCGGAGGGCACGTGGTCTAGCCCATGGTGCAAAAAGGTTAAGAACCCCTGGGTTCATCCATTGCATTCTAAGTTACTTAGGGTTATCTATCTATCATCATCATCATTTTTTATTTATATGCCGCCCTACTCGGTAAAACCGACTCAGGGCGGCTCACAACATACAACCGAATACAATGTTACAATTCAATACAAAATGGTGGTGTAGGCCAGTTTTTACATTTTGGAACAGGGCAGAGAACACAATCCTTCAAAGCCTGTTGAGATGCGATTTTCATCAGCTGTGGCTCACAAAGTTGATTTCTGAGAGGAGGTGGTTGTGAGGGCTGGGTTGCAAGATAGCTACACCCAGAGGTGCTATTCCCAACCTTACTTAAGTGACAGAATTCTAGGTTGACATCTGAGTTTGAGATTTTTCACCCAAATGGACAATTACCTCATACCAGTTCATATCTCCCCTTCAGGATGCTGCTCAAAGAACAGAAGAAATATTGGCAACCCTCAAGGAAGGAAATTTCCATTACTTTTTCTCGCTGCAAATTCCATGGAACCCATTTCACTGTTTAGCAGAGAACTTGTACAAAACATTGCATTTTGTTCAACTTCTTCTACCGTAGTAAATGATCATCCTTGTCCTCGACCTGCCTCCTAGAACTGTAGCACTTACGGTCCCTTCCTAAAACTATCATCTGGCAGTCTAATCACACAGGTCATTCTTCTGCTAATTACTACTCACTAGACTTTAATAAATAGGATTAAGCTCTGCGACTTCTGTGTTAAATGAAGCAGGAGGATCACTTTGTAAATGAAGGAATTGTTTCTAATTTGTGTGTGTGTTTCCTCGAAGTACAGTGGCATACTGAGTTAGAAATAATAAAACCAAGAATAAATAAACAGCTAGTGACTAAAGAGAACTAGTGTATACATTATTTCACGCCTTTCTTCAAGAAGGCCTATTTGTGATCATAAGTTACCCCTATCACCCCAGTAGCTATTTACTGCAAAGCTTTCTAGAGAACATTCCTCTGTGCAGGGCAGTATTTGAGCCTGGAAGCCAAACAGAATTTCACAAGACACAGGCTGTGATGTTGTATTGTGGAAGTTCTCTACTAGATCTAGAGACAGAACAGATGGATAGATATCCTACTGAAATATTTTCCCCATGCTTGTGTCTTAGAGACCATCCTCTCTCTTGAATTAACGAATCAATAACAATGTGCTCATCACTGAGGATGACACTGGATTAAAAACAAGAGTCACAATCCTATTACGAAGAGCACTATAAAACTTAGCACCTTTTGAAGCCTCTAGTTTTTTCTGGAAACAAGGGCTAGACAAAACTGGACACTACTAAAGCTTGCTCCTAGATTCCAAGCTATAACACAATCTGTATCTGGTAAGTATCTATCTCATGTTTCTTATTTGACTTACTGCTACCACTTGTTAACTGCTGATGTGAATTCAGTCCTGATGGGGATCAAGGCTGACCCAGCCTTCCATCCTTCTGAGGTTGGTCCTATGACTCCCCAGCATTTTGGGGGCAAAATGCAAATTACTCTGTCATCTGCCCATAGAGTGCACTAAGCCCTATGGCATGGGATATATGTGTAATTGCTATAATTACTATAATTCACTCTGATTCTTTCGTCTTATATCTGTGTGTGTGTGTATGGGTTTCCATCCGTCCGGGAGTCTTGGTAGTACAATGGATCATGTATTGGATTTTGTGCAAATTTTTGCTCCACTGTGTAACATCGGTGGTTATCTTTGGACAAGACACAGTCTTGCCAGCCAGCCTTTCCCGTAGGATTGTTGTAAAGGCTCCATAAAATAGGTGCTGCGATGTTATGCCTGTAGGACTAGTCTGGCTCAATCCAACAGAACTGCCAAGTAATAATGGCTTCAGCTACAAAAACTGTACAGTCTTTTGTAGCATTATGGCAAAGAAGAGTGTTATTGATGGATAGTTAGCCATTGAAGTAAAGAAGAATTTTCTGGCTAATTCTGTCTCATGGAAAAAAATATTAAGCAAGTATAAACAGAGCATGTGTTTGATTACCACAGCTGCCATTGATTTGAACTATAGTGCTTGGAATGGTTTGAATTTTCAAGAGTCACAAGGAAAAGAAAAATATTCTTAAAAGGAGTTGTACTCTCAGGGTTCAGTATTTTTACCTTAGTTGCCAGAAAGCCTGTGGAGGTACAATTCCTAAGTCTAGATAACTCTAGCTCCATGGTTCCCAATGTGGGGCATATGCCCCACAGGGGGCAATTTGATTTTTAAGCGGGGCAATTGGAAAATGAGTTAGACCAAGTTAATGGCCTTTTAGGCTTCCTTCACGTGAATAGGCGTTCACTTTTGGAATAAGAATTATATGTCACAGAGGGATCAGGATTTTAGAGATGCTGAGGTAGGGCATGGCCAAAAAAAGTTTGGGAACGACTGCTCTAGCTGATGACTGTACATTGTAGAGCACAGGTTGCCAACCTTTTAAAGTTGGGGGCCAGGTCACACTCCCTCAGACAGTTGAGGGCACCAGACTGGTGGTCACCTCACCATTTATGGCTGCCATAAATGAGTTTATGACAGTCATTAATGAGTCCACGGCCAATTTCGGTGGCAGCGGCTGGAGCGAGGACACAGGCCGGATGATTTGGTGCCATAGGCTGGATCCGGCCCTTGGGCCACAGGTTGCCTACTCCTGTTATAGAGACTAAGAGTATCCAAATGATCATAAGAGGAGATGCAGCATTTTTCCGAGAAGTCTCGTAATAATTGATGAACCAAAGGAAAATCTATCCCCAGTGATAAGCCCAGTATAAATATAAGCACATGTATTTACAGGGTGAAGGTTGGGGCAGGGGCAGGGACAGGTTTAATCAGATTAGCATTTGTTTAAGGATTTGAAAATGAAAAGCGCAAGGGTGGATCAGATGACATCTTTGTTTGTCCCTGTGTCTCCAGCTGGACAGCAGACAGTAACAGGTGCAAGATTTACCAACAGGGTCCTGGATCTGCTGGAACAAAACTGCAGCCAAGCCAAGCTGATGATTCGTTTCCCATTGTATGTGTGTTCAAATGTGTACTTTTGTGGAATGGGCCATTTTTTCAATTCTGTGATGTACTTGTTTCAATTCTTGTTTGTTCTACAGAATGCCAGTATTTCATACCAAATTTTGCACATGTCTTCTCGGTGCAACAACTTACTTTTATGTGTTTGTATGTGCCATTTCTCTCACTCCATTTTCTAGTGATGAAATGGTGGGCTTGAAATATATATTGTTAAGAAAGTCCTAGTATCAGGAAAAGATTTGTAAAAAGCCATGTCTTGACAAGGCCAAAA